>JALMGJ010000006.1:33370000-35770000 GCA_023362775.1 Charina bottae | reverse complement strand
ACCCTTCTTGTCTCATGCAGGTATTTCATATTGGTAGTTTTCACAGTTCTTGCAATGAACTGAATGGAAATCTGCTCATTTCACTGTCCAAAATATGTACAGATATTCAGTGTCTTTTTAAGGAGATGGAATGCAAATACCAACTTCCTATCTAGAGTTCCAAAGCATCAATGCAGATAAGCAACCAGTAGATATCTGAGTCTCTCTAGCAATGTAGTGATGGGGAAGTAAGCATAACTGTGTTTCCACTCTTTACAGCACTGTGATTACTCTTTTGTTCCAGAATGCAAGCAGAAGATGAGCGAGACAAGAATGGTTCAGAGGAGGAGGATGACGAGAAACCAGGAAAGAGGATTGCAGGTCCAAGAAAAAAATTCCACTGGGATGAGACAGTGAGGTGTGATACTATATTGTTTGATAATCCACTAGAGATATTCTGAGTTACCATAGCACAGTCTAATAAAACTTACTTCAGACCTGTCAGTAAAAAGTAAACGTTTCTGAACCTTTTTTCTGAGATAGAGCATAGTCACAAATGTAAATCTATGATAGCTAATGCATGCAGTTCTGGGTTGGAAATAAACTGCATGAAGGTATAACAGAAATAAGACTTTTAATCTTGGATAATGTGAAGTTCTGAGAGCCAGTTTGGTGTAGTGGTTAAGGCATCAGGCTAGAAATTGGGAGACCGTGAGTTCTAGTCCCGCTTTAGGCATGAAAGCCAGCTGGGTGACTTTGGGTCAGTCTCACACTCTCAGCCCTAGGAAGAAGGCAATGGCAAACCACTTCTGAAAAACCTTGCCAAGAAAACTGCAGGGACTTGTCCAGGCAGTCTCTGAGAATCAAACACGATTGAACAGATTTAAAAAAAATGTGAAGCTCATCTTTTTTGTTAATTTACTGCTTCCTAGATGCTATCTAATATTCACTCTAGAGTTTCCCATACTTTTCACTGTATAAGGCTTTTTGCACTTGGCTATATTGGCATTCTTGTCCCAGAATCTTTGCTTTTATTTGGATTAAGTAAAGGCCCTTTGAGTCTCTGCACTGCTAATCCTCAGTATTTGATTTGTCTTAGTTCCTGTGTGAGTGGTTATCAGAAGGGAAGTTAAAAGGGGTGTCAAAGAAATGGAAATAATTTTGCTTTGCAGACTATAGAAATCTGAAATGTGTGTGGTATTTGCTTTATATTCTCCACTGGCTCTTTTATGGATATGGAGAAGGAAGAAAAGTTGAATATTGAATGTCTGATTCACTTTTGTGATGAGCTTATATTTACAAATGAAAATAATTGTCTTTGGTGGTTACTGACTATTCAAGAAATCAAGTAATTTCCAACTCACTTTCACCTTCCCTCCTCAACTCCCCATTTCCTTATCTTCATTTCTTAAACCCAATTTTGTATTAAGGTAATTCTTACACAGTTTCGCTTAACATATTCTCAATTGTGTGAAATTAGTATCTGTTGATTGCAGTATTCTTGGGTAACCTAGAAATGCCTGTTTTAAGTTATAGAAAAGATAAGCTAGAGTACAAGAAACTGAAAATTCGGTTGTATTATATCATGTGGAATACCATGTAACTATGTTGGTTATTTAAAAGTTATTGTTGAATCCTATTTTTAAAGAAAATCTGAAAGGTAAATGAGTAACTTCAACATGATGCTTGTTATACTGAAGCCTGTCAGGTTTATTTCAACAGGACTTTGCTGTGTAACCTTGTCAAGATAAAGCTGGACTGTTATGAGCTAGAGCCAAATAAAAGTCAGTCTGCAGAAGATTACCTCAAGACATTTATGGAGACAGAGGTGAAGCCTCTTTGGCCAAAAGGTTGGATGCAAGCTAGGTATGATACCCATTTAAGTTAAATATTCTTATTCAGACTTTATGATATACTGTATGTTGAATTAAGTTTTGTCAGAATTCAAGCATATGTTATTTTTCAGGTCCTGGTTATGATACATTTTCTGAAATAGTGTATATGAAATCATTCATTAGTGCTAGAGTTTCCAGGTTAGTGCCTGTAGGCCCTAGAGCAGGGGTGGGGAATGTCCGGCCCGCGGGCCTTATAAAGCCCGCAAAATCATTTGGTCTGGCCCTGCCAAGGCAACCGCAGGCGGGACTCAAAATTCAATAAATCTAGGAGCTCCCGCCTGCAAACCCCACCCCCCGGTCCGCGAATGATGTTATAAATATCCAAATGGCCCTTGGCAGAAAAAGGTTCCCCACCCCTGCCCTAGAGTAACATCTTTATGCCTATGATGCTCCCATTCATTCTTTCTTTTCTTTTTAACCCGTTGATACTACATTTCTGGGAAAGTGCAAAGATATTCCAGCTGATTTTCTTGAATAGCCATCAGCAAATGGAACTTGCTAATTGCATCCCATGATGCTTAAAACTACAAAATAAACATTATAAGCCATTCCTTTCTGGTAAAATCTAACAGTGAAGATGACCACTAAATACAAAGGAAACTTTTTTTGTATTGCAAGGGAGGGGTTTTTTTTGAGGGGGAGACCAGGGAATACCTAGTTGATCAGTTTGGTATCATTTAATTGTAATAATAGATAATCCTGTCTGCAGTGGGCCTACATAAACTTTTTAAGCCATTAAGTCAAATTATCTTGCTATTGTGGCAAAATGTGACACTGAGTTGAAGCTGATTTATCCATCAGATGCAAATAATCTGGATTTATATAGCTGTTCACAATATTGGCTGTATAGGAAAGTTGTATTCCTTTTAAACCATGAGCAGAAACGTTTTGGTACCTGAAAGTTACATAACATTTTGGCAAGACCAAGTGCCACAGTGGATATGGCTGGGCTCCAGGTAGTCTTCAAGGGCAACCTCAGGTAGAACACATTGTAGTAATCCAATCTGGAGGTAATCATGGCATAGATTACTGTTGTCAGAGTTTCCCATTCCAAAAAGGACCACACCTGGTCCTGGTAAAGGTATTCATGGCCATGGCTTCCTCTATTGATCCAGGTGGAGCCATGAATTGAGGAGAAACCCCTAGTTGTAGACCTGAGTCCCCCCCAAGGTAGTGGGGTTGCCCTCCAACTATGGTTGCTGGACAAACAGCCACTCTGATGTGATGCTGTCAATATCAATTTGTTTTGGCCTATCTAGTACAGCCTCCAAACTTCAGGTAAGGACCTACACAGCATCTCCTATTCGACTCTGAATGGAGATGTATAACTAGGTATCAACATCACATTGCTGATACCTCCCTCACCCCAAAAGAAGCTTGTGTAGATGTGAAGCAGCATGGGGGAGAGCACCAAGACCTGCAGCATCCTTTGTAAAAGAGGCCCCAGTCCCAGCCACTCATTCTCCAGCACTGTTGATTGATACTGCTTACTCAGGAAGGAGAGGAACCACTGTAATACAGTGCCCTGAACTCCCAGTTCCCATAGGTGGTCCAAGACACTATCATGATCAGTGGTATCAAAAACAGCTGAGAAATCTAACAGAATAAGGGCAGCTGCACTCTCACTGTCCAAGTTCTTATGGAAGTTATTGACAAAAGCAACCAGTGCCATTTCTGTCCCATACCTGGATCTAAATCCTAACAAAATGACCCAGCTAATTAGTTTCACCCAGGATTCTTTGCCCTGAATTTCCACAATCTTGTCCAAGACGTTCCATAAGATTGGAGATTAGACTGAAGCCTTCTAATATGGTGAAGTGGAGGTGGCTTCTTCAGGTAATACTCTCCCTCAAGGAGGCATTGTTTTCCACCGAAAGCACTCCAGACGTCTTTTCTATCATTGCATTTTCTGGAGCTCTTTGGCAAAACAAAGGCCTCCTCTAGGATATCTGATCAGAGAGAGGTTGTAAGACTGCATTCTTGTCTAACACCTTAGCAGTATCTATGTTCCAGATGTCTCCTAACTAGGCTTGTGGAAAAACTGCTTGCTATATTGCTGGAATTTAAGAATTAAGATGTTTCTGTTTGTCACCCTAAACTTAAAAGTTTAATAATAGTTTAAACTTATTAATTTAATACTTTAATTCATAGCAGCTTGCTTTTCATATACAGTAGATAAGAAATTTCAGGTATGACTAGAAGTTTAAAGATAGGTTTTTTTAAACGGTGATCTGCAGTTTGCTGAAGTATGGCCAGTTGCTGCTGAAACACAAAACACCATTCTACTTAACTCCCAATCAGCCAGAGTAATTTATGGTAGCCTCAGAATCTGATCAATTCTCACTTTAAAAATTTTATTTATTTATTTTGGTAACCAATCAGTGGAAGTACAGCTATTATATCAGTGTGGAACCTGATAAGTCGCATTAAAAATAGATGCAAAAAAAGTAGAGGGCAATACTGATATAGGAAGGACTGGGAATTTTTGCAGAATCTGTTAAAACAGTTACCTGACTTGAGACAACTTTAATTTTACTCAACTATTTTAATGTGCAATATTATTTAGAATCACAAAGGATTGCAGGAACTAACTACCCTTTTATTTCCCTCCAGTGCATGGAAAGGAAACATCTACAGTAGGAAGCCAGTCTATACAAGTAGAGCAGGTTCTTGTTATACATGTTTATGATGAGGATGTATAGATTGGAACTTAAATGTTAGAATCAAAGGATACAAACAATACTAAGTGCAAGGGATTCAACATACCAAATAATTATTTTGATTAGCTTTTTTACTAGTCTAGTGCCAACATACTAGTAATGTGAATGTGTGTTCAGAGTGAACACATTTAAAGTGGCTTATCGCCGAACATCTCACTTTTGTGTAGCATTATTACAAATCATGATCAATTTATGAAACTTCACACCTTCTACTATTTGCTTCATTGTCTTGTGTACCTCAGGAAAGTCAACCCAAATACATATACTTCAGTGTGTTAACTAAATCAATCTTTCATACTGCCTTGATTCAATTGTTTTTAGCTTGATTTGGACAAGTGTGGCTCTATTATTATTATTATTTTTAATCCCGCCTTTATTATTTTTATAAATAACTCAAGGCAGCAAACATACCTAATACTCCTTCCTCCTCCTATTTTCCCCACAACAACCCTGTGAGGTGAGTTGGGCTGAGAGAGAGTGACTGGCCCAAGGTCACCCAGCTAGCTTTCATGCCTAAGGCAGGACTAGAACTCACAGTCTCCTGGTTTCTAGCCCAGCACCTTAACCACTAGACCAAACTGGCTCTATACACATGTAACCTTAACCAACTTTTTGAGGATTGGAAATAACAGATAACTGAATTAAGTTGGTTAATCAATTGTATAACTGTTGGCCAAATGTTTTATTAAAGAGTGATTAGGTAACAATAGCACAATTTTAACCAACTATTAATGTATATTCAGTGTGGTATTTACAGTTGTAATCGAAATTATTCAACCCCCATTGCAAATCCGGTTTATTGTCAAAATTTACAGACTGTCAGCTGTTTGCAATGAACAAATCAAACAAAAGCAATTGAAATAGCTCAACACAAGGAATGCTTCAAGTGGTTTCCCCAAACTCAACTGAAAATGCAACTTAAAATGACTTCTCCAGTCTCAGAATTATTCAACCCCCTGAATAAAATCCGTCACAACAGCACACATACAGTATGCAAAACAGGTGTTGTCTCAAGCACACCTGATGCAACTAATCAAGGGTTTCATTAGTTGCACCAGGTGTGCTTGAGCTATAACACATGAAATACCTGAACTGGCAAGGAGTTTGTTGAGTGTCACGTTTGAGTGCATGTTAGAAATATGGCTAAGTCAAAAGAATGGTCCAAAAAGGTAAGAGAAGAGATCATCGCCCTTCACAAACAAGGAACAGGATACAAAAAGATAGCAAAGGGACTGAATGTACCTAGAGCAGAGCTTTCCAAACTCTGTGTCGCGACACAAAAGTGTGTCGCCACACACAGTCGGCTGTGTCGCCACACAACCCGGAAGTGGCAGCGGGGGCGGGTTATTCCAGGTTTTTGCGCGCTGCCGTGGCGGTGAGACTTCCGGATTTTCCCGCGGCGACACACCAAGGGCGGTTGGTGTGTCGCCGCGGGAAAACTTTGGAAAGCCCTGACCTAGAGACACCGTTGGAAGCATAGTTCGCAAGTTCAAAGTTAAAGGAACAGTGGTTACACTACCTGGACGGGGCAGAAAAAGGAAGCTGTCAATGGCTGCAACCAGATTTCTGAGAAGGCAGGTTGAGAGAAACCCTCGAGTGACTGCAAAAAACTTGCAGCAAGACTTGGTGGCAACAGGCACTGAGGTTTCAATGAGCACAGTAAGGCGCGTACTAAACACAGGAGGTGTCCATGCCAGACCTTCAAGACGTACACCACTACTGACCTAAAAGCACAAGAAAAGTTGGCTCCAATATGTTCAAAATCATATAAATAAGCCACAGAAGTTTTGGGGTTCTGTTCTGTGGAGCGATGAAACAAAACTTGAACTTTTCGGCCCGATGGATCAGCGGTATGTCTGGAGGAAGAAGAATGAAGCATATGCTGAAAAGAACACTCTGCCTACAGTTAAGCATGGTGGTGGCTTGGTGATGCTCTGGGGCTGCTTTGCATCTTCTGGCACTGGAAACCTGCAGCGTGTGGAAGGCAAGATGGATTCAGAAGTATCAGGAAATCCTAGAAGAAAACGTCATGCCGTCTGTAAGGAAGCTGAAGCTTGGGCACCATTGGACCTTCCAGCAGGACAATGATCCCAAGCATACCTCAAATTCCACTAAGGCAGAGCTTTCCAAACTTTTAATGTTGGCGATACACACCAACGGCGGCGGCGCTGATTGGCTGGGGTGCTGCTTCTTACAGTTCCCCCCATCAGCGCTTCCAGGTTTGCATGTGACACACCAGGACACCACAGGCGACACAGTAGTGTGTCGCGACACACACTTTGGAAAGCAATGCACTAAGGCTTGGATGCAGAAGAAGTCCTGGAAGATTCTACAGTGGCCATCACAGTCACCTGACTTGAACCCCATAGAAAATCTCTGGTGGGATTTGAAGAAGGCGGTTGCAGCACACAAACCCAAGAATATTACTGAACTGGAGGCCATTGCTCATGAGGAATGGGCTAGGATTCCTCAGGAACGCTGCCAGAAGCTGGTGTCTGGCTATGCATCTCATTTGCAGCAGGTCATAACAGCAAAAGGGTGCTCTATTAAGTACTGAAGATGCTTGCCATGAAGGGGTTGAATAATTCTGAGACTGGAGAAGTCATGATAAGTTGCATTTTCAGTTGAATTTGGGGAAACCACTTGAAGCATTTCTTGTGTTGAGCTATTTCAATTGCTTTTGTTTGATTTGTTCATTGCAAACAGCTGACAGTCTGTAAATTTTGACAATAAACTGGATTTGCAATGGGGGTTGAATAATTTTGATTACAACTGTATATAATAGGCTCTTTATGAACAGTGATACTTTTTTTCAGCCTTGAAGAATTTAGGCTGAAAAGATAAATACAAGCCACAAAATTTTAGGCTAGGTAAGAAAACATTAAAAAGCTTGGGGGGGTGGGGGAATCAGGAACTTACATATGAGAGTGTTCTAAGGTTTGGAATCTAGCTTTATAAAGAACAACAAATTATCTTTCAGTAAGTTTACAAAAGTGTAACAGTAGCTGTTATTAGGATAATGGAAACATACTTAAACATGGCCATTTGGGTCAGTGGGTGATTTCTCCAGGGTGTACAGTTAAAACCAGAAATATTGGAACAAGGATAACTGTTTTGGCAGTTGGCCTCTGTACACCACCACATTGAAGTTCAAAGGAAACACACCCAGATGGGAGCGAAGTCAGGACTTTCAGCTGTAATTCAAGGGGTTTGACAAAAGGGGGGCACTAACCATTCAGGAAGTACAGCCAGTGGCATACACACCCCCTCGTTGTTGGTGGCTCATAAGTAATGGAACAAACCAACATCATTACAAACATAACGATTGCCTTTAATACCTGGATGAAAATCCTTTGCAGTCAATGACTGCCTGAAGTCTGGAACCCATGGACATGACCAAATGCTGAGTTTCCTCCCTCGAGATGCTTTGCCAGGCGTTTACTGCAGCTGCCTTCAGCTGCTGCTTGCTTGTGGGTCTTTCTGCCTTCAGTCTTGTCTTCAGTAAGTGAAAAGCATGCTCTATTGGGTTGAGATCAGGTGACTGACTTGGCCATTGAAGAACATACCACTACTTTGCCTTGAGAAACGCTTGGGTAGCTTTTGCTGTATGTTTTGGGTCATTATCCATCTGCAATATGAAGCGGCATCCTATCAGTTTGGCAGCATTTGGCTGAATCTGAGCAGAAAGTATAGCCCTATACACTTCAGAATTCATCCTGCTGCTTTTATCAGCAGTCAGGTCATCAATAAACACCAGTGACCCAGTTCCATTGGCAGCCATACATGCTCATGCCATAACTCTGCCTCCACCATGTTTGACAGATGATGTGGTATGCTTTGGATCATGAGCTGTTCCTTTCCTTCTCCATTCTTTTCTCTTCCCATCATTCTGGTGCAAGTTAATCTTGGTTTCATCAGTCCAAAGAATCTTATTCCAGAACTGGGCAGGCTTTTTTAGGTGTTTGCTGGCAAAGTCTAATCTGGCCTTTCTGTTCTTGAGCATTACCAGTGGTTTGCACCTTGTTGTGAAGCCTCTGTATTTACATTCATAAAGCCATCTCTTTACTGTAGATGTTGACAATGACATGCCTACCACCTCAAGAGCGTTCTTGACCTGGCTAGATATTGTGAAAGGGTTTATCTTCACCATGAGCAGAATTCTGCGGTTATCCACTTTAGTTGTCTTCTGTGGTGTTCCAGGACTTTTGCTGTTGCTGAGCTTGCCAGTTAATTCCTTCTTTTTCAGGATGTTCCAAGCTGTTGTATTGGCCACTCCCAATGTTTTTGCTATCTCTCTGATGGGTTTATTTTGTTTTCTCAGCCTAATGATGGCCTCCTTCACTCGCATGGACACCTCTTTGGACCTCATGTTGGGAGTTCCAGTGAACAGCTACCAAATGCAAATGTAACACTCAGAACCACCTCCAGGCCTTTTATCTGCTTGATTGGTCATGGGGTACCCAGGAAACAGGCCACACCTGGCCATGCAGCTGCTTGTCAGCCATTCGTTCCATTACTTATGAGCCACCAACAATGGGTGTGTGTGTATCCCACTGGCTGTACTTCCTGAATGGTTAGTGCCCCACTTTTGTCAAACCCCTTGAATTACCGCTGAAAGTCCTGACTTCGCTCCCATCTGGGTGTGTTTCCTTTCAACTTCAATGTGGTGGTGTACAGAGGCCAACTGCCAAAACAGTTATCCTTGTTCCAATATTTCTGGTCCTAACTGTATGTACTGTAACAAACCACAGTGATGCTAAAATAATGACATATGTGATATCACACAAACACTGCAGTTATGTGTTGCATCACAATGTCTGATATGAGAAGTAAGTCTTGGCATGATATGGCATCATCATTTGCTGCCCTTTGCCCCCCTCCGCCCACAGATGCCCATGCCCTGCTTAGATCCAAATAAAGTATTCCTGATAAATGATTTTATAGCTTCTGCCTGAACACATCCAGCAAATGAGAGCTACTACCTCTCCTTAATCCTTAATAAACATTTTATGGCTTCTACTGTTAAACTCCTCTCACAATCACTTTTTTCTAACATTCAGTAGCAATATATCTTTCTGATCTTTCTGTAACTTAAATCTTATTCCTTATCATACACTCTGGAATAGAAACTAGATCTTGGTATCCTTTCGGGTACTTGCAAAATATTATCCCTGCTCAGTCTTCTCAAGACATAAATCTTTGGAGGAATTGTGTATATCTCTTTGTACAACTTAGTTTCTAGTCTCCTAATCATCCTGTTCTGGTTTGTTTGAACCCTTCTTAAAGAGTAGCATCTAGAACTGGAGCAATACTTGGGTCTCACTAGTGCAGAATAAAGTAAAACTATTATTTTCTGTAACTTGTAAATCATACTTCTCTTGATACAGCCTAAAATTACATTCCCCCATCCACTTTTTTTTTTTGTATTCATATTACATTACTAACTTACAGTATATTCAGTTTGTAGTCAACTACTCTTGGAAGATCTTTTTGAGTTAAAAACTCTCTCTGTTAAATTTCATTCTATTATTTAAACCACTTTTTGTAATCTTTCAAGATCCTAGTTTTGAGACATCAGTTAATTTTATAAATGTTTCCTCCATCTTTTCTTCCAAGTCATTAATAAAAACATTGAAGAGTATAGACCTTAGGACTGAACCTTGTAGCCCACACTTCATAACTCTTGAGTTTGATGCGGAAGCAATGATGAATACTCTTTAAATTATGCATGCACTTAATAGTCATGCCAGCAATCTGACACTGAACCTATGAGTACATCATGGGGTGCTTGATGTTTGCTAAAATCAAGATATATTTTGTCTACAATGTTCCTAGAATCTGCTAAGGACTTTATCCAATTAAAAAATTAGGTAAGATATATTTGGCAAGATTCATTCTTGACAAAATCATGCAGACATCTGGTAATAGCCTTATTGTTTTCAAGGTGCTTGATCTCATCTGCTTTAGAATTTTCCTGGATACCATGTTTATAGTGTGTGTGTGTGTGTGTGCGCACGTACGTGCCTTTGAGTCAGTGGTGACTCCTGGCAACTGCCTGGACAAGTCCCTGCAGTTTTCTTGGCAAGATTTCAGAAGTGGTTTGCCATTGCCTGCTTCCTAGGGTTGAGAGAGAGTGATTGGCCCAAGGTCACTCAGTTGGCTTTGTGCCCAAGGCAGGACTAGAACTCATGGTCTCCCAGTTTCTAGCATGATGCCTTAACCACTACACCAAACTGGCTCTCATGGTTACACTTATTGGTCTGCTTTTGGGATCCTCCTTTACCTCCTTTTTGATGATAGACACATTTACTTTTCTCCAGTCATCTGGCACCTCACCATTCTTCAGGATTTCTCAAAAATAGAACATAAGAGTTTGGCCAAGCCCTCAACCAGTTTCTTCAGTAACCTAGAATGGGAATCATCTGGCCCTGGAAATGTCAGCTTATTTTAAATAAACAGGTATTCACCCACCCCAACCATGTAGCTATCAATCTCAAGCATCAATTCTACCCCTCCCTCCTCTTCAGAGTTGCCAAGTAGAACACATGACTTCTTGTTGGGGAGGACTGAGATGAAAAAGTACTGCCTTTGATTTATAATCTGTTACTGTTTTTGCCATTTTCATTGATTGATTGATTGATTGATTGATTGATTATGTGCCATCAAGTTGTTTTCGACTCCTAGCAACCACATAGTTAGATTTTCTCCATGATGATCTATCCTTTGTTCTTTCAAGTCTCCCAGTGGTGCACTCATTGCCACCATAACTGAGTCCATCCACCTTGCTGCTGGGGTCGTCCTCATCTTCTATTTCCTTCCACCTTTCCCAGTGAGCTGGGTCTTCGCATAATGTATCCGAAGTAGGATAATTTGAATCTGGTCATTTGTGCCTTGAGTGAGAACTCTGGGTTGATTTCTTCAATGAGCCATTGGTTTATTTTCTTGGCTGTCCACAATATTCTCAGGAGTCTTCTCCAACACCGAAGTTCAAAGGCATCAATACTCTTCCTATCCTACTTCTTTAAAGTCCAACTTTCATTTCCATAGAGTGTCACAGGGAATACCATGGCTTACATGATTCTGATCTTTGTAGGGAAGGCCTTCATGGCTACTCTACCAAGTGCTAGTCAGGCATATTTCTTGACTGCTTGTTCCTTTACTGTTGATGGTTGATCCTTAAAGGCAGAAGCTATCCACCACTTTGATATCTTCATTGTCAATTCTAAGGCTACTCTTAAGTAGATATGGGATACTGTTAGGATCTAGACTTCAGGTAGCATGTTGATTGTGCAGTCATGTGCTTGGGACAGGGGAAGGTATTCGATTTCTTTCTCCCAAAAAATCCACAAAATCTGTGTATTTTTCTAGTAATATGAGAGGTTCCATAAGTGGAGAGGGTTGGGGGAAGAAGGGGAAGAGCATATTTTCTGCAAATGGTGCTGTTGAAACCTTTTGAGAGGGAAGAGAAATTGATCCTGCTCGCAGTGGATATCCAGTTTAAGAGTTTGTAGCCAGTCTTTGCCCAATACTATCAGGATGTAAAGAAGCTGTGGTATACAGTCGCAAGAATTCTACATTATAATTTATCATGGAATTATATGTTGCAAAATGGGACCAACCCAAAGAGGTTGGCTGTCAATTGATTCCACTACCATTGACCTTTCTAGCAACTGTGTAGGTAAGGCAAAGTGACACACCATAGCTTTATCTATGAAATTAGCAATTGCACCCAAGTCTAAAAGAGCTTAAAGTTGTATTTCTGGGCCTCTGTGGGTGTGAAGACTAACAGGGATGATACAATTCACTTGCCTGCTGTTGGCCATCAGAACTCTTCTTAATTGTTGAGGGGGCCCTGTCAAGCTTTTGGGAGGGAGCCTGCAAAGTTACCCAAAGATGAGGCTCTGGAGTAATTCAGACATTTACTTGTGAGGTGACACACATTTCCACAAGTGTGACACTTTACAGTCAATGCAGAGTATGGAACTTTAGCAGGACAAGCCATAGCTAGCTGTCCTAGAGCACCATAGTAAAACCACAAAACAAGGGCTCACCTTCTTTGTTTCTCTGCTGCAGACAAGGATCTCTTCACTATTTCTATTTCCACAGGCTCCACACTGTTGGAGTTTGAGGAGGCAACAGAGCAGGGGGGGGGGAGATGAAAGTCTGTAAAAATGTCTCCCTTTATTGTACCCTTTATGCTTCAACTCTTTCTACTGTCTGTCAATCAGCATGCAATACTGAAATTGCTCTTCTAAATTCTCTAATGTGCCCTGACTTACTAATCCATCCCTCGGTTTATCAGAAAGTCCTTCCCAAAACTGGTCAATCAGGGCAAAATAATTCCAGTTCACATCTCTGACATACAACTGGAAATCAACTACATCCTCATGAACTTGGTGATTTCCTTGCTTCAGCTTGTAAATCTCCCAATTTGCGGTGTCTCTTGCCGCAATATCAGAAGCAGCTCTAAATCTTTGCATGAAATTCTGGTAGTTATCTAAGACTGCATCATTGCTCTCAATGAGCGGAATTGCCCATCAGGCTGCTCCTTCCTTCAACAGGCTGAGAACGAAGGCTACTTTACTCCGATCAGTCGGAAATTCTGCTGGTCTGTCCACCATGAATAATTCACATTGAGTAGTGAAAGTCAGGAATTGATCCTGTGCCCCTCTGAACTTCTCCGGCAGACTTCCAGGAGATCAAAGTAACAGTGGCTGTGGGGCAACTTGTGGGGCCACTCCCAGCTGAGGTAAGCCTTGTCCCAGATGCTGTGCTAGCTGTATCATGGCATTGTGCAGGTTCGTTATCTATGTATCTAGCTGGTGTTGATGCTGCAATAATGCCTCGGCCACTTGTTCTACAGACAGTGGGTTGCCTCAAGGATCTATTGCCATATTCTAGGTCTTGAAGGCAAGGTCTGTTGCCTCTATGGAGAAAGACAAGATGGTTGTCAATGCTTTGAGGTAGACAAGATCAAGAAAGAGGAGCAGCAGGGGTTTCAGGAATGCTCTTTATTGTGTCAGGGTATAATAATAATCTTGAAAGCAAACAAATCTTATACCAAACAGAAGTGGGATTATTTTGAATTTCTTTCTCATGCTTTCTTCTTTTGCAAGACTGAATAATCTTTTCTAAACCTCCCCTCTCTTAACGGTTTGTTGATCCCTTCCCCTTTCCCGGGGCTGTTTACATTCCATCGCATTGTTGTATCATACAGTCTCTGTAATGATTGCTGCAAATAATTCACCTTTTCAGCCAACAGTGCAGCATTATCGCTTTGGCGAGATGGGCAGTGCAGAAATGTGAGGAATAAATAAATAAATAATCTGCATACAGATGTGCACACATATTTATATTATCAAACATCACAACTCTAATATCACCACCAGCTTGCTATCAAAGCATTCAATGTACATTTATCCATATATTTTTTCATAGTGGATGGCAAGATTGCTGGATGCCACAGCCTCATGCCAGACTCTCAATCAATGCCAGATCTGTGTGGGTGAGCCTGCAAATGTGGTTTACATCACAGAGACCTGATTTAGTGAAGATGGAGATGTAGCCCTGTTTGAGATTTTCCTGCCAGGTTTCTAGGTGCTCCAGTAGCTTCAATATAGTAATTGGGGAGGAGGTAGAGTGATTATTGTTTGTGAATGTTGGCAGTGACCAGAAACACTTCCTCAGAGGTGGCCAGGTGTGAATGCCTGTATGTTATGTTGGGCTTTAGGGAAAAGATGGGTGCCCTTGCTGTACTAACTGCCTCAGTGCCCAGCAGTGTCTCTGCCCAAGCTCCTGGATATTTTTGGCAGTTTGGTGGTAGAATTCCCTAGGCTGCAACCTCCATTTTCTGGAGAAGAATCAGGCCTGAGAATTCATCGCCTCTGTAGTGACCTCAGACTTAATCCAGATCTTGGGTCCAGCACACAAATAGATGTCCAGCACACATTAGACCTGGCGTTTACCTCAGAGCTGGTACAATGTGATCTGAATACAGTATGGAGAACATTGTCTTTAGTCATTTACCATCGCATTACCACTTTCTATCTAAAAGTACATTGTCAGCTCAATTGATCTCCACAGGGTTGGTGAACCAGTTAGGATAGATCACCCCAAGTGTTTATGAATTATCAGATTTTTCTGAGGGTGCTTGGAGAATTTCCCAGCAATCTTGCAACCAGCTCTGCCATGTGTCTTGCCAATCTCAGGAATATGGAAGCAATGAGGGTGTTGGATGAGATTGCCCCTAAGCAGCCTCTTCTCCCTCACAGATTCCAGTGGGCTACTTGGTTTATTGGGGAACTGCAGGAGGTGAAGAGACACCTAGAGCAACAGTGGAAAAAAATGAAGAAATAATGTGATTCATCATAGATGCATACCTATATTGAGGAATATATTATGGTATTAAGAGTGGTGAACTGGAGCTATTTCTTCACTCTTATTGTGACTGTGGTAGCTGTGGCCAAGATTACCTTCCCCCTTTTAGGGAGAATTGGAGGGAGGTCTTTCTGCAGGCTATTGTGATTTGTTTACAGTTGTTTTGCATGTAAAATTGCTTGCATTCACTCGGAATTGGACTCCACTTGGGCAATCTGGTGAGATATTTTGAGAGCTACAGGTATCTTACTATTATATCTGGGTTTCTTTGGGCTGATCACCACTCTTCCTTTCTTAGGCAAACATTTGGTGAAAGTGGTGAAGTATCAATTACAGAGGGTCTTACAAGAACAGATTTTTCTGGACCTTTTACTGTCAGGCTTCAGGCATGGGCATGGATTGGAAATGGTGTTGGTCTCCCCAGTGGATGACCTCTGTCAAAACATGGATGGAGAGAGTGTCCTGTTAAATTTCTCAGTGGCCTTCCTTCAGCTCTGGACTACCTATAAGAATTAGGGCTTGGAGGCACTGCTTGGCAGTGATTCCACTCTTTCCTAAGTGAATGGTTCCAGTCAGTATGCGTAGAATGATTGTGTATGTGGTTGCTCCAGCTTTGGTTAGTGCACTAACTGCAGGCCTTTTGAGACTGGGAGGCCCTGGCAATAGTGACTCATGCCCTTATTAGCTTGTGTATTGTTACTTTGTGTAATACACTCTAAATGGGGCTGCCTTTGAAGAAAACTTAGAAGCTTCAGCTGATCCAAATTGCAGCAGCCTGTCTGCTAACTGGAGATAGTAGAGTTAGCCATGTTACACCTGTGTTATAGTTGCTGCATTGATTGCTGGTTTGCTTCCAGATCCAGTTCAAAGTGCTGTTGGTTACCATTAAAGCTCAATATTGCTTGGCACCCAAATATTTACAGAACCATCTCTTCCAGCTAGATTTGGCCCACCTCATAAATTTCCTGAGAGAGGATGTGCTGAGGATTTCTACCTTGTGTGAAGTAAACAGGGCAGGAGTCCATTGATGTTCCTTCTCAATTTCTCCTTCCTCACAGCTTCCTCCCTTTCAAAAAGTTGTTGAGGACCTTTTTCTTCTACAGAGCATTTATGTGCTCATGGTGTGAGGGCTGCCAAATTAGTTAGATATTATATTGCTGTGTTTTTAATTGTATTGTTTATTCCGTTGGATTTTAACAGCTGTGAGTGTATGAAGTAGATGGTATTTGTATAAATAAATAAATAAATAAAGTCAGTATACAGTATTCATGTCACCAAGCCCCAAAATTCTGATAACCTCCTCCAGCAGCTTCATATATAGTTGTATGCAAAAGTTTAGGCATCCCTGATAAAATTCTTTATATTCTTGCTTTTGGATGTTTTCCCCCTTGCATGTATTACTTGAGATCTCCACACAGATTTTCAGTAACACTCAAGGATGAGGACTCTCAAAGCTCTCTCTCTCTCTCTCTCTCTCTCTCTCTCTCTCTCTCTCTCTCTCTCTCTCTTTCTTCATGGTTGAGGTACCGTTTCAAATCATTGTCTTGCTGAAATATCCAGCCTCTTTTTGGCTTCGGTTTCTTCACTGATAGCGGGAATCTGTAAACAATTGCACATAAATAGTAAGTGTGTAATTTCAGATTTGCAGAAAGTTGTGTTTAATTTTCTACCATATAGAAGTTGTGTCAACTTCATTGAAACATACAATTTGACAGGGGACCTAAAAGTTTATATACAACTGTAGATCTGATAGCACTGGAACAAAATAGTGTCCTGTTTCAGAGTGAAAATGTATATTCATTTGTAAATGAAGGCAGTTTGTATAGCCTTCATTTACAAATGGTTTACAAATGAATACAAGCACAAAGACAGGCTGAGAGCCAACTGTGCAAGTACATGCATGCTTCAGAAATATATAAGAGAGAGCAGGATCTTGCCTGAGAGCCAGGTGGCTAGAAAGTTCAGTCCAGAGTAAAAAAAAGTTCTCTTTGATTAGAGTCAAAACTGAACATGGGTTCAGAAACACAAACATAGTCTACAACAGTCCAGGAGTCAAATCCAGGGAGGTTAGTCAGCCAGTTCAGGTCAAGGAGCTTAGATTCAGGAGGCAGATCTGGAGCCAAGGACATAGAAAAACAGATCCAATGTTGGTGAGTTCCCAACAAAGAGGCCAACCACTGGTGGTTGCACTTCATTGGCCCAGATGCAAGTGTGGCTCAGTTATGGGCATTTGTGACTTTGCTTCTAAAGGAGCTCCCTTGCTCAGCTTTCCAAAGCATTCAACGTGTCCTACTCAAGCAGATTGCCTGCCAAGTCAGCCTTAGTTGATTGCTTGCCAATTGTAAGGATGGAGAATCCAGCAGCAATGGGTAATTGCGGCTGGATGCTCCAACCTTACACAGTGTAAATAAAGACAGGAAATAAGGATAAAAGGAAGATGGGGGAGGGGGGAAACACAAGCCTCCGAGAAAGCAGCAGCATTGCTGAATCAGGAAAACTCAGAAACCAATGACAAAAGTACTACCAATGCCGGCGACCACGAGGCCGGAAGAGAGCAATCAATGTGAAGCAAAGAATGAAATCAACAAAGAAAGAACTGAGAGGGAGGGGCGGGACAAGTAAGAACCGAATGGTTAAAGGAGAGGTCTGGGGGGGAAGAAACCCACTTCTGGCTTTAACGGAGCACGATGCTGATTCAATAAACGAATTGCACATATCCCTCGTGGCTTGTGTCGTAGATTCTGATTTTGGGTCATAAAGATCGTGAACCTCACAGAAAGCCAGAAGTCAACATGACAACTTTACCGGAGGACGCGGAGCAACCCAGAAGCAGCCCACACGTGGTGACTACACTGGAGGGCAACGTGAACCACCTGGAAAGCCAAGCAACAAACCCACCGGAAGAGCAGGACGTGCCAAGCCATGCACCCAGAGCCATTTCCCCACAGCAGACCCCAGGAGAGCAAAGGGAGCAATGGGGAGCTGCAGGAGGGACTCTAACATCCGTGGCAGCAGCGACCCAGCTCCAAGGGCAAATCGCACACACACACTCTACCCCACCGAGCAAACTGTGGATCCAGGATGACCTGCGGACCCCTGAGACTCCCTGGCAGACAGGCACAGACGGAGGAACAGCGGCAGAGCCCGGCCACAGCACGCTATACTCACCGGCAGCGCCAGACGAACGGGTAAGGAGGCTAGAACAAGATATGTGTGCCCTGCGAGAAGCCATGACAAGCCTACTGGGGAAGCTAGACCAAGAAGCCCAGATCCAGGCAGCAAAAAACAGAGCGACGGTGCCAACAGAAGCCAGGATCAAGGTGAGGGGGCCCACTGCCTGGGAGGGAATCACAGCGGCCCCCTGGAGCGCAGAGGCCATGTTCCCAGATCCAAATCCCGGCCCAGCCCCCTGCAGCATGGAAGCTCCAAGCCCCGGCTCAGCAATTGGAGCGTGGCAAAGGGAGGAGCTACCCAGAAGCGGGAGCTTTGAATCCCAGACCGGCACAACAGCAAACAATATAGCAGCCAGGGGGAGGGGAGCACAGCCCAAATGGGGAAATGCAGCAGCAGCAAGCCCTGCAGCAGCAGCAAGTCTTGCAAAGGGAGCGTGGCGAAGGGAGGAGCTACCCAGAAGCGGGAACTCCGAATTCCTGGACGAGGGGAGGGGAGCATGGCTCCAATACGAACCCACGGCAAGACGGCCAATGACTGGGGGGGGAAACATGCCAGCCCCCTGGGGAGTGAAGATCCCAGCCCAGGCTGAACCGGCAGCAGCCAGTATAAGAGAGAGAGAGAGACAGCCTGCATACCAGATTGGAGGAAACATGCCAGCCCCCTGGGGAGTGAAGATCCCAGCCCAGGCTGAACCGGCAGCAGCCAGTATAAGAGAGAGAGAGAGACAGCCTGCATACCAGATTGGAGGAAACATGCCAGCCCCCTGGGGAGTGAAGATCCCAACCCAGGCTGAAACAGCAGAGGCCAGTATGAGAGAGAGAGAGAGACAGGCACCCCCTGCATGCCAGACTGCGATACTGCTGGACAAGACGAGAGAGCCCTCCACTGACTGGGGGAAAACAGGACAACCCCCCACCACCTGGGAGGAAAGTGCACTGCACCCCACCACAACCTGGGGGAAAGCCACACAACACCCTACAACCTGGGAGGAAAGTGCACTGCACCCCACAACTGGGGGGAAAGCCGCACGACACCCCACCACCTGGAGGGAAGCAGCACAACACCCCACCACCTGGGAGGACAGTGCACTGCACCCCACCACAACTTGGGGGAAAGCGGCACAACACCCCACCACCCGGGAGGAAAGTGCACTGCACCCCACAACCTGGGGGAAAGCCGCACAACACCCCACCACTTGGAGGGAAGCGGCACAACACCCCACCACCTGGGAGGAAAGCGTACTGCACCTCACCACAACCGGGGAAGAAACCGCACAACACCCAACCACCTGGGGGAAAACTACACAACAGCCCACTGCCTGGGAGGATGTCGCACCGCAACCCTGGAACCTGCCAGCCCCAAGCAGCCTGTGGAATAGAAGAGAACTCACCAGGAACAGAGACCTGAGAGCCAAATTTAATGGAGACCCCAAACAACTAGCATGCTTCCTCACACATGTAAGGGGGTTCATGGAAGAATTCGAGGGAACCTTCCGGTCGGAGGGCGCCAAAGTAAGATATGTATCAGAACGCCTAAGGGCAGAAGCCGCACAATGGCTAGAGGAACTACATGACGTGGCAGCCCCAGAACTACAAAACCTCCACACCTTTATGCAAGCATTAAAGGAACGATTTGAGGACCCATTAGCGGCAATAAAAGCTCGAACAAGCTTACAGAACATAAGACAGGGAGGCAGGTCAGTCTCAGAGTATGCCATGGACTTTAAAGCTATAGCAGGGAAACTAACTGACTGGCCGGAGTCCCTAAAGATAGAATACTTTAGGGGGGGCCTGCGCCCTGAGATATTGGAATGGTCCTTAGCGCGAGGGAATCCCAAAACGCTGAGAGATTGGATATGCCTAGCAGGTGAAGTAGAGGAGGTACGGGCTCAAGTGAGGCGTCAACTAAGATCCTACACTACAGGGAGGCACCCAACAACCACAAAGAACCACAGCGACCGGAAGACAACAGACCGACTACGGGAAGAGAGAGAGCGACGGGCAAGACGGGGTTTGTGCTTCAAATGCGGGAAGGAAGGCCACCGAGCAGCCAACTGTGCACCCCCCACTGGACCAGCAAAAACCAAAACTGGTGAAAGCAGTGCAAAGGCCCTGACCCGAAAGGCTAAAGGAACAGCAGCGGCAGCCGTCGAAAAGAGACGGCACGAAACATTTGAGGACCCAGAGGACTCAACCGACGAAGAATTCCAGCCGTCGGGAAACGAAGGGAGCCTGCCCTAAACAGCGCCGAAGGGCAGGCATGGACAAACGGGCGCGAGGACCCTATGGTGAGTAGGAAATGCCCTGTAATGATGGTGCGGGCACAACTGAGGCCGCTGAGGGGCGGGGGGCACACAAGACTAGCAGGACTACTAGACTCTGGGTGCACACGCAACCTACTACACCCCGAAATAGTCACCAAACTGAAATTGAAAGTCGAAAAACTTAAAGACCCCATCATATTCACCCAACTAGATGGGGGGGACATGAAAGGGGGCCCTGTAGAACATTACACCGAACCTGTCACCATGCAGGTAGGGACACATGAGGAGGTCCTGAGGTTCCTGGTAGCCCCAATCGCCAACCACTCCATGATCCTAGGGATAGCCTGGCTAAGAGAAAGAAACCCAAGGGTGGATTGGAAGTTGGGGCAAATAAACTTCCCCGATGGAAGCTACAACGAGGGAGGCCAGACAGAGAGGGACGCAGAAGAGCTAACAGGATCCCTAGAAGAAGGGAAGGGTGGGACAACAGAGGAAGGGAGCCCCTGCATACCCAGGCCATACAGACACTTGAAAAAGGTGTTTGGAGAAGCCGAGTCAAATCAACTCCCACCCCACCGGAAGTCTGACTGTGCCATAGAGTTGATCCCAGGGACAGAGCTCCCCAAGACAAAGTTGTACCCTATGACCCCTAAAGAACTTGAGGTGCTACGTGAATTCATAGATACAAACTTACAACGAGGGTTCATCCGACCTGCTACATCGTCTATGGCCGCACCTGTCCTCTTTAGAACAAAAAAAGATGGCTCCCTGAGGCTCTGCACAGACTATAGGGGCTTAAATGCAGTCTGCACCTCCAACAAATACCCCCTCCCCTTGACGAAAGACATGCTGACCCACCTGTCAAAAGGGAAAATCTTCACGAAACTAGACCTAAGGGAAGCGTATTTTAGAGTACGAATCAGGGAGGGAGATGAGTGGAAGACCGCCTTCAACTGTCAACTGGGATCATTTGAATATTTAGTAATGCCGTTCGGCCTAAAGGGGGCGCCAGGAGTCTTCATGCATCTAATTAACGAAATCCTCCATGACTTCCTCTACCGGGGAGTGCTAGTATATTTGGATGATATACTTATCTACTCCGAAACGATGGAAGAACATGTGACACTAGTAAGAGAAGTGCTGAAAAGACTACTAGAAAACCAGCTATACGCCAAACTATCAAAATGCGAATTCCACAAAAAGCAATTAGATTACTTAGGGTACAGGATTTCCTACAAAGGAGTGGGAATGGACCCAGGAAAAGTTAATGACGTGGTAGCCTGGGAACCACCCCGCTCCAGAAAACAACTACAAAGCTTCTTAGGGTTTGCAAACTTCTACAGACAGTTCATTCCCCAATTTGCACAAGTAGCCCTACCTCTCACGGACCTACTGAAGACGAAAGGAAAAGGAAACCCCAAAACAGCGATGAGACCAGGAACAGCGCTCAAATGGACTACAGAATGCCAAGAAGCGTTTGACCGCCTGAAAGCGCTGTTCACATCAGAACCGATACTGAGGCACCCTGACCCGGCACGACCGCTAATTGTCCAAGCGGACGCATCAGACGTGGCCATAGGGGCTATTCTGCTGCAGAAGGATGAGGAGGGGGAACTGAGACCATGCGCCTACCTATCACGCAAGTTCACAGACACGGAGAGGCGCTGGCACGTCTGGGAGAAGGAGGCGTTTGCAGTGAGATGGGCACTTGTCACCTGGCGACACTTACTCGAGGGGGCCCCCCACCCGTTCGAAGTCTGGACGGACCATAAGAACCTAGAAGCCCTGAAATCACCACGAAAACTAAACCCCAAGCAAATCAGATGGGCGCAGTTTTTCAGTAGGTTCAACTTCACGTTAAAGTACCTACCAGGGGGCAAGAACTTTCTAGCGGACGCGCTCTCCCGGCTACCCCAACACAACAGCCAAAGAGAAGAAATAGTGGACTCGGTCATCCCACCTGCTCACTTCGGACTCACTGCAACCACACGGGAGCGGAAAACTGCCCCAGCCATAAAAGTAGAACAGGATCTACAAGCTGAGTTGCAGACTGCATCGCAACAAGATGATTGGCTGCAAGGGAATAAGACCTTTCTAGTAGAACGACAAGGACTATGGTGGAAGGGAGAGAGAATATATATCCCAGAAACCCTAAAAAAGAAAATCCTACAAAGATGCCATGACGCCAAGGTGGCGGGACACTTTGGATTCGTGAAGACTCTACACTTAGTACGACGGCAATTTTGGTGGCCGGCCCTACGCAAAGACGTGGAAGAGTATGTCACAACATGCCCCATCTGCGCCACAGCAAAACGCGCCGGCGGCAAACCCAGGGGGCTACTACAGAACGTAGCGAGCCCTAACCGCCCCTGGAAACAAATCGCCATGGACTTCATAGTCGAATTGCCAGAAAGCAAAAAGAAGACGGTCATATGGGTCGTTACAGACTTATTCTCGAAACAGACCCACTTCATCCCGTGTGCAGGGCTACCCACGGCCAACCAACTAGCCAAGCTGTTCATACAACACATATACCGCCTACACGGAGCTCCCGAAAGAATAATAAGCGATCGCGGAGCCCAATTTACATCCAGATTCTGGAAACAGTTCTTGAAATTAATAGGGGTGGAGCAAGCATTAAGCTCCGCCCACCACCCAGAGACAGATGGGGCAAGTGAACGACGAAACCAAATACTAGAACAATACTTAAGGTGCTACGTCAGCTACCAACAAGATGATTGGACGGACTTACTCCCATTCGCAGAGGTAGCATATAACAACGCGATACACACCAGCACAGGATTTACCCCATTCCAAGCAGCGAATGGACAAGACTTTGTAGCCATTCCAGAACTACCAAGAGAACAGACAAAAATAATCTCCCTGGACGACTGGATCACCCAAATGAGAAACAGCTGGCCAGTGATCGAAAAAGCACTAGAAGACGCCAAAGCAGACTACAAAAAATATGCAGATCGCAAAAGAGCCCCAGAATGGCCCATGGAAGTAGGAGAAAAGGTCTATTTATCCACGAAATACCTGAAATCCACTCAACCGTCGAAAAAACTAGGCCCCAAGTACGTAGGCCCATTCCCAATTGTGAAAATCATCAACGACGTAACAGTACAACTAGAACTACCTAAGAACCTGAACAAAATACACCCAGTCTTCCACTGTAGCCTACTCAAACCAGTGCGCTCTTCTGCTAGATGGCACCCAGAACCCCCCCCGCCTGCCCCCACACTCATTGAGGGAGAACAACACTTCGAGGTCCAAACAATTTTAGACTCCAGAATGCGAAGAGGGGGGCTGCAGTACCTAATCCAATGGAAACACCTTCCAAAAGCAGATAACGAGTGGGTGGAGAGCCGACATGTCCGAGCACCCCAACTTGTAAGGGCATTCCACAAGAAATACCCAGAGAAGCCAAAATTAGCTGACAAGAAATAGACTACTACCTTCATACACTAACTGTCCCTTTTATCTTTCAGATGGCGCATCCTCACCAAGGGGCAGGGGGGAGGTTATCATTTCGAAGGGGGGCGGCATGTAAGGATGGAGAATCCAGCAGCAATGGGTAATTGCGGCTGGATGCTCCAACCTTACACAGTGTAAATAAAGACAGGAAATAAGGATAAAAGGAAGATGGGGGAGGGGGGAAACACAAGCCTCCGAGAAAGCAGCAGCATTGCTGAATCAGGAAAACTCAGAAACCAATGACAAAAGTACTACCAATGCCGGCGACCACGAGGCCGGAAGAGAGCAATCAATGTGAAGCAAAGAATGAAATCAACAAAGAAAGAACTGAGAGGGAGGGGCGGGACAAGTAAGAACCGAATGGTTAAAGGAGAGGTCTGGGGGGGAAGAAACCCACTTCTGGCTTTAACGGAGCACGATGCTGATTCAATAAACGAATTGCACATATCCCTCGTGGCTTGTGTCGTAGATTCTGATTTTGGGTCATAAAGATCGTGAACCTCACACCAATTCCTGAGGCTGACAACCTGTTGAATCAGGCCCCACAGTCTCTGACTTCTGAGATTCGACAAAACTGAAAAAAGTAATCATGGCGCTGGCCCATTCTGTTTCTCTATTGATCTACAGATCAATAGGGGCTTCAACAGGATTGGCAGCTCTGGGTTCTGGAAAATCCAGAGCATTTAGGAATCCATCAAATTTGACAAGGCTTAAAGGGCAAACCAAATTGATAAGTCCCACACACTGGTAAGGGGGGAATGATGCCTTGAAATGCAACTTCACCCAATGATGGCCTGAATATGACAGCAGGGAACTGTAACTCCCCTAATAGCCCTCTTGACCCAAAGCAAAAACTAAAGTGAGGGTGTGCCCTATTGACTAAATGACAGTTTGGGATGGACTCATGGCTGCCATGGAGGCCATGAAATTCTGAGCTGACCATATTAGGAGAGTCTTACCATGAATGTTAAACCCCTTGGGACCTTCAGATGGGCTGAAAAAATGACAATTCTCAATTGTCTTTATTGGATTAGGATTATAATAACATAGACTGCACTTTCTAGTTATATGAGTGATATAAAGGAAAATAAATGCAAAAGCAGTATATCAAGGAACAGAATTAAATTATGCTATTCATAGTAGATTCTTCAAAGCTGTTCTTTACATCCAATGCTGATTTTATTTTATTTTTATTTATTTAATTAAATTTATATAACCGCCCATCTCCCCCAACGGGGAACTCTGGGCGGTTTACAATAAAATAGATTAAAACAGGATAAAACATCAATGTACAATATATAAAATTAATAAATAATTATAAATCCAGATGGAGATGGAATTAAACGAAGGACAATAAATTAAGGAATTAACCACCCCCATGAGGAACTATCCCTTCCTCCTTCCCATGCCAGGCGGCAGAACCAGGTCTTCAGCTCTTTCCTAAAGGTCGGGAGGGAGGAGATCTGCCTCAACTCTGGGGGCAAGATGTTCCACAGTGTGGGCGCTACCACAGAGAAGGCCCGCCTCCTAGACCCCATCCGATGACATTCTTTAATTGATGGGGTAGCAGGCCCTCTCTGAATGACCTGGTGGGGCGGGTTGATAAAATGGGGATAAGACGGTCCTTCAGGTATTTATTAAACAACGTGCCTAATACTTCAAAAAATACCAATTGAAGAGAATATTTGTAGCTCAGGGTTGAACTGTGGAGTCTATGGTGCTCTCTGAGCCTTGTTGTTTTCTTGCAGACGTTTCATTGCCAGGCTAGGCAACATCTTCAGTGCGAAAAGGGAGTGGAACTTGGTCTCTGTTTATATACCCTGGCTTGTCCTGCCTGTGTTGGTGGGGGTGTTGTACTCTCCTTGGTAGTACTTTGATTGGGTTGTTGTTTGCTGCTTGGTTGATTACAACTCACTCCCTGTGAGGTGAGTTGGGCAAACAACAACCCAATCAAAGTACTACCAAGGAGATTACAACACCCCCACCAACACAGGCAGGACAAGCCAGGGTATATAAACAGAGACCAAGTTCCACTCCCTTTTCGCACTGAAGATGTTGCCTAGCCTGGCAATGAAACGTCTGCAAGAAAACAACAAGGCTCAGAGAGCACCATGGACTCCACACTTCAAAAAATAATGGTAATTTTTGTGATTATCCATTATATACTTCTGATAATGAGATAAAACTGTGTATTACTTTTTGTTGTTTTTATAAAAATTTGGGATCAGAGTTATGGAAAAATATTAAGAGACAAGCTTGCAGTAAAAAAACATTGCTTTATTTAAAACCAAAAGAACAAAATTGAATCTTGCTTTTCTTCAGCCGAAGAGAAGCGCATGGCTTAAGTACTCACATTTTAGAAACACAATGAAGACAAAAAGATAGCAGCAGCAGAGTAACCAAAACAAAAGCAGAGATAACTTTTAAAGCTTTTTACAATTGCAACTTGGCCACATCTGAGTGGATAGGATCTGGCATGTGACCACTCACCTAGGCAACAGATTCCCAATATGGGCAATGACTGAAAGGTAGCTCTCTGATTGGGTAAGCACCCCAGGCTAGCTGGCTCCAAGCCCAACATTCCTGAGAGGGAGGTGAACACGTGAACTCCCAAAACCCAGAGAAAAAAAAACTTCAAGGCTTGGCTTTTTAAACTAGCCTTCCATATTTCTTTCAAGACACAAAAATATATGCAACATTACTGATCAGAGTTAGGTGATACAATGGTAAATTAAGATTTTGAAGATGATAATGTTATTTAACCACCAGGAGTGAAGCATTGGTCACCTCTCCATTACTTCAGTCCTAGGGCTGGTGTCACTAGACCTTTTATCAGCATGCATGTTCCTTAAAGCTAGTTGCTACTTGTGATTCAGTTCTTCTTTGAAGGAAAATAAATATATGTCATATATGGTGCCTCATACCATTTTGCTGTAATCCAAACAAGAGACAATGTACTGCAATCCAGTATAAATTCACATCTACCCTTCTATGGCAGTTTAGGCATTTGAGTCCCAGGAGCTAATTACAAACCATGGTTAAATGTTACTATTTTGCCATACCTACTTTTGGGAAAACTCTGCAATACTTAAATTTATATTAATTAAAACCAGGGATATTTAATTAATGATATTCCAGGCCAGCGCTTTTCAAATGAGTTGTTCAAGTGGGTAGCATGCAAATAATTGTAAATAAATAAAATAATAAATAAACTTGTGGTATATGTACTACTTAGATAGCATCACCAATGTAATGAACATGAATTTGAGTAAACTCCGGGAGACAGTGGAGGACAGGAAGGCCTGGCGTGCTATGGGCCACGGGGTCACGAAGGGTCGGAGACGACTTAACGACTGAACAACAACAATATGTACTACTGTTGCTATTCAGACAAAGACTTAGTGGGATGCTGCTCTTCTTAAACAGAAGAGACCTTTACAGAACAAAAGATACTTTAACATGATGAATATTTTTCAAAGAATGATCTTGATTGGACAGTTACAGTGTTGGTCTTCATAGGAATGTTGCAGTGACAAGCATGATTTCTGGGGTCACTCCAAAAATTTGCAAAATTGCAAAAACTGATTGGACAAGTTATACACTGCATTATTCAACATGAAATGCTTGAGCTGTTTGATATTTGACTCACTGCAGCTGAATAGTCAAAGTACTTTGTGAGGAGATGGATGCTAATATCATCTGCTACTCAGAATTTTCAAACAGAGGAGAAATTAAGTATTTTGTGGTTGAAAAGATATTAAGCTAGCGGGATTGTTCAATAATATTGAATGGATCTCAAAGTAACATGCAAGGCAGACATATTTGGGCTCTTAAATGAGTTGAATTGCGAGATGTATTAACTTCATCCTTCCACCATGCAACTAGAGTAGAAACTTTCAAAAATGTCAGATCTATGGAAGAAGATCCACCAACCTTGGATCAGATCTGTGGTTATTGAGGGAATATTTGATATGATCATTTTTTGCAGATATAAAAGGGTTTTACTGTTTGTGATTTATTAGTTATATCACAGTTTAATTTTTATTGATAGTTGAGATTGGATTTTATATAACTGAGCTTCACAGAATCTTTGGGATGACATGCAGATGTGGCAAATTAATAAAGACAAATTTAACAATTTTTATATTGCAGACTGTTTCAGATCATCTGATTTAATTATTGTTTGTCATCTGTAGATGATCCTTCATTAAGGTATTTGTGAGTGATTGATTTTATGGTTGGCTTGGTGCAGCCACCTGCTGTGGCCCTATATTGAGGTGTGCTATGCAAATTATAATTTTTGAGTATATTTGTCCTCAGCCACCTTCTTGTGCCAAGCAGGTGTACACATCAATAAGTGAATTCATAGTATGACCAATGAGAAATAATTGATAAATTTTGATCAATTACAATTATTTCCTCTCCACCTGTATATCTCCACAGGATGCTCTTTAAAGAAAGCCGGAGTGTTCATAATCATCTTACATCTGCTCCGTGAGTATACCATCAGTATATGTACTTTTCTTGTTTATCTACTATTCTCTAATCATGACTGTCTTAAAATTTCATAATAATTTATGTTTATTACAATGGCTATTATTGTTGACATTTGTATCTGTTGGTAATAGAAATTCAGAATTCATTATATTATGGCTTATTCTTGACATTTCTAAAGACAATGAATTTTGCATAGTTCAAACAAAGTACGCAATAAATTTCCTTAAATGAACTTATTATATGAAATTGTGCTTTAATATGAAAACAACTTCTGGAGCAAGAGGTAGTTAGCTAATCATTTTATATTAGGAACTTGAAGTCAGACTAACGTCTCATTTTAGAAATAATGGGGTATTACAGTGTGGTATTACTGAATGTTAAAGAGGTTGTTTGTTAGAAATTGATACATTTAAATTGCTCATTCCTTAGTCTGAGATCACTTCTGTATCTCAGTTTATAAAGGATTTGACTGAAACATATCATTGCTACTCAGTTGTCAGAAATTACCATTGATATTTTTCATTTTTAAAACCATAAAAACCCCATTGTCAGAGAATCCCAAACACTACAATATAATATATTTCAAACCAGCTTGTTTCCTGATATTTATGCATATGCTTACTCCTAGTTATATATTGGGGAGGGTGCTGCTGCTGTAGAGTTGGTTTACTCATTGAAAAACAGAGACGTATAAAAGTTATCCACTCTAGTCTTTTG
The DNA here is from genome assembly GCA_023362775.1 of Charina bottae. NCBI lineage: Eukaryota > Metazoa > Chordata > Lepidosauria > Squamata > Charinaidae > Charina > Charina bottae. The sequence goes on along the minus strand of JALMGJ010000006.1, from coordinate 35,740,901 downwards.
TGGTTTGCTCTCCTTCATGTCATAGTTACTCAAAATGCAGCAAAGTTTTCTTTCTGTGAAAGACTTAGCTTACCTATTGGGATATTCCCAATGATATCATCCATACTGTGGAATAATTTTCTAGGGAAAGGCCATTAATCTCCCGCGCATGTACTGTTTTGCCTGAGGATTGTCTTACCTTGTTTTCAGAAGCATTTCTAATTATTCTGGCTGTAATCTGGTATCAAATCATTTCTTAAATATTCAGAAATGCTTGTTTCAAAGTGGCACCACTTCTGCAATAGTTGTTTCCACTGTACATACTCTTTCAATGTGCATATTTAAGATTTAGTTAGCCTTCTATCTAGAAGTGAAATTCTAGACAGTAAATTTTCAATTGGACCTAGTGTTTGAATAAAAATTATAGATATACCATATAATTAGATTTGTGCTGTCCTGTTTAGGGCAAAGAAGAAGGTGATTCTGGCACCTAAACCCAAAGGAAAGGTAAGTAATGAATTACAGATGAGTGAAGAAATAATTTGTGGGAGCTGCAAACTGGGATATAAATTATTTAAATAAATAATAAATGTTAGAATTATTAGTTACAGTATTTGAAGCAATGAACACCATTGCAACTTGGTATTCAAAAATAAGCAACTATTTTATTTATATATTTATTTAATATTTTTTATCCCGCCTTTATTTTATTTTTTATAAATAACTCAAGGCGGCGAACATACCTAATACTCCTTCCTCCTCCTATTTTCCCCACAACAACCACCTTGTGAGGTGAGTTGGGCTGAGAGAGAGTGACTGGCCCAAGGTCACCCAGCTGGCTTTCATGCCTAAGGCGGGACTAGGACTCTCAGTCTCCTGGTTTCTAGCCCGTTGCCTTAACCACTAAACCAAACTGGCTCTCTGTCTGTCCTGCTTAAAACTGTATAGAATAAATATAGTTTAATAAACTGTAAGGATAATAAAACTCTAAGAATGAAGCAAATTAGGGAAAATCTGTACTCAAGCAATAATACGGGCAAAGTAATGTCATGAACATTCTGGGAATAGGTGCTGATTTTTACCTGGAGTGATTGTTAGGATAGTTTTATTTATCTAGAGCCCAAATCCATATGATGGTAGCATGTTTGTGTTTTTAAAAGATGGGCCTGAAAACACAAACCTGCTACCATCATATGGATTTGTGCAATCTAAGGTAGATAGATAGGGCATGTCATTTAAAGAGTCAAAGGGACATATAGGAGGTTCCAAGCCATTTCCCCACTACCAGTTTTCCCCTGGTGCTGCACCACCAGGCATCTCTATTCCAATTATGTTAATTTTTGCATACCTCTGCCTAGTTGGTGAAAAAACATTTTAGAGGATAAACTATGGGATTAAGACTGAACAGAGGCTTTAGAGCTGGGATGGATGATCTGTAGCCCTCTAGATGTTGCTGAACTACAATTCCTAATACCCTTCACCATTGGCCATAGTGGTGCTGCGGCTGCTGGGAACTGTAGTTTAGCAACATGTGGCAAGTCATAGGTTTTTCTTTTCTGCTTCACACTTATACCATTTTAAATTGTACCCCCCTCTATTTAGAATATTAGGCATACCTAAAGTAAAGTATCGTGTTTGTTGCTATTTGCATGTCATTTGGTCTTTAATTTTATACCTTTTATGCTACAGTATTTTATTTTAACGGATATTCCATGTAAGTAATATGAAAATTATATCTTTAAAATACAAAACGTGGACCATTATTATCATTAACACTGAAATAAAATCAGCTCAGACTGATCAAGCCAAATACTTGCTCAGTGAGAAACAGAATTTATTTTAGACCATACAGTATTCTGCTCTTTTCTTTTGTTTTCTCTTAGAATACTTTGCTATTTAATGTGCTGTTTCTTATCATTACATTTTGGTTTTCTTGAAACCAAATAATTTTCTCACTTTGTTCTTTACACTAGGACTCTAGTCCAAAGAAGGAGCAGAGAGCATGTCCCCCTTTTGCTTCAGCTTGTGTTCCTGCTTCAAGTACTAGTACGCCTATCAATGTGGTAACCAGTTGTATTCCAGCTCCAGAGACAATCTGCCTGGATGACTCATTGGATGAAGATCTGTCATTCAACACACCTTCATTGGATTCTGTTTCTGATGCTCTGGCTGCTATTAATAATGGGATCAAGAGTTCTTCTGTTGTGTCCCCTGTAGACACATCTGCTTCAAGACCTCGGGCAGGGCTAAGAGAAGAGAAGCTAGCAAGCATAATGAGCAAATTACCTCTGTCATCCTCAAAAAAGATAGAGGCTGTTCAAACACAACATTCATCAAGTCTTATAGCTGGGCACTCAGGACCAGTACCAAAGAAATCCCAGGATTTGCTTCAGACTGGTATCTCTTCAGGCCTTATTGCTGGATCCTCAATTCAGAATCCCAAGGTTTCCTTGGAACCATTGCCAGCCAAGCTTCTGCAGCAAGGGTTACAGAGGTCAAGTCAAATACAGGCTGCTTCCTCTTCCCAGACCCATATTTCTTCCTCCTGTAAAGGGCAAGCTACAGCTTCTCCTGCTTCACAAAGGCCAAAGGATACAGTTGTGCTTGTAACCTCCTCAGAAGTCCAAAGCTGTGGCTCCTCAACGGTACAAGTGGGAAAAGTTCACCAGCAGTCCACTGCCCAACAAAAATATGTGTCTCCTCTACAAGTAACTATTAGTAAATCTCAAACCAATCCTGTGGTAAAATTAAGTAGCAATCCCAAACTTTCCTGTTCTTCCCCAGTAACCAAGACTTCAGATAAACCAGTAGTATACCGCCTTCCTTTGTCTAATGCCACCTCTGGGAGTTCCCAAATGGTTCACCCACTTGTGTCTCGGACAACATCCAGCACCTCTACCTCTAGTAATTATTTGGCCAAGGCCATGGTATCACAAGTTTCTGCCCAGGGTTTCAAGCCTCCTTTCTCCATGGTTCCCTCTCCTAAACCTGCTGCCTCTCCTAAACCCTCAGCATCCAAGCCTTCTGTAACATCCAAACCTACTGCATCTCTTAAATTGCCCTCATCTAAGTCCACCTCTACAACCAAGCCCATATCATCTCCCAGTTCTTCCAGTCCAAGTACACTAGTATCCCAGAACAGTCACTCCAACAACAGCAATTCCGTTCATAAACAGTCCAGTGGAGTAAGTGTCAGCAGACAATCTCCCACAATTAATTTACTTTCCTCTAACCGAACCTCAGGCCTTCAACCAGCAAAGAATCCTCAGCCCCCTTCTAAATTATCCAATTCCTCTGCCTCTGGAACTGCTGGCAAAAATAACTTGAGTGGAGTTGGATTGAATGTACCTATCAATAGGGGCAGCAGCTTAAATTCAAGTGGGGCTAGTAGGACTAATCTCTCTGGAGCAGCAGGAAGTGGAGCACAGGGTGCTACTAAACAGTTATCAACTCCACATAGACCATCTTCTGCCTCAGGGTCTACAGTTATACCAGCCAGTGTACAGGTATGTGCTGAATGTGAAACTGAAATTCAGATATAATAACATAGGGCCTATTAAATTGTGAACTGTAGTAATGAGTGCAAATATGTGTGGACTTAGAAATAAGTCCACTCATTTTAATGGGATTTACTCCAAGGAAAACATTGAATCCTAAATGTCTGTTGTGATACAGTTACACATTTAACTATAGTTTATTAGATTATTTATTTATTTATTTATTTAATTAATTAATTAATTTTTATCCTGCCTTTATTATTTTTATAAATAACTCAAGGTGGCGAACATACCTAATACTCCTTCCTCCTCCTATTTTCCCCAAAACAACAACCCTTTGAGGTGAGTTGGGCTGAGAGAGAGTGACTGGCCCAAGGTCACCCAGCTGGCTTTCATGCCTAAGACGGGACTAGGACTCACAGTCTCCTGGATTCTAGCCCAGCACCTTAACCACTAACCACTGGCTTATAAGTTATAATGGCCAGGTTCACACATAACAGTAGCCCATAATGAATGAGGGCTTATTCTTAAATACAAATTAGGGCTGTATTTACCAATAGGAGTTCTTACAGCTACTAGAAGACATAATTTATAATAATTAACATTCTTTGTAGCATCTAATGATAACTGACACTCTATGATTTAATATATGAAGACTAAAATATATTTCTAGTGTGTTAATTTGTATCAAGACTTTTTTTACTATGACTGTTATAAACACCATGCAGAGTAAATTACTAGAAAAGCAAAAATTTTGAATGCAGTGATTTAGATGGATGAACTACTGTGTTTACCAGAATAACCCAAACCCTTTGAAAATTACAGGGACTCCACAGAAGTGTTGTTTGCCTGGTGAACCTATCCCTTTTTGTAATGCTTAAGCTGGGCTTCTCTCTCTTCCCTATCCAGTTATCACTTCCCCTTGCCTCATCTCTCCAGTTTCCTTATCTCCACTTCACTTTCATTCATTTCCTTGTCTAGCTGTCCCTCCACTTTAACCTATCTCTTTTCCATTCCCCCCCCCCTTTTTTTTGTTTTGTTTCTGGAGGATAGATAAAGGGTTGTACCGGTTCTTTTTTGTTTGAGTGTAATAGTGGCTTGTGTGTGTAAATAGGTTATCTTATTTAACAGATGGTTTTAAGTGACTAAAAGTAAAAACACTCTTGAGTCAAACTTGACTCGATGATTACATGGACACATCCATGCAACTTTTTTTTGGCAACAGTATGGAAATGGTTTACCACTGCCTTCTAGGATTTTTTTAAAAACTTTCTATGTAGTTTAGAGGCTTAGAAGTCTTTGTGGTCTCTCATCCAAACACTTGTTGTTTATTCGTTCAGTCGTTTCCGACTCTTCGTGACTTCATGGACCAGTCCACGCCAGAGCTTTCTGTCGGCCGTCACCATCCCCAGCTCCCCAATGGTTGAGTCCGTCACCTCCAGAATACCATCCATCCATCTTGCCCTTGGTCTGCCCCTCTTCCTTTTGCCTTCCACTTTCCCTAGCATCAGCTTCTTCTCCAGGGTATCCTGTCTTCTCATTATGTGGCCAAAGTACTTCAGTTTTGCCTTTAATATCATTCCCTCAAGTGAGCAGTCTGGCTTTATTTCCTGGAGTATGGACTGGTTTGATCTTCTTGCAGTCCAAGGCACTCTCAGAATTTTCCTCCAACACCACAGTTCAAAAGCATCTATCTTCCTTCGCTCAGCCTTCCTTATGGTCCAGCTCTCGCAGCCATAGGTTACTACAGGGAATACCATTGCTTTAACTATGCGGACCTTTGTTGTCAGTGTGATGTCTCTGCTCTTAACTATTTTATCAAGATTTGCCATAGCTCTCCTCCCAAAAAGTAGACGTCTTCTGATTTCCTGGCTGCAGTCAGCGTCTGCAGTAATCTTTGCGCCTAGAAATACAAAGTCTGTCACTGCCTCCACTTTTTCTCCCTCTATTTGCCAGTCATCAATCAAGCTCGTTGCCATAATCTTGGTTTTTTTGAGGTTTAACTGCAACCCAGCTTTTGCACTTTCTTCTTTCACCTTCGTCATAAGGCTCCTCAACTCCTCCTCGCTTTCAGCCATCAAAGTGGTATCATCTGCATATCTGAGTTTGTTAATGTTTCTTCCAGCGATTTTAACTCCAGCCTTGGATTCCTCAAGCCCAGCATGTCGCATGATGTGTTCTGCGTACAGGTTGAATAGGTAGGGTGAGTGTATACAACCCTGCCGTACTCCTTTCCCAATCTTAAACCAGTCCGTTGTTCCGTGCTCTGTTCTTACCGTTGCTACTTGGTCGTTATACAGATTCCTCAGGAGGCAGACAAGATGACTTGGTATCCCCATACCACCAAGAACTTGCCACAATTTGTTATGATCCACACAGTCAAAGGCTTTAGAATAGTCAATAAAACAGAAATAGATGTTTTTCTGAAATTCCCTGGCTTTCTCCATTATCCAGCGGATATTGGCAATTTGGTCTCTAGTTCCTCTGCCTTTTCTAAACCCAGCTTGTACATCTGGCAATTCTCGCTCCATGAATTGCTAGAGTCTACCTTGCAAGATCTTGAGCATTACCTTACTGGCATGTGAAATAAGTGCCACTGTTCAATAGTTTGAACATTCTTTAGTGCTTCCCTTTTTTGGTATGGGGATATAAGTTGATTTTTTCCAATCTGATGGCCATTCTTGTGTTTTCCAAATTTGCTGGCATATGGCATGCATCACCTTGACAGCATCATCTTGCAAGATTTTAAACAGTTCAGCTGGGATACCATCGTCTCCTGCTGCCTTGTTATTAGCAATGCTTCTTAAGGCCCATTCAACCTCACTCTTCAGGATGTCTGGCTCTAACTCACTGACCACACCGTCAAAGCTATCTCCAATATTATTATCCTTCCTATACAGATCTTCCGTATATTCTTGCCACCTTTTCTTGATCTCTTCTGCTTCTGTTAGGTCCTTACCATCTTTGTTTTTGATCATACCCATTTTTGCCTGGAATTTACCTCCGATGTTTCTAATTTTCTGGAAGAGGTCTCTTGTCCTTCCTATTCTATTGTCTTCTTCCACTTCCGCACATTGCTTGTTTAAAAATAATTCCTTATCTCTTCTGGCTAACCTCTGGAATTTTGCATTTAATTGGGCATATCTCCCCCTATCACTGTTGCCTTTTGCTTTCCTTCTTTCTTGGGCTACTTCCAGTGTTTCAGCAGACAGCCATCTTGCCTTCTTGGTTTCCTTTTTCTTTGGGACGTTTTTTGTTGCCGCCTCCTGAACAATGTTGCGAACTTCTGTCCATAGTTCTTCTGGGACCCTATCTACTAAATCTAGTCCCTTAAATCTATTCTTCACCTCCACTGCATATTCCTTAGGAATATTAGTGAGCTCATATCTAACTGATCTGTGGGTCTTCCCTATTCTCTTTAGTCTGATTCTAAATTTTGCAATAAGAAGTTCGTGATCTGAACTACAGTCAGCTCCAGGTCTTGTTTTTACCGACTGTATAGATGTCCGCCACCTTTGGCTGCAAAGGATGTAGTCAATCTGATTTCGGTGTCGACCATCTGGTGAAGTCCATGTATAAAGTCGTCTTTTAGGTTGTTGGAAGAGAGTGTTTGTTATGCACAGTGAGTTGTCTTGGCAAAATTCTATCAGCCTATGTCCTGCTTCATTTTGTTCTCCCAGACCATGCTTTCCTGTAATTCCAGGTGTCGTCTGACTACCCACCTTAGCATTCCAGTCTCCTGTAATGAAAATAACATCTCTTTTTGGTGTATTATCTAGTAGGTGCTGCAGATCCTCATAGAACTGATCTACTTCTGCTTCTTCAGCATCTGTGGTTGGGGCGTATATTTGGATCACTGTGATGTTAAATGGCTTACCCTGAATTCGAATTGAGATCATTCTATCGTTTTTTGGATTGTATCCAAGCACTGCTTTAGCCACTTTATTATTAATTATGAAGGCTACTCCATTTCTTCTGTGGTCCTCTTGTCCACAGTAGTAGATCTGGTGGTCATCTGATGTGAAGTGGGCCATCCCAGTCCATTTCAGTTCACTGACACCTAAAATGTCTATATTTAATCTTGACATCTCACCAATAACCACATCCAATTTGCCCTGGCTCATAGATCTTACATTCCAGGTTCCTATGGTGTGTTGATCTTTAGAACATCGGATTCGTCGTTCACCACCAGCACCGTCGGCCGCTAGCCGTCCTTTCGGCTTTGAGCTAGCTGCGTCATCACATCTGGGGCTAGTTGAACGTATCCTCTGTTCCTCCCCAGTAGCATTTTGACCATCTTCCGACCTGGGAGTCCCATCTTCCGATGGTATACCGACATATCTTTGGTTGTACTGATCCATTTAGTTTTCATGGCAAGAATACTGGGGTGGGTTGCCATTACCTTCCCCAGGGATCGTATTTAGTCTGACCTCTCTGCCACGACCTTCCCGTCTTGGGTGTCCCTTCACGGTTTAGCTCATGGTTTCATTGAGGTGCTCAAGCTCCAGCACCACGACAAGGTAACGATCTCCTTTGCTGGAGCATCCAAACACTAACCAGGCCCATTCCTTTTTTTTTTTTTTTATCAATTTTATTAAAGTTTTAGATATACATAATTAAAAGTTAGAAATGAAAAGGAAATAGAAATACAAATCAAAGAAAGAAGAAGAAAAAAGTGCAGTAAAGTAAAGAAATAAAGAAAAAGATAAGATAGAAATTGGTTAGCTTCCAATTTATCTCTGGTCATAGTAATTTAACAGATTTATCATACATGCAAAATAATTATACATACATACAAAATAATTCCGGTTTAAATGGGACTCGAATTTGTAAAATATTTTGCATTAGTGAATGTATCTGAGTCCAAAACTTCTTTGCAATTTCACAAGTCTACCACATATGATAAAAAGACCCCTCTTTTTTTTTACATTTCCAACACAAGTTGGAAACATTCCCATACATTTTGGCAAGTTTTTGTGGAGTTATATACCATCTATACATCATCTTATAGAAGTTTTCCTTCAAGTTATAACACAAAGTAAATTTTAACCCTTTGTTCCACATATCTTCCCATTGCTGCATTTGTATATTATGTCCAATATTTTTTGCCCATTTTATCATACAATCTTTGACTTGTTCCTCTACCATTTCTCCTTTTAACAGTAATTTATACATTTTTGCAATTAAATGGTCATCTGTCTCACATAATTGTTTCTCGAATTCCGATTTAATTTGTTCAAATTCAAAAAATTTTTTATCTAATTTAAATTTTTCTACAAGTTGCATATATGAAAGCCATTGGAATGTATATCCTTCTAGAGCAAGTTCTTCTTTTGTTTTAATTATATATTGTCCTTGTTCTTTCTTTAAAAAGTCTTTGTAAGTCAGCCATTTATCTTTATTTCTTACTTCTGTTCTGTGAAATGCTTCTTGTGTGGAAATCCATAAAGGTGTTTTATAACACAGTTTGTTTATATTTATTCCAAATTCTTAACAATGATCTTCTAATATAATGGTTTTTAAAGTCCACATTAACTTTTACTTTATCGTACCACATATATCCATGCCATCCATATCTTAATTCATGACCCTCCAAATTCAATAATTTTTCATTTTTCAAAGTTATCCATTCTTTAATCCATACCAAGCAACAGGCAGCATAATATAGCTTCAAGTCCGGTAAACCTAGTCCGCCTCTTTCTTTTGAGTCTTGCAAGACTTTATATTTTATTCTTGGTTTCTTTCCTTGCCAAATAAATTTGGAAATATCCCGTTGCCATTGTTTAAAAGGTTCTTCTGATGCTAATATAGGTAGTGTTTGAAAAAGATATAAAATTCGTGGCAAAATGTTCATTTTAATTACTGAGATTCTACCTAACAATGATAATTGTAGTTTTTTCCATTGATCCAAATCTTTTTTAACATCTATCCAAAGTGGAATATAATTATTCTTAAACAACTTAACATTTTTAGATGTCAAATATACTCCCAAATATTTTACTTTTTCTTCTATTGAATATCCTGTTATTTCTTTCAATTTCTCTTGTTGATGGTGATCCATATTTTTAATCAAAACTTCAGTTTTCTGTAAATTCACTTTAAACCCTGCTAACGACCCAAAGTCTTTTAATTTCTGTATCAATAATTCAATTCCATCTAGTGGATTCTCCAAAGTAATGACTAAGTCGTCAGCAAAGGCTCTTAGTTTATAAACTTCTTTTTTAACTCTAATACCATGAATACCATCATCTTGTCTAATATCTCTAAGTAACACCTCTAGTACCAATATAAACAAAAGTGGAGATAATGGACAACCTTGTCTTGTACCTTTTTGAATTTCACATGGTTTACTAAATTCTCCATTAACAATTATTTTTGCAAATTGGGGAGTATATATTGATTTAATCCACTTAATAAAATTTCCTCCAAAATTCATATTTTCCAATACCTTAAACATAAATGTCCAATTTAAATTGTCAAAAGCTTTTTCAGCATCTATAAATATCAAAGCCGCTTGTTTTTCATAATGTTGTTCCAAGTATTCCAATACATCTAATATATTTCGGACATTGTCTCGGATTTGTCTCTTAGGTAAAAATCCAACTTGATCTTGATGAATAAAGTTCTTAAGAATATTTTTCATTCTTTCTGCCAATATAGTTGTAAATATCTTATAATCATTATTCAATAAAGACATTGGTCTATAATTCTTAGTTAAAGTAAAATCTTGTTGTTCTTTAGGAATCAATGTTATGTGCGCTTCTTTCCAAGTCTCTGGCATGTTTCCTGTTTCCAGAATGGTAAACATAGTTCATCCTCGAAGTATTTATAATAGGCTGCTGACAAGCCGTCAGGTCCAGGTGCTTTTCCACTGCTGATTTTCTTGAAGTCCTTTACCATTTCTTCTGTTGTTATCGGGTTATTTAGTATTACTCTTTGTTGGTCATTAAAAACAGTTGGCTTTTGTTTACACAGATATTCATCAATATCAACTAGATTAACATCTTGTTTTTTGTATAGTTTTGAATAATAATCATGAAAGGCTTCTTGTATGTCTATATTATTTACCAAAATTTTCCCTTCATGTTGTATATTAACAGTTGAATTCTTTTGTCTTTGTTTCCTCAATTTATAAGCTAACCATCTCCCTGGTTTATTTGCATGTTCAAAGTATTTTTGCCTTGTAAATTTCATTTGGGTTTCTATTTCTTGTGTCAATATCATTGATATTTGTTTTTGTAGAAATTTAATTTGAGTAATCAAAGTATCATCCATTGGTTTATCTCTTAAACATAACTCTTTGCTTTTAATTTCATCTAAAATCAATTGTATTCTCCCTTGTTTCTTTCTCCTCATTTGAGCATTATATTGGATAAAGTAACCCCTCATATATGCTTTACTGGCATCCCATACAGTTTGTATATTCGTGCCTTTATTTAAATTCAATTGAAAATATTCTCTTAACCTTTTTTTGCATACGTCAACTATATCTTTTTTCTGAAAGATTGACTCATTCAATCTCCATCTAAATACATTCCGTTTTCCTTTAAAAGTCAACATTACAGGATTGTGATCTGAGAGGGTCTTAGGTAATATTTCAACTTACCAATGTCCATCATTAAACTTTTAGAAATCAAAATCATATCTATTCTAGAGAAGGATTTAAATCTGAGTAGTATGTATATTCTCTTGAAGTCCCGTTCATCAATCTCCAAATATCTTGTAAATCCAACATTTCTTTCAAATCAAAAAATCTTTGTGGTAATTTTCCCTGTGCACGTTTCACTTCTTTTTGTGAGTGTCTATCCATCATTGGGTGAATAACCCCATTCCAGTCACCCATAAAACACCAGTTTTCATAGGGTAGATCCAAAAGTTTGTCCATTAAATTTTTATAGAATACTCCTTTGTCCATATTTGGTGCATAAAGTCCAACGATTAATGTTTTAGTACCTTGGCTAGGTGCTTGGATTTTTAATTAGTAGCTATTAATTCAGTGTGGGCTTTTTGTTTTTTGTCCTCTCCCTTTTTTTTTTTTTTTTTTTTTTTGGTATTGCGGTTTCTGGCAGATATATGTACATACATACACACACACAGATTTATATGCAAATCAATGTATATGTATACATGCACATATACACATACAAACCTGTATGCACGTGCACACACACAGTAATAGCTAGAAGGAGATATGGTTGACTGAAATAAATTGAACAACTATCCATAATTTTAGCATATAACTGTTTTTTATTTGTATTTTTGTTTCTGTATATTTAGTTAAGAGTACAGGTACAGCAAGTAGTAGTCTTCTATTTCATAATGCCCAGGAACAGAGACTAAAAAAGTACATGTAGGAATAGTTGTTATTGGCGGGTTTCCTTATTACCTCTCCTGGAGGAGACCCTGAATGAAGGCTTCTGGCATTTCTAGCTTGAAAAGCACAATTTCTGTAGAAGAGGAGTGGGTGGAAGAAATGGTTATTTCCTGATGATCTTTGACTGGATCCTCACCAGTGGGCTGCTTTTCTTTAAATATAAAAGAACATCCTTTTTCAGATCACATAAAATTTTATACTCAGTTGACTAACATTTCCTAAAGTAAGCACATTTTTTGAGTAACATTTAGCATATTTACTGTCAGGCTTTACACCAGGACAAAGCAATAAATCTCAGCTCTCCAAACACGTAAACCTTTATTTAGCTTTATTTAGGTTTATTTAGGTATGACTCAGCTAAAGTAGAATCTTTATTGTGGACAAGAATGAAACCTTGTGCTGTATACAGTATAAAAATGATTTCTCCTCTGCAGTGCAAAGAAGTCAAAGCCTATATATAGGTATGTATTCTATAGAGTTTAAACTCTAGTCTTTTTCCTCCTGCCTTTCTGAGTTCATGGATACTTGGACATAGCTGAAGTATGTTTGTGTAATAGCTGTCTCTCTTTTTCTGAATCTTGAATTGCCAAATTCCGCCCTTATAACACCTCCTCTCTATTTTCTTCTTCCTATTCCCTTCTGAAGTTAAAATTGTCAGGTGCTTCTCCCCCTCCCTTCCCTTGGTCATGAGTGCCTGGAAGGCATTGTCCCCATCTTATATTACCGTTTTTTCATCAGTTGAAGCATATGAGATCTCCCATCCCTCCTTCCATCCTGACTGAGTTTAGCTGGAAGGGAAGTAGAATTTCCATTTCTTCTTTGGTTACAGCTGTCAAGATCCCCCCTTTTAGATGCTTGTGTCCTCGACGCCGTCCCCCCCCCCCCCGCTCAGCTGAACATCTCAGCTTGTCACATACTGACTGCTTATTCATGGCTGGTTTCTTGAAAAAAGACTCACAACTTGGCTAAAGTAGCTACTTCATTGCAGACTAGACTGAAGGTATATAGCAATCCAAACACTTTCTCTGTCCAGGATTTAAGTACTAAGCTTTCTCTTTCTACTTCTCACAGTCAAAGAAGATATTTCATTACTCTCTTTAAGGTCATGGGAGGACAGAAGGCAGGTGTTGACACAAAGGAGAGCTTCGTGACTAAGGTGTTGGGCTGGCACTGAGGAGACCCAGGTTCTAATCTATCCTTAGCTGTGGAAGTTCCCTTGATGACTTTGGGTACAGTTCTCCCAATTCCCCAAAAAAGAGAAGGGGAGAACAAGGGATTCCCTGAAGGTCATCTATCCAAGCCTGCACTTATGGGTCCTGCTTTTGCTGAGTATGAATTTGATTAGTTAAGGAAAGACTTTCTGAGACTTAGGACTAGCTAGATGTCAAGAAAGGGGCACTGAGGTTTTCTGGGTGGAGAATGGAGGTTGGAGTAGCTTACAGTACATGATAAAATAGTCTAACACTGGCAGTTCAAAGGTACATTTTTCTAGCTTAGCAGAGAGGCTGTATTTATGAAGCACTGAAGAGCTGCTTGAGCTTGATCAGTGTAGAGAACAGGATTCTCCAAGTAAATCAATCTTCTAGATGCAGAATCAAAACTTTTCCAAAAAAATCATGAGAAATATGATTTATAATTTGCATGAAGATCAGTGGGGCATTAACCAGTCTGAAGGCCACTGTTGTATATTCAAATTCCTCATACAGTGAAATATTCATGACCACCTTTCATGCAAATCAGATTGTAAGCCCCTCTCATTCTTATTTTGTTAAAAATAGTGCTTTTTTTTAGCCATACCAAGAGTTAAGAAATGAGGTAAAGAGGATAGTAACCCCAAATAGTTACTGAGTTCAAGAATCAATAGCTATGGACTACATGTAGAGAGCTATCCTTCCTGACAGAAAAAAGTTAGGATTACTCATTGGCTAGGGAGAGGAGAAGATAAAGCCACTAGTTAGTGTGGTGGTTGCTGTTGTGGGAGAACTGCCATGCTATAAGTGTAAGCACATTTCCAACACTCCTCCTTTGGAAAGTTTCCCCGGGTGAGAGCACAAGAGGAGGAGACTCTCGCTCATAACCATAGTGGGAGTAGAGCACTGTGGGAGACAGGTTCAGGTGAGAGCTAATGGGTGGTGAGTGGAAGTGTAGGGTGAATGAGCAAGAGTAGGATTTTGACTACAGATGACCACTCCATTTTTTATGTGTGTTTGGTGGGCTTCTACCTTTGGAAGTCTACGATGGTAGAGATGGGCGGGGATAAATTCAAATAATAAATAAATAAATAAATAAATAAATAAATAAATAAATCTAAACAAGCAACAAAAAGAAAAGGATTTATAGCATACTCCCAAGCAGGGCACAATCCAACCACAGTAAAAATTATTAAATAAAAAGTATCAACAGTCAAAACTACACAAAAACAATACAGTCCGTATTAACAGTATGTATGTATGTATGTATGTATGTATGTATTTATTTACTTACCTACCTACCTACCTACCTACCTACCTACTTACTTACTGTAAATACATAATACTTACACAGCTATAAAATTCTAAATCTATAAACCTGGTATCTCTGCTGTCTTACTTGCCTAGTGGGATTGACAAAAAAAAACAAAACCCAACCATCTAACTGTACCAAGCATGATTGTCAACATCTGTTCACAACTGCTTTTACCAATCAGTCTATTATATAAGTAAGTTTTCAAAAACTTCTTAAAACTGTTGGTGGAGGCAGTAAAGGATCAGGGAATTTTATATGCAGGGGAACTAAATTTCACAGGAATGAGCTACTTCACGAGGAGGCTGGTCACTGGCCATTAATGTGGGGGGGCACAATTTGTCCCCACTTCAAGTACCTCTACCTCCTTTCTGGGTCCTGATGGCAGGAGTGCTGATAACCTTGCTATCTAACTATTGCTAATAAATGCCAGGCCAGTTTGCAATAAGTCCACATCCATTTATGGTAGATCAGAAACCTTGTTGGGTGCAGATGGAAATATTGCCCAGGCCAAAAGCTGCCCTCCCAGGTTTTGGATACTACAGCAGCTGTGATGCAAGGTCATTGTCAGCCCAACAAGATAAACCAGACAGAAAACAATACCATATAAGTCAAGACTACTTTTATTGTAACAGCTATAGTAACAGAATCTTGCAAGTCTCAGTGTGCTTCCCCCTTCCTCACTTTATCTTCATGTGAACTAGGAAGGGTCTTGTCTGAGGCAATTTCTTGTGTTACTTTCTTGGCCTGGGCTCATACCCCTCTTACCTGACCATTGCCTGGTAGCAGCTCTTTCTCTTGTCCTTCAAGGCCATTCCCTATTTCCTCTATAATCATGGAGGGGGTATGTCAGTGATTTTCATGAGGCTTTTTCCTCCCAACTTTTCAAGTTAAGCAATGCTTGGTGGTTGTTTTGATGGCCTTAAGTGCCAGCTGAACTACGATTATGTAATGTTTCTATCTAGCTTGGGAACCAGCGGTTGCCACCTCACCAGACTGAGCCTTCATACTTGCGCTGTCAGTTATATTTAATTGCAAGAAAAAAGGACCAACCAACATTTGCTACCACTTGAATTATATCATGAATTATGTAAGAAAGAATAACCTTTGCATAAAATGTTGTTTCTAATGAATGAGAGCAGATAATGCTTAAATAATTTATTGGGTTGCTTCCAATAGGCTTTAAACATTTTAAAAATAACATCTCCCTATGCAGTCAACAACAGGTGCATCATTACTGGCAAATGCTTCACCTTTGACACTCATGACATCACCATTGTCTGTAACCAGTCAGAATGTGACATCTGCTCCATTGACTCCTTTTGGGATGCTGGGGAGCCTTGTTCCGGTGACTATGCCCTTTCAGTTTCCATTGGAGCTTCTTAGCTTTGGAACAGACACGGCTGGAGTGACAACCACCTCGGGATCTACCTCAGCAGCTTTCCACCATAGTCTAACTCAGAGTAAGTGAAACTGACTATTTTTTATTATTTTTCAGTAAATGCTTTTTTATCAGTGGCAGATGTCTGAATTTTCTGCATTTGTTGGAAGATTAGTTTGTTGTTTATGCCTATACTTATTTCTTATTATTTTCTTGGTGGCTTAGTTGTAATAATTTGTATGTGAAATACTGTTTTTAAAGTCAGATATTGATTTTAAAAAATCTGATACACTTCATCTCAGCAAGTTAAGGTTAGTTGATGTTATTGTCACTCCGTGGTAGAAAATGAAAAGTTGGTATTTGAATATTTTTTCAACTTTTTCATAAAGTATTTTATAGAATATGAAAAATTAATATAGTAACTCAATGCAATCCAATTTAAAATCACAACAAAAATAAATTGCTTCAATAACCTGAATGACCCATAATGTTTAAAACAATAATTAAAACCTACACCTAAATAAAATACATTTCTGCATAAAATTAATGCTTGATTTTAGTGCAACATTTTGCCGTCAGAGTTACTGAAATTTGCTGTAATCCTGACTCTTCATAGGGAGAATTTTTAAACTTTATTGATTTTCAGAGTATAGATAAAAAACAAAATAGAAAATACAGAAAAGCATGAAAATAGAACTAAAGAAAAAAGAAAAAAACTATAAAGTGCAAATAGACAGAAAACAAAGACGGAAAAGTGACTTCCTATTTTCTCCAATACAGATATAGATAAATTTACAAAAATAATCTCTTACCAATGATTAAACCATAGTAACATCATTTCTATTAAAATAAACCAATTAATCATTAAAACCCAAAATCAGAACATTTTTTCTACCACAAGCAAGTACTCTTGAAGTGGTTGCCAAACAGATAAAAATCCAGAAACTGAATGTTCTCTAATTAATGCTGTCAGTTTAGCCATCTGGGCCAGATCCATTAATTTAACAATCCAATCTTCAGCCGTAGGTATCTGTGGATCTTTCCATCTCTGTGCGTATAAAAGCCTCTGCGGCGCTGATTGGCGGAGGTGCTGCTCCTTGTGGTTCGCCCCATCAGCGCTTCCAGGTTTGCGTGCGACACACCAGGCCGCCCCGCCGCCGCCATTGGTGTGTGTCACCAACATTAAAAGTTTGGAAAGCTCTGCTCTAAGCTTAACTTGTACATTTGAAATAATTCATCATCTTTTCCACTATCTGAATCTGGCTGATTTGATGGCATTTCTCATTTTGTTTCTTATACATAGTCCATTTGGTGATATAAAATGTATTTTGTCATCATATGTTGCAGGCACTGGCGATAAGTATTATTATATTGCCCAGTTCAAATCTTGCTTGATTCCAGGTTCTACCATTTCTTCAACTTTTGCATTCCAGTCCCTAATTAATAGCACTATGTCTTTTCTTGATATAGTACCTTCTGCTGGAGCTTTCCTTTTAAATTTGTCTCAGCTTTCTTCATTGTCTTCTTCCATATCATTTTTGTAAGTGTAAATGCTTGTATAACACTGATATTTATTGGATATCTATAGTTCTAACAGATCTGATCCTGTGATTTATTGGGTTATAGCTAAGCACATACTTAAGAATGTCCTTTTTTGAGTATTGTTGCCAAACCATTACTTTGTATGGAGTCATGCCCTGAATGGTCCATTATTTTCCACTTAATTTCATTTATTCCTTACGCATCCAGTTTTGTAAGCTTCATTTCCACTTTGACAATTTCGGGGTTTTCATGCTTCTCACATTTTGTATTCTGATTGTGTGAAGAACTTCTCTTTCAATTCAATTCAATTCAGTTGACATCATCAAGAACCAGTCTTCCTTGCAGCTTTGGTTTGGCCACATCATTTCCAGATCTGTGGACACTAGTCTTCCCCAGCTTATTCAACCATGTCCATTTAGTTTTCTTAGCAACAGTACAGAAGCGGTTCGATTTTGGAGTTTCTTCTCCTGGGTGACTTCCTTCCTTCTCCCTGTCCTCACTTATTGTGAATTACTCTTAGTTTCTCCCCTGCCCCCTACCCTTTCAATCTTACTGGCAAGGAAGACCATACCAGGAGCTCATGTGTTTGTCACTGTCACCCTTAGGGTCATTGAAATTACCACATAAAGCTGGCAGTTCTCCCCGGAAGCCAAGTCCTATATCAAATAGTATTTTTCCTGTATTAAATAGTACTTTCTGGTTGTTTCAAATTGCAGCATATGCTGCTAAAGCAATAAAACGGAACTTGTATTTATTCATTCTGTTTATATCTTTACTTTCTTGCAGGAGCTTAAAGCAACCTATATAGCATTCCATACCACTTTTGTTACAGTAGGATTAAGCTGAGAGATAGTCGTTGGCTTAAAGTTAAACTTGTAAATCCAACACTTTAACCACTACACCATTAAATAACTAGATTTACTGTCTACATACAGTGGGGCAAAAAAGTATTTAGTCAGCCACCAATTGTGCAAGTTCTCCCACTTAAAAAGATGAGAGAGGCCTGTAATTGACATCATAGGTAGACCTCAACTATGAGAGACAAAATGAGAAAACAAATCCAGACAATCACATTGTCTGATTCGGAAAGAATTTATTTGCAAATTATGGTGGAAAATAAGTATTTGGTCAATATCAAAAGTTCATCTCAATACTTTGTTATATATCCTTTGTTGGCAATGACAGAGGTCAAACGTTTTCTGTAAGTCTTCACAAGGTTGGCACACACTGTTGCTGGTATGTTGGCCCATTCCTCCATGCAGATCTCCTCTAGAGCAGTGATGTTTTGGGGCTGTCGCTGGGCAACACGGACTTTCAACTCCCTCCAAAGGTTTTCTATGGGGTTGAGATCTGGAGACTGGCTAGGCCACTCCAGGACCTTGAAATGCTTCTTACGAAGCCACTCCTTCGTTGCCCGGGCGGTGTGTTTGGGATCACTGTCATGCTGAAAGACCCAGCCACGTTTCATCTTCAATGCCCTTGCTGATGGAAGGAGGTTTGCACTCAAAATCTCACGATACACGGCCCCATTCATTCTTTCCTGTACACGGAACAGTCGTCCTGGTCCCTTTGCAGAGAAACAGCCCCAAAGCATGATGTTGCCACCCCCATGCTTCACAGTAGGTATGGTGTTCTTTGGATGCAACTCAGCATTCTCTCTCCTCCAAACACGACGAGTTGTGTTTCTACCAAACAGTTCTACTTTGGTTTCATCTGACCATATGACATTCTCCCAATCCTCTTCTGGATCATCCAGATGCTCTCTAGCAAACTTCAGACGGGCCCGGACATGTACTGGCTTAAGCAGGGGGACACGTCTGGCACTGCAGGATCTGAGTCCCTGGCGGCGTAGTGTGTTACTGATGGTAGCCTTTGTTATGTTGGTCCCAGCTCTCTGCAGGTCATTCACTAGGTCCCCCCGTGTGGTTCTGGGATTTTTGCTCACCGTTCTTGTGATCATTTTGACCCCACGGGGTGAGATCTTGCGTGGAGCCCCAGATCGAGGGAGATTATCAGTGGTCTTGTATGTCTTCCATTTTCTAATTATTGCTCCCACAGTTGATTTCTTCACACCAAGCTGCTTGCCTATTGCAGATTCAGTCTTCCCAGCCTGGTGCAGGTCTACAATTTTGTTTCTGGTGTCCTTCGACAGCTCTTTGGTCTTCACCATAGTGGAGTTTGGAGTGTGACTGTTTGAGGTTGTGGACAGGTGTCTTTTATACTGATAACAAGTTCAAACAGGTGCCATTACTACAGGTAATGAGTGGAGGACAGAGGAGCCTCTTAAAGAAGAAGTTACAGGTCTGTGAGAGCCAGACATCTTGCTTTTTTGTAGGTGACCAAATACTTATTTTCCACCATAATTTGCAAATAAATTCTTTCCGAATCAGACAATGTGATTGTCTGGATTTGTTTTCTCATTTTGTCTCTCATTGTTGAGGTCTACCTATGATGTCAATTACAGGCCTCTCTCATCTTTTTAAGTGGGAGAACTTGCACAATTGGTGGCTGACTAAATACTTTTTTGCCCCACTGTAGATGCACAGAAAACTATGACCATTAGCTGTTAATCTTATGATTATATCTGCTTTTTTTTTCCTTTTGTGTGTCACTTCAGATTTATTGAAGGGTTTACAGCCAGGAGTTCAGCATTCAGCAGCACTGTCTCATACACCTCTGCCTGCTCATTTGCAGCAAGCTTATCCAGGTAAGAAAATATATTTTCTCACTTTTCTAAAGTGAAGCCAAGCTGTCTCACAGTACAGATTTCTACAGTAGTAAAAATTTCTAAGAGCAGTTTTGACAGTGCAACAAATTTCCCAGAGGCATGGTAGGATTCTTTCACTGAATGTGAATCTGTTAGAGATGCTCTAATTTAGATTGTTGAACTGAACAGGAGATTGGATTCAATTACCTAAATAAACCCTTCCAATTCTAATCAAGTTTTCCATGAGATCTGCCAGAAGCATGTGAAAAAAAAATTAAACAACCATTTTGTTCCAGGAATAATTCTCAACCTGGGATAAGCCTTAATTTTTTTCCCCACTCTGTCTCTCACCCTTCTTGTCACTGCAGGGAGAGAATATGAAATATGCTGTAGCCTTTGGTATTTCCCTAATCAGTTCCAAGAAAAAATCCATTTGAAACTTAGTTAAAAAGGACAATTGAATTTAATGTTAATTGCTTTTGCAGTCAGGTGCTAGGGTGATTTATAATTAAGGTGGTTTATCTTCTGGGTTGGGGTCATATATTGCACTAAATCATAGTTTGTTTTTACCCTGATTTGTGAAACAAATCATAGTGGCCTAGCTCACTCATAAAGTAAGCCTCAAACCATAGTTTACAGTGACAGTGGCTAGTTCACATTAAATCAGAGTTTAAAAAAAACATGGCTTAGCATGAAGTGTAGAACAAGCCTTTTTTGTGAGTGTTAAATACTTTGAGTTTTGTGTGCACTAATTTTAAATTCATTCTTAAGAAAGGTTGTTGTGACCATGCTGAGTAGGCAGCCTCAGAATGCTTTAGAGGAAGCAGATTATCTGGATCCCTTTTAATCAGGGTTCTGGCCTGGGCATGGGATGAAAACAGCATTAGTTGTACTGGTTAATTACCTTTGTTGAGCCCTAGATGGAAAATATGTATTTCTTCTGATCCTATTACATGTTGATGTCACTACCATTGACCATGGTATCCTTATGGACTGCCTGTGGTGGTTGGGGGTGTTGTTTTATGTAATTCCACTCCTTCCTGAGCAGGTGGTTCTGGTCAGTTATGGAGGAAAAGAGATTAGCCTGGTGGCCTCTTACATTTGTACTGCCACAGGGTTCAGTTCTCTCTATTCTTTAATATCTACTTGAAGGCACTGGGAATTCATCAATTTGGGGTGTAGAGTCATCAAAACACTGATGATACCCAATCATACATCACCACCCTGGGCTGTGTCAACAATACTGTATGGTTGAAGTCTTTTCTGAGTGTCTGAACTCAATCAAGTCATAGTTGCTGTTTTTCCATCAAGGCTTTCTATCACTTACATGGCTGTCTCTTGAAGGTGTAGCACTGGCACTATGAAATAGCCTTCCCATGAAATCTAGATTCACCCTGGTGTTATCATGGGATTTTTTAAATGTTTCTCCAGTTTTAGCTTGACTATTTTTTTTCATAAGAATTTTATTAGATTTAGAACAAAGATAAAAACTGCAAAAAAGCAAAAAAACTACAAAAAGAAAAGAGAAAAAAACTAAAAAGTGTGAGAACACAAGAAAAAAAGAATTTTAAGGATTACATAAAGAAATGACTTCCGACTTTTAACAAGAATATACAGCAATTTCCATAATCAATCCCTTACTCTATATCAAACCAAAATTACATTATTTCTATAAATCATTCTATTAGCACATTATAAAAATCACTAAATACAATTGCTCCTTCCCCTTGTATTAAAAGAAAAAGAAATATATAAACCTCTTAACTTCCCTCCCCTAAAACAACATTTGTTTAATTATTTCCTTCCTACCACTATTTCTATACATTTCTGTCCACTATAATAAATATCAAACTAAAAGACATATAAATTGTCTACTCTTAAAGTTAATAATACTACAATTATAACAATCTTAATTCTATTAAACCTAAAACCAGCATTTATTTATACCTTATTTATCTTAATCCAAATTGTTAAAAAAGAATATGAAGTCAAACAAGCCTTAAAAGCAATCCATATAAACATTCTCAAATCCTTATCCTTCAAAATATACCAAAGCATTCACATATCTCCACAATAAACACAAGGCATTTTTCACAGAGAGATCAAAGAGCCCAACTGCCCCCCTTAAAAAAATCAGACCTTAGCAAAAAATCTCCCATAGAAAAGAACCTCTTTTTCCCCATAACTTTCCATCAAGAAAACAATTCCGTTTATAATTTGCAATTCGATCTGCCCATTTAATTCCCACAGTTCCACAATCTGGTCATCATCAGCAGAAACTTCGATCTCACTATCAGTAAAGACATTTCTATCGTCATTGTTGAGTTCCTCCACTTCTTCCACAGTTTCCCCAGCCAGATGACACATTTTAAAGCTGTTATTTTCTACAATATCCCAAATATCTTGCAAAATAGCTTGGCAGTAGTCAGAAACGATATGTTTAATGGACTGTTTAAGTTCACAACGAAACTCTGAGAAAGTCTCCTTGAAATCCTCCATGTTTCAGGCAGTAGATTATGGCGCCCCCTAGATACTTAACTAGCAAGGATAGGAGGTGATGAGTTAATGGAACATCTCCAAAAGTTGTTGACACAAGAGAAAGTGTGCTAACAAGCAGCTCCCAGGGAAAGTGGCAACAGAAAGCTGAAGATCCAAAAGAGCAGATTCAACGTGTAGGAAAATATTAAATTCTTCAAATTCAATACAAAAATAATAGCAGGGAGGTGATTATTTATTCTCAACCCTCCTTAGTATTTAAAAGGGAAACAAGCCAAAACTTACATTTTTTTTGGTAAAAATCACAGAAATAACGATAAGCACCAAGAGAGAAGGCTTTTCCTTGCTGTAAAAAGTCTCTTTTAGGGTACATAACTTGAAAAATATATATAAATTGGGTGGTTTAGAAATGGGGTGGCTCGACTTAGTGTCTCTTTAAGGCTACAGTGCAGCTTGGAAATGGTGATGTCCCAGCCTCCCAGTGGCTCTTACCAGATTGGCGCAGAAGCTGTTTGCAATTCTCTGGCTACAAGTCAGCGTTCTGGAGGACAGATGGGATGATTCTGAGTGTTTTCTTTGTCCATGAAAACGCTCCGGGCTTCAGGAAAAAGCCTGCCGGAGCCCAAAAAAACACTGCGTTGTCAGTTCTGTCCGCGGAGCTCGCGGATACAGCTGGCCAGTCAGCCATGTTCCAACCGGAAGCCTCCAGTTTTAGCTTGACGATTGATTGATTGTGATTATTTGTTTATTTATTTCAGGGTTTTTTTTAAAAACCGAGGATGTTTACGTTCTATTTTTTGTGTACCGCCAAGAGTCTTAGGATTGCAGTGGTATAGAAATAATAAATAATTATCTTTTGTGAATTGCTTTCTCCTTTTCATCCTCAATTCTAGATGGCCAAAGCAAAGTGGACGCTAAGTTACAGAGGAAAACCCAGTGATGTCCTGATAAGTAAGGGAGTAAATGTGGTTCTACTTTGCTGATGGAAAATGACCAGTTGGGAAAGTGCTTACATGGACACAGAGCTGCTGTTTCTGTCAATGTTTACATATTCTGATCCTAAGCACTGTGGTGAGGAGAAAAAAACAATACTTGATCAAAGAGAGAAGAAAAAGGAGGAAAGTGTTCTTATAAAAAACTCATAGTTTGATTTTGTTTCCAGGACAATTCTCAAAGCCTTTTATCCTGATTGTCTCAGAAAGGGTTGGCCAAACAGGTTCAGTTGTCAAACCTACAGCAACACAAACCTTTTAGCAGGCTGATATCTGATAAAGGAACTGTGAAAGGAAACTAAAGTAGACATCTGTATCCACCATGCAATTAAGGCCATCCATGCTATTCA
The DNA here is from genome assembly GCA_023362775.1 of Charina bottae. Lineage (NCBI taxonomy): Eukaryota > Metazoa > Chordata > Lepidosauria > Squamata > Charinaidae > Charina > Charina bottae. The sequence goes on along the minus strand of JALMGJ010000006.1, from coordinate 35,717,081 downwards.
GACAAATGGAGGCCCCTGGGAAGTCTACAAGCTATGCCAGTTAGGAACATTCTCTGCAGATTTGAATAATGTGAAGGATAGAGGAGAAAAGGTGTTTTGTATGAGCATAAAGGAAGTAAGTATTTTCTTCACACAAAAGTCAAGGCTGCTTTTTCACTATTTCTCTTTGAAGACCCTGAATACTATAAACAACTTGTTTGGAGTAGTATTTTCCCTAGATACTGTAACTGATCAGGACAGAGATTTAAAAAAAATGGAGGGTGTTTTATAATCTGATACATTCCACACTTCAGTGGAACTTAAAAACTTCCATTTAATATCAGAAATTCAAATATAAGATAAGCATGAATTGGCCTTATCAGATCATGCCTTTGTTTTCAGTATCTTTGAAGAAAGATTTATTTTATCGCCCTTAGATTTGCTGGACCATTTCAGAGTTGCCTTATTTTTCATATATTAATAGAATGTAGAAATCTTCCATTTCTCTGTGAAGGTAGTCTCTGATTCTCCTGATTCTTCTAATAGCTCTGAGAAGTGATGTGCTGTATTGATTTCTAGCAAATAAGAACTACTTGCAGCTCTTAAGAAGACCTTTTATCAAAACTGTTCAAAGCTCTCTCCAAAGAGTATAGCTGAGGTGCCTTCTGCTTAGGCTTTAACATTCTTATTCCCAGTTTTCCTTAAATCTGCATAGCTGGGAGATACTTGATTTGTTGTTGCATGAACATACAACTTTTAGGCTGGCTTTGATTTTGAAACCAATATGTTAGAGGTCTAGGAAAGAAACGTAGGAACTGCTTTGTATTGCACTCATTAATTAGTACAGAAGAAATGTGTGTGTCAGCATATAATTCTGGGAGGAAAAGTCAAAACAATGATACATTATGTTGTAAAATCTTTAGGGGTGGTCAAGTCTAGAAATCATTAGTCCCAAAACTAAAGCCTTTTCTTTAATTTAAATCTGATATTTCATTTTTAGTAAGAATTAGTTGATTTTTAAAACATTTCTGGAAATATGGTCATTACCCAGCAAAAATATGTGCATATGCCAGCATGTTTAGCTGGAGGTTTCTTTGACTCCCAATTGCAATCTCTTGCACTGCTGAAAAAGGAAGCCACATTTTAAAAAGACAAGTAGCTTATCTATTGAGCAGTGCTAGTGGCTACAGTATGAAGCTCAGTAATATCTATGGCTTCCTATAGAGTTCTACTTCTTATATGCATATAGTTTTACTTTATGGTGGCCAAGGTAACTCTTCTGCTGTCTTGTGACAGACATGTATTTAGTTATCAAGTTTACAAAGGTATGTTATTTCATTTTACAAAGCCAGATAGCTAATCTTACTGATTCAGATTACTACTTATCTTATTTGTAAAACGTGTGTCTATTTAAATAATATATAATATAAACACAGTAACTGAATGTTGGGTTGACCCTATTAATTTTTTTAAAACTTGCACAGAGTATGGATTAAAAATAAAGTCAAATCAATCTTGAATAGAAGGTAAACAAAGGGCTTTTTAAAAAAATAACTTTTTGGTAGTTTGGTAGAAGAAAGTGTTTAGTTCAGAATGTTTTTTTGCATCTCCAAAGTCTTTGATTCTTTCCCCTTCTCCCTTCAATATTAATTGGTTAATTTTATTCTCTTGCTTGATTTATCTTCATTTCAAAGGTAAGCAAAATGTTCTCCATGAGCATATCCTGCAAATAGCCAAAATATACTGTTCTCTCTGAGGACTTATTTTTACATCATTAGTTGTTACCTTTTGGCAACTTCAAATCTGTGTGTGCATGTATGTACACACACATAAAAAAATACATTTGGAAGATAAGGCTTAAGATAGAAAAATATATTTGCAACAATGGTTTTAAAGTACCACAACTGAAATGAAATGTTACTAAAAGAATTAGGCATACAGAGACCCTAACATTCCATATTACATTATGAAAACTAAATGTTAAGTAATTAATACTTTTCAGCTTTAGTTTTCCTTGATTTACAGTGAGAGAAAGTGTCAAAGGTAAAAACATTTTTAAATAGAGATTTACCTTTTGTTTCCAGGCATTTTTCACTTCTAGAAATAATGCACAGTACAAAATTAGAATTAGGAGGAGTCATGTTTCTGATTATATTTTTCTATATATTTAAAGCAAAACATTTGGTGGCAGAAAAAGTGTATGTGTTTAAGATACCAGAGAGTGAAAAATTTCCCATAAAACCAAACAACACAAGTGGCTTTCTTGTTGCTCTCCAGTATATCTCATGTAGAATTTGATGAAAGCACATTGATTTGAATTTATGATTCTTATTACATAGCATGCAATTGGGGCCTCTTTGTTTTGCTGAGTATATGAAGAGAGTTCAGCTCTTTTCAGCTAGATAGCAAACTAGAGTATCTGGAGATATAATGCAATGAAAGTAGTGATAGAAGGCAATTACTCTTTATGTTCTCAATAAAACAAGAACTTTGTAGTTGGAAAGAATCTAAATGGTAACTCCGTGAGCTTCTCTGCAATGGGCATAAGGACATGAACAAGATAGTCAAAACTGAAAAGAGCAGATAGGATATCAACACCATTACAATGCAAGTGAGGTATACTTCCTGCATAGCAATTTTTAATTTAGGTATTTTTAAGAGCATAGTTTGTCTTAAATGTATTTCAAGATTTAAACAGCTCTTACATTAAAACTGTTCAGTATTCATAGCAATAAAAGGTAAAACTTTCATTTCTGAATTTAAATTATTTTGAGACTTAGAGCTAAAATAGTGACCTTAACACTGAGCCTCAAATATAAGCAATAATTTTGAAATATAGGTTTTGAATTTCAGAATCATTTAAATTGTGTTTTTTGCCCCAATGGGGACAGTTAGCAATTCCTTAGGTTATCTTGGATCTTTATGAAGTATAGAGAAAGGATATAAACAATGAACAAAGAAATGTCTTAACAATGCATTCTTCCATCCCCAAGGTAATATTTGATGGCTTAAAGCATTCCTTTTTCAGCCTTTTATATTGTCTTGCCTCCAGCAAGACAGATGGGAATGTTGAGTCAAAATCTCAGGTGTGGGTGCTGTGGGTTTGACATCTGTTTCCATGAAATTAGAAAGGGTTTAATTTATTCAATAGGCTATGAATGGGGCAGGCAATCGCAGTGTGCTTCCTCATACTCTTAGCTGACTAATCCAACCTCCATTTAGCCTCTCCATTTGATCCAAAACAATTGATATGAAAATAAAGAATTTGCAACTCCCAAGCTACCATCAGTTATATTGAACCATAACGAGATGATAGTTTGTTAGGACTCCCAGCTATCTTACTATGTTTGCTGCTACATTCATTAAAATAATTTTTGATTATATTTATAAATACATTTAAATCTAGTTTACACAGTGATTTTAGAACTGTTTGCCCAGATAAAGTTTAGGATGTTAGTTTTTTGGAATATTGACAAATGATATAGTGATTACTCTTTTATTTTTGAACTTTTCAGGATAGTAGTGCAGGAAAAAAAATCATGTTAAATTTTGGAAATTTTTTCACCTACATATCTTGTTATGTTGGAGGTCACAGAACACTTTTTATTTTCTAAAATCTTAACACAAAGGTCAGAATAATAAACAGATATCAAACAATGTTTATGCAATTATAACTTTAAGATGACCTTTAGATTTTTTTATACTTTAGTTCTGTCTCTGAATGGGGTTACCCCTCCAACTTACTTGATTCAGGCCTTTGGTTAAGTGCCTTTTCTTTTTGTTCCCTCTTCTCCCCACAAAGTATACTCAGAGGTCCTAAAGTGTTTGGAGGTATTTGGAAAATCCTTGATCCTGCCAAGATGACTTTATGCTGTTAAAGTAATGTTTCCCTTCTGTAATTAGTGTTCAGTATATGTAATGTTATAGCTGCTGTTGCATAACAGTCCTCCTTATGTGATTGTTCTTTGCACACAGCACTATTTTCCTTACGTTGAATCTGTTTTTTGTAGTATTAATGTTTACTTCTGAAAATGAGCTTTGGCACAATTTAAGAATATAAACTGTATTTGAGCAACGGTAATGAAGTGGTTCGTAGTACACTGAGCCATTCCCACTGGAGTTTCAGATTGTAATTTAAAATGTCAGTCTAGTAATAATAATGTTGAACTGGCCTTCTAAAATTTGGCATTTTTCCCTGTGACAGATAAAGCTTGTGGCAGAAAATAGAGCAGAATATTTCTTCAGATTAAAAAAAGTTACAAAGAATTTATATTTGAATGGTTACAGTTTACATCAGACTAGTGGACAATAAAAATATCTTATATTTCTGCAATAAAAATATGTTCATATGGCCTAGCTCTGCTGCATGAGAAGCCTACTGCTTTCAGATCCTAGGAAGCTGCCTGTTGATGGTGACAGTGATTTAATCTTCTAAATTAAAACTTTAATTTCCCATGCACCAAATACAGTGAGAGCTTCTTTGCATTGCTCAGATACATATCTTAAGATATATTGTACTTAGTCACAAAATTTTGCTTTAAATTGGCTAAATAAAAGAATAGCATACTTTTAAACTAAGAATCACAACAAGATTTCACGATAACTTTTTTTTACAAAATCTATTACTAAGAACTGACAAATGTAAGAATGCAACTTAACAATCAAAATAAGTAATCATGCATTTTAAAGTTTTTTATTATATTTGTAAAACTTTAATCTTTTAAACTATATTATTGCTAAGGTTCTACTTATCTTTAAAACAAATATAAGTTGCATTCTATCTCAAATTAATTCTGAATGGGTGGTTGAATACTCAAATAATATTGAATATTGCTGGACATTAAACTATCTTTTATTCAGATAAAGCAATTCAGCATGACTGAGGGATATAAGGTATTTTATGTAATCAGTTCACATATTTCTAATTGCAGTGGCAGATAAGAGAGGAGACTGAATTTCCTCCAAGAGTCTAAAGAAACTTCCCTATAGCAAGGAAATTCTTACTAGGAAGAAAGGGATGAGTTGCCATGCTATGGCTTATTGTAAACCATATATTTGGTTTAAAATTGAGTTTTCACAACTTTGAACCATCTGTTCCTAATTTTTAATAATTATTTTCTGAATACATTTCTCAGGACACTATTGCTAAGTTTTTTTCTGATACCTTTTACCTGTCTTTGGAAGTTGGAGAAACTTGTGTTGAGACTTGAAGAAATCACCTAGAATAATCTGTTTAAGTATGAATTTGATCTAGATTTCAGCACATGGAAGATGACTGGCAGAAGTGAATGCCTCAATAACAGTCACGCCAGATGCCAGACATTAATAGAGGTCAGGACAAACTAATGTGGAGAGCTGAGGAGGGAAGAGGATACCTGAAAACCTAGGAGAACCTTCTGCAAAGAGCTCTTCTGCCAGCCCTCTTGCAGATATCTAAATCTGTGTTTAGATAATTACCAATTGTTTCTTTTAATTGAATTATATTTTCTTCAGCCATAGCAGAAAACTGAGATTCTCCACTTTCATCTGGGGCAGTTTTTGTGCAATGAGGTATCTTTGTTCCATGTAACAAAAACAAATTTCTGAAGCTTTCCATCCCCATTATAATCTTTAATCTTTGCAGTGCTACTGAAACATGTATAATGTAGTGTACACTACATGTTATAAAGCTTCACCTTTTCAGTACACTAGGCATTTTAATTTGGTGTGCTAAAAGAGAGAATATTTGGTTTTCTTTGTCATACATTGGAATAAATTGAGAAAATCCAGCTAGTTTAAAGTAAAGATTGTAGGTAAGGCGCTCAGACCTTAAGAGATGGCTGGTCTTTAGTACAGTAGCATTTTATTATCAGCCCTGCCTTTCTCTGTAAGGCCTTAGTTTGGTTTTAGTAGTCAGTAAAACTATGCATATTACAAAACTCCTTGTTTGGTGTTACAGATATATTTTCCCTCTGCTATTGTAACATCTACCCAAAGAAACATGACAGAGCTTTTTGAATGTGTGTGTAATATGGAAATATTTTTGTAAAAATGAAATGAAATTCTAAATAGCAGGAACACACTCACTAGTACAATGATAGGGTTCTGAGACTTTAGGAGGCTTTTAAACTCTGATGGTGATATGTTTTGACTGACTATAATCAAAGATACAGATATAGAATAGATAATCACCCATTTGAAATTAGTAAATCTGTAAGTAAATAAATATTTTACCTGTACAAGGAGAGGACAGTTAATTAATTAGATCTCCATCCACATAGATCAGTGCTTTCCAAACTGCCGCCGTTGGCAACACACCAACGGCGGGGGGGGGGGGGGCGCGGCAGCGGCATGCACGGTGGCGGAGTCCTCGTGTTTTCCGCTAAAACGCAGAAGCACTGATGGTACGCCGCTGCTGCGCGTGCCCCCGCGCTTCCACCGTGCACGTCCACTTCCAGGTTGTGTCGCGACACACTAAACTGTGTGTTGCGACACACTAAAGTGTTGTGACACACAGTTTGGAAAGCTATGACATAGATTCTTCTTCAGAGAAGTGATCTGAATATCTTTCTCTCTCCTCTGGCACCTTTCAGCAGTGGACTTCTCTTGGATTGAAGAATCCAGAGGATTAAGCATCATGTTATGGAAGCTAGTGCACTTTTTTTGCATATATTCTCAGTGTTGAAGGAAGATTTTAGTATTTTGAAAACTTGTTAGTTAAAAGTCAAGAACATTTACTTAAAATAACTTCCATTTAAATTGCTGAGCAGTGTTACATATTGGATCCATCCCTCAAACATGTTTTAATCATATTCAGTACCTGGGTAACACATTTAAAAATTAAAAACTTTAATGTTAGGATTTTCTAAGTTGTAACATGAATTCTGCAGTTGGACATTGATGTGGTTATAAGTATGAAGCACTGAGGTGAACTCATCATTCCAGAAAACAACGTGCTTTTCATAAATGGATTCTAACAACAGTGGAGCTTTCAAGTTAAAAAAATTAGCAATTCTATTTCAGTATTTTCCTCCTGATGGAAACAGTATTTTTGAATACTTTCTCAATTTTCATCAAAAAAACTTTTTTAAAAAATATCTGGTTGGCTATACAAAACAAGGAGACTTCCTTATCATTAATTGACAAACTTGATCCACTGATCCTTGTGGAACACAGTTATAGATTTTGTATATGGACTTCCTTAAGGGAGCTATTTTTTATCAAGTAGTGGTGCTATAATTATCCATGCCTGGTAAACATATCTGAAGCAGTTATTCTGTTCTGTGTATGGCTTGGCTCTATCTTTGAAAGTTAGAACCTGAGTATTTCTAAAACTCATGGTAGGTCTGAGCCATGTGGGAAGAGTGTCTTCCTTGTGACATGTTCTCCATGCAACAAATATGTAGCTGCTCTCAATAAGAGGGCTCGAATAGTTAGAACACACCTATTTAGTGACTGGTGCCAACTGCTTTTTGGCTTGCTTTTTAAGGAAATGTGTTCTACTGACCTGAACAATTTAAAAGAAAGAATTGATCTTTTCCTCCTATTTCAATGATTCCAAACACAATATTTGAATTATTTTTTCCATAATAATCTCAGGACCTGAAAGATTGTAACATAGTGTGTCTTAAAAGATGTACTGCACCAGCCATGAATTTTGTAAATAACCCTTTCACCCTCCTTTTTATATATATATTTAAAGTATGTTAGGCTCCTTATCAGAAGACCTGGTGCCTGCTTACTTTCCATGTAAAACTGGAGTAGGAAAAAGGGAAAGCTGCTGCCACAAAAAGCCTATGCCAGTTCTGAATGTGTATTCAGGTCCTTTCCAGTTTCAAAATGCAATTAAATTAACTGGGAAACAAATACTTTCCTCTTAGTACTTTTTATCATGTCACGGGCCTGAAAAATAAAATGGTGAGTAACATATATTTGCTCCAAAAGCTCATAGATTCAGTTTTCTAGAAGAGTGATTTTACTTCAAAGGTTTGCCTGCTTCTATAGTCCAGGAATTACTCTCTCAATTTCACTTTTTCAAACAGGGTGCAGATTATTATTATTATTATTATTATTATTATTATTATTATTATTTTGGCTGGAGGCTTCATCTGAGAATCCATCTGTAGCTAACTAGCAGATATTTGATCAGAAGTGGGAGCCTTGTTCAACTGAGAGTAGATGTGCCTGTCTTTAAATGTGGCAGGACTTTCATGAGTGTTTTCCTTTTGTATGTGTCATGTGTCTGTGCTGTATTAAATAAAGAGGAATGTACATATACGTTTATCTGGTTGATATATGTTATTTTAAACTGTTTTGCATTTCTTATTAATTTAGTAACCATGCAAGATACCTAGAAAACAGACATGCTTCTTTTTGAAAAATGTAATAAAATAATTCTACAGCAAAAATTAATATAGTTTGGTTCTAAAATAACAAAAAATTCACAACAGTAAAAAATAAGAGCCACAATCTATAGGATGACTAAAAAACTGATCAGGACCAGTGGTAAATAGGTAACTGGGAACAAACAAATCTCTGTCTTGCAGCTTATGATTGATGGCTGAAAAAGTTTCTCAGCCCCTCTCAAGGAATATTGAAGAGATTCTTTGCTAAGAATGTAGGAATAGATAAACTGGAAGAAGTAATTCTTATTGTTTCAGATTGGGAGCCAGTAAAACTGAGAATAGTGTTTAGATTTCCTATGTGAAATTTCCATTTAAATTCTCACCATTGTGTTCTGTGTACTTTGAGGTTTTTAGATCTTGTACACGTATCACATAATGAGTACCCTAATCTGGATATCCTGGGGGTAATGGAGCAATTTCTAATTGCTTGTTTGGGAGTCGAGGATCCAGTTTGGGACTGCCACTGCCAAGTTGCTTGTGTAAAACAACAGTCTGTTTTTTAGGTGTGTGTGGGGATAATGACATTATTGGAGACCAGGAAAAGGGGTAATTGTGTCAAACAGTTCAAGGACCACTAGGCTAAAACTTAACTTGCAGTTTTTTAAAAAAAATGTTGAACCATAAATAAAACAACATTCCCTTATCCTTACATCTAACAATATAAAATTGAATAACTATGTTTCATGAGAAAGTGCAATTGGGATAACATGCCATCTATGGAGTATTTTAAAGTACATTTCTGGTCATTTTTGTGTTGATTAAAATGAGGCTTTCCCAGAGTGAAAATCACATACTTTCCTCTATTTTAATCTCTGTTTCCCATGCTACTTTCAACCAAACCTTCTTTACTCCAAAGTATGAAGCAGTTTATATAATTTTGCTGTAGTACCCTTGGATCCTATTAAATTAAAATTACTATATGTTTAAAAGAAGTTCAGGTTGAAGAGCTTGGGTTTGAACTTGCATAGTACCATAAGAAAGTTATGCCTATTGTAGCCAATCTAATTGTATCCTTGTTGGAGGTCTTATTGTTATAAATTTTGATATAGTCTGCATAAAAAAAACTTAAATTGCAAAGTCCTTTTATTTATAAAAGTTGAAGCAATTCAATTCAGCTAGCAACAGAATCACAAATCATGCAGTTTTAACTGTGAAGTCCTTTTTTCCATATTGAAAACAATACCTGAAATAGTTTCTATATCCAGTTTAGTATTTTCTATCCTTTAAAAAGGATGAAACACTCAAATGATTGATTTTTATAAACATTTCCCTATGTACCCACTGTTTCATACGATCCTCTTGTATTTAAGAAATATGATGTATTCATGCTGCTTGAGTCTGTGGTTCTTAAGTAAGATACTGTAGTTGTTAAACGTCATGATCTGAGGGTAGATTAAATAATACGAGATTCTGAGGTCTTAAAACAAAATTTCTCTAATCTCTTACCAATAATTTATTTTATCAAGAATTTCCACAGAAATGTTTTAAAATAAATATATTAATTTTGGAAGAGCCATAATTTTAAATGCAGCTGATCTACCCATTGGTTCACAGGCTCATGACTCTCCAACCATAGGTAACCATTTTTAAAGGGCATGACCTTATAATTCCATCTCTATCTCATCTTCAGCCCACTGTAAAAAAAGGTAAAGGTTCCCCCCGCACATTTGTGCAGTCGTGTCCGACTCTAGGGGCCGGTGCTCATCTCCGTTTGTTAGCCAAAGAGCCAGCGTTGTCCGAAGACGCTTCCATGGTCATGTGGCCGCATGATGCGCGTGGAACGCTGTTACCTACCCACCGAAGTGGTACCTATTCATCTACTTGCATTTGCATGCTTTCGAATTGCTAGGTTGGCAAGAGCTGGAGCTAGTGCGGGAGCTCATTCCGCACGCAGGGCTAGGGATTCGAACCTCTGAACTTGCGATCTTCCGATCGACAAGCCTGGTGTCTTACCCACTGAGCCACCACGCCACCATCAGCCCACTGTAGAGGCAACCAAAAGTTCTCTTTAGCTGCTCCACTATTAAAATGTTTCCCATCTTCTCCCAATTTACTACTTGGGGCTGCTGCAATCATTCTCCCTCCTCTCCAATTCCAGGGACTGCTCTCTCTATGGCCTCTTATCCCACTTTGCACCATTCTCTGCCCACCACCCTGTCAAGCAGAGGATTTTTGAACAAGGGAATTTCAGTCCTCCGAAGGACTAGCATTCCTGTGTCAAAACCCCTGATAACTCCTTGCTGATTTATGCAATTTACAGAGGATTAAACTTTCCATTTCAATCTTGCACACACACACACACACTCAGGGTCCCCCGACTCTGCCACACATTATGGAGAGCAATTGGTGTTTTTTCCAGCTGGAAATGCTGGGGGGGGGGGGGGAGAAAGAAAGCCACAGAAGGCACTAATTTTTTTCCTGAAACCATCTTGTATTAAATCTTTAAGAACCACCACTCATGGGCCTTGTGACTAAAGCACATTAAAGCTTGGCTATAGAAGACAGAACGACTTATATCACCATACCTTTCTGCAGACTCAGCTGGAAGAATGCATGAAAATGGAAGATCCAATTAACCTTTCTCCTACCTACAAAACTATTGGCTCTTTTACTGTTGAATAAACAGGTACATAACATGCATTGCAGACCAATATAGAAATTGAAAAAAGCAGATCTAGGAGGAAGAGGACAATGCTGAATGAAAAACTGATTATAGTCACTCTCTCTCAGCCCAACCCACTTCACAGGGTTGTTGTGGGGAAGATAGGAGGCAGGAATATTAGGTAAGTTTGCTGCTTCAGTTATCTATAAAAAATGTGAGATTAATAATAATAAATGTATGTACAGTATACGTGCACGGCAGATGTGAAAAACTTGGACAGAAGAATGACTGTACCATGCCTAGGAAAGTGTCGATGAAACATTTCCAAGTAAACATGCAAATGCAGCAAATATTTGGGGATATTTTTGAAATCCCAATATAAGAGAGTATCTGTAGCTCAGGGTTGAACTGTGAAGATGTTGCCTAGTCGGGTAACGAAACATCTGCAAGCAAATAACCAAGCTCAGAGAGCACCAAGGACTCAACGTATTTTTGAAATGCATTTATAAATGAAACAAAGTAGTAAACGTTTTTTTTAAAAATAGTTTTATTGTTTAAAATATACAACACAAAGATAGATACATTTACATTTACAAAGATTTACAACACATAATAGACCTACTTACATATAACAACAAAGTTACACATAAAACAATTAATTTAAAGACGACTTCCTGTTTCTTTTATGAAGAAACCTTTTTACCTTTATTTAATATTTACTGTATTTCTATTATATTTCTCCCTCTTTAATATTTCTTTAATATATTTATACTTTATCTCTTTGCATATTTCACTTTTTTTTCCTTCCACATGTAGTTTATTTTTTACATTTCTAATATTCCTTTTCAGTTTGTTCATACATATTTAACTTTTGTTTTCTTTATACTATTTTTCCTTTTGATTTTCCCAGTTTCACAATGGTAATTTTATATTGTAGTCCTTTTGTAGAAAACGACGTTCTATTACAATTCTTCCTCGTTCGTCTGCCTTTTATTCCTACAAGGAAATCGGTACCTGAACAAAACCGACTCGTTAATGTTCTGCTCTAATATCCAGTGTGAATGCAGAAGTGATACCTGTAACCTTATTTTTAGTTCTACCCGAAATGCAGGTGATTTCTTAGATAAATTTTGAACTCAGTTCGGTATCGGTGCCATGGTGCACTGTGCAACGCGTAAATATCTGTGACGTGTTTCTGATGTGTAAAGTATAGAGCGCTACCAATCACGAATACGTAACGTAACCGGAAGGGGTGGGACCAAGCTACGAAGGATTGTGATATTAACTAGATGATTGGAGAAAATTGGCTTGTGCTAGCCCCAGTGGCCTAATGGATAAGGCATTGGCCTCCTAAGCCAGGGATTGTGGGTTCGAGTCCCATCTGGGGTGATTATATTTTCGGTCTCCACACAACATATATTTAGGTTCAGAGTAAATGAACAGCGCTTAAAAACATTACTTGCATATAATTTAGGAAGCCAAAATGCTAATATTCTGCCCCAGATTCTAAAGTTTCTAGGGGTGCACACGGAACTACAAAAATTCAAAGTACAGAGCCATATGTGCATTTTTTTTCTATTCTAGTAAGTTGCCGTTTCACACTAAACTGGTGCTGCAGAATGCAAAAATACAGTAAAAAACAGCGGCGCCGAGACACTAACGCATGCTGGGGCCCGCTAAAAACAATGCTCTGCAAAGAGCTGCTTCTGTACATGAAATCCTCGACTTATAATTGAGCAGAAAATGTATTTTAAAAAATACACCTCTAATTGGAGCACTGAACATAATATGCTCAGTGTAGTGTATCCGCGCTGGCCGTTTTAAGGGAATATTCTCCGTATTACAGTATGAGTATCAACATAATAGTATCTATTAATCGTCTACTGAAATCCCGCTTCTAGGCATGTGAGTTGTGGAAACGACTTCCACAGCGACCCCCGCAGATGTGTCGGAAATACGACTTCCACAATTGGCAGAGCACGCGGTTGAGAACTCTGGGCGCCTTGGCCCCCAATGCGTGGGGGTGAGCATCGGGCCGGGCAAGGCTGCTCTAATGGATCGATACGAGCCCTTTCAGGGGCCAAATAGAGCAGGGAATTAACTTCCTTTGAAAAGAAGGGCTGAACGCTTCGGTTGCCTTCCTGCTCCTTTCAATCGGGTCTGAAATTCGTCGATACACCTGATGTCGATTCCAGTCACCTGGTGCTTTCCATTATATCATTTTCATTCCTGATGAATATGAGATGTAGCTCTGATGGCTGGGCTGATAGGATCTGTGTTACAAAACATCAGGATCAGCAGATTAGATATCTCAGCCTCTTCAGAGGCTTCCGTCCTGCTCAAATATTACACCTCTGTAAGGCCGCTCTGAAATTGAACGTGAAAATAACACGATCTGGAAAAGATTGGAGCAAAGTTCGGTTGATCTTGCAAGTTTACCACTACTGTTGAAAGCTGGCAGACTTTCTTTTTGATTGGCCGTTGGGTGAAAGAGGGGCTCTCTGATTGGCTGTATATGCGGCATTACATTCTAGTGGCTGAAAGCAAAATGGCATCTCTCGGGTCGCCGCTTCGCACTTTTCGCTGTTTATTGCGGGAGCTTCGTTATGCTGTAGGAGGGACCGATGTCTCTTACCGCAACGCGGCGGCATATCGTTATTTGAAGGAAGCCTTCCGCTGCCATCGGGTATGTATACTCCGGTGCTGATACTCGAAATCTGTCCGACCTTTGCGTTAATAACGGCTCGCTTCTTTTGCCTTCAAATGTGTTGTTTCTCTCTAGGCCAGTCTGTAGCTTGAATCATGTCAACTGGATTTCTATTTTCTCAGTGGAAACGTTTCGTTTTCTATTTTCACTGAGAAAATAGAAATCCAGTTGACATGATTCAAGCTACAGACAATTCCACCTGGATGACTGAGAACCTTCATAGACATATCTCTAGGCCAGTGTTTCTCAATCTTGGCAACTTTAAGAAGTATGGATTTCAACTCCCAGAATTCCCTAGCCAGCTTCTGGGAGTTGAAGTCCACATTTCTTAAAGTTGCCAAGGTTGAGAAACACTGCTCTAGGCTTTAGAAGTTCTGTTTTGGGAACTAATTATATTTTATTTTCTATCCCACCTTTATTATTTTTATAAATAACTCAAGGCAGCGAACATACCTAATATTGGTTGTTGTGGGTTTTCCGGGCTGTGTGGCTGTGTTCTGGCAGATTTGGTTCCTGAATACCTAATATTCCTTCCTCCTCCTAATTTCCCCACAACAACAATCCTGTGAGGTGAGTTGGGCTGAGAGAGAGGGACTGGCCCAAGGTCACCCAGCCGGCTTTCATGCCTAAGGCGGGACTAGAACTCAGTCTCCTGGTTTCTAGCCGGTTGCTTTAACCACTAGACCAGGGCTTTCCAAAGTTTTCCCGCGGCGACACACCAACCGCTGTTGGTGTGTCGCCGCGGGAAAACCCGGAAGTGCCGCCATTGCGGCAGCGCGCAAAAACCCGGAAGTGCTGCTGCCACTTTCAGGTTTTTGCGTGCCGCCGTTGGTGTGTCGCCGCAGGAAAACCCGGAAGCGCTGATGATCAGCGCTTCTGGGTTGTGTGGTGACACACCAGACTGTGTGTAGTGACACACTTTTGCATCGCGACACAGAGTTTGGAAAGCTCTGCACTAGACCAAACTGGCTCTAATGAAGCTGTGTTGATCCTAATTGGTAGGCACTTGGGCTTTTATACAAACGTGTAACTAAAATGCTAATTTTGTACTGACTCATTCATGATAGTGTTAAAGCTAAATTATTAAAGTGTATGACAGCAAGTTTCTTATGAAGTAGCTTCTAGCCATTTCATAGGAGAGACTTGCTATACTTCCCTTTGTTCTCTTCTGCTCCCCCACCCTATTATATGCTAGGTACAATTCAATATATTAAACATATCACACCGCTTGAACATAATGCAGTATAGAATGCCAGCTGAGGGCCATAGGAAGTGGTGTGAGGACCGCACTGCAGGCAGAGAGAGGAATTGTACTCATGGAGTTCTGACATGCTGGTGGAACGTCCCACTGGCAGAGGAGCAGAGAGCGGTACTGTGAATAACTTACAGTTCAGACAATTTGGAAGGAAATTTTTAAAAAATCAAACCTACCTTCCATCTTGGTCACATAAAATTATAATGTAGAGCACATGGGGATGCTCTACTTACAAGGTAGGATTGCTCAGTTCATGTACTGAATTGTGTTAATCCAGAGCTTTCCAAACTGTGTGTCGCGACACAAAAGTGTGTCGCCACACAACCCGGAAGCGCTGATCATTATCAGCGCTTCCGGGTTTTCCC
Organism: Charina bottae; assembly: GCA_023362775.1. NCBI lineage: Eukaryota > Metazoa > Chordata > Lepidosauria > Squamata > Charinaidae > Charina > Charina bottae. The sequence continues at coordinate 35,701,789 of JALMGJ010000006.1, read as the reverse complement.
GCGGCGACACACCAACTGCAGAGCGCAAAACCTGAAAGCGGCAGCAGCGCTTCCGGGTTTTTGCACGCTGCCGCACTTCCGGGTTTTCCCGCGGCAACACACCAACGCCGTTTGGTGTGTCGCCGCGGGAAAAACTTTGGAAAGCCCTGTGTTAATCCTTAGGATAGGATTATATTAAAAAATCAAATAAAAATGTAAGTGAACATTTTCTCTCTTAGGTTTTAATTTTCTATATGGAATGGTGGTTCCTTGTGTATGCTATCTTTGTCCTGCTAATGTAATGAATTTTGCCAGATTTGTTGTACACAGGCATACTGGCTCAAGTTATTATAAGCTAAAAATGTATTTATCTGAATTGAAAACTACACTCAAACTATACTCAGTTTCTTATATACGTCTTTTCTCTGACTCCAGGTAACCAGTGAAAAGCTTTGCAAGGCCCAGCATGACTTACATTTTCAGGCTGCTACTTATCTTTGTCTTCTGCGTAGTATCCGGGAGCACTCAGTACTACATAAAGAATACCATGGGAAAGGAGAACGATCAACAGACATAGTGGCAGGACTTGTAGGATTTAAACTACCACAACAGCCTGGAGGAAAGGGATGGGAACCATAAATGTGAAATGTTTACCTCTTACTCCGTAAGAATTTTTGAACTGTATTTTTCAAGATGGTATCTGTTTAATAAAAATGCTTGTATGACATACAGAACTTCTAACCAGATATTCATGTTGTCTTTAAGATTCATGTATACCACTCCAATATATAGCAGTTCAGCACTTGTTCTGAACTGTAAGGTTAGATTCCATTAGTAAGATTATTTTCCGGTATTGTGACACTACAGGTGATCCTTGCTTAATGACTAATTCAGCAACCGTTCAAACTTATGACCAGTCCTTGGAGTTCCGGCCATCGCAGTGTCCCTCAGTCACATGATCATGATCCAGGCACTCGGCGCCTGGCTCGCAATTACAACATTGCAGCTTCCCACAGCCACCATCTGCAACCTTTGCTGGCTTCCAACAAGCAAAGTCAATGGGGAAGCCGGCAGGAGGTTGCAAATGGTGACCACATGACATCCTTGCTTAATGACCCATGGTGATTCATTTAACGATGGCAACAGAGTGCCGCAATTACCGTTGCTAAGCAACATGGTCACATGTTGCGCTTTACAACCATGTTGCTTAGCAACAGCAATTCCAGTCCCAATTGCCATTGTTAACAGGACTACCTGTACAGTGGGGCAAAAAAGTATTTAGTCAGCCACCAATTGTGCAAGTTCTCCCACTTAAAAAGATGAGAGAGGCCTGTAATTGACATCATAGGTAGACCTCAACTGTGAGAGACAAAATGAGAAAACAAATCCAGACAATCACATTGTCTGATTCGGAAAGAATTTATTTGCAAATTATGGTGGAAAATAAGTATTTGGTCAATATCAAAAGTTCATCTCAATACTTTGTTATATATCCTTTGCTGGCAATGACAGAGGTCAAACGTTTTCTGTAAGTCTTCACAAGGTTGGCACACACTGTTGCTGGTATGTTGGCCCATTCCTCCATGAAGATCTCCTCTAGAGCAGTGATGTTTTGGGGCTGTCGCTGGGCAACACGGACTTTCAACTCCCTCCAAAGGTTTTGTATGGGGTTGAGATCTGGAGACTGGCTAGGCCACTCCAGGACCTTGAAATGCTTCTTACGAAGCCACTCCTTCGTTGCCCGGGCGGTGTGTTTGGGATCATTGTCATGCTGAAAGACCCAGCCACATTTCATCTTCAATGCCCTTGCTGATGGAAGGAGGTTTGCACTCAAAATCTCACAATACATGGCCCCATTCATTCTTTCCTGTACACGGAACAGTTGTCCTGGTCCCTTTGCAGAGAAACAGCCCCAAAGCATGATGTTGCCACCCCCATGCTTCACAGTAGGTATGGTGTTCTTTGGATGCAACTCAGCATTCTCTCTCCTCCAAACACGACAACTTGTGTTTCTACCAAACAGTTCTACTTTGGTTTCATCTGACCATATGACATTCTCCCAATCTTCTTCTGGATCATCCAAATTCTCTCTAGCAAACTTCAGACGGGCCCGGACATGTACTGGCTTAAGCAGGGGGACACGTCTGGCACTGCAGGATCTGAGTCCCTGGCGGCGTAGTGTGTTACTGATGGTAGCCTTTGTTATGTTGGTCCCAGCTCTCTGCAGGTCATTCACTAGGTCCCCCCATGTGGTTCTGGGATTTTTGCTCACCGTTCTTGTGATCATTTTGACCCCACGGGGTGAGATCTTGCGTGGAGCCCCAGATCGAGGGAGATTATCAGTGGTCTTGTATGTCTTCCATTTTCTAATTATTGCTCCCACAGTTGATTTCTTCACACCAAGCTGCTTGCCTATTGCAGATTCAGTCTTCCCAGCCTGGTGCAGGTCTACAATTTTGTTTCTGGTGTCCTTCGACAGCTCTTTGGTCTTCACCATAGTGGAGTTTGGAGTGTGACTGTTTGAGGTTGTGGACAGGTGTCTTTTATACTGATAACAAGTTCAAACAGGTGCCATTACTACAGGTAATGAGTGGAGGACAGAGGAGCCTCTTAAAGAAGAAGTTACAGGTCTGTGAGAGCCAGACATCTTGCTTTTTTGTAGGTGACCAAATACTTATTTTCCACCATAATTTGCAAATAAATTCTTTCCGAATCAGACAATGTGATTGTCTGGATTTGTTTTCTCATTTTGTCTCTCATAGTTGAGGTCTACCTATGATGTCAATTACAGGCCTCTCTCATCTTTTTAAGTGGGAGAACTTGCACAATTGGTGGCTGACTAAATACTTTTTTGCCCCACTGTACCAAGGCCAATTTCATCATGAAATAGCTAACCTAGAATTCTTCAAAAGATTTTCTACAAACCATTTTTCATCACATCATCAATGTAAGAATGTCTATACAGGAAATTTTCCAGCACTTAATTTTTCTGTGGAAGCAAATTAGACTAAAATTGCTCTTGCAACAATAGGCAAATTGGAACTCACTGAGCACATTCTCTTTCCTGCTCATTTTGTAGAGACATTTGCAGTGCCCTTATTCTCCCATGTTTTAAGGCTGGCAATTTTTGCACAGCACCATGCAAAAGCTACCAGATATTGACTGCTGGCTAAAGCCAATCATACTTAACTCATACCTATAACTGTTGTTCTTAAGTCTCCAGTTACCCAGTTTTATAGCTAGTTTATTCTTTTAGCTTTTAAGATAGCACAATAGAGATTTTGGTTTTATTTATAACTCATCTTTTAACTTTGCAGTCACTGTCCATATAATATTGACACACAGACTGATTTTTTATCACAGTTGTAAATTGCAGTTTTTTTATTTTATGCTGTTCAAAGACCAAAATCAAGATATTATATTGACTAAAATTGGACAAATTTACCTAGAAAAAATCCAGCTCAAAGTTTTCTGAAAGCCTGCCATCACCAATACATTATTTACTGCTTTGTTCATACAGGTAGGTTGCAATTATACTGCAAGTTTGAATAATGCGATATTCGATTTAGCGCAAATTTATACCAGTTTGTGTTTAATGCAACCCAAATTCAGTTAATGAGAGACTAGTGCATGAGCAACTGAGGCTAGTGCATGCGCAGTTGCAATTGGGGTTTTAGACACTGCTAATCTCTGTGTGTGCAAAATGGAGAAAAGGAAGATTCCGTCAGAGGAAAACAGTAATGTGCAAGGGAAAGAGTTCACTCTCATGGAATTTGAAGATATCTGTAAAGAACTCATAAAGCAAAAAATTATGGATGCTGATCCTAACCTTGATTGAGGCATGCAAATTCACCATGATGTGGATAAAGCACTCTGCGTCTACCAGCATATGTATGACGATTTAAAGAGAAAACAGTTCAGCCTACACTGCTAAAATATTTTGAGAGACAATAAAGATGGTTTTGTCAGTGTAAGCTTACTTTTGGGGTGCAATGGCTCAGTGGTTAAGACGCCAAGCTTGTCGATCGGAAGGTCGGCGGTTCAAGACCCAAGCACCTCTTGACGGAGTGAGCTCCCACACTCGCCCCAGCTCTTGCCAACCTAGGAATTCGAAAGCATGCAAATGCAAGTAGATAAATAGGTACCACTTCCGTGGGATGGTAACAGTGTTCCACGTGAGTCATGCTGGCCACATGACCACGGAAGCATCTTTGGACAGCACTGGCTCTTCGGCTAAGAAACGGAGATGAGCACCGCCCCCTAGAGTCGGATACGACTGTGCAGGGGAAAACCTTTACCTTTTAAGCTTACTTTTAGGAATGATATTTAGAATTTTTGTTGGTTATTTTGCTTTCTATAATTACTCTGTGACTTTGTTAACCTTAAATTTAAATTACATTCTTTTTATCCTTTACTGTAATATTTAATTAATATACATATAAAAATGCATGTTTAAAAATTTTCATTGCCTATTTCTATCAAGCTGGAACCAATTACCATATTTTCTTTTTCTTTTTTTTTAACAATTTTTATTTAACATATCTGTACATTACATAAAATAACTATATCAGATAATACATGGCATAACAAAACATAACATAATTTAACATAACATGGCATAATATAACATCACATCACATAATATAACATAACGCTATCAAAATAAGTATGTTTATAGCTTCTCCTACATACCAAACTTTCCTCCCTTTCCAACTTAACTTCCCTACCTTCTTCTCTCCTTTCCATCTTTCTCTCTTTGCCTCCTCTTCCACCTCGAACCTTCTTTATCTCACTTCCATTCCCCTTCTAATCTACCTTCCCTTTCACCTACTCGACTATCCAACCAAATTAAAAAGACAAAGAAAAAAGAAAAAAAAAGACATGGACTTCCTACTTCCCATCCATCATTTCCGTCACATATTAATAAACATAATTAATCTTTATCTTATTTACATTATTTACATCAATTTCCCAATTGGATTTTTTGAGTCTTTTCAATATATTTGTAAAAAGGACTCCAAACTATATCAAATTCTTCCATGTTTTTATCATTTAATAGGTCCGTCAACTTCGCCATCTGCATCAAATCCATCACTTTTATTGTCCATTCTTCAATCGTTGGTGTGTAATCTTCTTTCCAATGTTTGGCGTATATAATTCTAGCAGCAATTATTAAATAAAATAATAATTTTCCATATTTGATGTGTAAGTCCAATTTTATAAATCCCAATAGATAGAATTCCGGCTCTTTATTAAAATCTTCCTGTATTATTTTACATATAATTTCATTTATCCCAATATTTTTTGGATTTCCGGCAAGTCCACCATAAATGAAAAAAGGTACCAATTTCTTTTTTACATTTCCAGCATTTGTTTGGTATAGCAGTATTCATTTTAGACAATATATTCGGGGTGAGGTACCATCTGTACATCATTTTGAAAAAAATTTCTTTCATATTATAATTAAAGATCTTTTGACCACATTTTCTCCCATTTTTCAATTTGAATATTATGACCCAGATTTTCTTCCCATTTGATTATACAATTCTTTTTAGGTAAATTTGACATATTATTTTGTAATAAGTTTTTATAAATTTTTGCGATCAGATGTTCATCCTCTCTCCATAATATATTGTCCCATTTTGCTGAATGGTGTTTGAAGTTAATTTTTTTTGAGTCAATCTTAAATTGTTGCTTTATTTGTAGGTAGGTATACCAGTTACAAGTGTGTCCTTCCTTTTCTAATTCTTCTCTTGTTTTAAGTTTATAATTTGTACCATCAAATTGTACTATATCATTGTATTTTAACCATTTACTCAGGTTCAGATTTCCTTGTAGCGCAAATGCTTCTTGTGGAGAAATCCATAATGGTAAATTTGGTAATATCATATTTTTATATTTGTCCCAAGTTTTTAATATGGATTTTCTAATTGGATGGTAATTAAATGCCAAATTTGCTTTCATTTTATTGTACCAGAGATACCCGTGCCACCCAAATCTGAGATCATGACCTTCTAGATTTAATAACTTTCTTTTTTCTAATTTTATCCATTCTCTCAGCCAAACAAGAACGCATGACTCATAATATAATTTTAAATTTGGTAGTCCAAAACCTCCATTTTTTTTAATATCTTGCAAAAGTTTATATTTAATTCTGGGTTTTTTCCCTTGCCAAATAAATTTGGATAAGTCTTTTTGCCAATTGTGAAATGTTTTTTCGGTAATTATAATTGGTATTGTTTGGAATAGAAATAAAATTCTTGGGAGAATGTTCATTTTGTGGAAATTCTTCCTAAAAAAGATATCTGGAGTTTTGTCCAATTTTGTAGGTCTTGTTTTATTTCATTCCATATTTTTATATAATTATTTTTAAATAGCTCTGAATTTTTTGACGTAATTTCTACTCCTAAATATCTTATTTTTTTTCCATTTTTAAAACCCGTGACCAATTCCAGATTTCGTATATTGTCTGGGGGTGTATTTAAATTTATCATCTTTGTTTTTTGATTATTTATTTTAAATCCAGCCAATTCTCCATAATCTCGTATCTTTTTTTGTAAATATCCAATTGAATTTTCAGGATTTTGCAGAGTGATGACAACGTCATCTGCAAAGGCTCTTAATTTATAATTTTCTTGTTTTACTTTTACTCCCTCAATTTGCTTATTGTTTCTGATGTTTTCCAAAAGAACTTCCAATACCAAAATGAACAAGAGTGGAGATAATGGGCAACCCTGTCTGGTACCCTTATCTATACAACAATTTTGGGTTGTGTCTCCATTTACCACTATTTAGGCTGTCTGATTTGTATATATTGCTTGAATTGCATTGATAAACATTTTTCCATAATCCATAGTTTTTAATGTTTTAATCATAAATTCCCAATTTAAATTGTCGAAGGCTTTTTCCGCATCTAAAAATAATAACAGAATTTGTTTTTCATTGTGGCACTTTGCATATTCAATTATATTTAAGATAGTTCTAATATTGTCTTTTATATGTCTTTTTGGTAAAAAACCACTTTGGTCCAATTTTATAATATCTTGTAAAACTCCTTTCAATCTGTTAGCCAAAATAGTGGTAAAAATTTTATAGTCTATATTCAGCAGAGAGATTGGTCTATAGTTTTTGCATAATGTCAAGTCCTGATCTACCCTGGGAATCAAAATAATATTGGCTTCTGTCCACGAATTTGGTATTTTATTACCGGCCATTATAGAATTTAAAAGTATGTTAAGTGGAGTTATAAGATAATCTTGAAAGTGTTTATAATATATTGCCGAAAAGCCGTCTGGCCCTGGTGTTTTGCCTAATTTTTGTTTCTTAACGACATCAACTATTTCTTTCTTTGTAATGGGTTCATTTATATTATCTCTTTGTGTTTGGGATATTTTTTCCAAGTTACTTTCTAGTAAATATGATTCACATCTATCCTTTGAAATTTGTTGTTTTTGATATAGTTTATTGTAAAAATCATAAAATGCTTTTTTAATGCCTTGATTATCTATTAATTCCTTCCCATTTTCTCTTATTTTATTTATAATTTTCCCCCCTTCTTTTCTTAATTTATAAGCAAGCCATTTTCCTGTTTGTTTGCATATTGGAAATGCCTTTGTTTTGCGTATCTCAGATTCTTTTCCATTTCATCCATTGTTAGTAGCTCTAATTGTTTTTGTAAAACTGTGATCTGATTTTTAATATTTTTATCGTTGGGATTATTTTGGAGTTCAATTTCTTTAACTTTAATTTGGTCACATAATGTATAAAATTTTTGTTGTTTTGTCTTAGGTGTTTACTTAGAGACATAAAATGGCCCCTAATAAAAGCCTTACTTGCGTCCCAAACTGTTGCAATATTAACCTCATCATTCATGTTTAGGTCAAAAAATTCCTTTAATTTGTTTTTACTGTCTTCTAGGTAATCCTTATTTCTTAATGTATTTTCATTAAGTCTCCATCTAAATGACTTTGGTGTAATTTTTAATTCTAATTGAATTGTATTGTGATCTGAAAAGGTTTTGGCCATTGTCTCCATATTTTTTATTTTATTTGCTAAATTTTTAGAAAGCCAAATCATATCTATTCTAGAGTGAGATTTATATCTATCTGAAAAGAAAGTAAATTCCCTTGCATTACCCATTTTATGCCTCCATGCATCCACCAATTCTAAATTATTTATAAGATCAAAGAATTCTTGTGGTAGTTTACCCTGATTAGGTTTAATTTGCTTGTCTGATTTCCTATCAAGTACAGGTGTTACAACTCCATTGCAGTCGCCCATTATAAGCCAATACTTATTGGGTATATCTATTAAACAATTTGAAAGAGCTTTAAAAAAAATTTTGCTTCTCATTTGGGGCATATAGACCAACTAATATAACTTTTAAATTTTGTATTTCTAATTCTATAATAATAAATCTTCTCTTGATGTCTGCTAATAAAAGTTTTGGTTTTAGATGAGGTTTGATATAACAAAGTATACCATTTTTTAAATTTTCATTTGCCATTGTAAAATCCAATCCTAGTTTTTTATTTATTAATAATTTGGTATCCTTAGTTTTAATATGGGTTTCTTGAAGGCATATTATGTCTAATTTAAATTTGTTAAGAGTATGAAAAATTGTATTCCTTTTTACTGGTGCATTTAACCCATTGACATTCCATGTAAGGCATTTCTGTTTATTCATTATTTGATTGGCTACTTATCTCTTTAGAACACGAAGCTTGAGAGTCTATTTTAAAATTTTCTTTTTTCCCTTCTTTTTTACCATTAGTTCCTTTTGTTTGTTGATTATCTTTTTCATATATTCTAAGGAAATCTTTTGCTTTATCTATTGAATTTAGTTTATATCTTTGATCTTTATAGTTAACCATTACCCCTTCTAAAATTTCCCATCTAAACATAATTTTGTTCCTCTTCAACACCTCAGTTAAGAAAAAATACTCTTTTCTTTTTTTAAAACTGCATTTGGAATTTCCTTAAAGATTTTTGTATCTCTAGCTTCAATGTTAATTTTCTTGTTGTATGCAGTTTGTATTATCAAGTCCCTAAGTTTCTTTCTACTAAATTCAATTACTAAATCCCTTGGTAATTTATGGTCTCTAGCATATTTTGAATTCACTCTGTAAGTAGCTTCTATTTCTTCTTCCAACTGTTCTACCTCCCAGTCTATTAAGTTTGCCAACATTTGAGTTAATGTATTTCTGATCTCTAATTCTTTGCCTTCTATTAGCCCTCTTATTCTTATACATTTCTCTTTTTGCTTATATTCTATTAGAGTATATCTATATATTATATATATCTATATATCTATATATCTATATATCTATATATCTATATATCTATATCTATATATATATATATATATATATATATATGAGATAGAGTTTATCTATCTCCTCTTCTTTTTGTTTTTCTACTTTTTTGTACTCTTTCTTTCACTCCCTTGATTTCTGATTGGAATTTTTGTGCCATACTATCTAATGTTTTATCCAAACTATTTTCAAACCCCTGTATTTTTTCCTCTAGGAGGGTGGTAACATTTAAAGTTATACTCCGTATTGCTTTTTTTGTAAAGTCTTCAAAAAGTGTTTTCATCCATTCTGCTCTTTCTTCTCCAGAATCTGATCCCCTCCTCTGTGTTTTCCTTGTGTACATCTTTCACTGCTTAAACTATTTCAGATAGAAATATACTTTTATCTTATTTTTCTAAACTTAACAAAATGTTCTATAAAGTATATAAGTAATATAACTATATAAGTATTCACAACCATTTAAAAGTAACAAAAATCTAAACACAATAAATATGGCGATTTTAAATAATTAATTAAGTAGTCCTTTCCTTTCAAGTCACTTTCAGTTCAATTCAGAAGTCTCAGCCGCCTTCTTTAAGTTCTTTAAGTACTATTTAGGTTTTCCTTGGATGGCAAGTATTTTTCTTCTTCTCTTTGATTTAAGTTCTTATTTGCAAATTAAGCAAAGGAAAATGGCAGCAAAACCTAAAGTAATTAGGTATCAAACGGGGTTAGGAGTTTACCCGGCTTGCCGGCTGCTTTCGCTGCGAGGCTGGTAACGAGCTGAGAAAGCGAAAGTGAGATAGATACAGCCAAGTTTCTCACTGCTGCCATCCAGAAGCTGCAGGTTTTTTTCTTCTATCAGGTCCGCTCTTTTGTTAGCTTCCCTGCCGTGGTCCGCTCAACTTTAATCTTCGCGGAACCGGTTTACTTTCCCCGTTTCAGATTTGATGAGTTGACGAGCTATTAGTCTCGTCCGCTCGCCATTGTCCTCCACCGGAAGTCCCAATTACCATATTTTGCATAGAAATATCACTTCAAATAGTGTGAATTCAAACAATGCAACCATTTTGTGGGATTCATTAACCACACTAATTGAGACCTACCTGTATTAATTATAGGCAGTTTTGCTTCTTATTGCTCCTTTCATCATTCTTCTCTTCCCAGTAACAGCTGTGTGTTTATATAACTAGATAAGCCGTGATCCGTTGGGTCATTGTTTCAGAGATATTTCCTTACCAGATTCCTCAATGCCTTCAACAATGGCAGAGCTTCTAATGTACTGCCTTCACTGGAAAAGTTCTTAAAAATTCAGTAGATGTTCAGAGATGTATCTGCCTTGAAAATAGTCCATGTCATTCATATTGAACTGTATAGCACAGTCAAACATCAAGGGCTGACCGCAGGAAATGTTTTATGACATTTTGTATTATGTCATGTTTTATGATAATTTTATTTAATAAAATGTTTTATAAAATTTGCCAAATTTCAATTCCACAGAAGTCATTGGTCCCGGATTTTGGATGCATTCTATAAGTTAGCCCATTTGAGGTACCTTGGTTTAAAAATTGTTGCCCTATGATACACCGGTTCACCCAGTTAACGGGTACAAACAGACACAAGAGTTTTATTATTTAGATACTCCTTTCTCAGGACTCTAGGCATCTGAAGTAGACTGTGACCTATGAAAGCTTCTTCAATAATTATACAATAAATCTGTAGGTTTCTGTGGGAGAACACAAGATTCTGGAATACCCTGCCAATCACTTTAAAAGTTAAAACCAGCACTTCAGGACTAAAAGAATGGACTTCATCAGGTTCCTGTTAATAAACTTAGATCATTCTCAAAATTGACACCATCTTACAATAATTAAATTGGACCACAACTAGCAAAGTGAAATTTCCTGTACTGTATGTAGACTTGGATTCCATTATAAAGCGATGGTCAGGACATTATTCTATATGCTTAACTCAAAATAGGGAACAACCTCTGGAACACTTCTAAATAAGCTCCTGTAGGGCTTTCAGGACTGAAGAGTTGTGCTGCTTTCATCTTTCCGCTCCAAGCTTAATTCCTCCCAGTTTCTGTCTATACTTTATATTAAATAAATAAGTCTAGAACAGCTCCTTTTGATAGTTTTATTAAGCAGACCGACAAAGTAGGTTATTTAGGAAGTACTACCAAAAGAATTTGTGTTACCTTCGACATTAACAAATCAAACACTTGTGTGGCTGATCCAATTCAAAGGAACCACGTCACAAAAAGAGACCACACTCTGAGCCACCAATCAGCTCCAGTGCGGATCTAAAGGAAAAACGAATTCGTCAACCCAATCAGCAAAGGCAGAACGCCCGATGTTCCTGTCTGATTCAGTTCCCAGGTTAGCCAATCAGAGGGAAACTAATAGTAAGTATAGGCGGGAGGCAAGAGCACGCGCACGGATGTCCGTTACTGCCAGGCAGCGCGCGCACGTCAAGGGAGGCAAGCGTGGAGAGGGCGAGCGCGCGGGGAATCGCGGTCCTGAGGTAACGCCGGGCACGAGGCGGTTATCTGTTCCTTTTCGGCCAGAACGGAAGGTGCAAGCGCTATTGTAACTACACCGAGCTCAGCGAGAGAAAGCAAGAGGGCTTCTGCCTTAGTTCGCCTCTGAGAGAAAGGACCGCGGCGTCAGGTTCGACATCTTCTAGGCCGCTGTAGGCGGGGCTTATTCGGACTTGGCCGGCCCACTCGGGCCCCGCGCATTTTCAGGATGTCGGCACAGGCTCAGATGCGCGCGATGCTGGACCAACTCATGGGCACCTCCCGGGACGGTAAGAAGTGCTGTCTACTAGTCAAGCTGGGGAAGCCTTCCGGAGGCATGTTGACGAAAAACAAAGGCCCAGGGCGATGATTGGCGGGGCTTGTATCTCGATTTTCTTTTCCTCCCTATTAGGGGCGAGCCTCAGACGGGGTGAGAGACTAGAGCCCGGGTTCCGGCACTGTGTGATACGGGAAGGTTTAGGTGTGCGTTTCGTTTCAGGCAAACGGGGGAAAGAGTTGTGTTTTTGATAAAGGAAAGATTAATATTGTTCGTTACCAGCTTACACAAGTGTGACGGGTAAGATGATACTATTCCTGCAAAAGAATCTGAACCTAATTAGCACCGAAATGTGAGATTATGCCCATTCTATTGTTCCTCTTGGCTCATAAGCAAAACAGCAGTTTCACCTTCTGACTAGAAGAAAGGAAAAAAAGCACTCAGCTTGTTGCTACTACTACATACATGTTTTGATATTGGAAATCTGGCCCAAACCAGCATTTCAAGTCAATCCCTGTCCCTGATATTAGAATATTTCTGGTAGCTTATTTTAAGCAGTATTATTTAAGCATTATCTGATTGGATGAAAGATGAAAATAAAATAATTGGATGGATTTCTCTGATTCTAGTGTACTTTGGGAGTGAGTGTACAGTACTTCTGGTTTTGCCATTTTAATCTTTCTTTGCAAATGAATTAAATTTTTTACAAGAATACATTTTCTGAAGAGTTTACTCTGACAAATAAAACAGTAGGTAAGCCTATGTTGTGATGACCCATTTATATCTCTAAACATTAGTTAAAGCAGTTTCTGCAATAGTGAACATCTTAGTCCCTTTGTTAGCACATTCTGAAGCAGTGTAGTGGGGAAATGGAAAACGTTGCATAAATGTACATATACAAAGTAGGCTTAAAAGAAATCAGGTATAGGATTTTGTAGCAATTTGTTCCTTCTGTAAATTGATCTTACGACATTTCTAGACATTTTTCACATCTGAATCAGCTTACATAGATTAATGAGTTTTTCCCTTGGGAAATACAGTAATAAACCATTCTTTTTGAATGCATGGCACCAGATCCTTGACTTACCATTACATTATAATAATTTTATCCACAATATTCTGTAAATCTGTTACAAGTTACTACCGTCTTCATGTTTTTGCACGTAGGATTTACTCTGTGTTTACAGTGTCTGTTCTCTTACTCATTCACCTCTTTATTTTACCAAAGGCACTTAGAAATATTATAGTGAGAATTTAGAAGTAATTTTATAGGCTTTGAAATAAAATCAAGCTCATTAAACTCTTACAAGTTTTATATATGTATCTATGTACTGTATATAACTTTTGGTGTAAGTAAAAAATAGTGATCTCCAACATTGTTTGTTTGCTTAGAGGCATTTGTTTTTTCTAAACAAACTGTTCATATAAGGGTGAAGCTGATGAGATAGGAATCTGATTCATGCCTGAGAAAGCTATTTTGTAAACAAGGGACAGATGACAGAGACCTTTAAGGCTGTGAAATCAATAGTCATCATGCCATTGACTCAAAGAAGTGGGAGGATGAGACCTAGGATTAAAACCTTGGGACTTGACATACTTAGGACAGGACAGGACAGGACTCCTGGGTGGTGTTAGATGGAGAATTTCTGGTATGTATGGCTTCCTACTTATACACTTTGGGAATGTGGAGTAATTGATTTACCAGTTATGAAGCCGCCTCTGCCTCTTTACTCTTATTGATTTGGGAGCATCACCTGTGTTCCAACCCTAATATTAAGCAACAGCTACAAATTCTCTTGCATTCCCACTAACTGGATCAGGGTGTCAATGCCTTGCTCCTATATTAGAACCTAATTGGATCAAGATGGACCATTTAACACATGATGAACCAGCTAGCCTAGCAGATGTGGTAGAATTGCCCAAGCAGCCCTGTTATTTCTCCTGGCTCAAGACCTTGTAACTGCTGCTGTAGTAGCCCTTCAGCACTAAATAGCTGCCTTTCTGCCTGATAGGTTTGATGGGAATCTGGGCAAGTTTACTACCTCCTGTCTTTGTGACCTGTACATCTCTATGATCTGGTAGATTTCCCACTGGCTGTTCTTGTATAGAATTTGTCATCAGACTGATGACCAAGGGAGATGCAAAACGAGGACCCTCCCTTCTGATACAGAACAGCCCAGGCTTCAGAGATTGTGGAACTTGAACCAGTGCAGCTGGGCACCATCAGAGCTACTTTCTCCCCCATAGGAACTGCTGATACATGCAAGGTCTGTGGTTATATTCTGGAGAACATGATCATACATGAGTGTCCCACTTAAGACTTGAGCTTCCAAAGCATCGACCCTGAGTCATATTTGAGGAGAAGGTGTGTTTTGTGAACATATGACCCAAACATCTATTTGGAAATTATTGTGTTCCAGCCTACAAGGGCTCAGAGGCTGGGGCACCCAGAAACTAAGAGGAACTCAGTGATGTGATGTATCATCATTAAATGTCTCCTCTTGCACTGCTGATCCAGACAAGCTTAATAGACTTGTCCATCACACATGAGTATGCTCTTATACAGCTTGTTAATCCCCCACTTTTTGCTGAAGTACTGGTGGCTGCCAATATTCAGGACCTATTTCTGAGCGCGCCTAATTTCCCTTATCGTCAGGGATCCGTGCAACTTTATTTAGTTTTGCATTTACATTTTCCAGTAGTCCAAGGAATAGACTTGCTTCAGGCTCATAGTCACTGGAACCAGGATGAGTTAACCTCTGATTCCTGGTTTGTAAAATTCATAGATTACAGGACCTCAAGCCATCACTGCCCCCATTCATCATGTAGCAGATACTTTTGGAAAGGAGGAAACGGAGACTCTGCCTGTCCAACTCTGATACTATCAGTCGCTTTCCTAGAGTTCAGATTCTTGCAAGATACCGCTATAGAATTGGTCTGCCTAAAGGACTTCATCAGTGAAAATTTTCAGAAAGGCTTTATCCACCTATTTTCCTTCCCTGTAAATGCTTTTTTTTTTTTTTTAGAAAAGCTGTTTTTAATGATAACTGTCAAACATCATTACCCTGTTTTTCTCATTTCTGAATTCCTGGAATGGCTGAAGAAAGTGTATTTTTCCCAAATTAGAACACAGGGAGGTATAATACATTCATGTGCATGAAGGGAAGGCACAAATATTTAACTGCTTTAAATACATTACAGGACATTTGAATATATGGTGATGCTATTCAGGCATGCATCAAGCCCGTCACTCTTCATGTGATTTATGAATCATTATTTTTCAACATTTTGATCATTTATTTGGATAATTTGCTTAATCTGAGAATTCTGCTTTTCACACTGAAGAAATGCAAATAGTCCTTCAGTGTCTTCATGACTACAACCTCTATGCTAAGTGCTCTTGATCTACCTGCAGTGAACTATTTGGTTTGACATATTTTCTTAGAAGGACTTCAAATGGATCCAGCTAAAATTCAGCCTTTTCTTCTGTAATTATATCTCCCCATGTACTGTTAAGGACATAGCAGCATTCGTTTTCCAACATTAAAATACTACTAATCCCTTTTTGGTTCAGGTTGATGCTTCTGATTTTGCTTGAGGGCCATGCGTTTACAGTCTTCTCCAGAGTATAACAACAGTTTCGCAACACTTGTTTCCAACCAAGTGAAACCAGATTTTTAGCAAGGACCTTCTGGCCATCAAAGACACTTTTCAAAATTGGCAACATTTCAAAAGTTCAGAGCACCCAGTTGAGGTCTGAATCAGCCACAAGAATTTAAAACACTTAACAAGTTTCTCATAGAATTATGCAGTGCCAAGTCTGGTGGGCACAATGTTTTCATTTTCACTTTTATGTTTTTTGTATTTCTAGCTTGAAGAAACATGGTGATGCTTTATTATGTAAGTCAAAATATTTCTTGCCCTGTGACCTTCCCACATCCATTCTGCACCCAAAAAACTTTGCTTCCCTCCCAGCACCTAGATGCCTTGTGAGTCTCTGAAATCCATACTCAGCAGCAGCTGGATCCATATGTGTGGGTTGGTGTAGATAATCTTCAGGAATTCCTCATTCCTCTTTATTTTTAGGAATGGGGAAAATAACTAGCTCTGTATTCCTATTTGATGGAAGAGGTCTTACATTATAAGTCTGCTTCAGCAGCCATCCAGCTGTCCATTTTGGTGTAATTAAAACATCTATCTCTTTCTCTGTGACTTTTGATGGCCTCGCGTTAAGGCAGATATTGAGGCCTATTTTTCTTGTCATACCTTTTGCCTTTCCAAGTCTGTTACCAACAAACAAGCAGAGGGTACTGTTATACCACTTCCCCTCAGAAATCTTGGGACACAGATTTCCTTGGACTGATTTACCATGTGTCAAGGGCTTGGATGCTATTCTAGTGGCAACTGGCTTTTTTTCTTAGGATGGCCCATTTCATTCCATGTACCTGCTTCCCCTTTGTTTCTAATACAGCCTGACTGCTTATTCAATAGGAATAATGGAGCCACAGTGTGTCTAGAAGTCCACAGTACTGTGTTTTTGAAAGGCTTTATTTCATTTTTTGGATATATATGTTTGCTTGTCCTCTTTCCATCATCCACAGTTGGAGAAACAGAAAGGATAAATGCCACTTCAGAGCAGTATCTTCATTGGTATGTGAACTCCCAGCAATTGTTTGATATTTTACCTATGCTTGAATAAACTTTTAATTATTTGGTTCATGGTAATTTCAGGCCACGTGTGGTTATTTGCTGCACCTGCTGCTAATGTTTCCCATCTCTTCCCCCTCCCAAAGGCCCCCTGTTTTCTCCAGGAAATGCAAACTGTTCAGAGCCTCCTCAAGAATCAATTGGATTGTCCAAGATCTTCTACAGATGTCCTGCTGACTGTAATTGCCAGGAAGGTCTCCCCATCAGTTGGAAATCAAATCAGGATTTCTATCAAAATTTTCCCTCCATATGACAGTCTAAAGCTGGGTGCTAAATTTTACTGAAACATTTTTAGTACTTGCACTTTTCCACTGCAGTAATAACAGAATCCCACCAAATCAGGCAGTATCTCCTTCACTGAGTGGTGCTCCAGAGTCACATTCCCGTTGTCTTCATGCTGGTCATCTAACAGGATGATCAGAGCGGGTTTTTGGGTCCAGGCTTAGAAACCACACTAAAACTACTATAGGTAAAAGTGTTTTGCAAGAATGTATGTATTTGAGCCTCCACCACTTGTTAATCCAAATAAGAATTTTTGGCAACTGATTTAGAGTGCAAGGAGAGTGTCTTTAGGAATGGTTACATAATATATGCAGATACAACTTACGTATATTGTACAACAAAATTTATAGAAAGATATATTGTTGAAACCATTGGAGTGACTTTCTTCTCAAAAGATTGACTAAAATCAAATGTTGCACATAGTGAGGATTGGCTGTAGAAAACATACTTCACCACCAAATCTATGACTGGGGGGAAAGTGTCTACATTTCTTTGTTTAGCAAATTAATGCTGTTAGACATTAAGAATCAGAATCAGATTTTCAAAGAAGTCAGAAAATAGTCTTTCAAAAACAAAAACAAAAAGCCTTAAAAGGAGTAGACACATACCTGTTTACATATATATCCACATATGCAGTTGTAAAGAGAAATACAAATATTTATGTTGTTCAGTGTTCCTAACTATAATGGGATTTGTACAAATGAAGGTAATTGGTAGAATAAACATATTAAAATAACTAGAAAAGAATGATCAGATTTTCCTTCATTGTTGAGTTTTTCAGCCATGCTTTTATTTGTATTTATTTTTTAGCATAGCGATTTCCCAGACTTTCAAGTACCAGTAATCCAGTGAAATATGTATTTTAGCTTTTGTTTTTATCCCGTCATGCCAGCCACATGACCGTGGAAGCGTCTTCGGACAACGCTGGCTCTTCGGCTAACAAACGGAGATGAGCACCGGCCCCTAGAGTCGGACACGACTGCACAAATGTGCGGGGGGAACCTTTACCTTTACTTTTTATCCCTGATTAAAAAAAAGAGTACCAATAGAAGAGAATATATGTAGCTCAGGGTTGAACTGTGGAGTCCTTGGTGTTCTCTGAGCTTGGATGTTTGCTTGCAGACGTTTCATTACCTGGTGATGAGGTAACCTCATCACTGCTAGTGAGTTATTGTGGGCAGATTTAATACTTTTGTGCATTTGTAATAGACATGAAATTTGATTACAGGTAGTTCTCACTTAATGACCACAACGGACTGGAATTCCGGTCGCTAAGTGATGTACTCGTTAAGCGAATCTGACCTGATTTTACGACCTTCTTTGCGGTGGTTGTTAAGTGAGCCACATGGTCGTTAAGTGAATCACGCGGTTCCCCATTGATTTTGCTTGCCGGAAGCTGGCTGGGAAAGTAGAAAATGGTGATCACATGACTGCAGGGCGCTGTGATGGTCATAAATGCAGACTGGTTGTCAAGCACCCGAATCACGATCACAGGACCGCGGGGATGCTGCGACGGTCGTAAGTGTGAGGGCCGGTCATAAGTTGGTTTTTCCAGCGCCATCATAAGTCCGAGCCATCACTAAATGAATGATAGTTAAGCTAGAAATACCTGTAGTATTTCCAGATTATAGTGGACTTCACTAAATTATTATTTGGTGGAGAACACATCTTTTAGGGAGCTAATTGATATTATCAGGAAATTATGTTGTAAATTTAAAGACAATATAGCAAATGACTTCATAGTTTTTTTTTCCTAAAAGATGCAAGTATATAATTGCTTTCATATTTATGAAGTAGTGGAAATATGGTTTGGGCCAGACATCTTTTTTTTAAAGGAACCTGCTGTTTCTTAAGAATAATTTAAACTTATGTTTCTATACATTCACTGTGACAATTGCAAGAATAAATTTCCCTGATCCCACTGAAATATACAACAGTAAAAAGAAAAAGCTGATTCCCATTTCTCTTTCAGTTACCATTGTTACTGAATATTGATGAACAATCTGGAATAACAATGAAATTTTATCAAAATTTATATTTTAAAATTATGTTTAAAAATTGATAATCCATGCAAGTTTGTTTTAATACAATGATTTGCATTTTGAGATAAGTTTCATCTGGAAATGAGTGGGTTTTTAAAATGAAAAGCGTTTTAAGCAAGGCTGGAAATATATTTGAAATTCTAGGCATCAGAATAAAAATTTTAGGCAAATTCTTAGATTGCTTAAAGCAGAAGATGAACAAAACAAAACAAAAAGGTACCTAGTAATTAAAATATTTTTCCAGCTATAATTTAGGTAACTTTTTCTAGTAAAAGCCCCCTTAATACAAAGCTGACTCATTACTATCAGGCACAAATACCTCAGGTTTCACACCACTCTTTAACTTCACAATGTATTTCTAGACACTGTAATTAAAATGCTGGCAGAGTTTATGATATACAAACTGAACAATCTAGCCCCTTGTTTTATTTATAAAGGTTCAATGTATCTATGCCTGCCTACTTCATTCTGCAAGGGAGTGTCAGAAAGGCCCCGCATTCGCCGAGCCGTGAGTTATTGCTAACTTTTCAGATGTGTTAATTAATGTGGAACCAACAATTTATGTCTTTAAAAAGAGAGGAAAACTGGTGGGAAAATATCCCAGTTCCTCATTTTCTGCAGTAGTAGGTGTGACTTTTAAAGACAATTCTAAATTTTCATTAGTTTAAAATTACTAAATCTAGAGACCTAGCTTCTGAAAACCTATTGCTGAACTACTCTGAAGCTTTGTGAATTACTTATTTGACTAACCTTGATAAACATTGATTTCAGAAACAAATACTTGAGCAGAATACAGCCCATCTGAAAATGTTACATCTTTTTAGGACAAGTAGTTATCCTGGAATTGCACAATAGGCTGGTTAGGTTAAGAATTTGGAGTGTAGAATTGTTGCATAGGCTTAAATTCTTTCAAGTCTAGTGGCTGCACTTTATATTGTAAACCTTTCTCCTTTTTGAAATGAATAATGTTGGGATAAAGTTCCAAAACTCTTGTTTTTTCCCAGCAGTGATGTTCTGCTTCAGTAATTCACCAGTAGGTTTTCATTTTATATAATCACAATTTAAAAGATATTTTTTAAAAAAACTGGAAATACAAGGGTTGTATCTGATTCTGCATCTTTAAGCTGAAAGTGCATTTTGTGGAAACCTCTTTTTCAAATCTAAGATAGTGAATACTCTGCTGCCCATTATGTTGGGGGGAACAACCTGCAGTAAATCAGTAGCCAGGTGTTTTGCATACCACTTAGATGTAATATTTCCAACCTTGTTCACAGATGTGATTGATTAAACTGGCAATTGGACTTCAATATGTGGTAAGCAGGTTGATGCTTTTGTGTTTATAAAAGTTTCAGTTTGTCATTAATTAAGATGCTGTATATTCAGATAGGGGATTTCAGCTCTCTTGAATAATGCTGTTTGCAGGCATTTTTTATTTTTCCCCCCAGTGATCTAGGTTTTAAAAAAAAAACTTCAATATGTGTTGCCCCTGCCTGAAGTAAATGCATCAGTGCCATGAATATGATCTTGAAGAACTGACAGCTGGAATTCGGTATACACCCGAGAAATGTGGTATAAATGTTTTGAAGACTGTTGATGCTAATATAATCTATATCACTAAGAGTATTAATTTGTGACATTTGTAAATTTGTTTTAGAGGCAATGAATTTTCACCCAGTGTAGAGCTTTTTAGTTTTCTTACACTATTTTAGAAACTTGTATCCATTGCTGAAGCTAAAGGAATATAGATCTAATATTTTTCTTTTTGTGAAAAACGGAGGATATTAATTTGAACAGAAGTGAAAGTACATTGCTTTATATAATGTTGTATGATTATCTAATCAGAAATGCATATTTCTGTGTTACAGGGGATACTACCCGTCAGCGAATTAAATTCAGTGATGACAGAGTGTGCAAAAGTCATCTTCTCAACTGTTGCCCTCATGATGTCCTCTCAGGAACAGTGCGTATTCTGTATCGTCTTTCTTTTTTTCTTTACAAAAAAAGTCATAAATATTAATCTTCAATTATAATTTAAGATATATATTTATTTAGCTCTGCAGACGTACTTAAACTAATTCATTTTATTTCTGATTATACCTTTACATTATAAAATTAAGGTATAGGGCTTTGCAGCAATCTGGATTGAAAGGGGAAAATGTGATATGGCGCAAATATGGGCATGCATATTGCACATGTGAGCAGCAACTTAAATCGAAAATATATTTTTCTCAGATTGTGTGGTGGCTGTTACACAAACCCAAAAAAAGACTCTGCTTCTTTAAAGAGTTGCTGACAGGTGTGACATGAGAATCCACATAGGTCCTGAATTACCTTTTCTGTTTTGTATTTATTTATTTATAATTCAAATTTATCACCGCCCATCTCCCTCAACGGGGGACTCTGGACTCTGAATCCAGATTGCTGTATAGCCTTGCTAGAATACTGTATATGTCTCAATTATTTTTATGCTGAAATGATTGGAAGAAAAAAAATCATTAAACATTCAACAAAAATACATTATAAAACCTGGGTGGATCAATAAATACCAGTTTTTATTGCTCAGACAATATAAATTCTAAATATTAATATAGAAAATTATCTGAACTGTTGTCCAGAATTCAGTTGATCTGGTAAACACAATATATTTGCTTTTTTATAGGTTCTCAGCTGTTTTCCAGCTTGGTGAATTATTTTTTATGCTAACCTTCCATTGAAAGATACTTTCCTGTGTTTGTCATGTACTGTTATTTTCTGCTGAGGTGGTCCATCTCTTTCAACTATCAGCATCCTTTGTGAAGGACATCTCTTTAATTATATCAAGTTCTGTTACTCCCCCTCCACTAGAAAACTTCATGACTTTGAATAATTAAAAGCAGATGTAAAGTCTGAATTCATAATTGAAGGCATCCAGAATTTTACCCTAAGCCTTTTGTATATTTCATTTTATTTACTCTTTGGATAGGTTATTTTCATTCATCTTTGGGTTAAAATTGTTTATCATGATGCAAGCCACTGCTTTGAAATTGACCAGACCTTATAACAACATTGTCTGCATCTAGCAGTAGTACTCACACAGTAATGAAATATTTTGCACATGGCACAGAAGGTTATTGCATTCATAATTTATATACTGCATATTAAAACATGGACAGGAAAACAGTTGCCCATGGGATCTCTTGTGAGAAACATTTCGCACAGTTTGACTTCAATGAGACCTGACAAAATTGTTTCAAGGAACATTTTGATCTTTAAATTGCTACTTGGCTGCCTCTGGACTATTTTATTTTTATACTTTTGCAGTTGATACATGGAATTTCTTGTCTGACAAGTTCTATCATGAAAGTCTATCTCAATATTTTCAGCTTAACTGAATTTGGGTATATAGAAGAATCTCTATGATTGAGCTTTTGCTGCTCTTAGAATCTGAAGTCCACTGATGTAATATATAGAATTGAAAAGCAGAAATTCAGTTATAGTTTTCTTTAAGAAAAATCCTAGATATCTGAGTAAAATTGTTAACACATCTCCCAAGAAGATAGAAAAATAAATAAAATATTAAACTTTAATTAATGCATTTGGAAACTAGGGAATCAGTAATGCAATGATGTATTATCTTCCTATTTAACCAGTTAGCATACAAAAATGCAGAGAGATGAAATTTGCCTTTAAATGGAGAATATTTAAAGATTTAATACAAGATAGAATAGTTGCAGCAAGGTTTGTTACCATGAAACATACTGCAACTTAATAAATCTAACTTTCATGGCTAAACCATAACTTACAGCACTCCAGATTAATATAGATTCTGAACTGCAAGTAATCATTTAGGAGTTTTGCCGCTATATAACTTAATTTTTACCCCAAGGCCATCCAGAACCTGTGCTTTCTTATTGCTTGTGGCTCTAACTTTAATGACTGTCTGCTTTTACTAAAATGCAGTCAGCATCTTTAAGGTTCTATTGCTTTATAACTTTTTGCCAGCCTGAAACATTTGTTGATTAATTGATTTGATTTGTATCCCACCAAGCTCAAGAGGGTTTTGTGGCAATCTGCCTATGGCAGTAGCCCTCTAAAGTGGTTGGGCTCAGTGTACACAGTGAGTTTCCAAGAGTAAGAATGGACTTAGACCTAGGTCTGCTCAGTCCAGATCTTAACAACACCACCACGCTGGCTCTGAACAAAGTGAAAACTGAATCTAGATTAAATTTGTAATGCTATAGTTCTGCTGAAGCCAGTGGGACATGTTAATCCAGAGCTTTCCAAACTGTGTGTCGGGACACGTTAGTGTGTCGGCTGCAGTGTTTGGGTATGTCGTGGCTGCTGCTGCCTCCGATCCCTGCCAGGATTCCGCCCAGGTCCTAGTGCCTGCCTTGTGCCCTGCTGCCTCCAAACCTGCTGTGATTCCACGCAGGTCCTTGTGCCTGCCTTGTGCCCTGCTGTAAGAGTGTGTCGCGAAATGATGCATGTCTAAAAAGTGTGTCACCAACATGAAAAGTTTGGAAAGCTCTGTGTTAATATTACCATGTTCCCATTGATTTAGAATGGTTATAAAGCTTTGTTACAACAACAAAAAATTCTGAGGGCATTGAAATGAAGGCCTTTTATATGATCCTTGCTTTTTCAGAAACTAATTGCTTTTTATTCATAATGGGAGGGTTATTATCTGTAGATCTGGCATTATTTGTTCCCTCTTTGCCTATTTTGTTGTTGTTGCCTTTCACCTTCATTCCTCTGAAAGACTCTTTTTTGTTCATTTATTATGATATATAATACTGGAGGAGTATTGTCCATGAACAGACTCACTGGAGAAGAGATTGAACTTCTCCTAACAGCCCTCAGAGAGAGAGAGCTGGAAAATCCTACATTCTCTGGCATATATTGTCCCAGGAATCATAGGATTGTGTCCTTTGTTTAAAGCCAGCTCCAAACACCTAGCATTTCATAAATTTGTTTTTAGTATGTATTATTATGGTGATAATAAACACTACATTAACACTTCTATTTTAAAGCACTAAACTAATATTTACATTTTATGTTAGGGTACTGTTTCAGTTTTAATTTTTACTAATTTTTAGCTAAGAGTTGGATTGACTATTTTTTGTTTAGGAAGACAGGCATTTTCTTAAAATGTACATCAAAATTTATAGCTATAGAAATAGAAGTTATACATACAGAAATATTTTTTGTCATACAGATATGCAAGGAGAAGAGAAAGCAAAACAAAGGGTATAAATTAAGAAAATGAATTGTGTCTTTTTATTTATCTATAAATCAGGGGGGCATTGGGTGTGTATGCCTCTGAGTCAATGTTGACTCCTGGCGACTGCCTGGACAACTCCCTGCAGTTTTCATGGCAAGATTTCCGAAGTGGTTTGCCATTGCCTGCTTCCTAGGGCTGAGAGTGTGTGACTGGCCCAAAGTTACCCACCTGGCTTTGTGTCTAAGGCAGGACTAGAACTCAGAGTCTCCTAGTTTCTAGCCCAGGGCTTTCCAAAGTTTTCCCGCGGCGACACACCAACCGCCGTTGGTGTGTCGCCGCGGGAAAACCCGGAAGTGCCGCCATTGCGGCAGCGCGCAAAAACCCGGAAGTGCTGCTGCCGCTTTCAGCTTTTGCACACCGCCGTTGGTGTGTCGCCGCAGGAAAACCTGGAAGCGCTGATGATCAGCGCTTCCAGGTTGTGTGGCGACACACCAGACTGTGTGTGGCGACACACTTTTGTGTCGCGACACACAGTTTGGAAAGCTCTGTTCTAGCCTGTTGCATTAACTACTACCAAACTGGCGCTCTCATAAATCTAGTTTATAGAACTGAATATCAATTTTCTTGCGGTCTGCAGCCCAGAAACAATACTACTTTATAGTGTGATAAAAGTGGTGATGCACTTTAGATTGCAGGTGTAAAGGC
This sequence comes from Charina bottae, assembly GCA_023362775.1. Taxonomy (NCBI): domain Eukaryota; kingdom Metazoa; phylum Chordata; class Lepidosauria; order Squamata; family Charinaidae; genus Charina; species Charina bottae. The sequence goes on along the minus strand of JALMGJ010000006.1, from coordinate 35,676,783 downwards.
ATTATATATTCTTAAATTAAAGTCCCTACACATAAAATCTTGCCATTGGCCATGCTATATTTCTGTTGGTAACAGTTCTAGCATGTGATGAACTGTTCAAAATGAATCGATATACTGGCTTCACAGATTGCACTAAGCTGTGGTTTGCTAAATAAGCCATAATTGGCTGCATTTGCACATCTGCCAGTATCAAGACACTGAGATAAATAGCATCACAGTAGGAAAAAAAGGTGTGGTAGCTCAGCGGGTAAGACGCCAGGCTTGTCGATCAGAAGATCGCAAGTTTGGAGGTTTGAATCCCTAGCCTCGCATGACGGAGTGAGCTCCAGCTCTTGCCAACCTAGCAATTCGAAAGAATGCAAATGCAAGTAGATGAATAGGTACCACTTCAGTGGGTAGGTAACAGCATTCCGCATGCGTCATGCTGGCCACATGACCGTGGAAGCGTCTTCGGACAACGCTGACTCTTCGGCTAACAAACAGAGATGAGAACCAGCCCCTAGAGTCGGACATGACTGCACAAATGTGCGGGGGGAATCTTTACCTAGGAAAAAAGAGCAAATAATGGCATAGGAGCAAATGTAGGTGGATTTGCAAAACAGTAGCTGTGAGGTTTTATTTATACTTTGCACTGACCACCTTGTTGAGACAACAGCAAGGTAATATTAACGATCCTCCTCTGGATGATAAAGGGACTTAGAAACATCTCAAATAACCATGACCTAGCCCCAGGTGCAAGGTCACACAGCCACCATAGAAACATATTTAAGGATTCCCTTACAAACTTTACTCAGACTGAAGAAGCTTCTTGGATAAGGAGCGAAACGTTTCCATTGAGAAAATAGAAATCCAGTTGACATGATTCAAGCTACAGAAACTTCCAAATAGCTCTTGCCTCTGCAGTCTTACATAGTGCTCCCTTCTCTTATTTTTCTCTGTAACCACCACCATGTGAGCTAGATTGGGCTGAGAGAAAGTGACTTGAAAGCCAATTTGGTGTAGAAACCAGGATACCATCAGTTTTAGTCCTCACTTAGGCATCAAAGCCAGCTGGGTGATTTAGGGCCAGACATACACTCTCAGCCCAACCCACTTCACTGTTGTGGGGAAACTAGAAGTTGGGTGCATTAATATGTACCCTGCATTGAGTTGACCAAAAATAAAGGTGAGATAAAAATCAAATAAATAAACAAGGTGCTAGACTTGGGAGATAAGCAGAGACTTAGACAAATAGAGAAGAGTGTGTGTTGTGAACACATCACATTTTACTTAAGTGAACAGTGTTATCAGAATCTTTGATCCCAAGAACTATTAGGCTGCTTCTGCTTGCATATAGCTCTCCTCCACTGTTAGGGAGCCTTTCAGGGTAGCACAATGTGCATCATCATCATCATCTAAAGTTATATCCTGCTTTTTGTAAAGGAGGAGAAAGAAGCACACATACATATGCTTCCTCTTATTTTCCCAACAACAAGTAAGGTAGATTGGGCTGAGAGAAAGTGACTGGCCCAAAGTCACCTAGTGACCTTCTGTTGCTGAGGGTTGACTAGAACCTGGATCTCTACTTCCTAGTCCAACATGTTAACCACTACACTACATTGGCTCTCAATTTACAAAAAATAATTGAGTCTGTCCTCTTGCCAATCTTAATTTCTCATAAAAGAGTTGTTCATTAGACTTGCGTATTTTGATTAATGTGACATTACTGGTAATCATAAATATTGAAGCCAGTCTTTCACATTATAAGCCACCCTGATAGGTGCTTTAAGTAAAGGACTACAGCCTGTGCTAATTCAGTGCATTTCATAGAATGGGATTTTCCATCACACTTCTCCATCCATCCAGTAAGGGGATTCCACCAGTCCTCAAGAGCATATCTGGGTGTTATTTCTGGGTGGGCAAGTAAAGAACCAAGTATCATTTGTTCTTATAAAAAGAATGTATCTTCAAACCTGTTTGGTGTAGTGGTTAAGGCACCAGGCTAGAAACTGGGAGACCATGAGTTCTAGTCCCACCTTAGGCACAAAGCCAGCTGGGTGACCTTAATACAATGGGTATTATGTATGTTTGCACACTATATTAAAAAAACTTTAATGTCTTGGTTTGCAACTAGATTTATTAAGCATACCAGCATATAAGGGAAAGTATGCAAGAACTTTCCCAGGAAGAAGCAATGCTGCTAAGGCTGCTCTAGTTTTGACCTCAGTTTATTGATCTACTGTTTGAGTATGCAAATATAATGTCACTGAGACTTGTGAACTTTTAATGCTGACTGATCACTTTTAAAGAAAATGTAAATTGCAATTTAAAATATATTAAACATTAGGTACACAATTTGAATATTGAAATGAGAATAGGATTTATATCCACTTAGTATTTCCTTGTAAAATTGTTCTTTTGTGTTTTCAGAGGATGGATCTTGGAGAATGTCTAAAGGTGCATGATTTGGCATTAAGAGCAGATTATGAAATTGCATCAAAAGACCAAGACTTTTTCTTTGAGCTTGATGTATGTTCTATCATCAAATTATCCCTGTATTATAAAGAATGGAGAGGGAATCTGGGTAGTGCATAACAACTGGTCAGATTGTGGATTATTTTAAAATATTTAATACAGAATTTCTGTCAGTTACTAGTAAGATGTGCAGTTATTTGAAACTGAAGTGAGAAAGGTGCTTCATTTGAAAGTAAAGTGGGAAAGGTGCTTCCAGCTTGGACATGATCTCAGTACCTTGAAGAAACCACACATTTTCTCAGGCTCACATGGTAGTTGCACTGCCCCAGGAGGCTACACAGTTGCATTAAGGAGGCAGCAACAGAACTCTTGATTTGTGTATGTATATGTTTACCCAAGATGGTTAGTTTCATAAAAGCATAGTAGAAAGAATATTTCAGGGAAAGAATGGAAGGCCTGTGAGAGAAAAGAGTCACAAAGAGAAAGAAATACATGCAGTCACACGCATGATATACTGGTAAAAGTCAGGTTCAGATTTATCTTGAATATACATGATTTTTAAATTGCCTTCATTTAAACCATTATCAGATTAGAGCACGTGCTAAGGCCAGTAGATTGCACAATAAAAATCACAAAGCTTTTCTATGACACCATGATGTTAAAACATGGGGATGAAACATACAGTAGATATAAAAAGTCTATACACCTCTGTTAAAATGCCAGGTTTTTGAGATGTAAAAAAATCAGACCAAGATAAATAACTTCAGAATTTTTTCCACCTTTAATATAACATACAAGCTGTACAATTAAATTGAAAAACAAACTGAAATATTTTAAGGCGAAAAAATAAAAATAAAAAAATAACATGGCTGCATAAGTGTGCACACCCTTAAACTAATACTTCATTGAAGCACCTTTTGATTGTATGACAGCAATCAGTCTTTTGGGGTAGGAGTCTATCAGCATGGCACATCTTGCCTTGGGAATCTTTGCCCACTCTTCCTTGCAGAAGCACTCCAAATCTGTCAGATTGCGAGGGCATCTCCTATGCACAGCCCTCTTCAGGTCACCCCACAGATTTTCAATTGGATTCAGGTCCGGGCTTTGGCTGGGCCATTCCAAAACTTTGATCATCTTCTGGTGAAACCATTCTTTTGTTGATTTGGAGGTATGCTTTGGGATGTCGTGTTGAAAGGTGAAATTCCTCTTCATCTTCAGCATTTTAGCAGAGGCTTGAAGGTTTTGTGCCAAAATTGACTGATATTTGGAACATAATTCCCTCCACCTTGACTAGAGCCCCAGTCCAGCTGAAGAAAAGCAGCCCCAAAGCATAATGCTGCCACCACCATGCTTCACTTGTGGGTATGGTGCACTTTTGGTGATGCACAGTGTTATTTTTGCGCCAAACATACTGTTTGGAATTATGGCCAAAAAGTTCAAAGAAAAACATCCAAGCCCGGCTACATTTTGCAAAAACCTACAAGTCTGACAAAAGCATGTGGGAAAATGTGTTATTGTCTAATGAGACCAAGGTTTAACTTTTTGGCCATAATTCCAAACAAATATTTGTTTTACAGTCTTCCAGAAAAGTATTAAGTACAATTAAACAAGTAATTTATACATTATTTAATATTTAATTTTACTGTTAACTTTTCTCTTGTGAAAAAGTGCTTATTTCCAGTACAGTATGATATTTTTATGATTTATATGTTAGGCAATGGATCATCTACAATCATTCATTGCTGACTGTGATAGGAGAACTGAAGTGGCAAAGAAAAGACTGGCTGAAACTCAAGAAGAGATCAGTGCTGAAGTTGCAGCCAAAGTAAGCACTTAATATTTACTCACTACAGGGCATTCCCTGAGGATTTCTAACTTGGTTTTATATATAGCATGTTTATATAAGAGGTTTTTGGCAGTCTCATTTTGTAAATATCAAACTAGCGGATAACAAAGGATAATATGCATAAAACTACACACACACTTTTCATAACTGAGCAAAGATTTGGTTGTCTTGATTTTTAGTTTTGTGTAAGTCTATGAAGGTTCTCAGTCATCCAGGTGGAATTGTCTGTAGCTTGAATCATGTCAACTGGATTTCTGTTTTCTCAGTGGAAACGTTTCGCTCCTTATCCAAGGAGCTTCTTCAGTCTGAGCAAAGTTGGTAAGGGAATCCTAAATATGTTTACATATTTAGGATTCCCTTACCAACTTTGCTCAGACTGAAGAAGCTCCTTGGATAAGGAGCGAAACGTTTCCACTGAGAAAATAGAAATCCAGTTGACATGATTCAAGCTACAGATAGTTTTGTGTAAGTATGTGTATAAGGGGGCGTGGTGGCTCAGCGGGTAAGACGCCAGGCTTGTTGATCGGAAGATTGCAAGTTCAGAGGTTCGAATCCCTAGCCCTGCATGACAGAGTGAGCTCCCGCTATAGCTCCAGCTCTTGCCAACCTAGCAATTCGAAAGCATGCAAATGCAAGTAGATGAATAGGTACCACATCGGTGGGTAGGTAACAGCGTTCCGCGTGCGTCATGCCGGCCACATGACCATGGAAGCGTCTTCGGACAACGCTGACTCTTCGGCTAACAAACAGAGATGAGTACCGGCCCCTAGAGTCGGACACAACTGCACAAATGTGCGGGGGGAACCTTTACCTTTACCTAAGTATATGTATACACATACATACATACATACATGTGTTTGTGTGTTACAAGGGTCTTTGAATTGAATTAAAAATTGATGTACTTGGGGGGGGAAGCAGTGAACGCAAAAAAGCAAGTTAATTTTTTTCTTGTCTGTGAGAAGAGGCAATTGAACGTAGCTTTTTACCTGCCTGTCTGTAGGGGTAAACACCCTAGTGCAGAGCTTTCCAAACTTTTAATGTTGGTGACACACTTTTTAGACATGCATCATTTCGCAACACACTCTTACAGCAGGGCACAAGGCAGGCACTAGGACCTGCGCGGAATCACAGCAGGTTTGGAGGCAGCAAGGCACAAGGCAGGCACTAGGACCTGCGCGGAATCCTGGCAGGGTTCGGAGGCAGCAGCAGCCGCGACACACCCAGACACTGCAGCCGACACACTAACGTGTCCTGACACACCGTTTGGAAAGCTCTGCCCTAGTGCCTTTAAAGGTTTCAGTCTACAAGTCTCATAGTCCATTGCTACTGGCCTGGTTGGCTGGGGCTGTTGAAGACACAGATTGTCCATCTCAGTCTTAGTAGTATGAAGACACTTTTGGCTGTAAAAATAACATGAGCAGGAATGAAAGATCTCCAATGCCACAGTTATATTAATTGAATATTAATTCATTTTCAGTATTTAAAGTTTTGAAAAGTTGCTCCTTTTTTACATTCTAAAGGATCAAAGCACTATAGGCAACTTGCATAAGCATTTCTATTTATTATTGTTCTGTAAATAACACTCATAATATAATAGACCAGTATATCCTGGAAGAGGGCATGGCTAGCTGGCTTGAACAGAAGCACTTCATACTGCAACGTTTTGTTGCAGGTTTTAGTTGTTGTTTTATATTGACATGGCTTCCAGATACTGAATATTAGTAGTATTAGTAATTGTAAGTATTGCTTTTCTCTCTGAAAGGCTGAACGAGTCCATGAATTAAATGAAGAAATTGGAAAACTGCTTGCTAAAGTTGAACAACTTGGAGCTGACGGAAATGTGGAAGAGTCTCAGAAAGTAATGGATGAAGTAGAGAAAGCAAGGGCAAAGAAAAGAGAAGCAGAGGTAATCTGATTATGTACAAAAGTATTTTCTTTCAGTTAGTCCTGGAAGGCCAAATTAAAATAATGGTTCTTATTCATGGGGTTGATAACTAAAAGGATATTTAAGCTATATTCATTGTCCTCAAAATGTCAGTAAATTTATATACTGTTTGTTAAACATTATTTTATTTATTTCTGGCTCATCTCAGTTTTTACCAGGCACAATGGACTTGTGCTACTTCTTTTACTTCCTGAAGCCAGGCACATAGAGAAAGGAATCCCTCTACATGCCAAAATATTTCCTTAATCCGATTCTAGCAAACTATCACTAGCTATATTCTTGAGCAAAATTCCTTGGTACCAGAAGATTGAAAAATTCATAAAAGGGTGGAGCATACTCAATGGTCTTTAGTCGCCAAAAATATTGTTTCAGTTGGAAAAATACATTTTTTAAAGGGGAGGGCGGAGGAAACAGTGCAGATGAATAGCCTGCTGTAATCCCTTACAATTTAAAGTAGATTTAAGGGAACATGGCTGCTACTATCCTGAAGAACTTTTCTGTTTGGAAGAAATGAAAGTATTGCAACATTTGTTTATGTTTTTGTTTTTCACAGATATCAGTCATTACCATATAATACCTTTGTTTGTTTCATTTTAATCAGGAAAACAAATACATACAGAGGGGCGAAATCAATCGACTATACCTGATTCTGTACTTATTAAGAATGTGTGTTGTTCATTGTTTAAGAGACATATTATGATACATCTTCCAGGAAGTGTACAGGAATTCTATGCCTGCTTCCAGTTTCCAGCAGCAAAAGCTACGAGTCTGTGAAGTGTGCTCAGCCTATCTTGGCTTACATGACAATGACAGGCGACTTGCTGATCATTTTGGAGGAAAATTGCACTTGGGTTTTATTGAAATAAGAGAAAAGCTTGAAGAACTACGGGTAAGCATATATTGCTCTCTTTAAACTGTTGTGAACTATTAATACTCAGACTACTTCAGTAATATCCTGTTGATAACACACTTGAAGTTAATATGCTGCTGCTGAGAATGAGGAGCTTCCTCAAAAAATAATTAGTATAAATATCCCTTCACTGCCTTTCAAACGGGAACTTAACTTAGATTTGTATTTAAGACACTAGGCCAGAGGTTTAGAAGTGTAGTTCCAAAAATGATGACACATACTACATTCATAATGTTGATAACATGGCCTGTCAGAGTGGCATCATCACTTTGAGTGTCTTCTTCAAAGAGGAGAGAGAGTTGGGTGCTCACAGCCAGACTGAGAGAACAGAAAAGCAAACAGGTACAGGCTGGGAAATTTGTGGAGCTGATAATTACAACAAAAGAGAATTGTTTGGCAATTGAATGAGGATCTATATGGTTTTTTTTCTGCCCAAGTGGGATATGTTCACCAGCTTGCTAAGCATAGGGTCTGGGAAGATGGGCTTGCAGCTACACTTGAGTTACTGATAAAGAGATTAGCTAATGGGTGGAGTCACATTCCTCAGGCAAAAAAACAATCTAAGACAGCACCTTTAGAATGAGGAGAGAGAGTTGGGAGCTCATGACCAATAATTTTTGCTGTACACCATGCTTGATTGCACATTCACATTGTTATCTATTTGTTAGATTTATATCTCACCTTTCCTTCAGGAGCTCAAGAGCTTTTGGTTTTGTGGGAGAAAATCTATATAGTCGAAAACAACTTGATGGCACATAATAAATTGGTCATTAGAAATACTATGGGATTATGATAAGTGCACTGATTGTTTGGTGACTTTCCTGCCTGGGGTGAAGGTTATAGATGTCACCTACTATCAAGCTAAGCTACCTGATAGTTGTAATGGTATGTGGGAATGACCTTGGGAGACAGGGAGAAGAGACACAGCCAAGGGAACAGTCAGATAAAAGGCAATATAGCCCGCAGCAGGAATCTGGGCAGCACAAGCGGCTCAGAAGGGACCCTCCCTAGTTTCTTGGGCTGTAAAAGGGACAGGGAGAAATGTACTTTCAGACTTGCAACATTATGTTAATGTAATCTTACAATGAAGTAGAATTAGCTCATCTGGCCATGCTTCCTATCTGGTCTGCCTCACAAGGCTAACAGTGCTGGGGAAATGGCAGTGGTCATGGCACACATTGGCACCAATGACATTGGGAAATGTCAGCCAGCCAAATATAGACTCCTTAGGCTGCTAGGTAACAGACTGAAATCCAGTAATTTCAATGTAGTGTTTTGAGAAATGCTGTTTGTTTCATGTGCAGGGTCAATTAGAGGGATCTCAGTATGTGGATGAGATGCTAGTGCCAGCAGGAGTTGTTTAGATATGTTAGGCACTGGAGAACTTTTGGGGACAAAAAAGATAGATAGGCTCCTCTTGATCTGAAATGGAACTAGGCTGCTGGTATATAATATCAAAAAAGGAGTATCTTTTAAATTGATCCATAAATGAAGGACAAGAAATATTCAACAACAGTAGATTTGGAAGGTTGTAAATCTTCTAGAAAATAATATAAAGGATTAGGCTAGCATTAGAAGTGGGTTTAATGGATGGACATGACATGAGACTAAAGGGCCATGAAAAAGATTCATGCCAGCATTTTTTCTAATCACTTTCGGAAATTGCTTGTCAACTGCTTTTCAGCTATTAGGAACCTTTGGATTGACAGGTTTTACAGCACCGGGTGAGTTTCCTTCAATCCGTAGCGAAAGACGTTTTAAATACAAATTTAAGGACTTAAAAAAATTCTTTTGGAATAAACAGCAAAAGGGTGATTAGAACTTTGATTTTGGAAAGTTACAAACGGACTAAGGGTCCAGATGGATTTGAAATAAGATTTTGGTATTAATTATAAGAATCCTTCCTGTGGGAAAATGCTTTTGTTTTGAATTCTCTTTAAAAAAAACATGATAGGATGAGACTTTGAAGGTTGGACACTAGAGGGAACCAGAAGGAACTAAAGATTACAATTAAAGGAGAAGAACACTTAAATTCGACTTAAGAATACAGAATGAAGCAAAATATTTTAACATTGGACATATTGAAAGATATTTTTGAACAATGGACCCAGAAATTAATTTTAAGAGTGTCTGCCTCTATACATAGACTGTGTTTAAAAGATGTTATGAAAGAGGAACAAGTTTTACTGGACAAGATTGAGACTGATTTGAAAGTGGATTTAAAAATGACAGGGTACATGAATGACATGGAAAAAGATGCTACACTGGACATGCAAAAGAAACCAGCTGATGTCTTAATAATTAAAAGGGATATATAAATAACAAGCCAAGAGAATGACCCAGATAATTTTCCTATATTGAATTTACAAAAGAGGCTTGTTAAGGCTTTGAAGAATTTTGTGAGAAGGGACAAAAAAATTGAAAAGAAATCAAGTTTTAGGACATTATTTGAAGGGACTAAAGATCAAGATTGTTAAAAGTAAAAGGAAAGAATATAAAGTTGGTTTATTTGATCAAGGTTAAAATAGATAAGCTGTCATCTCTGGTAACCTTTAATGGACTTTTGCTGATCAAGGCTGAAACGACAAGGCTTTAAGGATTTGTTGATAGATAAGAGATGGGATATGGGAAGAAGAGATTATTTGTTGCATTTTAAGAGAAAGTGATAAGTTACTAAAATTGTTTATACTTGTAATAAAGGGGGAAGTAATTTCTTTTTATATTTTTCCTTTTTTAGTATACTGTATATATATTTTTCTTTCTATTTTTTCTTTTTTATTCTTTTAGATTCTACTAGTTTTTATCTTTTTAATTGTAATTTTTAATAAAATAACTATTAGAAAAAAGACTCATGCCAGCATTTTATATAGGACATGGTGTGTAGTAAAGGTGTGCAAAGTATTCTGAATTGAATGGTTTCAGATTCTAAATACCGTATTTGAACGCATATTTGTTCCCCACTTAAAACAATGTTTATATTTGGAATTGTTCCATTTTGAAACATTTTGGACATCCCTAAAAGTGTGCCTGTGTTACATGTTTATGAGCCAAGACAGTGAAATTAAAGAGCTTGGATGTTGGATTAGAACCAGAGAGACCCTCAACTCCATCCCCAATAATGAAGCTCAAGGAGTTGTGCGGGGAAAAGGAAAAGGGAGCACCACATACACCATCTTGAGCTGGTGAAGGGAAGGTTCTGAGCAGCTTATATTCCTTACAGTACTTGTATTAATACAGAAAGATAATAGAAATAATCAAATAACCAAAATAGAAATCGCAGTTTCATAATCATCACATACTCTCTCATCACTCAAATCAAACTTAGTGGCAGAGGAATGGAAGGGTATGGCTCCATCTATTGCTTCTGAGCACTCCAGGAGCCAGAACGTGAAAAAAAAATGCTGGATTGGCCTGATCTAGCAAAACTATTGGGGTGTGTGTGTATTTATCCATCCATCCAACTTCTATCACCACCCATCTCCCCCCACAAGGGGGACTCTGAGCGGTTTACAACAAAGTCAGTAATTAAAACATATAAAATACAATATAACAACTTTAAAAAGTAAATTAGATATAAATATAAAATCCAAGAGACTATGAGGTTATATTTAAAAGAACTACGGTGCAAGCCAACCCCAATTATTTATGAAATAAATCTGTTGTCTTATAGCCTGACTTTTACATTACTAGCAACTACATCAATTTTTATTTATAGACATTTATTTTCCTGCTGCTTTTTGCTATTCTCTGTGGTTAGATTTTATTTTTTGGTAGTTTTTGGCCAAAACCAATTTGTTCTTTTTGTTATGAGCATAATGAAAATTATGCTGAGTGCATGAGTGCAGTTAATGTTTATAAAATAGGTGGTAAAGTAATTGGTAACAATATTGTGATAGTGTAAATGTCCCCTTTGGAACTGGAGTAATGATGACCTGCATTATATTTTCCTACATGGTAATTGTAACCTGCAGTGCTGTCAGATTAGGATAATAATCCTAATTTGGTGAGAAAAAGTAACTATATCTTATAAATATATATTCTTAATGATTTACAAAATATTTCAATATTTCATTACTTTTGATATTGCTGATCTTAAAATTATACTTATTTCTAAAATGCTTTTCAGAGAATTGTGGCTGACAAACAGGAAAAACGAAATCAGGAACGTCTAAAGCGGAGAGAAGAAAGGGAGAAAGAAGAAAGAGAGAAGTTAAGAAGGTGGAACTCTACTATTACTTCTTAACATGTCTTTCTAACAGTCTATACTTTGAACTTGCTGTTATAATTAAGTTTCCTGCATAATTATAAATTGATCCCACAGCTTCAAGTTGCTGCTAAAAATAAAACTGAAAATTTAAATATTAGATTGTTTTGTATTAACTTCATCCTTACATGCAAAATGCTTTGCTTTGATGAAGTAAAATATGCATATAGACTTTTGAATGTTTTCATTAGCTTGTAACTTCTAGATTTATTTGTATTGCTTTAGTATACAGAATGAAAGAGGGAGAAACATATAAAGAGGGAAAGAAAAAAGAGCAAGGACATATTATAATACATATGGGAAACAGCTCAGCTGTTAAAGACAGCATTAAAACTTGACCCCACAGAATACTATTGGTCAGTCCTTCATTATATCAATACCCAGCCAGTTCATAAGCAGAGAATGAACAAATATAATCAATCCACGATTATGCCTCTGGGGTACTGCTATCTTTCCATGGTAAAAGAACAATTTTTGCTGTACTCCATGCTTGACTGCACATTCACATTGTAATCTATTTGTTAGATTTATATCTCACCTTTCCTTCAGGAGCTCAACATACATAAAATCTCTTTTCACCCAACCTCTCTGTGAGACAAGTTAGACTGGGAAAGAGTGACAGTGGGCATGGATTTGAACCTGGCATCACTGGTGCAAGTTTAGCATCTGAACCACTACACTACATTGGCTCTTTTTCAACCACATTACTCCTCTTAAAACTATGTTAACAAATCTATGGACATTAAGCCAAAATAGCACAATAGTGGGACAAGTCCAGATCATTTGGTAATTGCTCCCTCCATCATTTTACATTTCCTGCATTCTGAGGTTGACAAGCAACCTTTTAAACATTCTCTGGTGTGACCAGTAAAATGAAAAAAGGTTTTGTTGAATTCTCTCTTTAAGATCATAAGAGTCATATTAATATTCTTTAAGGCCATTAAACATTAACTTGCTAGTACAGGGTATTCCAACTCTTTCTTTAGAGTTCATGGAAATAGCTAACATCCACCCTAGCGATACTCTTTTTAATTGTCTATAGATTTAAAACAGTCCATTCTAGATTAGTCAGTAAATCTCAAATCATCCAAAATACACGTAAATGCTGATAGTAGAATTTCAGATCATGCTAATGTGCCAAGACCAAATTGTGAAATGGAGTGCTTTTAATTGAATATATTTCTATTTTGCAATTTGAACAATCCAAATTTCTCTTGCAGTAACTTAAATGATGTAAATATTGAATAAGAGTGAAAATTAGGCATAGGTCCTATCAGTTTCCAAATACGCCTTACAAGAAATACAATAGAATTATAACTAAAACTGGAAACAAGCCCTTGCCATGATATCAAGAGGGACAAATAATAACTTTCTAATTGTCCGCATAATGGCTTTTTAACTTGGTCACTTAAATTTCATTTAAAAAATGCTAAATACCCATCAATAAATATGAAAATCAGATTAAAAGCCCACCAGAGTATGATAGTTGTAAACTAGAAAAAGAAAATCTAGTGCTTTATTTTTCCCATAGGAAATGTCTTAATTTATTATTTGTCTGAAATACCTTAAAAGTATTAACACTAAAATACATTTATGAATATGTTAAATACATATATCAATCTTGAAATAATGTTCATTTTTATATTTATTTTTCCCAGTATGTTCATTAGGATTTTTTACCATCTATTTATATCAATGTTAATGTGAGATAAACCATTTGATATATTGTTACATTTACAGGATTCCCTGGAATAATTATTCTGAGATTTTTAAAGACATTTGAACAAGTAAAGCCCCAATTTTTATAAATGTCTGTGGTTATGTTCTGTGAGATAGCTTGATAGCGGAGGAGATAATTCCATTTGCAATTTATAAATTCACCTTTATTTTCTCTTTATTTTTAGATCTCGTTCCCATAGCAAGAACCCCAAAAGGTAGGATGTCTTTTTTTCCCTGAGAATATGAACACTTATATCTATTGAATGTTAAGAAAGGTTTTCCTTAGAGAAAACCCAGTCTGATTCTTTGTCCTATGATAATTACTATAGTAAATACCGCAGACAATTCTGTACTGCTACTTGAGGTTCCAGGTGCAGACCTCAATCCAAGACCACCCCCAGAGTATTAGCTTTCCAAAACAGGTTGAAATCTATTTCGGAGGAGATAATTCCATTTGCAATTTATAAATTCACCTTTATTTTCTCTGTTTTCTGACAAGGAGCATCACTGTGTTTATTGAAGTCATGAAAACAGCCATAATTAATATAGAATTTGTTTGCTTTTATGAGGTTAGACAAGGTTACCTTTTTCAAAGCTCCTGTCCTTCAGTGGATCTCTTGTTCTACAGAAGTAGTGAAGTAAAAAGACTGGGACGCTACAAATGCAACTGCCTTCTAGCCACCTATTATCCTGGTGGTACTGCTACTGTCCCTCATATGCATTTTGTATATCTACTTGTTGCTCAACATTTTCATTACTAAGTTTTTGGTTAGTAATGCTAATCAAATCTAAAGTAAATATTTTAGTTGATATCATAGGTATAACAACAGATAACACTTAATCTTGAGTTTTAAAGGTTTTGATAAGGTGGTAGGCCACATTTCTTCCAAATGTCACTTGAAGTTTAAAACAGAAGATAAGATAGAGACTTCTTAGACTCACATTTGACTCCTGGTATCTACATGCATGCTCCAAGTACTTTTCTTGATAATAGAACAGAATTGGTTTGCCACTGCCACCTTTTGGGATTTTTTTTCAATGTCCAGATTTTGTCTACAGCCCTGGGATTTCCTGATGGTCTTTCTTCCAAGCACTAGCTCGATATGACTCTTAGCTTATATCAGATCAGCCATGATTAGCTAGCTGCTGCCATCTGCTGTTTAATTGAATTGATTGCTGTTTTTAACCCAGTGGAAGTGTTTGTTTACATCTAGATCTAAGGTGTTCTATTTCAACTTATTTGTGACTTATTTTAAGTTAGAAATTCCTCAGTGATGTGTCTTTGCTTAGTACTAGGGTGTGCCTGCTGCAATCTTGCCAGTGGTTTGTAACAGGAATGATTGCTTTTATTTGTTCTTAATCAACCACTATTACGACTTCTAAACTTCAATATTAGATGGCTGCTTACGTCATGTAAAGCATTCCGGCAGTCTTCAAAGTTTTCAAACTCTAGACAAAAGAGATTGATCCAGTAAGAGATCTTCCTTGTAGGACTGGCCTAATAGAATTTTTAGGGATTAATAGAACTGTTGCAGACTTCTTCTCACCCACTGTAAATCTTTTTTCAGATCTAGATCCCGAGATCGCCGTAGACATCGATCTCGGTCATCCTCACGTGAACGAAAGAAAAGAACCCGCTCCAGATCCCGTGAAAAGCGACATCGTCATAGGTCTCGCTCTACTAGTCGCAGCCGGAGCCGCAGTCACCAGAGGAGCAGACATAGCTCCAGAGACAGAAGCAGAGAACGCAGTTCCAAAAAAAGGTAACATTTTAATGAGCAGTTATATTAGTTGGCATTTTGTTGGCTTCTGAACAGAAAAGATTGCACCTAGGCCAGAGCTTTCTAAACTTTTCATGTTGGCGACACACACCAAAGGTGGTGGCGGCACGGCCTGTGGTGTCCTGGTGTGTCACGCAAAAACCCGGAAGCGCTGATGGGGGGAACCGGAAGAAGCGGCACCCCTGCCAGTCAGCACTGCATGGCGGTGGCGCTGATTGGCAGTGGTGCCGCTTCTTCCAGTTCCTCCTATCAGCACTTCCGGGTTTTCACGCAACATACCAGGACACCGCAGGCAACACAGTAGTGTGTCGCAACATACACTTTGGAAAGCTATGACCTAGGCCCTCACCCTATCTTCAACAGTAGCTGATTTTTTTCATTGGGTTTATTATAGATACATTAGAACAGTCTGCTTCAAAAGCTTTTAATTATAGTTATCTCGGGTGCTGATTTAGGGTAGCTATAACCAAATAAGGAAGTATCAGCATGCTTGGAAGAATCACAAGACTTGCAGAAGTGGGAAGAACCCCAAGGAGACAAAACTCTTTTCCCCCCCACCCCGATAACCCAGTGAGAAGTTAGCATGCTCACTTGTCAACAGAAAACTAGGTAATTTGGAAGAACATGGGAAGTGGAACAGAATAGGTTGGCATGGAATTCTGGAGATATTTTGTGGCAAGTTCTTTTGTAGAATTTAAGAATTTTATATAGAATTCTATATTAATCTACTTGGAAGGGAACACCAATACATTCAATGGCATTCCCCAAAAAGTGAGTATAAGAGTGTAGTCTAAATCTTCAATTCCCTAGCACAGGGGTCGGCAAACTTTTTATGCCGGGAGCCATTTTGACATGCTCGTGCACATTTTGAAATGCTAGAGAGCCAGGGGGCGGGGTTTGCGGGCGGGGGCCAATCACGTGGAAGGGGGCGGGGTTTGCGGGCGGGGGCCATTCGCATGGAAGGGGGCGAGGTTTGCGGGCGGGGGCCAATCACGTGGAAGGGGGCGGGGTTTGCGGGCGGGAGAGGGCGTCCACCCGGCCCAGCTGCCCGGGGTCCAGGGAGATCAGCTCCGGCGGGATCTGTGGCGAAGAGCGGCCGTGGGGGGGGGGGGGCGGCGACGACAAACGACACGCTTCAGGCTTTCAGCGCTGGAAGGAGGCCGCTTGTCGTCGCCGCCTGCCCCCCCCCCCCCCCACGGCCGCTCTTCGCCCACACGCGTTGAACAAAGAAGACGATGGAGGGTGGGAAACGAGGCCTGCCCGCTTACCTGCCTGCTTGCCTCCCTCCGCGAGGCCCTCCGCTGCCTTCCCGGGGTCCAAGCCGGATCGGGGGCCTCGCGGAGAGAAGCAGGCAGGCAGGTAAGCGGGCAGCCCTGGCCTCCGCCGCCGGGCCCGCCCCCCTCGGCCGCTTCCGCCCGCCCGCGTGGAAGAAAAAAGACGATGGAGGGTGGGAAACGAGGCCTGCCCGCTTACCTGCCTGCTTGCCTCCCTCCGCGAGGCCCCCTGCTGCCTTCCCAGGGTCCAAGCTGGATCGGGGGCCTCGCGGAGAGAAGCAGGCAGGCAGGTAAGCGGGCAGCCCTGGCCTCCGCCGCCGGGCCCGCCCCCCTCGGCCGCTTCCGCCCGCCCGCGTTGAGCGAAGATGATGATGGGGGCGGGAAACGAGGCCTGCCCGCTTATCTGCCTGCTTGCCTCTCTCCGCGCAGGGGCTGCTGCGGCTGGAGATGGCGCTGCCTCCGTGCCGCGCCGGGCCTCGCTCAGTGCGAGAGCCAGGGGGCGGGGTTTGCGGGCGGGGGCCTATCACGTGGAAGGGGCGGGGGTGAGTTCAGCTGCGGAAGAGCCACACTCAAGGGGCCAAAGAGCCGCATCTGGCTCGTGAGCCGCCGTTTCCGACCCTTGCCCTAGCATGATTTTGGTTAATAGCCTTTTTATTTACTTTAGCAAATATTTTTTAGTTTTGAATTCTACTTTGGGACTTTTTGTTTAGTCTTAGATAATTTCAATTCATTTAAATGTGCTATGTCAGTTTATATTCAGTATGTGTTTGGTCTTAATTTACCTAATTAAAATAGGTATTAAGTTAAATACCTGGAGTACAAATTTAACAAACTAAGGTATTCAGAACTCTAGAAATACGTTGCAGTGTTGCCAGAATTGATACAATTAAATTTGGCTATGTAATTGTGATTGTGGTTCTTGATTTTTGTTTACAAGCCAGTCTCAGGTGAACTCACCAAGTCCTAGGCATTTTTTCAGTATTCAGTCTTCCTTAAAGTTTCAAAACCCGTCTTTTCTTTTGACCTTTTGCCTGTTTATTCATTTAGTCAAAAGTTCAGGTTCAGTCTCCAAGTTCAGCTTTAACTTAATATAAACATGTTACCATAATGTAAGCTAAGAGTCTGTGGCACTGCAGATCTGCATCATTTCTGGTAGCTGAAGCATTCTGTACATTGGTGACACTTTCCATAATAGTGTCCATACTAATTTTGATTACTACAAGAAAAATACACTGGGCAGCAACCATTTGACTTTCTCAGCTCTTACACTCTTGAATAATAAGTGGATTCAGTTTGATAATTGTTCTAATTACGTTAGGCTCTGTACTAATATTTTGGAAATGATACAGAGTGATAATTGTGCTGTTTTATGCTCTGGTAGGCTGAATGAAGAGTTAAAACCAAGTAAAAGTAATGTACATTTTCAGATGCATTAAATTTTTCTTCAGATCGTCGAAAGAAAGATCTTCCAGAGATCAAGAACGAACCAGAGATCGTAACAGAACATCATGTGACAAAGAAAGTTGCCCCAGAGAAAAGTCACCAAGAGATCGAAACTGCAAAGAAAGGAAGCGTTCTTATGAAAGTGCAAATGGTCGATCAGAAGACAGGAGAAGCTCAGAGGAGCGTGAAGCAGGAGAAATATAACTGGCTGTACATTCACTTGATCCTTTAGCTTCCTATGAAGTTGCATACTGTGGTTTAGTTTACAGTTATTAAAAGGGACACCAGTGAGCAATTCCACATGCTTATCCAACTAGGATAGATGTACAGTGTATAAAAATGGTTATAATGAAGTCTGAATTGATCCCTTTCCATTGATGATAACACAATTGATGATAAGTAAAGCAGTTTCCTTTTTTCTTCTCCTCCAGTAAACTTGTAAGACATATTTTCAAAGATCTATCTTCAAGACACCAGTTTTATGTACCAACGTAATAGATCTCAATGTTTTATTCTCCTTTTCAATACAGGTTATAGTGAACAAAACTATGTTGTGCTCTTTGCTTTGGATGCTTTCAAACCTTTATAAGCTCTTCTAATTTTATTCCTGTCAAACAGCAGCACTGAGTCATTTTTAAAGAGGTTGAGTGGGTTCCAGGCTTTTATTACACCCATAAGATTGTGTTCTCAGTTCCTTCTTGAGAACTGAACATGTTTGGCAATGTTTAGGTTGGGGACATGTGCTGAAGAAAACGGCAACTTTTAAAATTTGTTTTATTTTTACAGTGTCTATTTAGACTTAGAAGTCAAACAGCTGTTGCATTTCACCCTTTTAAATTTTCTTTTGAAACTTTGAAATCAAAGCCAGTCCCATATCTTTGTACCATTTGGTTGGTCTGTGTTCAGTATATTCGTTTTTTCTTTCATAATGATTTTTCTGTTTTTTCTTGTGGTGTGTTAACTGCACATCCTTAATTGTAAACAACAAACAATAATAAAGTAAGCAAAAAAATAACAGTTTTGTCCAGTGAAATAGCTGTGTGTTCCCACTCCCTCTTAACAACTAAAGTGCATGCTTGTAACATTGATGCTTTTTATCAATTAAATCTGAAAACCTATCTCTTATTTATTTATTTGGAAGGTAATGTTTCATATGTGTTGTTCATGTATGTATTGAAAATGTTTATGAAACACAGAGACTTAAGTCTAAAATACTTTATGTAACTCATATTTCTATACATATGAAATGCCAGCTTTCTTTGAGGCGGTAAGTTGTAACAACTGAAAATGTGCACTGACATTCCAACAGCATTTTAGACAGAGCAATTTATTGTTAAAGGTACAATTGGATAAATATGCTTCAGCATCCCAAGTATGTATAAATACATTGCCTTCCATTAGCTTGTCACAAATACTTAATATCTAATCTGGAGCTGAAACTTCTTCAATCAGATTTTTTTTTTTGGTGGTTTAATAGCTTTTGTAATTATGAAGAACTTTCTTTTCCTCAAAGTTTAAGTGAAACAGTATCAGTGAAACTTCTGCAAACTAACTTGGTTCTTTCCTTACTGTCCTTAGATGTATTAACTAATCCCAACAAGTGTTGTTTTTAAAATTATTTGAAATGACAAGTACAAAATTCATTATTGTAAAATGACGTTTAGTTGATCAATCTAATAGTTAACTAATATGTTAATCAGGGCTATTGTGGCATTTTAAATTTACAAAGTGAAAGTATGCATACTTGGAATTTTTACAATGTAGATATAAATATCTATTTTCAGTAACAGTCGGATACACACCCTTGCTCGGAATATAGTGCCTTGCACAACTATATCAAGATCTACACAATCCAGCATTGTCTAAAAATATAGATATCCCAGTAAATAATAGGTTGTCTCTAAAAAAAATATTTTACAACCAAGAAATACATCCAATATATTGTTACTGTAGAAAATGAGCTTGTAAAATATTTATCTTTTCAGTAACAATGTAATTTGGTAAAGGTATAGTTTTGTAGAATTAATAGCAAAAGATAGAGACACCTTTTTCATCACATCCTTCCAAAAATACTTAATTTTTCATCTTGGTGATGGTAGTTCAGCCTGCTTCTTAAGTCATGACAGTGACTTTTTTAAAAAAGATTTATCTATTCAACAACTCTTTTTAAGGATTTGGTGTAATGGCCATAGATCAGAATATTTAACAACTCTAAAACAAATTCCTTAAACTGGGACTGCTGGTTGGTTCAAATAATAATTCTGTGTTCCTTTTCTTGTTTAAATTTTTGTTTTCTGAATTTAGTAGGTAGCAAATAATATCAGTGTTTTGTTTGGATAGGCTGTGTTCAAGATGTAAGCTAAATTTGACCATATACAAGATACACATTAACATACATTTTTTTCTGTATATCAGGAACATAAATTACTTACACATTGCATTCATAGTTTCATATTTCTTGTTTGAAGTGCTCTTCTGGAAGGAATATACTGACATCATTCCACAATAGCTTTTGATAGCCTTATACTGCACATTCTTAAAATCTTTTGAAAGTTATCTCTTTTTGGTGACCTTCACCAAAGTAGTGAAAGCAAATTCATACGGTATGAAGCAATACCTCTTCCTAAATATTCTACCATTCAGTTTCATTGAATGATCATGGGCTCTAGTATTAAAAAGGTGAGAAAAATCTATCAATTTTCTCAATATTTTGCCTTCAGGATATGCTTATTACCTAGTGAGAGAGGAAAATGTAAAAGGGAAATGTAAAATAACCTATTTTGGACTGTTTCAGTAATCATCGCTTGGAATAGCTGCATGTCAAAACTATATTTCATATGGTCTAAAACAATTCCTGACTTCAGTAGTTTTGAAATGATGTACCGTGTAGCTTTTTCTGTAGAATGGCTAAAGTTTGGAAAGCTTGAAAGGACTTTATAAACACAGAAAGATCTGAAATAACAGTCCAATTGTTTTTGTTTGTTTTTTACTCAAAATCTGTGAAAATGTTTTAGGATGGCTTTTGAATAATAGTAAAGTTGATACTCTCTTTAGTCTCATCTCACAGGCTCCCCTCAGAGGTGTCAGGATGAGATTTCTCAACTCTCCTCAGACAATGGCTGTTGTGGGTCTTCCGGGCTGTGTGGCCGTGTTCTGGAAGTTGTGGTTCCTAACGTTTCGCCAGCATCTGTGGCTAGCATCTTCAGAGGGCAGGAGCACAGATAGAAGCAAAATCTCTGACTGTGGATAGAAGCAAAATCTCTGACTTCTATCTGTGCTCCTGCCCTCTGAAGATGCTGGCCACAGATGCTGGCGAAACGTTAGGAACCACAACTTCCAGAACACGGCCACACAGCCCGGAAGACCCACAACAGCCATTGAACTCCGGCCGTGAAAGCCTTCGACAATACATTCTCCTCAGACAACTTGTCATTGCATTTAGTCTTGTCAGCTAACATTCCATATATGTTTTCCTTTCAACATCCTTGTATCTGTAAATCCGGAGAATTATATGATTCAGACTTTATATATTGGACAACCACTACAGAACTGCCTTTTCCAATTGCAGAAAATGATCTAAATATTTATCTTTGTCTTTGCTTATTTGAAGTCTTTAAATGATAGTTTGCTGTATTCGGTCTCACTGAATTCGTTTTTAAAAAGTTAAATTTTGTAGAGCATGTTAATTTTTTTATCAATGTCCTTTCATTTTCCAAATCTCTCCTCCCCTTTCTATTTCTGTCAGTACCGGTGCTTTGTTTAATTGAATTATTTCTGTTGGTTTGCTTTAATGCTCATAAAAAGGTGAAGCATGAGTTGTAGCATATGTAGTAAGATTATCTTAAAGGGTAGAGAAAAACTAATTGGTTCTTGTTTCTAGATAGTTCACTTCTTATGGGCAAGGAAAAGCCTTGGGGGAAAAACAGTTATAGTAGCAACAGTGACATAATTCTAACACTTGAGACTTGGTTACTTAAAAGCTTTCATCCATGCTCTTTTTGGGCACCATTCCAGTCAAGAAAATGCGCTGTGAATACTGTGCTTGGTTGCATGTATAGGGAACAAAGTAGTATTTTCCCATGAACAACACTTGATACATCTTTCACCTGCCTTTATCTTTTAATTTTTTCCCCTCAAATTAATTATGAATATTTATTTACCATCCACCACCATGGAGCTTTGTTAAGCAGAATGGGCAGGCTATAGTATAACCGCCCAGAGTTCCCCGTTGGGGGAGATGGGCAGTTATATAAATTAAATAAATAATAATAATAAATAATAATAATAGTAGAGAATTGATGTGAATTGAATTTTGCTAAAATATGGACGGGTGGTAATACACACACATGTTAAACTGAAAAATTAGTCATGCCTAGTTGAGCACAGTTAAGTGTACATATATACACAGTAAATATTGGAGAAAAAGTAGTTAAAACTAAAAACAGGATGGATGGATAACTTCAACCAGGCTCAGATATTTATTGCTGACAGTATACAGTAATAGAATGGTAATTGTTTTTCATGCTCCAATTCCTACCACTCACCGTGCCCAATATCAGCAGACCTAGGCTGCTCTCCAGGACCCCATTGTAGGGGGAGAGCCATGTTGGTCTATGGTGGCAAAAAATCAGGAGGAGCCTGGATAGCACCTTTTCCAACTAACAGAATGTTATTAAAAGGTATAAGCTTTCTTGAGCTGCAGCTCCCTTTATCAGATGCAGAAAATAGGTGGACCAATACAGGATTTAAATTGGGATGAGGCAGGGGAAGGGGAAGACTGCTTGGCCTGTCTTCCTGTGGCTCTAAAGAAAACTAGAGTTAAAATGCATCCTGGAAGAATGCAATGAGAAGCCATTTCCATATTGTTAATAAGGCTGTTTGGATTGCCCTCGAAGTCACTACAAGCTGAACTTGTCTCTCAGACTTAAATATTAACTATCTCATGTAATATCCATAACAATGAGGCTTTAAAAAAGACTACATAAATCCATTGATGGAACCACAATGTTATGAATTACGATTACGAACCGACAATGTTATGAATTACGATTACGAACCGAAAAGTACAACTGGCGGTTACATGGCGCGCACCGATTGTAAACCCAACAGCCAGAGGTCAGGCGCGTTGCTGGGGCTCTAAAGCCCAACATAGCAAGATCAAACTATATTCACTGTTATACAAATCACTATCGGGCAGATCAGAACACCCAGGCATCCCGCTAAGTAGGCGGGCCACCTCGGGGACGACCTGTACCCGCTCAAAAATTCCTCTCACATTGTTAGTGAGGACCCGGGCGTCACCCCGAATCGTTATTTTCCTTACTCATAAGTTTAAGGCATACTGTTTTGCTCCACAAAAGGAAAGGTGCTTGACAACAGAGCTGTTCCACGTGAGGGTGAACGGTGTAAAGAAAAATAAAAAGGACTCTAGCAATTAAAATCTCTGTTACTTATCTGATGTCTCACTAATCAAAGAAAAAAAGTCTTAGAATCTGGTACAATTACTTATTCAATTTCTCATTTTCTATATGCAAATTAAAATAAATCACTTTGGATTATGGGAAGCTAGCCTCCGCGAAATCTCCAATCCCTTATTACGCGTGATTTTGTCTAAAGTCGCGAGAAAATTTAATGTTGCGCGCGCAGGGACGAGAGCTAAGAGAAAAAGGAGTAGTGTGAGACCGGAAGTAGTTGGATCTCATGTCCGGGCTTCGGTCGCTGCGACTTTTCTCCGGGCCTAGAGAAAATATGGCGGACTTATCTTTGGATGAACTGATCAGGAAGCGTGGCGTCAGTGTGAATACAAAAGGGAGGTGAGCTGAAAGGACTATCACTCTTGCAGAGAAACTACGGGGCTGGAACCCAGTTGTTGGCGACGGTCCGCTCCCCCTGCCCCATCGTAGCACGCAGAATAGATGTGTGCTGTGTCCCTCCCGGAGGGCCCGCCCAGAACAACATCCTGTCTTCTGATTGGTTTATCGTTTTGTCAGTCGTAACCTGCTAGAGAGTTCGGTTCTGTTGACCCATCCTAAGAAGTGAGGGGGCGTCGGGTGTCAGGAAGGCAGCGAGAGCGGGGCCCCGGACGAGACGGGCACGCGGGTCGCAGGTAGCAAAAACAGCATGCGGTATGTGAGGGCTGAGTAGGAAGCTTTTCGGGGTCAGCCAGCCCCAATGTATCCAGCAGTCATCCCCCTGTCTCAGGAGGCGGCTTCCGTTAGCCCCATCTTTAAGCACTGCAGCTTGCTCTGCTTTTGTTTTGTTTTTCTTTCTGGAATGGGGCTCTTGGTTCTATAATGCAAAAAGTGTATTACATGGTGGCTCCAGTAGAGACATCTAAAAACATTTTACTGACATGTTATCCAAGAAGTGCATCTCTGGAGAAGCCACGGTGTACATAGGCATTTACACTATAAACAATTACCGATTTCAGAGACTTCTTGGGATTGTGAGCAAAAACAAACCAACCCACTACTTTTTTGGCATCATTAAGAACTCTAAATCAGGCCATATAATGTTCTCCAGAGGGCCATGCAGACTAGAAAAATAGGAATTGCAGATTCAGCAATTTAGAGATGATTGGGTTTGGGGAGACTTGTCTAGTTAATACTTTCAATTTGTCCCTAATTTTCTCAACATTTTTCCTGTTGTCTTCCCGCTCCTTCTGTCTAAAAAATGTTTTCTTTTATTTCCCAGATTGCCACCCTTCATAGTCAGTTCTATTTCATACTCTGCATCTTCAGTGAAACCTTTCTTGAGGCACCTCTTCCTTAGTTTTCCATTACTGGATGGTTCATCCATTTGTTGATCTCTGTTGTTCATTCTCTCAGCACATATTCAGCCTTCTGTGATGAATTGGAACCATTCAGTTATTTTTTTAAAAAAAAACATTGAATAGCTATAGTTAATAGCTGACATTTCTCTTTCAGACTGAACATGAGGCCAACCTTTGGAGGCATCAGATCTCGAATTGGAATCCAGCAAACCTTTCTAAGCAGACCAGCACCCAGTGTCGGTTTTCAGCAGACATTTGATGCACGTCAAAAGATTGGTGTTACTGATGCTAGACACAAAATTGGTGTGAAAGATGCCAGGGAGAAACTACTTCAGAAAGATGCCAGGTTCAAAATCAAAGGGAAAGTTCAAGATGCCCGGGAGATGCTAAATTCCCGGAAACAGCAGAGTGTTGAAAAGGTGACCAAAGTTGTTGATGCTAGAGAGAAAATTAGTTTGAAAAGAAGTGCTCCAACTGCAGCCACTGTGAACACCATTATGGAAACAGTATCCCCTGCTGTGAAGATCACAAAAACAATACAAGTAAGTTATTGCTAATTCACCTTCTTGTTTTTCTGGCTTCAGGAGAAATGGCTTTATGTTTTTCAAAGAAAAATATTGGAGAAAGTAACAATGCAGTTTTTGTCAAGCTCTTAACAGCTCATTTCAACTGAAATCAGGATTCTCCCAGAATTTCTTTTAACAAGATTGTATTTATTTCTTTAAATTTATTGGCCACCCAACTCCAGTGGACTCTGGGCAGCATACAAAACTAAAAAAACATAAAAACAGCAAGTAACATTAAATCAACCGGCAGCCCAGACTAAAATACTCTGCTAACAAAACCCACAAAACAAAATAGGGGCCATTAAAGGACAAACTTCAACCACAAGCCTGGGACCCGAGCCAGGTTTTCAAGATGTCTATGAAGGTTCTCAGTCATCCAGGTGGAATTGTCTGCAGCTTGAATCATGTCAACTGGATTTCTATTTTCTCAGTGGAAACGTTTCGCTCCTTATCCAAGGAGCTTCTTCAGTCTGAGCAAAGTTGGTAAGGGAATCCTAAATATGTTTCTAGGTAGCTGTGTGACCTTACACCTGGGGCTAGGTGTATATAATATACAATATAACCATGTTATATAATATATAATATACATATATAATAATTATTATATAATAATAATATATACAATATAACCATGACCTAGCCCCAGGTGTAAGGTCACACAGCTACCTAGAAACATATTTAGGATTCCCTTACCAACTTTGCTCAGACTGAAGAAGCTCCTTGGATAAGGAGCGAAACATTTCCACTGAGAAAATAGAAATCCAGTTGACATGATTCAAGCTACAGACAGGTTTTCAAGACTTCCAGAACCCTAGGAGAAAGGGTGCCATCCTTCTCTCGGGGGGGGGATGCTGTTCCAGAGGGTTGGGGGCGCAACAGAGGGCATGCTTCCTAGGTCCCACAAAATGGCAATGTTTAATAGAGGGGACCTGGTGCATACCCACTGTGCTGGAATGCACTGGGCAGGCAGAAACAATTGGAGAGAAGCGTGCTGTCAGGTATCCAGGGCCTATTATTATTATTTAAATTTATACACCACCCATCTCACTATAAAAGCAACTCTGGGTGGCTTACAAATAGAGAATCATAAAAAAAATTATAAAAATACAAAAACTACAAGAAATACAAGAAGGTAAAGGAGAAAAACTAAAAGGTGGAGAGAGTGTCTTCATACAGGGCTTTATAGGTAATAACCAGCACCTTGAATTGCACTCAGAAGCCAACTGACAGCCAATGCAGCTCAAGTAGTGGTGGTGACACATGGCACATCGAGATGCGCCCGTTACTGTTTGCACCGCTGCATTTTGAACTAGCTGTAGCTTCCAGATGGTCTTCAAGGGCAGCCCCATGTAGACCGCATTGCAATAATCCAAGCGTGAGGTGACCAATGCATGAGTGCCTGTCTGAAAGGTCTCCCAATCAAGGAAAGGGCGCAACTGGTGCACAAGATGTACCTGTGCAAAGGCCTTTCTGGCCATAGCTGCTACCTGCTCTTCAAGAAGTAGCTGTGAGTCCAAAAGAATCCCCAGATTGTGTACCATTCTTGACTAGGGAAGTACAGCTCTATCCAAGACCAAGGATGGTGATATCCCCAACCTAGGGGGTCCAAACAGCCACAGCCACTCAGTCTTGTTAGGATTGAGCCCAAGTCTGTTCTGCCCCATCCAGACCCAAACAGCTTCCAGGCACTGGGTCAAGACATTGGCAACTTCACCTCTGCCGGTCAGGGTTGAGATACAGAGCTGGGTATCATCAGCATGCTGATGATACTGCACCCCAAACTGGTGGATGACCTCATCCAGTAGTTTCATGTAGATGTTGAACAGGAGAGAGTGTTGATCCCTGAGGCACCCCACACACGAAGGGCCGCAGATGCGATCCCCCCCCCCTGTGAACACTGACTGGAACCAACCTGAGGAAGGAGGTGAAGGAGGAGCACAATGCCTCCCACTCCTAACCCCCGCAGCTGGTCCAGAAGGATACTGTGGTCGACAGTATCAAAAGCTGCTGAGAGATCAAGGAGCACCCCCATCCTGGCTCCGCCAAAGGTCATCAGCAAGTGTGACCAACGCTGTCTCTGTACTGTATCCTGGCCTGAAGCCAGACTGAAATGGGTCCAGATTTATCAAAAAAGAATAGGATAAAGTTACAAAAGTCTCATCAATGGATTGCTTTTAGATTAGAACCCGGTTTATCTCTCAGCTACTTAAGACTGGGACTTTAGTTTTTTACAAATGGCATCTGTGTGAACTGCTGAGGAGGTTGTTTTCTTAACAGATGAGCGAAGATGTTACTCTCCAGTGTTCTGAACATACAATTACAACTTTTTTGTAATGATAACAGAAATCAATGCATATGAGAAGTCTAGCTGTCTTTCTCTAGATCAAATGTGAGGAATTTGCTCATGCAGGATTGTTCACCATAGTAAAATAATAATTTTCTTATGCAGTGTTCCAAGTGTTTGGGAAATACTATTGCAATTACGTTTATAGCAGATGCAGACATTTCTTTTACCTATATATAAGAACTTAATATGTATTATATAGAACTGCACTACTTATATGGCAGATTACAAATTTGTAATCTCTCCTATATTTTCCTCTTGCATAAGTTTCAGCAAGAGCAGGCAAGTGGTGCTATATTGTTCAGTAATTTTCAGTTTTCCAACAGAAACTGTGTATATTGTGCATATAGAGCTGTGGTGTATACATGTAAGTATCAAAATGCTTGGGAAAATATCTTGACATAACTTCTTAGCAGTATCCATATGCCATCTTACCTTCCCTCAGCAGATGAAGGAACTAGCTCAGCCACTGTAGTCTGTCTTCTCCTGTTTCATGCTAGAAGCTTACGAATCTACTTTATCCCTATGCTAGACACTTCAAGCTTAGGGCACTCTGCAACATGTTAACAAGCTCATCCAGTTCTTCTTTCTTTGCTCAGTTATAATCCAGAAATTGACAACTTAAAATGTGGAGTCAAACAAATCCCAACAATTCCCTCTACTTTTTTAGTTCCATTCTAGGGCAGAAGCCTTTAGAACAGCCTGCTCCACAGAGGCTGATTGACCATGGTAAATGTATTGAGTCCTAAATGTAGACTTTATTTTAAAAAACAAGTGTTTACTTTTAGTAGTCTGTCTGATATGATTGAGTTAAACCTTGCTTTACAGTAAAAAGTACAGTGTACTTTTCAGGGTTTTGTCATCAGATCTCACAAATAAAACCAGGCGGATTCCGAGTAAAAGTCAGAGAAAGCTTGCAGTAATGATTCTATAAAGCAGTGAGGCTTCTCTGAGAACCTTTACAAAAACTTTGGAAGCAGAACACAACTATGGGACAGAAAACAATTCCTGATGTTATGCTTTCCTTTTCTACCTGTACAACATTATTTGCTTAATTTCTATACCGTATTAAAAAGCCTTTTATTACAGTTATTGGAAGAGATTGTAGAATAATGCGGCTTTAAGGCTTCAAAAACTGGGTAAATAAGTAATTGATCTGTATGTTACTGGAAGCACTAAAGAATAACAATTCACATTTTTGTAATCTTCCTTAAATTAAGTCCAGAAGTTGATGTATCCTGACACTGATTTTATCTTTTTCCTCTTCTCCTACCCCAATAACAGCAGAAGGCTGCAATTCCATCACATACTCATTCTGCAGGAATGAAGGTCAACATTGTGAATAATCACACACACAAACAGGTGCGTGCCTTTAAATAACTATCAGTTCCCACCTATTTGTATACATTTTGCTACCATGCATACAATATTGACAAATAACAAATTACTGGAAGCATATTTTAGCGCTTTGTGATTCTTCCATGTAGATCTATACTCCTCAGTGTATAGTTTTTGCAGTATTAGGCAAGCATTAGAATACATCAGGAAACGGCTTGCCAGAGCCAAATCTGCTGTTCCAATCCAGTCATCCAGAGGGCTACTGAAGGTTCCCCCTCTTCATGAGATTGATGGTGTATGGGTGAGATGACAGGCCTTCGGTGAGTGGTAGCCCCCACACTATGAAATATTCCCTGCCCAGAGTCCCCCGGGATTGGGGATGGTTATAAGTACCATCAAACAAATAAATATTGCCATCAGTCTTCAGTCTGCCTGCCCATCTATTGTGATGCTAGTGGCTAATCTGAGATACTGTATAATGATAGACATTGACAAAGCTACTTTGATTGCCATTGGCTTATCTTCCATCATTTTACAAAATAATGCTCAGTTAAGTATTGAAAAGACTTGACCCCAAGTAAATAAATACCTTTACATTTAATGTACTTGTTTTAAAAATGTAAGCCACTAAATTTAGAGTATCATGTAGAGCAGAACGTTGCATAGTAAGTGCAAAATTCTAAGAACTAGCTCAGTCTTCAACATTATTTTCATTGAGTGGAAAACTCAAATCAGCTGTAAAGAGCAATATATGAAATATGAATTGTTTCTTGTAATCAGAACAGGAAAGAAAAGGTTACATTCCCCTCCTGTACTCTGATTCCAGTCCTGTTCATACACACTCCTCTTCCATTATCTATCTTCGTTTCAGAAACAATGCATCATAAATGTAAAAGTCCAATTAATATAATAATCAGTTGAGGGACTATTTATTTTTTAAAGATTTTAGACAAGATAGAGAACAGGTATGTAAGCTTAAGTTCACCAAGTGGTATCAATCTTTTAAAGATGGACAAGGGTTAGGGTTATATTATTTACAGTCTCTTACATTCCATTCCCTGAGAGAAGCTCTCAAAGGACTTCGTTTTCAAACAATGCCAACAGCCTATTTGGATGGAAGATATAAGGATTACCAACTACACACCGTTTATGCATTTGTAATAACTCACAGGTGGAAGATTCGAGCCATTACTTATTACTTTGCAAATTATATCAGGAGCCTAGAGCTAGATTCACCATACCTTTGTTAATTCAACTGAATCATTCTAGTTTAGAAGGAAATTTTTTTTTCTGTTGACTGATGTTGATGAACATGTAACAAAACAAGTTGCATTGTTTGCAGTGGTTGCAAGGAAGATATGAAAGCAGAGGTTGACAGATAGTGCTGTTAATATTAGAGGGGATGTATTGAGCTGATATGGATTGTTGTAATTTTATATGAATTTTGCTAAAACCTGTGGTTGCAAATAAATGTATACAATACAATACAGTAATCAGTTAAAATTTTAAATTTAAATTATAGCATAAATGAGCATCTTCTATTTAACTGTAAGTATTGCCAACTGTACTGGGTTTCTAAATGGCTTTTGGTATTACCTGATTGAACAGTTTTGAAGCATTTCAATAAGCATGCAATATATGCATGGAAACATTTACATTTCTGTATTAAAATAGCCTTCATATGCAGCACACATTTCTTCAGAATTGTGATATGTGTGATATGCGTGACTGTTTCACTTCTGAGAGGTATTCAGAAGAATTGGTTGGCTAATTTGTGCCATAGCATATATAGTCTTAAAAAGAGGCATACATACATATTCTTGATAGTTAGAAGCAGAATTGAAGCCCACAACAGCTTATTTGTTGAGGTTAGCTGTTACTTCAACACAGCCCAGTCTCTTTCAAATACCCATTTCACAGCTACAATTAGTAATATAAAATTAATTATTTCCATTATACGTCACCAACTTATTTTCTATCTATTTTAGTGCCTATATGATACGGAGGATGATGATGAAACTGTATCTCCCCTTCCTAACAAACAGATGAAAATCACTACAACAAATAGCTTCCTGCACAATGCAGTAAGGTTCTGGTTTTGTAATCTTCTTTTCTTTCTGCCTATAGTGAGCATATACAGATAAATATGCATATTCTCTCTGTTCACACTGGATGAACATCCTGGTTCCAGCTTTACAAGCCTTGTGGTCTTTCTCAGATTTGTACTGCACCTATTCCTGCACCTATTCTAGGACAGAGTGACAATTGCGTATATCTGTGGCAGATGTAGAGCCTCATAGAATTTTTTTGCGCACTGAAGATGTTGCCTAGCCTGGCAATGAAACGTCTGCAAGAAAACAACAAGGCTCAGAGAGCACCAAGGACTCCACACCTCATAGAATTAATGTGCAGTTAATTTATCTTTCCATCCTTTGTGCTAGCCAGTAATTGAAATCTGTACAGATTCTATTGTACTGCACATTAAATCTATAATTCTTCATTCTGATCAAGGATAGTTAAAAAGGGAAGTGGAAAGTTGTCTTTGGTAATCTAGTCTTGTGTCTTACTATTAAATCAGCATCACCACAGTTCTGAGGCTTAATTTCTGGTGATTTGTTATCTTGAAAGGCCACATTATTGTGAGGAAGAGGTACCTCCCCTCCAAGTTGGATAATTATCATGGTGAATCTTAATGTCTACATTGCACTAAGCCATTTTAACCATGGGTTGTTGAACAAATCATAGTGACCAGGTCCAAACATAACATAATTGATTTATCATGTTGGAGCTCATATATTTTACAAAGCCACAAATAAACCATATTATAACTTAGCATTATGTGTGAGCCCAGCCAACATCTTGTTGATAAGACAATATCTTATGGAAAGTAAAGTTAATGTGCCATTAATTTGCAGATCAGTTACAGAATGATCTCTGAAAAATGTTTCACTTTTATCTCTATCGGTTGAAGGCTCAGAAAGGAAGTCTCAGTTGTTTGCTGAACTAAACTGCAAATGCTGTTATTATTTACTTTAAGAACCTTATTTTATGAAATAAGGCCAAAGATCCTCCAAAACGAAACCATGAAAACAAGTCTCGGTGTCCATCCTCGATCTAGCTAATCAACTGCCACTTAATTCTGTTCAGGGTAAAAGAAGCTATAGCTTATAAAAACCCTTCTTGCAGCAGTGTTACTTGTCTTAAAGGGATTATTGTGACAGATAATAGGCTGTATATCTCAATCAAACTTAGTGATCTGTGCTTAAGTCATTTTGCTTCCTTGCTTGCTTATCTATCTACCTCCATACCTACTTGTATGCCACCTCAATCACCGATGCAACTCCAGATGGCTTACACATTAAGGTTAAAATAACAGAATTAAAACAAATAAGAAAAGAATAACAACTAAACAGCAATAATAACTACAGCACATCAGGGGAAAGAGTCAAATTCAAAGATCAAAATATACTACCAGGGAGTAGATCATCTCATCCTATCATCATCCACTTTTGCTTTTATAGCTTTAAACTCTGAAGCTGTCAAACAGAATTGCATATAGTAATCCAGAAGGTTCCTGCTGTAGCTTTAGAATACATGGTGGAATTTTGTGATCAAGAGAGTTGGGGGGGGGGGGCGAGATGATGCTTTCAGCATATTAGAACATATTTTCTGGATAGGTAATATCACCTTAGAATTCAGTGCTACTTTACAGTTCCTGGGGAGAAAGAAGTTTTCTTCCAAAGCTTCCAGAGTTTCATGAGTCAGAATAAGTAGAGCAGTGCTTTCCAAACTGCCACCGTTGGCGACACACCAACGGCAGCGGCACGGGGGCAGGGGCGTGCATGGCAGTGTGCGCGGCGGCAGCCTCCGCTAAAACGCAGAAGCACTAATGGCGCACCGCTGCCGTCGCTGCCGCCGCCATCCACACCACTGCCATCATGCATGCCCCCGCTGCCACTTCCGGGTTGTCTTGCGACACACTAAACTCTGTGTTGTGACACAATTTGGAAAGCTATGAAGTAGAGTTAAGTGGATGAATCAACTCCCACATTGTATGCTAAGATTTTTAGAGAGGAATAAAACAAGAGAGTTCTTTTGCTTGATTAAAACATACTAACATCTGGCTTGACCATTATACTCAGTTATGGTCTATTTAACCATCCTTTATTAAATCACAAGTGGCTGGGTTCACAAAACATGCTATCTTAAATGCAAACAAACCATGTTGTGCCTTAGTATGATGTATGAACTTTTGGCTTGGTTGTATAATAGGGCTGTGCAGCACTTTGAAAATGAATCCAAAGAATTGCCTGGGTCCTTGTGAAAGCATAGCATCTCTCTGTTATTCATTAAAGCAGCCCAACCTTTTTCAAGCTTCTCTGAAAACAATGGTGTTAATTTAAAGAATCCATTCATTAAAGTTAAAGCAACTCTTTTAAGATGATTATCTAGAGCAATTGTTGGGAAAGATGGAGCTACTTTAAAGAGTTGCAGATAAGATGTGTACTCCAAAACATCTTTTTAGAATGAAATCCAAGTACTGCATAATCCAATGTTTTTGCATTTAGTTAAACATTATATATTTATAAATTAAATAATCAGAAGAGTTGGGCAGTGTTGGGCTTCAACCCTGAAGCCCAACACTGTCCAACAGATACTGGCTGTGAAAGCCTACACCAGTATATTAATCAGAAGAGTGTTAATTTTACAAAACATTGTATTATCTGTTTAGCTTAAGTTTCAAAAAAATCAGTGGAAGAATTAGTGGTGTTTTTAAAAAATCTGATCTAGAGCACATATTCCCCAAGGATCCTGAGCATTCAAGCTATCAATTGGTAATTGGTAAGAGCCAGTTTGGTCTAGTGGTTAAGGTGCTGGGCTAGAAACCAGGAGACTTGAGAGTTCTAGTCCCACCTTAGGCATGAAAGCCGGCTAGGTGACCTTGGGCCAGTCATTCTCTCTCAGCCAAACCCACCTCACAGGGTTGCTGTTGTGGGGAAAATAGGAGGAGGAAGGAGTATTAGGTATGTTCGTCGCCTTTAGTTATTTATAAAAATAATAAAGGCGGGATAGAAATTAATTAATTAAATAAATATTTTTTTATTCCTTTGATCACAGCAGTAGGCTCAAAAGTGTATGTGCTGTCTAGGCTGATACAGTAAAAATCAGGTATAGTCCTGGAGCAGAGAGCATCATCTGTGAAAAGACAGATATGGTAGTGTAGGCTGGGGTTTCAGTATTGCTCTTTGTCCCACAACTATCTATTATACAAGCGGAATTCTTGGTTATTTGCTTGCAGGTGTTTCATTACCCATAGAAGTAAATGTGCATAACTTTTATGTAGGTTGGGTTAATCAACACACAATTTACACCAAACATAATTTGATTTGCTTGATTGTAGTATGTTGTATGAACCAAGCCAAGTTTAATTTGTAAATCATGGTTATAGTTCAGGGTATTATGTGAACTCAGCCATTTGTGGTTGATTTTGAACACCATGGTTCAGCCAGCTATGGCTTAATGCAGAGCTTTCCAAACTGTGTGTCGCGACACAAAAGTGTGTCGCCCCACACAGCGTGGTGTGTCGCCACACCACCCGGAAGCGGCGGCGCGCGCG
Source organism: Charina bottae (assembly GCA_023362775.1). NCBI lineage: Eukaryota > Metazoa > Chordata > Lepidosauria > Squamata > Charinaidae > Charina > Charina bottae. Next base: position 35,642,510 of record JALMGJ010000006.1, on the reverse strand, counting down.
TGCACGGCGGCCGCCATGCACGCGCCGCCGCACCCCCCCCCACATCGCCACCATGCGCGCGCCGCCGCTGCCGCTGGTGTGTCGCCAGCGGCAGCACTTTGGAAAGCCCTGGCTTAATGTATTGTATGAGCCAGCCAAAATCAAACCAAACCGCAGTAATCTTTAATACAAGGTATGAACCTATCTCATGTTGTAAAAATCAATAATTCTACCATGTGCTGTACTGCCCTTGTAATTCAGTTGGATACATTCCAACCATACAGCCCGAAAAAATGTAAATGTTACCATCATGTAATAATATACAGTAGTACTATACTATTTAGTATTATTAAATAGGATAATCTATTGTATCCTCCCCATGGGATAATTGGCCTAGTCCTAAGGAGTTTGAATAGATTTTAAGGGATAAAATGGATGCTTTAAGCTGTTTTGTCCTTTGCACCCCCAATCTCCCAACGGGTTCACAAGTGCCCAGTCTGCGGAGACATAGGAGGGGTGCTACAGGGTACCTTTTCTGCAGAGAAAGGCAGTAGGGCCCCATCGGAAGGAATGGAGAGAAGCATTCTGAAAATGCTTATTAGGACAAAAAGGTGAATAGCCATTTTTGATTGCTACATTGAATGCTTATTGATTTTTGATGCAGTAGTATTGTGTTCTTAGTATACTTTCGTGAGATGATTGTTCTCCATACCATTTCGTTTATCACAAATGATTCATATGTTTTGTTGCCCTAACAGCCTAAGTCATTCTCTGCCCACAGACTTAGAATCTGTAAATAAAAGGGGCTTGTGCTAATTAATGTCCTTTGGACTGCTTGTCTGGCTTTTAATATAAAAAAGGAACATATTTTAACATTTTAGCATATACTTCACTAGGATTGTCAGTTCATTTTCTTGTTTCAAATATGTGTTTACCTCTGAAAAATAGTTTCACTTTTAATTGCTATACTTTGCCCAGCCATTTTGTATCTTTTTGCTATCTTCCATCCTATGATTATACAGTATTATAGGAATTATTTGAAATGCCTCCTGTAGAATTTTTAATATTGCCATTATGCCATGTAAATGTTTTGCTTTCATTAATTATAACTTAGCACATTCAGCAACCAACTGCAAAACTTTCCATAATTCTATTCTATTCGCTTTACTTTTTTTACATCAACAAACGTGATTTTTAAAAATATATCCTAAATTTGATAAAACATTTACTGATGAAGGCACAGTATTTCATTAGCCTTACTCTGGCGCGTGACATTTCTAGTGAAGAAAATGTCAGTAGAAAGATTAAAGCTTGATAGTGTGATAATCAATCTATTTTTTTAAAAAAGTGAAATGCTTAAGTTTTCAGTACAGTCTAAAATTCCAGCTGACAGGTCCTGGTTAGATAAATACCAAAGGAAATGTTTTAGTGCTTTAGCTTAATTCAACAGCTGCAAGTCGTGTCTAGCCCACATGAGTTTGTTCCTGCAGTTAAATCGCCTGACATGAGAGAGCTTGCTATGTGGTACCATTTGGCTGTTGGTCTTTTGAAGAAAAGAAATTGCTTCTGGCATTTCCAATATTTTATTTTTTGTTTGTGCAGGCTGGACTCAGTGGCAACAAGTTTTCTCTCTCAAAGACAGTCCCTCTTACAAAAGTAGTCCAGAATGATGCATATGCAGCCCCCCCCGTCCCACCGTCCCCCATCCGAACAAAGGCCCTCACAAACATGTCTAGAACCTTAGTGACCAAGGAGGAACCTCCTAAAGAACCTGCAGTGGTTGAGGTGAGTTGAAGATGCGGAAGGGATTCTTTGTGTGCTGGTCACAGAACTGTAGTACTTTTTAAATTAATTTTAGTCCTGAAAATGAGATGAACAAATATTCTGTCCTTTTCCAAAAAGATGCACAACTTGAGACCGCAGCTACCAAACCACCTCCAGGGTATTGTTCCCAATGATTTCCAGAATGTGGTAGAAGTGGGAAAAGGACTAGAAAAGAACTACTGTATATTAATTAAACTGAATTGTGTTTAAATGGAAATTAAATTAAATTACATTAATTTTGAGATGGTGGCTTCCACCATGCCACTGATAACTGTGTGTGCTTCTCAGCCTGGAAAAAAAATTGTAAGCCCCCCCCCCCCCAAACCAAAGTGTGGAATTCTATATAACGTGAAGCACTACAGTAGCAGACTCCAATATAAATTTTTGCTGAATGAATAGGCCTGATATGGTGGTTGGATATTAGTTTAGAAGGAATATTCTGAACTTGTAGAAATTCAATTTTAGACTTTTTACTTTCCATTTTACTTGTGTGTATTATTACATGACTGTTACGTTTCCTCTATTTATTTGTAGTTGACGTTTGTCTTATTTTTTTCCTGATAGCCAACCTTTAGTCCTTTAGAAGGTACTAAGATGACTGTGAATAATTTACACCCTCGTGTTACAGAAGAGGATATTGTTGTGAGTATTGTATGTTGTTGAAATCTGAGACTAGCCTGTTTTCTGAATCCATATTGTTCCTAATGAATAGTGTAATAAGGGATATATGCTTATTTTGAGAACCTGGAAATTTTTACCAAAAGCTAACTAGTAGTCTACTTAGGTTGATCCCCTTCACCCCTTAGATATCTTCAAATGTACAATAGTTTAAACACCAGGAATTGCTGGTTCCAAGTTCCAAGGAGAGCCTTATGTATCCAACACTGAACTACAAGGGCCTGGAGTTCTTCAGTTTGTTGTAAGCTTGACATAGTATAGAAGTATATAGTATTTTCAAAATCTAAGGAATCTGGAACATATATAACATATAGGCAATGCTGTACTGCCTCACTCATAGTCAGACCTTTCCTCACATGTCTCTTGCTATAAAAATTGGGAATGCGGCAACTCTTCAACCCTAGATGTTTTGTTACTACAAATTTAATTTACTGATAATAAATGTGACTTCATAAATACAAAAACTGGAAGAGCTATCTAAATTACATTATTCAAGTATTTGCTCCCTCCATATTTAGAAGGACTGTATCTTTGATTATTGTGTACTGGCAGCAAATAGAGCAGGGAGCCTCATGTCCTGACTACCTGAATATTGCTAAGCTGGGAAACAGAAGGATGGGAATAAAGGCGTGGGAGCATCAAAGCAGTGTTACGTTCTTAATGAGTTTTTTCCAGTGTGATGGTGCAGATACAGTGTGTTCTTGATCTCAGTCCTAAACATCCCTGTTCACTGTCTTAAAAGGAGGTACATGGTAGTATTAAAGTCCAGTATCTTTCTGCTATTGCTTTAACCATCCTATCTTCTTTAAAGCTAGGGCAATGCTGTATTTTTTTATTCCAAAAACAACAACTCTTTCCTCAGGAATTGTTCTGTGTGTGTGGTGCCCTAAAGCGAGCTCGTCTAGTGAACCCTGGGATGGCTGAAGTTGTGTTCGTGAAAAAGGAAGATGCCATCACTGCATACAAGAAATATAACAACAGATGCTTGGATGGTACGTATGAGCCTCATATGGAAGGCTTAGCTTTTTTTTTTTTTTGCTTTGCCATAGTTCCAAAATACTTTAAACGCTTTCAGGAAAACAAAGAGTCAAACAATAAAAATGTTTTCTATTTTGCCAGGATTTTAGAACACAGATTTTTGCAAAGTAGGTATTTTTCAAATTAAGAATGATTTTTCATTTTATTACCAAAAGGAGAAAAATCATGGAAGTGAATGCAAAGTGAGGAAAAAGTTAAAGATTGCATTGAACATTCTCCAGGCTATGATTTTCCAGAATTTGTGCCCACCTTAGCAACACATCTAATAGCAGTACTTTAGGTATAAAGCATTGCATCTTTTGACATTATCATGTTTATTTTTTTCTCACTAGGGCAGCCAATGAAATGTAATCTTTTCATTAATGGAAATGTCATCACATCAGACCAGCCTATCTTGCTGTAAGTGTATTATGTTCATAAAATTAAAGACCTTTAAAGGCAGAATATAAATGTAAGATGTAAATAAACTAAGCCTCTCTTAGGTTATCAGCCTGAAAATGTGAAGAGCTGTTTGGGTTTAGCATTATAATTGATGGCCACTTCATTCCTCATTTTCAGTAGGTGTTGGAGCTTCCTGACATTCCTAGTTTTGTTCTTCCTTTTCCTTTCCATTACTGTTGTATATAAAAAATAAATACTATTGCTTGAGGCTGTATTCTGTCAGGAGGCTAAATATGTTATTTGTTGTTACTCTGCCTAGTCGATTGAGTGATACCCCTTCAGTGAATAAAGAAGCTGAACCACGTCGGACAAGCACTGGAACATCCTCAAATCCACCAGCTGAAGTGGATCCTGATACCATCTTGAAGGCACTCTTCAAATCTTCCGGGACTTCTACTTCTGTGCAGCCTACAGAGTTCAAAATCAAACTTTGAAAAGTAGCAGTCAAAAGTGGACTAGTAAACTGAGTGTGGAAAATTGGGAGACATGCGGGAACACAATTGTTGTGTTGGACTGCACTCAAACCTTTGTTTTTCTACAGTTGCTACCTTTCCTGTACAGTAGTGTTCCCCTAAATGTTTGTTCTGTTTTCATAGTTGGAAATTTTGTCCCAATATTTCTAATGGAATAATTTCCCCTTTCTCCACTGAGATCTGTATCACCATGTAACTCTTCCTTTATTACACCTGCCTCCCCACTGCAATATCCAGCCAGTTAAAGTACACCTAGTTAAGGGTGTGATGAGCTTCTGTTGTGGCTTTCATTCTCTTAGTAAGAAATGGTGTCCCTTTTGCTTTATACTAATCATAAACGTTTCATTTCAATATATCTGTGTCTGTGGAACAGACTTGGTATAATACTGTACTCCCAGGCATTTGATAATAGCTCTGTCTGCCATTCTAAAATTAGTGTAAAAGAAAATGAAATGTTCATGCAACAACTTATGGAAGAGATTATGAAGGCAGTGAGAATATGTATAAGTACAAGTATATAACATATTCTACACTACTTTCATTGCCATGTATTCATGTTATTAATACGTTGATGGAGGAATGGGTGCTGGCATTGTTGTGAACTTCAGGACGTTACACAGATGTGCTTTTCCAATGGATTTGTTTGAATGCCAGTAAAATATTTAGCTTCATTTTCTAGTATCTATATTATGTTTTTTCCAATTTCTTACAATGAAGCTGTATACTGCAAAGGAAAATACTGTCAGTTTCTCCCAGTTAAGCAGTACAAGACAGAAGATGACACTGTAAGCTGTTTTTACATGGTGCTTTAGAAGCACAAGTAGAGGCCTGTATTCTGCCAGCCCTGATCTCAATAGAACTCAAGTCAGACCTATATTTTGCTACGCCTAAACTTTTCTGAGACGCTGGCTCCAGAACAAACAGTTGTTACAGCTGTCCACAAGCTTATTCAATGCAGTCTTCACTCAGCCCGCAAAACAGCTGGTCACTTAGCAGTTGATTGAGTCAAAGATCAATAGAAAACAGCCCCCATTTTCTGTTCTTAAGGAGTTACGTATTTGTATAAATTGTATCCCTAAGTCCTCCTCTCTGGATAAGATTCTGCTGCTGCCATGCAGCACTATTTCTATTAGAAAGTGGTGAGGGCACCTTATATGAACTATTTGACATAAAATAGAGGAAAAAGGTGGGCAGTGAAAGAAGTTACCTAAAATAAAGATGTACTTTTTGTCCATGTGCAATTTTATCTGATGTACAAATTTTGCTAAAAGATTTTAAAAAAGAAAAACCTGTTTTTTTAAAAGCACCATGATAACACAGTGAAATAGCGCTGGATAATTTATCTGACCTTGACTTTTTATTCTCTCAACTGCAGAATTTAAACATTTTCATGTGTGCTAAAATCCTCTATTAACAGCTTATTCCACTGTAGGCCTGATGCTCAGTAGTTGCTCTTCATTCTGTCTAGTGTCTTGGTTTAATCTCACAGGGACATACCAGTCAAATTATATCACTTTGGGACATGAAGCATTGCTCCCTATGGAATTTGCTAATCTGGATTACTAATTTTGGGATAATCACGCTTCACTCTTGCTGGGGATATGTACTTTTGAACAAACAGGTATTTTTGTGCAGAAATGCTATATCTTGTATCTGTCCTTCATTAGCAGCAGTGGGGTTGGTTACAGGGAAGGTTGACCTGAGGACACGGTGTAACATGTTTCTGAATAAATATTTGTTATATAGATAATATTTTATATTCCTTTTTTTAAAGACACAAAACATTAAATAAGGCTGCAATGTATATTCAATTTTGGGAGTGCCTCTCTTTAGTCTAAACAACAATTAGCTTATAAGAGCATAAGGCTACCTAAGGAAGTGGGCACGTTTAGTACTCTCCTGTGGATGAGGAAGTTATTACTCTGCAAATTTAGAGTAAAAGTGTTCAGATCAACCTTCTCCCTTAGATATTACTTTTCATATACAGGAAGATTTTGATGGGAGTTGTTTTGAGAAATCAGGAGAAAATAATTGGTGGGTTAAAATAACTATATATGGTCTAGTGGTTAAGGCATAGCTTTCCAAAGTGTGTGTCGCGACATACTATTGTGTCACCTGCGGTGTCCTGGTGTGTTGCACGCAAACCCGGAAGCGCTGATGAGGGAACTGGAAGAAGCGGCGGGAGTGGCGCTGATTGGCGGGGGTGCCGATTCTTCCGGTTCCCATCAGCGCTTCCGGGTTTGCACGCGACACACCAGGACACTGCAGGCCGCGCCGCCGTGTCACCAACATGAAAAGTTTGGAAAGCTCTGGGTTAAGGCAACAGGCTAGAAACCAGGAGACAGAGTTCTAGTCCCGCCTTGGGCATGAAAGCCAGCTGGGTGACCTTGGGCCAGTCACACACACACAGCCCAACTCACCTCACAGGGTGGTGGTTGTGGGGAAAATAGGAAGGAGTATTTGGTATGTTCGCTGCCTTGAGTTATTTATAAAAATAATAAAGGCGGGGTAGAAAATAAATAAAACCCAGAATATATGATGTTTAACTTTTTCCATTATGAAATAGAGCAATTCATTCTGCCTATGTGGACTCAATCCTATGCTTAACCTGAGAGGTACTGGCACGCTTTTACCCGTTAGGTGGAAGCTCCTAGCGAACCATGATTTAAGTTGATCAGGGCTCAGTCTCGTCAGAAATCCCGGATACACAGAAGTCAAACAGCCTAGAAAAGGGCAACAGCAAACCGCTTCTATACTGCTGCCGAGTCATCAGAAATGTTCCTCATCTTGAAAGGAAAATCTTCCATATGCTGATTTACCCATTCTATCAAACCGAAGGATCCTCTATGGAAGCTTCACATACACGGAAGACTTTCTACGATGCTTTAAAAACGATGTAATGCTGGACACACTAGGTTTCAGCTCGCCGTGGAAACTAATTTCCCGTGTGATTTTTGTCTCCGGAGCGTGTCTATTTCCAGAACCCTCCCTTTCCTCGCCGGTTACGAAGATTTCATGGATGTGAAAATAGGCTTTGAAAAGAAACGTGTGTGGGTAGGCGCGTGCATCCTTTCCAAAAGAGCTTGGCGAAGCATTTTTCTTCAGCTCATGTTTCTTGCCTTTATCTCATCATAGCCCTAAAACCTTCTCCTGCAAAAGGCAACCGGATGGCGGATGGCTAACCCGGCTCAGGCACACGCATATAATTAGTGCAGTCCTACGCTTGGCTCCCCGGAAATAAAGCCCCTTCTGAGTTGTGGGACTTCGTTCCGGTTAAACAGGAGAGTTGAAGCACAGCACCGCCCCGTGGATACGCAAAACAGAGGCGCGGGGACATAACCACCCTCTGATTTCCCCAGGAAAGCAATAGGTCCCAAGAAACCTCGCGATACTCAGCAGTTGCGAAGGATGACGCGATTTCCCCCGAACCAAGATGGCGGCCTCCAGAGCGAAGTGTGTGAAAAATGGAGAAGCTGTTGCCCCCCTGGGATACACCGGTGAGTAGAAAATGGAGCAGGGAGAAGGAGAAAGAAGTCTCTGCTAATCCTGCGAGTTGCTTTCTCGGTTGCCTGGCGGTTTCAATGGCTTCCGCCCTCGCTGCGACAGTCTGCTTATATACATATTTTTGTTTCTTTCAGTGATGTGGCAAACATAATTTATATACAAGTGCAAAAAGCCTGCATACAATTCAATAGAGTGTTGCGCTTGTGTAGTGGTTAAGGCATCAGGCTAGAAACCTGGAGACCTTGAGTTCTAGTCCCGCCTTAGGCACAAAGCCAGCTGGTTGACTTTGGGCCAGTCCCTCTCTCTCAGCCCTAGGAAGGAGGCAATGGCAAACCACTTCTGAAAAACCTTGCCAAGAAGACTGCAGGGGCTTGTCCAGGCAGTCTCTGAGAATCGGACACGATTGGATGGATTAAAATATATATAATATTAAATATATTATTATATTATATTCACTGCAAATTATTCAGGTTCTCAACCAACAATATGATATCCCCTGTATATAGAAATACACACATTCATGTCTCCCGCTAATAAATGTCTAATGTCCTCATAATCGTTCCTCATACATTAATCCATAAATACATTAAACAACCAATGGACATAAAAAAAACTTTGTCTTATTCCTTGCTCAGTGCTGAACCATTCACTAAGCATTCCATGTATTCTCATACATGTTTTCTTATGTATGTGTCTTTGAGTTAGTCTGGACTTTGGCAGCTACATTGGACAAGTTCAACTGTACTTCCCCTGTATATTCTCTTAGCACATTCAGCAACCAACTGCAAAACTTTCCATAATTCTATTCTATTCACTTTACTTTTTTTACATCAACAAACATGAAATACATTTTCTTTCTCATTCATGCATTTCTCAATGAAGAGCAAAAATCTGCCCAGCATAAAGTTGCAGTATATGTACTGTGCCCTCAAGTCAGTCTTGACTCCTGGTGACTACATAAACAAGTCCTTGCAGTTTTCTTGGCAACATCTCAAGTGGTTTGCCGTTGCCTTCTTCCTAGGGCTGACAGTGAATGACTGGCCCAATGTCACTCAGCTGGCTTCCATGCTTAAGGAGAACAAGAACTCAGGTCTCTCTGCTCCTAGTCAAGTGCAGTAATCACTAGGCCAAAGTGGCTCTCTAAAGTTGCACTGCACTTCCCAGATTTTGCTCACTGTTCCCTTATACTGTATCCTTTTGATCAGAATTCTGTTGAACACCTTCCGAGGCATACTTAAAATACGAATCCCTTTGTAGTTTTTGCATTAACTCATGCTACCTTTTCTTTGCATAAGGAAACAATAACAGTATTATTTCAATTGTCATGCGCAGATTCAGTTTTCGCACACATGGTAAACAAGTTGCACAGCTTCTCCATAAGCAAATGTCATCCATATTTTAATAATTCTGCAATTATACCATCTAACCAGCAGCTTTCCCGCGTATCAACATTCTCACAATATTTCTTAAGAAATGAACTGATTACGGGACTGTCAGGAGTGATTGTCACCATATGCAATAGGATGTAACAAGTGAACTGTGTTTATAGGATTGTAAACCCACTTGTCACATTTATCCAGTTAAACTATGCAACATTCAGAGCCAGCTACCCTGCAGGATAGTACTCTGCAGTGAACTGCCCTTCCTCAATTAAGAAAATAATGTCCTTCAGTTGTATTGGTGCTACTTCTTAAATATGGAAACATGTTTATTTAAAACTCCCACAGACTTACTGAGTTGAGTTGTACGTGTACACTCTGTGCATGCTCTTTTGTCCTGTTGATTGTGGAGCATTCAGAGTGCCTTTGAAGAGGAAGAACACTCACTGCATGGGCATCCTGAATCTTCACATCAGAAGGAACCAAGAACACAGAGTACTAATACACCTAAGCTTATCAGGCCAACCAGTGTAAGGCCTTTTTGCATTTTAAAAGCACTCTGAAGTCTCCACAAACAAGGTAGGGAACTAGTCCTCAGTCCCCCTCAGTGGTTGGTTGGGGGAATTCCAGCAAGGAAGGCAAGTTGCTTCACCAAGTCAGAATCCAGGCTTGAACTACAGAATATCGCCATGTAACCTGTTCTGAAGAATATGTTTTTGTTTAAGGTGTTGGTTGGCAGGCAAGGAATTTACCATTGGCCAGACCTTGGCATTGATTGCCCCAATGAGTTTATTAAACAAAACTCAATAAAATTGGAAACTCATCCATATAATCATCCCCCTATCACAATTATCAAAACAAAGACTGCACATAGAAATATCAGGATTCAATCAAGGATCTTTTCCTTCTGTCTGCAGGGCATTCCAAATTTTTCAGTTGGTGACACACCAACGGTGGCATGCGAAAACCCGAAGCGCCGCCACAACGGCGCTTCCAGGTTTTCACCCGCCGCCACCGCAGTGCTTTTGGGTTTTCACGTGCAGCGGCGGCATCCTGGTGTGCCGCACGAAAACCCGGAAGCACTGATGGCCTGCCGTCGTGCACACTGCTGCGTGCGGTGGCGCACCATCGGCGTTTCCGGGTTTTTGTGTGGCACACCTGGGCCCCGCAGGCGACACAGTACTGTGTCGCGACACACAGTTTGGAAAGCTATGGTCTATGGGGTTAATTACCATGATTGGCCAGTCTGAACATGGAACTCTCAAAAAAGGTTTTTCCATGTCAGTAAACTGCAAATTCAGTACGATGGGGAGCCATATTTTTTGTTCATTACACATCTGCCAAATTCCTGAAGCAACAGACTTACTTGACCAAAAAAGGTTTGCTCAAGTAAACATTTATTTTATGAATTCGCAGTGGTTCTGTTTAAGTATTTGCCTGTACAAAAGTAGAAATAAAGTGGAGAGGAGATATTAGAGGCACATGCAAGCCCTGCCCCCCCCCCCAGCCACTACTTTGTCTATTGTTAAAAGTTCATCAAAAAGAGTTTATAATTGTCTAGAGTCCATGAGAATTAAGGTGGACAGTTGCAGCAGATGCATCTGTTAAGAGTGGGGACAGATCTTACATGTATACTTATATCCATTTTTATTTCTCAATTTTAATGTTCTCTGTGTGGAGACAAAAGTCTGCCTTAGGCTTCTCTTGCTTCAGGAAGTTTTGCCCCCAGTCTAATCAAGAGTCAATCAACTTAAAGAGAATATTTCTCACAGAAAATGGTGTTATTAGTTAAGGGACAGACTCTGTCTCTTTGTTTGATCTCATGTCTGCTTTGTTTAATCAGTCCAATGCTTTAAGCAGATTACAAACCTCTTAAAAGAATTTAGGGGGAAAACTGTAAAATGCAAAATTAAATATTGCACAAAAGAAAATAAAGTTGTAAGAAGTAAGCCTGCACCTATCTTACCTTGTCCAGTCACAAACTGACATAGTAATAAAACATTTCCTTCTTCACAAACCTACTAGCTTGGCCTCAAGCATTTAGTCATTCATCAATGTACAGCTGTTAGTTCAAACAAACTTGTGGGATGCTGCTCTCCTCCTAGAGATGAGAAGGGTTCTAATTCAACAATCTGAAGGGCATCAGGTCTTCCAGAGCTGCTACATGTTGCAGAGAAACTGTGGCCCAGTTGTTTTTTAGGGGCAAAGTATTCTATTTATTGAAATAATTGGCTCACTCATGTGACAGCATATGCAATGATTGTTTTTTGATCTATAAAATGTTCACCAATATTAGGGTTTTTTGCTGAAGTTGCTTGATTAGAAAACACTTCTGTTCCTTTTTAGCTATTCCCGTCAAGTTTTCTGAGATGCACCAATCACCTCATTATCTCTATGTGAAAGAACACAAAGTCAGAGAGGGCAGAGATCCTAAGAGGCCTCAAAACCGAACTCTTTTTGTCCTAAATATCCCTCCATATTGTACAGAGGTGAGTTTATTTGAGGAAGGAGAGGAGGATTATATACTGTAAGCTATGGGGACTTGGACATTCAGAACAGAGATATTACAAATGTTGGTAACAAGATAACTTTGAGAATGTAATATACATTGGACTTTGATTATGAATAACACTTTTGACTGGAATGCAAATCTGTTGAAAAAAATTACTTGTCTTTGTCATTCTGTTAAGTGAACGTATTTTAGTCTATCTGAACATCTGCCCAACATGGTCCCTCTAACTTGGTGCCCACAAGATTTGTTGGCTTTCAGCTTGCATAGCTCTCAGGCATCAGCTTTGAGAGCATCAGGTATGGGATAGCTGATTGTAGATATTTGCAGCAGTGGTTGGACTGAATGACCAAATAGAGTATCAAGAAAGCTTTGTTTCCATAGAAAGTTTAGGTGTTAAAGTTTGAGCAGTTAAAGAAGTAGTATGGCGTATTGGTTAAAGGAATAAATAAGCCTCTTCTCTCTGTTACCCCCAGTCCACATGAAGGACATAGTTAATTCTGTCTCAAAATTATGATCAGGCTGGTGCAGCATTCCAAGACCTCTTAAGAAAGAGATACACAACTTTCAGGGGCCCATGCTGAGTCTTTGATTGGCATGTAGGGTGCTGGTGTCCAAAAAAATACGGTGAAACAAACTGTTTATTCAAAAATAAGAATTTTTTTTAAGTCCTTAAACTTGAATGAAACTTCTTTCGTCAAGGATAGAAGGAAACTCACCCACTGTAATGAAACTTGCCTTTCTAAAGGTTTTTAATATCCAAAAAGCCATTAACAAGCATTTCTAAAAGTGATTAAGAAAGGAAGTATGTGAACCCAGTGTCCTTTTGAAGGCTCCGAACCGTGGCAAGGGCAGAGGTAACTTTCCCTCAGCTCCCAGAGCTCTAAAATCCGCCGGAGACCGCTGTTTTACAGTCTCCTTGAGGGGAGCCACTATATGGAGTACTTGTGGGCAATCCTGGTCCTCTTCTTGCTCTAGGTGGAATTCTGAGGAGCCGATCCATTCGCTGGCTCCTTGTTCCGCTGCGGATGGCTCACAGAGCCTTCTTCAGTCCACCATTGCTTCCCCAGAACAGCAACATCAAATGTTTTCAAAGGCCACATACAATACTTGGACTGCAAGTTGTGCACCTGGGTTGAAGAGAAGGAAGATGTGAGCAGTAATCTGCCTGCTACAGATAGCTGAGGTTGTTAGGCAAGATAGAAGAAACCATTTCACCCTTCAGAAATGTCTGTCCTCTAACCATACCATGAATTGTGCTGAACCTTTTTTTCCTTCCTTTTAGGAATGTTTATCAAGGCTGTTCTCCAGCTTTTGCCCCGTACAGTCTGTGGAGATGTGTGAAAAGCCAAAGCCAGGAGACGGGACAGAAACACCCAGGACCAAATTCTTCAATATCAAGACACTCTTGGTAAATTGAGAACATGGAGGATAATAGCATGATAAAGGAAGCTAAGGCATTACCTTTTTAACAGGCACCAATGAGCACTTTTGAAAAAGACCGAAGCAAATGTTTCATTATGATGGTCAGGTGTTGCCTTCTCCCTGGCTTACTGTTCCTGATTCCTCAATGAAATAATCAACTGGGTGATTATGTGTGTGTCAAGATCCTTTAAACTAACAAACTTAGTGTGCACTGTTGTGGTAGCTTTTAGCTGAAAGGGGTTGGGCCTCTTTTTAGCTTGCCTCAGTTTGGCTTGGTTTATAAAGGCTTCTACTGATTATCCTAGATCAGGGCTTTTCAAAGTGCTGCCGCTGGCGACACACCAGCGGCAGCGGCGGTGCATGGCGACGGCACAGGGGGGCGTGTGGCAGCGTGCACAGCAACGGCGCGGGGGGGTGTGCGGCGGCGCGCACGGCGGCGGTGCGGGGAGCGTGCAGCGGCGCGCGCGCACGGTGGCGGCGCGGGGGGTGTGCGCCGCCGCTTCCGTGTGGCGTGGCGACACACTACGCTGTGTGTGGTGACGCACTTGTGTCGCGACACACAGTTTGGAAAGCTCTGTCCTAGATAATTCTTGCAGGCTGATTTCTTGGTTCTTTAAAGGAGGTGAGGCCCTTGCTTAAGAAGCCATTTTTGGACCTATTTTAACAACTAGTGCACAGTAACCAGCATATCATATTTAGCTAAGCTTTTCTGTGGGTTCTGGGTTAGACCAGGGTTCATAAGTGTTTCCAGACCTATATGTGGGAGAACAACCTGAAACTAATCCCAGGCAAGATAGACATTACTGATTCCAGGGGATGACTTTGGGATTTTAGTGATATGCGTATTTTGGATGGGGTTTCAGATAGGAAACATCATAATGACAAATGAACAGCCAGAATGAGACTGGAGCAGCTATCTCTATGGCTGTGTCAGGAAAAACTGGCAAAAGACCACTCTGAGCCGGAATTGCAGCTCTAGTTTACTTTATTGATCCTACCAGATACAGAATCTTGCAAGACTAAAGGTACCCTAACTGATCTAAGGGGAAAAATACTCCTGGGACTCTAGGATGGGGCCAGCCTAACTTTCTTCTTCGGCCTGTTTAGGCTCTCAACGCTGTGAGAACGCTTATCTCCCTGATGGAATGTGCCCCCCTCTTGTTCTGCTCTGAGTTCCATATCATATCACCCTCCTCCTGCGTGAGACATTCCATCACAGGCTGCCACAGCACTCTAGTTTTTGGCACATATGTAAGTGAAACCTGAAACAATGTGCTTCTTGCTTCACAGGGATTCCAAGTAGCTTATGTGGTATTCACGAGACCTGCTGGAGTACAGGCTGCCAAATCCTCATCACTACAAGGGCCCCTGATAATATCTTCAGACAGCCATCCTGTGCAAACTGGCATTCACAGTAAGTTAAGCACAAATGCTATGCATTTTCCTTTTCCAGGTCTGGCATACAGAAGTCTGCATTTGGGGCAGCACCCAATAGTCCCTCAGAAGTATTGGACAGAACTGGAAATCCAAGGTTCAATTCTCTCTTCACACATTTGATTTCAGACTTGTGATTTCTCTGCCTGATCTGACTCATGAGAAATGTCTAGAATGGAAATCAAGAAGGGAACGGAAATATGGAAAGGGTTTGAGTTCTGAGCAATGAAAAATATAAAAAAAATCCTGCTGCTAGCTAAAAGGCTGTTTGTTTTTCAATTAATGATTCTGGGTGTGATTCAAGATGCTGGTTATCACCTATAAATCTCTTCAAGGCATAGGGCCTGGTCATTGGAGGGACTGCCTATCTCCCATCAACAGAGTCAGCATGCTCTGAGTCCCATCCCTTCTCTGTCATGGTGCCTGCCCTCTGGAATGAGGGTCCCCCTGAAATCTGGGTAACTTCCACCCTGATGGTGGGCCTTAAAGACCTGGCTCTTCTCCCAAGCTCTGGGCCAGGGTGGTAGTCCCTGTCCAGTGTATGATGTTTATGTGTTGACCAGATTTGCCATCTGTTTGCTGGTATAAGTTTATTTTTATATTGCTTGTATTGTAAGCTGCCCAGAATCAGTCTGGAGACAGGCAGCGCCTAAATCGAACAAATAAATAAATAAAATAGGTAAAATTAAATCCAACAGACAAACATCTTGAAACATCTTGATAGTCTTGACAAAGGAAGTTATTGAATAACATGTACATTTGCTCAAAATAATATTAATAAAAATAAGAAGGCTCCATAAAATGTAAATCAGATTTAAGTTCTTCTTAATCACATTTCTCCTAACCCCAATATTAAAAGAAATTTTAGATTACCTATGGTTTGTTTTATTTGTACCAAAACTGGAGGTTTTGATTCTGGTCCAGAATGTAGCACAGGCAGTGATGGGCATGCCTCGTTATGCCCATGGGACACCTCTGCTCGGCAAACTGCGCTGGCTACCCGTAGGTTTCCAGGTGCAATTCAAGGTGCTGGTTATCCCCTGTAAAGCCCTTCATGGCATAGGGCCTGGTCATCTGAAGGACCACTTATCTCCCCTTGACAGAGTCAGCATGCTCTGAGTCCCATCAGTTAAACAGTGCCATCTGGTGGGACCCAGTTGGTGAGCCTGCTCTGTCATAGTTCCTGCCTGAAAACCATTTTCCCCAGGGTTTGTATGGCCCTCAACATGGTCCTGTTTAAACAAGCCCTTAAGACCTGGCTCTATCCCCACGCCCTGGGTTAATGTGGGTGATGCACCCCTTGCATGATGTTCCAGTTTTTTTAATGATTATTTTTTCTGGACTTTTGATGATTTCTGCATTTTACAATATTTTACTGTTGTATTTGTAAGCTATCCAGAATCTTAACAGATTGGGGTGCCCTGCACATTTCATAAGTAAATAAATATTTACCAGTCAAGAAAAATGAATGAATCAGAACACAATATCTTAAAATGTCAACATTATTACTAAGACCAACATCATCAAATCTCAATGATACTGAGTTTGAGTTTTTGCAATGTAAAATGTAAAAAGACATCAACTTTCATATTAATATAAAGAATACATATTTTGGATTTATAAAAGATAATATATGTTCCACATAGCAGTGGAAACCTGGAGGTAGTTAAACACGAGCAAGAAGTTCTAAAACCATTTTAAAAAGGAGGAAATGGGCATCTTTGATGAAGCATTCTATAAAATTTTGAAGAACATACAGTAAAACTGATTTACCTCAGGAGGGTCTCTTAGCAGTTTATTCATTTGCTAATTGGACTGTTAGGCCTTGATTTTGTTGCTGCTTTTAAAATTTGCATTTGTTAGAGGTTTGGGAAAAATTAGCTGGTGGCTTCTTATCAACTGATAAGTCATTTTAATAAGTTGAAAGAATTAGATGAAATTGATAGGGTTACACAAACCATTTGTAGCGTCCCTTAGATCCTGCTAGCCGAAGCTTCGAGACAGACATAAAAATCACTTCTGCCAGAATTTCCGCTAAAGCAAGCATTGGCCCCTTCACACTGATGTTAATTATTGTCATATTCTTGTAAATAGTGTAAGGCTTGAAAAAGTGAATTAGATCCTTTTGCTCTTAAAATGAGGTTATTACAACAGAAAACTTTGTTTTGTGTCTGTTGGACATCTAAGAAAATATTTAATAATGGTTGGCTGCAATTGCCCAGCTATTGGAGATGCAGTTCAACAGTCTGACTCACATGATTTGGCGTCTCTTATTGCCATATTTTGGACTGAAATCCCCAATTTGATAACATAAGATTTATCACTGCATATCAAGGATGCCTATCCTGGCTATATCCCATGTATTTTTGTGTGTGTGTGTGTGTGTGTGTGTGTGTGTGTGTGTGTGTGTGTGTGTGTGTGTATATATATATATATATATATATATATATATATATATATATATATTACCGCCCATCTTCCCCCAAAGGGGGAACTGTGGGTGGTTTACAATAAAACCGGAGTTAAAATACAAAACAAATCCCAATAAAAGTGAAATAAATATATAATATCGTTATAATTATTAAAAGATATAAATAAAATAAAATCGAATCCAGATGACTACATTTAGAATTTATCAAGGCTTGGGAACTTTTTGCAAAGGGGAATAACCAAAATACTTTTATATAACACTGGCAGTATAAATCTGCACCTAATTTCCAGTGGTGGATTGCTATTATGTATTGTTGTTAACATTTGAATTAGAGTCTCTGTGAGTGTAGGTGTATGATAAAAGGGCAAAGCAATTTGTTTCACATTTTTGGCATTGTTGTTTATGATATAAATGTCCAGGTATTTTTTTTCTTTTAATTTTAAATCATATTTATTTATTTGTTAGATTTCTATCCTGCCTCTTGTACAAGAGCTCAAGGCAGCATGCATAATGTTCCCGCCTCCTGTTTTTCCCCACAACAAGAGTCCTGTGAGTTAGGCTGTGCTGAGAATTGGATTGACCCCAAGCTCCCCCGTGAGCTTCGGTGGCTGAGGGAGGACTAGGACCTGGGTCTCCCTAATGGCAGTCCAGCAGCACAGCACTACACCCCCACTGGCTGCCCTATTGGGGGGGGGGGTTTGTGTGCATTTACATTGTTGGTTTGTTTGAGGTAATAAAATACTATATATATATATATATATAAACCTCTGTACTTACATATATTACAATTTGTACTACAACATTGAATCTGGTTTGGAATATGTGAAGAGGATCTTCCAGATTCTCAAAGGACTTTTTTCCCTTTTCATATCTTGAGAATGGCACCACAGAGTCGCTGATTATTTTGTTCCTACTCTTTCAGAATGGATTGCCAGATATGCAGCATCAATTGTGGATCCTGCTGAGCTGAAGACAGAAGTGGATTCCTTCATGCAAACCTATGATCAAAAGGTTGCAAAGGTACAGCAACCAGAGATATAATTGTGCTTGGGAAGTACTACCTGTCTTCAAGGTCTTTCCTTCATCCAGCTCCTCTGGAATGGGTTAGGATTAATAATAGCAGGCTTGTTGCAGTGATTAAAGTGGTCAGGTGGGCCCTGGGAAACTGGAGTTTAGTTCCTCTCACCCAGAAAGCTCACGGAGTGACCTTGGACTAGCCATTATTTGCCTGCCCACATTACCTCACAAAGTTTATTTGAGAATATGTAGGTAGAAGAGAAACATGCATGTAAGAAAAGCAAAGTGGGATGTAAAATGATAATATAAATGTTTTCAATCCAAGGATTATAGGATTTTTTCAATATATTATCTATGGTTGTTGTACCACATTATGTCCACCGTAATGAACTTGGGCAGGGTCATTTTCTCTCTAATGTGTATCACATACCTAGAAAGCAGTTATTTGGATTATTACATTATCCATATTTCCTGAGAACAAAATTCTGCTTTTATAAGAAAGCCCACTTTGAACAAGGCTGGGATTTCTTCAAGTTAAGAATGGCCTTCTGGATTGTAAACACTGCTTGAAATCAAGTATGTAATCAAACCGTTTTCATACAGCCTTGAGATATTTTTTCTCCCATTTATCCACAATCCTGGAATAGGAAGAAGCCAAAGCTGAAAAGGAAGAAGGTGTTCCTGATAAGGAAGGGTGGGTGAAAGTGACAAGGAAAGGCCGAAGGCCTGGTCTTCCATGGACAGAAGCAGCCAATTTGCGGGCCCTGGAGAGAGAGAAACGCAAGAGAGCACGCAAGGAGCTGCTCAATTTTTATGCGTGGCAACATCGTGAAACCAAGAGGGAACGTGAGTGATTCACCTTTCACGTACTGTTTCAGGCATTTTGCTGAGCCCCACAAGGTTCAGGCAACAGTTTTTATTAATCTCTTGGATGAAGAGTTATAAGGAATACTTAACAAATTTGCAGAATTAAAATATTTGGGTGGAATATTCTATAAGGGGGCGCGGTGGCTCAGCGGTTAAGACGCCAGGCTTGTCGATCGGAAGGTCGCAAGATCGGCGGTTCGAGACCCGAGCGCCGCGTGATGGAGTGAGCTCCCGCACTAGCCCCAGCTGTTGCCAACCTAGCAATTCGAAAGCATGCAAATGCAAGTAGATAAATAGGTACCACTTCCGTGGGAAGGTAACAGCGTTTCATGCACGTCATGCCGGCCACATGACCGTGGAAGCGTCTTCGGACAACGCTGCCTCTTCGGCTAACAAACTGAATGGAAAGATTCAGGCACAATCTTTCCCCTATTTTCCTTCCTGCTTTGTCTTCTGTGCCTAGGAAGATTAAGACCATTTCACAAGCTCAACAGCAGCATGGTAATCTTAACGATCCTCCTTTGGATGATAAAGGGACTTAGAAATAAACATCTCAAATAACCATGACCTAGCCCTAGGTGCAAGGTCACACAGCCACCCTAGAAACATATTTAAGGATTCCCTTACTGACTTTGCTCAGACTGAAGAAGCTTCTTGGATAAGGAGCGAAACGTTTCCACTGAGAAAATAGAAATCCAGTTGACATGATTCAAGCTACAGACTGTTTCTAACAGTTAAGAGCAATTTAACAGTGAGCCAATTAAGCTGGATGTGCTGTAGTAGAAGCTAGGAATTATCTATCAAGAATGCTTTAATTTCGATTTCTGCACTGAGAGGGCGAGAGAGAGAGAGAGAGATTATGAGCAAAAACTGCATCTCACAAGACTTTGTTATCTTGAGAGATTTTGGTCATTTACTTTTTTAAGCTTATTTTTTTTAAAGCACCATTCCCATTGTCTAAAACAACTAAAAACCCTGCAGTAATTCAAAAAAATATAAGAAAAAGAAAAGTTGGTTGTAGCAGGGGTTTACCAAAGGGAAGCCAGTAAAAATTGAAATGCAAAAAAAAAAGCAAATGAAACTGGGTTCCAGACACAAGCTATGTATCACAGCAAGTCTCTTTAACTGTTGGAGTTAAGTAACAGAAGTAACAGGCATTTTCTCTGAGCTCAGAGATAAAGACTTTCAAAAAATCAAAGTAATTTGCAAATGGCAGTTTCCAGTTACATACAAAAAGCAATTGTTTTTTTCTTACTAAACAAAAAAAAAGGGTAGGGTTAAGATAGAGTTTATCTCTTGCAAGTTCCTCTTTAAAATTAGGCACCATGGCCAATCTAAGGTGATAGGGTTACTGTCCTATAAGGAACACGGAGGACAACAAGGCATTAAACAATTTTGGGGAGGCCCAGGATAGAAAAATATCATCTCCATGCCATATGTTGAATTAGAATTAAACAACAACCAGGAGAGCATCAATGGACACTTCGTTGATTTTGACAGAAGATAATTAATATTTGATCCTAGCCCCTACAGCCTTTATAGTTAATCTTGGCAGATAAAATGTAGTAGAAAAAATATTGGGCTCTAAAATTAGAATTCAACATATGGCATGGAGATGATATTTTTCTTAAAGCTAAAATTGTTAAGTTTTAAATCTTTCTGTGCAGTATGCAGTACTCTACAATTCAGCAAAAGGCCACATTACTTCAGGGGAGTTACCTGTTGGGGGCTACATACTATTGAGGGGCTAGGCTTGCCAGAGAAGAGGCATAAGTCCAGAGCAAATGTGGTCTGGATCAATCCTTTTTTTTTTTTGCTCTTTTTCCCCCCAATCAAAATGCTGCTGCCAGAGGGACAGATTATTCCCAGAATATCACTTGAAAGTAAGATGGAACTCAACCTAATCATCACCCAACTCAGAACAGTAATACTAAATAAGACAAAATGGGATGGGAAGATCGCTAAGTGCACAAAAATGGTTTCACATTCTCTAGCTTACTGCCACTATGTTCAATCTGGTGACATAACAGCAAATAGGTTGGTGGTTGTGAAAGCAGTTTTTTTCCTCATCCCTATTCTCCAGTAATAATTTGAATCACCCAGAGAAGTTACCTGCTAGCGGATAATAGGATTGAAAACTTAAGCAGGATGGTTTAAGAGCTGGATTCTCACCTCTCCTTTCTAATGTCTTTTGTGTATCTTTCAGACATAGCCCAGCTAAGGAAGAAATTTGAAGAGGATAAGCAGAAAATTGCTCTCATGAGGGCACAGCGGAAGTTCCGCCCCTACTAACTTGGAGAAGTTGCAGCTGTTCCCAGGAGGGCAGTAGCCAAAGTAAGAAATTCGTAGAGTTTTTCATTAGGAAACCAGCCCTGATCTCTTGGCTGGACTCTTGCTTTAGCTGCTAAAGCAAGAGGTAACAACTACAGTCATTTTGTTTAGGTCTCTGTGAAGCTGATAATTCAGTGTCAGAGAATTTTCCATTGACAAGCTGCATCTTGATTTCATCCCAGGACTTCCTATCCCCATGAACTGAGGACTTCTCAAACAGTTTTTATAATGAACCATTCTGTTTAGCCTCACTTAACAAGAGAAATGAAGGGCAGCTGTTCAAAAAACCCCCCCAAAGCTGTAATTATTCTAAGCCATGAAAGTCAAGGTTTTGTTTAATTATTTTTATTTTTTTTAAAAAAGAACAAACAAGCAGGGGAAAAAAAGAAAAAAATTATGCAAAGGTATTATACTAGTAGGTGGACAAAGAAATTGCAAAAGTTGTACAGCTGGTGTTCAGTATATCATTGATGAGAAATTAAGAACCAAAATGCATTTAAGTTATTTGTAACAATAAGGAAAAGGATTTTGAAGATATTACTGAATCTCTGAGGTGAATGCCAAAGTCTCCACTATTTTGTTATTTAAAGATACCAATAAAAAAGGGGAAAGAAGAACTACTAAAAACATTGTAGGTAAATATTTGGTTTCTAACTTCCCCTTTGTTGTACTCTGACTGATATACAATATTTATAAACATTTTTTAAATTTTTTCTTCTATTTTCAGTTCTTTAGTCAATTCTTTTCCCCCTTGAAAACCACATATTAAATGCTTAAATTTACCTTGCTACATAATATGTAATATATATGGAAGCCATTCTTGCTTAAATTTGGTCAAACATGTCTGTAGCTTGAATCATGTCAACTGGATTTCTATTATAATAGAAATCCAGTTGACATGATTCAAGCTACAGACAATTCCACCTGGATGACTGAGAACCTTCATCGACATACGGTCAAACATGTGTTTTGTTATGCTGTTAATATTTCCATTTCTGCACATTTAAGTTCCCAGTGTTATATCTTCAGTAACATCTCTTTTTTCAGGGTTTCTTGCTGCCTTCTGGGTAGAATGGGGCATATTATGTAACAGCAGAATAAATGAAGGTGGCTATATTGGTACAGTGACCATATTTTCTTGGAAAAAATAAAGGACAAACCTGAAAAGGGCAAATCTGAAAGAGGTTCATAAGGATAAAAAAATTGTTTATGTTTATACCTTTGAAAATTCAAGAGAGAAGCTTACAAAAACTTTTGTACTTACAAAAAACTTACAAAATAAAAACATCTAAAATCAAACAGTATATGTAAATTTATTTTAAAAAGACAGTTCAGTTTCCATATTTTTCACATGAATGTGAAAAACTGCATTAAGTGGTACCATTTGTATGGTAAAAGTTAAAAATAAATAAATCTAAAGGACAGCTTTCTGAAATAAAGGACTGTCCTTTATAATAAAGGATGTATGGTCACTATATATACAGTATAGGTAACCTTGGTCTTAGCATGTTTTATGAACCAAACTATCAAATTAAGCTACTATATCAGAGCTTTCCAAACTGTGTGTCGCGACACAAAAGTGTGTCGCCACACACAGCGTGGTGTGTCGCCACACCACCCGGAAGTGGCGGCACGCGCGTGCACGGCGGCAGCGGCACGGGATCAGTGCTTCCGCGTTTTAGCGGAGGCTGCCACCACCCGCACACACCCCGTGCCGCCGTGTGCGCACGCCCCACATGCCCCTCCGCGCCACTGCCGCTGGTGTGTTGCCAGCAGCGGCACTTTGGAAAGCCCTGTACTATATGGTTATCTGTGTAGGCATGGTAGCTTTTGTGAACTCAGCAACTGAATTTGGCAATCCAGATGAGAGCAAGTTCCATTGCTGTTGAACAGTGCAATTCTGTAGTCCTCGGGAGAGACCATTGGGTTTTTCAAAGTTGATCAAAGAGCTCTGGCATTGGAAAACACTTTTCTATCCTTTAGGCCAGAGCTTTCCAAACTGTGTGTGGGGACACAAAAGTGTAGTACTTCCGGGTTTTTGCACGCTGCCGCAACGGCGGCACTTCCAGGTTTTCCCGCGGCGACACACCAACGGCGGTTGGTGTGTCGCCGCGGGAAAACTTTGGAAAGCCCTGCTTTAGGCCCTTGAATTCAAAGCTCATAGCATTTGACATCAGCCACTGTTAAAAAGTTGTACTGGTGAAGAGATTAAACTTAGAATCTAGCACACACCAACCACATTCACAACACAGTGTTCATCCATTAATAAATAATTGAATGGGGAAAAACATGAAACAGAATAGATCGCTGCACTTTCTCCTTTCTTTTGAAGTTATCCTTGAATAGTTTCAAGAGGTGAAGGGTTGTGTGCTCATATGTATTTTTTCTCTCTTCCAGCTTCTCTTTGACCATGTAACCTCAGTGTGTTATGTAGCATATTTGGAAATTTAAGAGATTAATGAATGCCACTAAACTCTGGCTGCCACTATTGTAGGGGGGGGTGCAGGTGGCAGCTGGTAAAAGTTTAAGAATCTACCCAAGAAGGCAGCAGGGACTGGATCTTGCCCCACATATCAAACCATATACTTAAATATACTACTATTAATAAAACATCTCAAGCTCCTTTCATCAATAAAATGTAAGGTCTCTGGCTTACACTTTTTACCCAAGTTTCTGAGATTGCCAAAAAGAGACTTGAGTCAAGGCTTGGAGGTCAAAGTAACAGCGTTTATTTGGCCAAGCAAAGCTGGGTGGGATCTCTACGGACACCATGGCAGCGAGTGTCTAGGCCAGGGGTCGGCAAACTTTTTATGCCGGGAGCCATTTTGGCATGCTCGTGTACATTTTGAAATGCTCGAGAGCCAGGGGGCAGGGTTTGCGGGCGGGGGCCAATCGCGTGGAAGGGGGCGGGGTTTGCGGGCAGGAGCCAATCGCGCGGAAGGGAGTGCGGTTGGCGCTGGCGCTGGGCTGTGAAGCTGGACGAGCCGCCGGACCTGGAGCACTTCTGCGCGCAGGTGAGCGCTGGGCTGTGGAAATGCGCTCCAAAAAGACCGGCGCGGGGCCTCGCTCAGCTGCGTGCGGAAGCGCTCCAAAAAGACCGGCGCGGGGCCTCGCTCAGCTGCACTGGGCTGTTGCCCCGTACCAGTTCTCGGCCCTGACCACCCGCCTGGGGCTGCTGGGAGATGTGGTTCAGCCGCTTCCGGAGAGCTGCGGCTTCGCCAACCGCGCCCTCCGGCGCACCCGGCAGGTGGCTGCCCACCATTTGCTAAAACGCCTCCAGCGAAGACCTCCCCCCGCGTGCCTGCAGCAACGCGGGCAAAAGGGGAGCGGGCGTGTGTGCGTGTGCAAAACGGTTGAGGAGGTGTAGAGGTGTGCGTGCGCGTGCAAAAGGGCTGAGGAGGGCTCCCCTCTCCCCGCCACGCTTGCAAGGTCTCGCCTACCGCTTCTCCCCAGGGCGTCTGCAAAGGGGCGCGCCACTCGCCCCGCGCCCGTCGCTGCAAAGGGCATCTGCCCCGCCATTTACCCGGACGTTCAGGCGCCACAGCAAGAGCGGTGGGGGGGCTCTGCATCCGGAGGCCCGGCTGCACGCTCCCCACCGGAGAGGAAGAGGAAACGCGGCCCCTCCCCAGTGACAGGCGCGCGCCCTCTTCCAATGGTTTCTCTCCTCCCTTCTGGGAAGCGGATCTCGGTCAGCTTAACCCTTAAGCCTCAGTGCCTCCACCGGGAAGAAAGAGCGGCAGGCAGAAATCTCTCACCGGGGAGGTGGTCGCCCCCAGGCATCTCTTGGCCCCAAGCCGCAGAATGAACCAGGCTTGCGGCCGATGGAGCAACAGCAGAAGGGACCTGAGGGACCGTCTCGTCCCAATAACGTCAGCCCGCCCCACCCGTGCATGCAGAGAGGGCATGCTTCGGACCCCCTCAACAAGAGAATTCCATCTAGCGGGGTCCAGGAGGCGTGCCTTCTCTGCGATAGCGCCCGCCCTATGGAATATCTTGCCCCCGGAGGTGAGACTGGCCCCCTCCCTCCTGACCTTTCGGAAGGCCCTTAAGACCTGGCTCTGCCACCTGGCCTGGGACAACAGAGGCGGGAGTGCCTCTTGGGGTTGGCTAGCCCCGTAGCAACACTATGCTACGTTCCCTACGTCCCCCATCTTGTATTTTATTTATTTATATTGTATTTTTTAAAATTATTGTATTGTTTTTAACTTCGATTGTTGTAACCCGCCCAGAGTCCCTTGTATGGGAGATGGGCGGGGAATAAATTGAATAAATAAATAAAATAAATAAATAAAAAATATTGCTCCTCCGCTTACCAGCGCCTGAATTTTGCAGGA
This sequence comes from Charina bottae, assembly GCA_023362775.1. Taxonomy (NCBI): domain Eukaryota; kingdom Metazoa; phylum Chordata; class Lepidosauria; order Squamata; family Charinaidae; genus Charina; species Charina bottae. The sequence continues at coordinate 35,616,846 of JALMGJ010000006.1, read as the reverse complement.
AAAGGAGAAAGGCGGGCGTGGGGTTGGTGGAAGCAGCTCCCTTAACGCTGCGCAGTGAAATCGAGGCGGAGCTTAGAGGCGTCCTTGGGTCTCTCTGCTGTCACGGGTGATGACTACAAACTTCCAGCAGCTTGAGCCAGAATAGGCAACGGTGGCTGGTTTCGGTCTTTAGTCCCACATCTCTGAAGGGCACCATATTGAGAACTTGCTTCAATCCAATCCTTTTTGGAAGCGCTCCAAAAAGACCGGCACGGGGCCTCGCTCAGCTGCGCTGGGCTGTGAAGCTGGACGAGCCGCCGGACCTGGAGCGCTTCCGCGCGCAGCTGAGCAAGGCCCCGAGCCGGTCTTTTTGGAGTGCTTCCGCGCGCAGCTGAGCGAGGCCCCGTGCCGGTCTTTTTGGAGCGCATTTCCACAACCCAGCGCTCAGCTGCGCATGGAAGCGCTCCAAAAAGACCGGCGCGGGGCCTCGCTCAGCTGCGCTGGGCTGTGAAGCTGGACGAGCCGCCGGACCTGGAGCGCTTCCGCGCGCAGCTGAGCAAGGCCCCGAGCCGGTCTTTTTGGAGTGCTTCCGCGCGCAGCTGAGCGAGGCCCCGCGCCGGTCTTTTTGGAGCGCATTTCCACAGCCCAGCGCTCAGCTGCGCGCGGAAGCGCTCCAAAAAGACCGCCGCGGGGCCTCGCTCAGCTGCGCGCGGAAGCGCTCCAGGTCCGGCGGCTCGTCCAGCTTCACAGCCCAGCGCAGCTGAGCGAGGCCCCGCGCCGGTCTTTTTGGAGCGCCTCTGGGTAGCAGGGCCAATCGGGCTTCACCTTGTTCAGCCCGCCTCTCTGCTCCCCTTTGGCGCGCGCTGATTGGTGGAGGCGTCCTTCCTTCTGAGCCTCCACCAATCAGCGTCTGTTTCTTCCCCAGGGTTCGCTCTGCTTCTGGAGACCGGCTTTCCGGATGTCGGGCAGCAGACAGAGAGAGAGAGAGCCAGAGCCGAGGGGCCAAAGAGCCAGATCTGGCTCGCGAGCCGCCATTTCCGACCCTTGGTCTAGGCAAAGAACCACACCCCCACACCAGGCGTACCAAGTTTTTATTCATTTCTTATCAGGAACAAGGTCATAAAGGAGAACAAAGGACCATACATTCTTTTCACTGCATGCCGGCTCATCTGCTGTTAATGGGACATCCTATCTCTTCTTTCCTGTGTGCTGTTACATTTATTGCTAAATGGTGCTACATTCCTCACTAAATGGCTATCTCTGATTTCCTGTGTACCTGCTGTTACATCTCTTGCTAAATGGCGGTTCCTGCGAAGCAAAAATGGCTCAGGTTATGCTAAATCCCTTCAATATGATGGCATATTTTCAGATAATTCTTAAATTCAACAAAAGCAAAGTGTAGTTTAAAAACACAACATTAAGGAACAAAGTAACCAGCTGAAATGTTCCTTTCTATGCTCTCTTTCTGGGACATTACTAGTCTTGAAGCTAAATTGACAGATGTAGACAGGGGTTCTGTGTACTGGCTACCCTGCTGCCTAACAGATTTCTTCACTGAGCTGGCAGGAGTAGCCTCAGAGACGGTGTCGGGGAGACGTCAGTTCTCATGCTGAACACACTCATGGTTCAGATTCCCCAGATCATTTCAGAATCTGCCCAAGATAAGGTCATCCTTGAGTCTTACTTTTGCCCTGAAGGGAAGAGGTCCATGTATGGAGGGACGGGGTCACACCTTTGCTGTTGGTGGACCACTGTCTTTTTTTTTTTTGAATAAAGTTTTTATTATTTTTTTAGAACAAAGATGAAAAACAACAAAAAACAAACTACAAACAAAAAAAACAGTAACAGTGTAAAAACACAAAAGAAAAGACTTTTAGAAAGTTACATACATACAGGTGACTTCCAGCTTTCAACAGCAAAAATATACAGCAATTCCCATCAACAAACCCTTCCTCTATATCAAACCATAGTCACATTATTTTTATAAATCCCTCCATTAACACACATACAAATCTCTAATACATAGCTGTGTATTAGATAAACTTTAGTGTGTCGCAACACAACCCGGAAGTGGACATGCACGGCGGGGGCGCACACGGTGGGGGCGGCAGCGATGGCAGCAGCGCGCCATCAGCGCTTCCGCGTTTTAGCGAAAAACGAGGCCACCGCCGTGCATGCCGCCGCCGCTGCTGCTGGTGGTGTGTCGCCAACGGCAGCAATTCGGAAAGCACTGCTCTAATACAATTGCTCCTTCCCCTTACATTATATATATGTTTGTGTGTGTGTGTGTGTGTGTGTATATACATACATACACACACACAAACACAAACACACATACATATAAATTTCTACTTCAAACTTCCCTCCCTTTTAAAAAACAATCCATTTAATAAATAAATATATTTTTTTAATTTGCAAATGTAATGGGTGGGAATGGAACATTTTTTGAACACTGGGAACTCTGTACGGTACGTTGGAAATCCCACTCACACTGTCTTTGTGTTGATTTTTTTCTTCCTATTCTCTACCTCTCCTATGTAGTGATAGTTCATTAAATGTGCTCTTTTGTTGTTTATTCGTTCAGTCGCTTCCGACTCTTCGTGACTTCATGGACCAGCCCACGCCAGAGCTTCCTGTCGGCCGTCACCACCCCCAGCTCCCCCACGGTCGAGTCCGTCACCTCCGGAATACCATCCATCCATCTTGCCCTTGGTTGGCCCCTCTTCCTTTCGCCTTCCACCTTCCCTAGCATCGGCATCTTCTCCAGGGTATCCTGTCTTCTCATTATGTGGCCAAAGTACTTCAGTTTTGCCTTTAATATCACCGTGCTCTACAGTTTTAAATTTAACATAGTAGGCTTAAAGCAGCAGAAGGCAGCATGCAGTCCTTGCAGCTTCCCTAAGTGCCCTTCTACAAAACTGGGTTGAAAGTTTTATTCTTGTCCAGCTCAGGGGAGAAGTCACGTGTCCACCCCATCTTAGACAGTGTTAACTGTTGATCCAGATAGAGTACTAGTATAGTTGTTAGCAGCCTCAAGAGGCTGTGGTAGCTTGCAGCCCTACCAGAAATCTTTTAACTAGTAATAGTACATCCTGCATCAGAAACATTCTCTGCATCTATGTTCTCCTCTTGTCAGGTTCTTTTGGCCCAGCAATTAACATCATAGCAGTTTTTTACCTCCTGGCACTTCTGTAGCCCCTTGCTACAGCAAAATCTTCCCACTCTTCTGTTAAATGGCTGTTTGCTTCCAGTAATCTAGCAAAGAAAAAAACTATATAATTGCTATTGAAGAATAGGTAAGGAAGATAATTTTGAAAATGCTATGCCATCACCTAATTATTCCACAAAGTATGCTTGCCAAATACTGTATCTTCAATTTTACTTTTCATTTGCTAATCCACCTATGTATTGTTGGTAATTTTTTTGGTCTATCCTTTAAAACATTTGCAGTTCTTGCTTTGTTTCATTTAGAGATGTACAAAATATACTGTTTCATCTAAGTATTGTATTGTAGAACTCAGCTATAAAAATTATGGCATAGTAGAAGCCGAAAATAGGCACGGATTGCTTTATTAACATCTGGTGCTGTTCAGCTACTTTAGCAGCTGCTTTTTTTTTTAAAAGACTTTATTAAAGTTTCAAAGTATAGATAAAATAGAAAAGATAGAAGAAAGACTAAAAGAAAAAAGACAAACCAAAAAGTGCAGAAATAATTAGGAATACAGAAGGAATGACTTCCAACCTTCTCCAGCACAGATACAAATACATAATACATTAACCTCTTATTCTAATTCTAACCATAATCAACATTATTCCTATAAACTATAATAACCTAATAATCAAAACCCAAAATCAAAGCTTCATTTTTTCCAGATACAAGCAAAAAGTCCAAAAGCGGTTCCCAGTAGAAACAAATCCAGCCAAATTATTTTCTCTAATCAATATTGTCAGTTTCGCCATCTCTGCCAATTCCATTAATTTCACCAACCATTCTTCCATTGTAGGAATTTGTAAGTCCTTCCACCTTTGTGCATACAAAAGCCGTGCCACCCGAATCTCAAATCACGCCCCTCCAATTCCAATAATTTCTTATTCCTTAAGGTCACCCAGTCCTTCATCCAAAGCAAACAGCAAGCTTACATACAATTTCAAATCAGGTAGTCCTAACCCCTCAGCGGCTGCTACTCTTGGATATCAGGATTATTATGATGGTGTGATCTTCTTCTGGAAAATGAATGAGGTGATAAGGAGGCTCTCATGTTTTACCATTGTTGAAAATTTCAACAATTTAAAGAACAGCAAGCTCATTTTTTTTAATTCTACCACTTATCATATGACCTCTGCATGATCTTTCTAGAATTGAAAAATACAAAAACCTGGATGAAAAACATCTATTTAAGAGGGAAGTGTTTTTATTTTAAAATTTAGCAGATTAGCTCTAATAGGTCTAGAAGAACTTGAATATGACCCCTAGAAGCTTGCCAAACCATAAAGTAGATCAGCCATCCATCTAAAAAAAAGTAGAAATTAAATGGCAATGAAAAGATTTGAAAAGCCAATTTCTGTGACTTCAATCAGGGAACAAATGAATGGTTTCCATCTCTGAACCAAATGCTGCAATAACTACCAAATGGATTAATCATTCAAAAACTATGGAAAAATATCAAACTATTCTGAAGACAAGAAGCATATACCCAAACTGTGCCCCATGAAGGTAAACTGCCTCCAATTCAAGGCTGAAAAAAGAAACAGAAGATCCTCAAAACTTTCCCCCATCTCATACTGTAGGTCATCCTTCTCAATGCAACCTTTTGAGTTTGTGCACAGCATTTTGATGGGATTAGGGAGATTACATGAGGGCAGAAAATGCACAGAATACTGCTTCCATCAACCCAGTTCTGCACACAGTTAAGCCTTGAACTAACTAACTCTATTTAAGAGTGCTTCCAAACCTGAGTGCCCTCCATATGTGTGGATTTCAACTCCTCAATTGCTAGGCTGGCAGAACAACAGGAGGTGAAAGGTACACACCTGGAATGTACTGTACCCTGTTTGGAGAAGGGTAATCTAAGTTGTTTGGAAGCTCAGCAAACCGTATGGACTCAACACTGCAATCGCTAGCATGCCTGATTCCAGAGAGGTTCTAAGTATGGGATAAACTGAAGAATATGCAATCAGTTTGTCTGAGTTTATTGAGAATGTATTTGAGAAAAGGTAAAGCATCTCACTGCTGTCACCCAGAGGAAAGCAAGATGGTAGAAAATCACAACAAAAGGATTCATATAACCATTTTGTCTGCCCTGGTCATGCGATTCTGAGATGTAGAGCTGTGCACAAACTATTAGTCTGACATACTGTGACTGCCTCATCTGTAAAATATATGGGTTTTATGGACATATCATCACCACCACCACCACCACTATATGTGCACAGTGGTACCACTCCTGTAGGAGCTCTATTCATTTACACTGAGATTAGTATTGATGCTCATGATTTATTTGTAATACGTTGCCTTAGTGAAAAATTAAAGTTCTCAATAAAGCAGTACATTTTAAATTTGCACTGTTATGTTTAATGTCATCCTCCAAGTATTTTGTCCTAATGGTTTGGTTTGTTTATTTTGTCTTTATAATCAACTTATTTGAGCCACATACCAGACTGATACAATAAACTTTTCAACCATGGTCTAAGTCAGGGGTAATGGAACTAGCAAATCTAGCCTTCCGCAAAAGCTAAGAAGCGCGCCTGAGAGATTGCTGCGGATGAAGGAGATGAGTACACAAAAATCTGTAACAATTTAGTAAAATTATTGAAAAATAGTAATTATTTTATTGCTAGTAAAATGTGGCTCATTTTATTTGATTTGATTTGATCTTGGCGCCGCCAGAGAACAGAGTGACTCTGGGCGGCTCACAATATAAAACAGAATACAGATACAATAACATAAAAAAATTTCAATAAGAGAAATAATACTCCTTTCCTAAAATGCAGTTACCATATATTCTCCTCCTCAACCAGCCTCAGCGGCGTCTAGGTTTGCGCGTCCACGTTGCTTCCCTGTGCCTTTCTTACGAGCGCAAACTCGGGTTCAGGCTGTGCTGCAGCGCTGAGAAAACCTGCTCGTGGGAGAAATGCTATTAGCAAAACTTTCACAGTCACTATTAGTATATACAGTATTTACGGGATGGAATGCCAAAGTTCCTTCTAGTTACACATGTACTACCACAACACACGCTTTTTTCCCCCTCCATGCATTAATTATACGAAAAAGGGAAGCCCCAGAGGGTAAAAGCCGAACGAGCCACCCCACCCCAGATACAAGTCATCTAACCTGAAATAGTTACTGCAGTACCTGGCCAACTCCAGCCCCGCAGGACGCAAGTTTCGCGCTCTCAAGCGAAATGTGAAAGGGCGGCTTTTCTCACCGGCCCTAACCGGTTTCCGGAACCACCGAGGAGGCCTTTCTCGTCGCGGGAGAGCGAAGGAGGGAGCTGGAGGCTCTTAAAGGTACCAAGTGCTAATTCGCTGTTTTCTTCTGCAGAGATTTAAACTGATAGCTAGTGTAAGGTAGGCCGAGGCATTTTACTTAGGAACAAGTGAAGTCTCCCTTCTTTCTGGGAGGTTTACTCTCAGGCGAAACACTATTCCTGAGGACAGAAGGTTGAACGCCAACAACAGCATCCCCCAGACCACCAAATGGTCCCCTTCCTACTGATTGCCTGGAACGCCATATTAAACATGACTCTTCCATCAGCTGTTGGGGGCTGGAAGGTTGTGAGTTTGTCCCCTCAGCAGCAGAAGCTTTCTTTGTGTCTTGACTGAATTGGTTAATTTGAGTAATGTTCCTGGTGCTATATCTAGATGGGGTAGGATTATTTCTTACTCACTTCATATTCACAAATGCCCTTTCTGGAGTGAGTTCTATGAATGATTTTATTCATAAAATAACTGTTATGAGCTGGGAAGTCTGGTATTTGAGACAGGGAGGAAAGGTCTCCAAGTGCCACCATCTTGCCTGTACCACATTCTTGTCACCAATGGGGGAGAGTGCCACCCGTGCCCTTAGCAGCAGCAGCAGCAGCAGCAGCTAATCACCTCTCTCTGGTGAGGGCAGCATCTCTACCAGCCTTGTTCCTCATGCATGGTAAGAGGAACACCATGGGCGCAGCATTGTAAACATTTATTTCCCTCTAGCAGAACAGCTTCAGGACTCCATTCCAGTAAAAAGAAATCCAGCTGAATGGGTTGCCTGTGTCATTCCAAGTGCATGCACTGGGGAAAGTATGGAAGCTGTGAAATTGCCTTTTGTTTCTTCATGAATGTGATATCATGGATGCCAGGAATTCCTGGTTTAGTTATTTGATTTATTACAACTCTTTTATACTTCCATATTCCAAAGCCACTTCCAGCAATTGACAGCATAAGAACAGTAAATAAAACCACTGGGCACATTTGACATTTGGAAGCATGCTCTGGACATTTAAAGAAAATCAGCTCCATTGGGAGAGCTTGCTCATTCACAAAATAGCTGTCATAGGAGGGTGTCAGATAATACTGTAGTACTGTAAACAAGGACTACTGTTTGGAAGCTGTTATTTCTGCCAAAGAAGCTACAAAGTAGTAGCTGAAAGGTTGTATGATTCCTGCACTTGCCATATTCTCTGTTTTCTTATTTTGAGTCTGTAAACAACAAGTTACAAATAATAACTATGCATTTAAATTTGCAGAAAGATGTTGTGTTTAACTCTGTACCATGTAGAACAGGGCTTTCCAAAGTTTTCCCGCGGCGACACACCAACCGCCGTTGGTGTGTCGCCGCAGGAAAACCCGGAAGTGCCGCCATTGCGGCAGCGCGCAAAAACCCAGAAGCGCTGCTGCCACTTTTGGGTTTTTGCGCACCGCCGTTAGTGTGTCGCCACGGGAAAACCCGGAAGCGCTGATGATGATCAGCGCTTCCGGGTTGTATGGCGACACACTAGACTGTGTGTGGCGACACACTTTTGTGTCGCGACACACAGTTTGGAAAGCTCTGATGTAGAAGAATCCAGCACAGCTCTGAGTTCTGTACTGAGCATGCTCAGTCCTCAGAGCTGTGTTGGATTCTTCTACATGGTACAAAGTTAAACACAACATCTTTCTGAGCATGCTCAGTCCTCAGAGTATATATTGAGGCAAAACAATTTTGTGCATATGTGAATGAGTAGAATGGAGTATGTATCCCAGCTGAGCTATTTAAAATCCTGTTAAAGATGATGCTGTTAAAGTGCTGCACTTTATGCCAACAAATTTGGAAAACTCAACAGTGGCCACAGGATTGGAAAAGGTCAGTTTACGTTCCAATTCCAAAGAAGGGCAATGCCAAAGAATGTTCAAACTACCGTACAATTGTGCTCATTTCACATGCTAGCAAGGTTATGCTCAAAATCCTACAAGCTAGGCTTCAGCAGTATGTGAACCAAGAACTACCAGAAGTGCAAGCTGGGTTTCGAAGAGGCAGAGGAACTAGAGATCAGATTGCCAACATTCGCTGGATCATGGAAAAAGCAAGGGAGTTCCAGAAAAACATCTACTTCTGCTTCATTGACTATGCTAAAGCCTTTGTGTGAATCACAACAAACTGTGGCAAATTCTTAAAGAGATGGGAGTACCAGACCACCTTACCTGCCTCCTGACAAACCTGTATGCGGGTCAAGAAGCAACAGTTAGAACCGGACATGGAACAACCGATTGGTTCAAAATTGGGAAAGGAGTACGACAAGGCTGTATATTATCACCCTGCTTATTTAACTTATATGCAGAGTACATCATGATAAATGCCGGGCTGGATGAATCACAAGCCGGAGTTAAGATTGCCGGGAAAAATATCAACAACCTCAGATATGCAGATGATACCACCCTAATGGCAGAAAGTGAAGAGGAACTAAAGAGCCTCTTGATGAGGGTGAAAAAGGAGAGTGCAAAAGCTGGCTTGAAACTCAACATTAAAAAAACTAAGATCATGGCATCTGGTCCCATCACTTCCTGGCAAATAGAAGGGGAAGAAATGGAAGCAGTGACAGATTTTATTTTCTTGGGCTCCAAGATCACCGCAGACGGTGACTGCAGCCATGAAATTAAAAGACGCTTGCTCCTTGGGAGGAAAGTTATGGTAAACCTAGACAGCATAATAAAAAGCAGAGACATCACCTTGCCGACAAAGGTCCGTATAATTAAAGCTATGGTTTTCCCAGTAGTAATGTATAGCTGTGAGAGTTGAACCATAAGGAAGGCTGAGCGCCAAAGAATTGATGCTTTCAAACTATGGTGCTGGAGAAGACTCTTAAGAGTCCCTTGGACTGTAAGGAGGTCAAATCAGTCAATCCTAAAGGAAATCAACCCTGACTGCTCATTGGAAGGACAGATGCTGAAGCTGAAGCTCAAATACTTTGGCCACCTAATGCAAAGAGAGGACTCACTGGAAAAGACCCTGATGCTGGGAAAGACTGAAGGCAAAAGGAGAAGGGGACGGGCAGAGGATGAGATGGTTAGATAGCATCACCGATGTAATGAACATGAATTTGAGTAAACTCCGGGAGACAGTGGAGGACAGGAACGCCTGGCGTGCTATGGTCCATGAGGTCACGAAGAGTCGGACACGACTGAACAACAGCAACAACAACAGAATGGAGTCTGTAGCTTGAATCATGTCAACTGGATTTCTATTTTCTCACTGGAAACGCTTCGCTCCTTATCCAAGGAGCTTCTTCAGTCTGAGCAAAGTTGGTAAGGGAATCCTAAATATGTTTCTAGGTAGCTGTGTGACCTTACACCTGGGGTCATGGTTATATTGAGATGTTATTTTAAGTCCTTTTATCATCTAAAGGAGGATCGTTAAGATCACCATGCTTCTGTTGAGCTTGTGAAATGGTCTTAATCTTCCTAGGCACAGAAGACAAAGCCGGGAGAAAGATGGGAGAAAGATTGTGCCTGAGGCCCCCACCTCTATTCAAGGAAGGATTTTCCAAGTTGGCATAAATGGATTCCTTGACCCCTCTCTCAAACCACCTATCTTCTCTGTCTAAAATGTGAACATTAATGTCCTCAAATGAGTGTCCTTTTTCCTTTAAATGAAGATAAACTGCTGACTCTGGTCCTGTGGTGTTACTTCTCCTGTGTTGGGCCATCCTCCTGTACAAAAGTTGTTTGGTTTCTCCAATGTAGAGTTCAGAGCACTCCTCACTGCACTGGATTGCATAAACTACATTGCTTTTCTTGTGTTTTGGAGTTTGATCTTTGGGGTGTACAAGCCTCTGTCTCAGTGTGTTGGTGGGTTTGAAATATACAGGTATGTGGTGTTTGCCAAATATCCGTTTTATCTTTTCAGACACACCAGCCATGTAGGGAATGACCAGGTTCTTTCGTTTACTCTGAGTCTCAGCCCTATCTGTCGCTGTTTTAGGTCTGGTATCAGCATCTTTGCTGAGGGCTGTCAGGGCAAAGATGAAACCATCACCATTTTACCTGCTGACAAAGGAAGATGTACAGTGGTTCTAAACACTGCAGACTACCACAATAAAATTACCTCACTTATGGAGGATCACCATACATATGAAAAACTGAAAAGAGACCCCACCAACAATTACAAGAAAAAGGTAATAAACAGTTTGAAACAATTGGAACATGATGGCTCCATCGATAGGATTACCTACCACCGTCTGTATCCTGGAGAAGCCATCCCTTGCATCTACGGACTTCCTAAGATCCACAAGGAAGGAACACCCCTCCGACCCATAGTCAGCAGCATTAATTCGGTAACATACAACATTGCCAAACACCTCTCTACCATACTAGCACCTCTAGTTGGACACTCTGAACACCACATCCATAATTCGGAAGAATTTGTTTCCAAAGCAAAGATCCTGAAACTGGATACAGATGAAACTATGGTCTCCTTTGATGTGTCCTCCCTTTTCACCAGCATCCCCACCACTCATGCTCTATCCGCTGTCAGGAAGAGACTAGAAGAGGACAACACCCTTGGAAGGAGAAGCCATCTCAACCCAAACCAGATCTGCCATCTTCTGGACCTGTGTCTTAACACCACTTATTTCACATACAGAGGTGACTTTTACAGACAAAAACACGGCTGTGCCATGGGTTCTCCTGTGTCACCCATTGTGGCCAATTTATACATGGAAGAAGTGGAGAAGAAAGCACTCAACACATTCCAGGGAACGGTGCCCACCCACTGGTTTAGGTATGTGGATGACACCTGGGTCAAAATCAAGACCCAGGAAGTACAGGCCTTCACGGACCATATAAACACTATAGATGCCAACATTAGCTTCACTAGAGAAGACACCAAGGACAACAGACTGGCATTCCTAGACTGTGAAGTCCTCATTGGGGCCGGTGGCAAGCCAGAAATAGGGATCTACAGGAAACCCACACACAGAGATCAATATCTGATGTTTGACTCCCACCATCCACTGCAGCACAAACTAGGAGTCATCAGGACATTGTCACACAGAGCAGAAACCATCCCCACCTCCATGGATTCCAAAAAGAATGAAAATCAGCACCTGAGAACAGCTCTGAAGGCCTGTGGATATCCAAATTGGGCCTTCACCAAATCTAAATCTACCAGACCTAAAACAGCGACAGATAGGGCTGAGACTCAGAGTAAACGAAAGAACCTGGTCATTCCCTACATGGCTGGTGTGTCTGAAAAGATAAAACGGATATTTGGCAAACACCACATACCTGTATATTTCAAACCCACCAACACACTGAGACAGAGGCTTATACACCCCAAAGATCAAACTCCAAAACACAAGAAAAGCAATGTAGTTTATGCAATCCAGTGCAGTGAGGAGTGCTCTGAACTCTACATTGGAGAAACCAAACAACTTTTGTACAGGAGGATGGCCCAACACAGGAGAAGTAACACCACAGGACCAGAGTCAGCAGTTTATCTTCATTTAAAGGAAAAAGGACACTCATTTGAGGACATTAATGTTCACATTTTAGACAGAGAAGATAGGTGGTTTGAGAGAGGGGTCAAGGAATCCATTTATGCCAACTTGGAAAATCCTTCCTTGAATAGAGGTGGGGGCCTCAGGCACAATCTTTCTCCCATCTTTCTCCCGGCTTTGTCTTCTGTGCCTAGGAAGATTAAGACCATTTCACAAGCTCAACAGAAGCATGGTGATCTTAACGATCCTCCTTTAGATGATAAAAGGACTTAAAATAACATCTCAATATAACCATGACCCCAGGTGTAAGGTCACACAGCTACCTAGAAACATATTTAGGATTCCCTTACCAACTTTGCTCAGACTGAAGAAGCTCCTTGGATAAGGAGCGAAACGTTTCCAGTGAGAAAATAGAAATCCAGTTGACATGATTCAAGCTACAGACAATTCCACCTGGATGACTGAGAACCTTCATAGAAACAGAATGGAGTATACTGAGAAACAGTTATAAGTAGGGGGATAATATTCTGAGCGGGAGCATTCTAAATTACAACATGTTGTTTCTTGTCTTATTTGTAACTTCTTACAAAAATACAATGTGGACAGTAATTTTAATTTTGTTCTGATCAAGTTCTAAGGTTATTTTTTGCTTGTACCACTTCAGAGTTTCAAATCCAGATGGTGCTCATACTATGCAAAATAGGCAGACTGCTTCTGAAATATAAACACGTTCTAATTATGACTCCATCCTGGCTTTGAATAGCTATGTTCCATCACAGATCATTAAGGACACAGTGCAGACTATAGGAGCCTAGTAAAGTCATCTTTTGATCTTGAGGCATCACCATAACAACCCCCAAAGTGTGCTTTCTTTGAGGTTTAAGCCACTGGGCTAGATTGTTGACTCTGAAAAGTGGATTTTTTGTGTTAATGATTACTGTACTTGATGGGTAGGATTTGTCTCTTGAATTTGTAATTATATTATACAGCACTAATGCTAATATACTAGTTTTCTTTCCTTCTTGGACTATATCTGATGCATTAGTATGAACATGAAAATATATTCCTTTTTAATAGTGTAGGACAAATGGTGGAAAAGTGTGAATTTATTTTGTTCTGAGATTTATTTTACCAGAAAAGATAAATTAAAATCCTCTTTCTACTTTATAGCAGATGTGTGATGCATAGTAGATTTCTCTCTCATTTGTGCTCAATATCTGTTTCTGTATTAAAAGGTTGGGAGATCTAATTTCCTTAATGTGTTTAATTACTTTTTCCAAGCAAAACAAGCCTTTATCTGCTTTGGTTCTACAAATCAATTAATAATTGCTTTTCATGGTCAATCCTTGACCACTGCTGCATCTCAAACAGAGGTTTGTAGGAATCTCCCCAAAAGCATGTGGCTGACTTGTTGTTTTCAACATCTGTCAGTTGGATGTCAGACACTAAGGATAAATTTTAATACAAATTGTTACTGTCCAACCATAATGAAAGGCATATTCTGCCGGATTATTTTATAAAAAGAATGCTATGACTCTAGTAATTTTGGAGCAACTATATTAAAACGTGTTTAAAATTTTAAAGCATAGTGGAAATTTCAAGTTTTGCCAGATACTATCCATAAATATAATTTGTTGTGCCAAAGTAATGAAGACAATAAGGGAAATGGCATTATTTATCATTAGATGTTAAATAATGTTAGATGGATGACTAACATCTTTACAGGTAGTCCTCAGCCTACAACCATTTGTTAAGTGACTGAAGTTATGATGACGCTGAATAAATGGTGGTTACAACTGGTCTTTGAAGTTCCAGCCGTCCCAGCACCCCTGTGGTCACGTGATCTCAATCTGGGTGCTTGGCAACTGGTTCGCACTTACGACCAATTGCAGCACCCTGCGATCATGTGATCACAATTTGCAGCCTTCCCTGCAGGCTTCCCCAGAAAGTCAGTGGGGAAGCCAGCAGGGAAGTTTGCAAGTTGCTGGGCTAAATCTTCCCCACCTGCGCACCCTCCCCCAGCCCCTCTGCGCTTTTGCCACGCCAGCCACTCATGCACCCCATGCACCCTCCCTGATCTGCACTGCGCTTCTTGTGCACCCCCGCACACCCTCCCTGACCCTCCCTCTCACCCTCACACACCCTCCCTGACCCATGCTGTGCCTCTTGCACACCCCCTTGCACCCTCCCCAACCCTCCCTTGCACCCTTGCGCACCCTCCCTGATTCTCCCCCGCACACCCACAAACCCCCTCGCTCCCTCCCCACCTGGCAGCAACCACTTACCTGCCTGCCGGCCTGGGACTTGCAACTTCCTGCTGGCTTCCCCACTGACTTTGGTTGTGGGAAGCCAGCAGGAAGTTGCCTTACCTAACGACCATAGGATTCAGTTAATGACAGCAACCGGGACTGCAGGGATTGCCATCGTTAAGTGATGCAGTTGTGCTTTATGACCGCATCACTTAGCAACAGCAATTCCGGTCCCAATTGCTGTCATAAGTCAAGGACTACCTGTAGATGTTAATAGTTAAATGGATGACTGATCTAACTATAGACTGCAAGCTTATCGAGCCTTATTCGGCTAGAAAATAAAGGGAGAGACTGTTGGAACCAAGCAGTCAGTTTGTAGCTGCCTAGCATGTATATGATCTGGCCTTGAGCAATCCAATTTTATTCCAGAGAAGCAGAAGTTTATTGTTATCTCAGTATATGAAACTTAGGGAAAAAAATGTTGGGAAGAGGAGATATAGGACTTATCCATACTGTCTGGTTGTCTTGTTCACCAGAATAGGCCAACAACCCTTTCTAGAGGGCAGAAACAGATGACATCACCCTCTATTAATCCCCTACTCACCACCAAGGCAGGAAGTCGCAAGTCAGGGCACATCTTTTTGCTCCACTTCTGAAGTATACTTTTCAAGATACGTTGCCTTAAGCACTCCGGTCTGTTTGGTATAGCATGCTTTAGTTTGTTTCCAGGTATATTTCACAGAGGCAAGAACACCTGTCAAACTGTGTCAATAATTACCAGGCTTTCTAATAACTTTTAGAGCTGACTGTTGTCATAGTACAGTCACTATAATGCTTGCTTTATAGGTAGAAGCTTGCTGGTTTGAACCCAGGACATTTTTTTTATTACTATTTTTTTTAATTACAATTTTTCTTTCCCAGAATTTCCTACTTCTCCCTGTGCTTTTTTAACAACAACAAAAATCCAGTGGTGCATCATTTCATTGTTTTTCTAGCCACATCCAGTAGAAAAGTTTCATCTCTAGCTCCCAAATAGCTCATAGGTTATTTAGGCTACTTGGAAACTGATAGTGAAACCCTTCTACCTGGAGTGAGCAGAAAAACAATGATACATTGCTGGACTTATTAAAAAATGCAGGGGAAAAGATGTAGTAATTATGGCATATGGTCTGGTTACATGAGGGACCACCTATCTCCCATAGTATCTGCCTGGCCAATTCGATTTGGCAGGGTTGGTACACTCCAGGTTCCTTCAATTAAACAATGTTATCTATTGGGACCCTGGAAGCGCACCTTTGTAGCAGTGCCTCCCCTCTGGAATGAGGTTCCCCCCAAGATCCAGATGGCCCCCACCCTACTGGTCTTTCAAAGGGGCTTGAAGACCTGGCTCTTCTCTCAGGCATTTAGTGAGGGTGAGTGAAGCCCCTTGGATTGGGTGGGTCTGGGTTTTCCCCCCCCCATTCCAGTCTAGTTTCTGTCATTTTTTCTATCTTTGATTCTTTATTTTTTGTTTCTTATTGTATTTTTTAAATGTTTTTAGTTGTGAGCCACCCAGAGTCATTGGGAGTCAGGTGGCATACAAATGTAATAAATAAATAAATAAATAAACAATTAAACTAAACTAAACTAAACTAAACTAAACTAAACTAAACTAAACTATTAAATTTCTGTTGGATTTCAAACTATCAACTTTCCATAATAATGTTTGTTTGTTCTCTTGCATGTATGTGCATTTTGATACTTTACTTTTGTATACATACATTCAATTTAACATGTGGGTATGCGTTTATATATAGTCTGTGTGTGTGTGTGCGCACATGCACACACACACAGATTACAGGTAGTCCTTGTTTAGTGACCACAATTGGGACCAGCAACTCAGTCATTAAGTGAAGCGGTTGCTAAGTGAAACATCACGATTTTACGATCATACTTCAGTTTTGTTTTGCTTTACAGATCTGCGAAAGTCATAAATGCGAGGACTGATTGCAAAGTTACTTTTTCATCACCGTCGTAACTGTGAATGGTTCCTAAATAAGGCAGTCACTAATGTTTCTTGGAATTTCCCCATGATTTCCCTCTAATATTTTAATTCTTTTGTAAACCTTGAGTTGCTTCCCAGTATTGCTGATACCTTTCTTTTGTGTACAGATGGTGCTGTTTGGCTATAGAAGTTATCATGCTGTTAGTATATGACACTTTTATCTTGTTTTTTTAAAACTGTTGTTGCCCATAGTTGCAGAATAGGGTGAGAAATAAATGTTAATTATACCTGTTTTGAAAGAGGGATAGCTTTTCTGCAGTATCCTGAGTGTATATTGTCTTCTGAATGTATTTTCCGCTATCACAATCTGCAGGGAGATGTGTTTCTGAGGGACCATAATTTTTCATTTCTATAGGTACAAAGTGTTCTAATTCTTGCTTTTGGCTCATAAAACAATCCTGTATGATGAACAAGTAGGGAACCATTGAGAAATCATTATAAACTGAAAACTACCATATCATGATTAACTGGACACCTCAGTTTATTTCAGTGAGACTTGTGCAGTAGAATTTGAGTTGCTTTTGTGATTAGATAGCTTATAAATTGAATAAGTAAATGAATAATCCTGACGCGGTGGCTCAGCGGGTTAAACCGCTGAAGCTGTAGACTGCCGGTCGGAAGGTCGGCAGTTCGAATCCCCGCGCAACGAGGTGAGCTCTCATTGTTAGTCCCAGCTCCTGTCGACCCAACAGTCCGAAAGCTTGCAAGTAGATAAATTGGGTACCACCTTAAGTGGGAAAATTTGCTGACGTCGTGTCGGGGGGTCGGCCTCCACCGAAACTGAAGATCCTTTGAATGGTGGCGGTCACGACGGATCCCGAAGTAATAACATCTACAGGACGTCAGCAGCCGGCTCCGACGCAAGGCATCGTGGGACATGTAGTCCAGAAGCCAGAGAACAAGTCGGTTCCCTTACCCCCTTCCTTGACGCGCAGTTTAATGAAATTGTATAACGATGTATGTAAGCGGCCTAGAGTTCTCCGTTAGGGAGGGGATAGGCGGGGTATAAATACAATGATAAAATAAAAATAAAAGTAAACAAACTTCCCATGGATTATGCCATCTGAATCTTTGTCTTGTGCACCAAAATGTCATGGGCCAGCCCTGATCCTGTGTAATATATGACTTGCAATAATATAAGACTAAAATGTTATATCAGTTAATAATATGGTTGTCACTCTGTGTACTTTCTACATTTAATTTCCTTCTGATTGCAGGGGTGAGGAATCTACAAGGAACTAGTATTCAATTAAACATTGTTCCTCCAAGAAAACAGAAGAGATGAAGATTATTTCTTAACATTAAATAGCATGCAACTTGAGACAACTCATACAATAATATATTTGCTGACTGTATATTATGATCAATCTTCTGTGGACTCTTCAGTGTGAAGGTAAAAAAAAAAAGTTAAATATACTGTTAGGGAAAGGATACACTCTCCTCACAGAGTAAGGAGATTTCTCCATGTGTTATATCAGTGTAATACTAGATTGGCTGCATCTGGAATTTATGGGAAAGTGTTTTGCTTCTTTTAAAGGGGAAGAGGAAACCATCTTACCAGTGGGATCTTGGATGCTGCTTATGAGTTCTGGTGCTATATGTCTTTTTGACGTGTTGACAGTTACAAGATCTTAAGAACATCTTTAAAAAGGTGTACAGGAATTTCAGTAGCATGAAGCTTTCCAGAGCATTAGCTCAGTGTCTCCTAAATGTGAGGAGAAAAACCTGTGGTATGTTAAACAAAGCAGTTTTGGTAACCTCTCCCTGCACGCCCATTGTCTCTCCACCACTGGTTTATAATACTGTGTAAGCCGAGCAATCAGGACACTTCAACCCATCACTTTCCTCATGCCAGGAATAATTCAATAAGAGGAAGTTGATGGCTTTGTAGATGGCTGTGCTGTACCTTTCTGCAGTAGTTTGTTTATAAGCTATGGACATCCTTTGAAATTTGCCAGGCCAGTGCAGATAAGCCCCCGGGTTCAGCAGAAGGTTGGTCTCTTAGTGGCATTGACCTCTATCTGGCCTCCTGTACCTTGCTGGGCGTATTCCAAGTTGGACCATAATGGGTGTATTCAGAATGTTAATATCTAAATTGAAAGAAATTGGAGAGGACTCGTCACACCTTGTCATGGGAGAAAGAAGCAACCCTTGAGTTCACCCTCCCAAACTATAGGGAGAATATTTAATCTAGATTTAGGACGAGTGTGTAACTTTTGGGGCAGGGGCTAGACTCGGCCCTAAGCAGTTGCATTCCCAAAAGTGAACAGTCCCAGGACCTTTTAGGTTTCACTCATCAGGAATCCACAATTTGCAATCTCCACAGATTTTAATATAAATTTTAAAATATATAGTTATTTTATTGTACGTTAAAATAAAATATAGTTATTATTACTGTCTAGTCATGTCTTTAATTATTTTCTACTTTTTTCATCTTAAAAATTAAAATGTGGTTAAAAACTTTTGGAGGGCTATGGAGATTGCAAATTGTGGATTCCTGATTTGTGTGAATGTATTCATTGCAAGTTAGTACAGTGTGGTTTATTTGGTTCTGGCTTACCGAACTGTATGAATGCACCTACTGCAGCTTATCAACTTTGTAGCTTAAAAAAAACCATAGCTGAGTGCAGCGCATGACCCAAGGCAATTTTTAGGCTTAATAACTGGTAGCACTGCTACTAAAGAAGGCGCCATTTGTTACTAAATCTAAAGTTTCACATATTGTTTCCAAGAAGGACAGGGTAGTTTGGCACCATGTATTCAATAAAGACAAGTTACAGTGCACTGTTTTGGGTGGTTTGTTTAACTAAATATCTTTATTACCAGGACTTAGTTCAGATTGTAAGTCACAGGACTACAGATAGTTCTAAAAGGGTTCACAAACTTTCTTCCACCACAGTATCTATAGCATAAGGAAATGTTTCCCGATTTGGATACATGAAAATACTGTTTTTTTCATCCATCTTTAGGGACTATTCTATAAGAAGCACCTTGAATCCAGATTGCTTTGGCCAATGAATCATTTAGTGCCACCTGTGAAGCTACATTTATTTTTTTTTATTTTTTTTTGTTGTAAACTCTTTATTTTTACACCAAAATAACATACATATACATGTACATAAAGAAAAACAAAAAACATCCACATACATAAACAACATTAGACAATACATAACCTTCAAACTTCTTTTAATATTAAAATACATCTTTACCCTCTATTACAGGGCTTTTCAAAGTGCCGCCGCTGGCGACACGTCAGCAGCGGTGCGGCGGCGGCACGGCGGGGGCGCGTGCACGGGGGCGACACAGGAGGCCATGCGGCGGCGCGCGCACGCATGGCAGCAACACAGGAGAGCGTGCGGCAGCGGCACGGGGCGCGTGCGGCGGTGCGGGGGGCGGCGCGCGCACGGCGGCAGCGCGGGGGGGCGTGCGGTGGCGCGCACGTGCATGGTGGCGGCGGCAGCGGGTGCCGCTGCCACCGTGCACGCGCGCGCCGCTGCTTCCGGGTGGTGTGGCGACACACCATGCTATGTGTGGCGACACACTTTTGTGTCGTGACACACAGTTTGGAAAGCTCTGCTCTATTACAACCCCCTTTTTCTTTCTCTTCTCGTTCTTAAGTCCTACTTGACCTCCTTTAACTCTCTTTCACCTCTTTCCCCTTCTTCAAAACTTTCTGTCTCTTCCCCTACATTTATTTATAAGGCACAAACAAACTTAAAAATGTATTATTATCAGATTGAGTCAGAAGGGAAAGATATCACTGTTCATGGTAGGAAATTTGGATTAAAAATCATGAAAAGGAGATTACAGTGACAGTGCCATCTGAGTTTAACATTAATGCTGCTAATTACTATTCTGCTACTGGTACCTACTACAGGTAGTCCTTGACTTATGACCACAATTGGAAACGGAATTTCTGTTGTAAGTCATTGCGGTCGTAAGTTGAGTCAACATGTGGCAGGACCTGATTTTATGACCATTTTTACAATGGTCATTAAGCAAACCATGGGTTGTTAAGCAAATCTAGCTTCCGGAATGGACTTTTTTGCCATTCTTTGCTGAAAACTGGCAAAGGAACAAAAAACACAGAAACCGGCAAAACAAGGTTGCAAATCGCAATCATGTGACCGCAGGACACTGCAACCGGTCGTAAATGCGAGCCAGTCACCAAGCACCAAAATTGCAATCATGTGACTGCAGGGGTAGTACAACAGTCGTAAGTGTGAGTACAGGTAGTAAAGCACTTTTAACGAGGCAGTCGTAATTTTGAACTGTCATTAAACGATCATAAGTCGAGGACTACCTGTAAAGCTAAGTAGGATACATCAACTTAGCAGGGGAAATGGAACATTTAGCTTTTTCAAAGGTAAGCTATGAAAAGCAGTTTAAGGTACTTAAAGTCTGACCATCAAGAGATTGGGATTTATTGTGACTTCTGGGGGAGGCATGGTGAACTAGCACATCTCAGAGTGAGCGGAGACGACCGCTGCAAAGACTGAAGAACCAGCGAGTAGACTGGTTCTATGGAATCTCTGGATAAGGGGAGGATGGAAGATTACCTACATGTACTCCAGACAACTGCTCCTCACAAGGAGACCTCAGGACAGCAGTCTCCCGCAGGCTTGAGCGCTGGGAGACAAAGGGAACAGCCATCATGTTCACAACCACAGCAGAGCCTTTTAAAGGACACTGGGTTCACTAACCTCACTTTATAATCACTTTCGGAAATAGCCTATTTAACTGCCTTAAGGCTACAGGTAGTCCTTGACCTACGACCATTCATTCAGCGACTGTTCAAAGTTACAATGGCGCTGAACGAATGGTGGTTACGACTGGTCCTCGGAGTTCGAGCCGTCCCAGCACCCCCGCGGTCACGTGATTGCAATCTGGGTGCTTGGCAATCAATTTGCACTTATGAATGATTCCTGCGCCCTGCAATCATGTGATTGCCACTTGCAATCTTCCCTGCAGGCTTCCCCAGAAAGTGGGTAAGCCAGCAGGGAAGATCGCAAGTCACTGGGGTAAGTCTCCCCCACCCGCACACCCTCCTCCAGCCACTCGCACACCCTTGTGCACTCTTGCACACCCTCCCTGACCCGTTCCGCACCCTCACACACCCTCATGCACCCTCCCTGATCTGCACTGCACCTCTCACGCACCCTCTTGCACACTCCCTGACCCTTGCCGCACCTCCCCCACACCACCATGCAACTTCTTGCCAGCTTCCCCACTGACTTTCGTTGTGGGAAGCCAGCAGGAAGTTGCCTCTCCTAACGACCATGGGATTCTTTTAACAATGGCAACTGGGACTGCACGGATTGCCGTCGCTAAGTGACACAGTTGCACTTTATGACCACATTGCTTAGCGACAGAAATTCCAGTCCCAATTGCCATCGTTGAGGACTACCTGTATTAGAGATCTTCAGAACAACAGGTTTGAAAAGCCACCTGTTGAGTTTACCTTAATTCTTGAACAAAAGAAAAATCAACTATAAGCGTAAGAATTTAAAGAATTGGAAATAAATGGCAAAAAGCTAAATAAGACTTTGATCCAAGAAAGTTATAAATGAATTAAGGGTCCAGATAAATTTGGAATATTAAGACATGTACTATAGGTTTTGTAAATAATTATATAAGTAAACAGCCTTTTGTGGGAACTAAACTGTTTTGTCTATCCTAAGTCATAACAGATTTGAGACTTCATGATTTCAGAAATTGGACACTGGAGGAGTCTAAAGTTTCTAGGCAGAAAAGGGAAAGGAAAAAAAAACATGAAATCTTGCATATTGTTTTTGGTTAGCACTGGGATTTACAAAATGACACAAAATGGTATGACATTTGAAATACTGCAGGAGATTTTTGAAAAATGGGGTCAGAAATTAGCAGCTACAGTGTCAGTAATTATATCTGCTTCTATGCATAGACTATATCCAAAAGATGTTAACAAAGGAATGACAGATGTGAAACAAATTTGGCCTGATGTAGAAATATCAGAACCAGAAATACTGGATAATAAAAAAAGCATGGATTATAAAACAGAGAAGGCAGCTAAAGTGGAAATATAAGTGAAGAAAATGACCCAGATAAGGGCTTTCTCCTGGATATATAAAAGAAGTTGGTTAAAGCTTTGAAAATTAAAGTGGAAATACAAATGACAAACCAAGAGAACATCCTGGATAATGACTTTTTATGGGATTTACAAAAGAGGTTTGCTAAAGCCTCAAAGAAGCCTTTGGGATGGAAAAAAGAAAAATGGAAGAGAAACCAAATCCTACGACAATATTTGAATGAATTAAATATCAGGATTGTCAGAAGTAAAAGGAAGGAAGATAAAGTTGGTTTGTTTGACCAAGGCTAAAATAAGACATGTTTCTATAAAGCTCAGGTACACCTTTGGAGGCAGTGACAGACTTTGTATTTCTAGGCACAAAGATTACTGCAGACGCTGACTGCAGCCAGGAAATCAGAAGACGTCTACTTCTTGGGAGGAGAGCAATGGCAAATCTTGATAAAATAGTTAAGAGCAGAGACATCACACTGACAACAAAGGTCCGCATAGTTAAAGCAATGGTATTCCCCGTAGTAACCTATGGCTGTGAGAGCTGGACCATAAGGAAGGCTGAGCGAAGGAAGATAGATGCTTTTGAACTGTGGTGTTGGAGGAAAATTCTGAGAGTGCCTTGGACTGCAAGAAGATCAAACCAGTCCATACTCCAGGAAATAAAGCCAGACTGCTCACTTGAGGGAATGGTATTAAATGCAAAACTGAAGTACTTTGGCCACATAATGAGAAGACAGGATACCCTGGAGAAGAAGCTGATGCTAGGGAAAGTGGAAGGCAAAAGGAAGAGGGGCCGACCAAGGGCAAGATGGATGGATGATATTCTGGAGGTGACAGACTCAACCATGGGGGAGCTGGGGATGGTGACGGCCGACAGGAAGCTCTGGCGTGGGCTGGTCCATGAAGTCACGAAGAGTTGGAAGCGACTGAACGAATAAACAACAACACACCTTTATGGACTTTTTGCTGACACTAGGACTGAAAAGTTGATGATTTATGGATTTGCATATAGATAAGGGATGGGTTATGGGAAGAAGAGATATTTGTTTGTAACCTTATAGGGGGTGAAGTTATTAAGTTTGTTTATACTTGTCATGAAGATCGGAAGTCACTTCTTTAAATATTTCTTTTCTTTTCTTTATCTTTCTTTTCCTTTTTTTCCTTTTCCTTTTTCTTTCCTTACACTTTTTATTCTTTCTTTCTATCTCTCTTTTTCTTTCTGAGTTTAGTTTGTATTTGCTTTTCCTATTGTAATCAAAATTTTCAATAAAATTATTTTAAAAAAGATATTGGGATTTATTGTATAAACAGTTTTTCAATGTTTTCTTTGGATGGATGGAATTGAAAGTGAACATCTTACAGTGATGAAGCACAAATGAATTACAATAGAGGATCTTGTTTTACCTTAAAAACAAACCAATTTAATATGGCACAATTCTGTACCTGTCTACCTGATTTGATCTGAATTATATACAAAGACCACACTGACAAATTAAGAAACAGTATAATAGGTCAGCTGTAAGAAAAAAAATACAACAGAAATTGTAAGACAATCTTTCTGTGGCTTCTATTCCATTAAAGAGTTCATAACAAAAAGGAGTTAATCTATCTAAAGATGCTTTTTTAGCTACCACAAACTTCAATTCGTATGGAAGCTGTGAAAAGTATTTGCAGGAATTTTGCCCTGCCTAAAATTTATAGAAAAAGGGGAACTGAGATTAAACATACTGAGATGTGTTTCAAGAAGATTGAGACTGGTTTAAAGAATACTTAATTGAAGATGCATTTGAAGTCCAGTACATCTGAAGGGCCCCTTCATGGATCACTGCCTTGTCGTGGCGAAGGGGCTTGCGTAACTCAATGAAGTCAGGTCAAGAAGAACAGGTCATGATGGAGAGTTCTGACAAAACGTGGTCCACTGGAGGAGGGAATGGCAAACCACTCCAGTATCCTTGCCAAGAAAACCCATGGACAGTATCAAAAGGCTAAAAGATATGACGCCGGAAGATGAGCCCCTCAGGTCGGAAGGTGTCCAAAATGCTACTGGGGAAGAGCGGAGGGCAATTCCGAGTAGCTCCAGAAAGTGTGAAACGGCTGGGCCAAAGCCGAAAGGACGCTCAGTTGTGGATGTGTCTGGAAGTGGAAGGAAAGTCCGATGCTGTAAAGAACAATATTGCATAGGAACCTGGAATGTAAGAACTATGAATCAAGGTAAGCTGGATGTGGTCAAACATGAGATGACAAGATTGAACATCGACATATTGGGAATCAGCGAACTAAAATGGACAGGAATGGGCGAATTTAATTCAGGAGACCATTATATATACTACTGTGGGCAAGAATCCCTTAGAAGAAATGGAGTAGCTCTCATAGTCAATAAAAGAGTGGGAAAGGCAGTACTGGGGTACAACCTCAAAAACGACAGAATGCTTTCAGTTCGAATCCAAGGCAAACCATTCAACATCACAGTGATCCAAGTCTATGCCCCAACCACTGATGCCAAAGAAGCTGAAGTTGACCGGTTCTATGAAGACCTACAACACCTTCTAGAACTAACACCAAAAAAAGATGTCCTTTTCATCATAGGGGACTGGAATGCTAAGGTAGGAAGTCAAAAAATAACTGGAATAACGGGCAAGTTCGGCCTCGGAGTACAAAATGAAGCAGGGCAAAGGCTAATAGAGTTTTGTCAAGAGAACACGCTGGTCATAGCAAACACTCTTTTCCAACAACACAAGAGACGACTCTACACATGGACATCACCAGATGGTCAATACCGAAATCAGATTGATTATATACTTTGCAGCCAAAGATGGAGAAGCTCTATACAATCAGCAAAAACAAGACCTGGAGCTGACTGTGGCTCAGATCATGAGCTTCTTATTGCAAAATTTAGGCTTAAATTGAAGAACGTAGAGAAAACCACTAGACCAATCAGGTATGACCTAAATCATATCCCTTATGAATATACAGTGGAGGTGAGGAATAGATTTAAAGGATTAGATCTGGTAGACAGAGTGCCTGAAGAACTATGGATGGAGGTTCGTAACATTGTACAGGAGGCAGCAACTAAAACCATCCCAAAGAAAAAGAAATGCAAGAAAGCAAAGTGGCTGACTGATGAGGCTTTACAAATAGCTGAGGAAAGAAGGGAAGCAAAAGGCAAGGGAGAAAGGGAAAGATATAAACAACTGAATGCAGAATTCCAGAGAATAGCAAGGAGAGATAAGAAGGCCTTCTTAAATGAACAATGCAAAGAAATCGAGGAAAACAATAGAATGGGGAAGACTAGAGATCTCTTCAAGAAAATCGGAGATATCAAGGGAACCTTTTGTGCAAAGATGGGCATGATAAAGGACAAAAAAGGCAGGGACCTAACAGAAGCAGAAGAGATTAAGAAGAGGTGGCAAGAATACACAGAAGAACTATACAAGAAAGATCTTAATATCCCTGATAAATACGATGGTGTGGTCACTGACCTTGAGCCGGACATCCTAGAGAGTGAAGTCAAGTGGGCCTTAGGAAGCATTACTAACAACAAAGCTAGCGGAGAAGACAGTATCCCAGCTGAGCTATTTAAAATCCTAAAAGATGATGCTGTTAAAGTGCTGCACTCAATATGCCAACAAATTTGGAAAACTCAACAGTGGCCACAGGATTGGAAAAGGTCAGTTTACGTTCCAATTCCAAAGAAAGGCAATGCCAAAGAATGTTCAAACTACCGTACAATTGCGCTCATTTCACATGCCAGCAAGGTTATGCTCAAAATCCTACAAGCTAGGCTTCAGCAGCATGTGAACCGAGAACTACCAGAAGTGCAAGCTGGGTTTCGAAGAGGCAGAGGAACTAGAGATCAGATTGCCAACATTCGCTGGATCATGGAAAAAGCAAGAGAGTTCCAGAAAAACATCTACTTCTGCTTCATTGACTACGCTAAAGCCTTTGATTGTGTGGATCACAACAAACTGTGGCAAAGTCTTAAAGAGATGGGAGTACCAGACCACCTTACCTGTCTCCTGAGAAACCTGTATGTGGGTCAAGAAGCAACAGTTAGAACCGGACATGGAACAACCGACTGGTTCAAAATTGGGAAAGGAGTACGACAAGGCTGTATATTATCACCCTGCTTATTTAACTTATATGCAGAGTACATCATGAGAAATGCCGGGCTGGATGAATCACAAGCCGGAGTTAAGATTGCCGGGAAAAATATCAACAACCTCAGATATGCAGACGATACCACCCTAATGGCAGAAAGTGAAGAGGAACTAAAGAGCCTCTTGATGAGGGTGAAAGAGGAGAGTGCAAAAGCTGGCTTGAAACTCAACATTAAAAAACCCAGATCATGGCATCTGGTCCCATCACTTCCTGGCAAATAGAAGGGGAAGAAATGGAAGCAGTGACAGATTTTATTTTCTTGGGCTCCAAGATCACCGCAGACGGTGACTGCAGCCATGAAATTAAAAGACGCTTGCTCCTTGGGAGGAAAGCTATGGTAAACCTAGACAGCATATTAAAAAGCAGAGACATCACCTTGCCGACAAAGGTCCGTATAGTTAAAGCTATGGTTTTTCCAGTAGCAATGTATGGCTGTGAGAGTTGGACCATAAGGAAGGCTGAGCGCCGAAGAATTGATGCTTTCGAGCTGTGGTGCTGGAGAAGACTCTTGAGAGTCCCTTGGACTGCAAGGAGGTCAAACCAGTCAATCCTAAAGGAAATCAACCCTGACTGCTCATTGGAAGGACAGATGCTGAAGCTGAAGCTCAAATACTTTGGCCACCTAATGAGAAGAGAAGACTCACTGGAAAAGACCCTGATGCTGGGAAAGACTGAGGGCAAAAGGAGAAGGGGACGGCAGAGGATGAGATGGTTAGATAGCATCACCGATGTAATGAACATGAATTTGAGTAAACTCCGAGAGACAGTGGAGGACAGGAAGGCCTGGCGTGCTATGGTCCATGAGGTCACGAAGAGTCGGACACGACTGAACGACTGAACAACAACAACAACAACAACATCTGAAGGGCACCACTGCAGTTCTATTACCTTTGCTCAAAAAATTATTTCAGATGATGAGATTTTTAAGATAACACAGTGAATTGCCAGATATAAATATGGGATAAACATAGACACCATTTGTAATATATCCACTTTTAAGCAGGCTTCAACTTTGAATGAACTGTCCTTTTCTTGACTCTTAAAAGATGCAAGCATGTGAAATTTATATATATTTATAGAAAATATATTGGACTAGAGGCGTCCAGTGGGAAATGGCGGACTGAACAACCTTGCCTGTGAGCTCTGTGGGCAGAGCTGGCAGCGTGGCAGTTTTTTCTGGGCACAGACAGGTTTTTCTGTAGCCCCAAGTGTTTTTCCGGATTAAGGAAAACGCTGAGAATCAACCCATCTGTCCTCCAGATGGTGAGTTGTAGCCAGGAGATTGTGGACAGCATCTGCGACCGAGCAGTAAGACTTCACCGGGAGGTTGGGATACCATCTCTTTCTGAGCCATGCTTGCATCCCCTTAAAGGGGAAATAAGTCCTGCCTTCCCATTTCTTAAGCACCCAATTTGTTTTTTTAAGTTTTGTACCCCAAGAGAAGCTTTTTATAGTAAGAAAAAGCGAAATCTCTTGGTGAATATATTTATTTCTGAAGATTTTTAACTATAAAAAATAGTTCTGGCTTGTTTTCCCATCTGGATTGTATTGAGGGCTGAAACTGTAAGATTGCCTTTCCGTTGCTATTTTTGGTGCTGAATTTGAAGGACGGTGTGTTTTCCTACATGTTGCTTTTGATTTCTTATTTTAAACTCTTGGCTTTCTGTTTACTTTCTTTGGGTTGTCTGCTAGTATATTTTCCTTTGTTAATTTTGGATTAATTCACTAACCTCTATTTCTGTGAGTTAACTCTTTAGGTGGTGCCATAATTTACTGTTTGAACTATGGAAGATTTTAAAGAAGATTTTAAAGAAGACTTCATAGAACTTGTTGACAGCAAAAAGAGATTTTTTCAAAGGGTTTTCAAGTTATTATGCAGATTGTTTGGGACATTCGAGATGAGATTCTGGCTAAATCGGTCAACTATATGAAAATACTGTGATGGAAGAAGAAGCTGGAAAAGATGGCGATTTTACTGCTGTGAGGGAGATTGAAGTATTCCCAGCTGACAACTATGGATTGGTGTTTAGAGGGTTAAAACAATTGTTTAACTTTAAGATTGCACAAGGAACTGCCATGCTGGGGAAATGTTATGACTATCTGGATCAATGTTATGGGAAAGAAGAGTATGTTATGTGGGAGTTTTTTTTCTCTTTTGCTGGAAAGTTTGTATCTTTGGAGGTTGTTGGGTTGTTGGATCTTTGTAAAAAAATGCTTTTGGGGTAATGGTGAAATATCTAAATGTGGAGTCCATGGTGCTCTCTGAGCCTTGTTGTTTTCTTGCAGACGTTTCATTGCCAGGCTAGGCAACATCTTCAGTGCGAAAAGGGAGTGGAACTTGCTCTCTGTTTATATACCCTGGCTTGTCCTGCCTGTGTTGGTGGGGGTGTTGTACTCTCCTTGGTAGTACCTTGATTGGGTTGTTGTTTGCTGCTTGGTTGATTGACTGAGTTAATAGTTCCTTGATTAGGGTCTATTGTGTTGTTTGATTGTTCCTCTGCTGCTAATCTTGCTGTTAATCTTTGCATATCTTGTTGTTGATTGCTGGCAAAGAGGTGTTCTGGTCTTCTGGCTTTTCTATTGTCTCTTATGAATGGTATGTAAATGTTGTTTACCTCTATGTGTCTGTTGATGGCTGCTTTGTCTGAGTGCCAAGCTTCCAGGAATTCTCTAGCATTTTTGGATTTGGCTTGGTTTAATATGCTCAGTTTCCTAGTTGAAGTATGGTTAAGTCTGTCCATGTGTTGTGAGATTAAGGAGTTTTCATCGTGTCTTCTGACTGCTAGTTGGTGTTCGTGGATGCGTTCTGCTAGTCTTCTGCCAGTCTGTCCTACATAGTGGCTGTTACAGTCCTTACACTGTATGTTGTAGATAACTCCTGTTTTTTCTTCTTGGGCTACTGGGTCTTTTGGTTTACTTACGATGTTCTGAAGGGATTTGGTTGGTTTGTGTGCTACAGTGATGCCGTGTGGTTGTAACAGTCTATTAGTAGTTTCTGAGATGTTTCTGATGTATGGCAGTGTAATGCTTTTCATAGCTTCTGTTGGTTTTGCTGTGGTGGGTTGAGTGGTCAGGCACTTTTTGATAAAGTTGCGTGGATATCCATTTTGCTGGAAGATGCTATATAAGTGGTCTGTTTCCTTTTTCTGGTGTTCTGGGTTGCTGCAGTGTGTTTGTGCTCGTCTGAATAGTGTTCTTACACAGCTCCTCTTGTGAGAAGTAGGGTTATTGCTTTGGTAGTGGAGCACTTGGTTAGTGTGGGTAGATTTCTGGTAGACTTGTGTTTCTAGAATGCCATCATTTCCTCTACTGATGAGGAGGTCCAAGAAGGGTAGTGTGTTGTTGTTTTCTTCTTCCCTTGTGAATTTTATTCCTTTGAAGATGTTGTTGATGGCTTCATGTGTTTCCTCCAGTTGATCCTTTTTTATTATGACGAAGGTATCACCTACATACAGGATCCATACTTTGGGTTGTATGTGTGGGAGTGCTATCCTTTCTAGACATTGCATTACTATCTCTGCTATGAGTCCTGAGAGTGGTGATCCCATAGGTGTTCCTTTGATTTGTTGGTATATTTGTCCATCAAACTGAAAGTAGGTGGTGAGGCAGAGGTTGATGAGGTCCATGATTCTGGGTATTTTGATCTTGGTGTATCTAGTTAGGTCATGTGTGTTACGTAGAACTGCTGCCATGGATTTAAATGCCGTGGTATATTTTGAGGAGGGGTAAAAAATTAAGAAATATTTAATTGGACTGATAATGAGGTTAACATGATTTACAGGATTTTTTATTTGTAAGACTTAAAGGTATTGACAAGTTATAATAATATTTTATACTGTTTTTAGGCATAATAGGGTTAAGATTGTTAATTATAAAGGTATAAGAATATAAGAATAATTAGATTGATAATGAGGCTAATATGATTTCTTTTGTTATGGTTTGGATTAGGATTTATAGGATTATAGATTTGTAAGACTTAAAGGATATTGATAAGATATAATAATATTTTATATTGTTTTTTAGGTTTAATAGGGTTAAGATTGTTTATTATAAAGGCAGACAATTTATTTGCTTTTACAATTTGATGCTTATTGTGTAGACAGAAGTATGTAGAATAGTAGTAGGAAGAAAAAAAATTAAATGGATTGTTTTTAAGAGGGAGCGAAGTTTGAAGTAGAAATAAATAAACAAACAAATAAATAAATAAATAAATAAATAAATAAATAAATTCTTTTTTATGTAAGGGGAAGGAGCAATTGTATTAGAGATTTGTATATTTGTATATATAAGATTTTCAAAAGTGGTTTGCCACTGAGAGAGTGACTGACCCAAGGTCACCCAGCTGGCTTTATACCTAAGACAGGGCTAGAAGTCTCCCAGTTACTAAGCTTGTGCCTTAACCACAACACCAAACCAGCTCTCTATTATGTATGGTACATTTTAAAAAATTAATTGACAGATAGAATTACCATGCAATCTGAAGTAAATATTTAATATGCTAACAAAACTAAATTCAATGTTGCGCAATTAATTTGTTTTTTTTTTAATTGTAGCCCCACAGCAATATGCTGTAATTAGAGGATATGTTTGTATATTTTAGTCTTAAAAGTAAAAATAATCATTTTTATGTTGTAGATTTTCTTTAATTTAAAATTATAATTACTTCACAATGATAATTCCCACTTCTATACTGGAGACTTGCCTTCCTTTTTATCTCCTTGTAGACAAAGAATATGAGAGCCAGTTTGGTGTAGAGGGTAAGGCACCAGGCTAGAAATGGGGAGACCATGAGTTCTAGTCCCGCCTTAGGCACAAAGCCAGCTGGGTGACCTTAGGCCAGTCACTCTCTCTCAGCCCTAGGAAGGAGGCAATGGCAAACCACTTCTGAAAAACCTTGCTAAGAAGACTGCAGGGACTTGTCCAGGAGTCTCCAGGAATCAGACACGATTAAACGGATAAAAAAAAGACGAAGAATATATAGGTCCCTATGTGCCTTACCCTATTACCATTATGCTGACTGTTTTGAGGATCATGGGAACAGCTGAAGTCCAATATAAATGGAGGACATCAGATTGCATAAGGCTGAATCCAACCACTTGTTTCAACGTTTGGAATGAAGGCTTTTACATGAAATGTGGTTGATTAAGGAAATGAATTTTAAGACGGAGTGGCTGTGGATTAATGGCTCCTCGATATCTAGGAAGTTGCCATCTTTAGTTCTGGATGGGGTGGCACTGCCCCAGACAGACCCGGTGCATAACTTAGGAGTCCTCTTGGACTCACGACTCCTGCTCGAAGAGCAGGTGGCAGTCGTGGCCAGGAGGGCCTTTGCACAACTTCGTGTTGTGTGCCAGTTATGACCTTTCCTGGAACGAGAGGCCCTTAGAACGGTCACTCATGCCCTGGTTATCTCACATATAGACTACTGTAATGCACTCTACATGGGGCTACCCTTGAAGAGTATCCAGAAGCTTCAGCTGATCCAGAATGCAGCCGCATGGACAATCTTGGAAGTCCCTTATCGGACACATGTAACACCTTTGTTACGCGAGCTGCACTGGGTTCCAGTTTGCTTCCGGGTCCAATTCAAGGTGTTGGTTATGACCTTTAAAGCCCTTCATGGCATGGGACCAGGTTACCTAAGGGACCGTCTTATCCCCATTACATCGTCCCGTCCCATCCGGTCATGCAGGGAAGGCATGCTACGGACCCCATCGGTTAAAGAATTCCATCTACCAGGGTCACGGAAGCGTGCCTTCTCTGCACTAGCGCCTGCCCTGTGGAATATTCTTCCCCCAGAGTTAAGACAGTCCCCCTCGCTCCTGGACTTCCGGAAAAAACTCAAGACTTGGCTCTGCCAACAGGCCTGGGGCGGGAAGAAGTGTATACACTCTTGGGGATGGCTAATACATTAGGATGGCCCTAGAATTTCCCTTTCCAGTATTTAAAAAAAAGATACTACCATCTTGATTTTATTATATTTATTGTATTTTTTAAATTGCTTATTTTAATGTTTATTTGACTCTATTTATATTGTATTGGAGTTTGTGTGGGATTGTAAACCGCCCAGAGTCCCTGTGAGGGAGTTGGGCGGTGATAAACCGAATGAATGAATGAATGAATGAATGAATGAATGAATGAATGAATGAATGAATATATAAATGAATATATAAATAAATAAATTTTAACACTGACCAATTAAATTGTGTTGGGCCCAACGTTTAATGAGTATACAGATAAATGCCACTTGCTAACATTATTTGGCATTGCAGGCTCTAGTACCTTTGAAAGTAAATGCTTAAAAATGTACTTACGATGAAATACAGGAACATATTCAGGTCGTGCTAGTCTCCTAAGTAACATTAATTCCCCAGAGTACTGCCTCTGATCTCTTAAATTTAAAATTTTAAACTGTGGGCAGACTCTTAGCTCCTCCCTCTATTTAGAAGTTGGTATGGCCCATGGTTATGAATGTAGTTCACACAAAGCCTGCAGATTTCCAGTTCTTCACTAATGCCTCCTGACTATCTGGCCTGCTAAGGGAAACAGCCACCATGATTTTGGCAACCTGCTATTTCACACATTTATTTCACACATTTATTCACACATTAATCTGCATGCTTTGCTTCTTCTTTTGTATATTGAGAGGACAAAAAAGACAGATCTAGGCTTGGAACAGACACTCCAGATCAGGAAGCCTATGAAATGCATCTTTTTGGGGCTACCTTTTGCTGACTGGAGATCCAAAGAACAGACACGCTTTTAAATCTGTCCCCAGCCTTCCATATCTCAGAGTTTCAAATTCAAAAGCACTGACTCTTCAGTACGTCGTGATCTTTTAATCACAAATGGGTGTAGATAGAGAGTTACGGATTTACTCTGGGACCTCTTCGTCTGTCCTCTGTCTATTTATGAGATTGCTAGTCTGAGGTCACTACCTTCTGCCTTTTTTCCAGGCACACATGCACAGAGCACATGCTCCTGGACTCTCCTCTGTTAGGACGTAGCCTAGGTGCTAAGCTTTGCCTATACAGTATTTATTTATGGTTTAATTAAATTATTTATTTAATTATTATTATCCTGTAAATAACTCTCCTTTCTGTTACATTTATAAGATCTGCTGCTTTAATCAAGATTCAGGTCATATTCCTGATCTCGGGAACACTCACACGCACCCAGAGAATGCTTCAGGTCGAACACCATGGAAAGTACAGGAGAGCACCGAGATTCTTGCCTATGAATAGAGTTACTGCATTGTGCAGAGCCAGTGTGAGGGTTCAGTTTTGCCTGAAGAGGAACTGCATGCTGCGTTACTTAATAGGCTGATTTTAGTACTTAAGTATTAAAGTCAGCCTGTTTCTTTTGCCCATCTAAACTGCGATATTAAACACACAATGGAATAAATACAGGATTTCACTGTTTATTATTTAAGTTATTTAACTCTATTTGCATCCAGATTGAAATATTTAAATTGCATGCATTTAAAATAATTTATAAATACATTATCAAAGCAATACACTTCAGAAGTTGTTAATTGCTGAAATATATTTATGTAGGAATGGTAGAACAGCTGTATTGCCAATTTTTATTAGCTTCCATGCACAACCTATTGCTCTTCCCACCCAAACTTTCTTCTTTTTTCTTCCATTCTCCTGAGACTTGGAAACTGGAGTGTTTGTTAGCAGAAATCCTGGTTTCTGGAGGCAGCTCTGTGCACTTATCTATTCTGATAAACAGCAACTGCCGTTAGTGAAAATTCTTGGTATTGTTAACTACTGGAAATAATATTTGTTACTAACTTTTAACCCAGATAATTGATTAAATTATTAAATTATTAAAAATTAACTTATTATTAAAGTGATCAAAATGGATAAAAAATTAATACTCTGCTAGGTACAAATCGAAGGTTTGAAAAAGAAAGGGGGAATGATATAAAAGTATAAAATTCATTATTGGGGAAATTAATTATTTGGGAATTATCTGAGTATGAAGAAAGAACTGGTGAGTTTTTTTTATTTTTTGCTCTGATCTTGCCCCATACGAAGTTCAGGACAGTGGCATACAAGACTGTCCTTGCCCACCCGTCAAGAGGTTATCCACCCCTGTGTCATATATTCTCATCAAGATTCTGAGAAGCCTTTAGAGGTCTCTTTCACACATAAGAGAACAGTGTTAGCCCACAAATAAGAGGGCCTTTCAAAGTGCCTAAGGTCACTCCCCCGGTTTGGGGCTAAAATTAGGTTTAAACAAAGTCCATCACTTTGTTTGTTATGCTGAATAATTAATATATCCAAAGGAGCAAATATGATTTTCTTCTGAGGTTCAGTGGCAACCTGTAGAGAATATTTTTGTCATATAAGGCATGGGAAAAAATTTTGTGCATTCAGGAAACAAATTGCTTTCTTCTCAGGGTTGAATTCAAGGTATGTAATATGTTACAGGTACTGGCTTTTTAGTCCCATACTCTCAAGAAAGGATCCCTAACAATGTACTGCTAGCACACATAAACAAGTAAATAACTCAGAACCATATCTTCATATCAAGACTATTCCATTGTAGATTCCTATATTTTGCTCTGGGAATCCTGGGTAACATGCATAATTTTCACTGAAATCCTATGTATGGCTACTTGCAATAAGTGTCACTTTTCAAATATATTTTTATAGGAAATTATTTTTTTTCTTTAAGAAAAATATTTTCTTATTTTCTCTTTACCTTATATATTCTGCTTCAGGAGTTAAAACCTTGTCAACCTCATACTTATTTGTCCATTAAAAATACAATAATAAGATGCCTCCAACTAAGATGAGGTTGATATTATTATCTTCTTCTGAGGATTTCCTAATGGATTGGCCACTGTTAAAGAAATAATCACAGATTCTTCATTATACAAGTAGGTGAGAAAATAATGGAATTCAGCTCCAGAGCTTTTTATTTGGAGAAGGAGTTAATCATCTGTCGGAGATGCAGTATAATTGACAAACCCTCCTTCCACTGGCAACTCTAGGCCTTTGAGTTCCATTTGGAGCAGATTACTATACAATATAGGAAATTGGAGAATTAGGAAAACAATTAAGCAGACCCTGGATCACATTCCTATTTCACTTTAACAATTTAAATAGTAACCATTGTGCAAAATTATTGGAGTTCCAATTAAAACCTGAATGCTGCATTTGAGAACTTCAGATGTGAACACAGTTTACACGTTGAACATTTCTAATTGGAAATAAGCCCTTAGTGTTCAATGGTCCTGGAGTTTTTACATATGAGTTTTCTACTCTTTTTTATTTTTTTGGTATACCAGTTATGTCAAAGGCATCATTCAAAATTGCTCAACTGCATTTTGGAAGAATCTGTCAGCATTGATTGCTATTTTTTATTGATGCAATTTATATTAGTCCTATTTAGACATTCTAATTATTCACAAGTTGAGAGAATATATAAGCTTGCCAGACACTAGAAATATATGTCTCTGTTTCTCTCTCTTTTTGGTGCCTTCGGGTCAGTCTTGACTCCTGGCAATTGCCTTGGACAAGTCCCTGCAGTTTTCTTGGCAAGATTTCAGAAGTGATTTGCCATTGCCTGCATACTACACAATAATTTATAGATTTTGCAAACTTCCAGGTTTTACAAAATGAATTGTCACGCAAGATTTGCATTCATAACATTTAATTATGATGTCATTTAGAATCCCTTTATTTTTAATTAGCAATGTGCTTTTCATATTAGAATTATATACAGAGCAAGAGACATCCATTTTGCTTATAATCCAAAATATTTTTATATGCTAATTTTTCTAACTCAAGTTATAAAGTGAACATTTGGATTTCAATGTCATTTATCTGTTATCTCATTTTCATGCTTGGCTCTGAAAGCATAAAAAAATTGCCAGAGCTTTTCTCTCTAGACAAGAGCAGTTGGACTTCCAGCTGCTTAATTTCCAGATTATATCTGTGTTACTCCCGGGGCCAATTTGAATGTTAGTTGTTCTCTGAAAAGAGCAGATGTGGAGTCAACTGTAGTTTAGAGTAGTTACAAAAATGTTTTATGTGAACTAGAAACATGTGTGTCTTAATCCATATATTTAAGTGGATTCTGTCATATACATACCACAGAATGAAATCTTTGCTGTTTGCTTCCAACATGTATATATACACAATTATTTTTTCCTCTTTTTTTAGTAAGAATTTTATTGAGTTTAAAGCAAAGATAAAAACTACAAAAAAGAAAAAAACTACAAAAAAGAAAAAAAAAACTAAAGTGAGAAACACAAGAAAAAGAATTTTAAAGATTACATAAGAAGTGACTTCCGACTTTCAACAAGAATATATAGCACTTTCCATAATTAATCCCTTACTCTATATCAAACCAAGATCACATTATTTGTATATATCAATCCATCAGCACACATAAAAATTACTAAATTGCTCCTTCCCCTTATATTAAAAAAGAAAAAAAATGTATAAATGTCTAAACCAGCTTCCCTCCCGTAAACACAACCTTTATTCAATTATTTCCTTCCTAACACTATTCTATATATTTTTGTCTACTATAATAAAAATCAAAGTATAAAAACATAAAAATTATCTACTTTTATAAATAATAATACTACAACAATCTTAACCCTATTAAACCTAAAACCAAGCATTTTTTTTCTTATTTTTTTTCATAATTGATAATACTACAACAATCTTAACCTTATTAAATCTAAAACCAAGCAATTATTATTATACCTTATAGATATCTACCTTATAAATCTTAAAAATCAAACAAACCTTATAAAGAAACCAGTAAATCTTAATCCAAATCATTAAAAAGACATAAAATCATAAAAACCTCATTATCAATCCAATTAAGCATTCTTAAATTTTTACCCCACTTCAAAATATGTCAAAACATTTACATATCTCCATTTTACAAACAAGGCATTTTTCATACAGGACTCAAACAGCCCAACTGCCCCCCCCCCCATAAACTCAGCCTTCTCAAAACTCCCACAAAGCAAGTTCTTTCCCATAACATTTCCCAAAAAAGCCATAACAATCCCCCAGAAAAACAACTTTCTGTGTAGTCTGCAGCTCAGATTGTCGTTTTAACCCCTTCAACATCAAAATGTAATCTTCGCCTGGCGTTACTTTGATCTCACTGTCAGTAAAAACACCATCTTTATCCAAATCTCCATCTTCCTCCATAACATCTTCAGCCAGATGACACACTTTAGAGATAATCTCTTCCCCAATGTCCCGAATATTCTGCGGAATAGCTTGACGGCACTCTGAGTCTCTTTGAAAGTCTGCTTAAGCTCACAACGGAGCTCTGAAAGAATCTCATTAAAATCCTCCATTTTTCAGGAAGTAGATTATGGCGCCTCCTAGATACTTGACTCACACAGATAGGAGTTTATGGGTTAATAGAAAAGATCCAAATGAAATTGGCAAGGGAAAGTGCACTGACAAGCAGGTCCCAAAGAAAGTAAACAGAAAGCTGAAGATTCAAAATGACAAGTCCAGCGTGTAGGAAAATACTCAGTCCTTCAAATTCATTACAAAAATAATGACAGGAAAGCAATTATTCTCAGTCGTCCTTGTTCTTTAAACAGGAAAACAAGCCAAAAATTTAAAAAAAAATTAAAACATTTAATCCAGAAATAACAATAAGCACCAAGAGGGTCCACTTCTTCTTGATGTAGAAAGCCTCTCTTGGGGTATGTAAACTTAAAAAATATATAAACTGGGTGATTTAGAAATGGATGGCTCGATCTACTGTCCCTTTAAGGCTGCAAACGTGGCTAGGAAATGATGGCGTCCCCCGCCTCCCGTTGTCCCTTACCAGATTGTTGCAAACGCTGCGATTCTCTGGCTGCAAGACGGCGTTTAGGAGAACAGATGGGGTGATTCTGAGCTTTTTCTTCACATGAAAAAGCTCTGGGTTCCAGGAAAAAGCCTGTCAAGCCCACCCACCCCCAAAAAGCACGCGTTGCCAGCTCTGCCCGCAGATCTCGCGGACACAGCTGCTCAGTCGGCCATGTTCCCACCGGAAGCCACACTTATTTTTTCCATAGACTGACACTTTGTTTCTGAATCTGTCAGGTCTCTGGCAGGCACACAGAGCCCTGCCATTAAGAGGCCATTGGCTTAATCAAAGACCACAGAAAGAACAATCAAATCACACCTCCCAGAGGGTACTCCAGGTCACCAGCAGCGGACCAGAGGGAAGCCTTCAGCAGGGAGGGGGCGGGCGCTCTGACGGGAGGGGGCGGGCGCTCTGGCAAGAGGGTATATAAAGCCGAGACAACACCTCAAGAACCATCCGTGCCTTTAACGAAGTCACCCATGTAAACCAATAAACCGTTTACTTATCCATGTTAAGAGCTGAAGTCGTTCTTGGGAAGAAATGCGTGCGGATTGCATGAGCGGACCCTCACAGAAAGGCACGGATCAACTAGTCGATTTTCCCGGGAACGAACCTGAGACCCGTCAGGACAACCCCGGTTGAGATCGGCTCCAGCCCACAGTGGCAAACGATCCAGCTAAAATTCCAGGGCGGAGAATTAGCTTGCGGTAGGAATTGCGGAGGAAAAAAAAATTTTTTTTACCTCAGGCAGAAGTAGCAGCCCCAAGGCGGGAAAGGTAAAAGGCGGGAAGCGGCGGCGTGGCAGCAGAGATCGAAGCGATCGGCGCTCCCCAGCAGCTGAGAGGCGGCGGCGCGGCAGCATAGACCGGCCCCAACAGCTGAGAGGCGGCGGCGGCGCGGCAGCAGAGAGACCGAGCGGCGATCCCCAGCGGCGGAGAGGCGGAGGTAGCGTGGCAACAGCGACCAACGCTCCCCAGCAGCTCGCGGCGGCGGACTTCGGCGACTTCCGGCAGCAGCAGGTGCCCGGCGACGAAGCGGCGGAGACCGGCTAGACCGGCACCCCCTCAGCAAAGCACAGTAGGAAAAGACATGGGCCCGCAATTGACAGAACTAGTGGCTAAGACCCGAACATCTACTTCCCATAGGACTACTGCATTGGAAATGAGA
This sequence comes from Charina bottae, assembly GCA_023362775.1. Lineage (NCBI taxonomy): Eukaryota > Metazoa > Chordata > Lepidosauria > Squamata > Charinaidae > Charina > Charina bottae. The sequence goes on along the minus strand of JALMGJ010000006.1, from coordinate 35,577,381 downwards.
CTGGACAGCATGAACCTACAACTGACTGCGATTCAAATGGCATTAGAGGAATTACTGCAGCAGCCACAGACTCATGAACGGTACGCCGAGGTCGCTAGAGAAAACATCTCACCTACGGTAGTATCGGAACACGGCAGTCCAAAGGAAAGTGACGGGGAGGAGGAGCTGTCAAAGCACAGAAGAGAAGAGGCTTTGACAGCAAAGCTGCCAAGAAACAGAATGGAACAAGGCGAAGAACCCCGTGAGGAGAACGCACCAGGTACGTCTCTCACTGTAGAAGCGAAAGATGCCTATATAAGCACGGGAGTGCAGAGAGCGAAAAAACACAAAGAGTGGGAACAGAACCAGTCATACCACACCCCCACCACACAAGCGCAAACGCACAAGGCAGATTGGTCGCTGGGAGGGGGAGAAGGCATGGACCCGCAACGGAAGAAACTAGTCAGCCGCCTGCCAAACTGGCCCGAGTCCTTTGAGGTGGAATACTTTCAGATGGGACTACGGCCAGGACTATTGGACATGGCAGTGGGAAGAGGGGACCCAGAGACCCTCGGTGAATGGATTCGACTGGCAGGCACCGTAGAGAGCACAAAACTGCGAAGCCGCTCCTACCGCCAAATGCAATATGCAGAAAGAAGTAAGTACGCAAGCCCATACAACAACAAAAGAGACTATGTTGAGAAACCATGGGCTGAAGAGAGAGACCGACAAATAAGGCACAAACTGTGCTTCCAGTGTGGACGAGAGGGCCACGGAATACAGGATTGTAAACAGCCTCCGGAAAAGAACAAGGCAAGTGAAAAGCAGAATAAAACTCCACCCTACCGGCATGCAACGGCAAAAGTAGCAACAGAACGGCGTGCATACATACGTCCAGAGTCAACTTCGGACGATTCAACAGACGAAGAATTCATACCGGTGGGAGATGACAACGGCCTGGCCTGAAGTGCGTCGCAGGACAGGCCTTCAACGGGGCACAACGACACCTTGACCACCAACGAATGCCCCACAATACGAGTCAAGAGGTCGTGATGAACCCAAACTGACGCAACCATACAGAAGAGAGGGGGGGAGGACTATTTTGGGCCGGAGGCATGTCAGGTCTCTGGCAGGCACACAGAGCCCTGCCATTAAGAGGCCATTGGCTTAATCAAAGACCACAGAAAGAACAATCAAATCACACATCCCAGAGGGTACTCCAGGTCACCAGCAGCGGACCAGAGGGAAGCCTTCAGCAGGGAGGGGGCGGGCGCTCTGACGGGAGGGGGCGGGCGCTCTGGCAAGAGGGTATATAAAGCCGAGACAACACCTCAAGAACCATCCGTGCCTTTAACGAAGTCACCCATGTAAACCAATAAACCGTTTACTTATCCATGTTAAGAGCTGAAGTCGTTCTTGGGAAGAAACGCATGCGGCTTGCATGAGCGGACCCTCACAGAATCATAATGATGGGTCCAAATTTTGTCAGCTGTCCCAATGCTGTGAAGAAATTCCTCACTATTCTTATAGCATGAAAATTGCTGGCAAATTTCAACTCTTTAAACTTTCATCTCTGTCCTCAGCATTCCAGGAACCCATCTTGCACAAACCTTCTGATATTGAAGAATATCAATAGTGTGACCTGTTACACACAAATCAGCTCTTTCTAGTTCACCCCCTGTACATTTCTGTGGCCCAGCGACACACACTACTCATGTTGAAACAGTCATCACCATGAAGAACTTGCATTCAGTGGTGAATTTCAATTGGAGGGACTCCTTTGAGTCAAAAATTCAATTGCTGCACATTGCTTAAAGCACACTGATGTGTACTCACTGCAGGCTTCCATTTCACAAACAACAGCAAAACAACCTTTTCTCACAATTTCCTGCCAATGGTATGAAAGAACAGATGCTAAAGGACATGTCAGAGTTTCTAGTGCATCAGTACTGTCATTGTTGGCAACTTAGAGCACTGGAGGCATTACTTTTCATTCAATTTCTGTGTCTTTCTGTCTTTCTTTGGGGTTGTAAAAAAATGCTACTTGTCAGGACTCAACTAGATGTAATGTGAATCAATCGAAGAGAATATTTGTAGCTCAGGGTTGAACTGGGGAGTCTTTGGTGCTCTCTGAGCCTTGTTGTTTTCATGCAGATGTTTCATTGCCAGGCTAGGCAACATCTTCTGTGCGAAAAGGGAGTGGAACTTGCTGTCTGTTTATATACCCTGGCTTGTCCTGCCTGTGTTGGTGGGGGTCTTGTACTCTCCTTGGTAGTTCCTTGATAGGGCTGTTGTGTGCTGTTTGGGTGATTGACTGAGTTAATAGTTCCTTGATTAAGGTCTATTGTGTTGTTTGATTGCTCCTCTGCTGCTAATCTTGCTGTTAATCTATGCATATCTTGTTGTTGATTGCTGGCCCAGGGGTGTTCTGGTCTTCTGGCTATTCTATTGTCTCTTATGAATGGAATGTAAATGTTGTTAACCTCTATGTGTCTGTTGATGGCTGCTTTGTCTGAGTGCCAAGCTTCCAGGAATTCTCTAGCATTTTTGGATTTGGCCTGGTCTAATATGCTCACAGTTTCCCAGTTGAAAGTATGGTTAAGTCTGTCCATGTGTTGTGAGATTAAGGAGTTTTCATAATGTCTTCTGACTGCTAGTTGGTGTTCGTGGATGCGTTCTGCTAGTCTTCTGCCAGTCTGTCCTACATAGTGGCTGTTACAGTCCTTACACTGTATGTTGTAGATAACTCCTGTTTTTTCTTCTTGGGCTACTGGGTCTTTTGGTTTACTTACAATGTTCTGAAGGGTTTTGGTTGGTTTGTGTGCTACAGTGATGCCGTGTGGATGTAACAGTCTATTAGTAGTTTCTGAGATGTTTCTGATGTATGGCAGTGTAATCCTTTTCATAGCTTCTGTTGGTTTTGCTGTGGTGGGTTGAGTGGTCAGGCACTTTTTGATAAAGTTGCGTGGATATCCATTTTGCTGGAAGATGCTATATAAGTGGTCTGTTTCCTTTTTCTGGTGTTCTGGGTTGCTGCAGTGTGTTTGTGCTCGTCTGAATAGTGTTCTTACACAGCTCCTCTTGTGTGAGGTTGGGTTATTGCTTTGATAGTGGAGCACTTGGTTAGTGTGGGTAGATTTCCGGTAGACTTGTGTTTCTAGAATGCCATCATTTCCTCTACTGATGAGGATGTCCAAGAAGGGTAGTGTGTTGTTGTTTTCTTCTTCCCTTGTGAATTTTATTCCTTTGAAGATGTTGTTGATGGCTTCATGTGTTTCCTCCAGTTGATCCTTTTTTATTATGACGAAGGTGTCATCTACATACCGGATCCATACTTTGGGTTGTATGTGTGGGAGTGCTATCCTTTCTAGACGTTGCATTACTATCTCTGCTATGAGTCCTGAGAGTGGTGATCCCATAGGTGTTCCTTTGATTTGTTGGAATATTTGTCCATCAAACTGAAAGTAGGTGGTGAGGCAGAGGTTGATGAGGTCCATGATTCTGGGTATTTTGATATTGGAGTATCTTGTTAGGGCGGGTGTGTTACGTAGAACTGCTGCCATGGATTCAATCGCTAGTGCTTGGTCTATGGATGTAAAGAGTGCAGTGACATCGAATGACACCATAATTTCATCTTCATCTATTTTTATGTCTTTGATTTTCTGGAGGCACTGTAGTGGGGAATTGATAGAGTATTCACTCTCCTCTGTGAGATGCCCAAGTTTTCTTGTAAGTTCTTTAGCTATGTTGTATGTGGGGGTGCCTGGTAATGATACAATTGGACGGAGTGGTATGTCAGGCTTGTGTATTTTGGGGCGTCCGTAGAAGCGTGGGATGATAGGTCCACTGCTTTTCATCCGCCTCTGTTCTTCTTTACTGATTTGACCTTTCTTGGTTAGGTCGTTGAGGATTCTTTTGACCTGGCTGTCAAGTTTCTGTATCGGATTGGAGTTTACTGGGGTGTAGGTTTCTTTGTCCTCCAGTAAATCTTTGGCTTTTTGTATATATTGTGATCTGTCCATAATGACAGTGGTGCGGCCTTTGTCTGCTGGGAGGATGATGATACTTTGGTCCATCTTTAGGTTTTTGAGGGCTACTCTTTCTTCTGCTTTCAGTTGGTTCTGTTTCCATGTCCTTCTGGTTTGTGGTATGATTATTTGTCTTACATTCTCTTGGATTTCTGTAGTAAGTCCTGTAGTTTTCATTGCTGCTTCGAAAGCTGCAAAGAATTCTAATTTATTTGCATCCTCTGTGTTATAATTGAGGCCTCTCTGCAAGATACTGTGTTCTGTAGTGGATAATGGGCGGCTGGACATGTTGACCACCCATTCCTGTTCCTGTACTTCTTTGTTTCTGGGGTTTAATTTAAGTAGTTTAGTTTGAAGTTTAGCTTTCCTTTTTTCTGCTTGTCTCAGAGCTGTGGTCTTGATATGTGAATCATGGTGAACAGAATCTGGTTTTTAAATGTAAAGCACCAACATGATGTAATTAATTTGATCTTGGAAAGGGCAATGGGAAGGATGATTTGATATTTTCCTCTTGCCCCATTGTTCCAGTCTAAATCCTTCCTTCTCTAATAATTGTCTATTATGAGGATTCAGAGGAAAGCCCCGAGATGCTGGAACCTTGAGTTAATGACCATATAGATGGAGATACTGTATATTCACAGGATCTAACTCAGAGCTTTCCAAACTGTGTGTTGGGACACGTTAGTGTGTCGGCTGCAGTGTGTGGGTGTGTCGCGGCTGCTGCTGCCGCCTCCAAGCCCTGCCAGGATTCCACGGAGGTCCTAGTGCCTGCCTTGTGCCTTGCTGCCTCCAAACCTGCTGTGATTCCACGCAGGTCCTAGTGCCTGCCTTGTGCCCTGCTGTAAGAGTGTGTCACGAAATGATGCATGTCTAAAAAGTGTGTCACCAACATGAAAAGTTTGGAAAGCTCTGATCTAACTCTTCCATTGAGGAAGAAATTCCAACAAACCTTTGCAAATTTAGAGTATAGAGCAGGCAGAACCATTTCCCCAATCTGGGTTCCCTTCGGATGTGTGGCCAACTCCTAGAATTGGATATGAAGTGAACATACCTGTAGGAAAATTCTGGGAGTTGAAATTCACACATCGAGAGCTTCCAAATTGTGGAAGCCTGGGGCAGAAAGGAGTGCCCACCTCCCAGGAAAGTTTCCTCAGGATAAAAAGTATACTCAAGAGTAGATTCGTAAATAGTGTTTCTGGCTGGTTAAACCTGAAAGCAACAATTGAGACTGGGTGGTGCTCTGTAGGCAGGAGTACAAAAGCATTCAGTTTCTAACATGCCAGTGCTGGATTGTTGAACAAGCCTCAGGCCTTACTTTAAACATCTAATTCTGCTGTTAGTTTCCCCAAACTGTCATTAGACTGTTTTCAGATTTGGAATACTCTTTGACAAATGACCTGCTTGGATACATGATTGGACTTTTTGCTTAATTTTCGATTTCATGGTCTGGTGCCTGCCTGCCTTGCCTCTGCTGCTGCTCTATACATTACTGCTTGCAGGGCTTATTTTAGGCCCATATAAAACAAAGAACTTTTGATTTTTCATCTTGAAACCACCTGTCTGAAATACAAGAACATTGTGTATCAGAGCCAGCTTTTAAAAGCATCACTTCTCAAGAGTTGCCTTAGGGTGGGATATGTATACCTGGTCCAAGTACTATGGCACAGCATTTTTTGTTTTGAGCATTGGCTGGATGTGATGAACCTAGTGCAGGGGTCGGCAAACTTTTTTATGCCAGGAGCCATTTTGACATGCTCGAGGGCCAGGGGGCGGGGTTTGAGGGCGTGGGCCAATCGCGTGGAAGGGGGCGGGGTTTGCGGGCGGGATCCAATCGCGTGGAAGGGTAAGATATAGGGCTGCGCTGTGCTGCTGCTTGGCCGGCCGCCCCGGCCCTCGCTCACCTTCCATGGCCGGTCCTCGCGGGCCGCCGGCAACGCTCCCGTCCCGCTGCACCCCAGCCGGAGCGCCCGAGTGCCAGGCGGGCAGCTCCGCCCGCGCGCCTTCCCTGGCCGGTCCTCGTGGGCCGCTGGCGACGCTCCCGTCCTGCTGCACCCCAGCCAGAGCGCCTGAGTGCCAGGCGGGCAGCTCCGCCCACGCGCCTCACCCAGACATGCTGGCAGCAGCAGCAACAGCTCCCAAGGCACGCCAGTCCCTCCTCCGTCGAAGGGAGCGGCAGAGAGCCCCGCGGGCTGTGCGCGAGGTGTGGGCGGCTGCGGGTGGCCCCGGCCTTGGAGAGCGAGAGCGCGTAAGAGCGTAAGAGTTTGGGGGCGAGATCCAATCGCGTGGAAGGGGCGGGGGTGAGTTCAGCTGTGGAAGAGCCACACTCAAGGGGCCAAAGAGCCGCATGTGGCTCGCGAGCTGCAGTTTCCGACCCTTGACCTAGTGTATTTATTTATTTATTTATTTATTTATTCAATTTCTATAACCGCCCATCTCCCCCATGGGGAACTCTGGGCGGTTCACAATAAATAAGTTAAAATAAAGTCTAAAAATTTCAATTATACAATAAAATATATATAAAAAATCCGGATGGTGATGGAATAATTAAAAGGACAGTTATAAAATTAGGGGATTAGCCACCCCCATGAGGAACCATCCCTTCCTCCTTCCCATGCCAGGCGGCAGAACCAGGTCTTTAGCTCTTTCCTAAAGGTCGGGAGGGAGGAGATCTGTCTCAACTCTGGGGGCAAGATGTTCCATAGAGTGGGCGCTGTCACAGAGAAGGCCTGCCTCCTAGACCCCATCAGATGACACTCTTTAGTTGATGGGGTTCGTAGCAGGCCCTCTCTGAATGACCGGGTGGGGCGGGTTGATAACATGGGGATAAGACGGTCCCTCAGGTATTCTGGCCCCATGCCATGTAGGGCTTTAAAGGTGATAACCAACACCTTGAATTGTACCCGGAAGCAAACCGGCACCCAATGCAGCTCGCGGAGCAGCGGTGTTACATGTGTGGATCTTGGGGCACCCATAACTGCCCGCGCAGCCGCATTCTGCACCAGCTGTAGCTTCCGGATAGTCTTCAAGGGTAGCCCCATGTAGAGCGCATTGCAATAATCTACATGGGAGATGACGAGAGCATGAGTGACTGTACGGAGGGCGTCGCGATCCAGGAATGGGCGTAACTGGCGCACTAACCGAAGTTGTGCAAAAGCCCTCCTAGCCACGACTGCCACCTGCTGTTCGAGCAGGAGTCGTGAGTCTAGAAGGACCCCCAGATTACGCACCGGTTCCGAACGGGGTAGTGCTACCCCATCGAGAACCAAAGATGATAATTTCCCGGAAGACGCTAAGCCATCAATCCACAGCCACTCGGTCTTACCAGGGTTCAACTGAAGCCTGTTGTTCCCCATCCAGGCCCTCACAGCCCCCAGGCACTGGGACAGGGTGGACACTGCATCACTTACCTCACCAGGGATGGAGATATACAATTGAGTATCATCCGCATACTGATGATACCTCATCCCATGGTGACGGATGATCTCGCCCAGCGGTTTCATGTAGATGTGAAATAGGAGAGGAGAGAGAACCGACCCCTGCGGCACCCCACATAGGAGCGGTCGCGGGCCGGATCTCTCCTCTCCTATCAACACCGACTGGGAGCGGCCCCGGAGGAAGGAGGTGAACCAGCGTAAAACTACGCCACCCACCCCCAACTCCCTAAGCCGCCCCAAAAGGATACCATGGTCGATGGTATTGAAAGCCGCTGAGAGATCTAAGAGAGCCAGGATGGATGCACTACCTCCATCCCGCTCCCGCCAGAGATCATCCGTAAGCGTGACCAATGCAGTCTCCATCCCGTGTCCCGGCCTGAAACCTGACTGAAAAGGGTCTAGATAATCCGCTCCATCCAGGGTCCTTTGAAGTTGCAACACCACCACTTTCTCAACCACCTTTCCCAAAAAGGGAAGGTGGGAGACTGGAAGAAAATTGTCCAGGATGGTAGGGTCCAGGGATGGCTTCTTGAGGAGGGGGTGTACCAATGCCTCCTTGAAGGCAGTTGGAACCACCCCCTCCAACAAGGATGTATTAATCATAGCCTGGACGCATCCACATGTCACCTCCCTGGCCGATTTTACCAGCCAGGAAGGGCAGGGATCTAAATAACATGTGGTGGAATTAACAATTCGAAGGATCCTGTCCACTTCCTTAGGTCCAACAGGATCAAATCGTTCCCAGATAACAGGGCAAGACCGCTCTCCCGGCATCTCCCCAGACTGCAATCCACGCATGGAGTCCAACTTAGACCGAATCCGAGCGATTTTATCCTGCAGATGCTCAGAAAATTCTTCCGCACGGCCCTGCAGGTGGGTGGTCACTACCACCCTACCTAAGAGAGATCGAGTAATCTTGAACAGGGCCGTCGGACGGCATTCTGCGGATGCAATAAGAGCGGAGAAATAATCACGTTTCGCCACTCTTATCGCCACAAGGTAGGCCTTAATAGCGGCTCTAGATTGTGTTCGGTTGAATTCCGTCTTCGTCTTTCTCCAGCGGCGCTCTAGACGTCTCTTCACCCTCTTCAAAACCCTCAACTCCTCCGTAAACCACGGGGAGTGACGGGTTGAATGGGGCTGGAGAGGTCGCATCGGCGCGATCCTGTCCAAGGCACTGGCCGCCTCCTTATTCCAGGCTGCGGCCAATGCCTCCACTGGACCGTGCAGCAGATCCTCGGGTATTACCCCCAGCTCCCTCTGAAACCTCAATGGGTCCATAAGTCGCCGGGGGCGGACCAATCGAATAGATCCTGCCTCCCTGCGGAGTGGGGCAGCATGAGAGAATCCTAGGGATATCAGGACGTGATCTGACCATGACAACGGGGATAGTTCTAACTTTCCCCTCAGGTCACTTTGCCATTGCTCTGACAAGAAAACCAAATCCGGAGTGAGTCCACTGTCTCGAGTCGGGTCCCGAATAATCTGGGACAGGCCCATGGCTGCCATGGTAGTCATGAACTCCTGAGCCGCTTCCGAGGCACGTCCCAGGGACGGCAGGTTAAAATCCCCCAAGACCATAAGCCTGGGGACCTCCACCGCCAACCCCGAGACAGCCTCCAGCAGCTCAGGCAGGGAGGTTGCTACGCAGCAGGGAGGCTGGTACAATAGCAACACTCCCAACTGTTCTCGGGCACCCAACTTGAAAAACAGGGTCTCACATCCGGACACTTGTGGAGCAAGGCCCCTGAAAGCCACCAGAGATTCTCTGATGATAACTGCCACCCCTCCTCCCCTACCCCAGTCTCTTGGCTGGTGCCACACCTGAAATCCGGCTGGGCACATCTCCGAGAGGGCTACCCCTCCCTCTGGGCCCAGCCAGGTCTCAGTAATACACGCCAGGTCAGCCCCTCTCTCTGTGATTAATTCACTTATGAGAGGGGCTTTGTTGTTTACTGACCTGGCGTTAAGTAGCAGCAGCCGAAAACTGGGGCCCTCAAGGATCTGCTGTCCAGAACCTAGGGTTGAACTCGGAGGACCGGAACGTGCCACCGGTATCAAACACCGGGGGCGCCTTCCCCGAAGATGGCCTGTCCTCCGGTTCCCGTCACAATATCTCCTGCCCGTCACCACCTCGATTGGGTTGCCCACATTATAGTCCCCAGAGTTTCCTGATCCGGTCGCCTCCACTCCCGAACCCCTCAAAAACCTGGAACTAGGCAGGGGTCTCTTCCATGCATCCATCCTTCCACTCTCAATCCTCCTGGGCAGTCGTAGGCCACCAGCGCAACCAACCGAAGCTCTCGGCGCTGGTAAGCCCCAACCGCCCCTCCCATTCATCATCCAATCACTATGCCCCCTGTGGCCTCTCTCACTAGCCACAGAACGGCAACTGTCACTCCTACCTACCCTGTCTCACTCAGGGATAGGTACTCTCTCGTACACATACAATCCTGGGCCCCCCACCCGTGCCTCCCACTCATGGGGGGGGGGGAACCACACTCACACAAGAGACCCCGCAATTTCTGCTGCCCTGACAAAGGGGGTGGATGTCCTTCAAATGACTCGCAAGCAGCAACTATTGAACGATCTTAATTCAATAGTGGAGTCCAGATAGCAATAACAATAAAATAATGAGTCCGTCCTTTTTTGGGCACCCCAATTCCAGAGCCAGATTTCAAGCCCACCGCCGGTTCCAGTTCCAGCCGGCCTCCACAGGTTTTATAGGCCTCCACAGGCCTCCACCGGCCTCCACTGGCCCCGGCTCCACAGTTCTCAAAATCCCCCAAGTTCTTCAGTCTTTGTGGGGTCACTGAGCCGGTTCTTTGTGCCAGATCTAATTGGCCTCTACCGGCTCCCGTAGGCGTCCCTTCTGTGGGTGCCACTTTATGGGTTGTGGGAAATAATCTGGATCCCCCCCCCCCCCCTATTTTGGTCCTAATGTGGCAAAACATTGCTCTGGGTTTCAACAATTTTAAGATTTTCCACATAGACATTTCTTATTAAAATTATGTAAAAATATTGTTTTTAAAAAATCTAAAAGGCTGTCCAGTAGAGGAGAGGGTGGACTTTTCTTCTGTTAAAACAGAAAAGAACAAGGACCAATTGTTGGAGGGGAAATTAATAGCTGTTAAGAAGGGAAACTCACTGGAAGTTTTCAAATGGTAGCTAGATGGCTCTTTGTGTCATATATAGTATGATTCTAGGAAATGCTTTACAATGATGCAATGCACTTTGAGGGCATGGATACAATAGACAACAAAGTCCAGTGCCCTTTGGGACTGTTCACTAATCTAATGCCTCACATTGGACTTTCACTGCAAGTTAATCCCCACCCAGCATTACTATGGAATATGGGAGATGAAAGGCTGAGTTAATTAAGATTTCTGGGGTGCTGTAAAATGAGTATCTGGGTTAGTGTTGCTGCTAAAATATATCAGAGGACAGGTAGGATTAGCATGGATAGATTAAATGGATAGCTTAGCCCTAATAGAGTCGATCCCATATTGCATTCTTTATTCCGGGTTTCAGGTTGGAAGTGGAGCCATTTCTCAACTCCCCCCAAAAGCGGGGGTCCAAGCTACAGTAGCGCCCGCACCCCCGTTGCAAGGAAGCCGGGTCGCCTTCGAAGATCTTCGAAGGTCTTCTCCGCATAGACTTTCCTTGCCTGGAGAAGCAGGAAAGGGAGGGGGAGGGGGAAGGGAAGGGAAGGGAAGGGAAGGGAAGGGAAGGGGGGGAATCAGGGAGAGTTACCCTCCTACACTTCAAGGCATGACTGTGAGATACCAGACCCTAATCAACATCCGCGGGTGCCTCCCGGCTCAAGCCTCTTCAGCCCCAGTAGCGGCGAGGAGAGCCTAGCATTCCCTGGCAACGGCAGCCGCGCTCCTCCTCTCTGTCATCAGCCAGTTCTGTCTGACACATTGAGAAAAGGCAGCCGAGTATTGTCCTAAAACCGGCGGGGGGGTGTTTAGGAGGAAAAGAGGGGTGGAAATAATTCAATCAATCACATGACTTGACAGGATTTCTAACCATTTTCTTTATCGTGAGGCGAAATCGTATCTATAGAAAAGCAGAGCGCCCCCCCCCCCCATATTCCCACGCCCACAGAGGAGCTAAAATGGGGCAATAGAAAAGCATCTCAAGGTAAGCGTTTCCTCGTGGAAGGCAGATTTTAAGGAGAATTTGCTTCAACCCGCAGCCCTTGGGCTGGGGTGACCGGGGTTGCTCGTTGTTCATGTGGCTGCGATGCCCGAAAAGGGAGGACGGGGGTGGTGGAAGGGGCTCTGCCATCGGGGCTGCTTTCCATAGGTTCTCTTTCTGGAGCTGTAAAAAAGCCGCGCGAGCGGTATCCCTCAACCTTCCGATTTCGGTGCAGAAGAAACGCCTCCCTCCCGAGGTCTTTAGGCGTGAATGCCGCGCAGAAGGAAGTGCGGGAAGGTATTCTGCGTGAAGGCGTCGCGAGCAAATCCAGGGAGCAGGGGGTAGCCCCGGAGGTGAAACTATGCACGATGGCGCTTCAAACCAAACGCAAAAGATGACCAAGAGCAATAACCCATCAAGCGTAACTTGAGCCGATTCTCTTCGGAGGGATTTGAAGACAAGAGGGTTGTGTGACTGAAGGCAGAAGAGAGGGACGCCGCGAGCGGGGAAGGAGCGGCCGGGCTCACGTTTCGCATTCTTCGGCTCCCTCCCCCTGAGTGAGCGTGATGAAGGGCAGCCGCACGCGGGGTTTCTACCGCTCAGGCTTAACCCTTGAGAGCAGTCTTCCCCTCTCCCCGCTTGGAGGAAAAGACTTCTCAGTCTTCGGTGCAAAACGCGGGAGTAAGCGGGCGGCGGGAGGCTGTGGAGAAATTGGTGGTGGTCCTCCTCAGCTAAATTGGAGTGGGGGCGAATTAACTGCCATCTTTCCCTTGGAAAGTTTTACCTGGGCTGCGGTTTCTCTTTCCTAAACTCCGTACCAGGTGTGAACTTACCTTACAGAGGCTTGAAGTCCAGTTCTCCACCATTACTACCGGAAATTTGCAATTCCGATCAAAATGTCAGTATCAAAAAAGATAAATAAAAACCCCACATATTTCCCTCGGGTTTCCACTATTTTTTGCATAATGCATTTGAATATTTAAAAGAAGAGTAGAGAATCTGGCCTTGATGAAGTCATTGGACTACAACCCCACGCTGGCTGGGGCTGATAGGGGTTGTAGCCCAACAACATGTTATAAAGGACTAGAGGTTCATCACAGCGACTTTAAACGTTAGCCAAATGTTGAAAGCATGTTGTGTTTCATTGCCCATCAGAGTAATAAGATCTCTGAGGAAAGACAGCTCACCTGGGCAGTGAGTTTCAGAGAACCTCAGGCATTTGATGTAACCCATTTCCGAAATGTACTTAAGTCAGACATTTTTAAATACAGTAAAGCCCCTTCTTGCTTTGAGTAAGGTTATGATGTTTTGAAAGGAATAGTACATACAAGGTGAAAATTGGTTAGATTCAAATATCAAACTTAACTATAATCAAACAAACTACCTTATGCCTTAGTCTGTTGGGTGAGTCTAATCAGTGATGATTCCTTAAAAGTTAATTATACCATGGTTTAATAAAAGGTGTGAACCCAATCTTGTTCAGAGACAGTGAAATAGCAGAAAAGGTGCAGAAAGACAAGTTCACCAAGATTAAAACATTAAATTGAAATTATTAAAATCGATTAACAGTTAAAACCTTTTGAAAGAAATGCTTATTTTCATATTTGGGATATGAAAGTATCCAACAGGCCTCCACCCTTTTAGCTTTTCGGAAAGCTGTACTATAAAGGTTGGCTTTCCCCCTAGGTCAGTGCTTTCCAAAGTCCCGCCGCTGGTGACACGCCGCCGCCGCCGGCATGTGCGGCGGCCTCATGTTTCGCACTAAAACCCGGAAGCGCTGATGGCGCGCCGCTGCCGTCGCCGCGTGCGCCACTGCCGTCACCGCATGCGCCGCCACGCCATCAGCACTTCTGGGTTTTGTCGCGACACACTAATGTGTGTCGTGACACACAGTTTGGAAAGCTGTGCCCTAGGTGTTGGGATAGGATAAGACTGGAGCCTGAGGATTGTATGGATTGATGGATTGGAGATGGCAGGTAAGGTGTTTTTCTTGAGTTTGGTTTTACTATTGTTGTGAGCTGCCCAGAGTTGTATTTTACAAGATGGGTGGCCATATAAATCTTTTAAGTAAAATAAATTTCATAAAATCTGCAAAAATGAGGCCAAATGCAACTCTCAAGCAAACATATTCCATAACCTAGGAGCAAGGCAGAAAAAGTCCTCTCTTGTGTGCCAGATAATGGAGCCTCCAACAGCAGGGGCATTTTTTGAAAGGCCTCTTCTATAGATATTAACGCCTGAACAGGTTCATAATGGGAAAGGCAGTCAGATAGTCAGATAGTAATATTCTAAAGGTTAATATCAACTTATGTTCAGCAAGCAGCTGGCAGATCTTTCAGTACAACCCCTATTCCTTGTTCAATTTAATAGCTTGGTTGATGCATTTTGCTCCACTTGCAACTTCCATAAACTTAAAAAGATAGCCTGTGTAATAAGGATATGAATAACTGTTGCAAAATCTCACCAGCCTTCTGGAGCTGTAATTGGGTAAACAGGCTTCTTACCAGAACTTCCAACCATGAATCCAGTGTCAATTGAAGATTAGGGACAACTCCTAGACGGTGAACTTTTTTGTGGAGGAAGAGCAGCTCCATCCTAAAAAGCTGAATCTCCATCCCAGAGTCCAATTTTTATTGACCAACAGCCATTTTATCTTGTCTGGATTTAATTTCAGCTTGTTCTCTACAGCCCATCACTGAATTTAGGCAACATATAAGGGTCTCTGGAACTGGATTATAAGGAGCAGTAGAACTTTTATTAATGTATGGATGCACTGCATTTAAAAGACGACCTTTTATGTTAAAGCATTCTAAGCTACAGCTGTCCCTTATACCAGAATATCATACTTGAAGAACAACAATGGATTTTTTAAAAAACACAAAAGGCCCATATAATAAAAATCATTGCATTTTTGAAGTAAGAAATAATAACCCAAAGAACTTAAGTTATGAGAGTAAAAAAAAAAGAAAATATAGTTAAATTTGGGGGCGTGGTGGCTCAGTGGGTAAGACGCCAGGCTTGTCGATCAGAAGATCGCAAGTTCGGAGGTTCGAATCCCTAGCCCTGCATGCGGAGTGAGCTCCCGCACTAGCTCCAGCTCTTGCCAACCTAGCAATTCGAAAGCATGCAAATGCAAGTAGATTAATAGGTACCACTTCGGTGGGTAGGTAACAGCGTTCCACGTGTGTCATGCCGGCCACATGACCGTGGAAGCGTCTTCGGACAACGCTGGCTCTTCGGCTAACAAACGGAGATGAGCACCGGCCCCTAGAGTCGGACACGACTGCACAAATGTGCGGGGGGAACCTTTACCTTTATAGTTAAATTTAGTTTATACTAATGTCATTCACTATACCTTTCTATATCTTTCCCTCCTCGCAAGTTATACCTGTCTTTACTATGTCCGTATACTAATCCATACATTATCTAATAATCTCATCAGTTCCATCCAACTAAGACTTTCTCAATCTTCCCCTTCCTCAGGATCACTTCAGTCTACTTCTTTTGCACTGGTCACTCACCTTTGCATTCCATTCACATTCATTTTGTTCCCATTCATTCTTGATTCTATCTCTTCTTCTCTTATGCACACATTTCTTAACTACTCCATTCTCACTGCATTCAGCTTTTGTGTTTGCCGGGACATACCTCATTTCATCCAACAAAGTGGGCAAAAGCCTGCTGATACACATACTGTACCTGCATTCTCTTTTGGCAGATATCATTCTTCACAATAGGTCACATGCTACTAAATGCCTTTCTGCCAGCATTTATACATCTGAAAATGTTTTAGTAAACATTCTACCAAGGTACGCAGATTTATCTACTTGCTTTAGTTTTTTGCCATTTATGTATTACTTGTAATTGTTCATAGCTGCCTTGATTTTTTGATACATTACTTTTTAGATCCATTCCCCTTGCAGCAGCATACATCATAACATTTGCTGCAAATATAACACATGCATTTACGTCCCCACCCTGTATGGCAGTAATGTCAGTATTTCTTATTTATAAATTAATTTACATGAATTTGCATTTATTCATAAATACATTAAAGAGCAGGGGGAACATTACACATCCTTGTCTTACTCCCTGCCTGAATGTTGAACCTTCCGCTCAGCATTCCATTTATGCATGCTTTACTTCCATCTTATACTGATTTTATCTCAACCAACCTTCAACTTAATATTCATGTGCAACATTCTGTAGTTTAAGCCTGTTCATTCTGTCACATGCTTTCTCTAAATCAAGAAACGTACAATAAACTTTCATACATTTGTACATTTTTCAGTGACCTGAAGAATAGAAATTTAATCAGCACACTACCTTCCTGGCATAAAGCCATGCTGCACAGTACAAATTTTTCTTGCTGTTACTCTTTCAGTCAGAGCCAAACACTTTCTCAGACATGTTTAACTAATCCCTCATAGCTTGTTCATTTGCTCTTGCTACCTTCCCCATTGTACAGAGGAAGAATAGAGACATCCTTCTAGTCATCAGGCAGAGATGCAGTCTTCACACACATATGAAACCACATAGGCACTTCATAAGCACACCATGTCCACATTTTAACATTTTTCAAGTTATGCCATGTACATACACAGCCTGACCATTTTTCAACCTTCTCACAGCATTTATGACTGCATTCATTTTTTCTTCTTCAACACCAATATTTGTAGCATTTGTTTCCATTCCAGTCTTGGACAAATTGCTGTCATTCCCATACAGATCTCTAAAATTCCCCTTCCTAGCATCTCTTCCCTTCAGTTTCATCTAGAAGCTCCTTGTTTATCCCTCCTCACTCAGTTTCAAAACAATTTTTTATTTCCATAAAAATTGCTTTGCATTTCTTCTGCCTCTTTTAGTTATTCCTTGCTATATTTGGCTATATTCTGTGCAAGTATCTTTTCCTCTACATATATAATATAAAATAACTTTCTCACATCTACATTTTTGCAGCAATTATTCTCTCATGGAATGCCACAAAATGTGTGGACTTACACTGGTGGAAGTATGAAAAAGGTGGTTGATGGAACAATGAGGTGAAAGGCTCTGAATGAGAAACAAAAAGCATGAAAATACTGGTCATTAGAAAAAAAAATAAACTAAATTTCTATGAGAGGTTTGATTTTTAATGCTGGAAGTACTACAGTTGGAATAAAGTTGTTTGAGAATTGAGATGAGGACAGGTAGAAATAGTGTGGAGCGAAACGTTTCCACTGAGAAAATAGAAATCCAGTTGACATGATTCAAGCTACAGACAATTCCACCTGGATGACTGAGAACCTTCATAGACATAGTGTGGCATGCAATATTCCAGCCTTTCTGCCTTCTAGGATACATCTGAGGCTAAACATGACATTTTTTTAAATGTCAAGAATGTAAAATCAACACGCTTATGCCTAGTTAAAAACAAGTGTTGCTTTCCAGGAAGTGGCATTAAAAAGCCTCATAGGATTGCTCTGTGTCTGCTCCATTTGTTGGCCCCCCAGGTAGCTGCAGTGGAGAAGGCCTGAGAGATACAGCTGATGTTAACCATTAACAGTATTATTTTTCATCCCCTCCCATCCATTTTGTCTCCATAAGAACCTTATGAGGAAATTAAGTCAAACACAGTTCACTGGTGAACTAAATTGCTGAATTAGGGTTTAAATTTAATCTGGGTCACTCCAGTCTAACATTCTAACCATTATACCATGCTCATGAGTGAGTATGGCTCATCAGGGGCTGAAATACGGCTGTTGAACATAGGGACTTTCAGGTTTTGTTCTCTTAAATACTGAAGGAAGTTGAAGAACTTTGTGTACTATTTCCATTTACAAAGACAGAGCTAATGGCTCTGTGTGAAAAATTAGAGGGTTATCGCTGGTTGGGGAAAGTCAGATGGGAAAAAATTAGAAGCAGAGGGGAAAATAGAGTCTGGTATGAAATTATTTTGGGTTGGACATGGAAAAGAAAGTATTTACTGTATTTTGTTTTTAAGATGTAAATGAAGGGGAACAATTTAGTTGCAATGAAATTTATTTTAGCAGATCAAAATATGTGTGTTAACCTTTCAGTAAGTTTAACTCATATAATTTAGCTAAAGGAAAAACCCGCCAAAATGGAAGAAGGAAGGAAGGAAGGAAGGAAGGAAGGAAGGAAGGAAGGAAGGAAGGAAGGAAATTAATTTTGCCCCTAACACCTTGATAATATCACTGCTATATCATGAAACTAAAAAAACTCCAAAACCTTCAAAAGTGCAATTTCCAAGTGTGCAGAAAGGTTGCTCACCTTTGGCTTGCAATGGCTGGCAGCAGATTTCAACAAGAAAAATCCTGCCAGAGCTTACCTGGAGTTCTTGGTGACTGAGCATTGTTAGTAATTGCTTTCCTACCAAGTTATGTTGCCACTGCAGTTATAACTGACTGCCACTTCCTATTATGTTTGTTCCAACTTTTTCTTTTCTTTTTAAATGGACAGTATTTCTTGTCCAGCTTCCCAGAAGATAGTACAGTATCTGAGACTCTATGTAGTTATGGGAAATTATCCATTCATTAATCAAATACCCTGGCACAAAGTTAGTTAGTGCTTCCATTCCTCCCTTTCATATTTTTTCCTAAACTGAAATAGAATGACATGAGACTGTTAGAGTGCACTTCCTTCACTTTTGATGCTTCTGAAAATGCATTCTGTTTTCATTGTCATTTTTTAAAAGCTGCCCTTTTTAAAATCCTTATATTAACTTTTATGCTTGATGTGTGTGTGTGTGTGTGTTTGTATGTGCCTTTGAGTCAGTTTTGACTCCTGGCGACTGCAGGACAAGTCTCTGCAGTTTTCTTGGCAAGATTTCAGAAGTGGTTTGCCATTGCCTGCTCCTAGGGCTAAGAGAGAATGATTGGCCCAAGGTCACCCAGCTGGTTTCATGTCTAAGGCAGGACTAGAACTCACAGTCTTCCACTTTCTAGCTTGTTGCCTTAACCACTACACCAAGCTGGCTCTTTTTATGCTGGATCCCTTACTATAATTAGTCAGTGATGTGGTGGTGGTATAAAGGTGCAACTCAGCCCTCTGGATTTCAGTGGATTTTGCCATATCTAACTTTGCATAGGATGAATGGCTAGTAGACTAGTCAAGGACAACAGAAATGATGTATGTTTATCTCTGCTGTTTTGAAAGAAAGTTCTGGTGGTGAGTTGTGGTTCTAGGTGAGAGAGAGGGGAGGGAAAGGGATGATTTGTTTTATTTATTCTACTGATTTTTTATACCACCTAGTCAAACGACTGGGCTGTATAAATATGAGAGTAGAGAAATCCATAAAGTATAGGCTATAGAATAACTACTTGATTTATAGACATAGAGCCAGTCACTATGTCTCAGCTCAACCTATATTACAGGGCTGTTGTTGTGGAGAAAAATAGGAGGGGAGAGAGCTGTGAATTGAGCTCCTGAATTAAAAGTGGGATAAATAAATAAATAATCAAAGGGAGCTAGAAAAATATATTGTATAAATCTGATTTGTAGATTAAACCAAAACCACAATGGTATATTGGACTCGGTCTAGAGCAGAGCTTTCCAAACTGTGTGTCGCGACACAAAAGTGTGTCGCCACACACAGCATGGTGTGTCACCACACCACCCGGAAGCGGCGGCGGGTGTGTGCACGACGGCGGCAACGGCGCGGTATCAGTGTTTCCGCGTTTTAGCGGAGGCTGCCACTGCCGCCGTGCACGCGCGCGCCGCTGCACGCCCCCCCCGCGCCGCCACCGTGCACGCGCACGCCACCACACACCCCCTGCGCCGCCGCCGTGCACGCCCCCCCCGTGCCGCCACCACCAGCGGTGGTGTGTCACCAGCAGCGGCACTTTGGAAAGCCCTGGTCTAGAGAATTCTGAGCTGTTCAGATTGCCACTCTGCTATGTATTTCATGTGTTACCTTATATCAGTCCTTCTGAAATCCCATGTGTACTGCTATCATCTTTATGAAAGAAGGGAGGCATAAGAATATACAAAGTTAGACCATTTGGAATGGCAGCCATTCTTCCCTTGTGGCTTTCTGGAAGGGGTATTCACTGTGAAATTCAGCTCATAATGGCTTAAACTGGTTTTAAAAAAGGGTGGGGGGAATTTGCTTCCAAGTAAGGAATAGCAGCTGGCATGGTTTGTGTGGAGTATGATTTAAATGAGCCCCTGACATTGCCAGACCCCAGGAAAGAAAGAAGAAACATAGCCATTCAAGAACCACTGCTGCAGCATTATATCTGCCACCATTACCCCATGGTACTTCTTTTATCATTGTTTCTGGTGGCCAACTTGTCATGGATGCTTGTTAGTTGTCTAGTGTTATTGGATCAATTTATGCCCAAGCACCTTGAAGATACAAACATAATGCATGGATGAATTCAAACCACTACATGTCCTTTAGATCCAGCTTTCTTTTGGCTGATATTTGCCAGAAGTGATCCACTAAGGGAGGTATTTTGCTTGATAATTAATACCTCTCTCAGCTGGGAGGTACCAGTCTGCCTTGAAGGAGGAAGTGGTATTTACTGTTCTTGACCAATACACCTGTATTTTACCAAAAGAACTACACGGATAGACAATAAAAAATGATTGACAATATAGTGCCAGATGATGGGCCACTTAGGCCAGGTGGCACTAAACATGCTACTTAGGAAGTAGCTGATGAACTTTCGGAATATTGGTGATGTTTATGATGTGGCTAGATTAAAGCCTTTGGGACATCTAGTTACTGATGTTGCCATTTAGGAAAAGAAAATCCAAAGCTGCAAAGACAGAATTACAATGGGAACATGGAATGTAAAAAGCATGAACATGGGGAAGCCCAACACAGTGAAAGATGAAACGAATCAACCACACATTGACCTCTTAGCCATCAGTGAATTGAAATGGATTGGAATTGGATACTTTCAGTCAGAAGATCACACTGTTTACTACTCAGGACATGAAAAACAAAAAAGGAATGGCATTGCTTTCATAATCAGGAAAGATATAGTAAGGATAGTACTTGGGTGCATACCATCAATTACTGAATCATATCAATTACATTTCATAGACTACCCTTTAATATGGTGATTATCTAAGTTTGTGCTCTAACTGCTCACGCAGAAGAGGTTAATGAGTTTTATGATGAAGTTCAATCTGAAATCAACTGAACATGCAAGCAAAATGTGCTGCTTGTGTTTGGAAATTGGAATCCCAAAGTTGGAAATATTAAGGAGGAAAATGTAGTTGGACTGTATGGCCCATGAAATCAAAATGAAGCAGGAGAATGATTTAGCAATTTCTGACAATCCAGTCATTTCTTCATTGCTAACACAATCTTCCAACAACACAATGTTTGTACACATGGATACTACTTGTCAGCCCTTCAAGGTAGACCAGTCTAGGAAATCAAAGTCATGCATGCTAATACTACTTTGATTATAAGGTTATAGTAACAGAATCTTGCAAGTCTGAATGTGCTTCCCTCCTGTCTCCCTTTTATCTTTGTGAGAACTAGGGAGCGTTTTGTCTGAGACGCTTATTCAGATTACAGTTCTGGCCCGGACTCAGATTTCTTTTATCTAACCATTGTCTTGGTTGCGGCTCTTCCTTCTGTTCCTCAAGGTTATTCCTTCTGCCCAATACACTACCAAATGGACTACCTAAAATCAAATGTATTATATTATTGGTAAAAGGAGGTGGAAGATCTCAGCAATAACAGCAAAGACATAGCAAGGGATGACTGTGGGACAGATCACAAACTGCTCGTGTGCAAGTTCCAAGTCAATCCAAAACAGAAGAACAAAGCCAACCAATTTCTACAATATGATCTTGAGCATATACACACCATTTTCAAGGAGAACATCTGGAATTGCTTTGAAGTCCTGAACTTCATTGATAAGGAACCAGAGGAGCAGTGGAATGAAATCAAAGAAGTTGTTGAGGATTAATATGACTAGAGACTGCTAGTGGGAATTGCCAAAAAGAGAAGAGAAAAGCCAAAGCCAAGGAAGACAAAGCTCTCAGGAAGAAACTTAACAAAGAATTTCAGACAGCTGTTAGAAAATACAAGAAGCAGTATTACAATACAGGTAAGTCCTTGGCTTACATCCATTTGCTCAGTGACCATTCAAAGTTACGGCATTGCTGAAAAAATGGATGTACGACTGGTCCTCAAAGTTCCAGCCATCACAGCACCTGCACAGTCACACAATCACCATTTACGACCTCCCCTGCCAGCTTCCCACAAGCAAAGTTAATGGGGAAGCTGGCAGTGAAGGACACAAGTTGCTCCAGTAAGTTACTCCTGCTTTTTCTCCTGCCCCCAGCACCTTGTGGTCTGCGCTAGCCCTCCCCCAGCCTCCCCTGACTTGTGTGAGGCCTGCACAAGCCCTCCCAGGGCCTCTCCTGGCCTCCCCCGACTTGCATATGGCCTGCCTGCGTTGGCCGTCCCCTGACTATGCAGCCTGCGCTGCCTCCCCAACTCATGCGTGGCCTGCACCAGTCCATCCCCGCTCTCCCCTGACTTGTGCGTGGCCTGCACCAAGCCGTCCCAGGCCCTCCCCCAGCCTCCCCGACTCATGTGTGACCCACCCCCCACGGCACCCCCATGTTCTTTACCTGGGATTCCCACCTCTTCCCACTTAATGACCTGCGTGTTTTGGGGTTATGACGGCAACCGGGACTGCTGGGATTGCCATTGCTAAGCGATGCGGTCATGTGATATTGCGCTTTACAACCACATTGCTTAGCGATGGCAATCCAAGTCCTAATTGCTATCATAGCCCAAGGACTAACTGAGGTAGTCCTTGTTTAATGACCGTTTGTTTAACAACGATTTGGAGATACAATGGGGCTAAAAGTTACTTACGACCCATCCTCGAAATTATGGCCGTCGCACCACCTCCATGGTCACGTGATCGTGATTTGGCTGCTTGGCAATGAGCTTGCATTTACAACAGTTTGCGGCATCCTGCAGTCATGTGATCATGATTTGCGACCTTCCCAGCTGGCTTCTGACCTGTAAAATCAATTGGAAACAATTGATTTGCTTTACGACTACGTGACTTGCTTTACAACTGCCACAAAAATGGCCGTAAAATTGGGTCTTGTCACATGGTGCCTCACTTAATGACAGCATCTCTTAGCGACCAAAATTCCAGCCCCTATTGTGATCGTTAAGCGAGGACTACCTGTATTGTTCAAGGAATTTTTAAAAAGGCCAAGGAACAAGAAACTTCAATTGTGTGAACAATGTCAAGCGGTAGAATGTCCTTAGAGAAATAGGAATCCCAGAACATTTCATTGTCCTCATGTGAAACCTATACACAGGATAGGAGACCACAATCAGGACAGAACATGGCAAAACAGACTGGTTGTAGGTTGGCAAAGGAGTGAGACAAGGCTGTATATTCTCTCCCTATTTATTCAATCTGTCTGCTGAGTGTATATTGAAGGAGGCTGGATTAGAAGAAGATAAGCATGGTTTTGAAACTGGAGGAAGAAACATCAGTAGTTGCTGTGCTAATGATACTATTCTGTTAGCTGAAAGTGCATATGATTTAGGAATGAAAATCAAGGACCACAGTGAAAAAATGGGACTAAGATTAAATATAAAGAAGATCAAACTAATGGCATCAGGTATAGCAACCAGCCTTAGAATTGACAAGATAGTGCATCCATCCTGGCTCTTCTTGACCTCTCAGCGGCTTTCGATACCATCGACCATGGTATCCTTTTGGGACAGCTTAGGGGGTTGGGGGTGGGCGGCGTGGTTTTACGCTGGTTCACCTCCCTCCTGCAGGGCCGATCCCAATCGGTGGTTATAGGAGATGAGAGGTCCGACCCTCGGCCCCTACTTTGTGGGGTGCTGCAGGGTTCATTTCTCTCCCCTCTCCTATTTAATATCTACATGAAACTGCTGGGTGAGATCATCCACCAACACGGGATGAGGTATCATCAATATGCTGATGATACTCAACTATATATCTCCATCCCGGGTGAGTTAAGTGATGCAGTGGCTGCCTTTTCTCAGTGTCTGAAGGCTGTGGGGGCCTGGATGGGGAACAACAGGCTTCAGCTGAACCCTGGTAAGACGGAGTGGCTGTGGATTGATGGTGCCTCGAGATCCAGGGAGTTGTCATCTTTAGATCTGGACGGGGTGGCACTACCCCGTTCAGACAAAGTACGGAACCTGGGTGTCCTTCTGGACTCACGACTCCTGCTTGAAGAGCAGGTGGCAGCCGTGGCCAGAAGGGCATTTGTACAACTTCGAGTTGTGCGCCAGCTACGCCCTTTCCTGGACCGAGACGCCCTCCGTACAGTCACTCATGCCCTGGTCATCTCCCATATAGACTATTGCAATGCACTCTACATGGGGCTACCCTTGAAGAGTATCCGGAAGCTTCAACTGGTCCAGAATGCGGCTGCGCGCGCAGTTATGGGTGCCCCAAGGTTGGCACATGTGACACCTCTGCTGCGCGAGCTGCATTGGTTACTGGTTTGCTTCCGGGTCCAATTCAAGGTGTTGGTTGTCACCTTTAAAGCTCTACATGGCATGGGACCAGGTTACCTAAAGGACCGCCTCATCCCCAGAGCATCGACCCGCTCCACCCGGTTATGCAGAGAGGGCTTGCTCCGGACCCTGTCTATAAGAGAATTCCACCTGACGGGGTCCAGGAGGCGGGCCTTCTCGGCAGTGGCACCCGCCCTCTGGAATATTCTGCCCCTGGGGGTGAGGCAAGCCCCCACACTTACGACCTTCCGGAAACAACTGAAGACCTGGCTCTGCCACCTCGCTTGGGATGGGAGGAGTAATAGCTCCTCTTGGGGTTGGCTTGCTCCGTAGAGTTCTTTTAAAACCTAACATCAGAGCCTCTTGGGTCTTATATATTTAATTAATTTATGTATTGTATTTTATAAATTTTTATATGTTTTAATTGCTGGCTTTGTGTAAACCGCCCAGAGTCCCCTCTGGAAATGGGGGGAGATGGGCGGTGATATAAGTTAGAAATATAAATAAATAAACAAATAAATAAGATATTTATTTATTTATTTATTTATTTATTTAAATGCATTTATCTAAATAATTTATATGGCTGCCCACCTCATAACAGTGACTGAGCAGCATACAAAGATTAAAACGCAACAATTAAAACTATAACCTATGGCGCCCTAGGTAAATGACACTTTCTGATCATCAAATCCTATCCACAACAGGGCTAGCCTAACCTCCTGGCCTGAACACCTGGGGAAACAGCCAGGTCTTCAGAGCCTTACAAAAGGCCATTAGGGTCGGAGCCATCCAGAACTCTGGCGGGATGCTGTTTCACAAGGCAGGTGCTACCCCAGAGATGGGATGGCCCCTGGCTCCAACAAGATGCCATTGTTTAATAGAGGGGACTCAGGGCACATCCCTTCTGCTTGATCTGGTGGGTCAAGCAGAAACAATGGAAGGAAGGTAGCCTTGCAAGTAACCCAGTCCTATGCCATGCAGGGCTCTATAGGTGACAACCAGCACTTTGAATCACACCTGGAAGTCTACTGGGAGCCAGTGTAGCTTGCAGAGCACTGGTGTTACATGGGTATAATGAGAGACACCAAAAACGTCCTGTGCTGCTGCATTCTGGACCAGCTGCAGCTTCAAGGGCAGCCCCATGTAAGCACAGTTTTAAACAAGTTTTGTAAGAAGGGCCATTAATAATGGTTGATTTTAGGAAAATTTCTGTGTTATGCTTTTGGGACCTTCGCAATTCATCTTTTAAAAATCATTCTTCTAGAACAATTTTTCTGTGTCACATCTCTCCTTCATTGTCAAACTCATTTGCCTTTAAAACAGGTGTTTACAATTACACATTCTCCACTGTGCTTTCTTCCTTTGATCCTGCCCTGAAACTATAATGTAAAATCTGTGACATCACAATAATTCACCATGGCAACAGACTCTGATTTACCTATTTCAATTTAATTAAAAAGCACGTATCAAATGTTAGGTAACTTAAATATCTTTTGTTTTTAAAGAAAAATAACCAGAGAGTAGGAGTAGCATACTGTGTTTATTTTGTCCAATCTTAAAAAATGTAATAATGTCTTTTGAAATTAATTTAACCTGGATATATTAGTTCAAGTGTCAGGATGTAATTCAACAGTAAGCTCTAACTCTCTTAGAGCTTGGATTAAACCCTTCTTTTGTTTGTTTAACCTAGAAGGATTCTGGATGAATCTTTCAGTACCTGAAGTGCTTTCTTCAAGTACCTAGGAACTAAACAATATTCTGAGGGCTTTTCCATAAAACATGGTAGAGCACAATTTCTGAAACATAATGTTTCTAATCAATTTAGGTATGCCTACTGGTGCATTTTCATAAATCCCAAGTGTTTGTAGTCTTCAAAAGATTAAAAACTCCAGCGTGTTACAAGCATATAACTCATGGAAATGCAGAGTCAAAGAGCAAGGGTTTTCCTTTACTTTTTTCATACTTGATTTTTAACTGCTAAATATTCCTATACAAATGTCCATCTGCCTTTTTTGTAAAAGATGTTGATTATTGGCTTCATGCCTGAACTTGAAGGAATCCAAAAAGAATGGAGTGCCTTGAATTCATCCCTCTGTTGGTAAAAAGCCTGGTTTCTTAGGGACTGAATCCAAATTGAGTCTTTTGGGATTGTTTATGATAAAAATAATCATGTGCATTTGTTAGGCACCTAAACTATATAGGTGATGAAATTGTTGGTTATGTGCAGGTGAAGAATATGGCTCGAGTCCCATTACATCTTGAGCAAGCTTTTGTATTTTTGTTTTATAGTAATTTTATTAAAGATTATAATTACAGTAGTAAAAACTAATACAGACTAAAAGAAAGGTAGAATAAAAAGAAAGAGTAGGTGCAAAAAAGGAAAAAAGGAAAAAATAGAAAAGAAAAGAAAGAAAAGTAAGAATATAGTAAAGAAAAAGAAAAGAAATATATAAAGAAGTGACTTCCCATCTTCCTCACAAGTATAAACAATTGTAGTAATTTATCACCTCCTCTTAAAATACAACAAGTGATCTCTTCTTCCCATATCCCATCTCTTATCTATAAGCAAATCCATAAAGCATTGTCGTTTCAGTCCTGATGTCAGCAAAAGTCCATTAAGGGTTAACAGAAATAAGAACATATCTGTATTAACCTTAATCAAATAAACCAACTTTATATTCCCTTTACTTCTAACAATCTTAATCTTTAGTCCATTCAAATAATGTCATAGAACTTGATTTCATTTTTTCTTTGTCCCTTCTCACAAGATTCTTCAAAACGTTAACAAGCTTCTTTTGTAAATCCAATATAGGAGAATTATCCAGGTCACTCTCTTGGCTTATTGTTTGTATATCCCTTTTAATTATTTAATTAAAATAATTTTTATTATTTAACTCTATTAATATTAACTTCTGGGTCCATTTTTCAAAAATATCCTTCAATATGTCAAATGTTAGAATATTTTGCTCCATTCTGTAAACTGAGTTTATGTGTTCTCCTTTAATTGTAATCTTTAGTTCCCTCTAGTGTCCAATTTTTCAAATCTAATCTCATTATGTTTTTTTAAAAAATTAAAACAAAAGCATTTTCCCACGGGAAGGATTCTTTATAATTAATTCCAAAATCTTATTTCAAATGTATCTGGACCTTTAGTCTGTTTGTAAGTCTATGAAGGTTCTCAGTCATCCAGGTAGAATTGTCTGTAGCTTGAATCATGTCAACTGGATTTCTATTTAATCCAGATGACATGATTCAAGCTACAGTCTGTTTGTAACTTTCTTAAATCAAAGTTTTAATCACCCTTTTGTTGTTTATTCCAAAAAATTTTTTTTAAAGTTCTTAAACTTGTAGTTAAAACTTTCTTTTGCTAAGGATTGAAGGGAAACTCACCAAGTGCTGTCAAACCTGTTTATCCAATGGTTTCTAATAGCTGAAAAGCAATTAACTAGCAATTTCCTAAAGTGATTAGGAAAGGAAATATGCGACCGTGGTGTGAGCAAGATGGCTATTCCTTTGTCTCCCAGAGCTCTGAACCCACCAGAGACCACTATCTTGCAGTATCCTCACAAGGAGCAGCTGTCTGGAGCACTTGTAAGCGATCTCAAGTCCTCTCCTTGTCCAGAGAGGCTCGAAGAGCCGGTCTACTTTCTGGCTCTTAGTTCTTCACCGCAGTAATCGGCTCTGCTTTTCACGGAGCCATCTTCACTCCACCATTTCCTCCTCCAGAAGCTCCATCTTGAGCAAGGAGTGGTGTTGCAAATGGCTATGATTGGGCTTTTTGGTTTTTTTCCAGGGTTTGGGAAAGGAATGTTTAGGGCTTTCCTTTCTTGTAACACTGTGTTACACTTATTTGAGAGGTTAGGTAAAGGTTTTCCCCTGCACAGTTGTGTCCGACTCTAGGGGGCGGCGCTCATCTCCATTTCTTAGCCGAAGAGCCAGCGCTGTCCGAAGATGCTTCCGCGGTCATGTGGCCAGCATGACGCGCCTCTACAGTTATAGTATGTATATATGTATATATGCCGCCTAGAGTCCTCCGTTAGGGAGGGGATAGGCGGGGTATAAATACAATAATAAATAAATATATGTTTTCTGTCCCTAATTTTCAGCAATTATAGTCAAGGGAGGCTTTGAGAGTTGCAGGTTGCTCACTTCTGAAAGAGCAGTAGAGAAGGTAACACTTCATTTGAGTGCAGTCACTGAAGCTTCTTGTTAGTAAGGAAGAATCCACAAACTCATTTTGATTCAGTTTGCCTTCTGTGCAATTACCTGAGGTTACAGTGTAAAGAGCCTAACTGACGAGACTCGGATATCATGCTAAACCAGGGGTCGGCAAACTTTTTGAGCCGAGAGCCATTTTGGTATGCTCGTGCACATTTTGAAGTGCTCGAGAGCCAGGGGGCGGGGTTTGCGGGCGGGAGCCAATCGCGTGGAAGGGGGCGGGCTTTGCGGGCGGGAGCCAATCGCGTGGAAGGGGGCGGGGCTTGCGGGCGGGAGCCAATCGCGTGGAAGGGGGTGGGGCTTGCGGGCGGGGGCCAATTACGTGGAAGGGGCGGGGTTTGCGGGCGGGAGCCAGTCACGTGGCTTATTGGGGCAGGTGGGAGGGCCCATGTAGCAGTTTACCCCCCCCACCGGCTTCCCGCCCCTCCCTCCTTGCCTGCAGAAGGCGGCCGGCCTTCTCCCCCCACTGTTTCCGGAAGTGATCCAGCGCCGATCTGCGGGCTGCGGGGGCTCCAGCTTCGGAGGGCGCCGGCTGCCAAGCTGTTCCGAACCAAGGAGCCAGGGCGGAGCCGGGGCAGGGGAGGAACGGGGAGCGCCAGGGGACTCACCCGCTGCTGCTCGGCTGCCACCTTCCTCCTCCACTTCAGCCGCCCGCCCGCCGAGTCCCGGCCCTTCAGCCCCCGCTGGGGGGAGGGGGGCAGGGACTCAGCGCCCGCACGCCCGGATCCCGGCAGAGCTGCGTCTCGCCCCGCCCCGCCCCGCCCTCCCAGAGTGGCCAGCGGAGCGCCCACCTGCTCGGGCAGGTATCAGCCTCTCTGTACGCTCCTTCCGCTGCTGCTGCAGGGAGACGGCGTCCACCCGGCCCAGCTGCCCGGGGTCCAGGGAGATCAGCTCCGGCGGGATCTGTGCCGAAGAGCCCCGCCCGCTTGCCTCCCTCCGCGAGGCCCAGGCGCGCTGGAAGGCAGCGGGGGGCCTCGCGGAGGGATGCTGAGCTCCGCAGCCGAGCCTGGGCGTGCGTGCGGGACGGAAGCCGCCATCGCAGGCTTCCTCGCCGAGTTTGTCCGCTGCCTGCAGGGAGGGAGGCGGGGGGACAGGGCTGGGGCGGGGGCAGGGGCCGCGGACGGCAGGCCAAAGGGAGATGCCAGGGCGACTGTAGCGACCGGAGGCGGCCAAGGGGAGAGCAGGCGGCTCTTCGCCCTCGGCGCGCCGCGGGGCCAGACGAGCCTCCGGCTGCTGCTTCCTGCGCCCGTGGCCTCTTCGCTGCCGCCGCCGCCCACCTCTTCCGCTCTCTGCTTCTCCGCAAAGCTCCTGGTTCATCTTAATGCAGGGCTTTCCAAACTTTTGCCGTTGGCGACACACCAACGGCTGGCCCACGAAGACCTGGAAGCGGCGGTGCTTCCGGGTTGCTGCCGCTGCGGCGGCAGGAGCTGCCCCTTCGAAAGGGCAGGCTCTGGGGACCCCGAAAATGCCCTCGGTTCCGGCAGGGAGGCGAAAATCGCATGCGAATGCTGCTGGCTTTCCAGCGCACAGCTGATCGGCGCAGAGAATTTCCACCCCAGGCAGCCCTGCAGCATGCGCGATTCCTTCCCTGGCTGGTCCTCACGGGCCGATCGCGTGGAAGGCGCGCGGGCGGAGCTGCCTGTCTGGCACTCGGGTGCTCCGGCTGGGGTGCAGCGGGACGGGAGCTCCGCCCGCGCGCCTTCCCTGGCTGGTCCTCACGGGCCGATCGCGTGGAAGGCGCGCGGGCGGAGCTGCCTGTCTGGCACTCGGGCGCTCCGGTAGCGCGGCCCCGCCGCCGCCCTTTCTCTCCGGCTTGGGTCCCGGGAAGGCAGCGGGGGACCTCGCGGAGGGAGGGAACCAGGCAGGCAAGCGGCCCGCCTCTGCCGCTCTCCGCTTCTCCGCAAAGCTCCTGGTTCATCTTACTGTTTCCTTTTCCTCCCCTTCAATACGTTCCAGCAAGCGAGGTGGAAGCGGAGAGGCCACGGGCGCAGGAAGCAGCAGCCGGAGGCCGCCTCGCCTCTTCCGCTCTCCGCTTCCACCTCGCTTGCTGGAACGTATTGAAGGGGAGGAAAAGGAAACATTAAGACAGGGCTTTCCAAGTGTGTCGAGTGACAACCTGGAAGCTCTGATGAAAATGCCCTTGGTTCTGGCAGGGAGGAGAAAATCACGCATGCTGCAGGGCTGCCTGGGGTGGAAATTCTCTGCGCCGATCAGCTGTGCGCTGGGAAGCCAGCAGCATGCGCATGCGATTTTCGCCTCCCTGCTGGAACGGAGGGCATTTTCGGGGTCCCCGGAGCCTGTCCTTTCAAAGGGGCAGTGGTGGCAGCGGACCATCAGCGCTTCCAGGACACCGCTGCTGCAGCATGCGCAATTTTCTCCTCCCTGCCAGAACCAAGGGCATTTTCATCAGAGCTTCCGGGTTGTCACGCGACACACTTGGAAAGCCCTGTCGTAATGTTTCCTTTTCCTCCCCTTCAATACGTTCCAGCAAGCGAGGTGGAAGCGGAGAGCGGAAGAGGCGAGGCGGCCTCCGGCTGCTGCTTCCTGCGCCCGTGGCCTCTCCGCTTCCACCTCGCTTGCTGGAACGTATTGAAGGGGAGGAAAAGGAAACAGTAAGATGAACCAGGAGCTTTGCGGAGAAGCGGAGAGCGGCAGAGGCGGGCCGCTTGCCTGCCTGGTTCCCTCCCTCCGCGAGGTCCCCCGCTGCCTTCCCGGGACCCAAGCCGGAGAGAAAGGGCGGCGGCGGGGCCGCGCTACCGGAGCGCCCGAGTGCCAGACAGGCAGCTCCGCCCGCGCGCCTTCCACGCGATCGGCCCGTGAGGACCAGCCAGGGAAGGCGCGCGGGCGGAGCTCCCGTCCCGCTGCACCCCAGCCGGAGCACCCGAGTGCCAGACAGGCAGCTCCGCCCGCGCGCCTTCCACGCGATCGGCCCGTGAGGACCAGCCAGGGAAGGCGCGCGGGCGGAGCTCCCGTCCCGCTGCACCCCAGCCGGAGCGCCCGAGTGCCAGACAGGCAGCTCCGCCCACGCGCCTTCCACGCGATCGGCCTGCGAGGACCGGCCAGGGAAGGCGCGCGGGCGGAGCTCCCGTCCCGCTGCACCCCAGCCGGAGCGCCCGAGTGCCAGGCAGGCAGCTCCGCCCGCACGCCTTCCCTGGCCGGTCCTCGCGGGCCGCCGGCGATGCTCCCATCCCGCTGCACCTCTCCAGCTTGTCGGCCACCCGCCGCAGCGTCTCGGCCGTGCGGCTGGGGGGCAGCGCCGCGTCCCCCAGCCGGTGCTGCAGGTAGTCGCCCAGCAGCTGCGCTGTCTCCTCTCGCAGCGCGCCCAGCATGGCGACGCTCTCCTGCCTGCCTGGCGAGTGCTTGGGGGGGGCGGCGGCAGCCGTTGCAACGCGGGCGGAGGAAGAGGCAGCGGCGGCGGTGACCAACCAACTTCCCCACCCGCCGACCTCGAAGAAGCGCTGCCCGACTCTGGAAGGCTCCCGAGGGCGGGAGGAGGAAGAATCAATCGCCCTCCTCCAGCGCCGGCCATTTGGGGGCGGGATCCAATCGCGTGGAAGGGGCGGGGGTGAGTTCAGCTGCAGAAGAGCCACACTCAAGGGGCCAAAGAGCCGCATCTGGCTCGCGAGCCGCCATTTCCGACCCTTGTGCTAAACCATCATGTTCATTTTGGTTTTAGTTCACAGTGTTGTGTGAACCTAACCATTTAGTTTATAAACCACGATTTATAACTTAGTATGTTATGTGAACTCCACCAATTGTGGCTTACTTAAAAACCCATGTTTAAAAGTGTGTAAACTCTCACTGTTGGGTTCTACACAAATATAAGTCAGCCTCTTTGAACCTGGGGTTTTGTCCCATAATGTTTAGCCAGAATGTCTAGAGAGCATGATAGCTAAAAATTATGGAAGTTGAAGTCCAATATATCTTGTGATGCCAGGTTGGGGAAGATTGTTATAAAATGTGATGTGTGTGTGTGTGTGTGTGTGTGTGTGTGTGTGTGTGATAGCAGATTTAATAAAGTAAGGAAAGCATGCAGAGCATAACTTCTGAATTTTTTTGCAACCCATTTACTAGCATGGTCATAGAAGGTCCAACCTATTTACTAGCAGTGGTCTTCTGTATATTCTTCTATCTAATGAAGTATCTGTGTGCATTTCTGCTCTCCCCTTGTATCTGTGTGCACTGGGTCACATGACCAGGAAGGAGGAAGACTTTCCCATAGGATGCATTGGGGGAATATTTTATATTTTATATTTTATTTATTTTATTTTATTTTATTTTATTTTATTTTATTTTATTTTATTTTATTTTATTTTATTTTATATTATTTTATATTATTTTTTATTATTTTATTTTATTTTATTTTATTTTATTTTAATTTAATTTAATTTAATTTAATTATTTAATTTAATTTTATTATTTAATTTTATTATTTTGTATTTTTTTTTAAATTTTCTATCCCACCTTTATTTATCCCGGGCGCCGCGCTAGGGGGAGCGCCAAAATGACGCCCGGGGGGCGCCAAAATGACAAAATAACCCATGGGGGGGGGTGCGGAATCCATGTTTGCCCCGGGTGACACAGACCCTAGTTCCATCCCTGAGATCAAGTCCAATATACCATTGTGGTTTTGGCTTGATCTACAAATCAGATTTATACAATATATTTTTCTAGCTCCCTTTGATTATTCATTTATTTAGATTTTATTTATATCCTACTTTTAATTCAAGAGCTCAATTCACAGCTCTCTCCCCTCCTATTTTTCTCCACAACAACAGGGTGTTAGTGATTGTCTGCAGGGCCTCCTGATACAGAAAAGGGCACAGCTGGTGCACCATACAAAGCTATACAAAGACCTTCCTTACCACAGCTACCACCCCCTCATTAAGCAGGAGCTGTGAGTCCAGGAAGACCCCCAGATTGTGCACCACTCTTGAGTGGGGAAGTGCTACCCCATCCAATGTTAAAGATGGAATATCCCCAGATCTAGGTGGCCCAAACACCCAGAGCCACTTGGCCTTGATAGGATTGAGTTGGAGACAGTTCCTCCCATCCAAACCCACACAGCCTCCAGGCACTGGGACAGAACCTCAACAGCCTTAACATCAACCGTAACAATGTAATGTGTGAACCCACTGCTATTTTGCTGACTTTGAAGATCTTGCTAGAGTGGGTTGTTTAATCATGATTCATTGACTACATCACAGCTGTCTGGATTTGCAAAGCCAAAAATCCATTATTAAAAAACCCAATAGTTGCATTCATACAGTAAGTCAAAAACCAGATTTCAGCTTAATGCAATGTGTAAACAGTCTTACAGTAGCATTTGTGATAATCAGATTGCAGTTTTGTGCATAATTATTAAAAGAAAACCTGACTGAATTCAGTTGGACTAACCTTGGGGCAGCCCTTTATAAGATTGTCTTGTAAAAGAACCTGTGCCCTGAACTATTTCCTAGTAGCCAACTAGAATAGATCACTATGCCTCAAGTGGAAAAGTAGGTGACATTAAATGTATCAATGAACATGGAAATAGAATTGATGTGCTACATATTTCATTGCCTAATAAATGTTAGTGTGTGTGTGTGTATAAAGTTTGTAAGGCATAGCCTATTCATTTTTATTTCTGATAACCCAGAGTTCGCCCAGAGTTCCCTTGTGGGGAGATGGAGCGGTATATAAATTGAAACATAAATAAAATAAATAAATAAATAAATAACAATCATCTTCAACAAAGGTTGCGTATAATTTAAAATAGCCTCCACCAAAAGAAATTATAATCCTCCCCAATACATCATTGTAAATCTACAAGAATTTAAGTTGATAAGCAACATAGGAGATATAAGGCAAAGGAAAAAAATGTTTTGCACTTGTGAAGCTACTGGGTGAGGTCATCTATTGGCACATACTCATTGGTATTGTCAATATGCCAATGATATCCAGATGTACATCTCACCCTGGGCTCAATGGGAGATGCAGTGGAAGTCCTGACCCAGTGTCTGGAGACCATCAAAACGTGCACTGAGAAGAAAGAAGCTCAGACTCAACCTAAGCAAGACAGTGGTTGTTAGTTCAGAAGCCAACTGATTCTGAAGTGGTATCAACCTTGCCTCTTAATGGGGTTGCACTACCCCTGAAAGAGCAGGCTTGCAATCTGAGGGCCTCCTGGACTCACAGCTTTTGCTGGAGGACCAGATGGAGACTCTGGTCAGGAGGGCCTTTGCCTAGCTTTGGCCAGTTTGTCACCTCTAGCTTTACCTAGAACAGGATGCTCTGAAGATGGTTAGTTACACCCATGCCTGGATTACTACAATTCATTCTACATGGGGCTGTTCTTGAAGATCACCCAGAAACTTGAACTGTTGCAGAATGCAACTGCCCATTTGCTTACTGGACTGTCATAATATTGTTATAGAACACCACTGTTGTGGAAACTGTATTGGTTACTGCTCTATTTTCAAGTGCAATTAAGTACTGTTTATTACTTATAAAACCCTATAGCTCAAGACCTGGATATTTATTTATTTATTTTGGTGCCTTCAAGTCAGTGTTGACTCCTGGCAATTCTGCAGTTTTCTTGGCAAGATTTCAGAAGTGGCTTGCCATTGCCTTCTTCCTAGGGATGAGTCAAAGAGCCTGCCGAAAGCCACCCAGCCGGCTTTGTACCTAATGCAAGACGAGAACTCACAGTTCCTGTTTCTAGCCTGGGGCCTTAACCGCTACACCAAACTGGCTCTCTGGGTATTTTAGAGACTGCCTATTCCAAGTAAATCTGTCTGCCCAACATGGATTAATAGGGAGCACCTGTTGAGTTCCTGTCAGGAGGTGAGACTGGAGAGAGTATGGAGGCAGGCATTCTTGGTGACTGTTCCCCGCATTCTTGCTCACTCCCTGAAGTAAGAATGGCTCCAGTCTTTTGGCCTTCTGGAGAATAGTTAAAGCCTGGCTTTTGTGGAAGGCCTTTGACAATTAAGCTGCTGGAGGAAGATCCATGCCATTACTGTTGGTTATTGGTTACAGTTTTATTGTTTTTATTACATTATTCATTGTATTGTATTTTGATTTTGTACACAACCTTGAGTCTCTGGAGTAAGGTGTGTGTATTTATAAATCAAATAAATAAACACATACACACTTTGAGGAGCTACTTTCATGGACTGATTTGATGTTCCTGTCATAGCTTTATCACTTATCCTCTTCCCAATACAGATATCAACAGTATTCGTTTAATAGGGCTTCTTTCTTATATTGGTGTACGCTACACTGTGTGGCTTCTAGTTGCTGGGCATGTCTAAATGATGCATGCTAACAAGTCTATGTTGACAGAAAACTGGGAAAGGAATATAAATTGGGGATTGCACTCAATATACAGTTAACATTTTCACTTTAGCATGCAGCTGGCTTTCTATTTCTGTAGTACATTTAGCCAAATTGGACACTTGTATATTGAGGACTTTTATAGAAGACTGGATTACAAAGGTGCTGTTCAAGAGGTGGAATGAAGTTCTGGAAGGATATAGAATTGTATGAAAGCACATACAGAGGGGAAAACTGGTAAGTATTCCTTCTAATACATAGTGTGTTTCTGTAAAGTACAGAGAGCTTTTGTCAACAGTAGTCAGCATTGCTACACTCTGAACAAATTTGCAGATGGTCCAGAATATCAAAGAAGTGACACAGACTGGAGAAAGAGCAAAGAATCAAGTCTCTTTTGAAGAATGAAACCCTCAGTTTTGAGGGTGTATTTCTTCTATGTTCTTTGTATTGTTTGCTTTAACTGTTCTTTGTTGTTCCTCATTTTGTCCTGGGTCATTGGGATTCTTAAAAAATCCACTTAGTGACTGTATGACATATTAAGACAGGCATATATTTACAGTATGTCCATGATCCAGAAAAAAATGAAGGGGGGGAAAACACTTGCTGAAAGATAGGGGAGAAAGTTGTGGCGAACAACTTTTTATTCCAATGTAATATTTTAAATTTAATCTATTCCTTACACATTGTAATTACATTCCACATATACATTTTCTTTCCCCTCGTAAATAATCCTTTAATTATTTCTTTGTCTTGCCTTTTCCAATGATACTTTTCATATTTCTGAGGCTGCAACATTCAGTGGAAATGCCTGTCTTACATTTCTTAGGAGTTTTTCGATTTTCTTCATGAACCACACTGCTACACTTCCAGAATGCCAGCTTTGAACAACTTTCTTGCATGAATGCATTGCCAATTTAGTAATCTGAAAAGGATGCTTCTCCATCTGCCTTATAAATTACTTGTTAAATTAGCAGTTGTGCTCTTTTCTTATCACTGTCAACTCCTATTTAACTGTTGCCTTTACTGTAGTACTGTTGTTGCTACATTTTTAAATTTATTATTAGACAACCCATGACCTGTTGAGTCATCATTTCAGAGATATTTCCTTACCTAAACAGAAAAAAAGAATGACCACGGTTTTGTATTTTTAAATAATTTGTGAGATCAGAGTTATAGAAATATTAAGAAAGAAATGAACTGAAACTTGCAGTAGAAAAAAACACACTGCTTTTATTTTAAAACGAACAAACAGGAACTTCTCAGTCTTCCCCAGCCGGGGAAGCTCAATAGCTTAATTAACATAGCTTGAGGCAGTTTGCCTCTCCACTCACCAACGACATAGTTCAAAGTAAACAGAAGAAGTAAACAGAAGGACAAAAGGCAGATTTACATTTTACAATATAAAACCTTTTTACAATTTCAACTTGGCAGTACCTGAGTGGACCAAGCTAGGCATGTGACCACTCACCTAGGCAACCCATTCCCAATTTGGGAAAGAACAAACAAGTACCTTTCTGATTGGCTAAACAAACTAGACTAGCAGGCACCGGCTATCAACATTCCTGAGGGGGGAGTTAGCAAGAGCATTTCTGACTCCCACAGGAAAAAACTTTTTGAGGCTTGACTTTTTAAAACTCAGTTTTCACATTTGTTTCTGAATCATAAAATATATACAACACTCCCCTTTTTATGTACAGAAAGAATTTGGAAACAAGCCCAATTTTGCTACCAACTCCTTATGCCTAATCCCAGGCAGAGGCTTCATAAAAATATCAGCCAACATTAATTTAGTTTCACAGTATTTTAAAATAACCTTTTTCTTGGCTATAAAATCTTTAACAAGATGAAAACGAACATCAATGTGCTTTGTACGGTTTCTGGAACCTTCAGATAAAGCTAAATGTAAACAGGCTTG
The DNA here is from genome assembly GCA_023362775.1 of Charina bottae. Lineage (NCBI taxonomy): Eukaryota > Metazoa > Chordata > Lepidosauria > Squamata > Charinaidae > Charina > Charina bottae. Next base: position 35,539,848 of record JALMGJ010000006.1, on the reverse strand, counting down.
GTTGTCTTCATAAATTGTTACAGGCTGGCTTAAAATGACTCCAATGTCTTGCAACAATTGTGTAAACCAGATTACCTCATTGCACAGTTGTGCCAATGCATAAAATTCGGCTTCAGCTGTGCTGATAGCTACTACTGTTTGTTTTCTGGAGTACCATGCAATTGTTGACTTGGCAAATTTAATTACAGTTCCAGAAGTAGACTTCCTATCACTGGGATCTCTAGCCCAATCTGAATCACACCAGCACTCTAACTTTTCCTCTGTGTCTGTAGCAGACAATCTTAAACAATAATCGTTGGTGCCCTGTAAATAACGAAAAAGCCTTTTTAATCCAGACTTTGCAGCAGATGTGGGATGCTCCACATATCTGCTCAAAATGGACACACTGTTTGAAATGTCTGGTCTGCTGTGGTTTGCAATGTAAAGCAGACTACCAACAGCTGATGTGAAATTATCTCCTTCAGATAACTCATCATCCCCCTTTTCCCCCTCCTCTTTTAGAAACTCGGGAAGCATGGGGGAGGAGACAGACTTACAGTCTTGCATTTTAAAATCTTCCAGCAGTTTCTTAATTTTACTACTATGACTTATGAGAAAACTGCCGTCTTTTCTCTCTGAATTTCTAATCCCAAGTAATTATTAACTGCTCCAAGACATTTCAAAGTGAAATTGTTTTTCATACAAACCTCAAAATCATGCTTTTGTTTGTCTGATGATGTGAGCAGCAACAAATCATCCACATACAAGCATAAGTACATTACACCTTGCTTATCATTCTTTACATACACACATGGATCAGCAATTCCTTTCTGAAACCCAAAGTTTTGTAAAGTTTTATCCAACTTAATATTCCAACAACGGGCCGACTGTTTCAATCCATAGATGGACTTCTGCAATTCACACACAAGATGTTTTTCTTTTTCATAACCAGGAGGTTGTTTCATAAACAATTTTTCCTCCAAATCACCATACAGAAAAGCAGTTTGAATATCATAGTGATAAACAGACAATTTCTTCATGGCAGCAACCTTTAAAAGCAACCTGATAGATTCATCTTTTGTCACTGGAGCAAATGTTTTGTCATAATCCACATTTTTTCTTTGAGTAAAACCTTTTGCTACTAATCTTGCTTTATACTTTTGAATTCTACCTTCTGAATCTTTTTTCAATTTAAACACCCACCTACAATCTAAACACTTCTGATTGGGAGGCAGACTCACCAATTTCCAAGTTTCATTTTCCTTTAAGGAATCTAATTCCTGCTGCATGGCTTCATGCCAGCACTTAGCTATTTCAGGTGGCATCTCATTGATTTGCTCTAAAGATTCAGGCTCTGTGTGAATGTGAAACGCCTTCACAACATCTACTTGATAACGATCAGGTGGAACCCCCTTATTAATCCTTTCAGACCTGCGAGGTAGGACAGGACTTACATCCTGAATTCCACTATTGTCCTCAGAAACCTCTGACTTCTCAGACAATTCAACTTCTTGCTCATTGACTTCACTAGGTGATTCCTGCAAATCACCATCAGCAAAAGTTTGCTGTTCCCTCATGGATAAATCAACTGAAGAACTAGAGTTTATTTTATCCCAATTCTGCTCAGCAAAGGAAGCACTCTTACTAATTATCAGTTGGTTATCCAGTATGAACCTGTAGCTCCTCTGACTCTGTTCATACCCAACAAAGATAGCTTTCTTTGTTCTGGAAGCCCCCTTACGCCTCAACTGCTTGGGAATGTGTACCCAAGCTGTGCTCCCAAAAACTCTGAGATGATTTACTTTAGGCTTCACACCATAGAACAAATGAAATGGCGTATCCTGAACTGCACTGTTAAACAGCCTGTTCTGAACATAACAAGCTGTAGAAACAGCTTCTCCCCAAAACCTAAAAGGTAAACTGGCATCTTTCATCAAACACATCATGGCTTCCTGCAGTGTTCGCCCTTTCCTTTCTGCCACAGAATTCTGTTCTAGAGTGTAAGGATTAGCTAAAATGTGTTCTATCCCATTTTCTGACAAAAAGCTTTTAAACTTTGAGGATAGATACTCTCCAGCTCTGTCTGATTGCAAAGCAGACACAGGCCTTGGGAATTTTCCATTTGCCCAAGTTACAAAACTTTTAAACTTGTCAAAGACCTCATCTTTGTGTTTCAACAAATGAATGAATGTGTACCTGGAAAAATCATCTATAAAGGTCAAAATGTACCTTGCTCCCCCAAGACTTGGAGAAAATGGACCTATCACATCAGAATGAATTATTTCCAAAGGCCTAGAAGTGGTCCTATTAGCAATTTTCTGCACAGGAGCCCTAGTGGTCTTATTTTCCTTGCAAACTGAACAATCCAAATACTTATCACAAGATTTCAATTTTAAATCAGCAGAAAAACTAGGCATTTGTGATATGTACTTAAAATTAGCATGAGCAAACCTCCTATGTAATAAATGGATACATTGATCATGTATGGGAGTATTCTCAAACACAGCTTTTGCTGTTTGATTCTCAGTTTTCTGCACAATGTAAAGAGAATCTTTCTGCAAACATTTAGCAACCACTTTACCATCTAATTTATAATACTATAATACTTATATATTATAATAATATAGTACTAATTTCACAGCCCTCTTTCTTAAGAGTTATAACATACCCAGATGCTACTAACTGACCCACAGACAAGAGATTACTTTGAAAATTAGGCACAAATAAAACATTTTGAACAGTTTCCCCCAAACATGGAAGATAAATCTCACCTTGAGCCATAATTTTAGATACAGATCCATCAGCTAAGGAAACTCTTTGCTTGTTAGTTTTAGACAGAGACACAAAAGAAGTTTTATTATTACATATATGGCTATTTGCTCCGCTATCTAAAATCCAACAGTCTTTATTATCACAGCTTTCAACAACCTGTGCAATATGAGAAGATTGAAGAGCTTTCTTCCTGGATGTAGCTTCTTTCTTCTGAAAAATCTTCTTACCTTTAAGCCGCTGGTCACAGTCTTTTCGAAGATGTGAAGGAGAACCACATTGGAAGCAACACTTGCTTGAAAATGCAGCAGCCTGAAATTCACAGCTTTTCCGCTCCCTCTGCTGGCCATGAGAAGACTTTAATGAAGAAGTAGACACAGCCTTTTCCTGCCTTTTCTCCCACTCAGCAAGAAGACGAGCAGACACAAACGATGGAGTTAAATCAGCCTCAGGGATGCCCTCCATGGTGCAAATTAAAGTGTCCCAGGAATCATTCAGCGAAGACAGCATAATGTAAGCTTTCATCAGAGGGGTAAACTCCAAACCACGCTCTTGAAGCTCCACGAAATATTGTTGAAGTTTATGAAGATGCTCTGGCAAATTTCCGTGCTCTGGCAAGTAGGCTTTGTACAACTTTTTGGTTAAAATAACCTTGCTTCCAGGAGAGGTTTTCACATATAAATTACGTAAATAGTCCCATAAGTCCTTGGAAGTTTCTTTGTCTCATACATGAATAAGCTGATTATCCTCCACAGCCAAAATAATAGAAGCTTTACATTTCTCATCTCGCCTCAGCCAGGCTTGGTCTGGATTCTGAGGAATTGCTTCTGCTATTGCAGACCACAAATTTTCTCTCCTCAAGAAACTCTCCATTTTCAAAGACCAGTTCAAATAATTAGTATTAGAAAGCTTTTCCAGAGGCATACCTTGATAACTTGAAGCTGCAGTCGCCATTGCTTCTTCTTCCTCCCCTGTTGGGATAATCCACGAGGCTTGTAAAACAACACGAGGCTTTACTCCTCCTCAAACGAAAACGGCCAGCAGGTTCCAAAAAACAAAATCCTCCTTCCAGCAAGTTTCAAAACTTGCCTTTCAAATGCAAACGAAATTGTTCATTTCCTTTCTTTCCATATCTCTATCTCTGATCAGCTGAGCATTGCTGGGCACAGAACCTTTTGTATTTTTAAATAATTTGTGAGATCAGAGTTATAGAAATATTAAGAAAGAAATGAACTGAAACTTGCAGTAGAAAAAAACACACTGCTTTTATTTTAAAACGAACAAACACGAACTTCTCAGTCTTCCCCAGCCAGGGAAGCTCAATAGCTTAATTAACATAGCTTGAGGCAGTTTGCCTCTCCACTCACCAATGACATAGTTCGAAGTAAACAGAAGAAGTAAACAGAAGGACAAAAGGCAGATTTACATTTTACAATATAAAACCTTTTTACAATTTCAACTTGGCAGTACCTGAGTGGACCAAGCTAGGCATGTGACCACTCACCTAGGCAACCCATTCCCAATTTGGGAAAGAACAAACAAGTACCTTTCTGATTGGCTAAACAAACTAGACTAGCAGGCACCGGCTATCAACATTCCTGAGGGGGGAGTTAGCAAGAGCATTTCTGACTCCCACAGGAAAAAAACTTTTTGAGGCTTGACTTTTTAAAACTCAGTTTTCACATTTGTTTCTGAATCATAAAATATATACAACACACGGGTGGGCAAAAAAGCAGTGGGAGTGGGAGCGACTTCCTGCTGGCTTTGCCAAATTTCAATCCCACGGGAGTAATGGGTCCCAGATTTTGGACGCATTTTTTAAGTTAGCCCATTTGAGGTACATTGATTCAAAAATTGTTGCCCTATGATGCACTGTTTCGCCCAATTGAAGGTTACAAATAGACAAACAGGAGAGTTTTAGTAGTATATAGATTTGGGCTTATATGCTGCTCCAAGAGTCTACATAAGCATATGTTAGTTTGTGAAATGTCCTGGTGAAGAGTTGTTAGGATCCAGAAAGACCCTACTTTAAATTTTGATTGTGCCATGAATTTGGGTTGAGTCTTCTAGCTTTACTTCCTCCATCCCGTTGCTACTAGACTATGAGGATAATAATACTAACTTGCAGAATCCTGGGTGAATCCTGGTATCCTGAATGTACCTAAGGTATTCCTTTTGCAGAAGAGCAACTCTGTTCCTCAGCATGGCATCTTCAATATGTTAAAATGCTGGTTTTAATAATGCTTCCCATTTATTTACTAGGGAGATAGACCCATCATTTCCCCAGATTACCTTTTAAAGGTGGAGTATGCTTTAGTACATTGCATGTACTTCCAAGTTGGTGCGATAAAGGTAACAATATGTTGGTTTCCAAGATAGTATCTAAATTAGATGTCCTAGCTTGTGTAGAATAGCATGAGCATGCTAAGCCGTTGGTTGTGCTTATGACATGCTCGCCAAAATGTGTCACAACTCACTGGTATTATCCTTACCATCAGCAGGGAGAATTGCATGTTGCACAAGTATGACTAAGGTTGGTAATCTTGTTTTACCTTTTCTGTCTTACTAAAGAGCATTATGTGAAAGTGTCAGTTGATCAAAGCCATGGTGGGCTGTGGAGCTAATAACTTTGGGCCCACTTGGCAATGCCCATGGCAAATGGAAGATTGCAACTTGGCATGTAAGAGGACTATAGAATACAGAGCACAAATTAATACATGAAATGGAAGTAAAAATAGATATGTTGTCTGTAAAACTAAGAGAAAGGGGAAGGATGTAACAGATCTGAATGGAAATAGTCTGAAATTGTAGAGCAGAACTGATGAATACATGTGGGGAAATGAAGGTTTCATTCATAATTTAATTATGATAATTAATAATTAATTATGAATGGAAATGCTAAAATATGTGTCCAGAAGTATGAATTGGTGCCATCTAGGTTTCCTACTGGTGCTTATGGAAGTAGGAATATATAGGTTGATGTGGTGCTGGATCAGACCAAACCTTGTCTAGTCTAGCGTTTTGCTTTCATGGTGTTATATTATGCTGTTACAAAGCCCACAAATAAGATTCGTGCACTCTAGCTTGAAAGTAAAATAGCAAGTATATTAGTCCTCTTAAATCAATATACTGTACAATGTGACCCATGACAAATATTGTATCTACCATGGGTTGCTCCATCTCAAGACGTCATTGAACTTAAAAAGGTGCAGTAGTGTTTTTGATTTAGTGACAGAGGTCTAAAAACCCACTCAAATGAATGAATGGAAGGGTGTCTGAACTGGCTGGTGCCAAGTTTTTGAAAGAGTGTACTGCTCGGGTCAGATGATATGAGAGGAACGAAGTAGGCAGTAGTCCAAGGCCGAGTTGTGAAATAATATGTGTCAAGGGAGAGCAGGGATTAAGTCAGGCAGTCCAAAATACCCATTCTCTAGCAACAGCTGTAAAAGAGAAAGCAAAACTGAAAGAGAAAAGAATCAAGTCTCTTTTGAAGAATGAAATCCTCATACTTCTGAGTGTATTTCCCCTACCTTCTTTGTATACAGTAGTTTGCTTTGACTGCCTTTTGTTTTTCCTCATTCTGAAGCCCTGGATCATAGAGATTTTCATCCAGTGGTGACTATGTAAGCTAGCCAGGGAAGACATAATAGCTACTGTATATCCAAGGACCAGAAAATAATAGGAAGAAAACATTGCAGTGAGGAATGGGAAAATTGTGGCTAACAACTTTTCATTCTAATTTAATATGAGTTATTCCTCACATATTGTAAATGCATTCTACATATGGATTTCCTCTTTCTTTTTAACTATTATCAAACTAGTATGCAAGAATATGAAGGGCAAGATGCATTCAGAATCAGGCAACCCATGGTCAAAAGTGATCAGCCTAAGGAACTGACCTAAGCTGGGCTCACAATATCAATCTTATGGATAGCTTTTGGGATTTATTGCTCTGATAAGGACTCCAATAGACTAAATGTTTTTATCTGTGTGAGTTGAGGCCAAATTAGGCAGTGTTGCCCTCAGGAACAAGATCTTGATGTTTAAAAGTTGCTCACTACTTGCTGCAGTGTCTGATACAGTGGTGGTAGTTCTGTCCTGTTTGTAGAGTCCTCAGAGTCTGAAGGCAAAGAGTTGGTTCTTGGCATAATGGAGGGAAGCTGATAAATTATGTGGTCCATAAAGTTGGATTATGCCACCTTGGGGGGGCGTTGTTTGCTGATCTTGAAACAATTAAGTGCAGTGTTTAGAATTACATAAGTGAACCAAAAGTAGAAAAAAGGGCAATCAAAATTATTGTGTTTCTGCAGTATCTTCCATTTGTGGAAAAGTGTACAGTGATCTAGAGTTATTTCTGATAGGGAAAACAGGAAACCAAAATATATTGTTGTGATTGATAACTTTATGCATGCTGTAGAGTGTTTCTTCCTACTAGAATCTGGAGTCACCCAATTAGATTAATAGATTCCGGACATAGTTTCTGTTCAAAGTGTAACTTAATTTATATAATTTGTTACCATAAAATATTATGAAAGCCACTTTAAAGGATTTGAACTTTGTCTTAAAATCTCTTTTATTTTCAAGGTATAAATGCTTCCCCTCTGCCAACTCCCTACTTAATTTATCCTTGCAACAGTCTTGGCTGAAGGTGATTGGCTTAAATTTGCTCAGTATTCATACCTAGATGAGGTTTTGAATCTGGATCTCCCGTATGCTAGACTGGCTTTAGACCAATGTTTACAGGATAAATCTGTCAATCCTGATATATTTAGGAAACCTCTATGTTCAGAAGTTTGTGTGTGTAGGGCAAACAACAAAGCAGAACTGTTGTTTTCCTGCCATGCAGTAAAGTTCTCAGAAGCAGGGATGTGATGTTTTTCATTAGTGGAACCTAGAACAAACCCAGCTCCATAGAGAGGTGGTCTACCATCTATGGGCAAACATACTCTTGATTTGCTGCACACCTCATGCACCTTCTGTTCCCAAATATTGTGAGTAAACTTAGCAAACAGTATATAATTATTATTTTTTCTTTTCTTTCTATACCACTCTTCCTCTCAATCAAGTCCAGAACAATTTACCAGAAAAAAAAAAACTGGCTTAAATAGAAACATCACAATAAACCCATAATCCTTTAAAAAACACAAAGAAATTAAAACACAGTTTTTTAAAAATAAAAAATAACAAGAATATACTGTAAAAGGTAATCTAGAGCTCTGGTTCTGGAGTAGTTGTTATCCCACAAATGCCTAGGTAAATAGACTTGACTTCAGTTCTTAAAGCAGACTTTCCTCAGGAAAGAGTTCTATAATTGGTGCACTAGCATTGGGAAGATCCTACTCTTTGATATTGGGAGCTGCATCCAAAAGCAGGGCTTCCTTCCCTTGATATTAATATACAGATTGGATTATCTTTTTTTTTTCCATGCTGATTTTTTGGGGGGGATTTGTACCTTTATTAAAAGGCAGGATGAATGGGATGTCATAAGGTCTGTTTTAATCATTTTTGTCAGTTCTGAAATTGCTCAAAATTTATATTGCAAAATATAGAAAAACAGGTTTTCAAAATGGAAGCATTCATCCATCAAAATAACCAACTATTACTTTAGATTTGCACTATGGCAGGAATAGCACTTAAAACATGCATGCAGTGAGAAATTTGCTTGGTTTTGGGGATGCAGAAGACCTGTCTCCAAAGAGGAATTCAGGATATGATAATTTAGTACTACAGAATGATCTAGAGAGCAACAGAAACACAGAGTTTAAAGCAGGTGTTATTGTGGTCAAACATACACAGGAGATAGCATTTACATTCTGCTTTTCCTCCAAGAGCTCAAGTTAGCATACATAGCACTCCCTCTTCCTCTGTGCTTCTGACACGAAAAAAACACACCTCCCTCTCCCTGTTTTATTACCATAACCATCCTGAGAGAGAGAGATTAGGCTGAGAAATGATAGGTGGCCCAAAGTTATAGGGTAAAATTCCATAGTAATCCAGAGTGTGGATTTAAACATGAGTCTTTGTGGCCCTAGTCCAATATACTTAATCGCTATAGCTCTTGACATTGAGCTCATCCAGAGGTAGCATTAAAGTGCAGGATCTGGTTTAAAGTATGCCGGCTTAAAGAAATGCTGAAATGAAGCAGAATAGTGGGTTTTTTCTGCACAAGAAATGAGGTAAGGGGAGAGAGGCAAGTGGGAACACCTCGTTTTCTGCCAGTTACTGGCAGTAGAAGACCTGCTTGTTGGGGTTTGCTTGGACAGAGGCTTTGACCACCTTTCAGGTTGCCCAAGTGACTGATCTGGAGGTTCTTTGCAGTGTTACCTGTTACTTGGACTATTTCTGAGCACAGGTCTACCGGTCTTCTGAATGCCCAAGTGATATTTTATTTATTTATTAAATTTATATACCACCCATCTCACTGTAAAAGTGACTGGGCAGTTTACAAATAAAAGTTATAAAAGCCATTATAAAAATACAAAAAATAGAAGAAGATAAAAGAGGGCAGCTAAAAGGTGGAGAGAGCGTCTTTAAGCCACTCGTCTTTAAGATATTCTCTATCCACCGAGAGTATCTGAAATCAATAATCTCAGGGTAGTTAAACATGCTGACTCCTTTAGTACCACATAGTCATTCACTCCTCTGTTACAAATGCTGTTCTAATTCACAGAATCTAGAAGAGTTAATTGGATCCATCAGATAGTGTCCTTGCCGGTGCTGCCAGACTCTGCAACCTGCCTGGAGTGCAATCCAGGGGCAGTCACCCTTGGGGAAATGTGACAAAGGCTTCAATTCCTTCAGCTATGTAAGTTTATGTCTTCCAGATTCCGCATGGCCATACTATCGGAGGTGTAGGTCAATATAGACAGGCTTCCCTGGGTGGGTGGTAGCACCCACATTGTGGAATATGCTATTTCTGGAGATACTGCTGGTTTTCAGGAAACACTTGAAATATTTCTTTTTATGTGCGTTTTTTGATGCCTAGCTGTGGATGGTGAATGACTACATTAAAAAAAAATCACCAATATAATTTATTATTATATTGGTGATTTTTTAATGTAGTCATTTGATTTTTTGTTGTTCAGTCGTTTAGTCATTTGATTAGGGTAATATATAAATCCCATTTGTATACTGTATACTTTGTGTGTGTGTGTACACACACACAAACATACATACATGGTATGTACCAACTTGGGAATGCCAAGTTTTTGGTTGTTGAGCAATACAGCTTTTATACTCTGAATATTCTAAAAGCATTATATACAGATGCTGTATTTTTATGTTTGAGATGGTTGGAGGGGAAAATAAATCAGTGTGAGAACAGGGCATTAAAACATCATGGAACAGGATGTTTGTGGAAACTGTAAAGACCTATACATCATTCAGCTCATCCATATATGCACCCTTGTTGTTGCAAGGGATTGCAACAAGGAAAAACAGTGATACTTGAGGGACTAAGAAGAAAGCCTTATGAATCCACAGGTTGATTATTTGTTCAGATGATCCCAATAGGTTTTGTTTGTGAAGAGATCTGTGTATATCCAAACTGATGCAAGGAAGGAAATACTACATCCCCTGAAAAATTGATTGCAAGCTGAAATGCTTGTTCTCCAAAAAGCTTTTGGGAGTTAATTGGTGTGGGTGCATAGAAATAAAAGCTAAATGTAGTAGGTAGCTCTGCTAGATTGTCAGTTTTGTGCCAGCATACCAGTGGTGTGCATTAGTCATGCATCAATTTTTATTTCTGAACGTGCTTTATGTTGCTTGAAAGACATTAAATGGGGAGACAGAATAAAACTGAATTAGTGCAGCTTTTCATGCATTATGCTAAATGAGAGACAAAAAGTGATTTCATGATAAAAGAGTCATGTTGCTGATGAGCCACAATTGAAAGCTGATAGAATTTATCAAAAATAGTGTGGCTGGTCCATCCAGTGCACTATGTAATTTCTTGCAGTAAATTGCTGCTTTTGATGCTGTGCTTTCTTTGAGAATATTTTTTTCTTGTCAGCCATTTTGAATCTGTGAAACATAGCTTTGCTAGTAATGGAAGAGCACAATGATTGAGGCACTACAACGGTGAGTGAAGAAAGGTATACCCCTCACTTTAACAAAGAGAGTGAAATGGAATACTGAAAACTACAAACAATAAACAGTTGCCTATGAAGGTTCTCAGTCATCCAGGTGGAATTGTCTGTAGCTTGAATCATGTCAACTGGATTTCTATTTTTCTCAGTGGAAACGTTTCGCTCCTTATCCAAGGAGCTTCTTCAGTCTGAGCAAAGTTAGTAAGGGAATCCTTAAATATGTTACTAGGTGGCTGTGTGACCTTACACCTGGGGCTAGGTCATGGTTATTTTGAGATGTTATTTCTAAGTCCCTTTATCATCTAAAGGAGGATCGTTAAGATCACCATGCTGCTGTTGAGCTTGCGAAATGGTCTTAATCTTCCTAGGCACAGAAGACAAAGCAGGGAGGAAAATAGGGGAAAGATTGTGCCTGAGGCCCCCACCTCTATTCAAGGAAGGATTTTCCAAGTTGGCATAAATGGATTCCTTTTTTGAGAGAGGGGTCAAGGAATCCATAGAGGTGGGGGCCTCAGGCACAATCTTTCCCCTATTTTCCTCCGTGCTTTGTCTTCTGTGCCTAGGAAGATTAAGACCATTTCGCAAGCTCAACAGCAGCATGGTGATCTTAACGATCCTCCTTTAGATGATAAAGGGACTGTGCTGGCTCGCCTCCAGAACAGATTGGAGAGTCTTGGCAGTCAGCCCGAGGTAAGGAATACAGCCCAAGTTCAGGTTCAGGTCTGCCGTGGGCGTGTACTCCGGCTTCCGAGATAATGCGTCGGCCCGCTTGTTTTGAGCGCTCGGAATGTACTCGATCCGGAAATTGAAGCGGGTGAAGAAGAGCGACCAACGGATCTGCCGCTGGTTCAAGCATCGGGCCGTCTGCAGATGCTCCAGGTTCCGGTGGTCCGTCCGGACGACCACTGGATGTCGGGCACCCTCCAAATGATGCCTCCATGCCTCGAAGGCCGTCTTTATGGCTAGCAGCTCCCGCTCCCAAATGGTGTAGTTACGCTCTGCAGGGGTGAGCTGGCGGGAATAGTAGGCACAGGGACGCAGTGGCTCCGTAGGGGTGGCCTGCTGCGAAAGGACCGCCCCGATGGCATAGCTGGAGGCGTCCGCCTCCACGACGAACGGGAGCTGGGGGTCTGGGTGTCGCAGCACTGGTTCCGTGGCGAAGCGGCTCTTTAGGTGTTGGAACGCCTGCTCTGCCTCTGCAGTCCACCGGAACATCTCACGGGGTTTCAGTAGCCGGGTGAGCGGCACCGCCAGAGCGGCATAGCCCTCAATAAATTGCCTGTAATAGTTCGCGAACCCCAGGAACCGTTGGAGCTCCTTTCGGTTCCTGGGAGCTTGCCACTGCGTCACCGAGGTGACCTTGGCTGGGTCCATGGCTATACCCTCGGGAGTAAGGCGGTGGCCCAGGAAGTCCACTTCCCGGACATGGAACTCGCACTTCTCCAGTTTCGCGTAAAGCCGGTGCTCCCGGAGCCGCTGCAGAACTGTACGGACATGCTCCACATGCCGGGCGGGGTCCCTGGAGTAGATCAGGATGTCATCGAGATAGACCACTACAAACCGGTCCAATAGGTCCCGAAACACATCGTTAATAAAGCGCTGGAAGACGGCGGGCGCATTACAAAGTCCGAAAGGCATGACCAGGTACTCGTATTGCCCATAGCGCGTCCCAAAGGCCGTCTTCCATTCATCCCCCTCCCGGATCCTGATCCTTGGTGAACAGCTGGGCCTGGCGCACCCGATCCAGTAGTTCTGGTATCAAGGGGAGTGGGTACCGGTCCCGAATGGTTATCCGGTTCAGCGCCCGATAGTCGTTGCAAAGCCTCAGCTCCCCGCACTTCTTTTTCACAAAGAGCACGGGGGCTGAGGTCGGGGATCTGGAGGGCCGAATGAAACCCCTCTGCCGGTTCTTGGCTAAAAAGTCCCGGAGGGCGGCCTGTTCCAGCTCCGACAAAGAGTACAGCCGGCCTGCGGGCAGGGGAACATCAGGCTTGAGGTTGATCCCGTAATCGTAGGGCCGATGGGGCGGTAACAGGTCTGCCCCCTTCTCCTCAAAGACATCCCCGAACTCCTGGTATTCCGGGGGAAGGGCAGGAGTCCCCTCGGCGCTGGCAGCCCCCAGGAGTGCCTTGACAGCCAGGTGCGGGCAAGGTTCCCGGAACTGGAGTCGCTGACGCGCCCAGTCTATCATGGGGTTGTGCCGCTCCAGCCAATCTATCCCCAGAACCAGCGGGAACCGGGGCATCTTGGTAATGTCCATGCGCAGCCGCTCCTGGTGCTGGCCCACAACCATGGTGAGGAGCGCCGTCTCCTGGCTCACCGGGCCCGACTGCAGCAGCCGCCCGTCAATGGCTTCCATGGACATGGGCACCTTTTTTGCGCGGAGCGGGACCTGCTGCTGGGCTGCAAAGTCACTGTCCATATAGGAGCGGGAGGCCCCTGAGTCCACTAAGGCATGGGCCAGGAGCCACTGCCCTGCCCGCAGCCGCAGCTTGACCGGCAGCAGCAGGTGCTGGAGTTCCTCTCCTGTTGGCCTGTGGGCAGAGGCTGCACGCCCCAGGTCGCTCGGCCGGCACTGACCTGGGGCTGCCAGTTTCCCGGCACTGACTGCTTTTCGGGGCATGAGCTGGCATAATGCCCCGGCCCGCCACAGTAGAGGCATAGGTTGGCCCGGCGCCTCCTCTCCTTTTCCTCCCGAGTAAGCCGGGGTCGAGCAGCCCCCAGCTGCATTGGCTCTGGTGCGGTCGGGCTGTGGCCACCAGGGGGCCAGGGAGCCGGAGGTGCGGGAGGCCGGTGGCGCCCTAGCCCGGGATCAACACGTCCCCGGCGGGCCTGGCGCCTGTCCTCCAGCCGCCCATCGATGCGGAGGCACAACTGGATGGTTTGCTCCAGGGTGGTAGGGCATTCCACCCGGGCTACCTCGTCCAACACGGTCTCAGACAGTCCCTCTAGATACTGGTCCTGCAGGGCAGCCTCATTCCAGTCCAAATCCTGGGCATAGAGCCGAAACTCGGCTGTGTAGTCTGCCACCGACCCTTTGCCCTGTTGCAGCCGCCTGATCTGCCGGTTGGCTCTGGCCAGGGCTTGAGGCTCCTCAAAGACGCTCCTGAATTGTGCCAGGAAGGCAGGGTAGTTGTTCAGGAGTGGAGAGTCAGCCACCAGGAACGGGGTGGCCCAATTAGCCGCACGGCCCTTTAAGAGGCTGATAAGGAAGCAGACCTTGGTTTGGTCTGACACAAACTCCCTCTCCCGTACCTTCATGTATAACGTGCATTGTCCCAAGAAGGCAGGAAAGTCCTCAGGCTTGCCCTCATATTTCTCAGGAGGGCTCACTGGACACTTGCTGGGCACGGCAGCCACCGTGGCCAGCTGCAGTTGTAGCTGGCTCACAAGCCCCGTAAGCTGGTCTACTTGTGTGGCCAGCGTCTGATTCTGAGCTGCCAAATTGGCCATAGCCTCGGCAGCTGGGTTAGTCATGCTGCTAACAAACCGTCCTTCTCTCTCCCAGCGTTTGTTGGGGGTGGGAGCAAACTGTGCTGGCTCGCCTCCAGAACAGATTGGAGAGTCTTGGCAGTCAGCCCGAGGTAAGGAATACAGCCCAAGGTTACTTTGCAAGACTGGCCGAGAGAGAGACAAACCAGCGTGTGCCAATAATCAGAGTAGTGAAGCAAAGGGTAGTCAATAATCCAAACCGGGTCAAGGGTTCCAGAAGTCCGAGCCACGATAATCCAAGCCAGGTCCAGGGGTCCAGAAGGCAGAGTAAGATAGTCCAAACAGGGTCAGGAACGCAGGAAACAGAACAGGATACCAGAGTGGTCGCGAAGCCAAAGTGCAACGTTGCTCCCACAAATCCCTCACTGCTTCGTTGGTGATTTATCAGGAGCTCAGGAGCTGTCCTCTGGGTCCTGCAAAGACTCTCCCTGCCCTCTGCGTAACTCCCTAGCAGCCAGCCGAGCACTTTTCCTCCTGTCCTTTAAGGCGAGGCGCACACGCCTCCGTCTCTGCCCTTTGGGGGATTCAGGAGAGCTGGGAGGCTGATGGGATCCAGCTGGCTGCTGGCTAGAGGGTGGGGACAAACCGCAATCCCCAGCTTGCTCCGCTGTAGCCTCGGTTGCTGGCTGCTGGCTAGAGGGTGGGGCCAAACCACCATCCCCAGCTTGCTCTCCTGCAGCCTCAGGTATTGCTGCCTCCTGCGGTGCCGGGTCATCGTCTGGGCCCGTGTGCGCATCTGGGGCCTCCCCTGGCTCAATCCCCTGGGGGTTTGCCAGGGGCAGCTCGTCCTCTGACTCATCGCTGAGGCCCTGGGGCAGAGGCTGAACTAGGACAGGGACTTAGAAATAACATCTCAAAATAACCATGACCTAGCCCCAGGTGTAAGGTCACACAGCCACCTAGTAACATATTTAAGGATTCCCTTACTAACTTTGCTCAGACTGAAGAAGCTCCTTGGATAAGGAGCGAAACGTTTCCACTGAGAAAAATAGAAATCCAGTTGACATGATTCAAGCTACAGAATAAACAGTTGCATTCATTCATCTGTGTTCCATGTTGTCCTGTTCAGCATTAGGTACGATAGGTCCTCACCCAAACTGACTTCCGTTCTTCTGGCTACAGATGTTTGAATATGGCCTGAATACTGTTTTCCATTATGGAGTCCTTTCTATTATGGACATTATTCCCCTGCAGTTGTGCCTATTTTCCCAAATATGCAGGATTTTAGAATGACAGGAAGAGGTTGAATATTGGAAGACACAGAACCACTCTGCAGCTACATATTTCTTGTTTTGGGGGTGGGATTGTAAGTAAATTGCTGTGTGTTTATATAGATTTTTTTAAATTTCAAAATAATTAATATAGCCACAGTCTATCATTTACAATGTGTTTTTAGTGAAAAATGCTCCTGTCCTCCCCTTATTTTACCAAATACAGTCTTAGGGATTCTCGCTTAATTTTATACGTTTGAAAAGTCCCTCTGGTTGATTAGTGTGAAAACAGTTCTCAGTATGTATGTTCACTAAACAATCAACATACATTAAGATACCAAGATATAGAAAGATGTATATTTCCAGTTCAGAGCATTTGACATGTGACTGAATTGTTTCGCTCCTAGAGAGACTGAGGAAAGACACTCTGGACCAGAAACTGTTGTTGTATCTGTCTATCCATTCTAACAGCACTTTAAAGAGTCTGAGGCAGTCAGGAAGTGGGTTTTTGAACCCTTCAGCTTTTCTGTTCATATGTTTCTTCTGTCGCTAAGACATTAGTGGACTCCAGGAAGCGGCCATTCCCATCTCCCCTGTGCTAACTACTCCTTCCTGTTTGGCCATAGTAGCAGCATTTTAGAAAGAGCAAAAGATCAGCTAGACACAAAAGGAAGTTCTTCATGTTACTGCTAATTGCACTTTCGAATTTGCTGCCATGAGATGAAGATATGGCCACTACTTAGCATGGGTGTTTTTTGTGTTTTTTTAAATGATTGCTCATAAAATTAAAATACTTAAATCCATACAGAATAAAATCTGGTGAAACATCAGTTATGATTCCATTATAACAGCTATATGGAGGAACTCTGAACCATCTGTAGATCATTCTTCCTTCAGAACATTAGTAGCCTTCAGAACATTAGTAGCATGTCTCAAACTCAGGAGAATGTTTGTTTGTTTGTTTGTTTGTTAGGGTTTCTATTCTCCTCCTACCTGAAAGTCATATGACTGGCTTACATTCTCTTCTTACAATAAGAAGGTTAAAAAATTAAAATAAACAATAATTTACCACTACAGTTAGAGTTATAAAAACTTGGGCACCCATAAAACAATCAAGCATCAAACAAAAAGCCATGATAAGAGCTCACTACTCATAGTAGTTCTATTTCCAGGCTTCTCTTAAAAGTCAAGTTTTAGCATCTTTAGTAAAACTTAAGAAGGTGGGTGTTAATTTGATCTCAGAAGATACTCTCTTCCAAAGAAAAGGTGCTGCAACAGAGAAGGCTTGACAGTGTGGCCCCTGAAGATGATGGTCCCTAAGAGAAGAGATCTGGGCATAGCCTAGTCTTCCTAATTGTGTTGGATGGCAGAAACCACTGGGGAAAGGCAGTCCTTCTTGGGTCCCAAAAGATTACACTGTGTAATTGAGGGGACCCAGAGTGTACCCACTCTACCGGCACATACCAGCTGGGCAGAAACCAGATTTGTAGGATTCTGTTACTACAGCCAAACTAAATAAAAGTCATTTTAGCCTTCCTAAGGAGCTGATTACTTGGTCTGGTCTTCAAAGTGGGGCTGACATCAATCTTGCAAGTCTGATTGTGCTTTACTTCCTCCCCCCTCTTATTTGTGTCAATTATAGAGGTGTCTGTCTGAGTCACTTTTGCATCCCTTCTGCTTTTTTTGTCTTAAGGCATGTTTTTCCCTTCATCAGTTTGGTAACAAATCTCCCCTATCTCTGTCAAAGTCATGTTTTTAACTCTACACCCAGAAGTACACTGGCAATCAGTGCAGCACACGCAGTAGAGATGTCACATGGGCATGCCAAGGGAAGCCCATCACTGCTTGTGCTGCTGCATTCTGGATCACTTGAAGCTTCCAAGTGGTCATCAAGGGCAGCCCCATGTAGAGTGCATTGCAATTGTCAAGCTGTGAGGTGACAAGAGCATGAGTGACTGTCTGCAGGACTGCCCACTCCAATAATGGGCATAGATGGCGCACCAGATAAAGCTGTGCAAAGACCCTCTTGGCCACTGCTGCCATCTGCTCTTCAAGCAATGCTATGAGTCCAAAAGGATCCCCAAGTTGCACACCACTCCTGAATGGGGAAGTGCCATCCCATCCAGGAGTAAAGATAGAAAGTCCCCATATGTAGGTGGTCCCAACAGCCACAGTCACAGCCACTTGGTCTTGATAGGATTGAACCGGAGTCAGTTTCTCCCCGTTCAGGCCTGTACAGTCTCTAGGCACTGGGACAGGACCTCAACAGCCTCACTTTGCCAGCCTAGGGTTAAAAGATATATTTAGATATAATCAGCATACTGATGATTCCAGATCCCAAACTGATGGATGACCTCACCTAGTGGTTTCATGTAGATGTTGAATAAGAAGGGAGAGAGCATTGAGCCCTGTGGCACCCCACAAAGAAGGGACCTAGGGAATGACCCCTCCCCCCCAACACTGACTGAAACTGGACACAAAAGAAGGAAGAGAACCATCATAATATGGTGCCCCCAAATCCCAGCCCCTTGGAGGCAATCCAGAAGGATATCATGTTCAGTAGTATTGAAATCCACTGAAAGATCAAGGAACAAAAGGATAGATGCACCATCATTATCCTGACCCTGCCACAGATCATCAACAAGGGCAACCAAGGCTCCATACTGAAGCAGCCAAGGTTCTGTACTGAATCCTGGCCTGAAACCCAGCTGAAACAAATTTATACACCTGACCTAACTAGATACACCAAGATCAAAATACCCAGAATCATGGACCTCATCAACCTCTGCCTCACCACCTACTTTCAGTTTGATGGACAAATATACCAACAAATCAAAGGAACACCTATGGGATCACCACTCTCAGGACTCATAGCAGAGATTGTAATGCAACGTCTAGAAAAGATAGCACTCCCATGCATACAACCCAAAGTATGGATCCGGTATGTAGATGACACCTTCGTCATAATAAAAAAGGAACAACTAGAGCAGAGCTTTCCAAACTGTGTGTCGCGACACAAAAGTGTGTCGCCACACACAGCGTGGTGTGTCGCCACACCACCCGGAAGCGGCGGCGCGCGTGCACGGTGGCAGCAGCAGCTGCTGCCGCCGCCGCCGTGCACGTGCGTGCCACTGCACGCCCCCGCGCCGCCGCCGTGCACGCGCGCCGCCGCACGCTCTCCTGTGTCGCCGCCGCGTGCGCACGCCCCCGTGCCCCCGCCGCACGCGTGCCGCCGCTGTGCCGCCGCCGCACCGCCGCTCGTGTGTCGCCAGCGGCAACACTTTGGAAAGCCCTGAACTAGAGGAAACACATGGAACCATCAACAACATCTTCAAAGGAATAAAATTCACAAGGGAAGAAGAAAACAACAACACACTACCCTTCTTGGACATCCTCATTAGTAGAGGAAATGATGGCATTCTAGAAACACAAGTCTACCGGAAATCTACCCACACTAACCAAGTGCTCCACTACCAAAGCAATAACCCTACTTCTCACAAGAGGAGCTGTGTAAGAACACTATTCAGACGAGCACAAACACACTGCAGCAACCCAGAACACCAGAAAAAGGAAACAGACCACTTATATAGCATCTTCCAGCAAAATGGATATCCACGCAACTTTATCAAAAAGTGCCTGACCACTCAACCCACCACAGCAAAACCAACAGAAGCTATGAAAAGGATTACACTGCCATACATCAGAAACATCTCAGAAACTACTAATAGACTGTTACAACCACACGGCATCACTGTAGCACACAAACCAACCAAATCCCTTCAGAACATCGTAAGTAAACCAAAAGACCCAGTAGCCCAAGAAGAAAAAACAGGAGTTATCTACAACATACAGTGTAAGGATTGTAACAGCCACTATGTAGGACAGACTGGCAGAAGACTAGCAGAACGCATCCATGAACACCAACTAGCAGTCAGGAGACATGATGAAAACTCCTTAATCTCACAACACATGGACAGACTTAACCATACTTTCAACTAGGAAACTGAGCATATTAAACCAAGCCAAATCCAAAAATGCTAGAGAATTCCTGGAAGCTTGGCACTCAGACAAAGCAGCCATCAACAGACACATAGAGGTAAACAACATTTACATACCATTCATAAGAGACAATAGAAAAGCCAGAAGACCAGAACACCTCTTTGCCAGCAATCAACAACAAGATATGCAAAGATTAACAGCAAGATTAGCAGCAGAGGAACAATCAAACAGCACAATAGACCCTAATCAAGGAACTATTAACTCAGTCAATCAACCAAGCAGCAAACAACAGCCCAATCAAGGAACTACCAAGGAGAGAACAACACCCCCACCAACACAGGCAGGACAAGCCAGGGTATATAAACAGAGAGCAAGTCCCACTCCCTTTTCGCACTGAAGTTGTTGCCTAGCCTGTCAATGAAACGTCTGCAAGAAAACAACAAGGCTCAGAGAGCACCAAGGACTCCACAGAAACAGATTTAGTTAATACCCAGGTTCTGAGCCATATAGGGTTTTAAAGGTGGCACCTTGAGTTGTACACGGAGGAAAACTGGTAGTCAGTACAACTTTTAGAGTGCAATGTTACATGAGAGAACTTTGACCCTTCCATCACTATTTGAGCAGCTGCATCATGGACCAGTTGCAGCTTCCGGATGTTCTTTAAAGGCAAATCAACATAGATTGAATCACAGTAACCCAAATGGTGACTAAGCCATGAATGACTCAAAGCAGGCCTTCCACCCCAGGAATGGTAGCACCTGACGTACCAGATGTTATTGTGCAAGAGCCACTCTGTCTTCCTGGGATTAAGCCTGAGCTGTTTTTCCACATCCAGACTTTAACAGCCTCCAGGTCCAGAATAGAACTTCTGCCAGACCTGTTTGACCCAGGGTCACAATAAATAACCTTGCATCATATGCATACTGGTGATACCTGACCCCTAGAGGCTTCATATAAATATTGAATAGGAGAGATGGATGCCTTGAGCCCTAAGGCACAACCTTTGTCCTCCCCTACCACTGATTGGAACCTGCCCCTCAGCAAGGAAAACCACTATAAAACAGTGCCTATCACTCCCAACCCGCAGGAGCAATCCAAGAGGATACCAGAATTGATAGGATCGAAAACCAAAGAAAGATTCAGCAGAAACAGGAGACTCACATGGCCCCTGTTCCAGTCCTGCCCCTGGTCATTCACAAGAGTAATCAATACTTTGGTACCATATCTAGACCTGAAACCTGAATTAAAGAGATGCAGATAATTTGTATCCTCTGCAACTGCAGGTCCACTACCTTCTCAATAACCTTCCTCAAAAAGGGAAGGCTGGAGACAGGATGGTAGTTATCTAATACTTCTGGGACAAGTTGTGCCATAGAAATCCACTGTAGCTCCCAAAGAGGAAGACAAACATACTATCTCAGATTACTCTCATAATTGTCCACTTCACTTCTCTGTATGGGGAGCAATGCCTGTGCATTGGTTGAGGTCCCAGGCATTCTTTCCTTGCCTTCCTCCCCCTGCCCCCGCACAAAGACTAGTTTGGGTTCCAGCTGATGATTTTTGTTTGTTGCTTTCTGTTGTTTTCTTGTATAGGTTGCTCCCTCATATGAACAGGATGCATCCAGTACTTTATTCTCTTTAGATCAAGGAGGAGGCCTACTTCATAATGAACAGTGATAATTAAGATATTCCTGGTTGTTACTGAGGCTCCTCTAACACTGTAAATAACAGTAGGCGGTAAGTTCCAAAGTTAAAATCAGTGTTATGGAAGATACTATCCACTTACCTTTGTTGTTGTTGTTGTTCAGTCGTTTAGTCGTGTCCGACTCTTCGTGACCTCATGGACCATAGCACGCCAGGCCTTCCTGTCCTCCACTGTCACCCGGAGTTTACTCAAATTCATGTTCATTACATCGGTGATGCTATCTAACCATCTCATCCTCTGCCGTCCCCTTCTCCTTTTGCCTTCAGTCTTTCCCAGCATCAGGGTCTTTTCCAGTGAGTCCTCTCTTCGCATTAGGTGGCCAAAGTATTTGAGCTTCAGCTTCAGCATCTGTCCTTCCAATGAGCAGTCAGGGTTGATTTCCTTTAGGATTGACTGATTTGACCTCCTTGCAGTCCAAGGGACTCTCAAGAGTCTTCTCCAGCACCATAGTTCGAAAGCATCAATTCTTCGGCGCTCAGCCTTCCTTATGGTCCAACTCTCACAGCCATACATTGCTATTGGGAAAACCATTGCTTTAACTATACGGACCTTTGTCGGCAAGGTGATGTCTCTGCTTTTTAATATGCTGTCTAGGTTTGCCATAGCTTTCTTCCCAAGGAGCAAGCGTCTTTTAATTTCATGGCTGCAGTCACCGTCTGCGGTGATCTTGGAGCCCAAGAAAATAAAATCTGTCACTGCTTCCATTTCTTCCCCTTCTATTTGCCAGGAAGTGATGGGACCAGATGCCATGATCTGGGTTTTTTTAATGTTGAGTTTCAAGCCAGCTTTTGCACTCTCCTCTTTCACCCTCATCAAGAGGCTCTTTAGTTCCTCTTCACTTTCTGCCATTAGGGTGGTATCATCTGCATATCTGAGGTTGTTGATATTTCTCCCGGCAATCTTAACTCCGGCTTGTGATTCATCCAGCCCGGCCTTTCTCATGATGTACTCTGCATATAAGTTAAATAAGCAGGGTGATAATATACAACCTTGTCGTACTCCTTTCCCGATTTTGAACCAGTCGGTTGTTCCATGTCCGGTTCTAACTGTTGCTTCTTGACCCGCATACAGGTTTCTCAGGAGACAGGTAAGGTGGTCTGGTACACCCATCTCTTTAAGAATTTGCCACAGTTTGTTGTGATCCACACAATCAAAGGCTTTAGCGTAGTCAATGAAGCAGAAGTAGATGTTTTTCTGGAACTCTCTTGCTTTTTCCATGATCCAGCAAATGTTGGCAATCTGATCTCTAGTTCCTCTGCCTCTTCGAAACCCAGCTTGCACTTCTGGTAGTTCTCGGTTCACATACTGCTGAAGCCTAGCTTGTAGGATTTTGAGCATAACCTTGCTAGCATGTGAAATGAGCGCAATTGTACGTTAGTTTGAACATTCTTTGGCATTGCCCTTCTTTGGAATTGGAACATAAACTGACCTTTTCCAATCCTGTGGCCACTGTTGAGTTTTCCAAATTTGTTGGCATATTGAGTGCAGCACTTTAACAGCATCATCTTTTAGGATTTTAAATAGCTCAGCTGGGATACTGTCTTCTCCACTAGCTTTGTTGTTAGTAATGCTTCCTAAGGCCCACTTGACTTCACTTACCTTATTTTTTGTTTAAACTGCTGGCCAGGGCACTAGACTAATGGATATGCAACTATATATGCATCTTTCTTTTTCAGAACATTCTAATCCTAGATGTAGATCAGTAAAGGTGTTGATAGCTTCAAATGTGTCATTTCTTTGTAATAGAGATTGGTAATAAGGACTTTTTATTATTTTTGGTCTTAGAGACTTTAGGGTGGACTTTGATGGGCATAGATGTTTTGATCCCTCTTTACTCCATGAAGGAAAGTAAATGAGGCAGTAGCTGATGAGGGAGAAGGGAAGTTGAGTCTGGCTGAGATGCTATCCATATGCCTGACTGTTAGACAAAATTGATCGTAGGGGCCGAGAAGGATTAGTTGGCCCAGGAGGATCCAATCATGGTCCATGTAACATTCTTGATTAACTCAAATATACATGGATGCTAGTGTATATAAGGGAAAAGAAGTGGGCCTCTCAGCTTCCTAAATGTGGAGTTGTAGCCTGGATTCAAAACTGCAATCCATTATGAATGTGATCAAATCCACCACATTTAGCCTCCCATTATGTCTTGGGATTGGGAAAGTACAACATTTCATGATTCTGGCCTGTTGTTTTAACTGAGGAGATGAACAACTGTTCTGTGGTGGTTGCAGTATGGGTTCAAGTCTGAAAAGCAGCCTCTCTTTCCCAAGCATATCTTGCTCCTCCCAACATTTAAATGGTCAGTGCAGATTTTTGTTCCTTTTTATAGCAGGAATTAAACTCCTGACTTCTGTTTTCCAAAATTGTGCACCCAGAATTGCAGGAGAATGTACTTGCGTGTTTTTGAAGCTTCCCATTTTTGTGTGCCCTGGCTCTTCTCATTGACTGCTTGAGTCTTGTTTTGTGTGTGTCTTATATCCCTAGGTCAGAGCTTTCCAAACTGTGTGTCGCGACACAAAAGTGTGTCGCCTGCGGGGCCCAGATGTGTCGCGTCAAAACCCGGAAGCGCTGATGGCGTGCCATCAGGCCGTCAGCGCTTCCGGGTTTTCCCGCGGCGACACACGAAAATCCGAAAGCGCCATGGCGGCGCGCAAAAGCGAAAGCAGCAGCAGTGCTTCCAGGTTTTTGTGCGCTGCCACAACGGCAGCACTTCCGGGTTTTCTCGCGGCGACACACCAACGGCAGTTGGTGTGTCGCCGCGGGAAAACTTTGGAAAGCTCTGCCCTAGGTTAAGAAAACTGTCTGTGCTGCCTGAAGGCAGGTTACTGATATCCCACTGTAGCTGAAGTGAGTTGTGGGCTTTTCCTCTTATCCTTTTTGCATGCAGTGACCCAAGTAAAGGTGTAAAAAAAATAAGGCAATTCAAACCTTTATCTGTAGGAATGCTTGGAAACTGGCATAATGGAGATTACTGTTGGTTGTGCCAGTATGTTGATGGACTTACTAACATCATGGATCTGTGATGATGCAGACAGGTAAAACCCTACTGTTTTATGTTCGTTGGCTCCTCTCTTGTATAGGCAGACTGTTTATGTATTATTTTATTTGTATGCTCTATGTCCTGTTATTCTGGTAAGTATTCAAAGCAACTAACAAAATTAAGAAAAAATGGAATATAAAAAGTTCAAAACACAGATTAACTTTTTCAATTACATTGGAGTTTTTAAAGAAAGTGTTACATTATTCAAACAATTAAAAACCTAGTGAAAATGATATGATTCCTGTACATTGCACTCATTACTAGCCTAGTTGCTGCATTTTAGATCAACTTCCAGATGTTTCTACATAGAGTGCATTGCAGTAGCCAAGATGAGCTGGACTAAAAATTATGGAAAAGTTACAGATATCCACAGAAACCCTATGCTATGCTCTCTACTTACCTGTGTTTTCCCTTCATTTTTTCTGAATTGAACACGTGTTACATACATACAGGCAATTCACATTCCAAACATTAAAAACAGGCTCAGATAACATCCTGACCCAGGGGCATAAGGGAAGAACCACATCTTTAAGGCCTTTTCAAAGGACAGCAGGGCCAGGGCCATCCAAATCTCGGGGGAATGTTATTCCATAGGGCAGTGTGGTGACAGGAAGGCATGCCTCCTGAATCACATAAAATGATGCTGTTTAATTGTCATCTTATGGTCCCCAGGAGGCATGCTGCAGGATACCCGATCCTATCAGTTCTTGTTGGATGAGCAGAGGTAGTTGATATCCAGTTCCTGTGCCACAAAGGGCTTTATAGACGACACCTGGCACCTTGAATTTCACCCAGAAGCCTACTGGCAACCAGCGCAGCTTCCCTAGTAGCTGTGTTACATGGGCATACCAAGGTGCTGCAGATATAGCCTTTGGTCTTCAAGGGCAGCACCATGTAGAACACATTGCAGTAGACCATGCACTAAGACATGAGTGACTGTAAGGTCTCCTGATTGAGGAACTGATGCAGTTGGCTCACAAGATGAATTTGTGCAAAGGCCCTCCTAGCCATGGCTGCTACCTGCTTTTTGAGCAAGAGCTGAGAGTCTATGAGGATGCCCAAATTGCTCACCTGTTCTGTCTGGGGAAGGGTAGTCTCATCCAGAACTAATAATGGAAAGACCAAGGATCCAAGTGGCCCCAAAATCCACAGCCACTCAGTCTTGCTAGAGTTGAGCCTGAACCTGTTCCTCCCCATCCATATGGAATCTTGTTGGCACTGCTTGGTCAGCCTAGGATTGAGATATATAACTGAATATCATCAGCATACTGATAATACCTAACCCAATGCTGATGGACAACCTCACCCAATAGCTTCATGCAGATGTTAAATAGCAGCAGGGAGAGAGTTGAACCTCGTGGTACTCCAGAAAACGAGGGCATAGTGTTAAAACTCTCCCCTTGCTGACTGGAACCAAGCCTGAAGGGAGGAGAACCACTGCAACATCATATCCCCCACTCTTAATCCAATGAGCCAACCCAGAAGGATACCGTGATTGATCAAAAGGTGTTGAAAGATCAAGGAGAGATCAAGGCCATGATAGATGAGTTGAAGGTTGGTTCCTGAATGAAGTAAGAGTGATATATGTTGGAGTTAAAGCACACATGAGAATAAATGCTTAGCAAATGGTTTGTCATTGCGGTGGGGAGTAAAAGGATTGTAGTCCCCTTGGTTTAATGTATTTATGGATAAATTATAAGGAATGCTTGTGATTTAGAGGTGTATTGGTTGGGAATGTAAATGTGTATGTAGTTTGTATGCAGATTATGCATGCTGTTGGCTGAGATTTGCAAGGAATGTTAAATTCTATGATGCAGCGGGGTGTATGGATTTGAAAAATCAGTGTAATTGTGTTTGGAAGGGAAAATGGAAAATAACAATTGCAAATTACTGTCATGGCAGATCATTGCAGGAATATATTTCCTAGGACACAGAGGTTCAGATAGGGTAGATTTATTGCAGCAAAACTGTTAAACCATTATGAAATAATTCCAGCAAATTCTCTGTATCAAATGAAAGCTCTGTTCATAGCAATCGGTGTTCAAATTTCTTGCATTTTCTACTCCCATCTGCTCTATATAAAGGACTAGAAGCAAATCTCTTTTGGGTAGGAGATACAGGTTCCATTCTGTTTCTTGTTTTGGTATCCCCCTGTTCTGGTATAAGGTTATTTACTTGTGATTGCATGAGAGCTAAATTTCACAGTTACATATAAATGGCAAAAAAGCAAAGCAAGGAGAAATATAAAGTACATTGAATGTAATGGGAACAGTGTACCTAAGAAGTGTGTGTGGTAAAACAAGAAGAGATAGGGTCAGTGTTTGGGGGCTAAATGAATGTCAGTGGAATATAAAAGTCAGTTACTGTTCAGAAAGTAGCATATTAAAGTGAGTTGGTCATAGAGAAAGTCAATAATAATGTAATCGCAAAACAAATTTATTTATTTTTATCCCGCCTTTATTATTTTTATAAATAACTCAAGGCGGCGAACATACCTAATACTCCTTCCTCCTCTTTTCCCCACAACAACAACCCTGTGAGGTGAGTTGGGCTGAGAGAGAGTGACTGGCCCAAGGTCACCCAGCCGGCTTTCATGCCTCAGGCGGGACTAGAACTCTCAGTCTCCTGGTTTCTAGCCCGTTGCCTTAACCACTAGACCAAACTGGCTAATTTATGAAGGAAGAGTAGATGCATTGAAAGGAAGGGGGAAGACCAAGAAAGTTGTGGCTAATGTTGAGATCCTGAAAAAGAGAAAGGTGAAAAGATTAAAGAACAAAAGGTGCTGTGTAGATTTAGTAGCAGCAAAGATGGTTTGCAAAGATTGAAAGGTATCCCCCATCCTTACTAGTGTTCTGGAGGAGCTTTAGGGATGGAATGGTGGGGAGAGTGTTCCCCAAGGTAGTGGTGCTATATTGGTGGGATTTGGTTTAGTTTTTTTATTTATACCATTTCTTGTTCTAATCTGATTATTGTATTGGGGAATTTGTAAACCTCTCCGAGTCATTTTGATTGGAACAGCTTATAAACAAAATTTTAAAAAATGAAAGTATAGCATAAATTAGGTATATTTCTTTTTCTTTTTCTTATCTTATGCCTTTAATTTCTTTTGCTTACTATTTCTTTGACCTTTTCTGTACTCTGCCATAAAGTTGTTTCTCCAAAAGGGAATAGCAAGATATCTGTGCATGTATCCTATCCAATAATGAATATTTTCAGAAATGCTAGTTCCTAGCTTGAATTTTGAAAAACTTGCTCCTTCTCTATATCTTTTCTAATATAATTTAATTTGACCTGTGATAACAGGAACAGAACTGAATCCCCAAGAGCTGGATATAGACACAGCAATGCATATTAGTTGTTTCTTTTATTTTGTAGCACTTCTTAATATTCTTTACCTTAGCGAGGCTTGTGGCATACTGATCCATATTTTCAGTGATTCCAGAGTTGCCGTCTCATGTTTCAGGAGTATTAAGACTCCATCCACAGAATGCAGTGTGCAATCTCCATGCAGGAGATGCTGTCAAATTTTTAGTATCCATGTTTAGCAAAGAAATCAACTGATAGCTTGTACACTCTCCTGAGTCTTTACCTGGCTTCAATATTACAGGTATAGCAGCCTAATATACTGTATAAAATATAAAATGGTGACCAAATGAGATAATTAGGCAACCAAAAGAAGACTCCACCCAACTGTATCCAAACACCTGGGGGAAAAGCCAGGTATTAACAGCTTTCCTAATGGCAAGCAGAATTGAGGCCTGTTGTATATTGGGGGGCGGGGCGGGGGGAGAGATAATTCCAGAGAACAGACCAAGCCACTGAAAAGGCACTCTTAGGTTCCATAAGATAGCAATATTTAAAACTGGAGCATACCCTCCCTGTGGGAGCACATGGGGCAGGCAAATGTTCTTGGGAGAAGGCAGTCCTGCAAATAACCCGCTCATATGTCAGCTGTTAGTCAGCTATTTTTAAGAAAGGTTGACTACTTGGGAACTATTTTTAAATACACTCTTTATTTATAATTGTTCTAAAACTGTGTTTAAAAGAAGCCTGCCTAAGAGTTGATAGGCAACGGGGGAGGGGGGGGATGCACAATATAGTGTAAGAAACTCCCACTTCACAGTGTAACCCTGCAACCACATTAACTGTTAGGTAGTCTAACAAGTATGACTGCTTTGTTCAGCTGTTCATTGCTCAAGGTTAACATTTGGGAATCTTTTGTTTACAACATTTATTTCAATCAGTATGTCGTGCCACAACACTAAGCCACATGGAAATGTGAAGTTTATGTGTATTTCTGGTGATTGCATTTCCCTGTGCCATTTTTCTCCCACAAGTAGTTCTTGTCAAAGCATTATATTTTAGAATGGCATCAACTATGACATCAACTATCTTTATGATCTGATGTTTGATAGGCTTTATTACCTCCATTTGACTTCCCATCACGTGGCACTCAGTGGTTTCAGTATTGGAGATGATGTTTCCAGATTTCGTTTCAAAATTGCCATTGATGAGTCAATGCAGAGAAAAATACACAGATGCTTGAGTTATATTAAAAAATTCAGCTACCTCACTAGAAATTGATACAACATCACTGACCACCAAGTTAAATGAATGAGGACAGCATAAGACAAAAAAAAGATTGAGGTTTTAACTGTTGGATCCATGTTTGCATTCCTCTGTTCTTTCCTTTCATATTGGCCCTGACCTCTCATGTCAGCTATAGCAATTATCATACCTACTAGCATTTTAAGAAGTACATTTGTTATTCCAACTCCTGTAAGTATCAATTTCAACAAGTTCTAAAATATGCTCTCTGACAGTTACCACTAATGGTACATTTTCAGTAAGTTCTGCTGTTGTTATAGATCACAAATCACATAGTATTTTTCTGTATACTGTAGCTAATCTCAGATTTACAGACCAGAATAACAAAGTAATATCTTGCTGACTTCAGATCTTCCACAATCTGCTGTTCAGTTTTTGTTGCCAGTAATTGTATGATCTCATTTAGAATTTTTTCCAAAGTAGTGATGTGTTTAGATTTCTTGGGTGTGTCTCTTCTTAGATGTTCCTGGACCTGGAGTAAAACATCAAATTCTGCTCTCAGCTCCACAATTTTAAGTTTCTATTTTTCAGCATATACATCTGATTGGAAATGCCATGTAGTTCTAGGTTTTGCTCTGATGCAATCTTCTCTTGATGTTGTTCATTAATAGTGGTATTTAAAATTAGTCCTCACTTCAAGCTACTTCCACCTATGGAATGCTCTCTGGTGATTGCTTCCTTCTTAAGGCAATCAGGTTTCTAACCTGATTTTTCCCATCCTTTTTTCCTTTGGAACATAGTCTGGCTGTAATCTTAGACTTGAAGAGTTTGTAACAAAAACAGTTTGCAGTGTTCTTGGTTTGAGTACATAATCCATGGCCTCTCCCTGTGATACTAATGGGACTTTTATGCCAATAATATATTGTGTGGAAACTTCTATTTGTTTAGAGAACATGAAGGTTTTTTTTACTTGCTGTTTAATGAAACATGAAGTTTCACCAATGGGAGGCAGCATTATAAATACTGAGCTAATCAGAGAGATAGTAGTCCTATATTTTTGTATGATGCAGTCTGAGATTTGGGTGGCTGATGTAGTGAAATTAAGAGCTTGCCGTAGATGACAATATTTTATCGTCAAAAATTTCTTTAGTGGCTCCAGACAATAGCATTTTTTATCCAGGACAGTACTTTTGTTTCCCTAAAAACTGAAATTAATATATTCTTATTCCAAACAGTTTGATTTTCAAATCTTATTATTGCATTATGCTGAAACCGAAATCCAAACACTGAACAAATTATATCCTTACTTTTGACCTTGACATGTTTGCAGGTATGTCACTGTCTGGGAGATTAAGCAAGAGATTCTTCTGCACTAATCTTAGACTTTCTGGACTGTCTGCTTCTGGACTGTAACTAGCTTTATAGGTATGTCACTATAGACATTAACTATTGTGGAACAACACTAATTGGTAACTATTCACCTGATGTATGCAAAATTGCAAGAGTCCAAATGCATAAATGCAATAATTAATGACACTAAGATCCTCTATTAAAATATTGTCCCAATTAAGTGTTCGCTGTATTTTTATTTTCTCTTGTGAGCTGCCTTGAATGCACTATTGCTAATAATGAGGGATATAAAATTTTTTAAAATAGTTAATTCGTTCCATTTCCTTTCCTTCTCTTCCATCCTTAACTACACTTCATAATGTTGTCAGAAATTATGTAAGTCAGTCCAAATGGCTTGTGATTCAACATATATGTGGATGAAGCCATAATAGAGGTTGGGTGGCTCTACAAATTCAGCTAGCTGTGTAGCCACATCTTGAATGCATATGATTCAGTGTAAACTGTTGTGGGCTTGCTCTGCATTCACATTTGGATTGTGTGGCTTAAAAGTAATTTTAGATTCTGTTTACAGGCTTTCTGGGCACTTATCCCAGAGTTCCCTGCAGAGATTCCCAAAACAGTGTACTGTGGGTGGGACCTTTCAAACAGGCTGCATCCCCATTTGGATTAAAGCAGCTGAGACAGAAACAGTTCTGAGTTAAATAAGTCTTTGGCCCTGCTGAAATGTGATTTACTTAGAACAGCATGATACAAGTATGTAAATAATTTGGAATAGTTATATGGACAAACAGCACTAAATTCCTAGGGAGAAAAAGCAACATGTTGCATGGTAAATTTCTTTCATAGGGCAAATGGCTAAGTGGAATCACAATGATAGTGTGGAATCAGGACAGGAAAAAAACCCCCAAAGTATGAAAAGTGTCTGTGTGTTAATCCTCGGATTTAATTATAAAAAGGAACAATTCTGGGATTAAGATATCCCTCTCTGTCCAGGTAGAGGCTTCCCTGCTTTAGTAGTGGGAAATTATTTTCAGCTTTCCAGAAACTGTACAGAAATGGAGTTTATGGCAATATCCTAAATTCCCTTATTATTGCAAAATACTCCAAAAGATAACCCTGAAAGTACCTCAGCCTTGAAACTGACATAGCTAATTCCCTCTCATTGCTTTCAATACAGCCACCACGCTGTAGATAAATAAATGAATTTAAAAAAAAGGGATCATCCTGATCTAAAGGTTCTTACCATTGCAGTAATTTTTAGCAGAGAGGGGTGTGGTGGCTCAGCGGGTAAGACGCCAGGCTTGTCGATCGGAAGGTTGCAGGTTCGGAGGCTCGAATCCCTAGCCCCACATGATGGAGTGAGCTCCCGTACTCGCCCCAGCTCTTGCCAACCTAGCAATTTGAAAGCATGCAAATTCAAGTAGATGAATAGGTACCACTCCAGTGGGAAGGTAACAGTGTACTGCGTGCATCATGCCGGCCACATGACCGTGGAAGTGTCTTCGGACAACACTGGCTCTTCAGCTAACAAACGGAGATGAGCACCGGCTCTCTAGTTTGTAGGCCATGGTTTATGGTTTGCTGCAGTATGTGAACCCCCCATAATGACTTATTTAAGAAATGGTTCAGTGTGATGTGTGAACTCAATCACTGAGTAGCACCTGAATGTCTAATAACTTTCAAAGAATAATGCCAATAGTAACTATGAACAGCATTCCCACAAAGCTTAGACCAAATTCAGTTTCTTCATTATACAATCACTGATTCATATAAGCAATTTTGTATCTTCTCATTTCAAATGAAAGTTATTCTTTATATAATTTTTCAGGTACCCAAAGTAACCTGTCATCCTCAGAATACCAGATATAAGAAATGTAATGTGTAATAGAACATTATAAACAAATCCACCAGAGAACGCAGGGAGAAAGTTGGCTACCTAGGTGATGGAGAAAAAAAATTGAAACTCTCTTGAGAGAAAACTGCTGAAAAGAGTGAAGGATTAAAAAATGAGCTGTTGAAGAAGTCAACAAAAGAACTAGAGTTAGCAGTTAGAAAGTAAAAAAGATTTAAATTTTAAGGGTAAGAAGGGACCATCCCTGAAAAAGAAATAAATGTAGAGATCTGCTTGTCAGGCCTGTAATAATTTGGGATTTCTTATGTTTCTTTAAAGCAGGGCTTTCCAAAGTGCTGCTGCTGGCGACACACCAGCGGCGGGGCGGCGGCGGCACGGGGGCGTGCGGCGGGGCGCGCACGGCGGCGGCGCGGGGCGCGTGCGGCGGCGCACGCACAGTGGCAGTGCGGGGGGGCATGCGGCGGCGCAGGGGGGCGTGTGGCGGTGCGCGCACGGCGGCGGCGCAGGGGGCGTGCGGCGGCGTGCGCACGGCGGCAGCGCGGGGGGGCATGCGGCGGCGCAGGGGGGCGTGTGGCGGCGCAGGGGGGCGTGCGGTGGCACGCGTGTGCATGGTGGCGGCGGCAGCGGCTGCCGCTCCCACCGTGCACGCGCGCGCCGCCGCTTCCGGGTGGTGTGGCGACACACCACGCTGTGTGTGGCGACACACTTTTGTGTCGCAACACACAGTTTGGAAAGCTCTGCTTTAAAGGATGCCATCAGGTGTGGAAATAGTATTTATATTTGAGAAATAGTTCTTAACAATTACCCTTGTGAGATTTGTTATTATAGTTACTGTATAACATTTGAGACAGAATTGTTCACGAACTCTTAGATTTAACATTTTTAATAATAATTTTATTAAAAGTTTTAATTATAATAGTAAAATATAATACAAACTAAAGAAGAAAAAAGAAAAAAGGTGCAAAAAATCAAAAAATAAAGCAACTTCCCACCCTCATCACAAGTATAAACTTCATAATCTCTTCACCTCCTCTTAATTAACAAATATAAAACTCTTCATCCCATAACTCATCTCTTAACTATAGGCAAAATCAATAAGTAATGTCTTCTCAAATCCAGATGTCAGCAAAAAGTCCAAGAAATTATAACATTAATTAACATACATAAAACTCCACAATGTTTTTCCATTCCAAATGCCAACCATTCCAAAGAGAACCACCTCAAATAGCAACATATCCCATTCAAATAGACATTCCATATCTCAATTCTTAACTATAAACAAATCCACATTTAGCAAATATAAAGTAATCCCAGTATCCTAATATAAACAAAAAACTAAAATTTAACATAACGGAGGGATATAAAAAGACAGAGCCAGTTTAAATGCTGTCAAATTAGGATACATAAAGAAACTATAGAAGAAAAAGCTTATACCCCATGTTAAATGTAAGCAAATCCAATACACAGCATCTTTCCAGTTCAGATATCAGCAAATCCAAAAAGAACCACCCAAAGTAACTACAGTACATGTCCCATTTTAGCCCTGGTCAAATAAACCAACTTCGTGTTCCTTCTTTTTAGGCAAAGCAATCTTGCTCTTTAATCCATTCAGATGATTGTTGATCCTTATTTCAAATTTCTTCAATACTTTATATAGCCTCGTTTGTAAGTCCAGCAAAAAGAAATCATTCCCATTGCTCTCTGGGATTATCATTTTTATTTCCTTCTTAACTTTTAAAGCCTCATCCAATTTTCTCTTTATATCTGATGACAAATTCTTATTCAGATTCTCGTTCATGTTGTTCTTGGGTAGAATTTGTTGTATTTCTTTTTCTGTAACATCTTCTTCTGGGAACAGATTGTTCCCAAGAAAACACAACATAGCTGACATAATTGATTCAAAGTCCCTGCGCAGTTCCTCAAAGATATCTCTAAACGCCATTATTTGTTACTTATCTTGTTATGTCTCCAATATCAAAAACAGTTTCCCCCCCGCAAAAATGCATTTATTCTTTAGCATTAATTTCAATTTCTTAATATTCAAAATCCAATATTCCAATGTTTTCTGAGCCCTTAATCTGTTTAAAACTTTCTATAGCCAAAACCTTGTCTTGCCTTTTGCTGTTTATTTTAAAGATTATAAAGATACATCTTCATTTTCTTACATTAAGAATTGAAGGCACTCAACTGGTGTTTGCAGCCTTGTTGTTTTGAAGGTGTCTAACTTCTTTAAAGCAGTTAAGAGGCAATTTCCTAAAGTGGTTAGCAAGGGAAGTACGAATTTAGCGTCCTTTAAAAAGGCTCCGTTTGCGGCTGGAGCAATTATGTCGTGTCCTTGTCTACCCATTCTCTCACCCTCTGGAGACCGCTGTCTTGTGGTCTCCTTGCACGGAGCAATTGTAAGGAGAAAACTTGGGCAATCTTGCATCCTTGCTTTGTCCAGAGAGGGTCGAAGGAACTGATCTACTCATTGGCTCCCTGTTCGTGGCTGAAAACGTCGGCTCCGCTTTTTGCGGAGCTGTCTTCAGTATACCATATTCCCTGTTCTGTCCTCTTTCTCCATACACCATGATCTTAGGGAGCAATTTCAAGAATCACTTATGCTAGAAGTGTGTGAATAATCCTAAGTAATTCTAACATTTTGTTAAGTCTATGCAATGTTTCCATTATGTACCTGTAACTGGTTTATGATTGTGAGGTCAGTGGGGGCTTGCCTTCATTCGAGAACACTTATTCTTTAGTTCAGTCATTCCCCAACCCAAACTCTTGGCTATGTTGGTTTTTCTACTCTTGGTACATTCCCTCCCACTGAAACTAATAGGAGATAATCAGTCTCTCCCAGATTAACATAGATGAGCAACTACTCAGAGCCTTCACTTCAGAGAGCCTTGAATCTGACAGATGCCCAGCTCCTCCTGACCAATAATGCTTTTTCTTCCTTGCTGAATCACCAAGAACAGCTGCAGAGGCTTGGAGAGGGAAAGCAGGTTTCAAGAGTCAGATTTCTCCTGTTGAGGTTAAGTTGTCTATCTTTCTATCCATTCTTGGCAGGGAAAAGGGAAAAAAAACTTCTGTTCCCTGGGCATATTTTCTCAATGTCGATAACTTGTTTAATTATTTTTTTCTTCTTCTCCTTATGACCAAATACAATAATGTTTTCAGTGCACAGAGCTGAGCTAGGGCAAAGTGTATTCCCAAACCTAACATGGGTAATGTGTTAGTGAAAGAACAACTTTTATTTTTGTGTTCCATATGCCCTCTTTTACCCACTTTTGTCCTTGCAGCACTGCAGTTTGTTTGGTTACCTTGCTTTCATGTTATTAATATGCATGAGCTAAGCTACAAGTGCTAAGATGGCCATTTTGAATGGTTTCTAGGCAAGGCTCTGCCTAGGATTCAACTTAGCCTTTCCCTACCACTGCCCTTTAACTGGCAGAGTAAGTATCATAATAAAAACAATAGTCCTCCTCCTTCATTATTCATATGGCCGGTCGAATATGTAATCACCATGTTTGGGAATATCCTTTCACTTAAAATGACATGCAGTCATTGCAGTCCTGATTGGCTGACACTGCAGTTTCTTCCAGCATGCCTTTGCTGCTTATGCCTCTGGATTGTTTAGGGGATTTCCTGTGAAAAAAGCAAATTCCATATCAGGAATGGTTAGAAAGGAGATAAAAAATGGCTATGTAGCAAGGGGTTGGTGGCTGTACATTTCTGTGTCAAACACCAACATGAGCCTAAGTTCCCAGGGGATCCGGGTGTATTTCCCATGTGAAATTTTCACGTGGCAGATAGATTTACAATGCCACCACCTGTACTTGAATGGATAGATGCTTCTCCACAACAGGAGTCTCAATGGAGCAGAACAGGAGACCTCTCTCCCCAGGACTAAGTGGCTCCATTTCCCACTTTTAACCAGGGTTATGAGAGCCAGTTTGGTGTAGTGGTTAAGGCATCAGGCTAGAAACCAGGAGACCGTGAGTTCTAGTCCCGCCTTAAGCATGCAGCCAGCTGGGTGACCTTGGGCCAGCCCCTCTCAGCCCTAGGAAGGAGGCAATGGCAAACCACTTCTGAAAAACCTTGTCAAGGAAACTGCAGGGACTTGTCCAGGCAGTCACCAGGAATCAAAAACTAACTCAAAGGCACGCACGCACACACACAAAATTGGCATAATATTAGCACAAACCCAATAATAAGGTTTAAAGAATTTTATTTCAGTAAGGGCAACAAAGGAAAAATATGAAAAGCTAGGCTAGCTGCAACAATTTACACAGGGCTTAGATCTGCATACCAAAGCCAGCACTCATTAATCTGAGCAAACCAAGAGATAGTAGTAGTATTTTTTATTTGGTATGCACTTATATCTAAGCGTGGAACAAGCAAAACAATAAAAATTACAGTGCTGCATAAACCAGTATCAATAGTATAACAATAAAAGAATCTAAACCATTATCTACTTCCAGCACTGCCATAATTTAAATTAGTATCAAGTATTGACACTGACATTTCTTCCAGTTCATAAAGATCCTGAAAAAGAAGTGTTTTAAGAGCCTTTTAAAATCTCAGGAAATCAGACTCCAAATGTAGTTCAAGGGGATTGGATTCTAAAGAGTAGGAGCTAGGTGGGAGGAAGCTCTGTAACATCAGGTAGTCATTCTGACATGAAGGGAAAGCTAAATGATCCTGAATGCACAATTTATTTATTTATATTTATTTATATTTCTAACTTATATCACCGCCCATCTCCCCCCATTTCCAGAGGGGACTCTGGGCGGTTTACACAGAGCCAGCAATTAAAACATATAAAAACTTATAAAATACAATACATAATATATCTCTATATAAATTAATTAAATATATAAGACCCAAGAGGCTCTGATGTTGAGTTTAAAAGAACTCTACGGAGCAAGCCAACCCCAAGAGGAGCTATTACTCCCCCCATCCCAAGCGAGGTGGCAGAGCCAGGTCTTCAGTTGTTTCCGGAAGGTCATAAGTGTGGGGGCTTGCCTCACCCCCAGGGGCAGAATATTCCAGAGGGCGGGTGCCACTGCCGAGAAGGCCCGCCTCCTGGACCCCGTAAGATGGAATTCTCTTGTAGACAGGGTCCGTAGCAAGCCCTCTCTGCATAACCGGGTGGGGCGGGTCGATGCTCTGGGGATGAGGCGGTCCTTTAGGTAACCTGGTTGCATGCCATGTAGGGCTTTAAAGGTGACAACCAACACCTTGAATTGGACCCGGAAGCAAACTGGTAACCAATGCAGCTCGTGCAGCAGAGGTGTCACATGTGCCGATCTTGGGGCACCCATAACTGCGCGCGCAGCCGCATTCTGTACCAGTTGAAGCTTCCGGATACTCTTCAAGGGTAGCCCCATGTAGAGTGCATTGCAGTAGTCTATATGGGAGATGACCAGGGCATGAGTGACTGTACGGAGGGCTTCTCGGTCCAGGAAAGGGCGTAGCTGGCGCACAACTCGAAGTTGTGCAAATGCCCTTCTGGCCACGACTTCCACCTGCTCTTCAAGCAGGAGTCGTGAGTCCAGAAGGACACCCAGGTTCCGCACTGTGTCTGAACGGGGTAGTGCAATTGAACTGAACAATTGAGCCAAGTGCACAGGAACATAAATTATAATCAAGTTATTCAAATACCTGGGTGTTTCATATACTGTCCCAGTTGGTAAGCACCAGCATTTAAATTGGTAATGCTCCTGAAGACCTAGCTAGTAGAAAAATTAGCTAAGAAAGAGGAAATAGGAGTACCATCAGGCCACTCATTTAAGAGTCAGCAGCTAGCCTGCAGGCCCCACAGCTGGCCTGCAAGACCCACTACAATCTTATAATTCCTTTATATAAACCTGCATGATGTAGTACATATAATTTTTTCTTCTCACAAGGTTAAGACCCAGAGCCATTAAATGGTTGAGTAGTGGAAGATCCAGAATAGACAAAAGGAAGTACTTTGTGTTTAGATATAGAATTCAGTTTGAGATGTGACATTGGCCATCAACCTCAGAAGCTTTAAAACGGGGTCCAAGTAATTCATGGATAATTAACCTATGAGAACTATACCTCTAGAATTAAGGGGAACATACTTCTGAATATCAATTGCTAAAAAACAATAGCAAGCAAAGGAACTTTTGCTGAAGTCGTTATTCTAGACTTCCCCTTGTGTCCAGTTGGCTTACGGGAAGACATTTATGACAGACATTTATTCTGATCCAGTTCTGCTTATATTATGTTTTACCTGCAACAGTCAATGGCATTCCCATAGAACTTTTATTTCTCAAAATTCGTAATTGTATCATGTTTTGGTTAGTAGTTTATATATATTGTACATATATTTCATGAATAACAGCTGGGTTCATGAACTGTATGTATAATATATATAACATTGAAACTATAAGGACAAGTGCATTGCTGGTTGTTAATGGTAGAGTATGCTTAGGTTTACAATCAGGTACTTTATCAGGATGGTATTCGGGGAGTAGTTATCCTCTTGCTGTCTACCTCTGGTCAGTTTCTATAAGTACATTAAAATCCAGGTAATATACAATGAGAATGTCAGTCTTCAAGGAAGGAAATTTCTTTGGCTAGTATGAACTGAGCTGGAGGCAGCACAGTAGTCCATAGCTACTGGACCAAACCTAAGCCTTGGAAACAATAATGAACAGTTTTAGCTTGATAGCAAAGGTAAAGGTTTTCCCCTGCACAGTCGTGTCCGACTCTAGGGGGCGGTGCTCATCTCCGTTTGTTAGCCAAAGAGCCAGCGTTGTCCAAAGACGCTTCCGCGGTCATGTGGCTAGCATGACAGGCACGGAACGCTGTTATCATCCCACCGAAGTGGTAACTATTCATCTACTTGCATTTGCATGCTTTCAAATTGCTAGGTTGGCAAGAGCTGGGGGAGTGCGGGAGCTCACTCTGTCACAAGGTGCTTGGGTCTCGAACAGCCGAACTTGCGACCTTCCGATCGACAGTCCTGACATCTTAACCGCTACAATACAATAAAAAAAGTTGTCTTGTACAAAGGAAGAGCTAATTGCAATTCTTCAATGACATAGGTTAAAGACTTTTCTGCTCCTACTACTCAGACTCCTTTAAAACTAGAGATGTTAGAGACCGAGTCCCCTGCTATGCAGATCATATGTTTTTATATAGAACTGCTAGCACTCCCCAACAGTTGATTGGGTCTAGTACAATTTGAGAGCCAGACATTGTTCAAGATTAACTGGGATTAGAATCTGTAGCAATTACAGTACTTTGTACATACAAAAAAAATATGACATTGGCAAGTGTAGGAATATGTTGAGCAGAGGGGGTGTCTTACAATTAATCCAAAAGTTGAATATTATTAGAAAGGGAAGCTGTAAAGGGGGAACAGGTAAGCCTTCCTTTGGAAAACCACTTTCATTGCCTGGAGGTCAGACGGCATTGTTGTATAATCAAACTTTCTATAAGAAGAATCGAAGGCCGTTAAATATTCATGGCTCTCTTTTGTATGACTGAGACTGTATGATTTATCACAAGATCCAGTGAAATGCATACTTTATACAACTTTTCCAAGAGCTCAGAAATGAGGGTAAATGATCCCTAATACTTACAGAGTTTAGGAGCCAGAAGTCTTGGTTTACACACAGGAGCCATTTTTCTTTTTGACAAAAAAAGTGAAAAACATTGATAGGGGAGGAAGAGGAATGTATAAAGACTTTTAAATGATTACCAGTGACTTTTTTTAGGCAGTGTAAATCTGTTTGAGATTGGGTAGTAACACTTTGTGGAAATCTTGACTCTAAGGATGAGATTAACTGTGCGGTCACAAAACTGATGAGGACAGTTCCTGCTTCCCAAACACATCAGCATTGTTTATGTTTTCTTTAAAATGATTAATGAAAAACATAATAAAAAAGCATTGTCTGTGTATAAGGCAGGCAAGGTAGAAGGTTATATTTGATGAATGGTGGTAGGGAGTGGTGGTGTTGGAGACCTTTCAGGCTATGAATCTTGCATCCCAGGGAATCAAAGCTGATGGCATCCTCATTCTAATGAATATGTGAATTATCAGCCAGTCCTTTTCCACTATTACAAGTATTACATTACAAAATGTAATGGAGAGGCCAAATAAAGTTGCAGAAACTACTTATGATCATCTGTAGTGCATTGTAGAGGCCCTGTGCACTCTGTGAGGAGTCTTGAGCCAAAGAGGCAGCCATCACGAGAGACAACCCTAACATAAAGTGGGACAAACTAGATGGGCAGAGTATATTTGCATGCAATATAAAATTCAGTAAAATTGCCTATGGCATCGGAATCTACTATGGCTTGCAATTATATTCTAGTGCTATTCTGATCTGTGAGATAAAAGGATGACTAATATCATTTAACTCTGCATGTCTGGGCTCCACTTAATTTCTGATTGCCCCAGCCTCTGAACTGGGACTGCCTCATTTTCCAACAAGCCAGATTTTATATGTTTTGAGCATCTGCTTGCAAAATGTCTTCCTTTCCCACAGTATAGCAGTTTGCTGATGATTCAGGTAGGGATCTTAGCAGGGTACTCATGTGTGAAGTAGCCAGGTTCTCCGCAATATAGGTACAGGCCTTGTGCGTGGCAGCATAGGTTTTCTTGGGCAGATAGCAGTGTCTGCTGGCTTGCAGCTACATGAGTTCAGCTTCTGAAATCTGAAATGAAGAAGAGGGATGAGGGAATGAAAGAGAATAGAAAATAAGGATGTCTTCACTTACTGCCTATACCTTACTGCCTATAATCTGTTGCAATTCTTTGAGTTTTCCACTGATGCTCAAGCAGAATCGTATTTATGCTTTCACCCTATCAAAGGTGCCTTGATGAATGAGCTCATCCCACATTTCAGCTGACAATCCCTCTTTGAACTGGTCAATTAAGCCTCTTTCATTCCAGCCCACATCCTGAGCTAACAACTGAAACTCAGCAGCAAACTCTCACACCAAACATTTACTCTGTTATAAGTGACAGATTTCACAGTTGGCAATCACTTGCTTGACCAGATCCTCAAAGTTAGTTCTTAAGCGTGTCACAAAATTAGTGTAGATGTCCAAGTCTGTGGTGTTTTAAATCAGAAGAAAGCTCCCTTACTCATTTGGATAATTATAAGGTTAATTATAAGTTAGGTCTGTGAGAAAATCATCTGGTTTCAGAAGAATATATAATTCACATTGAGTGAGAACGCAGTACAGGTCCTCACTTAACAACCATTTGTTTAGTGACAGTTCGGACTTACGATGGTACTGAAAAAAACTACTTACAACCGGTACTCACACTTATGACCGTCGCAGCATCCCTATGGTCACGTGATCACAATTTGGACGCTTGGGAGCCAGTTCCCATTTATGACTGTCGCAGCATCCTGTGGTCACATATTTGCCATTTTCAACCTTCCTGGCAGGCTTCTGGCAAGCAAAATCAATGGGGAACCGCATGATTCGCTTAACAACCACTTGGTTTACATAACCCCCACATTGATTCATTTAACGACTGCCACAAAAAAGGTCATAAAATTGGGTCGGATTCATTTAATAACCACTTTGCTTAGCAACCGAAATTCCGGTCCCAATTGTGGTCGTTAAGTGAGGACTACCTGTAACTTTTCCTTGGATTCTCATTGTAATTGTTAGGCAAGGAGGTTGATACTTATGTTGGAGGGCTGCAGCTACTCCAACAATGGCTGAATGATCTTGGAGTCTGGTATGGGAACTATAGGTTGTGGTAGATTCTGCCCCACTTGCTGGGCTAGCTGGTTTGCTGTCTAAGCCAACTGGTTCATCTGAGTTGCTACTTGGGTGTCTGACTGGAGCAAGGCAGTGTGGAGTAGGTTAGTGGGGTTGCAGAAGGGTCTGTCACCCTTGTTTTATCCTTGGTCTCTAGGCAAAAGCACTCCTCTTATAGGAGTAGGAGAGAGAAAGCAAATGACAATCAATCTCAGTTTTCCAAATACTTAACCTCTAATTTAACAATAAGCTTAACTTTGCAGAAGTTTCTCAGACATGACTTGACTAGAGTAGAATCTTTATAACAGACAAAAATTAAGCCTTTTACACAACAGAGGATTTGTTCTCTCTGCAGTACAAAGAAGGCATGGGTGGCAGGAGAAGCAGAGAGAAGAAGGAGCTGATTACCCACCAGCTCTTGAATCTCACAGAATTATCTTTGTATTTGGGGACCTAGCAGGTTGAGAGCCCTACCATTGTTCATTCCCACTTTGTCGGCTTGAGACCCTACACATTCTTGACTCTGTAAATCAGGGGTCTCAAACTCAATTGTCACAAGTTCATTAACCTGAAAAGATTTTATGATTTGTGAAATGAAATCAAGTCGTTTATGGAATCAAAAAGAAAATTTGTGCCAGAACTTGAAGATGAAAAATGGCTCACAGATTTAGCATTTTTGGTGGATTTGACCCCTCATTTAAATGAGTTAAACATGCGTCTTCCAGGTGAAAACCAACTTATCACTGCAATGTTTCAAACCATAACAGCGTTTGAAATGAAACTTAAAGTATGGCAAGCTCAAGTTATAGAAAATAATTTTATACATTTTAATACGTTGGCTAAACGCAGTCATGTGAACAGCGAGAAATATGCAGCCTTGCTTTTCAGTTTGATACAGGAATTTGAGAACAGGTTTCAAGATTTCCGGAAAAATCATCAATATTTTGGTATATTTTCGACTCCATTTTCATCAACATAACTACATTACCTCCGAATTTTCAAATGGAATGCATAGAGTTGCAATCAGACATTCAACTCAAAGAAAAAAATTGATCATGTCTCTCTACTGGACTTTTATAAGACCTACAGTATCTTCCCAGAGAAAAATATCCCTTACTTCACAATCACGCCTTACTCATAACATCACTTTTTGGCAGCACGTACATTTTCAAGGATGAAGCACACAAAGAGTAAAATTAGAATTAAAATTTCTGACGAGCAGCTTGAGAACTCACTGAGCATTGCAACCACTTTAATTGAACCAGACATTGATGCATTAGTTTCACAAAAACAAGGTCAAATATCCCACTAGTTTTATGTTGCCCTCTTTTTAAAAATTTTATAATAAAAAATATAAAAAATAAATGAAGTTTTATTACTTGTATACATTAACTATATTATATATTTTATGTGTGGCCCAAGACAATTCCTCTTCACTCAATGTGGCCCAGGGAAGCCAAAAGGTTGGACACTAATGTTCTTAACTTCACTGTCCCAATAAACACTTCTCCAGGCAAAGCATTGCACAACAGTAAGAGTTTATTAAGGTTACATGTAAGTCAAGACATAGGTGAAGACCTGAATGACCATTCCCGCCAAATAATTGAAATTTGACTTCTTCTTTCCACAAGTGCCAGCCCCCTCCAACCACGAGTCATTGTCCATCTCCTTTTCCTACTCCTCAACATACCCCTCCTGGTCGTGCAGGTGTGCGACCTTGACTCAACAGCAACAAGCTGTAACGGTCCGGCGCACACAGTCTGGCGCGGAGAACGGAATGCGCTCCCCCCTTCCTTTTCAGCACGCTGTCTTTGGCTGACACGTATCTGCAAAAACTCAAATTGCAATAATGGCAGGAGACTCAAAGAGGTCCTGACAGACACCCATGTTGTAGATAGATAATGCTGTACTCCGATGGTTGCAAGAATTTAGTTGTACAAGAGTATAACTTTAGTTTTGTAAAGGACAAAACTAATTTCGTGGTAGATGAACTATCCAGGGGGCCATATGAAGACAGCATCTGAGTTGATGAACTCAAACAGGACATACATATTCTATTACTATTCATATAATATTTCCATTGTAATTATTAACAGCTGATTTGGGTTTAGAGTAAGTCCAAGAAACTAAAGTTAGTCCCCCTTTTGACATACTCTTCACCCTCAGCCTCAACTGAAAGATGGGAGTATAATAAATTAAGGGGACTTTTAATTTTGAGTGACTTACTGGTTATTTGGGGAACTTTTAAACATTGTCAAAATGTAGTCATTGTCTTTCCCAGCAAAGGAAAAGTGGGATTCAGGGGAGAGGAAGTTAAGAGTTCCTTGGTTTCTGGGTGGGTTTTGGCTGGAGGTCTCTGCTGAAAGCAGGTACCTGA
This sequence comes from Charina bottae, assembly GCA_023362775.1. Taxonomy (NCBI): domain Eukaryota; kingdom Metazoa; phylum Chordata; class Lepidosauria; order Squamata; family Charinaidae; genus Charina; species Charina bottae. Next base: position 35,495,692 of record JALMGJ010000006.1, on the reverse strand, counting down.
AGAAAAGAGATTTCATGCAACTGGGCCTGAAGATTCAAGGCCAAAGCCTTGAAAACACACAGAAAATGGGAGCCAGTAAAGAAAAGTTGGCAAGAACTATTTATCTAGTCGCATGTGGGTTTGTTTTTATTTCTGTTCAGTGCTGCATGCTTGATTTTGGGTGATTTTGTATCTCTCCTTGTTTGTTTGTTTAGACTATTTACTTAGATTACAGAGTGCTACTTTTGGAATGCAGATCTCATCCACACCCTTCCTTTCTTGATTACTCCAGTACTGGCTTTGTAACAAGCATGACACTCTCCACTTAGGCTTGGTAAAATGGGAAATCTGGAGCCATTCACTTAAAAGCTGATTTCTATGTATTTCCAGTTCTGCCCATCTGAATGCCAGGTGAATAGGGACATCTCCACATTCAAGAACAGGAGCATAAAACTACGCACTGTGGTAAAACTCTTTCCCCTGGGGAGATAGCCATATTTAGATTCCCTGGAATTTAGGTAGAGGGATGTGTGAGGATAATCCCTGGGAGGGGTCTGGCAGCCTCATTTTTCTCCTCCTACTTTCTATAGGCCATCAGTCTTTATAGTTGCTTAGACTTTAGATCAGTATTTCTCAACCTTGGCAACTTTAAGATGTGTGGACTTCAACTCCCAGAATTCCCCAGCCAGCATGACTATCTGCTTTAGATAGTCACTGGTTATATTCATTGTCAGTAAATAAGGCCTAGGAAGAGAGCCTTTTCTGTTGTGGTGCCCACCCTGATTCCCCCAGAATCAGATTGGTCCTAACCCTACTGGCTTTTTAGAAGGCCTTAAAGACGTGGTTTTGCCACTGGGCCTGGGGATCTGGGTGTGTGGTAGAGCCTGTACAGTGGTTATGTTGATGGTTGTTGTTGCTTTTTTATACCTAGGCTGCTAATTGTGTAGTATGGTTTTTATATGGTTTGATATATGATTTTTATATGATACTTTTGTTTTTTATATATTTTTTATATTTTTTTAATTGTTGTAAGCCGCCCAGAATCATGTATTTGAGATGGGTGGCTATATAAATGGAAGTAATAAATAAATAAAGCCATAATCCAAGATGTCATAAAAATCTGAATGCCCTTCATGTTGCAGAAACTCAGAGATTTGCCTCTGGCATAATTTGGGAGTGCTAGAAATAAAGAATAATGTTGTAAAGACAAATCTACCAAATAATGTTTAAAATACATTTTGCAGAATCTGAATCTGCCAAAATACACTGGCAGTATCAAGCATAAGATAACTTGAGCACCTGCAAGTTGAGGAAGAATGTCTGTAGCAGGAAAGAGCTGCTATGTTAAGTTTTCTTCATGTGTTTTCCAATCTATGTATATGTAAGCTATGTCATTTTTATGGGGATTTGATACCGTTGTTGCACACTGGTCTGTTGCTGCAGTGTGTTTCACATTGGACCATCCTTTCCAGTTTGGCTTTATAGGACTGATACCATTTTGGCTCTATGCACTGTTATAGGACACACTACTTCTTTAATCCTTTATTGGGTTTATCTTTAAGGTTCCTATTTCTGTGTTACTCTCTGGTGAGTTATTTTACCTGGTGCACTAGTTCCATTATGACAGGTATCTTTTGGCTTAGAAGGCTATCTGATCGTATATGATATATACTTTTAATTCATATTTCAGACTTTTTACTGGATATGAATTGTCTATACATTCTTGCTGCCAAACATACAAAATGCTTGATAATCTGTTGGAAAAGAAGCAGACTCTGGACACTTCTGTAAACTATTTCTGAAATCAGTTACATCAACTTCAGTATCAGTTTTAAGGCACGCTGCATGGTTATTAATTTGCAAAGACTTGCTTACTAGAACAAACAGATAGACTACAGTCCATGACCAGCAAGCACAGTTCCAGAAATAAATATTCATTGTTATCCCCATGTTTTTCAATTTCTCAAGTATGAGAGGCAGTTGCAAAATGTCCTCCTATCTTGCATTTATGGCATTCAGCAGTTTTAGGAGGACAGTTTTGCTTTCTGTGTGTATTCTTTGCATGGTTAGTAACCAAGAGGCCTTTAGCTGTGTAGGTGCACATTGGCTTGGACATCAGCTGAAGCTTGTATGGCCTGGTTTTCTGCCTGTTCTCCCTATAGATGCTTATTTGGGTGGCAGAAGCCTTTTAGCAACTACATGGAACCCCATTAACATTCCTTGGTCCTATCATAGGCCCTTGATCAGTTCATAGTGGAAAGTCTTATTTTTTTAAAAGTAGGTTGCTAGTTTTGAGGATAAAGTCTTTCCAAAATGCCAACAATCTAAGTGTTATTCCTAAGTGAAGGATCAGAAAGCGCTCACAGCTGGAAAGTTTAAGGGAGAGCCCCCAGCAGATTTTCTCTCAAAGTCAAGAGTGTATTTAGCTAATCTGAGAGCCTGAGAAAGAAGAAAGAAATAAAAGTTCTACTGGTGATACATTAAGAAAACTGAAGAGGAATGGACTGGAGCCTGCAGCCAAGAACTGCAGTGCTTTGGGCATGTTTCTGTTCCTGCTTGAGAACAAGCTGATATATATTTGGAGCATGTACAATCTCATACAGTAAGAGTAACTGAAAAAAGGAAGTAGAGTGCAACTACACTTCACCTGATGCAAGAGGATTACATTTTATAATATCAGAAAAACATGTGTGACTACAAGAGCAATGGAGGAGGTAACTCTCCATAAGAAAGAGAATCAAAGGAACAAGCCTTCTGCACAACAGTGACAGTCAGAAGCAAGGGAAATAAAAGATATGATCATTATTGTTACTCGGAAACAGATATCAGCCTCTCACAGATGAAATAGGCCCTGAGTCTTCAGGGGAGGGAAAAGAGGCACTGTGTAGGTACTGAGGGTCCCTGAAGGGCAGAGAGCGTGCAGTTGAATTGTGATAGCTAGTGACTCTCCACTATGAGGAAACAAAACAAATATGTATAGACCAGACCAACTATCTCATGAAGTATGCTGTTTGCCAGGAACAAAGATAAGAGATTTGATGGAACAAATCCACTGACAATTATTTCTTGTTGCTAATCCACGTGGGGACAAATGATATTGCAGCTACAACCATACCACCATAAACTTTGAAGTTCTGGGAAGGAAAACCAAGATCCTTGGAAGCTGAGATGGAATTCTTATCCATCTTTCTAATCCATGCAAGGGTACTTGCGGATGTGGGTTGACGGCGGAGGACGACGGATCCAGAAAAGAACAGCTTCCTGGACGTCAGCAGCCGGCTTGGAAGCGAGGCATGCTGGGGCATGTAGTCCGGTGCCTGCAGCCGAAGAGCCGGTTCCCTGTCCTCTTCCCTATCGCGCGGTAAATTTAAAATTATATGATATATGATGTATAATTGAAATATATTGATGTTGTAAGCCGCCTAGAGCCCTCCAGTAGGGAGGGGATAGGCGGGGTATAAATAGGATAAAATAAATAAATAAATAATACTGGAAAAGAAAAGGAGAGTTCTGTAAATGATATTGACATTTGATGTCTGGATCCCAGGTTATGGTTGTGCACTATGGACAGAAGTGGAAGTGTTGCTGTTAATAGGACCCATTAAGCCACTCATTGACAAAAAAGAACATTCTCATAAAATCTGTGGCTTTATCTATACACTTATACTGTGAGTATAAGAAATAAAGAACATGAGTTCCAACTCCTAGTAAAGGTAAAGGTAAAGGTTCCCCCCGCACATTTGTGCAGTCGTGTCCGACTCTAGGGGTTGGTGCTCATCTCTGTTTGTTAGCTGAAGAGCCAGCGTTGTCCGAAGATGCTTCCACAGTCATGTGGCCGGCATGATGCACGCGGAACACTGTTACCTTCCCACTGGAGTGGTACCTATTCATCTACTTGCATTTGCATGCTTTCGAATTGCTAGGTTGGCAAGAGCTGGGGCGAGTGCGGGAGCTCACTCCGTCACGCAGGGCTAGGGATTCGAACCTCCGAACTTGCGACCTTCCGATCGACAAGCCTGGCGTCTTACCCGCTGAGCCACCACGCCCCTTCTCCTAGTACATGAAGGCAAACATGATTTAAGATGGAAACATAGTGGGATGTCTTCCATGAATAGAATATAGCAGTTGAAAGATAAAATTTATTCAAAATGAAAAGAAGCCATAAAAAGGAAGAGGAATGTTAAAAGTATCCACCTCTGCTCAGAAATCCAAATGAATTAACTGGACAATGTTATAGGTATTTTTTGGAATTAAATCAGGGCCAACTGATGCCTTAAGTACAGCTCAACAATGGTGCCCCTCGGCCCTCCCATTGCTTAAAGCCTGACAAGACATTAAGACTCAATGAGTGCTCATAACTAAAGTGCTATAATAAGGGCTAATAGCAAAAGTTGAGTGTGGCAGTGAAAGAGTTAAAGGCATAAGGAGAAAAACTCTGTAGTGCCCCTCTTCCTTTGGTGCCTTAAGCACATACTTAGTTTGCTTAACTGTTAATCCAGGGCTGATTTAAATAAGTGGGGAAAGAATAAAAGCAACACTGTTATTGGTGTCTACAATTGCCTGTTCAGCTAAGGAGAATATATGGGTGATGTTTTCCAAAAGTAAAGTGCAGATCTTTCAAACAGGCCTGAAGTAGTAATAGTAAGGTTGAATTACCCCTACATCTGTTGAGAGAGAAACACTGCCAAGTATGGTCCTTTCAGACAATTCCTAACATGTTGACCAGTGTTTTCTTTAGAGGAAGGAGGAAGGAACTAGAGGATAAGTGATCCTTGACTTGATATTAACTAAAAGGGAAAACTAAGTTAATGAAGTGAACAGAAAATGAACATTGAGGAAATATTATCATACATTTAAGGATAACTAAAGCTGAGTGAAAGAAGCTGTACAAGGTCGGAAATCATGGAGAGAGCTGGCTTATGGAATCGCCAAGGGTCGGATACGACTGAATGGATAATTCAAATTCAAAGCTGAGTGCAATTGAATATGTATCTTGGACTTCAGAAAAATGGATTTTAATAAACTCAGAACATAAATAATTAGGATTCCACAGCAGGAAAAGCTAATGGGAAAACAAGCTTAAGATAAATAGAAATTTTTAAGACTTTATTTGCAATTATTTTTTTTACAAATGCAAACAATTCCAATGGGGGAAAAGGACATAAAAAGAAGATGTTTTGGAAACAGAAAAGGATACATACACAAAGTGAAAAGTGGGACAGATCACTAAGGAAGAAGAGCTATAGGGAGCCTGGAAATGTATAGAGGGTGTCAGAAAAACTATCCCCCCTCCCCATTTGTCACAGTTGGTTTAAATATGCTTTTATTCCAATATCCATGTCTCTCTTCTGGAATGTTCCATAGGCTGTGATAGTTAGGAGTTGTCTGTCAGAGACTGATTTTTTGTGCTAATAGTGAAGATACCTGATTTCTAAAATCTGCATATCTTTTTTAAAAAACAAATGCCTTGCTTGTATAATTGAGAAGAAGGAAGGAAATAGTTAACACATTTAATATAGATTAGGCAGAAGATTGCATTTATTTTTGTAAAAAACATTGGTTACACCTCTTGCCTTGATAGCTGAAATGCTGTCTTAGATAGCAAATAAAATTACCCTGGTTACCTGAATTGTTCCCAGAGGGGCTCTTTTTCAACCAGCCTAGTCATACTACTACATATTATTCCCAGGAGAAGGAATTGACTGAGTTGACTAAACTCAGAAGATAATCAAGAACAGGGCAGTGGTATCTTACCTGAGAGAGTATCTTGAGAGAAGTGGAAGCCAGAGAGAATGGCAGGAGACCAGACAATTGGGAGATTTGCAGCCTGGAACTGAAAACCATAGGACTGCATGACATGGAAAATTTGCACAGGTTTCTGTAGAATGTAATGCTGGGTAACTCACATCAAAAGGTGAAGGGAGAAAGAGCAAAGAGCAGAGGCTTTCTGTGTCTGTCTCAGGATCTCATTACATAAAGCTGCCAAAAGAGGTCAGCCGTTGTGACTTCCTAACAAGTTGGCTGGAAGGTGCCGTTATTTGGAAGGGAAATTATGTTGATCACTTTTTTAAAAAACAAAACAACCCTCCACTCAGCAGTATGATAATTAAGTGATGGGGGCTGACTTTTTTAGTTTCTAGGTTTTTTTTAATCTCAGAATAAGAGTTATCTCTTGAAGGGAAGCCAAATATTTTCTGAGTGTCAGAAGCTGGCAGTGAGACATTCACTTGCTGCTTTTCTCTAGTATAGTTGGAAAAGGGCTGTTTCAAATTCAAAGTGGTTCATATTTGAAACTTGTGTATCCCAGTTAGTAGTACTTGGGGGCGGTGCGTGTGTGTGCCTTCAAATCAGTGTTAATCCTGGCAACTGCCTGAACAAGACCCTGCAGTTTTCTTGGCAAGATTTCAGAAGTGGTTTGCCATTGCCTGCTTCCTAGGGCTGAGAGAGAGAGACTGGCCAAAGGTCACCCAGCTGGCTTTGTACCTAAAGCAGGACTAGAACTCGCAGTCTTTTGGTTTCTAGCCTGGTGCCTTAACCTCTACACCAAACTGGCTCTCAGTACTTGTTTTATCTCATAAATAATCCTGTGAAGAATTTCTGTTGAGAAATAATGACTGGCCCAGCATCACCCAGTGAATTTCATGGCTAGAGGGCTATACGCAATATTCAGTATTTGCATTAAATTGTGTCTTTGTGTACAAAAAAATAAACTCATTCTGATTTAATACATACTTCTTACAGAGTTTTTTCTTCTTTTTAGTGTTTCTTCTGGTTCTATTTCACAATGAGGATTAAAGGACTTTTCCTTTCTTTATAAAGGATAAAGGTATGACTTTAATGGAATGTTTATCATATGATACTTAAGGTATACATTTTATATTTCTGGAAAGAAGGATAGATAGATAATTTACTGTGAACTTTAAAGGCCATTTCATATATTATGAACAGGTAAAATGTAAATCTTGTACATGGTAACATATCTTCCATCCAGTTCTTTTTACAGAAATGTATGCTTAGGGTGCCAGGATTAGGAACTGCCTCAAGTCACATACATTGCTAAACATGTATTTGATGTTATATTAAGTGTAACATATCCATTAATCAGGAATCTGCAATCTTATTAAAAATTATGTCATGCATAATAAATAGCAAAGCAAATATGAAAATAGAAACCTTAAAATGAATGGAATTCATTTACATTTCTTAGTACATTTTCAAATCCATTCTGAAACACTGGTTTTACTCATTGTTGAATTACATTGTATTAATCCATATAAAATTTCAATGAGACACTAAGAAAATACAATATTTGAAACAGAAAATCATTTAAGATGTACTTTTTAATAGTACGATCCATGGCATAAATACAGCAAACCACTTACTCTGCCTTGTAGAATCAACAAATCTCATGTTTTGCAGCTTCTATACCAATTCTTTCAAGAGCAGGAAAAAAATGAAAATAATGTCTGTTGCCCATATCATAATTCTTTGTGCAGTTGTCCTCGTTTTGGGCTACCTGCCACAACTGAGCTAGTGATTCTAATTTAATAAAAAAGACACTGGATATATTCCATGTGAACTTAAACATTCACATGGAATATTTTACCAGAAAGCTTAAGGTCAGTATAAAGAAAGAGAAGCACCAGTTAATAAGAAATAGCAATAAAACATGTCAGGGGGCAAAGGCAGGTCTGGAGGGATCTCAGTTTTTCCCTGTATTTCCTTCCATTTATTCATTATTGCCCCCCCCCCCAACTCTATTTTGTTCCCTAAATTGGATTAAAAGGTGCAGGAACTATCTGTAGTCAGTAAGTCACAAAAGTCACAATAACCAACTTATAGTGATTGCTGTTAAATCAGCCATTTGAGCACCCACTGTCTCAAAGGCAATGAAATTGATTAAGCAGGTTTTCTATTTAAGACAACTGAGACAAGTGAAAGAAATGCCACCATTTATGCATTCTGGCTTTTATTTGGCATATTTAAAACATTAGGAATCTTTCTTTTTAATAGAAAAAGTATACCCAAATGTCTAAGCATAAGATGGACTTTTAAAGTTTGTATATGTATCAGTTAACCAAAAAACCCAGCCCTGTCACTTATTTCAATAAGGTTCTGTATAGTAATGGGAGTTTAGGTTTACCTCGTTAAGCATGGAATACATAAATATCTACAGTACTGTTGAACTGGAACTGCTCTTCCCCGACATGGATAGCATTTACAATTCATTCAATTATTTGCTCTATTTACATAGAGTAAAAATTAGTAACAGTAATGCAAAGAGCAATATCTACTGTAAATGCTACCTGAATTCAGTATCAATGTAAACTCTTTTCTTTAATCAGAATAACACCATGAAAGCTGAGAGGCAGCCTCAGGTACCACTGACCGTTGAACAAGCTTTTACTGGGGATGTTTTATAGCTATTCAGTGGTAAAATTATCTAAACTGCTTAATTGTGGGCATAATACATTGTGAAGATAAGCAATATCTGTGTTGGTGAAGTAAGAGAACTGGTACTTAACTTTTTTTAAAGTCAGTTTTATTTGATTTCTTAGGTAGATCTTGAAACCTTCTATGCAAATATTTATGAAATAACTGTTAAGACCGATCTTTCAAAGAGTGGCCTTACCTTTCAGATCAATTTTATGCAAATAAATTAATTTTGCTAAAATAGTCTCTCTTCTGTTGCTATGGCAATGTATCCTTCCTTCACTGCTGCACAGGCTTTCTATGTTTTTTCTTGTGTCTCTATTCCTTGTATTTTCTTTTCTTTTTTTTCTCATCCTATTACGACTAGTCCCTAATATTTATTTTTGACAAAGTAGAATTTTCTACTCATATAGGTGAGATATATGATTAACAGAAAAGAGCAAAATCAACATGAGGTCTATATACCTTTTTTTATAATGTTATTTCACAGTTTCACTCTGTGTATCACTAAACTAGAATGAATCATACAGTTGGATTGATAGACTACTTGTGGCGTGGGATTCTGATTTTACAGGATTGGAACTAAAACCTTGAGATAGCTAAGGCTTCCCTTGCTTAATATTGGCACTGACTATTCTGATATTATCCCATCATCAGTCTGATTTAGAAGAATGAACTGTTGCTGCTTAATTTTAATATTTTTCTGTGTATTAATTTAGGAGGAAATCAGATGTCCTGTTCTTAATCCTTGTGTTAAATTCACCAATTAAATAATTCACTAAAGCTTGCATGTATGAGCTAGTTAACAGCGTATGACTGCACACAGAAATCACCTTTGGAATAAAAACTTAATTGCTGGAATGATGCAGTTTGGGGTAGGAGCAGGAAAGAAGATTAAAGTTTAACATCATCGATGTACGTATTATCTGAGTATATAATAAGGAATTTAGGTGAACTGGTTAGTTTTGTGCTTTTGATTCTTTAGAGAAACCTCTTTTTTCCTGATGTGGTGAAAGGCTTAAGAGAAACACTGCTGTAGTTTTCCAAGGAAAAAGAGAGTTATTTTCCAAGAGAGTTTGCTTGCATCTGGCAAATGCTTCTAAGGGAAGTTGATTGTGGAAGGCAGGGGACCTTGAAGCACTTTATTCTTCTAAATTATCATACAGAACAAAAATGTTAGCACTATGTGGCACAAATGCTCCATTTTGTAGGTCAGGCAAAATCACATATCATGGGCTGCATGTGACAACCCCCTCCCAAGACTGCACCATCAAGACTCAGTCTAACTGCATGGTTTCTGCTATTCTGAAAGAAATCAAGCCCAACATGCACAGTAGTTTGTTAAACCTGTGATGAGGTTAACTTAAACATATTTTGCAAAAAATATAACAAAAAGGAGGTCAAAAGTCCAATTTGACCCCTTCAGTGATATAACCATGAATTCAGCAGCCCTGGGAGTCTGAGAAAAATTCTGCTATATAAACCAGACTATAATATTATCAGTAATAAACTTGCTTATCATATTTATGTATCATCAAATCAAACTAAGTCACAGCCATTTACAGTACAAATACAACTAAAAATACAACATCCAATGCAAACATTAAATCAATAAAACAACAAGGAATAATATTCATAGGTTAGTGAATTAATAGTAATCTTGACCATAGTGCCAAACCTAGTCTAAATGGCAGCAAATTATTTCTTTCTAAGATAGTTCTCTTTTAGCTGCCTTTTGGAAAGATGTCAGGGTAGGGACCAGCCATGCCTTTGGGGAAGCCTGTACCACAGCATGGAAAAACACTGTACCTGAGCCCCCATCTCTCATATCTCATAGATGTTGGGAATGATGCGCATTCCTACCTAGGATTAGCACACAGGATCAATGGTTTCTCCTCAAGAAAGCATTCCTGAAGAAATCTGGGAGGCAGCCCACATAGGGCTTTGTAGGTTAAAACCAGCACTTTGAACTGTATCTGGAAACGTATCAGAAAGCCATGCAGTGCCTACAATACAGCTGTAAGCAGTTCTTACCTGCCAGTATGTGGGCTGATGCTGTTTTGCACCAACTACAGTTTCTGAACAATCTTTAAAGGCAGACCCATGTAAACCACATTGCAGTAGCCTTACCTGGTAGTGATGAAGCATGAGTTTCTGTTGCCAGGTCTCCTATGCCAGATAGGACCACAACTGGCACACCAGCCAAAGTTGGGTAAAGGTTTCTGAGACCATGATTTATAGACTTGCTCCTTCATGGGGAATGTCACCTCTTCTATAGTTAAAACGAGCAGATAGAGAGCCAGAGGGTCCTGGACAAACAGCAGTTCTGTCTTGTTAGAGATCACATTCAGCCTGCTTTGTCACATCCAGGCTCCAGAATTTGGTCACAATCAAGATCATGGTTTCTCCTGGTATCTCCAGTCTCAGGTGGAGGTGTACTACTGTTTGTCCATCAGTATTCATAGTTACTTCCAGTGTTATCGTTCTGTAGAGTGGCAGTGGCCCTGAGGGATCAAGTCTGCAAACTGGGAGTCCTCCTGGAAATATGGCTACTACTGAATGGGCAAGTGGAGGCTGTGGCCAGGAAGGCTTTTGCTCAGCCTCAGCTGGTATACCAGTTGCAGCCTAGTTGGCTTGTGAGGATCTTGTAATGGTGACTCAGACCTTCATGACTTCTTCAATGTGCTCTACATAGGGCTGCCTATGAAGACCACTTGGAAATTGCAAGTAGTCCAAAATGCAGCTATTTAGCTACTGGGGGATATTATCTGCTAAGAGCACATTACATGTGTGTTTTGGGCCCGTACATTGATTATCAATAAGTTTCCAGGTATAATTCAAAGTGCTGGTTTTGACTTATAAGACTCTATGGCTTGGCACCTAGGTACCTACAGGACCATCTTTTTCTTCCTGGATTGGCCCATCCAGTACGTTCTTCCTGGGCTAAACTTTTGGTCATGCCTCATTTTCATGAAGGAAAAGGAATGGAGGCTAGAAAGTGCTGTACTTTCATTGCTGCTCCAGCCTTGTGGAATAACCTCTTACAATTAAAGCTTACTCCCTCCTTTCTAACTTTGCAGAGGCTCCTGAAGAAAGAACTTTTCTGAACAATGTTGGGTTGAATAGTTTGTTATCACCATCTTTATTTTATTTTTAATTACTTATATTGATTTAATCATGGATATTATCTCATTTGGTTTGGGTATGATTTTATTTATTTTTCATTATCATTATTACTATAATTTATCCTTGTATTATTGTAGTGATATTATTAGTTATTGATTGTTTTAATTTATTTATATTTACCATGGACATTTTAACTATTACTGATATTTTTATTGATTTTTTTGTAAACCTCCATGATACTTTATTGATTTTGCAGTGTAAAATAAACAATAATAAATAAAAGAAAAAACAGTGCCATCTATCAGAACTCTGGAAGCACACCTTCTCTTTTTTTTATAGTAATTTTATTAAAAATTACAAATACAACTAATACAAACTAAAAAAAAGAAAATAATAAAAAGAAAAAATAGAAGGGGCAGAAAAGAAAAAAAAGAAAAAGAAAAAATAAGAATATAGTAAAGAAAAAAAAAGAAATATATAAAGAAGTGACTTCCCCCTTCATCACAACAAGTATAAACAATTTTAGTAACTTATCACCTTCTCTTAAAATATAACATATAATCTTCCCATATCCCATATCTTATCTATAAACAAATCCTTAAAAGCCTTGTCATTTCAGTCCTGATGTCAGCAGGTCCATTAACATAGATAAGAGAAAACAACATATCTATTTTAACCTTGATTAAATAAACCAACTTTATATTCCTTCCTTTTACTTCTAGCAATTTTGATCTTTAGTCCCTTCAAATAATGTCGTAGAACTTGATTTCTTTTCATTTTTTTCTTTGTCCCTCCTCACAAAATTCTTCAAAGCTTTAACAAGTCTCTTTTGTAAATCCAATATAGGAAAATTATCCAGGGCACTCTCTTGGCTTGTTATTTGTATATCCCTTTTAATTATTAAGATATCAGCTGGTTTCTTTTGTATGTCCAATGTAACATCTTGTTCTATGTGATTCTTGTAGCCTGTCATTTTTAAATCCACTTTCAAATCAGTCTCAGTCTTGTCCAGTAAAATTTGTTCCTCCTCCATAGCATATTTTAAACACAGTCTATGTATAGAGGCAGACACTCTTAAAATTAACTTCTGGGTCCATTGTTCAAAAATATCCTTCAATAAGTCCAGTGTTAAAATATTTTGTTTCATTCTGTATTATTAAGTCAAATTTAAGCGTTCTTCTCCTTTAATTGTAAGCTTTAGTTCCTTCTAGTTCCCTCTAGTGTCCAATTTTTAAAGTCTTACTCTGTTTTTTTTTTAAGAATTCAAAACAAAAGCATTTTCCCACAGGAAGGATTCTTATAATTAATTCCAAAATCTTATTTCAAATCCATCTGGACCCTTAGTCCATTTGTAACTTTCTAAAATCAAAGCTTTAATCACCCTTTTGCTGTTTATTCAAAAAAAAAAAATAAAGTCATAAACTTGTATTAAAAACTTATTTTGCTAAGGATTGAAGGAAACTCACCTGGTGCTGTGAAACTTGTCAATCCAAAGGTTTCTAATAGCTGAAAAGCAGTTAACAAGCAATTTCTGAAAGTGATTAGAAAAGCAAGTATGCGAACCCAGTGTCCTTTTAAAGGTGCTGACCGCCGTTTGAGCAAGATGGCTATTTCCTCATCTCCCAGAGCTCTCAACCTGCCAGAGACTGCTGTCTTGTGGTCTCCTTGCAGGGAGCTTTTCTGGAGCATTTGTGGGCAATCTCAAGTCCTCTCCTTGTCCGGAGAGGAATTACAAACGCCATGGTCATCTTCAGTCCATCATTTCTTCCCCAGAATCCAGAAGTGTGCCTTCTCTATGGAGCACCTTGTCAGAGATCACCCGATCTCTGCCAAAATTGCAGGCAGGCAAAGAGCTCATCAGAAGACTGGAAGTGGCGCGAAACTGACATCGCCGGTCTAACAAGGGGAATAGACCGGCTCGCATCCAACCGACGCTCGGGAATACACATCTGGACGGCGGTTGCCGGAGTAACCGGGCAGACCTGACCACACGTGTCAGCAGCAAAGGACCCTGGGGGAGGGAAAGGTTTAAATGTGCTTGTTGTTCCCAGAATCGGCATTCCAGTCTTTGTTCGTGCTAGCTTCTGTATCCTGTAATAAACTCTTCTACTTCTAAGAACTCATGCGTCTGTGAGTTACTCTAGAGCAGGGAGGTTACAGATATCGGATGGAGTGCCTTACATAAAGACTGGAATCCCCAAACCAACCGGTTCTCCCGGGAGCGAACCCAACAGCTTCACGGTTGAGACCGGCTTCTACACATACTGGGCAGAGACCCGGGGAAAAATTTTTCGGAAGGGGACCAGGCGAGCGAGGAACCGGCTCTCCCCGGCAGCGCCAAACAGCTGAGAGGCGGGGATCCCTGGCAGCAGCGCAGCAGCAGGAACCAGCTTTCCCCAGCAGCGGAGCAGCAGCGGCAGCGCAGCAGCAGGAACCGGCGCGCCAAACAGCTGAGAGGCGGCGATCCATCAGTGGAGCAGCGGCGGCAGCGCAGCAGCAAAACCAGTGCTCCCAACGGCTGAGCAGAGGAACAGCCAAGCAGCTGAGCAGCGGCGGCAGAACAGCAGCAAAACCGGCGCTCCTACCAGCTGAACAGCGGCATCCAAAACAGCTGAGCAGCGCGGCAGAGCAGCAGCAGCAACCGGTGAGCCCATCAGCTGAGAGGCGGCGATCCCAACAGCTGAGTGGCGGCAGCAGCGCTCTCAACAGCTGAGAAGCTGAGAAGCGGAGCAGGCAAACAGCGGAGCAGCGCGGCAGAGCAGCAGCAGCAACCGGCGCTCCCATCAGCTGAGAGGCGGCGATCCCACCAGCTGAGCAGCGCGGCAGAGCAGCAGCAGCAACCGGCGCTCCCAACAATTGAGAGGCGGCAATCCGCGCAGGAGCGGCGACCCCTAGTGACGGGCAAGCGGGCAGCGGAGACCACGTGGCGGCAAAGCGAGGCAGAGACCAGAGCTCACAAGCAGCGGGCGAGCAGCGGATACCACGCGGCGGCAGGCGGCGGCGGAGACCACGTGGCGGCCAACGCATCTACTCAGAGGTACGCGAGAAAACCCCAACCCTGAGCGGTCAAATGGAGTCCCAGGCTACCACATCAGAGGAGGCAGCCCGGGAAGAAGCAGAGAGGGTTGAAGCATGTGAACTCGAACCCAGCTCAGCCCCCCCCCCGCAGGAAAAGGTACGGGGGGGGGCCAAGAAAGCACAGAAGAAGGAAAAAAACATAGAAGTAACCAAAAACCCCATTCATTTAAGCAGCACCGAACCAGAGCTAGCGGGATGGTCCGTAGCTGTAGGTGAAGGGCTAGTGGAGAAAGGGGCAAAAGGAAATAAGAAGAGGGTCACCCCAACCCAGCGCATCGTATGGCTGGAGGAACAGATGTCCAATGTGCAGCTAAATATAGGAATGCTGATAAATAAAATGGACTCATTGGGCACTGCCTTTGGGAAATTAATGGACAAATTAGATGAACCCAGAGGGCGGGAACATGGCCTGACGCCACCCGAAGGAGAGGGAGACACCGAAAGTGACGAGGAGGAAGAGGAGAAATTTCGCCCCTGTAACAGAGCACCCATGACTCCATCATACAATCAATACACGACCCCAGGGGGGCCACATACACCGTTTGGAATCGGTGAATTAAAAACGAAATTCAACGGTGACCCCAAGAACCTAGCATGCTTTTTAACCCACGTCCAGGGGTTCATGAGCGAATTCGAATACACCTTCCAAACGGAAGAGAGCAAAATCAGATACATCTCCAGTTTTCTGGAAGGTGAGGCAGGGGACTGGCTGGTGACGCTTCACGACCGGGGGGCTAGAGAACTACTGGACTTCCAAGAGTTCATGTATGCTCTCCGGAAACGGTTTGAAGATACGCTGACCAAAGTCTCAGCCAGGGCGCGACTCCGGAACTTAAGGCAGGGAACCAGGACAGTAGCTGAATATGCTATGGACTTCAAAAGGTTATTATCCTATCTGCCGGAATGGCCGGAATCGATAAAGATAGAACACTTTCAATATGGCCTAAAACAGGACCTATTGGAAAAGGCATTGGACAGAGATGACCCTAGCACTCTAGAGGGGTGGATCCAATTAGCCGGGAAAATCGAGAGCAACAGGTTACAGTTGCAAAGTATCAGAAAACTGCAAATTAGACAGAGGAACGAGGGAAATTTCACAAATCAAACCCGTACGCAGGCGAAACAGCGGAGTTGGGAGGAGGAGAAGGATCGCCGGACTAAAGAGGGACTATGCTTTCGCTGCGGGAAGGAGGGACACCGAATTAGCGCTTGCCCTCAGGGGAGAACGAACGCTAAGAAACAACCTCCGGGAAAAAAGGCAACAGACAAAAATAACCCAAAGACAACACACACTAAAGGAAAAGGAGCAGCGGCGGCAACAGTGCCCCATTGGCAGAATCCAGACCTAGAAGAAGACAGCGAGGACTCCGATTTCGAAATCCAGACGGCAGGAAACGAGCCAGGTCTGTTCTGATGAGCGCCACAGGACAGACCTCCACAAAGGGGCGCAAAGGCAGTACTCGCAACAACCCGACAATGCACCTGAAGGTACAGTTAAAAACGCTGGGGGGACGGAAACAGTATGCGGGAGTTGCCGTGTTAGATTCGGGCTGTTCGAGGAATTTGATGCACCCGAACGTAGCCAAAAAGATGGGTCTGGACCTGTGTAAACTTAAAACCCCCATCACATTTTGCCAATTAGATGGGTCTGAACTGAAAGGGGGGCCAGTGGAATTTTACACTGAAGGACTTCAAATGACGTTGGGAACGCATGTGGAGACATTACGATTCTTAGTGGCTCCCATCGCAACACGTCCCATTGTGTTAGGATTAAAATGGTTGAGGGCAAGAAACCCCAAGGTAGATTGGGTCTCGGGAGAGTTGGAATTTACGGATGGGAATTATCAGGACTTGGACAATGGTAGCCCACCGGACTACGTCGAGTTGGGGGCAACGGGGTTGGAATTGGAAGAGGGGGAGCAGGATAAAGGTGATAACACACTCTCCAACACAATTCCGGAGAAATACCTGTCCGTAGCAGAGGTATTTGACAAAAGGGAATGTGAGCAGGAAGCCCCCCATAGACAGTCAGACGCAACCATCAAATCTAATCCCTGGGGCACCTTTCCCCAAGCCCAAGATGTATGCTATGACGCAAAAGGAACTGCAAGAGCTGCGCAATTTCATAGATAAGAACTTGGCAAGGGGGTTCATTGAGCCAGCCAACTCCCCCCTTGCAGCCCCTGTCCTGTTCAGAAAGAAAAAGGACGGCTCACTCCGGCTCTGCACGGATTACAGGGGGCTCAATGCAATTTCGATTACCAGACAATACCCCCTACCGTTGCTAAAA
Source organism: Charina bottae (assembly GCA_023362775.1). Classification (NCBI taxonomy): domain Eukaryota; kingdom Metazoa; phylum Chordata; class Lepidosauria; order Squamata; family Charinaidae; genus Charina; species Charina bottae. The sequence continues at coordinate 35,478,786 of JALMGJ010000006.1, read as the reverse complement.
GACATGTTAGCCCAGTTATCAAAAGGAAAAATATTTACAAAACTAGACGTCAGAGAAGCCTACTATCGTGTTTGCATAAGGGAGGGGGACGAATGGAAAACAGCATTCAATTGCCCATTGGGATCGTTCCAATACAGAGTGCTCCCGTTTGGGATTGCGGTGGGACCGGGAATTTTCATGAGGTTCATAAACGAAGTATTGTATGAATTTTTGTATAAAGGGGTAATTGTATATTTGGACGATATATTAATATTTTCTGAGAATCTGGAAGAACACATGGATTTAGTTAAGAGGGTACTCGAGAAGTTATTGGAGGCAAAGCTGTATGTAAAACTCGAGAAATGTGAATTTCACAGGGAACAGTTAGACTTCTTGGGGTATCGCATTTCACATGAGGGCATCGAGATGGACCCTGAAAAAGTCAAGGCGGTCCTAGGCTGGCAGCCCCCCCCGTACTCGCAGACAGCTGCAAGCGTTCCTCGGTTTTGCGGGGTTTTATAGGCAATTCATTCAGAATTTCGCGCAAATCGCACTGCCCCTGACTGACCTATTAAAGACAAAAGGCAAGGGAGCAAACGCGAAAGCCCCATCACCGAGCACGAAACTCGTGTGGACACAGGAATGCCAGGCAGCGTTTGATAGTCTAAAGGAAATGTTCACAAGAGAACCCATACTCAAGCACCCAGAAGCTGACAAACCATTTGTGATACACACAGATGCATCAATTAGCGCAGTGGGGGCCATACTTTTGCAGGCAGATGACACGGGGAAACTAAGACCATGCGCTTACATTTCCCGAAAGTTTAACCTGACGGAGAAAAGATGGCATATTTGGGAAAAAGAAGCTTTCGCTGTCAAACATGCCCTAAGCACGTGGCGACATCTCTTAGAAGGCACAGCAGAGCCGTTCCAAGTGTGGACGGACCATAAAAATTTGGAAGCTCTCAAATCACCCAGGAAGTTGAACCCTAAGCACCTCAGGTGGGCAGAATTTTTTAGCAGATTCAACTTCACGTTGAAGTATTTTACTGGGGGAAAAAACTACTTGGCAGACACGTTATCACGCTTGCCGCAACATGAGAGCAAAATGGAAGAGGTCATTGAATCCCTCATCCCCTCCCAGCCAGTGGAGGCACAGAGCTCAGCAATACCAGAAGGGAGCGGGGAAGGCAACATGGCAATCACCCGCAGGAGCGTGAAGCGCGCGGATGAAAGCGACCCGTGGACAGCCGAGCTGCGGGCGGCAACAGTAACGGACACCTGGTGGGGGGAGAACAAACAGAACCTAGTGGAGAAGGATGGAGTGGGGTGGAAGGACAACAAAGCCTATGTCCCTGAGCCCTTAAGGCAAAAGGTCTTGACCATGCATCATGATCACAAAACGGCAGGGCATTTCGGCTTCGTAAAAACACTACACTTAATCCGACGCAAATTCTGGTGGCCATCCTTGCGCACTGACGTTAAAGACTATGTGCGCTCATGCCCAGTGTGCGCAATGGCCAAAAGGAAAATTGGGAAACCCACAGGAAAGCTGCAGGAAGTAGCAAACCCCTCACAACCATGGAAGCAAATCGCCATGGACTTCATAGTAGATTTGCCGGTGAGCAAAAAGAACACGGCAATTTGGGTAGTTACTGATCTATTCTCCAAGCAGGCACACTTCATTGCATGCAAAGGAATACCGAATGCCCAAAAACTAGCTAGACTGTTCATACAACACATCTATAGAGCCCACGGAACGCCGGAACGCATAATCAGCGATCGCGGCAGCACTTTTACTTCCAAATTTTGGCGGGCTTTTTTGAAGTTAATTGGAGCGGCACAGGGGCTCAGTAGTGCGTTCCATCCTTGCACGGATGGTGCGAGCGAACGTCTGAACGCTACACTGGAGCAATACCTTAGATGTTACACTAACTACCAACAGAACGATTGGGCGGAACTGTTGCCGTTCGCAGAGGTTGCTTATAACAACGCGCTACATCAAAGCACGGGGTTTTCGCCATTCAAAGTCGCCACAGGGCAGGACTTTGTGACTATCCCCGAATTGGCCATGTCACACAACACGGAACTGCCACAACCCCTAAAAGCGGACGAATGGATAGAAAAACTAAGCAGCAATTGGCCAGTCATGGTGCAAACATTGCAGGAAGCCAAAGCTAGTTACAAAAAATATGCGGACCGCAAGAGGGGGGAAGAATGGGAATTAAGAGTAGGAGACAAGGTGTACTTGTCAACAAAAAATCTGCGGGCAACACAACCATCACGGAAATTGGCACCAAAATTCATAGGTCCATTCCCAATCATTGAGGTCATCAACCCAGTAGCGGCAAAATTACAATTGCCAAAAGCGCTAAGAAAGGTGCATCCTGTGTTTCACATCAGTTTGTTGAAACAACACCACAGTTCACAACACTGGCACCCTGAACCAGAGGAAACCCCCCCCTTGTTGGTGGAGGGCGAACCACATTTCGAGATTGATAGAATCCTGGACTCTAGAAGACACAAGGGGCAGCTACAGTACCTAGTGAAGTGGCAACATCTACCAATTGGAGACAAGGAATGGGTCAGCGCCAAACACACACGCGCCCCTAAATTAGTCAAGAAGTTCCATAAAGAATTCCCAAACAAACCCCACTGAAGGGAACCGGGCGGGTGAGTTTTGGGGCGGGAGCATGTCAGAGATCACCCGATCTCTGCCAAAATGGCAGGCAGACAAAGAGCTCATCAGAAGACTGGAAGTGGCGCGAAACTGACATCGCCGGTCTAACAAGGGGAATAGACCGGCTCGCATCCAACCAACGCTCGGGAATACACATCTGGACGGCGGTTGCCGGAGCAACCGGGAAGACCTGACCACACGTGTCAGCAGCAAAGGACCCTGGGGGAGGGAAAGGTTTAAATGTGCTTGTTGTTCCCAGAATCGGCATTCCAGTCTTTGTTCGTGCTAGCTTCTGTATCCTGTAATAAACTCTTCTACTTCTAAGAACTCATGCGTCTGTGAGTTACTCTAGAGCAGGGAGGTTACAGATATCGGATGGAGTGCCTTACACACCTGCCCTCTGGAATAAGGTTCCCTCCAAGACTCAAACAGCCCCCACCCTACTGGTGTCTCAAAGTGCCCTGAAGACCCGGCTCTTCTCCCAGAGGTTTGGCAAAGTGTGACTGAAGCCCCCTTTTCTTCTTTTTCTTTGTTCCCATCTGGATTTGTTATCATTGCCATCTTTGTTCTTTCTTGTTTTGTTGTTTTAATGCTTTTTTAACCATTTGTAAACTGCCCAGAGGTTGCTCTTTGGTATACTAATCTATGAGTGCTGGAATGGAGGGGAAACTTATTCTATATTGATTTCATCTAGCACAAATCTTTCTAGAGGTTTCATGAGCTCTCTAGAAGGCAGGTAGTGTAGTAATACAGCAGTTTCTGTAGTCAGAGAATAAAAGCAAGCAGGAAAAAAAAAGCAGCACATTTTCTCTCAACACAAGGGGTTCTTCCAGAAGATAGCCTTCAGATGCTTGTCTTCTGTACTAAAGACAAGAAATGAAGCTCATGGAAGAAATAAGGTGTCTGGATAACAATCCATTCCTCCTCTTTAGCAGTGTTCCTGGCCAGGTGATCTGTCTGGACCAGGGTTTCTCAACCAGGGTTCCATGGAATCCTAGGGTTTCACGAGAGGTCACTAGGGGTTCCCTGGGAGACCACAATTTATTTAAAAATTATTTCAAATTCAGGCAACTTCATATTAAAGAGGTAAGTTTCATTCTTTATTTTTAGTTTAAGAACACCGTTAATAAATATTTATTTATTTATTTATTTATTTATTTATTTATTTATTTATTTAATTTATATAACTGCCCATCTCCCCCAATGGGGAACTCTGGGCGGTATATATATTAATGTATATATTAATGCATATATACAGGCCTACACATGAAGCAAATATAATAATTTTGTAACTTCTGGCCTATATTTAAGCCTGAATATGCAGGGGTTCCCGAGGCCTAAAAAATATTTCAAGGGTTCCTCCAGGGTCAAAAGGTTGAGAAAGGCTGGTCTGGAAAATAGTTAACACATCCCCCAGCTGGTGAATTCTTGAGCTTTCAGTAGGTAGGTAGTTGATAGACCTTTGAATGAGCCTATTTCTGTTGATTCCCCCTTCTACTTAACAATTTTGAAGTTCCTCAGCCCAGTGTATCCTGCAGCCTCCTCAAGACTGCTAGACATTCTTTGTTCACACATCCAGTGTTTCACCAGTCCACTGGTGGAGTAGTTTAAAATGTGAGAGGAAAGTAATAAGTCTTTGAGTGATTGCTAAGCAGCTGTGGTGTAATGAATGGTCACCAGATTGGAAGGGTCTGTTTTCTCACTTGCACTCAACCACAACACAAACCTGCTCTGGCAACATCTTTTTTTCTATTAGTTCTCCATGAGTTTGTGTTCATTTCTGCTCTAGTCCATGAGAGAGACATCCTTAAGTTATACTGGTGTTAAAAGTAGCATTTTCCCCTTTATTCCAACACATTCCAAGAACAACGTCAAGGTCTATAAGGTCTGTTAGGTTTTGTCATTACCTATGGTGACTATTCTTTGATGTCTCCCCCTCTGAGTTATTTATTTCCCCCCCCCCTTTAAGCTGGCTACAAAGTTGCGGAGAGGCAAACTTGATTAAAGATGATGCATTGCTTAATTTAAGATCTACTACTTTAGGGCTACATGCATTTGATGCCATAATGCAAATTATCATCAAGGTTGAATACAAATAAGTTACTATACCTTCATCTTAGTGCTTAATGGTCACCTGCATTACTTAGTGATGGTTGCAGGGATTGACACTGTTGATGATCTGCTGACACCAGTCCTAGAAAAGGAAGTCTTTGTCTTCCCTGTTTTTCTGAGAAAATGGGCAACACCAAGAATTTGAAAGGAGGTGCGACACTCATTCAGGAAAGTGGGACCCATTTAGTCAGTGTCTCTCAAAAATCTGGAACACTGGAATTATTACACATAATAATTATTACACATTTTTCTGCCATGTAATTTCATGCATGATTCACAGTATGGTATAGTTTTAATGTAATTTAGTGTGGGTGGATATTTCTATGCAGTAGTTACGTATGGCTAGCAGTATCAAGACAAGGAAATATTCTCCTCAATCCAGTATTCTCCAGATGTGTTCAAATTATAACTCCCAGAATCCACAGCCTGCCTTGCTAAAGGCATCTAAAGAGCAGTAGGTAGGGAAGGCAATCTTGACCTAATCAGTTTTTATGGGTAGAGGTGTCTTTTTGGGAATAGCTTAGATTAGTGGAATGATACCGTTTTAGGCTTCAATAGGAGGGATATCCCAACCCTTAAAAGGTTCTAGAATGTAGCAAACTAAACCATTCTAGAATGTAGCAAAATAAAGTAGGTTCAAAATAATTGTTTCAAACGTTTGCATGTGTATTTAAAGGAACATTAATCAAGAAGGGAAAAATAAAGTAAAATCACTCCTCTGATGAGTGTAGAGAATATATATCAATATTATTTTTGCATGAAAAATTTATTTTATTTATTTATTAATCAAATTTATCACCGCCCATCTCTACCACGGTAGACTCTGGGCGGTTTACAACAAATGTTAAAATTAAGGTTAAAAATCAATAATCATTAAAATACAATAAACAGTACAATAAATAAGAATATAAAAATCCAGAGGATGGTAGGATCTTAAAAGGAGGTCATTATTAAACTAACCACCCCCAGGAGGAACTATCTTTACCTTTGTCCCACGCCAGGCGGCAGAACCAGGTTTTTAGGGACTTCCTAAAGGCCAAGAGGGAGGACGCCTGCCTCACCTCTGGGGGCAAGATGTTCCACAGGGCGGGCGCTATCGCAGAGAAGTGCCTATTTTACCCTTCAAAGGCATGTAAGCAATAGTATTTTTAAATAGGAATTATTTAATTGAAAACATGTATATAATTGGAAAGTGTGAACTAATTTTTAAGACACAAAACAAAGTAAATTATTTCCATAAACAAAGAATCTTGAAATAATGAGGGAATGTTGCAGCAATACATGGAAGAATAAGAACATACATTTTTCCTCCATAGCAACAGAACGAGTCAGTAGCTAGGAAAGGAGCAACAACAGCCGCAAAATAGTGCAAACTAAATATGATCTTGTACTGCTTCAGTAGAAAAAAGCAAATTTCAATTTTTTTCATATTGTACATTCTACTTCTCTGTCAACAGAGGGTTCAAAAGTATCAGATGAGATAATCCAGTCCTTTTTTCAATCTATTACTGCCTAAATATATTGGGACTACCAACAACTGCTTGGCAGAGAATTCTAGGAATTGCAGTCCCAGCATATCTGGAGGGCTTCAGGTTGTAGAAGTCTGAGGACTGAGTTCAGTGAAATAGGATGTTCTTTTTAATTTCAGAGAGAGCCAGTTTTTAGCATGGATGCCACAAGCAGTGTAGGCAGCAAGAGAATAAGGGCTTCTGGACCTACAGATGCTTGTGCTATCCTGTTGTGTGCTTACTGTTCATGTAAATCAGAGGCCAAACAATATTTCAGTGTGATATATGCATGGTAATGTGCTCTCAAATAACCCTTATACTTTCCATGTTTACAAATATATTACTTGACCCCAGTGAAATACTGGCCCCAGCATTTAAACAACAATAACAATACTAATAGACAAAATAATTAAGAGGTTGGAGCGACTCCACTGTGTGTAAAGATTGTGATGTTTGGGGATGTTTGACAGAAAAAATAAAGTAGGGATGTATGATAAAAGGTATTAAAAATTATGATATGGGAAAAGTGAAAAGGCTTTCCTCCCTTAACTGATAATATTAAAACTCAGAGTTTATAAAGCTGAATGGTAAGAAATTCAGGGCAGGTAAAAGAGAATACTTCAGTCTGCAGGTAGAGTTCCCTGTCACAAGATGATGCGAAGAATAGTTTGTAAGTAGTTACTGTATATTTATAGAGTTTGGAAGCTGGCTATGACCCTGAAAAAGTCAAAACCCAGGTAGGCAGGGCCAGTTTTAGAAGGCTAAGAGAAAAGGGAGGGAGAATTGGCTGTTGAGTAGGAGGAGTGTAGAGGAATTTGTCTAAGACAGCCAGAGAAAGAGGTCTATTGCCATCTCTGGGAAAAGGTTAATTAAATGCTGGAAGGAAAAGACCCAGTGAATTCAGGAAAAAAGAATAGATAAATCAGGTATCTGTAGAAGAGTACATTGAAGCAGCATTTCTCATATATCCCACTGGGGGGATGCAGAAATAATCTAGGGGAGATGCAGCTCCTCTTCCCAAATCAGGAAAGTGCCACAAGAGAGAGGGAGAGAGAGAGAGAGGGGAGGAGGGAACAAAGCAGCCAGCCTTCCATCAAGTGCAAGAGGCAAAAAGAACTGGGCATCTCAGCAGTGCCCTTCCTTGAGTTCAGAACTGGAGCGGATTTAGGGGAAGACAGCTCTCAGAGTGGGAAAGGCTGCTTCAGCCCCATTTAGCAATAAAAATTACAGAAAAAGATATTATTGCTCTTAAAACTGACAATAAATGGTAAATAGAATAACTGTAAACATTCAAAATTTTAAAACATCTTTTGAGGACTAGGTTCTTTGATAGAATGACCAGTGGAACTTGAAATATAAAAGAATGAGGGCCACCGATGGAAAATTTTTCAAATTTCTGGTGCCTTTGCAACTCAAGCAAAGTATTTTGTAGATATATGTTCCAGCAACTATCTTCCCCTTTAATTTTTCATTCTAGTTGGGACAGTAAATTAAATACTGATTGCTTATGAAAGCTAGGTTTGTAAATTCTACTGTTTAAAGCCCAAGTGTCTATTTGCCCTCATTACCAAGATATGTAACACTGTCAGGACAAGTTAAAGAATCATTTAAGAAGGAAGAATTTACAAGCAATCAGAGGAAAAGAGGAAGCTCAGCAGAGCAATGAGAAGTGGCAGTACTAAGGTGCTACTGTATTCTTATGATGCTAATGGGATAGTATTAGGTTTTGCCCTCTTTCTTTGCATCCCCAAGAGGTACCCCAGATTTTTAAGGTAGTAATCTACTACCCATTGTTAGATGGAGTTCTGGCATTAGTTGGTAAGATTTTTTTCCAGTCATGCATTTTATTTCACCACAAATGGGAAAGTGAAATGTGGTATCATTTTGACTTGGCCCTGCTTACAATCTAGTTCTTACAATTTGGAATTGAAGATAATATTTCTATTGATGGAAAATTGGAGTGAATATTCCATCAAACCAATGTTGATTCTCCTCTCTGATTAATATACCTACAGTATATAATATATATAATATAATATATATTACCAAGCACATTTGTCTAATGCACACATCAGATTTTTAGACTATAGATTAATAATTTACTCAATATTAGAGCCAGTTTGGTGTAGTGGTTAAGGCATCAGGCTAGAAACAGGGAGACCGTGCGTTCTAGTCCCACCTTAGCCATGAAGCCAGCTGGGTGACCTTGGCCAGTCACTCTCTCAGCCCTAGGAAGGAGGCAATGGCAAACCACTTCTGAAAAACCTTGCCAAGAAAACTGCAGGGACTTATCCAGGCAGTTGTCAAGAGTCAAGACTGACTCAAAGGCACACACACACTCAATATTTTAAATGTATACCTTAAAAAAATTATTTTGCTTCTGTGGTTTCATATTGAATTTGGTAAATCTGAAATTCAGGGTAAATATATTTAGAATCATATAGATATTTTTAGTTTTTGCTTAAGAAAACATTGGTAATATACAGCTCAAAACAGTAAGGATTGCAGCAAAATACTTTTTCAACGTGCTGAAAGCATTAGTGCCTTCTGTCTTGGAAATCTTGTTTTGTGACTGCTTTGAAGCTCTCCTGCATAATATCTAATAAGGTTGAAAAATTGATTACTCTAGAGCAAAAGGGTTCATTCTGGAATATGTACTGTATGCAACCTAGTTCTGTTCTCAACAATCACTAATCATCACTAGTTTGTGAATTGGAAATGTGAAAAAATCCAGTCCTTTGTTGTCGTGATGTTATGTATAAAAGATGTTTGAATTTGAAAAATAGGCAACTAATCAGAATGAGTTATCTTGGGTTCAGTCTGAGAGCAAAATGTATTTTAAAATCCTTTTTCCTGGTGAGGTTCTGGTTGGGATCATTTCTTTCTGTCCAAAATTCCATTTGATAATCTATAATCTTCCCTGCTTTGTAGCTATAATGTAGGTAGCTGGAAAAGAGAACCACAGTTGCCTGCAAAGTGCTTAGGAATGTAAAGGTGTTATTCAACACCTCTTTGGCTTTCTAATGTTTCCTTCAAGCTGCTGTCTTCCTAAATTGACTGTCTCAATGTGTATTTGAAAGAAGTGGGTGTGTATGAGAGAGAGTGCGGCAGTCTCTCTTCCTGTCTAAGAACAAGAAGAATGTGCTGGGCCCTCTGGCTGGGAGCCAGGATTCTCTGTGGAAGCATAAATCGAAGGTGGGGGGGGAAGGAGATTAATGTCGGCCGTCTTCATTAGTGGGTCCCTTGAGGAAGCCAGGACTACGGACGGTGAGCTGTGAATGAGACCAGCTGGGGAGGGGAAGGATGGGCTCACTGTTTTTATCACCTCCTTTAGTGTCTCCTGAGGAGAAGAGAGAGAATGATAGCGGTGGTGGAAGGACACAAAATGAAGGAAGCTGAAGCTTTCTAGCAGAACACTTGCTGCCTTCTCATTGGATGAAGAGGTATTTGGCTGCTAGTCTGCTTCTCCAATCAGTACCCAATGAGCTGTTTGGACTACTTGGCATGCTAATTGGGAGAAGAAGAGAGGAAATTGGCCCCGTGGCAGCATGATGCCCTGCCATGCCAAACAAGTGAGAGTAATTATTCTCACAGCCCCTTCATTATATGGGTTTTCAGGGAAACCAGAAAGGAATAATTCTTCTCAGACCTTTTTTTTTTTTTTGGTGCATGTAAGGGCCTGATTTTGCATGCATGCAAGTTTGCTTTAGCCCAAGCTGCTCAGTATGGAAATGATTGCATTTTTATAAGAGAATGCTCTTCTCTTCCCCCCCCCCCCGCTTTTTTTCTAAATCTTGAAGAAACATATTTCTTGTACAGCCCTTGACAGATTGAATTGTGATGGAGCTGCTACCGGTACGATCCAGTTAAAGCTAGTTGCTCCTCCCCTCCCTTTTCCTCCTCCCCTCTTTCTACATGCAGTGGAAGGATGCAGATATGACAGCTCTCGATCTTGGAGTTCTTTATCCATAAATACAGGTATGACACTCACTGCCTGTCTGAACTCTGATTTCAGGGGATCACAGAGAGGGAAGTTTGTTGTTTCTTGCCCTATTTTAGTCCATACATGCTTATGGTCAGTCCCCAGTGGGATGAATTGAGTGTTTTAATATAAATGCATTTTATTGCAATGGGACACAGAACTGCTTAAGATATAAACAAAACCTTGATACACTGGGGCTTTGTATTGTCTGCTACAGTCTGGTTCAAGGCTAGATACAGTCCATAAATAGACTGGATTGTACATTACTGAGAGACTACAGAAATTGGGCCGAATTCAGAATATTTCTTTCACAACTGCCTGGCACTATTTGTAACTAGGCACTTGGAACAGGTGCTGTTGCTTCCTTGGCTGAAATGAACATCTAGACAGCCAGGAAAATTGAAGCTCTTGCTTTAAACGTCCACCTTTTCTCTGTGAAATGAGGCCTAAGTGATTCCTGTCCAGACAACTGATCAGACATTCCTCCCATTCCTGTTATTTTTCATTCCTGTTTCTCTGTAAGTAATTGGAGTCAAAATGAGCAGTGGATGGTTAAACAAGATCCAGTATTTGTCTCCTTTTCCTCCTAGATAGTCAGAGATTTATGTTTAGAGTAGAAGAGAGGTTCTGAAATTTTATCAGGAATTATGTGGGTAAACAAGACCTTTGTTGTCTTCTCATGTGTTCTCCAGATAGTGACAAGATGGTTCATTTATTTCACAAGGCTTTCATATTACTAACTTTGTCTCTTTTATAAATATATTTCTAAAATGCCTTAAATCCCTGTTATCTCCTGCTGTGTACATTGAAACTGAAATTGCTTCAGTATCTCATGTCAGGAACATGAAAAATGCAGAAGCTATGTTTGAATAATAATAATAATAATAATAATAATAATAATAATAATAATAATTTGTTTTGGTCAGACTTTGATATTGTCATATTGTAGCAATGGTTCTTGATATTTTATACTTGTAATCACTATGGCCTTTGAACAATGCATTTAAATTACTTACTAAGGCACATGTAGTATTTATGTATTACAGTAACTATATTCAGTGTTTATACAATGTATATCCTCTTTGCTTAAAGTGCCTCACATATATTTATTAATCTATACAATAGACTTATAAAGTAAGTGAATATTAATGCCTGCATAGATAGTTGTGGTTGAAATACAGCAATCTGTCTAAAGCCATCAAGAGAGTTCATGGCTAACTGAGATTAGTTTTATATATTTTTCTCAGAAACACTAACATTGCTTGTAGAAAGGATTTTCTTGAATCTGCCCATGTAATAAGTTAAATAATACTTTTTGTTTCATTAAGTAGCCATTGGAGGAGTGCTACAGAACTTGAGGAAAAAAGTTTGAATTATCTGCTCCACAAAGAGCAGGAACTGGGGAGGAAAGAAAAGAGTGAAAATACATAGAGGTGTCTACAGAATCCAACCCTTTTATCAAAATGAAAGCAGTGGTGCATTGTTGTGACAAAGCTCCACCCTTTTGTATGTGTGCATATGATGTCATGACACATGTACAAAAGAGGAAGAGCTTTAGTTATGATGGCACAGTATTGATCTTGACACATACATCTCCCCACCCCAGATGTCTATGCACATAATAGCAGCATACATATATCTGTGCTTTGGATGATCTTAAGAAGGAAGACACTTAATAACAAAGGTCAGTGAGACAAGAAGTATATTTTTAAAAAGAAAGAAAGAGAGAACAGCTCTGAAAGGTTTGCATTCTGGGTCAGTGCTATGTTTTGTTAGAATTTTTTTTTAGATTTTTTATCCCGCCTTTATTATTTTTATAAATAATTCAAGGTGGGGAACATACCTAATACTCCTTCCTCCTCCTATTTTCCCAACAAGAACAACCCTGTGAGGTGAGTTGGGCTGAGAGAGAGTGACTGGCCCAAGGTCACCCAGCCGGCTTTCATGCCTCAGGCGGGACTAGAACACTCAGTCTCCTGGTTTCTAGCCTGTTGCCTTAACCACTAGACCAAACTGGCTCTAGAATTTTGTTATTCTACACACCTATGTAAAATTTTGAAGACTCATTGGGAAATTCTTCATATGAGTCTTCAAAATTTTATATAGGTGCGTATGATTTAGCTGCTTTTTAAAGAATTAAATTATGCTGCGATGTGCGGAACTCCAGTATAATGCATAGTGTGGCCCTCTGTACAACTTGATGACAACAGCAAAGTTCAATAGACTATATTACAGGATTTTAGTCATTATCAGATTGTCAGGAAGAATTTTGCTGTAACATTGGTAATTCTGGAAAGTTATTGCTTGGAGAGATTACAAATAACCACTGCCCTTATATTTAAATTTTCAAATTAATTTTATGTTTCAAAGAAATTAGTTCTTTTACAAGGGGCTTGGAGGTTAAACTTTCCTGGGGACCAACCCTTAAAAGACTATTTTTGTTGTTGTTCAGTTGCTTAGTCGTGTCCGACTCTTCGTGACCTCATGGACCATAGCACGCCAGGCCTTCCTGTCCTCCACTGTCTCCCGGAGTTTACTCAAATTCATGTTCATTATAAGCTCTACTAAACACATTTTCTTCATTTCTAGTTTTAATGCATTCCTGTGCTTCTGTATTTAGAAGTAAGTCACACTGAATCATATGAGCCTTACTCCAGGTAAGTATGAGGATTGCAGTCTATACATTTAACTTAGTGGGACATGTTTCTGAACAAACATATGTGGACGTGGACTGCATGTGATTGATTAATAGGTAAAACTTGGAAATACAACACCTTGTGTGTGATGGAAGCTAGAAAGATTGAAATAATTTTTTTCTCTACTCTGCTTTTTTCATAGTCTTTAGCCCCATTTCTTGCTGTTCTCCCAAGTGAATATGGAATAACTCCTCTCTCCAACTTCTGGGCTTGCTGTGCCTTATTTGCCTATTGTTTTTTTTTTAATCCTTGGCATCTTCTTGTTTCCTTTTTCATTTCTACCTCACCTCCTTAATCATAAAAATTCTCTAAATGTTAAACACTTCCAAGCCCCCTATCTCTTTTCACCTTTTGTTCCTTGTGATTTCAGATGCCCATGGGCAAGGTAAAGGAAAGAAACAGAGAAATTTTCTCATTAAAAAAAATGTATACAGGAGAGAGAATTGCAGGCAGGCAAAACTGTCAGCTTGGCAGGAGAAAGAGAGAAACTCCATCTCTGAAAATGTGCAGTACATGTCTGTCAATTTTGAGTGATCTGTTTATAGTGCTAAACATCATAGTTACTTTCCTGACAACAGTGGATCAGAATATTTCCATCAGCTTCCACTGTTTTTACAGGTTCAGAAACCAGGTGAGGATGGATGTCATAGTGCCTTTCGATATGACAACTTCCTCCCTCTATCTCTGTGCTAGTGCTTTTGCATTTGAGCCAACAGCATGGTATGAGATCTCTGTATTATGGAAAAGAAGAAACTGCTGTGGGAAAATAGCTTGGTTGCTTGTGCTTTTTCCCCATTTTTATTTTAAGTTAATCAATAATGACCCCAAACCAAATCTAGGGGTAGAAGTGGATGCATATTTCAAATAAAGCAGAGAGTGTGATGACTCTGACTTCAATGCCCCAATAAATGCTTCTCCGTGCAATCAAATTGAAATGCAGAATAAGCTTTATTAAGGATACGTGTAAATCAAAGCATTCTCAAAGATCCAAATGACGGTTTCCTGCCAAACAGTCAAACTTAGCTCTCCCCCTTCACGCCAGTTTCTTCGCGCCCATGATGTCAGTGTCTGTTGCTTTCCCACTCCATTCAAGCCCCCACCACACTCATGCAGGTGGATGACCTTGACGCTCGCCATAACAGTCTCTGGCAGCCTGGCGCGGCTCCTGGAATGCGCTCCCCCTCCCATCGGTTTCCAAGCTGACATGCATCTCTCCAGTACATGTCAGGATTCACACTAGAACCCTAACAGAGAGTCTCCTCCAATAATTTTCCTTAAAAAGTAAAATATTCAGAAGTTGATTTAGAATTACTTTAATAAGAAGTAAAAATATTTGCTAATATTCTCCAGTTCTTTAAAGCAGCCTTTAAATTCTTTAAAGCAACCTTTTGACCCTGGAGGAACCCTTGAAATATTTTTCAGGCCTCAGGGAACCCCTGCACATTCAGACTCAAATATAGGCCAGAAGTTACAAAGTTATTATATTCGTTTCATGTGTAGGCCTGTATATATGCACTAACAGTGTTCTTAAACTAAAAATAAAGAATGAAACTTACCTCTTTAATGTGAAGTTGCCCGAATTTGAAATAATTTTTTAAATAAATTGTGGTCTCCCAGGGAACCCCTAGTGACCTCTCGTGGAACCCTAGGGTTCCATGGAACCCTGGTTGAGAAACTCTGCTTTAAAGAGATCTCACCATTTATTGAAATAATTGGAAAATTTAATTCCTGGAAAAAATACAGTATTTGAAAAGGCATGGTAACTGGTCAACATAATTTTGTTGCCTATTACATACAGTCAGTATCATGATTTTGTCCGAAGTACCAGTAACCACAACAGATCTAAGACTGTTGTCTTAACCTTCAGCAATTATTTTTAACTTATAAATCAACCATTTTGTCAACTCTCGGGATATATACTACTGCTTTGATCTTATTCCTCACTTACTCCTCCCACATTAGATTTGGGATGTTATACATACAGTACATGGATTCCTAGGTTGCAATGGTTGTTGGTTTATCAATTGTTTTTATTTCTGAAGAAAGTGGACTATACGTGACTATATATTTATTTTTTTTTAAAAAAATCTTAAATTGCTCTTCAGCTCTTCATCAGTTTCTTGATGTTAGAACAAAAATAAAACAGAATAAAAGTACAAATAAATTAAAATTTGAAAACAACTACAACTACAACTAATATATATATATATATATAAAAGCTTGGGAGTATGAACATAACTTTACCCCTTGTTGCATATACAGATCCTTGAAGAGGATAGCTTTTTCTGACAGAATGGGCACCTAAAAAACCTACCTGGTTTCCTGGATTAGAAGTGAAGCACTCTGAACATGCTTAATTCAGGAAGAAACTAAATTTCAATTAAGGCTGTGCAGTGCTTCAGATTTTATTCCAAAAATGTGTTTTGGAGGATGCAGGGGCACAAATGGAGCACTAGTCTGCAATTCTAAAGCAACCATGTTTTCTTCTGGAATCAGAAGGCAGCTATGGAATCCCAGGAAAAGACATGGCTGCTTTAAAGAGCTGGCATTCCTATGTGCTCCAGAACACCTTTTAGGAATTGAATTCAAAGTGCTGCACAATCCTATTTCTAGCTGTTGAAGATTCTGCTGCATTGCTGGTATAAATATATTAATATTGCCCATGTTGCTGAAAATGATTACCGATTTCAAATGTGTTTGAATTTATATCAAGTGCAGGGATAAGATTTTATTTTTCTGTCTTAGTGCCTCTCTCCCAATCTAGTAATTGTTCAGGCTTTATATTTTCAGTCCTAGAACTTGCAACATTTATTTATTTATTTATTATTTAAATTTGTATTACTGCCCATCTCCCCCAACCAGGGGACTCTGGGCGGTTCACAATAAAACAAATTAAAAACATAAATATAAAATTAGAACATCAATAAAATAGTACCCCTTTAAAGGGGTCAACATCAATAACATAGTACCCCTTTAAAGGGGAACTGAAGAATAGCCTGCAAATTTTATTCTTCTGTTATGTCCCTGAGTATCATTGTTATCAGGCATACTTTGCTAAATATAAGCATTTTGTTTGGAAGAAAGCTTCCTCATTTTCCCCTTATCTCCTGGCGGTAGGTACGACATTATTAAAATCTTCCATGCTGAGGCAGCCAAACAGTGGCTATGCATTCTTAAGAATGCAGCAAAAGTAGTGGCTGGCTGCATCAACCTTCACTGTCACTGTGGTTCTATTCCACTGCTTTCACACTCGAGCCTAGGGATCATGTTGATGACTTGTTTTTATGACAATGGCCTATTTAGTGAAAATATGAGTACCACATTGGAGCATGCCCCAAAGCTGTACTTCATAGCAGGCTGCTTGGCCACTGTGCTGCCTTCTCATCCCTTCAATTGCTGTTGTAAGTTGTACTGACCTGACTTTCAGAGCATCAGAACCAGTTAGAGATGATACATCATACACATTCTTACCTAGATCCAAACTTTTTATATTTTGGGGATATTTATGTATGTATGTATGTACTGTATGTATCTCCAACCAGTTTTTTGACCATTCACAGAGATAAATTGGTTTTATGACTTTACAGTTCTATCTGGTAATATCTGAAATTATATTTATTATACTTACCATACCATACCATACCGCACCATACCATACCATTTAGACTGCCATAAACAAGAATCAACTCATAGGGATTTTCAATAAACTAAAAACTATAGAAATACACAATAAAATCCCAAAGCAATAAGAACTAGTAAACAACACAGGTGCTAGCCCCAATCTCAATAGCAGTGACGATCCTCAAGTGCCTATAAAAAAATCTTTTACACCTTTTTAAAAAGACACCAGGGGAATTGCTCTGTCTCTTCTGTTCCATAAAGTGGGAGCTACCATAGATAAAGATTGTTCCAGGCCTCCACTTCATGTGTATGTGGTGGTGGTTGGGGACTGTGAACATCTTTCCAAGCAATTCCATGTTACAAAATAAGAATGATAGGATTGAACCATGTGGCACCCCACAAAAGAGAACCCACCAGACTGATCTGTCATTCCTACCCTCCATGGACCAGTCCAACTAGGAAGAAGCAGAATCATTGCAAAACAGTGGTACCTGCCCCTAACCTTCATAGGCAGTTCAGAAAAATACCATGATTAGTGGTACTGAATGCTGCTGAGAGGTCAAGTAAGTCCTGCCCTTATCTAAGTCCTGATCAAGGTCTTCTATCAGAGCAACCAATGCTATTTCCATTCCATATTCAGGCATGAACATTGTCTGAAAGGTCAAGATAATCTGCTAGCTCTAGGTCACTCTGCACCTGAAGCCCCAACCCCTTCTCAATAACCTTCCCTAAAAAGGGAAAGTTGGAGACAGGGTGGTAATTGTCTAATATAACTGGATCCTTGGAAGGTCTGTTTGACACTGCCTTCTCCAAGGGTTTCAGTATAACCCAGTCTTTTAAAAAGCTAGTCCCAGCCCTTCTCCCAAATATCTGAAGGAGCCATAAAGGGGATGGGTGCAAACCCACTTCATTAGAGTCAACAGGCTGAAATGAATCACACATCTATAAAGGCCACTGCATGCTTTATATGTATGGGGGACAGACATGTTGTATCTTCAGAGGAATGTGCCATTCTGGAAGAACCCATATGTCTCCATCTATGCTAACCTTAACCTAAGGAAAGCCTGTCCTATTTCATCTTAAAACCTTGCTGTTTAGATTACCTCCATCAGATTGTGCTATGAATTGGCCAAGTACCCACAATCAACAGCTTTATGCTACTGATAAACCACTGTCCTGTCCTTGATACTGTCATGACAGGTCTCCCAATAACCATATATGTTAGATTGCTGCTCAACTATATGCATGATTCACCAAATCCACAATTAAATAGAACTGATTAATTACCTGTAATTGTAGAGCTTTGAGCAATCATCTTAGTGACAGATGGGGAGGAATGATGGGAGAAGTACTTGGCATATTCTAAGATGCTTTTCCTTCTTTAGAAATGTGGCAGTGATGAATCCTGAAATTCAGAATAAACTTCATAGCTTAGTTCAAATTAAGTTTTGCCTCTGTCACTTTATAATCCCAAATAATTTGATTTTTTGGCCCTAACTGTTTAATGTTCTGTCTACTCCTTCAACTTCAGATTTCATGAGAACATAAGAATAGTCCTGTTGGATCAGATCAAGACCCATCTCAGCTCAGCATTTTCTCACAGTGGCCAACCAGATGCCTCTGGGGTACTTGCTAACAGGAGATGGAGACATACCCCTTTTATACAGTTTCAAATGGCATTTGAAGATATACTTCCCACAACTCCACGGTAACACTGAGGCTTCAAGACCATTAGTCTTGATAGACCTGTACATAAATTTATTTATCACTATTTAATCTAGTGTCCATCACTTCATCTTGTAGTTCCACAAATTAATTACTCACTGTATGAAACAGTATTTTCTTTTATCTATTCTAGTTTTCATTCCAGTCAGCTTTGTTGAATGACCATTGGTCCTAGTGTTGAGAGAGAGAGAGAGAGAGAGAGATCTTAACTGCTATTGTGGCTAATATTGCTCCTTCTCCAGACTTTCAAGAATATTAACAAGGAGTAGAAAATTTCTGGTGTAATGAACAGAGAAGAAAATTCCTGTCATTGCAGGGATAAAGAGTCAATTCGTAGTTTTCCTTGCTTTGTCAATCAGGCTTTTTTTTCTCTTTCTCTCTGTTGAACCAGAACAGTAAGGGTGGGGAGCAGGGAGAGCATTTTGTTAAAATAGATGACCTGTACATTCTGTTCTAATTTTCGATTATTCAAGGCTAGAAATGTACTTGAAAAATGAAAGGACAACATCTGAGCTAGATGAATTACCCAGTAATAGTGGAGAACATGCATAGCTTAGAGTTGAAATGTTTGGATTTTGGCTTTCACTAACTTGGTTTTCTTGTTGCAAATATTTCATTACCAAATTAGGTAACATTATCAGTCCTTTGATAACAGGGAGTGAGGTTTGCTGGCTTCTTATGGGTGGCAGCATGTCCTACCTGTCTTGATCAGGGTTGTTGTACTATGTGGTGCCTGTTTCTGATCAGCCTACCTAATTTCGTTGGCTGTATTTTTTCATCTTAGATTGTTCCTGCCCATGTTATTGGTTTTTCCTGCCCATGTTATTGGTTTTTACCTATCTATGTATTGATTGCTGACTGTGTGATAAGGGACAAAGGCTTTGGGCTGTTTGCTTTCTTCTTGGGCCTTTGTTTGCTTTTTGAAAACTTTGTAGCTTTGCACCCATCCCCTTTATGGCTCCTTCAGATATTTGGGAGAGGGGCTGGGAGTAGCTTTTTAAGAGACTGGGTTATACTGTACTGAAACCCTTGGAGAAGGCAGTGTCAATCAGGGGAACCTCTCTGGGAACACCTGTCTTAGAATCCATAGTAGATAGTCACGCAATGTCTGGAAGCAACAGCTCCCACATACATAAAACCCAAAATATGGAAACCATCTGAACAGCAAATGTAGTACAGGTAATAGTTGCATAGTGGGACAACATGGCTTCCTACCTATTATATCAACATTTTGTAACTGTGACGACACCTATTCCTTCATTCATTCCGGAAAACAGTCTTTCCCAACCTGGATATTTTCCACATGTACAATTTTGATCACTGGGGATGGTTGGAACTGTAGTCGACACTTTAGATGACACCAGGTTGGAGGTGGTTTTCTGAAACTGTTAACTGGTGTAAACTATTAAACTCTTTTTCCTCTGCTTCCCACAGAGGCTTGGAGATTCAAGCTTGAAGAAATGATCATGAAAGGGAAGAAAATGGATTGAAATCTCTTCCCCCAAATATATTTGCTAATTACTATATTTTAAGGGCTGTGTTGCGACACACAGTTTGGTGTGTTGCAACACAACCCGGAAGCGGCGGCGGGGGCGTGCACGGCGGCGGTGGTGTGTATGGCGGCGGTGGTGTGTATGGCGGCAGCGATGACGGCAGCGGCGCACCATCAGCGCTTCCACGTTTTAGTGGAGGCTGCCGCCGCCGCCATGCACGCCGCCGCACACCACCGCCATGCACACCCCCGTGCCGCCGCCGCTGCCACCGTTGGTGTGTCGCCAACGGCGGCAGTTTGGAAAGCACTGTCTTAGACAATAGAGAATCTGGGCAGTTACTTATGTAGTTACTTACTATATCAGAGCTTTCCAAACTGTGTGTCGCGACACAAAAGTGTGTCGCCACACACAGCGTGGTGTGTCGCCACACTACCCGGAAGCGGCGGCGCGCGCGCCCCCGAGCTGCCGCACGCCCCCTGCGCCGCCACCGTGTGCGCGCGCGCCACCACACGCCCCCCGCGCCGTCGTGGTGCGTGTGCGCCGCCGCACGCCCCCCCGCGCCGTCGACGTGCGCGCGCGCTGCCGCTGCCGCTGGTGTGTCACCAGCGGCAGCACTTTGGAAAGCCCTGTACTATATAAATAAATTCAGAGCAAGCTGAATTCTGTAAGGCTTGTTTGTTTACGTATTCATTAAATTTATATCTTGCCTTTACTTTAATATACTGTACATAGTATTTCCTGTCCAATTTTTTTCTGTAGAAGAATCCTATGAGGTAGCTTGGAGCTGAGAGATAGTGATAATATAAACAGGTTTAAACGATATTGTGGTCTTAGCCTACAGTCTTCATTCAAAATTAAAAAACATTAAAACTTCAGACTAAACATGAATACAGTCAGTTTATACACTTTATGGCCTTAAAAACATGTATAAGAGACAAAGACTGATATGTCAAGATAGAAAGCAGAGATTTCTAAGAAAAGTTTGTATTGAATATTTTGAATTTTTACATGTTGAAAAGCATGATCTCTATAGCTTTGCATGCTCACAGATTCTCCTTTAGGTTTTGCCTTCTACACCCAATCCTTATGTTGAGGAATAAGCCTTGAGAACTTGCAGAATTCTGTTCAAAAATACTCCTCATTTGCCCCTTGTATGTCTGTTTTGTAGTCTTCAAATAGTGTTGTTCCACTGTAAAGTAGGATGAGTGGGTAGAGTGAGTGGGTTTGTTTTCAGCTGTAGTGATTTTAATAATAATAATAATAATAATAATAATAATAATAATAATAATTTATTAAATTTATATGCTGCTGACTCCCAGTGACTCTGGGCAGTTTACAGATTGTTTAAAACATTTAAAACAAGAAAATTTTGCACAAGGCTGTTGTTATCAGAAGAGAAAACATCTGGAAAAAAAACTTAATTAAAATGCCTATTACTATCTCCTCTTGGATTTATATGGGAATTGCTACCCTTCACTGAGTTTGTGCAGAGGCTCATAACTAAACAATAATAATTTTTAATGAAAGCAGTAAAAATATCCCTTGAATTTAAAAAAATCCAAGGATAACCAATATCTGAAAACTTCCTCTGTTTGAAAAGTTACAATTTGAAGATCATTTAAATGTTTTAATGTTTTACTGCTGCTTTAATTCTGAAATAAAATGTGTATGGGAATAAATGGGTCAAAATCTGATTACAGTTGTGCATTTGTAGGTTTGTATACTCAAATTTTATCCATCTCTTCGTTTTCACAAAGACTGAGATGGGACTGAAGAACAACTGCCTTGAGAACTGGAAAAATGTTCCAGTAAATAACAGCATTCACAACTCTTTGGGCAAGACTAAAAATAAATCTATATTTTATAATGAAAATGATCTGCTCAGGTTCTGAAAGGATGTGTTCCACCAAAGGAGGAATTTCAATCTGGAACTTCTTTTGTCACTGTAACACTAAGATGAGAAAAGTCAGTGAATTCTCCTCTCAGTATAAGAAACTTTCTAGTAACTCCCTGGGTTGGATTGGCTGCATTTACAACTAAATTTTTCCCAATGTGGAGTTGTGATTGTGCGAAATGCTTAATCTGGCATTAATTTCTGCTTCTAAAATCCTGCCTCCCTTCCATTCCCCAATTCCAGATGGAGTGGAACTATAGCAGCAAAATAGTTACTTCCTTTCCCCCAAATTTCTCTCTAGCAAGTGGTTATGGCTGTTATGCTTCATGGTTTCTACAAGACAATTCTTACCCAAAGAAAAGTGAAATATTGCTCTCAGCCATCCCACAGGTTTCACAATAGTAACATTTATCTCCTTGCATATCTTAAAATAATAAAAGATAATTCACCCCCCCCCCTTTAGCAGTGAGAGAGGGCATCAACTTTCGTGTGAATGGTTGGTTTTCTCTGAAATGTCCCAGGCCATTATTGCCCTTCTTCTAACATATTACATATCCAGATTTTGTGGTTTCAAGCCTGATTTAGTTCATCTTTTCCTGTGGTATATTTTACACTGAATTTCTCTTTGATACCAGTTGCTTGACTGTTTCTTAAAATGGTGACTTCACTATAAAATATAGTGAAGCTTCCTCAAGCTGCTGTGCTTCATGTCTATTGACCAAACTTGTATCATTTCCATCTTGTATAGCTATCACAGTAGGGGTCTCTAATAACATGTGGGAGTTTTTCAGTTTGGGAAAAACTGACATAATCAGATCCTAAATTTTAGTGTTCTTTTCTTGAGCCCATGCAGTTTCTTTAAAGAAATAGATTTACTGTTTAACTGTTCTACTGTCATGCAATTTTATATTTTTTCTAAAATAAAATTGATAGGAATTTATGTGTACATGTATGCATGCAGTTGCTGTATATGAGCTTCAATCACTTGAGTGGAAAAAACTGAGTAAATTATATATTGAACTGCTAACTGGTGTGAAGGCCTTGTGGTTTCCATGGTAACTGGGCTGGAAATAGCTCCATGTGACATCAGAATGGTACAGGTAGAGTGAGATCTAGCCTCCCCCTCCCCCTCAAAAGAGCAGAGTAGGTACAAAATACAAGGCATGTATTGGCAAATAGTAATACACTGGCATTTGCACTTAACATATTTAAATATTCAGACAACCAAAGGTGGATAAGTCTTCCTATTTCTAGTTAAATAAAAACAATTTTTTGATAAGATGCCAGAAGAATATCTCTCCCCCGTACCCTTTCAGTATGGTAATATATTTTCTATATACAAACTTTCCAGATAATACAATGCAAATGGGGGTTGGTAGAAAAAGAGGGGTGAAGGGGCTCCTTCTCTGTCCTATACATAAAGATGATTGCCATTAGTTCATATGCATACAGTTTGACCGCTCTGTCATGGTTTTTCAAAGTATTTTGTGGATGGAAGTAACATAAGTGCAAGAGGCTTGAACCAATGAATTGATTGTTACAAGATAAAATATTGCATGAATATGAACATTTTTACACTTCAATTGAAAGTGAGAGGATGTTGAAGTTTTGAAAGGTATCTCATAATCAAACTGTTAGTCATTAATTTTAAATAGTTGTACAGAATCCAGCAGATCCATTTAAATAGTCTGACTGAAGACAGTTGATATGGTATAGCCCACTGCCTCCCTTGGACCCTATTTTAAAGCAGCTGCTTCCAGCCTAGTGTCCCCAGATGTGTTGGAATTATACCATGCCCAATTGCTGGGATTTCTGGGAGCTGTAATCTCAACACATCTGGTTTATTAAATTGAGGGAGATTACAGTTGAAGTGGGCAGCCTATATATGCAATATATTCTCCTTTCCCTATAACTTACTGCTTATGGGGAGAAAAAAAAGTCAGAAAAAGGAAAGAAAATGTGTGTCTCCACTCACTTTTGGCTCTGACCCCATCCATGGCGGGTTTCCTACCCACCCACCCTCCATGGAGCCCTAAGAGAATGTAGGTCTTTATATTATACAGCACTATGACTTACCACCCTAGATAATTTCAGATTTGTCTTTTATTTTGTGGACTTGGGGGCTTACTTCATTTTCTTTTTTAATTTAGGTTTAAAATAGGATTAGGTTTGAAACAGAGCATTGCATTGGGAAGCAAAATAGTAGGAGCTGGTTTTAATTATTTTATCAGGGTAAGTTCCTGGTGAAACGTTTTTCCTCTCTCTAAGTGTTAGGATCAGGAGCTATCCAATGAACCTGATTTGAAAGTAATTTAGAACAGACAGAAGAAATGGAAGTGGAATTCATTACAAAAGGCGTAGTGAATTTGGAAGACTTTAAAAGGTGACTGGATAAAATCATGGAGGATATGTACTTTAAGGGCTATTGGTCTTAAAGACTCCATGTTATTTCATGTTTGAGGTCAGCAGGCCTTCAGATATCAGTTGCAGGGGAAGATTGGTTGATCTTCTGCTTGTGATTACCCCAGAAGATTTTGGTTGGCTATTGTGAGAAATGAAATGGTCCATTTACCTTAGGGGTGGTCTGGCTTCACGCATATCACTGACACTTATTCTTGGAAGCACTAATGCCTTCCAGCTCCCATCACCCAAATCATCTGCCTTCTACCAGGCAAGGATTTTGTTGCTGAGGATCTAAAGGGGTGGAGTGAAAGGGACAGGAGAAATAAAAGGTAAACATGGAATATCAAATCAGTGAGAGAAGTTTTTTCTCATTCTTGTGTGACACACTGTACCAACCTTCAGAATATGTTCTATGTATATGTTCTGTATATGTTTAGTAAATTTTCCAGAGAATGACAATAATACAAAAGCACTTAGATATCTGACGGAGACAATGCATGTAAATAAGGTCAGAAAAGATGATGGAGGGACTTCCAAACATCTGCATTTATCTAGGAGAATATGTGACCTACTGGCTGTTTACATGATGCTGAAAAGATCCTCCTTCTAGTGCAGTTTATTTGCCTTTCCCTCCTGTCATTTTTGTAAGGGGAGAAGCCAATATAAGGTTTTTCAGTTCATGCCCTATTCACAAGGATATTTTTTGTCATTTTCTTAGACCACCACACCTGCAAAATAGTATTAACATGTTGCCAGAGTCATACTGAGAAAGGTACCTGAATGAAAAAATGCTGACATGCCACCATCATATAAATGTCTGTATTCTGGAGTGTGTGGTACCGTTTGCTATAAATAGACAAGCATAGGATTTCTTACCTAAAGAGAAATTGGGATTCTTGACATATTCCATTCAGTGCATAAGCCTCTTTGTAGAGCATCCAATGGAATATCCAGAAATTTCCTTTACTACTTTTTATCCTATCCAATAATATTGGAAGAAAATATTACCTTACAGACTCCAGGCAGGTTAGTTGATTGTTGTAGCAACAACTGCTCTTCTTCCTCATCTCTATATGACCATTAGAAATGTGAAATTTTATTTATTATTCAAATTTCTATCACCACCCATCTCCCCCAAAAGGAGAGATTACACATCAATTTTTGTTTTCTGCTATGGATCATATCCCCACAGGGATTTTAGTGTTACTATCCTGAAGTGAAGCCTTCCTCAGTCCTATACCGCCCAGAATTCTCCAGCTGGCTAAGTATCCCATCACATTTTGAAGGTGCCAGATTGGTGAAAGGTACTATAGTATCATCTTGACTTTTCAGGTAGCCAGAGGAGGAGGAGAAGTCTGGTAGATCTCTTCCATCTTTGAGGGAGTCTATGACCACCACCAACTACTAGCGCTTTTTTTTCTTAGTTCCCTGGGGAACGTGGAAGTAGTGGTAGAGATAGAATCTTAAGGAAACAAAATAAGTTATACAAAATAGGTTATATCAATTATATATATTCAGGATAGGACATACCTACCTCAGAGTGTTCTCTCTCTCTCTCTCCCTCCCTCCCTCCCTCCCTCCCTCTCTCTCTCTCTCTCTCTCGACATAAGAAGTGGACATCCCATCCCTAGTTTGCTGCTTTAAAAAATTTTAGATGTTATTTTTTCCTTGCATTAGAAAAATCTTCCAATATCTCCAGAGAAAAAATATGGGTCAAAGACTAGTTCAGTGTGTAAAACACACATTTTAATGTATATTGGGTAGGAGGACTGGGAAACATGTCAGAGACACTAGAGAGTCAGTGGAAGACTGAGGACACTTTCAAATGACATGCACACCATTTCCATTCCCAAGTCTTTCTCTGACCAGTTTGAAGCTAATATCTAATAGGTTTCATTCTGATGACTTCAAAATGCAGAGAATAGATATGAAACACCATGAGCCAACTGGGGCTCTCCTTCTTCAGAAGGAAAGTACATAAACCTCATTCAATTGGCTTGTTTTGTCTCTGCTACTGTATCTGCCAAAACAATTGCCGCTATCTGCAAAAATTCAAAGCAGCCCAGATTGAATCTGGTTGCATTTTAAAGTGGAACTACCAAGGTGGTGTTCATTTAGTTCATAGCTTTCCAAACTGTGTCGCGACACTTTAGTGTGTCGCGACAAAATGCGGAAGTGGTAATGGTGCGTTGCCGCCGCCCCTGCGGCGCGCCATCAGCGCTTCCGGGTTTTAGCAGAAAACACAAGGCTGCTGCCGCCACCAAGCACACCGCCACCGCTGCCACAGTTGGTGTGTCGCCAACGGCGGGAGTTTGGAAAGCACTGATTTAGTTGGTTGTATACAAAAAAATCTGAGCAGCTGATGTGAGGGAGACCATCCTGTTAAGGATCTGTGAACAGGATGTTACATCAGGAGATCAAGAGCCAGGAAGTGGGGTGTGGCAGGTAAGAGCTGTAGCATTGCAAATAGGGGTGAAATTATGTGAAATTATTTCTGTGTAATGCTATGTTAGGCAATGAATTTGTGTTAACCAGCACATAGAACATGGCATTACACAGAAATAATCTCAAATAGCTGCTGTGAAAACTACACTCTAGTATTGCAAATTTGGGTATACTGAAGCTGAACCAGAAATAAATGAGGTCAGCTGCCAAATATGGAGGTCCAGAGTTGATTCTTAATAGAGCAAAAATCCTGTATGAAAGTGACTTCAGTGTAAGCCAGAACAGTATGGTCATTACTCATACCTGCCTCAACTTATTTTCTTCATAATATGAGTAATACTGTTATTTTAAATAAAGGGTGAGGTTTTACTGCAGTGCTTTCTAAAGTGCCGCTGTTGGCGACACACCAAAGGCAGCAGCGGCGGCGGGGCACCATCAGCGCTTCCACGTTTTCCTGCACATTCAGGCTCAAATATAGGCCATAAGTTACAAAATTATTATATTTGTTTCATGTGTCGGCCTGTGTATATGCATTAACAGTGTTCTTAAACTAAAAATAAAGAATGAAACTTACCTCTTTAATGTGAAGTTGCCCGAATTTGAAATAATTTTTAAAATAAATCATGATCTCCCTAGTGACCTCTTGCAGAACCCTGGTTGAGAAACCCTGGTCTATAAGGATTCAAGGACCCGCCTTATAACTCCTTACCTGGTAAAACACCCAGGAAATTCTGAACGTTTATTTGTACAGTTGTTGTTATCAGATCAGTATGATTCAGTCTCCTTTAACATAGCTAAATTTTGTTATACTGCCTGTAAAATTAGGCAGACTTTGTCCACCAATGAACCCACCACCAATTGTAATATTTTATCTTTTGCTTTTACTTTATTTTTATTTTTAATGTGTTTCTCTGGTCAGTGACCACAATGGAAATTCTATTCTAGGCTGAAGTGAGAGAGATTACTATTAAATTACCCCATCAATGGTATTATATCTGTGAGATGGCAAGAGAAGTGATATCAATTCAAATTTGATTCACATTAAATAACAAGCTACCAACTGTGGATGCAAACGTCCAAATAACCACTAGATAGCAGCAGAGAGAGACATCTAAAGTAACTGCATTCTCTTTCTTACATACGTTACTCACAACAAAATATGGGATTCCAACTCACTCGGGAGCCAGTTACAATATAAGACCCACAAAGTAAAAGCAGCTTTCATATACCAAGATGCTGCACACCATGGAATTATTATTCTCTCCCATATATCTTTGGAACTGCAAGCATCCAACAGATTTGGAAGGAGGGTGAGGAGAGAAAAAACAAAGGGCAAGCAATGTGATATCCGGACCCAAACTGATCTTGGGTGTTAAATAAATGTCTGAAGTTGAACTGAAGCCTTCTGCTCTGAGGAGTAGAAGACAGTAAAATAGCAGCCCCTCTATATGAAGCCCTTTGCCCAACACTCTATTCTTGTTGATGTCATATAATTTAGCTGGTTTAAAGTTGATGAGTCTCATAAATAGGCTTAAAATACAAATGTTAAATGGCTCTGTTACAAATGATTTTCCTGGGTAATATATATTTTGGTCAGCTCATAAATTTTCTACCATAGATTATTTAATAATTTCTAGAGACTTGGCTGCATGCCTTAAATACTCTGGCATAGGCCCTAGGTCCAAAAGTGATCACGTTCCTCTTAATTTTTACGTGTGAATGTATGCAAGGCTGAATCAGGAATCAAGTTAAGGCCCACTTAAATTACCTAAAGGTGAATGGCTTTCACAGAGTCAGACGGAATGTCTCCCTTGGAGATGGGTTATCTCAGTAGTTTCACTCTGAAGAAGGAAGTGCATACTTTTCAAACCTCTGCATCTTTGGGGCACATTTCAATCCACCTAACTCCCAAGATAGTATTTGTTATATATCATGCTCTTGTAGCCAGGCCCCAACCTTTCGTAAGGAGGACAAAGACCATTTCAAAGTGGAGGGGGCACCATTCCAATTAATTAGTTTGACAAATCTGCATTGCCCCTAAGATGGCATTATTGGAATCTTATACCTTACAAAAGGCCAATTTAGTAGATTCCACTCAAATCTTAAAGGAGCAGAAAAGACAATTTTTATTGACAAGTGTGCTGGCTCGCCTCCAGAACAGATTGGAGAGTCTTGGCAGTCAGCCCGAGGTAAGGAATGCAGCCCAAGGTTTCTTTGCAAGACTGGCCGAGAGAGAGAGAAACCAGCGTGTGCCAATAATCAGAGTAGTGAAGCAAAGGAGTAGTCAATAATCCAAACCGGGTCAAGGGTTCCAGAAGTCCGAGCCACGATAATCCAAGCCAGGTCCAGGGGTCCAGCAGGCAGAGTAAGATAGTCCAAACAGGGTCAGGAACGCAGGAAACAGGATACCAGAGTGGTCGCGAAGCCAAAGTGCAACGTTGCTCCCACAAATCCCTCACTGTGTCGTTGGTGATTTATCAGGAGCTCATAAGCTGTCCTCTGGGTCCTGCAAAGACTCTCCCTGCCCTCTGCGTAACTCCCTAGCAGCCAGCCGAGCACTTTTCCTTCTGTCCTTTAAGGCGAGGCGCACACGCCTCCGCCTCTGCCCTTTGGGGGATTCAGGAGAGCTGGGAGGCTGATGGGATCCAGCTGGCTGCTGGCTAAAGGGTGGGGACAAACCGCAATCCCCAGCTTGCTCCGCTGTAGCCTCGGTTGCTGGCTGCTGGCTAGAGGGTGGGGCCAAACCACCATCCCCAGCTTGCTCTCCTGCAGCCTCAGGTATTGCTGCCTCCTGCGGTGCTGGGTCATCGTCTGGGCCCGTGTCCGCATCTGGGGCTTCGCCTGGCTCAATCCCCTGGGGGTTTGCCAGGGGCAGCTCGTCCTCTGACTCATCGCTGAGGCCCTGGGGCAGAGGCTGAACCAGGACAACAAGGCCCTGTTTGGAAGTGAAAAAAAAACCTCTTGTTCAGAATTAAAAATAGTTGCAGCTAATCAAAGCTACAAAGTAAAAAAAAACCTCCCTATTGTGGCATATTATAACAAATTGTTCCTATACTGGTGTTACCAAATTGCATTGCAGCATTCCCTCCAATATCTGGGTATGTTACTTCAAAACTAAAATTACAATTCTCATGTTGATACCTAGGTGATGGATGAGTCTTTATCCCCACTATCCCAGTCATATGCAAGGAGGTAAAAACTTTAGCAACCAAGTTAAGTGTGGTAAAGCTCCCAGTAGCAATTGTATCCCCCCTGAGCTAATTAAATCTAACTCTAATAGGTGGGCACCAGTATTGACCTCTCTCTTTTTATATATTAAATCTCACAGATAAGATCCCAGAGGACTGGAGGGTAACAATAATTGTTTGCCTATATAAAAAGGGCAACAGGAATGACACAACTAATTATAGGCCAATTAGCTTATTGAACACCATTAGCAAATTACATGCCAGGTATCTGTTCACCAAACTCAATACCTGGGTTGTAGATGAAGTAATAAGTAATCCCAAGCAAGTGGGTTTCCAGTCAGAACAATGCATAATGCTACAACATCTAGCTGATAAATATACAGATCATTCTGACCTGACTTTATTTGTAGCCTTTATTGATTTTAAAGCAATGTTCAGTAACATCTCTGAGATAAGACTCTGGGACATTTGAATAGACTCTTGTTTCTAATTCATTATATTTTTCAATTATATGAAAAAAACAGCTTTGGGGTAAGATGCAACGAGGGAGAGGATCTGTCTGATTTCATCCAGACATCCAAGGGGTTGAAACAAGGAGTATTTTAGCTCCATTGCTTTTTAATATATACATTAACTCTCTGATTAAAACTCTCCAAAGAGTCAACGCCCATGTGACCAAACTAGCTGACCTCCCAATCCTACTTTAAGCAGATGATGCAGTTCTTCTTTCTCTGTCTTATCTAGGTATGGTGGGCTCCGAGAACCCTGGCATCCTACTGTAAAGAACAGTAATTGGTAATTAATTACAATAAATCCAAACCTTTAGTTTTCTCCAATAAAAGACAAAGGCACAAGTGCATAATTGATTCTTATAAACTAGAGCAAGTTAAATGTTTTAAATATTTGGGAATAGTCTTTCAGGCTTCTAGGAAATTAACACCTTTGGTAAATTCTGTCACTTCTGTTGCCTAAAGGAGTGCATTAACCATAACCAAATGTTATAGACCGCAAGGGGCAAATTACATCCCAGTGGCAATTAAACTGTTTATGGCTAAGACAGTTGCTCGACTATTGTATGGTATACAGCTTGGCCCCTTCACAAATCTATGAGCAGATGAAACCATTTAATTGAGCTTCCTTAGGACTCTGTTTGGTTCTCCAAAATGTGTCCCTAATGCAATTTTGAGGCTTGAAGCTCTTGTTCTAAATGTTAAGGCCCAGGCTGGGCCCAGGATTTTATCTTCACGGCTCAGAATCATGTTTGATCCTAAAGGGCTGTTACCTCTGCTGTTAACAAACAGCTACCAATCTTGTTGGTATCAAACTTGTATGAAAAAATTATGTAATCTCGGCCTTTCTCCAGAATATATAGGCCAATTAATCCTATGGAGTCCAAATCAATGGTAAAGGAACAAATTAGGGACATTGATCATCAGAATAACCTCACCATTGTTCCTGAATTTTATCATCAAATGTTAGACTGCTGCAAGCCCTCTATTGTGGGGTATTTATACAATCTGACACTGAGTAAATATAGATGGGCTTTCTCTAGACCCTATTTTAATGCTCTCCCTTCTGTCTAGTGGGGGATAGATTTCATGAGCTCCTTATCCTTAGAAACTTTGCTCTTTTGGCTCTAGGGTGGTAGAAACACTTGCCCAAGTCTTCTTATGGTGTCCCTTCTATGCACTTATTATGCACTCTCCTGTCCTCAATTATTTCCAAATTTTAGGGTCATATAGATAGATTTTATTATTCTTTAAAGGATGTTAACTCACATCCCAGGTTGCCAAATATCTTTACCAAGCTGCAGAACTGCCCAAAACTTTGACTTAGATGTGTTGTTTATCATTTTATGATAATTTCTTGGTAATGGGTTTGCTGTAGCAATCTATTTTCTTTCTCTTATTTGTAATGCTGGTCAAAGTCTGTAATGAAGAAATTTTAATTTCCAGTTTCTCTATCCTTGTTAATTCTCACAGGCATCTTGTCTGTGTCTGGTGAGTAAACAGTTCAAGCAACTATTCAGAATGAAGATCTTGATGAAGCATGCTCTTAGGTGTTCTTCTTCAAGACTTCAAGCAGGTAATCCATGGAGGAGAAGCCTTCAGGGAGGAGAAAATTATCTATCTATCTATCTATCTATCTATCTATCTATCTATCTATCTATCTATCTATCTATCCATCCATCCATCCATCCATCCATCCATCCATCTATCTATCTATCTATCTATCTATCTATCTATCTATCTATCTATCTATCTATCATATCTATCTCCATCCATCATCTATCTATCTATCTATCTATCTATCTATCTATCTATCTATCATCTATCATCTATCTATCTATCATATTGGTATGCCACTTCCCAGTAAAAATCTCGAATCAGTTTACCACATAATTAAAAGAGTAGGTTAAACCATTGATAAAAGCATATATTAAATAAAGTACAATAAACAATAGCATAGGTAAACCATCAGTAAGGAAGCTAAAATATCAGAATGGCATTAACACATTTGCCATAAAGCAAAACATCTACACCTCCTTTATCCATACCCACCCCTCTTCCTATCCTTCTGAGCCTTCTTTATGCTATTTTCTTTTCTCAAAAGCACATTACCCATAAAGGATTTTTGTTTCTCCTCAATTAGGAATTCCTAATAAATCCTTAATCAGTTATCTATATCTCCCACTCACATTGTATAGAAAGGATGCTGTTAGCCATAAATCTGCAAATACAGTTCCTACCAAATATCAATGAAGGCAATGGAAAGTAGAGCCACTTCTGATTACCAAGCATTCACTTTTTTTCATTGCAAGAGGAGAATTAGAGTACAGGGCCATAGCAAGGATGAACTAGTTGTCTTTACGGCCACATTATCTCACCTTATAAGTAAATCTTGAAATAGAGGATATGGGGCTACTAATTAGAAAGTATGGAACTAGACTAAATTATGGAGAATGGAAGACAGCCTTCCTAAATCTTTTTTTAAAAATAATTTTTATTAAATAAGTTTTCAACAGAATAAAAACAATATAAATTTTGAATTGAAGAGAATAGGGGAGGGAATAGGGAAAAGTAATAAGAAAGTGAAAAAAATAAATAGAAATAGAAATAGAAAAGAGAAAAAGAAGAAAGAAAGAAAGAAAGAAAGAAAGAAAGAAAGAAAGAAAGAAGAGAAAGAAAGAAGAAAGGAAGGAAGGAAGGAAGGAAGGAAGGAAGGAAGGAAGGAAGGAAGAAAAAGAAAGAAAGGAAGAAAGGAAGAAAGGAAGAAAGGAAGAAAGGAAGAAAGAAAGAAAGAAAGAAAGAAAGAAAGAAAGAAAGAAAGAAAGGGCTTCTAATATTCTTAACAGCAGTTATAAGTACATTTATATTTTACCCTCTCTCTCTAAGGTTACATTATAATTTCCTTCTTTCCATAACCTACCCTTTCTAATCATCAAATTCATAAATCACCAGTTCATGTTTTTCTTTTTTCATCAAAAAGTCCATATGGGGTTTCCAGTCATTAATAAATGTAGTTGTTGATCTTTCTCTAAGCAAACAAGTTAATTTTGCCTTCTCTGCTAGTTCTGTCGTCTTCTTCAACCATTCCTACGTTGTGGGTATTTCAAAGTCTTTCCATTTTTTCACATATAGTAGTCTCGCAGCAGTGATCATATATAAAAATAATCTTCCATGGCTCTTTTCTAATCGTCTGTCCATTAGTCCCAACAAAAAAAGTTCTGGTTTCAGTTGAATATTACTCTTTAAAATTCTTTGTATAGTTGTATGTATTTGAACCCAGAATTTTCTGGCTTTTTTACAAGTTCACCAGGCATGATAAAATGACCCTTCATGTCGTCCACATTTCCAACATAAATTTGAAGTACATTTATGCATTCTAGATAATTTTTCCGGAGTCATATATCAACGGTACATCATTTTATAAAAATTCTCTTTTAAATTATAACATAGTGTGAATTTCAATCCTTTCAACCACATGTTTTCCCACTGTTCAACAATATGTTATAACTAAAGTTCTTAGCCCATTTTATCATACACTCTTTCACTTGTTCTTCCTCTGTTTCAAATTTCAGCAAGAGTTTATACATTTTAGCAATTACGTGTTCATTATTTGTATATAATTCAACCTCAAATGTTGTCTTCTGCTGCTCAATTCCAAATGTCTATTTTAAATCTTTCTCTTAACTGTGCAAACGAAAACCATTGAAAACTAAGTCCCTCTGCAGCCAGTTGCTCTCTTGGTTTCATCTTATATTCTCCATGCTCCATGTTCTAACATCTCTTGATAGGTTAACCATTTCTCTTTACCTGCTGTTTCTTTCCTATAAAATACTTCTTGTGCATTTTCAGGCACAATCTGGGTTTATATCTATTCCAAATTCTCAATATGGCACTTCTAATATAGTGATTTGTAAAATCTTCATTAACCTTAACTTTATTGTACCATAAAAACCATGCCATCTAAACCTCAGATTGTGCTCTTCTAGTTCCAAAATTCTTTTATTTCTCAGCAGCACCCACTCTTTCATCCAAACCAAACAGCAGGCTGCAAAATACAACTTCAAATCAGACAATCCCAGTCCTCCTCATTCCTTTGCATCTTGGAGGACTTTGTATTTAACCCTTGGTTTTTTCCCTTGCCATACAAACCTAGATATCTAGATACAAACCTAGATCTTTCTGCCATTGCTTAAATGGTGCATTGGTTGTCAAAATAGATACTGTTTCAAACAAAAACATCATTCTAGGCAATACATTCATTTTTGTCACAGAGATTCTCCCCAACAGTGACAATTGTAGTTTCTCCCATCTTAACATATGTTTCTTAATTTCATTCCATGTCTTAATATAATTATTCTGAAATGACATACAATTCATATTAGTCATAGTAATACCCAAGTATTTCACTTTTTCATATGGAAAAAGTTTTTCATCTTACCGTATGGAAGGCAAAACCATTTCACCGAAAATATCTTTGTCCGCTTCAGTGACTAATTCAATTGGCCCTTTGGAGCAACTTCCTTATTTCAGTCCAAGCTTCTTAGGAATTCTGGGAATTGTAGACCCAGAACATCTGGAGAGGGAGGGCAGAACAGGATGGCTGATTTAGCCTATTGCTCCCAAATGCATAGAATTCTTAGATATTGATCTGAATCTTCCATATTTCCCAACATGTGAGGGCATGAATTTCTAAGATGGTATCATAAAAGCATTCCTATTGGTATTCTATTATTTCACACAACAGGTTATATCATGAATACATAGAATCAGAGAATGTAAGGTTTGGAAGGGATCTTGAAGATCGTCTAATCAGCGCTTCTGCATTTTAGCGGATGCCGCCGCTGCCGCCGTGCACAATGCTGCCGCCACCGTGCACGCCGCCGCGCCCCCTGTGCACCACCGCTGCCGCTGTTGGTGTGTCACCAACGGCGGCAGTTTGGAAAGCACTGCTCTAGGGTGTTTGCTGTGTCCCCCCCACCCTGTGTGTGTGTGTGTGTGTGTGTGTGTTTATCATCTGCAAATTGAATAATCATATTTTATAATCAATCACCCAACACATTTATAAATAGGTTGAACAGCCCAGGACCTAGAATGGAATCCTGTGGTATACCAGTCAACAGTTTCCTCCAGCTGGACATGGAACCATTCACGTATACTTATTTGGTATGATTGTTCAACCAGCTCTGTTTCCATCTAATGTAGGCTACATAGTCCAACAAAGGCTACTATGGCTACTAGGCTACTATGTCCAGGCTACATAGTCCAACAAAGCATTTGACAACGTCTCCCATGAATGCTTTTCTGAAGTCAAGGTACACTATGTCCACTTTATTCCCAAAAAAGGAGGTCAGGTTGGTTTGGCCTGATTTATTTTTGATGAACCCATGCTGGCTTTCTTTTCTAAATGCTTGCACACAGACTGCTTCATAATTTGTTCCAGAGATTTGCCTGGTACTGATCTCAAACTGACTAGTCTGTAATTACCTAGGACCTGATTTACCTTTTTGAAGGAACATTTGCCCTTCTCCCACATCATCTCATCACAGAAAGAGACTCTGAGATAACAACTTCAAGCTCTTTCAAAACTGTCTAGCATAATTGGTCTGGTCTTGGAGACATAACTTGGTTTATGAAAATAAGAATATGGTCTGTGACTTTTGACTAACCATAGATTTCCAAGGTAGAAAATTACCTAACCAGTTGTCATTCTCTTTTTTGTTTTCTTGACTTATGGCAGAATTCATGTTCATCAGTGAGTCTAAGATTTTAGTTCTTCTTTCTCAAAACTGATTTCTCATTGGCTGGTGCAATCATATTTGGATGAGTAGCTCTTCTGGGATTGTGTAGGGAATCTTCTGCATTACCTGAAGGGGACCTTAGTTTGTTTTAAATGGGAGATGAGCAGGAGAGCAGAGGTAAAGAAAATTTCTGCATCCAAGACCTGTTAGGCAGCCATGGGCCACTTTAATTCTTCTTTCTTCAAACAAACAAATAAGCAAACAAGCAATTGTGGATTATAGCATCAGGCTTAAAGCCTTGCAAACTTAAGTGGATGAAATTCAAATGGCAAATGCAATTCATTTTAAGCAAGTGTGAAGTCATTCATAGTGGGGCAAAACCCCTAACTTCACTAAACCATGATGATGTGTGAACTGTCATAATTAATCAGGAAAAATATCAGCGGCTCATAGTGGATAGTACAATGCAGATGTTGATTCCATATGCAGCAGTTGTGAAAGACACCAATTCCATGCTGAGAATGATTAGGAGAATAGAAAATAAAAAATGTCCTCATTGTAATGCCCTTAAATTACACAAATCTATGTTACATCAGCATCTGAAGTATTATGTACAGTTCTGGTTGCCACACTGGAATGTGGTAGAACTGGGAAAAAATGCAGAACAGGGCAACCAGAATGATTAGGGGTGGCTTGAATATTTTATTATTTATTTATTTATTTATTTTCTATCCCGCCTTTATTATTTTTATAAATAACTCAAGGCGGCAAACATACCTAATACTCCTTCCTCCTCCTATTTTCCCCACAACAACAACAGCCCTGTGAGGTGAGTTGGGCTGAGAGAGAGTGACTGGCCCAAGGTCACCCAGCCGGCTTTCATGCCTCAGGTGGGACTAGAACTCACAGTCTCCTGGTTTCTAAAGGCTGGAATGTTTGGGGTTCTTTTGGAAAAAGGAGTGTAACGGGATATGATTGAAGGACATAAAATCATGCATAGCATGGAGAAACTAAACAGGGAAAAAGTTTTCTCTCTCTCAAAGCATAAGGACCAGGGGCTATCCAATTAACCTCACTAAAAGGAAATTCACAAAATGCGGTGATAGCCACTAACTTGGATGTCTTTAAAAGGGGATTTGATAAATTCATGGAGGACAGGTTTATCAAGGGCTATTGGTCTTGCAGATCCCATGTTACTTACAGGTCTGATCCAGCAGGGCTGTTCTTATATAACAAGGAGACATAATACATGTACAAGATTTCATTTCATAGAAAAGAAAAGGGGGAATCTACATTCTTTGAATATTTCTAAGGTGGTTTCTCCCCTGCCCCCCCCCCCCCCGCACCTTTTCAGAAGGTTGGGTGACAACATTTAGTTGCTGAAATTTTATAGATAAGGGAGGGTTGCTTTTGTCACCTGTGAGATAAAAAGTCAAACTGTTTCATTTCAACATCATTCCTACTTTGGATTAAAGCCCTGTTTATAAAACATAAAGAGGTGGAAGCTAGACCTAAGGAAAAAAGCCTCAAGGGGAGGATGGACCGTGATAGAGGTCATGAGCTCCTAACAAACCTTGAAATGTTCATTTCCTGTGCAAGGCTTTTGTTTATTTTGAGAAGAAGAGTTCACTACAACACAGGCAGCATCCAAAACTTGACTTTCAGAGTGCAAAGAGCTAAAGGGCTGAAAGCTGTTAAAACATCTCTAGGAGCAGCAAGTCCCCAAAGGCAGGGCAGATAGCACATCTATTTCACATGTGTTGCCCTCCTGAGATTTATTTATTTATTTATCCATTTATTTATCCATTTATTTATCCATTTATTTATCCATTTATTTATCCATTTATCCATTTATCCATTTATCCATCCATCCATCCATCCATCCATCCATCCATCCATCCATCCATCCATCCATCCATCCATTTATTTATTTATTTATTTATTTATTTATTTATTTATTTATAATTTGATTTATATTCACCGCTCCATCTCCCCCTAGGGAGATGAAGAATATTTTGCTCTGCTTTGCTTTGCTTTGCTATTCTTCTGAGCAGCAATGTAACACAAGCATTTGATCTAGTGATAACACAGTAGGATAGAGTAGCTAACAGCAATTCATTCCACCATCAATGTCCTAGCACAAATCTATGTTACATCTACATCTGGAGTATTAGGTACAGTTCTTTGAATTATCGTATTATATTCTCTACATTATTACAAATATTTTAGTCACTGAGTCTGCATTAGTTACTCCATTAACTGTTTTTATTTGTGTTGTAGGCCTCATCTTTAAGAACATTTACCTGCTGTAAACTTGTGCACAATGGACTCTTGATCTTACACCACTAGTATTTCCATCTTCCACAATCCTCTTTGCTGTTTGTAATTTCTGCTGACATCTAAATGTACTGGTCTGCATTTATGAATCTAATACAGTACTTGGCAGGCAACGTAATGAACCAATCAATGCTCACTTTTAAAAGATCAGTAGGAGAGTGCAGATTTTTTTATCTGATCAGAGTCCTGCTCCTGAGCTATCAATGGTAATGGAGTAACAAAAATAAATTGCTAGCCCTCCTCTATGATCCATATTTTTCTGTACTCAGATTTGTCTGTCATTTGGAAAATTCTGAGTGTATGGTGTATGATAGATTATAAAAATAATACAAATTAATTGTAAATCCCTAAAGTTTATATTGTGCTATGGCATCACTACTTTGTTACTTTTAAAAGCCCTTGTGTAGATTGCACAATAGTGCATCAGCCATCTTGCAAATAAATGTTTTCGCAATAGTTGTGAACATGATTGTATATTGCTAAACTGACTGGATTTGGGAACGGAGAGGAAAAGTGAAGGAAGATAAGCAATACATACCTGAAAAGAGAAGCCCCATGAATAGGACATTGGACCTCTGTCGGGGTAGGAGAAGGGAAAAAGGTTTACTGCAGCAGAGTGTAATGGCTGATGAGTCCTGGGGGCAGAATGGGGCAAGAATTGGGAATAAACAGGAATAAACAAGTCCAGAAACCATCCTAAAAACATTTAAAATATATGTCTGTAAATTATAGTATCTGTAATAAACTACAATGGTATCAAAATAACAAGTGTGTGATGATGTCACACATGTGTTGTCATTTGCCCCTCCAGTGAATGTTCATGTTTAGTGTCTCTTAATATAGTTGCAAAAATAGTTGCATTATTCAGTATTTGCAGCTTTGACTGTCTATTAATATATTTTTAAAGCTCTCTTTCATCGAGTTTTATAAAAAGGAGTACTTTTTCCATAGAATTTTATTCCCTTCTGTTTGGGAGCATGCTCCTTGGTTCTTGAACAGGCCCTTGTGGCTTTAACTAACTGCTGCCATAGAGAAATGTTAGTTTCCCAGGGCTTCCTTCCCTCCCTCATCAAAAAGAAAACAGTGTGAGGCAGGTACTGTAAATCCCTTTGCAAGATGTTGTCCTTCTAAATCCCATTACTGGTTCTGAACTGTAGTATCAAACCCAATACATTCTGCTGCCCAAAGCAGAGCTCAGACATACCTTCCCCTTAGAGCTTTGCTGATGGTCTGTTCACCTCCCAGCCCACCCTTTAAAGCAGATCCCTTCATCCTGCTGCATGACAGAGTTACCAGTTAATTGGCTGAAAAATGTACCTTACCTGGTCACAGACATACACACAGACACAGTTAATCTGAGGGTTTTTTTTGCCAAGCTTAGATCAATCATTGATTATTTGAATGGTCATGCAGGAAAAAAAACAACAGAAAAAGACTTTACAATATTTTCTAATAATTTTTAATTGGTGGCAAGTAAGTATCCTCTGTTTTTAGATTTGGTTTATGAGTATTGTCTGTTCTGGATAGTAGATACACAGTTATTCCCATGTCATGTGCAGAGTGTGCAGAAACCTTTACCTTAAAATAACATAATTATATAAATTTAGTGTATGCCAAAAATCAAATGTGAAGAATCAGCAAAGATGCTGCAGCAGGTTTCATATGAAACAAGTTATAAAAGTCTCTCTTTAAATATCCCACAACTCCTAATCATCTCTCTCTTTCTTCTCCATACATATTTATCAGCATCATGTAATTAAACACCTTTGAGAAAGCTTAAGAATTTGTGTTAGTTACCCTGTTTCAATAGGAAAGGGGCTATTAAGGGTGGAGATGACACTGTTGGAGATGGAGAAGGAAAAACAAGATTGGCTGGTGACAGCAGTTTCTCTAATCCTAATTGTATACTGCACTTCAGATTTTAAAATAAGAAGTGGCACATGGAAATGACCTACCAAAAGTGGTACAAGGATGTGGGCAGTAGAAACATATGATTGCTGCATGCTCTGGAAATACATTCTACTGTAATACTTTTCATATCATAGTTTCCAAACAATTGTGCATTTATATCATAAACAATGTAACAATATTACAGTAACCTAACATTTCATTGCAGTGCCTCAGAAATACTAAATTATACTTCAGCTATTGGCTAAGGATGAAATCATAAGCATGTTTACCTAGAACTAAATGTATTCAGCAGTAGATATATTGCTGAATAAAGATTTTTAACTAGAGTGGAGACAGAATTGTTTTTGGCTAGATTCCTGCTGTGTTTTAAGAGACATGTGAGAAGAGTCCTTCACATCCCCTTTTATTCATCTATTCTAGTGTTCTGAATTGAAAATATAGCTATTGTTATACATGATATCTTACAATGTTTTCTGTCTTTTACTGGCAGTCATTAAAAATATCACTGTGTCCATCCCCCCCATCCATCTGTTATATGCAATGGAGAAAGAGGCATTTATAGGATAATATGATTCCTCAGTCAACACAATTGCTACTGATTCATGTTTTGAGATGGAGAAGAGGATGAAGGCTGCACAGCAAGCTATAATCTTTTCTCAGTTTGTGATGTAAGGTGGGAAATATAAGATATACTTGGTCCTACTGTTTGCCCATCTAGCCTAGCACTTTATACTCTGTTTAACTGTAGCAGTTCTGAAGCAAAGGTCTTGACCGATGACTTGCTGCTAGATCCCTTTAAAAATATGTTTGTTATCTTGAATTACATACCATTATATACATACCCATCATACAATTACCTTTTGATGTAAGCAGCATTATGCAAAGTGTAGAAAAGGAATAAGAAATAGTAAGCCACAGCGATTAAGGCATGAATGAGAAAAGGAAAGATAGCTAAATCTAATTTACACCAACCTTATTCACTGTACTTCCACCATCCATACACTGATTTTTATAGAAACTTCTCACCTCTCTTTTTTCAGGATCTCATCACATTAGGTCCATCCAAACTTTCTTGGTCGTCTTCCTCTTCTCAACCCAATGACGTTTCCTTTACATATACTGTATTTGTTTTCCAATTTAGCCCTCATTCATTCTGTATATATCCAAACCACCTCAGTGTACTTTTTTCATGTTGGTTACTCATTTCACATTCATTCAGCACATACAGTATTTGTTCCTTACTCTAACTCTTCCTGTTTTACCACATATATTTCTAAAGTACCAGATTCCTATTGCATCCAATTTACTCCTATGTTTCTCCTTGCATAGACAACTCTCACTGCCATGTAAAAAACTGGAGAGCAGCATGTTCTTATACCACCTAATTGTCACTTATATCAGCAAATATTCATTTTTTGCAGCAGGGATATCCAGCACCTCAGATCCAAACCAGAAAAGGTGCTTTGGAATAGGAATGGGAACTCATGCCACACCTATTTAGTACCTTCTAAAGACACCCTGCCTTTTCATGGGATTGCATGGTTGTTGTGCAGTTTCAGAAAAATATTTGTTTGAGGTAAGGAGAGGCTAACTGCAGATCTGCTCAGAAGTACCTTGTCACATCCTCCGGGGGGGGGGGAATCTTGATTTGTCCTGATAGATGACAGGTATGAGGAAAGAGAAATGGTCCTTTTTCTTCATCTCTTTTGATGTCATCTACCACATTATTTTCTTGCCAAATTGATCTGTGACTGGGTGTGGAGGAAGGGCATTGCAATAGTTCTTCTACTTGTAGGGTTAGTTTCAGCAAGTTGAATTCGAGGATTTTGCTTGATGAATTGTGCTCCTCCTACTGCTTTTTGACTTCTGTATGCATCTTCTGAATCAACAGACACATAGAGGTAAACAACATTTACATACCATTCAAAAGAGACAATAGAAAAGCCAAAAGACCAGAACACTTCCTCACCAGCAATCAACACCCAGATATGCAAAGATTAACACCAAGATTAACACCAGATGAACAATCAAACAGTACATTTTACCTTAATCAAGGAACTATTAACTTAGTCAATCAACCAAACAGCAAACAACAGCCCAATCAAGGAACTCCCAAGGAGTAAACAACACCTCAACCAACACAAGCAGGACAAGCCACGATATATAAACAGAAAGCAAGTCTCATTCCCTTTTCGCACTGAAGATGTTGCCTAGTCTGGCAATGAAACGTCTGCAAGAAAACAACAAGGCTCAGAGAAACCAAGGACTCCACAGTTCAACCCTGAGCTACAAATATTCTCTTCGATTGATTCATTTGTTCTTCTATGTGTCCCTAACTATATTTTTCATAACCAAAAATAATTCTTCAGGGGTTTTCATGACTATAGACTTTTGAGTTCTGTGAATAGTAGAGATCACTACTCACTGCCTCTTATTTCAGATCTGTTGGACTGCCCTCAGAAGGCACACGTTTTCATGAAATTGGACTTGAAAAGTGCTTACGATTTGATCAGAATGAAAGATGCCATGAATATTTAACTGGCTTTGATGCTAGGTATGGCAAATTTGAATACACAGTAATGCCATTTGTTGTGCAAACATGTCAGGCCTAACCCAAAAACGACATGGAAGCTATCCAGCCAAATTTCAATCCTTTTATTTGTTTACATCATATAGACAGAATCTTGCCAGATTAAACCTCTACTTCTCCAACCTAAAGGATATAACCTGGGAGAGACTAGGGTGTGGCTATTCTGAATCTCTTTCTCTTCCTACGGTCCAGCTCCAGGCTGTGTTGTCTTTTGTCTTGCCCCGCTCCTTGAAATGTGCTCCCTCCTTCCTGAGAACCAGCTGCATTACTGTAGTCCATCACATCACCTCTCCCTTCATAGACACATTCCATGACATAACATGTTGCATCAGATGCAACATTTAGGAGCAGTTTTCCTCCAAGCATTGAGCAGAGGAGACGTCCTGCCTTGTGCATTTTATTCCAGATTTCTTCTTCCAGCTGAAAGGAACTACAGGTAGTCTTCACTTAAGAATGGTAATTGAGCCCGGAATTTCCGTTGCTAAGCCATGTGGTTGTAAAGCGAGATGGTATCGCTTAGCGATGGCAATCCTAGCAATTCCCCTTGCCATCGTTAAGAGTCCCCTATTCGGGGAGATGGGCGGGGATAAATTAAATAAATAAATAAATAAAATAAAGTGAATTTTACCTGCCGTTAGCCTGAGCACCCACCCCAATCGAAGCCATTCCTGGCTTGGTTCCTCCCAGCCCCGAACACTGCCTTCAACTCTCCCCACCTATCCCCCCCACCTATCTCCCCCATCTCTGCCCTTTTGGAAGCCCTGCACCCTGCCTTGCGGGGCAGCAAGCCCAGCCGCGCACCGCAAGGCCACCCGTCCCGTCCCAGCCACATGGCGGGAGACCACCCAGTTCCTCTCCCAGTTCCCTGCACCTACCTTTTGCCTTTTTTGCCCAGCTGCTGCGGGCGAAGCAGAAACACCTGGCTGCCTTTGCTGAGTCCTTTTCGGACTTCTCAGAGAATTGCATAAGCTTCCGAAGACAGCGTTCTGAAGGGAGCCACGTGGAGGAAACATTCACCGGAGAAGCTGGGTCCAACAAGGACTCAGCAAAGGCAGCCAGGCATTTTTGCTTCACCCGCGGCAGCTGGGCGAAAAAGGCAAAGGTAGGTGTGGGGAACTGGGAGAGGAGGCAGCTGGGTGAAGGAATGCAGGCTGGGGAGGCTGGAGCTTGCTATGGTGGTCTCCCGCCGCGCGGCTGGGACGGGACGGGTGGCCTCACACCTCGCGGCTGGTCTTGCCCCCTCGCAAGGCAGGGTGCAGGGCTTCCAAAAGGGCAGAGATGGGGGGAGATAGGTGGGTGGGGAG
Source organism: Charina bottae (assembly GCA_023362775.1). Lineage (NCBI taxonomy): Eukaryota > Metazoa > Chordata > Lepidosauria > Squamata > Charinaidae > Charina > Charina bottae. The sequence continues at coordinate 35,434,671 of JALMGJ010000006.1, read as the reverse complement.
AGTTGAAGCACCCCCGCAGTCGTAAATGCAGGCGGGCTGCTAAGTGCCTGAATTTTGATCACGTGACTGTGAGGGTGCTGCAAGAGTCATAATTTCAGGCACAGGTCGTAAGGCCACTTTTTCAGCGCCGTTGTAATTTTGAACGGTCGCTGAACGAATGGTCGTTAAGTGAAGACATTTTAAATGAAGAGTTGCTTGCAATAAAAGCAGCATTCCAACAGTGGAGACATTTTTTAGAGGGTGGAATCCACCTAGTACAAGTATGCACAGATCACAAGAAGCAATACCTGCAGAAAGCATAAACCCTCATGCCTCTTCAGATCTGGTGGGCAACATTTTTCTCCCATTTCAATTTTTATATCACTTGTACTCCTGACTCACAGAGCAAATTATTAGATGCATTATCATGTAATCCTGAATATGATTTTCCATGCCCATCCCTCTCTATCATAATCTTAAAGCCAAGCAATTTTGCCCCTTCCTGAGTACAGACCCTCCAGAAAATTTGGGGGTGGGGCTGCAAGCAGTAGATCTATTGGACTGCATTAGATTTCAACAAGAAAGGATTCATTTGTCAGGGTTTGGATGGATTAACTCTAGGGAGACCCACACACTGATTAGTGAACCCTTTTGAATTTTCAATATTTCTGCATAAATATGACCTAAAATATGACCTAAATCTTTCTCCACACAAGTCCTAAAACTAGATAAAGAGAACCCAATTAAACATGAGTCACAAACTTTTAAGTACCACTGTATAAAACTGGCATATGATCCAGCCAAAACTGAGATTCTCAGATTAGAGTTTAATCTGATTGACCCATTTCAAAGCACACAAGAGATCTGAAGCTGAGAAAATATAGACACAATAATTCTGATATTATGAATAACTTGTCAGGGAATATCTGCCCAGAACAAAAAAGCACTTTTTTAATACTTGTCACCAACTTTGATCCACAACTGTTTTTAGATTGGGTTGTATTCCAGGTATTCCTGGGCTCAAAGTTGTTTTTTTTAAATCTGTTCCATCTGTTCTTATGTTACACTGGTGGTGGTGGCGGAAGCGGCAAATACAACATAGAATGCTTATATCATAGTGGACAGAACAATATGCAGTTTTTGAGAATATTCTGTAAACAAGGAAGAATGTAGATTGTGTAATATTCATAAGATGAACAAATATCTATCAGCCAGGTTTTGATGGCTGTGTGGTCTATGATATCCATGACCCTATCAGCCCTGACTATTGTTCATGTTTGTTGGTGGTAATAGGAGTTGTAGTCCAAAACATCTGACCAGGCACCAGTTTGATGAATGATGAAAGGACCATCTGGACTGGTCCTGGCCTTGAGTTGGACTTACCATTCTATCCATTATATATTTTGCTGCTTGGTTAAAATCAGATTTTAAAATTAATTTTCCTCTCCACCTTTTTTCTTTAGCCCCAGCAGAAGCATGGAGTCTGAAGAGGTCCCTCTATTTTTAAATATTGCACAGAATACAGCATTTTATCAGATATGCCTTTTAGCACTATAGCTTGCAATCTGCCTGCAGGAAATAGCGCTTCTATGTGGAAAAATGGAAGAATTAATCCTGTAGCAAATGTATAAGAAAAGAAAATATTTTGAACAATTAATTACTAAAGAATAGCACAATAATAAAATAAGGTTATCAAACAAAGTGAATTAGGTTGGCCCATTAAAAAATACATAACCAGTAATAACTTTATTAGGGTCAGCCAAATATGCATAAATTGTTGTTGCCACAAAATTAATTTCTATGTATCACTGCATAAATTTTGTTCCAAGATATGAGGACATTTTTTTGTTTTAAATTTTAATATATTATTTTTAACATTACTGAAAAGGTTGCAGTGAATAATTATGTAGTTATTCTACAGATGCACATATTTCTTTCCACGGTAAAAAAATATTTTTCTTTTCAAACAAAGCAACTAATGTAGGTAGAATCTCACTCAGTGTTCAGTGTTTCATAAACTCCATTCACTCATTCATCCAGTCTTCATCTTCTCTCACCCTCTCAGCTCCATCTAAACAAGAATTTCTACTACAGTATCTCATCAATTCTTTCTAAAAAATCCTGCCTATAAGGTTTGATTAATTATGTGTCATAAAATTGGTGTTAACTCTCAGTGACAACATATATAGACCTCTCCACCCCTGCCTTCCAGGTCTTCCAATGGTGCACCCATTGTTGCGGTAATCAAGTCCATCTACCTTGCTGCTGGTCGTCCTCTTCTTCCTTTCCTTCCACTTTTCCCGGCATTATAGACTTTGCAAGGGAGATGGATCTTCGCAAAATGTGTCCAGACAATGATAATTTGAGCCTGATCATTTGTGCTTTAAATGAGAACTCTGGATTGATTTGTTCTATGATCCATTTGTTTGTTTTCTTGACTATCCATGGTATTGTAGAAGTCTTCAACACCGAAGTTCAAAAGCATCAATAGGCTTTTTGTTCTGTGTCTTAGAAGTCCAACTTTTGCTTCCATGCAATGTAACATGGAAAACATTGCCTACGTGATTCTGATATTTGAAGGTATCAACACATAATGCAGATTAATGCATATGAAGGAAGAGATGCAGAAAGGCTGGATGGTGGCTGTAAATGGTTCTAAAAATAAAAAGGAGGTAAAGATTTGGTAGGAAGAAGAATGATTTTAAAGGGGGAAAAACAGAAATTGAAGCTGATGAGGGCAAGGACTTACACAAACATATTTCACTACCTCAGTCACCATCTTCTTTTATTTTTCTCTGGATTGAATACTCACACAATTCTGTTGTGTTCTTTTTTATTCTACCTAGAAAGATCACACAATTCTTTTCTCTGCTTCCCCCTCCAAACATCCCTCCCCTGGGCACAGAGTGTCTTCAGGGCTCCTGCAATAGTAGCTAGGCTTCCAGGGCAATCATCTATTTCCTGGTGAGAAAGTCACCAGATAGAGTGGAGCAGCTACTCTCTCATGGTCAGAGAAGCATGAGAAAATAATACTTTGTTTTCTTCATAAGCCATCTATCCTAGCAGAAAGTGAAATATTGTCTTACAGTTGATCTTCTAATGGGAGAAGTGCCTGAAGAAGAAGTGGGAATCTCTTGTATTTGCTTCTGCCAAAGGGAGAAAAGGATGCAGATAATAGTAAATCACCATCTGGTACTGATTTGGCATACTGTAATTCAGAATCCTTCCAACAGAGGTCTGAGAAGAATTCATGTCTTTTATTGAAATATTCTGAATAGACTCTTGTAGAATGTCATTATGACAGACAATTTCAGTAGCCTTCTGGCAGATTAAATAAGCACATCTTTAGAAAGGCAATGGAAAAGCATCTTATCCAAGCCAAATAACACGTTATAAGGTCCTCAAGGATGAAAACAGCCGAGTTGCCCTCAGTATTAGATATATTTCACTGTCTTTTGAAATGTAGACTATTTCCTGTGATTTCCGGTTGTGGGCTTGGTGTCAAAGAATGCTATCTTTCAGTAAATGGTGAATGGCAATGTGTAAGGCAGAGCTTTCCAAACTGTGTGTGGCGACACAAAAGTGTGTCGCCACACACAGTCTGGTGTGTCGCCACACAACCCGGAAGCGCTGATCATCATCAGCGCTTCTGGGTTTTCCTGCGGCGACACACCAACAGCGGCGCGCAAAACCCAAAAGCAGCAGCAGCGCTTCCAGGTTTTTGCACGCTGCCGCACTTCCAGGTTTTCCCGCAGCGACACACCAACGCTGGTTGGTCTGTCGCCGCGGGAAAAACTTTGGAAAGCCCTGGTGTAAGGCTTGAGATTTGACCTTCAAAAGTGACTGTAATTCTGGGTTTCATTCCTGTGGAGAGTCAGGTGTACTAGTACATTGATAAGTAACTATATGCCAAAGGATCCTGTTTAGAGAAAAATATAAATTCTGTTCTTTCTTTATTAGTGACTAAGTTAAAACAAACAGATGGTCCTGTGATGTACATGAATAAAAGGATGCATGTGGCCAAAAGAATATTATTGCCCCTAATATCGTTGGGCGCTGCCATAGCTATAGCATCACTAGTATGTATCCAGCATTGTGTTAGGGAAAAGTGAGCACTAACATTATGTTCCTGGATTTGTGATTTCTTTATTTCAGCTTTTATTATAAAAGTGTTTACTTTGTCTTATGTTCATAAATATATTTTCCTTTGAACCTATTTCAAAGCAGGATGTACTGTATAAGGAAGGTAGTGGGACTGGTAGAACAGTGGCCTAAGCGGTACCTGAAACTTGCCTCTTGAGCCACTGTTGCACTGATATAAGCTTGGCAGACACTGCAGCAGTGTATTTATAGTAAACTTGCTTTAAGTTAAGCAGTGTGTTAATTGCAAAAGGGGGTGAATAGTGTGACAGTAAAAGGAAAGGAATGATGAGCTCCTGAAGTATTGATATATAATCTGAAAGAAATTTAGACCACTCAATCAGACAACTGTTTGGAAAATTTTCCAAGCATAATTCTGTCACAGGGATGCTGCCCAACTTGAATGCCTATTTTTGGAAATACACAATCTAGAAATGTTAATATATGTATCTGTGAATGTTTCTATATCTATAAATATAGTTATCTGTATATTGTATCTATTGATATAGATACAGATTCTTAAATGTCTATAATGTTCATTGGATTTTTGAAATGAAGGCAAGCTTTATGTTACATATTGTGATCCAACACATAATGTTCAAAGGTTCTCAGGACAATGCATGGAATAATACTCTCTCACAAAACTTTTCTACAGAAGCCTGAAACCTCTGTGAGGTTCTGCCCCTAAAACACTGAAATTACTTGTGGTCCTGAGATTACATTTTCATTCAGCAATATTCATTGCGTAGAAAGGAAATGGATCCAATAATTCAAACATGGAAAACATATATGGTTTGTCAATGTTGAAGTGGGCTGTCCTATATGACAGAGTCAGGTATTACTGAATTTATTACCAGAGTCGCTTTTTGAGTGAGATGGGCGGAGAATAAATTTTATTTTATATCTATATCTATATCTATATCTATATCTATATCTATATCTATATCTATATCTATATCTATATCTATATCTATATCTATATCTATATCTATATCTATATCTATCTAACTAACTAACTAATTGTTAAGGAAAGACGACTAATGATAAAGGCGAAAGAGGGACCAGGCAATAAATTTGATAGATAGATAGATAGATAGATAGATAGATAGATAGATAGATAGATAGATATAAAATTACTGTTAAGGAAAGATGACTAATGATAAAGGCGAAAGAGGGACCAGGCAATCATTGTGGTTCAGCGCTCACATGGATGTTCCAATTACATCCTGGAAGTCCAATTAAACCCTGATGTTAATTTTTCAGTGGCTTTTTCACTGTCCTGCTCATTATTTACATTAGTTAAATGAATGATAACCTATATTCTTTTCAGATAACATTATTACATCCTTGTATTGTGCTTCTTGTGTATTTTCATGATTTACTTTCATATCCAATTGTTCTACATCTTAATATGCTCTCACATTGATGCTATCCCCTTTTCTCATCTAAGTTACTTGAACTGGTGAGCCATATGTGTATTTATATTTCCTTGTTCCAGATAAAAACAACTGCAAGAATCCTATGGTAAGATACCCACTGGGGGGCTGAGATTTCCATATATTGATTTTTTGTGAGTTTATGTCATTTTATGGCAACTTTCAGCTTTTGTTTGTTTGTTTCCTTTCTTATTTTTTGTTTCTTTTTGTTTCTTTTTATTGTTTTAGTATGGAGAAAGAAAGAAAAAGATACAAAGAGAAAAAAGGAAATAAAAAAGGAAATAAAAAAGGAATAACAAGCAAGTGCATTTTATATTACATTAAATGCTAGATTGGAGGAGCATATAAATCCAATAAATAAATTATATATGTATCAAAAAAGAAACCTTTATAGTGTGGGTGTATACACATACAGAGAGACATATACATTAGGGTGACCATACGTCCCGTTTTGAATGGGACAGTCCCATTATTTTAGCATTTTTCAACCGTCCCGTCGTTTTGATCAAAATCTCAATTTTGTCCCTTTTTTAAACCCGGCGGGAAGGAGGACAGGAAGACAGGAAGGAGGACTGGAGCCGGACTTGCCATTGGAGGCAGCCCGGAAGAGGCCCTATCAGCGTGCGAGCCCAGCAGCAGACACAGCACCACAGTCCAGGTTCCTCCCTCCTTACCTGATCCTGAGATTGTCTGCCCAGCAGTGGTGAGGCCAGGGAAAGCAGGCACGGGAAGGTTGTGGAAAGAGGGTGCGCGTGTGTGTGCGCGCGCACAGATTACTTGCTCAGAGTAATCACGCACACACACAAACACGCACCCCACACCCTCTTTCTTCAGCCTCCCCATGACCAAATGCACCCGCACCTGTTGCAGGGAGGCTGGAGAAAGAGGGTGTGGGGTGCGTGCGTGTGTGTGCACGCACGCGGATTACTTGCTCAGCGTAGTCGCACGCACACACACACACACGCACCCCACACCCTCTTTCTCCAGCCTCCCTGCAACAGGTGCGGGTGCATTTGGTCATGGGGAGGCTGGAGAAAGAGGGTGTGGAGTGCATGTGTGCATGCGTGTGTGTGTGCATCTGATCGGGCTTGGCCAAGGGAGGAGAGTTGTCAGCCACCGAGCAGGAGAAGCAGGAGCCGGCCACCCTGGGGAGCTTCTGTGGGCAGCAAGGGGCCGAGTGGTCGACAACTCTCCTCCCTTGGCCAAGCCCGATCAGATGCACACACACACACTCACTCACAGGACAGACTGCCCTGGCAGGAGCTGGCCATGCTGGGGGGCTTCAGCGGGTGGCGAGGGGCAGAGTGGTGTGGCTGAAGCCTCCCAGCACGGCCGGCTCCTGCCGAGGGCAGTCTGTCCTGTGAGTGTGTGTATGTGCATCTGATCGGGCTTGGCCAAGGGAGGAGAGTTGTCGGGCTACCGAGCAGGAGAAGCAGGAGCCGGCCACCCTGGGGAGCTTCAGCGGGCAGCAAGGGGCGGAGTGGTGTGGCTGAAGCAGCCGAGTGCAGCCGGCTCCTCCTGCTTCTCCTGCTCTGTGGCGGTGGCAGCAGCAGCGACTCTCCTCCCTCCCGCGGCCAAGCCCGAGGGGGATGGTGGCATAAGACCCTGTCCCGTTTTGCCATCCCAAAAGTCCCGTTTTTGTCTGAAGGAAATATGGTCAGCCTAATATACATACAGTACTTGTGCTTTTTTTAAACAAAGCATTAAACCTTTAACACACAGAATAATATTGATCAATCTTTCTGTAAAGTTGATAAAGCAAATACATATCATTAAATGAGAATTGTAAATTCAGGGTGGTACTTTTTCCATTGTTAAAGAGGTTTTTTTTTACTAGGCTTCAGGCTCAGTGAATCCATAGTTTATATATTAATACATTCCAAATTTTTGCTATATAATTCACTATCACATTCACATCTTTCAATCATATTACTATTTCCAAAACCATATTAAGAAATTTATGGGTATGAAATGATAGTGGAGTAGGTCCATATCATATGAGTAACTATACTCTCAATCACTTGAATCTCTCAGTATAATAAAATTGACAGACAGTCCTTTTTAAACACTTGCTTAAGTGTCCAGTAAACATGAAAAAATATTTTGTTGAGTTACTTTCATCTTAAAATCATAAGAATCATACTTAACCATTGATTTGTTAATATGGGGTATTGCAACTCTTTATTCCAATATTCTTGCAGATGATTTATATCCATGTTAACAATACCTTTTAACTGCCTTTAAAAATGCTGTAGATTTAGAACAATCCAAAACATATTTCAATGGTGATAGTAATTCAGATGTTTTAGATGTTACCAATACATCTGGACCTAAATTTTAAAATCAAAAGATATTTTTATTAAATATATTGCTATTCTGCAGTTTTAGAACAATCCAAATTCCTCTGTGGTTTAAAAATATTTTAGAACAATCCAAACTCAAGTGGTTTAAAAATGTGACTGGCATAAGATGATCTAAAGTATTAATAACCCTACTAGCCCATGGGTAAGTGGGGAATATTTAAGATAACATCTTTTCCCACATGCTAATTGGTATTTTTAACTACCTGTTTATGTTTATATTAGTCTGAGATAAACAATTCAAAATATTTATATCTACAAATATTATCCCCTTGGGATAAATATTCCAAGATATTTAAAAGAATTCAAACACCAAACTAAGCTCCAACTTTTACAGATTTCCATAGATACCTTTGAGTGAACAGGCTTTTACATTTTCATTTCCTGTGGTGTGTTGATGGCTATGAGCAATTTTAATGCACACAATTTTTAACTATGAGTATAGAAGGACATATTTTAATAAATTATATAAATTTAATAAATTATTGATGTTATCTCAATATAAAATTTAACATAGCCAATTATTTAACCATTTCTGCAAATCAACACAAATGGCTTAACCACAGGCCACTACTGATAACATACAAGCAGTATCAGTTGTTTGTCACTTAGTGGTGCTAACAGACAGGTGGTTTCTAGTATTATAATTCTATATATATTTTTTGTCCTAAATGGGGGGTTTTTTGGTTGGAAGTGAGGGGAGAGAATGATAGAAGAAGCAACAGGAAAATAGAAAATTACAAGTGGATGATGATGATGATGATGATATATAAAATGTTATAATTATATGTATAGCGTAAATGTATATGATGTATACAATTTTATGCATATATACATGACCTTGTATAAAATTCCATGAAGGAGGCAGGACAACTGCACAATAAAAGCCTTGTTTGGGAACACTGTAGTTGAGGAACTGTAAATCACTGGTACGAAAAATTCCCTTCTGTCTATTAGTACTGGCCAGAAGGGTTTCATATCCACTGCACATACATAAAGTTAAGGGAGGGGGGAGGGTTTCTTCTTTATGATTTCTACATAATCAGATATGCCTCTAATATTTACATAATAGATACACGCAGTCCTTGTTTAGCGACTGACTCATTTAGCGACCATTCACAGTTATGACGGTGATGAAAAAGTAACTTTTGTGACCAGTCCTCGCATTTACTACCTTTGCAGGTCTGTAAAGCAAAGGAAAGCTGAAGTAAGATCATAAGCACAGTTGCGGTTTCACTTAGCAACCGCTTTGCTTAACAACCGAGTTGCCAGTCCCAGTTGTGGTCACTAAACAAGGGCTACCTGTATCTGTGACAATACATGTTGAGTCCTAGAGATCCAGTTAAGAAGATAGCAATTTTCATCTCGTAAATTATATTTTCTAATTTTATCATTTCCTTTATCATTTTGTACCATTTTAAAATCAAGGGGAAAGAACGAAGGTGGTAGATGGATGCTGTTCTATCCCCTAGAAGAAATCGTGTGCTTCTGCAAAAAGAACTTGTGCTCTGTGTTTGTCTACTGTGTGGAAATGCCTTTCCTCTCTTCATCTCTCTTTATATCTTTGCATCTTGCTTTGAAAAAAGGTGGAATTTTGAGATAAAATTGTGAAAGGGACTTTGTTTCAACTGCATAACAATGGTTACCATCTGGAGGAAGACTAAGCAGGCATATGGTTACAGACAGACTTCCCAACTATGGGTATGACTGTGTTTTAGCTCAGGATGGAAGAGTGCCAGTTTAGATTATTTACTGCAGAATCTGGAATAATTGAGGAATGGTATGGATGGAAAAGGAAGAGTATTGCTGTAAGAAGAAGACAAGATTTGGCAAATGGAAGGAGATATATGAAATGGTGGTTTTTTTAAGGCGACATGATTGAATGAGGAAAAAACAGGAGCTCTGTCCAGGAGCTGTACCTTGTGTGACTCAGGCCAAGAGGAAAAAGCAGGCAAATACTGCAGAAAGCATGCTGTGTCAGAGAATGTGGACCAGCAGCACAGATTAAATAGCCCCAGAGTTATAGTTTTAGTAGCTATGACTAAGGGGGTGCCATAATTTGGAGACCAGTCAATAGCCAGTATGAGAAAGGCAGAGACCAGCATGAGGAGCAGCAGAAATGGCAATGAGAAGATAGAGCAGCTATTGCTAATTTTCATCTAGGAGGCCAGAGGAGAAGAAACCACATAAAAAACGGTGGCAAGACAACGAATGAAGCAAGTGAGAAAGATCAAAAAATAAAGAAGTGTGTCTGTGTGTACTGGCCACAAAAGAAGGCAAGAGATCAGCCATGAATAGACAGGATTAACTTTGCATCATCTAGAATATGAGTTCCTGATTGTGTGGTCAGGCTTGAGGGATAAATTAGTGATGCTACGGTGCATCATCTTCCAGCTATATAGTGGCATCCCTGTCTGAGCTGCTTGACTTCATTGCCAGAATGGTAGTTGATTTGCTGAGGGATATCAAACTATTGTTGCTGGGGCTGGCTCTTGGGAATTCATGGCCACCATTACAACCATGGGCCTGCCTAAGGTTATTATGGGCCTGCCTCAAACAGGAAGCTATGCATTAGATATGGTCATTATCTTGGAAGAGGTGAGTTGCAATCCATTGGTGGGAGGCATTTCTATTGGTTCTGACCATGGGCATTTTTTTTATAACTGAGGTGCTGGTGCTACCAACCTCCAGAGCTGGGGGGATGGACCAGTTAAGATGGTATGTCTCACATGTCTGGTGTACCCTATGAGCTTTCAAAGGGCACTTGGTAAGTTTCACAGCAATTTGTCATACAGCAGTTAGGCCCCTAGTCAACCTCTGGAATACAAAAGACATGGAAGTACTTGGTAGGATTATTCCCAAGCAATCTCTCCTTGTTTGCTGATCCCAGGGGCTCCTTAGTATACAGATTCTGGAAGGTAATCAACAATGGGGAAAATCTAAGTTCCAAGGAAATTTCTACAACACTGGAGCTATAACAGAAAAACTACTGTTGCTGGTCTTGATCGCTATTACCTCAGAAAAGTGGGGAATTACCAAGAGTTTTTCCCAGGATGAGCACATTGGATAGGTCAACTCTGTCTGGAGAAGGCAGTCCTAAAATACCTTGGTGCCAAACTGTATAGGTTATGCAGGCTTTTTAGGTTAAAACAAGCATTTTGAGTTATACCCAGAAACCTACTGGCGAGCAGTTCAGGGCCCACAGTAATGTGTTCCTGGCAACTAGAATCAGTGAATAATTGGACTACCATATTTTGTACCTCTGTAATTACAGAGCTCTTGTGGGTGGGGGGGAAAGGAAATGAAAATGACCTGATGAGCTGGCAGAAAAGGAGTTGGAGAAGATTATGATAGCTAGCAAACTATGAAGTAGTTTGGCTACTGGAGATTTGCAGGTTTCTGGGTAGACTGAAGACACCAAAGAGTTTCTGGATGAAGATCAGCATGGCTTCAAAGAAAGTGGTTCCCTGCCCACAATTTCCAGAGGGAGAAGAGGATCTGAAGACAAGATCCACATTCTGCTTAGCCATGAAAGATTCCCAGATAAGCATAATTAAAGCCCTTGATTAACTCTAAGAAGGTGAATTTAGTTATATTGGCACACATAGCTATAGTTTAGAATAGATACCATGACATAGTAGCAGAAGTGTGACTCTTGAAGGCATGGAGATATCTCAGCTTGGATTGTCATGCATGATTTTTTATCTCTTGATTCTGTTCCCCCATAGTCTTTTTCTAATCTAACGAATTCTAAAGAATAAAGTTATAAATCAAGTTGCCACATTCCAGCCTCTCTTCTAAAGTCTTTGTGGGCTAGTGAAGAAGAGAGGGGATCCTTTGCTTAAGCTAAATGCTGCTTGTGTGATTAGCCTTGAAGGTTGAAAGGGAAACCAGTGCTTTCTATCTTCCAATATTACAAATAAAGAAAAAAATAATAACTCACAAGAAGGTCTTTGTGTGCTGTAGTTTGTCTGGTTAGATCTTGGGAACTTGTACACACACACACATGACAGGTTGAATGTGCTAAGCATGGCTTAGTATTAATCATAAATATTTCCTTAGAGAATGCGCACCAAATAATATAACAAACAGCAGAATAATGTTTTAATTTTGATTTGCTTGTCCTAATCCCTTTGTAAAGTTTGACCTGGTTTTGTTTTTGATTAGGTAAGTGAAAAAAAGTAAAAGATATATAGCAGCCAAATTGGGGGTGGAGATTTTGCTCACATGTGGCCCAGTTTTCATTTTGTTAAGTATTTTCTCAGGGAATGAAAACAAAGCCAGAGTAGCAGGGACACTATATTTTATGGCTTCTCCTGTTATTAGGTCTACGTTGGGAGGCCAGAAAGGAGAGTCAGCCATTCTTTAATTTCCTATCTGAATTGGACAGCATGTCTGATTGTGATTAAGGTGAGATAATTTAAATCAAATAATAATATAGACTGTTATTAAGGAAGTCCATCATGATCAAGGTTTGAGTCCAGAGCTGGGTTCAGATGATATGTTAAGCCAGGCCAAATGGCTTTGCATGTTGTGTGAGCACACTAATTGATGCTTCACCTTCATCAGATTGCTTCTATTCACTGAACAGCACTGAAGTTATTTGAAGGGCATCTGTAACAAAACAGGTGGTGTTTAAAATATGCTAGGACGAAAATTCTGATTGAAGGATTGATAACAATCCAGGCATTCTGCTGAGCTTTTTTAAACTGACAGAAAATGAGAGAGGAAGTCTTTAGATTACTGTTTAATAGCCCGTTTTTTAATTCTATGTCTGCATATTTGGAAAAAACTTGCAAAAAGAAAACACTGCCTTCCTTTCTCTGTCCTCCCCCTTAATATGTGCACATTTTTAATTAATTAATTTATTTTTATTTATTTGTCATATTTATATCCCGCCCATCTCCCCTGCAAGGAGGGACCCTGGGCGGTTTTTTCTCTTATATTGCAATGAAAGTTTACAGAGTGGGGATGACCTTCTGTTCCATAGTGTTGGGGTTGGCCTCCAGAGCTCCTCACAAAGTTGCTGTTTCATAAAGTTTAATGTGACAGAAGGCAACATTCTTAAATTAATGAGAAATAATTACCTTTGGTTTTTCTTCTCGCCTGTATCACTTTTTCAAGTGTGGCTCCTGGTACACCACTTAAAGATTAAGTGCTGCCCTTAGACTGAAATAATTTGTACATGCATGCTCTATAGAGCTATTAAATACTCTTGGAAGATGCTGTTGCCTCTGTTTTCCTGTTAGCATCAGTGTCACTTGCTTGCTAGCCAATACAAGAATGTCACTTAGTAAATGGTAAATTGAAGCTGTTTGCTTTTTTCCTTCCTTGGCTCAGTTCCTCTACCTCTTCTGTTGAGGACAAATCTCTTTGCAACCTTTTCAGTCACAACACACATTCCACAGATAGAACTGAGCCTTGGAATTCAGAACCCTGGTATGTATATGCCTTTCAGTCCTCCTGGTAGCTGCAGATTGGCTTTCTTGCATCTCTGACCTTCAAGAAATCAGCATCCATTATTGTCATTTGTATATCCTGTGCACTGTTACAGCAACTATTCTAGTCTTCTAGCATGTTCTGCTGATTTTAATACTGTATCTTCTCTAATTCTCTCCCTTTGTCCAATTCTTCCTACCCCTCAATGTTTACTGATGTTGACTGCTAATCTAGGCTTACTGTTTAAGATGGGAAAAGACATACAGACACAGAAAGATATGTTCCTTAATTATGATGACGTCTGCTTTTTTCCTATTTTTCCTTAATCCATTTTGAATTACTGCTTTTCTTAAAATTTGTTCCAGTGTATATTTGCATACATGTTTTGTGTGTATTTATTTATTTACACTGACATATTTTGCTAGCATTTCTTGTGATCCTTTGTTACTCTTGCAGATATGTGTTTGAATAAGAGCCATTTCCCCCCTCCCCTTTCCTTTTTTAAAAAATCCTCCCTGCTCCATCCTGCAGTGAAGTCACAATCCAGTGTTTGTAGACTTCGTGTGATGTCACAGAGTCAGTCTTGTGACTTCACTTGCAGTCTCAAACAGAAGGTGCAAGACGGGGTTTGGAGGAGAGGGGAGGGGAAAAAACCCACCTCTTCCCATTGCCCTCACTCTCTTCGTTGTAAATCCAGTAGCTGAGATAAATCGGAAGGGGGTGGGGAGAAGCAGCAGGAAAAAAAAGCTGAGAATGATGCCTGAAAGCAGGTACAGTAGAACTGGCTTTATGTCTGTCTTCTTCTGGTTGGAAGTTCCAGTTGCCCCGGAGAGGCCAGATTTTGCAGACCATGCGCACGTGGGGGAGGGGGTGGTGCTGCTGGGGGTAGTGTGTGTGCGCGCGTGTCACCCAGTGACGCTCTGGCTGTACGGTGCCATCGGCTGTAGTGTGTTTGTGTGTGAGAGTGTGTGCGCCTGGGGAAGGAGGCAGTGAGCGATGGCAGGCGAGTGAGCCGCTTTAGACCATTTCTCAGAGGCAGGCAGCTGGCGTCCTATTGGGCTGGCCGCGGCGAGCCCCTTCCTTGTCCGTTTCAAAAGGCCGCAGCTGCTCGCTGCAGTCTGTCTTGCGGCTTTGCGCATGTGACATAAATGGGTTATTGCGCTTGGGCGCCTCTTAGGTCGATGTCGTATTTTCTGTTTTACTTTTGCTTTGCAGGTTACTGGGGGCGGGGGTGGCAGCAGTTTGCCCAGAGCAAGGAGAGCCCAGGGAAAGAGAGGGCCTTGGGGTCATATTCCCCAAGAGTTCGGTTTGGGGGGCGACGATTCTTCGGCGACTGAGAAAGAAGAAAAAAATCTCGTTCTCCATCTTTTGCACTGACGACATCATAATAGCAATGCGGATGCAGCAACAGCAGCAAGCAACACTCGGTTTCCCTCCCCCGCCGGCGGGTGCGTTTGCCTAAGCTTTCGCCGCCTTTCCTTCTCGTCTCTAGCGCCGTTTTTTGTCATTTGTATCAAGAACAGGTTTTGTTTTGCACGGGCGGCAAATGGGTGGCTTCCCCTGAGCGTTCTGGTATAATCAGGCTGGTGTGAGAGAATCAAACCGTAGGCATTTAAGCGACGGAGCAAGGGCTTTTCTTTTCGGGGGCTGTCCAGAAAACCGTCGTTTTCTGTTTCCATTTTGTGCCTTGCGAGAGAAGGACGGGGAGGGAGCGCGAGGCGGAAGGATGCGTAACGCTCTTTCGTCTCTCCGCACTTGTTAAATGCATGGCTCCGGAGGAGGGAAGACTTAAAGGGTGCTCTGCAGGTGAAGGGTGCCCTCCTCTCTCCACATCTAGGGAGGCGTTTGCTGACAAAAAATAGCCCTCTTGCTTCCTATTCAAAACGTTGATTTTCATACTGATCTGCCAGTATTGTATGCTTTACCATCACAACAGCCAGGAAGTCACTCTGTCCTTTTGTTTGCCTCCTGGTCCCAGGCTAAAAAGGAGGACTAGGGTAGCAGCAGCTGGGAAGATTTGCTTGATCTTAACTGGACTGAAGTCAGAACCTCCAGAATACTGATTTCTCAGTACACTTACTTTGCCACTTACTATTTTTCCTTTAATATTTTCTGCAGTTTTTGCCAGTGTATTGAAGACTGGCAACTTTGCCAGCATTGACCTGGTTTTTAAGAGCAAATAACATTCATTTAGTAACCCTAACTCTAGATAGTAATATTAATGATGGGGGATTCCAAACAGAGGTCCTCTGTGGATCCCAGACTTGCCTGGAAGTTACTTCCAAACTGTGACTCTGATTTTAGTTCCAAATGTATGAATGACAGACAAGAGCCATTATAGGGTAATGAAAACAGCAATTTTGGATTATGGGCTGCCTGCATATTTTAGTCCAGAACTTGAGGGCCAGCACACTACAGTACCTGATACTATCATACTGAGACAGTGCGTTGTCATCTGCGTCGGGTAGCAAAGTGTTTTCAGGCCCAATTCAAAGGCTAGATTTTAACCATTACATCTGGGTTGATTACCTCTATTTGTTCTTCTGAACAGTATTTCCTGAATCTCTTTCTCCACCATTAGAACAGGAAGCTCAGAGATGCATGCTTTCTATGATAGCATGTTTGTTGTTTATTCGTTCAGTCGTTTCCAACTCTTCGTGACTTCATGGACCAGTCCACGCCAGAGCTTTCTGTCGGCCGTCACCATCCCCAGCTCCCCAATGGTTGAGTCTGTCACCTCCAGAATATCATCCATCCATCTTGCCCTTGGTCGGCCCCTCTTCCTTTTGCCTTCCACTTTTCCTAGCATCAGCTTCTTCTCCAGGGTATCCTGTCTTCTCATTATGTGGCCAAAGTACTTCAGTTTTGCCTTTAATATCATTCCCTCAAGTGAGCAGTCTGGCTTGATTTCCTGGAGTATGGACTGGTTTGATCTTCTTGCAGTCCAAGGCACTCTCAGAATTTTCCTCCAACACCACAGTTCAAAAGCATCTATCTTCCTTCGCTCAGCCTTCCTTATGGTCCAGCTCTCACAGCCATAGGTTACTACAGGGAATACCATTGCTTTAACTATGCGGACCTTTGTTGTCAGTGTGATGTCTCTGCTCTTAACTATTTTATCAAGATTTGCCATTGCTCTCCTCCCAAGAAGTAGACGTCTTCTGATTTCCTGGCTGCAGTCAGCGTCTGCAGTAATCTTTGCGCCTAGAAATACAAAGTCTGTCACTGCCTCCACTTTTTCTCCCTCTATTTGCCAGTCATCAATCAAGCTCGTTGCCATAATCTTGGTTTTTTTGAGGTTTAACTGCAACCCAGCTTTTGCACTTTCTTCTTTCACCTTCGTCATAAGGCTCCTCAATTCCTCCTCGCTTTCAGCCATCAAAGTGGTATCATCTGCATATCTGAGATTGTTAATGTTTCTTCCAGCGATTTTAACTCCAGCCTTGGCTCTAGCCCAGCATGTCGCATGATGTGTTCTGCGTACAGGTTGAATAGGTAGGGTGAGAGTATACAGCCCTGCCGTACTCCTTTCCCAATCTTAAACCAGTCCGTTGTTCCGTGCTCTGTTCTTACCGTTGCTACTTGGTCATTATACAGATTCCTCAGGAGGCAGACAAGATGACTTGGTATTCCCATACCACCAAGAACTTGCCACAATTTGTTATGATCCACACAGTCAAAGGCTTTAGAATAGTCAATAAAACAGAAATAGATGTTTTTCTGAAACTCCCTGGCTTTCTCCATTATCCAGCGGATATTGGCAATTTGGTCTCTAGTTCCTCTGCCTTTTCTAAACCCAGCTTGTACATCTGGCAATTCTCGCTCCATGATAGCATGTACTGTAACTTAAATGTTACTTGTCCTTTTGGACTTTAAACATCTCCATTTAGAAACCCTTAAAGAGCTTGGTTTCACTCACACATGTATGCTGTGCTAAATGTGGACTCTAGATAATGAACTGGAGAATTCTAACCAGGATTACTTCAACATTTTGCCTACAAAATATTCCATATTCTTCCTACAGCAGCTTGCGTTGTGCCTATGCTGTAATATATTTTGGGTGCCAATGAAGACTTTTTAAAAAATTTCCACACATTTTTAGGTTAGTTTTCCACACATGCTATTTGTATTAGTTTTCCTTTGTGTTATATTTTCACTGTTTTTGCACTTCAGGTTTTAATTGATTGTATAATGCCCACTGAATTTCAGTTAGTAGGTAACTAACTAGGTAACATGCAGAGAGGGCATGCTGCGGACCCCGTTGGTAAGGGAATTTAACTTGGCGGGGTCCAGAAGGCGGGCCTTCTCTGCAGTGGCGCCCACCCTCTGGAACATTCTACCCCCTGTGGTAAGGCAGGCCCCCTCGCTCCCGGCCTTCCGGAAGAACTTAAAGACCTGGTTCTGCTGCCTCGCCTGTGATGGGAAGGGTAACAGCTCCTCCTGGGGATGGCTGGCGCCATAGAGCCCTCTTTTAAATATGATCTGATAGCCCTTGGATTTTATATTTAACTTATTTTTTTCTTGTATGGTGCTTGTATTGTATTGAATTGTATTTTATATATTTTAATTGTTGATTTTACTGTAAACCCTTCGGGTGAGATGGGCGGTGATAGAAATTGGAAAAGAAAATATGAGCTCCAAAATGTGTCATCTGGTTGGGGATGCTGGGGATGAAATTGAGGAATTCAACAGTGATAGAAAAGTTTATTCTAAGAGTGAGATCGGGATTTCTATTGAGATGCTGGATGAAGATCCGATAGTGGAGTTGGAGAAATTTAAGGGAGAGAGTGATTTGCAAGCCACAAGTGAAACTGATCTTCTGGAGGAATGCTATGAAAAAGAAGGGGTTATTATGTATGGGAGGCTTTCTGAAGAGAAGTCAGAGTTTTTGAGGGGGGCAGTTGGGCTGTTTGATCTTTTTTAGAAAAAAGCTCTGTATACATTGTGGGAATATGTAAATGCTGTGGTTTATTTTGAAGTGGGATAAGTGTTAAAGAATATTTATCTGGATTGCTTTTAAGGTTTGGCTGATTTCATTTATCTTTAATGATTTAGATTAAGATTAATAAAGTATTAAAATGTCTACTTGGAGGGTTTTGGGTTTATTAAGATTAAGTTCATTAAAATTGTTGTATTATTAAGTATAATGGCAGACAATTTATGTGCTTTTTAGTTTGATTTCTATTATAGTAGACAGAAATGTATACAATAGTAGGAGGGGAATAATTAAATAAATGTTATTTTTGGGGAGGGGGAAGTTGTGTAGGAGGTTTATATGAATTTTGCTTTTTTTTTCTTTTAATATATGGGGAGGGAGTAACTGTACTTAGTGATTTTTATAATGTGCTAATGTGGAATGATTTATAGAAATAATGTGGTTTTGGTTTAATATAGAGTAAGTGATTGATTATGGAAAATTTTTGTATATCCTTGCTGTTAAAAGTCAGAAGTCACACTTCTCTGTAACTTTGAAAGATTTTTCTCTTGTGTTTTCACACTTTTAGTTTTTTTCTTTTTTTTGTTTTTTCGTAGCTTTTATCTTTGCTTGAAACTTAATAAAATTCTTATAAAAAAAGAAATGCTTCAGTGACTACAGTAGTATTTTCAGTTAATATTACTGTTATTTTCAGCCAATATTACTGGTTGATTATTAAAAACTTTTACTGTAAGGTCTTCATTGGAATCTTTATTCTACAGTACAGTACTAAACAGGTTGAAAGGTACTGTACAGTACTGTACCTTTTTTTCCTGCTGTAGTAAACTCTGCAGCTTTTGTTACTGTACAATACTGTATATAAATCTGATTTTTATAAAACAACTGTATTAAAAACAGTAAACCAGCATTCAGTATTGTTAAATATAATTAAAAATCAGACAGGCAGAGGATAAAACATGCATGACACCATACAAATCTCTACTTAAGTTAAACAAAAATGGGGGAAAAAATTAAAAGCAAGCATAAGTACAGTACTGAATGGAAAAAGTACTTACCTTTCCTGTACACTACTGTGAGGTACACACAAGCCTCCCTCTGCCGGCTGCTAAATCACAGTAAGTAGTGCGACGATGTGACCGGGCCTGCTACCTCAGATATCCAGTGTCGTAAGCCTGGAGGACTTCCTGGTACCAAAGGGCGGTCATGTGACCCAAAATGGCCGCCGCTTCCAGGATGGCCGAATCCAGGTCATGTGATCACTGAGGTCTTGTGAGGATCGTAATTTCGGGCCCCAGTCTGAAATCTACTTTTGGGGTACCATTGTAACTTTGAACGGCCTTTCAGTGGCTGGTTGGTAAGTGAAGACTACCTGTAGAGAGAAACCACATTTACACACCATTCAAAAGAGGCAATAAAAAAGTTAAGAAGGAAACGAAAAGACCAGAAGACATCCTCTCCAGCAGCCTACACCCAGATAAGCAGGGATTAACACCAGACAAAGAATCAAGCAGAAAACAATACCCAAATCAAGGGACTACCAAGGAGACAAACAATCAAGCAGAAAACCATACCCTAATTAAGGAACTACCAAGGAGAAAACTACTATGTATATAAACAGGGAGCAAAACCCCATACACACTAGCACTGATGATGTTACCTAGTTGGGCAATCAAACGTCTGCAAGCAAACAACCAAGCCCAGAGAGCACCACGGACTCCACAGTTCAACCCTGAGCTACATATATTCTCTTCTATTGTTTACCATTACTCCAAGATCTTCATCAGTCACTACTAGCTCTAATTCCATTAGTTTGTATGAGTAGTTATGATTTTAGACATCAATGTGCATCACTTTATATTTGTTCACATTGAATGATATCTGCCGTTTTGATGCCCATCCCCCTAATGTGCAGGAATCCCTTTGGACCTCTTTGCAGCCCCTTACTGTTATTACCACTCTGAACAATTTAGTGTCATCAGCAAACTTGGCTATTCCACTAGTAACGTCTTATTCCAAATCATTTATGAATATATTAAAAAGCATTGGTCCTAGGACAGAACTCTGGAGGACCCCACTAGTTACATCCGTCCATTGTGAGAAATGTCCTTTTACGCCTGCTCTTTGTTTTCTATTCTTTAATTAGTTGCTTATCCATAAGAGGACCTACTCTTTTGCTCCATGGGTCTTAAACTTACAGAAAAGTCTTTGATGAGGGACTTTATCAAAAGCTTTTTGAAATAAATAGATGATCATCTACTGGCTGGTCCTTATCCGCATGTTTATGAACACTGTAAAAAACCTGTTAGATTAGAGGAAGAAATGGCAGATTGAAGACAGTCCCATGAAAGTGGAGTCGACAACCATGGCAGAATGAAGAGCTGGCAAGTAGACTGGCTTTTCATTAATTCCTCTCCAGACAAGGAGAGGACTTGAGATTGCCCACAAGCGCTCCAGACAGTTGCTCCTCACAAGAAGACTGCAAGACAGCGTGTCCAGCAGATTTAGAGCTCTGGGAGATGAGGGAATAACCATCTCGCTCAAACTGTGGTTGACGCCTTTGAACGGACACTAAGTTCGATTTTCAGCTATTAGCAACCTTTGGATCAACACGTTTTACAGCACTGAGTGAGTTTCCTTCAGTCCTTAGCAAAAGAAGTTTTAAATACAAGTTTAAGGACTTAAAAAAATGGAGGTGGGGACAGCAAAAGTGATTAAAACGTTGATTTTAGAAATTTACAAACGGACTAAGGGTCCAGATAAATTTGAAATAAGATTTTGAAATTAATTATAAAGAACCCTTCCTGTGGAAAAATGCTTTTGTTTTGAATTCTTTTTTAAAAAACATAAGACTTTAAAAATTGGAAACTAAAGGGAACTAGAAGGAACTAAAGATTAAAATTAAAGGAGAAGAACACTTAAATTTTACTTAATAATACAGAATGAAGCAAAATATTTTAACATTGGACATATTGAAGGATATTTTTGAACAATGGACCCAGAAGTTAATTTTAAGAGTGTCTGTATGGAAGAGGAACAAGTATTACCCCCCCCCCCCGCCCTGGGTGATCAGAACAGCTGATTTGAAATACAAAGAGAAGACTGAATGAGAATGCTCTCAATGCTATTGTGTTTTGTATGTCTGTTTCTTTGCTTCCTTCTGAAGCAAACTTCCCCTAAAAATCCTTTTTTGTTAGTCAGAGCCCCTTCTCTTTCCCTCCCTCATTATGCATGTGTGTGTGTCCCACATACTTCCTGTACTTTACAGTCTCTACAGCAATACTCACATGCATGTGCACACATACTGCTTATAATGCAAAGGTAAAGTAAAGGTTCCCCCGCACAGTCGTGTCCGACTCTAGGGGCCCGTGCTCGTATATACTGTATATATCAATATACATATATATAGAGAGAGATACTGAGTTAGATCATCAGCCATTGGATTTCATTTTTTATTAATATTTATTTTTAACTTTAATTGTATTTATATATTGTAATTTATTTTCTATCTATCTATCTATCTATCTATCTATCTATCTATCATCTATCTATCACATTTGTATCCTGCCCATCTCCCCCACAAGGAGGGACCCTGGGCGGTTCACAGCAAAAATTTAAAATCACTAAAAACTATAAATATCAATAAAAACAAAATGTACATACATATATTACACAATTTGATCCAGAATGGTAGGTTTCATCGCATCGGTCGATAAGGCTGGATACGGCAGATCTAGGGGGCCAGCCAACCCCAAGACTGGCTGTTCCCCTCCCCTCCTCAAGCATGGTGACATAACCAGGTTTTTAGATTTTTTCTAAAGTCCAGGAGAGAGTATATAAATATATATTTATATACTGTAATTTATTGTTTTATTATTTATGTTATTGTAAACTGCCCAGAGTTCCTCCGGTGGGAGGAGATGGGCGGTGACAAATCTAATATATATATATATATATATATATAGATAGATAGATAGATAGATAGATAGATAATAGTAAGTAAAAATAATAAAATAAAATAATAATAAGTAAAAATGCAAGTAGATAAATAGGTACCACTCCGGTGGGAAGGTAACAGCGTTCCGTGCGCCTCGGCGTTCAGTCATGCTGGCCACATGACCACGGAAGTGTCTATGGACAACACTGGCTCCCTCAGCCGAGAATCGGAGATGAGCGCCGCCCCCTAGAGCCGGATACGACTGACGACTGGAAGGGGAAACCTTACCTTATCATCAGCTTATAATGTGCACATGCACAAATAGCAGGATTCCTGACTGACAGATCTATTGATCTCCTGGGACTTTGATACTCCAGTTAAAAAGAAAAAAGTTAAGCCCCAGCTCTAAAAACCCTTTTGGAGGCTTCTTTCCAACCATGTGGCTGGAAAATCTACAGGTGGTTATTTTGAGGTGAAGAACTTACAGAAATTGTAATATAGGCTCTAAAATGTTCCTTATTTTTTAATTCTGGAAAGAAAGTATATTTGCAACATTTCCCTAAGCAGGATTCCACTGCCCTTTTTTTGAGCTGAGGATCACATAAGACTTTTGAGTGGCATTCCAAAGGTCACATTGCAGAATTTAGGGACTATGACAAAAGCTAAAAGTAAATTAATTAAAATTACAATGATTAAATTAATTTGTTCTCTAAGTAACAATTGACTGTCACATTAAAAATTAACATTTGGAGGAGCTCTGGAGGCTGAACTCAAGTATTGGGGGTACATAAGTACATAGCCCTGAGATCCTTCCCTGTAGCTAAATTTTGTGATCACCTACCATTCCTTCATTTGTCAAACTTTTTTTTTGAAGTCCGCTGAAGTTGCAAGTAAGATTTTACCTTATTATATTTGATCTTAGCCAAGAGACCAGGAAGCAATCTCTGTAGAGCTCATGCGCAACACTGCCACCTAAAATTTTAGTTCAAATGTAGGGGGGGGGGGTTTTCCTCTTGGCTCCCTTGCTTCTCTGATCTTACAGGATAATTTTCTGTTATCATGGAAGATTTATCAACTGACATTTTACTTTGTCTGCTTCAGAAAAAGCCCCGTTTAGAGCTGAAGCAAAAGGCTTTTGACAATAACATCCAGAAAGATCTGAGCATTTCCCCCACCTTGTATGGGACGGGTCTATTTAGAAGACTTTTCTCCCTTGCCAGCATTGTTTTCCAGTTTTACAGTGGTTGTCTTCCTTCAGGACCACTTCCAGTTGTATTGGTGTGGGGGAGAGGTTATTCCCTAGCCCCCTCCTCTGTGGGTGTCACGGGTTGACTCTAGCACTTGCAATTATCTCTAGTTTGTGCCCTTCAAATATTGTCTGTAAAATGTCCACTCACTCAGCAGAATTTTAAGTAGTAGTAATATTAAAAACTTCCTTTCTTATGTATTCTAAATTCACCCAAGTGATCAGTTATTCCTTCTGAATATGATGATTCAGAAATTTCCAAATAACAAGTTATGGGATACCACCACACTGTCAAACATTGTGACTTGTAATGCAAACTGAATAACAAAAGCTTTTAAAATCCAATAATAGATTGGTTTTAAGTCCATTAAAGAACCCTATTACTATTCTTTTATCAGATGTAGCTGATAATCCATATTTCCATGCTGTGAAACACTTCAGCTGGTGAATCAGCAGCTCAAATTGCTCTTAAGAGAATCTAGTTAAGTTTTCCCCCATAATCAGTTGACAATATTAGTTGTATCTCTGAACCACTGTCTTATATCTCACATGAATAGATCAACTCTTGCCCAGGTTATATAATTCACAGTTAAATTATCAAACTACCTAAGGAAAAAAAATAGTGTTCCATTTAAGTTTAGGATGAACATGAGACCCAGGAAAAGGGCCTTTTTTGTCATGGCACCTGCCCTCTGAAACAATTCCCCCCAGAGATTAGACTTGCCCTGATCCTGCTGGTCTTTCATAAGGCCTGGTACCCCGGGTTTGTGGTTAAGCGCTTATCATGCTTGTGTTAATTGTTGTGTTGGTTTTTTTACCTCCACTGCTATATATGTTATTTATTGATTTGTTGTAAAATAAAATGTTTTATGTTAAATCATAGTTAGCTGCACAGAGTCATGTATTTGAGATGGGCAGCCTACAAATTGAATGGATGGATATATAAATAGATAGATAGATGCACTTAACATCAATAGCTTCTCTTCTGTTGTGGGCCCTGATTATGGAACAAGGCAGTACCTCCCCTTCTTACAGTTTAGCAGTGGCCTGAAAATAGTCATTTTTATTCATACCTTTACTGTAGAGTTTTTAATAATTTGTATCATATGTGTTTGTAAGTTGCCTGTGCCATTAATAGGAGTGGGTGGCATATAGCTTTTTAAAATAAATTGAATAATTTATTTTAGAAGTGGGTGGGAATATTTATTTATTTGTTTGTTTGTTACATTTATATCCCGCCCATCTCCCCCACAAGGAGGGACCCTGGGCGGTTCACAAGAAGTTTAAAATCAATTAAAACAATAAATATCAATAATAAATTACACACACACACACACACACACACACACATATATATATATATATATATATATACACATACATACATACATACATACACACACACACACATACTCCAGCAAAGGAGATCGTTACCTTGTCGTGGTGCTGGAGCTTGAGCACCTCAATGAAACCATGAGCTAAACCGTGAAGGGACACCCAAGACGGGAAGGTCGTGGCAGAGAGGTCAGACTAAATACGATCCCTGGGGAAGGTAATGGCAACCCACCCCAGTATTCTTGCCATGAAAACTAAATGGATCAGTACAACCAAAGATATGTCGGTATACCATCGGAAGATGGGACTCCCAGGTTGGAAGATGGTCAAAATGCTACTGGGGAGGAACAGAGGATATGTTCAACTAGCCCCAGATGTGATGACGCAGCTAGCTCAAAGCCGAAAGGACGGCTAGCGGCCGACGGTGCTGGTGGTGAACGACGAATCCGATGTTCTAAAGATCAACACACCATAGGAACCTGGAATGTAAGATCTATGAGCCAGGGCAAATTGGATGTGGTTATTGGTGAGATGTCAAGATTAAATATAGACATTTTAGGTGTCAGTGAACTGAAATGGACTGGAATGGGCCACTTCACATCAGATGACCACCAGATCTACTACTGTGGACAAGAGGACCACAGAAGAAATGGAGTAGCCTTCATAATTAATAATAAAGTGGCTAAAGCAGTGCTTGGATACAATCCAAAAAATGATAGAATGATCTCAATTCGAATTCAGGGGAAGCCATTTAACATCACAGTGATCCAAATATACGCCCCAACCACAGATGCTGAAGAAGCAGAAGTAGATCAGTTCTATGAGGATCTGCAGCACCTACTAGATAATACACCAAAAAGAGATGTTATTTTCATTACAGGAGACTGGAATGCTAAGGTGGGTAGTCAGACGACACCTGGAATTACAGGCAAGCATGGTCTGGGAGAACAAAATGAAGCAGGACATAGGCTGATAGAATTTTGCCAAGACAACTCACTGTGCATAACAAACACTCTCTTCCAACAACCTAAAAGACGACTTTATACATGGACTTCACCAGATGGTCGACACCGAAATCAGATTGACTACATCCTTTGCAGCCAAAGGTGGCGGACATCTATACAGTCGGTAAAAACAAGACCTGGAGCTGACTGTAGTTCAGATCACGAACTTCTTATTGCACAATTTAGAATCAGACTAAAGAGAATAGGGAAGACCCACAGATCAGTTAGATATGAGCTCACTAATATTCCTAAGGAATATGCAGTGGAGGTGAAGAATAGATTTAAGGGACTAGATTTAGTAGATAGGGTCCCAGAAGAACTATGGACAGAAGTTCGCAACATTGTTCAGGAGGCGGCAACAAAAAACATCCCAAAGAAAAAGAAAACCAAGAAGGCAAGATGGCTGTCTGCTGAAACACTGGAAGTAGCCCAAGAAAGAAGGAAAGCAAAAGGCAACAGTGATAGGGGGAGATATGCCCAATTAAATGCAAAATTCCAGAGGTTAGCCAGAAGAGATAAGGAATTATTTTTAAACAAGCAATGTGCGGAAGTGGAAGAAGACAATAGAATAGGAAGGACAAGAGACCTCTTCCAGAAAATTAGAAACATCGGAGGAAAATTCCAGGCAAAAATGGGTATGATCAAAAACAAAGATGGTAAGGACCTAACAGAAGCAGAAGAGATCAAGAAAAGGTGGCAAGAATATACGGAAGATCTGTATAGGAAGGATAATAATATTGGAGATAGCTTTGACGGTGTGGTCAGTGAGTTAGAGCCAGACATCCTGAAGAGTGAGGTTGAATGGGCCTTAAGAAGCATTGCTAATATCCCAGCTGAACTGTTTAAAATCTTGCAATATGATGCTGTCAAGGTGATGCATGCCATATGCCAGCAAATTTGGAAAACACAAGAATGGCCATCAGATTGGAAAAAATCAACTTATATCCCCATACCAAAAAAGGGAAGCACTAAAGAACGTTCAAACTATCGAACAGTGGCACTTATTTCACATGCCAGTAAGGTAATGCTCAAGATCTTGCAAGGTAGACTCCAGCAATTCATGGAGCGAGAATTGCCAGATGTACAAGCTGGGTTTAGAAAAGGCAGAGGAACTAGAGACCAAATTGCCAATATCCGCTGGATAATGGAGAAAGCCAGGGAATTTCAGAAAAACATCTATTTCTGTTTTATTGACTTATCTAAAGCCTTTGACTGTGTGGATCATAACAAATTGTGGCAAGTTCTTGGTGGTATGGGGATACCAAGTCATCTTGTCTGCCTCCTGAGGAATCTGTATAACGACCAAGTAGCAACGGTAAGAACAGAGCACGGAACAACGGACTGGTTTAAGATTGGGAAAGGAGTACGGCAGGGTTGTATACTCTCACCCTACCTATTCAACCTGTACGCAGAACACATCATGCGACATGCTGGGCTTGATGAATCCAAGGCTGGAGTTAAAATCGCTGGAAGAAACATTAACAATCTCAGATATGCAGATGATACCACTTTGATGGCTGAAAGCGAGGAGGAGTTGAGGAGCCTTATGACGAAGGTGAAAGAAGAAAGTGCAAAAGCTGGGTTGCAGTTAAACCTCAAAAAAACCAAGATTATGGCAACGAGCTTGATTGATGACTGGCAAATAGAGGGAGAAAACGTGGAGGCAGTGACAGACTTTGTATTTCTAGGCGCAAAGATTACTGCAGACGCTGACTGCAGCCAGGAAATCAGAAGACGTCTACTTCTTGGGAGGAGAGCAATGGCAAATCTTGATAAAATAGTTAAGAGCAGAGACATCACACTGACAACAAAGGTCCGCATAGTTAAAGCAATGGTATTCCCTGTAGTAACCTATGGCTGTGAGAGCTGGACCATAAGGAAGGCTGAGCGAAGGAAGATAGATGCTTTTGAACTGTGGTGTTGGAGGAAAATTCTGAGAGTGCCTTGGACTGCAAGAAGATCAAACCAGTCCATACTCCAGGAAATCAAGCCAGACTGCTCACTTGAGGGAATGATATTAAAGGCAAAACTGAAGTACTTTGGCCACATAATGAGAAGACAGGATACCCTGGAGAAGAAGCTGATGCTAGGAAAAGTGGAAGGCAAAAGGAAGAGGGGCCGACCAAGGGCAAGATGGATGGATGATATTCTGGAGGTGACAGACTCAACCATTGGGGAGCTGGGGATGGTGACGGCCGACAGAAAGCTCTGGCGTGGACTGGTCCATGAAGTCACGAAGAGTCGGAAACGACTGAACGAATAAACAACAACAAAATACATACATACATACATACACACACACACACACATATACATATACATACATATATATACATATATACACATAAACATTATACAATATATGATTACAGAATATCTTTTGCTTTAAGCAGTTCTAATGTAGCATTAAAGTTACTTTTTTAAAAAAAATTAGAATATTAGACAGTGCTTGTGGCTTGCTATTCAATTTTGGTTTGATTTCAGGAGAAAGCTGATTGTCTAGTTGCTGTGAATTTCTCACTTATATGAGATAATTTCTTTTTTCCCTGTTCCTCTCTGATGAAATAAACATGAAGTCTGGTATCACCTTTAAGAATAACCAAGTTTATTATTGTGAACTGCTGCTCATTTTGTGTTTATTTTCTTGTCAGAGACAAGAAAGAAAGCTTTTCCCCCAATCTTCCTGATGGAGTTACTCTGTTCTAAAGTGGTATTTAGGATAACTATCATGATTAAATCATGATTTTTAAAAAAGCTTAAATTTCCAAAACAATATATGCATACAAATCTTTCTATAAAACACACTGTAACAGAGCACTCCTTAAAAAAAAGACAATATAAAAAGATGAGGTATTCACAATAATGACATTTTTCTATACTGCCAACAAGGGATGCTTCTAATGATTTAGATAATGGAGATTTATTGACTTGCTGGCCTCTTCTGCGTGCTGGGGACAATCCTTGCCAGCTAACTATAAATCTTGGGTGAAAAAATTATTGCTGTTCTGGCATCTGTTGGGGGAAGAGAAAGCTTCTCATTTCAACTCATGGTGGCTTTTCTCTTAGTTCAGGCTAGCCAATATCTTCTGGCATCTGTTACCCCAATAAAACTCATGTGATTTAAGAAGAAAGGAATTTAGGGTGGAAAAAATATAGTATCACCTGTTCTGCACACTCTTCCACAATATTGTCCCATAGTTACCAAGTGTAAAATGTGTTGTGTTGTGATACACCTCTCCTTTGTATGAAATTGCTAAGGGACCGGGTAAAATACATGATTTTTTTATTGTTTATAACCCTCACATTCTTACAACTCACACATGAAGTTACAAATGACTGCTTACATGAATTATGCTTGTAGTTTTTCTTCAAGCTAAACTTATTCATAACAAATACATTCTTGAAAACATAAAAAACCAACCTCCCATTCCCAGAAACAAATTCCTAAAACAAAGCTCAAAGAACTTCTCCAGTCCTAAAATCTGCAAAAAAACTCACCAGGATATGCACTGTAATTTATACCATGTATGATGCCATAGATGCCATAAAGGGGGCGCGGTGGCTCAGCAGTTAAGACGCCAGGCTTGTCAATCGGAAGGTCGCAAGTTTGGAGGTTCGAATCCCTAGCCCCGCATGACGGAGTGAGCTCCCGCACTCGCCCCAGCTCTTGCCAACCTAGCAATTCGAAAGCATGCAAATGCAAGTAGATAAATAGGTACCACTTCAGTGGGATGGTAACAGCATTCCCCGCACGCCATGCCGGGCACATGACCATGGAAGCTCTTCGGACAACACTGGCTCTTCGGAGATGAGCACCGGCCCCTAGTCGGACACGACTGTATGTGGGAACCTTTACCTTTACCTTTTATGATGCCATACAAGTACTAGGTTGTGATTGGCCTTCTAGGTCTTGACCTGCCTTTTTATTATACAGTGATCCATATTCATGAACCATTACAGGGCCTGCACAGATATTACTGTTCCTTCTACTCTTAAGGAAATGTCTGATTTTATTCTTCTTTTTGGAGTGGTCGGATCAATTATGCTAACTTAATCATTCTGTATAATCATATTGATGATCTTAGTACATATTCAAGGTAGATTCTCTTTCACCTGGAGTATATTGGCATATTAATTTCTTACATGAATTGTAGTTATTAGCAACCCATGTATCTTGGGAATTTAAGATGTTGGTGTCTTAGGCCTGTTATTCAAACCATTTGTGTTGTTTAAAGAAAAGATTATATAACCCATGCAGTGTACCATGGTCCCATCAAGTTTGTTTATTTATTTATTTTCTATCCCTTTATTATTTTTATAAATAACTCAAGGCGGCAAACACACCTAATACTCCTTCCTCCTCCTATTTTCCCCACAACAACCACCCTGTGAGGTGAGTTGGGCTGAGAGAGAGTGACTGGCCCAAGGTCACCCAGCCGGCTTTCATGCCTAAGGCGGGACTAGAACTCACAGTCTCCTGGTTTCTAGCCCGTTGCCTTAACCACTATTTGTAGGTTTTTTTGTTGTTTATTCGTTCAGTTGTTTCCGACTCTTCGCGACTTCATGGACCAGCCCACGCCAGAGCTTCCTGTCGGCCATCGCCATCCCCAGCTCCCCCAAGGTCGAGTCCGTCACCTCCGGAATATCATCCATCCATCTTGCCCTTGGTCGGCCCCTCTTCCTTTTGCCTTCCACTTTCCCTAGCATCAGCATCTTCTCCAGGGTATCCTGTCTTCTCATTATGTGGCCAAAGTACTTCAGTTTTGCCTTTAATATCATTCCCTCAAGTGAGCAGTCTGGCTTGATTTCCCAGAGTATGGACTGGTTTGATCTTTTTATTTATTTATTTATTTTTATTTATTATTTTTATTTGTAGGATTTTATTTGTAGGATTAGGATTCAAATATGAAAAAAGGAATGAAGATTCTGATGGTAGAATGTTTTCTGCAGCCCTATTAATTGATAATCAAATGTAAAGAGGTGAATACTGCTATACACGAAATATTTTGGTGTATGAATATTATAGTATCTTTAGGAATGGCCCATCAAAGGTGTAACTGCTTTTTATCACATCACTTTATCACATCACTACTGAATTGAGAAGTAAGCAAATGATTTGTGCATATACCTGTATGCTAATGTCTGAGAAAGCAATTTCTAAATCACTGGTCAAATCCTAATTATTTCCTTTAAGTGAATCTGTAGAAGCTCACCAACTATCAATATTCATCCATATCTCTAATGCTGCTCTTATCATATGCCTGTTTTGAATAAAACTGCCTGATTAGCTTTATATATAATTCCATTGTTTTGGGGGCAGGAAAGATACAATGAACAACAGCTACTTGGTTAAGAAAATATTTGTGATCCTTGCTTAAACAGTGGAGAGAATGAAAGGTTGGCTTTGCCTCAGTAAAATTCCTGTACCTTCTCAGAATAGTTTCAGAATAGGATGTCAGCAAAATGTATTTTTATAATGGGTGCTCTAATAAGATATGCTCTTATCTGTCAAAAAGGTGCTACCTGATTCCTTTTGATATTTAGCCACCATAGTCTAAACACAGCTCTCCTACAATTTATATGTCAACTTTCTCATTGAAAAACTGTCATTA
Source organism: Charina bottae (assembly GCA_023362775.1). Classification (NCBI taxonomy): domain Eukaryota; kingdom Metazoa; phylum Chordata; class Lepidosauria; order Squamata; family Charinaidae; genus Charina; species Charina bottae. The sequence goes on along the minus strand of JALMGJ010000006.1, from coordinate 35,403,250 downwards.
TTGGCAAGGATCTTAGCTTACTTGTTGGGAAGACAGAGTAAACTTGGTACATCAAGAGTAACTAATATTCACAACAAATGTTTGCATAAAAGAAACCTGGAAATGTGAATGGTCTTCAGGAAGTTGTCCCATTTGTACACCAGCCTTTTTCAGGTTAACTGTCCAATCCTGTCTTCCATATTTGTATGTTATGTTGGGTGCTTTAGCAAAAGAATACTACAATGCCCCTGTTTGGCCATTTACTTTTGAGAGCATCCAACAAATCCAAACTTTACCATCCTGTGGTTCCATCGATAGGTTGGATGAACTCCACACATTTTAGTGTTCTGTTCACAACTTCTTGGTGGTGTGGAGATACTGAGGGAGAAGCAGTAGTTTCTGCTTATATAATTGCAGCCCAGACTTGATGTTGCATTCTCAGAAGCCTTAGTTCAAAGTTTTGCTTTCGAGTAATTGTGCGTGGAGGTAGAAAATGAAGGGCATTACAGCGTTACTGTGGTATCTATACTGTGGCCTCTACGGCAGAATGCCTCGTTCTTTTCATAGCGTTTCCTCATAAGCAACGGCTGGTACAGCGTAAGCTAGCGCTTCTTTTCCCATCGCTGACCGAGGCGCGCTTAACTGGCACTGCCTCTTTAAATAAATGCCTGATCTAGAGGGAGGTGGCTGCTGCTCACTTTTTAATGCGCCTCTCAGGCACGCCTTTGAACGTATGTACGCACACTCTTTCCACTTGGGCCGCCCGCTGTCTTGTACTCCTCCCTTTTGCGCGCGCTGTCTCGCCGCCTCGTCATTGGCTGGGCTTTGTCAGCTGACCCTGTGTTATTTCCTGCGTGTGTGTCTCTGTGTCTGTGAGGGGAGAATGGAGAGAGAAATTTTCGGTCTGTTATCGCGGAGCCTTTCCCGGACAGAAGCAGATCTCTGCCGCTCCACGCGCCACTGAGAAATCTTGTCCACTCCGCGCTCCCCCCTGGGGGAGCGGGGAGGAGAACGAGGCTTGGGTAATGACTTCATACGTTTAAAGCCATCCCGCGGGCCTCGATGGAAGGGGCGGGGTGGGAGAAGGAGACGGGTGCCAGGCAGTTTCTGGGCCGCAGCATCTGTGTCTTTCCCCCAGCCTGTATGGATGCCTGGAGCAGAAATGCGCGCTAGTAAGGGACAGGGAACACCTAGGGTGGATCGGAAGTGGGGCGACAGCAGAAAGCGCTTTATTTCGTCAAAATCCGACCGTCCGGAGTGCCTTTTCAGACCTTTCGGTTCCCTGTCATACTTCCGTGCTTGGCTTCTTACGTACGTACATCTCAATAGAAAAAAGGTGTCGGGAGAGGAAAATATAATGAAAGGGCTCAAAGGTTTGATGCGGGCGGAGGAATAGGGAAATAGCTTCTTTTTCAATAGTTGAGTCTCATTACTCTTTTTTTTCCTAAGGAAATTTTTTTCTAAGGAAATAGCCCTAGTCTCCTGCACCAGTTGTAACTTAAGCACTTGTATGTACTTCTACTTGTGGATGTTTTTATAATAGCATTTACTGATTATTATTTAAAAATACATTATCAACTTCAAAAATAGTGGACTGAAGTAATTCAAAGACCCCTCACATTTAGTTGCCTGGGCTGGACCATTACAACCACAGATCTGCTGCTTTTTGGCACTGGTGTAGCAGTTGGATTTGAGGTGTGACTTCTCATGAACAGCTGGCACTGTTGTCAAAACACAGATCAGATTGATCTGCATGGTTTGAACTATTATAATTATAGGTCCCATGACTTTTGACACTACCATCCATCTGCACAAGATGAGCTATATCAAAGATGTAATGATTTCAATTGAAGAGAATATTTGTAGCTCAAGGTTGAACTGTGGAGTCCTTGGTGCTCTCTGAGCCTTCCTTGTTGTTTTCTTGCAGATGTTTCATTGCCAGGCTAGGCAACATCTTCAGTGCTAAAAGGGAGTGGGACTTGCTCTCTTTTTATATACCATGGCTTGTCCTGCTTGTGTTGGTGGGGGTGTTGTTCTCTCCTTGGTAGTTCCTTGATTGGGCTGTTGTTTGCTGCTTGGTTGATTGACTGAGTTAATAGTTCCTTGATTAGGGTATATTGTGCTGTTTGATTGTTCCTCTGGTGCTACTCCTGGTGTTAATTGCATTTAATGATTTAGTGTTGATACAGCACAAAACATGGAGATACAGATGGATGAGTTTCCATGAATGGTAAAATGGGTTTTAGGTAGTAGATGTATGCGTAAGCACAGGTTTTTTTTATGAGATTTAAAATAATAGCTTCACTTTATAAAATTATTAAAAAGTAATGTTTTTTATTTATTTAATTTATATGACAATATATGTTCTCCTTAGTGAAGTAGTATAGAGCTTCCATTGTAGGTAGTTATGGTTAAGGCAATGGGCTAGAACAGGGCTTTCCAAAGTGCTGCCACTGGCGACACACCAGCGGCAGCGGCGGCGCGCGCGCACGGCAATGGCGCAGGGGGTGTGTAGCGGTGCGCGCACGGTGGCGGCGCGGGGGGGCATGCGGCAGCGCGCGTGTGCATGGTGGCCGCCGTGCACGCGCGCGCTGCCGCTTCCGGGTGGTGTGGCGACACACCACACTGTGTGTGGCGACACTTTTGTGTCGCCACACACAGTTTGGAAAGCTCTGGGCTAGAAACTAGGAGACAGAGAGTTCTAGTCCTGCCTTAGGCATGAAAGCCGGCTGGGTGACCTTGGGCCAGTCACACACACACAGCCCAACTCACAGGGTGGTTGTGGGGAAAATAGGAGGAGGAAGGAGTATTAGGTATGTTCGCTGCCTTGAGTTATTTATCAAAATAATAAAGGGATAGAAAATAAATAAATAAAATATATAATCTATAACATAATTCACTGTGGCAAACTGTCACAAGCAAAGTGTAGCTTCTGTTTCTGTTCAGCCATGAAGCTGTCTTAGTGGTTTAGTTTGCCATTACTATCTTGCAGTGTGACCTATATCTTACGGTGATTATAGCTGAACTATGCGCACTGAATTCCTTAATGAAAGCATAATATTACTATACAACCTACATATCATTTATTTGGCATATAATGCTGCCAGTTTTTGTGGAACTGACTCCACTTAACCCTGCATGTCTTTAGCAGTTTACATGACACTTTTTTCCTTAGTCACACATCTTCCAAATTCCTAAGCTCTCCTGTAGCTCACAGCATTTTCCAAAAATTACTTCTTCCTCTCCTTTTTGTTTTTGAGTAACCTAAAGCAGTATAACATTTTCCATCTTGGTAAGAAAATCTGTGGATCCAATAAGGTCCAGAAGCAATTTGTAAAGAAGGCAGACACTACAGCACTCTTGGACACCTGAGGAAAAAAATCACAGGTATCAGCAGGTTACACTTTCGTCACAGAGAGAGGTGTCTGTTACTTTCATGTTGCCTATCCCCAGTTTGCTTAATAGGCTTCATCTAGACTGCCAGTTTTTGTCTGTTCTAGATAAAGAATTACCAGCGGTAGCAGTAGTAAGAGCCATATAGGTAGCTATATGGCTACCTATATTCATATAGGTAGCTATAAACAAGCTTCACTCCCAGTGACAGTGTTAGTTATGGGTTTTGACACCACTGTTATGGAAAGCCTGTTCTTGTCAGAAATATTGTTGCCATCACCACAGAGGCAGTACCTAGCTTAAACCTAGAGACTACTTAAAACCAGAGGAGGCTGAGAAGTAATTGTAGTGAGACTGTTGCTGTTCTAAGTATATGTAGAAACTGGTAAAATTCATACTCGCTACAGTTAGCTGGACGTGTTTTTTTTTAACATGGTGAGGTTGGTTCCCTTTTTGTGTGTGTGCATACCTTTATGTCATTGTTACTCTTGGCAACTGCCTGGACAAGTCCCTGCAGTTTTCTTGGCAAGATTTCAGAAATGGTTTGCCATTGCCTGCTTCCTAGGGCTGAGAGAGAGTGACTGGCCAAAGGTCATCCAGCTGGCTTTGTGCCTAAGGCAGGACTAGAACTCACAGTCTCCCGGTTTGTAGCGTGGTGACTTCACTACTACACCAAACTAACTCTCTGAGGTTGGTTCATAGCCAAATTTTCCTAGAATATGTATGTTGCTGTCTTCTTATATAGATATTTTTGCTTATATAGTGAAATGATGACTCAGTACAACAAGCTGTATGTAATTATTTACATCGGGTTCCCTCACTGTTAAAAATTAAAAGCTTAGCATAGTGCAGTTGCTGTCAAAGGATGCTTTATGACCTTTCACCCCTTATCTCATAGCATATTAAGAATGTCCCTGAATCCATTGCACTTCTAGGGTTTTAAGGGAGTTTGATAAATGTTAAATAGCAAATGAAGTTCAGCTACTGTTCACATTGGTTAAGCTAAATAATATCAGGATTGAAGGCTGTAAGTTGTAATGCAAGTTTTATACTTTCTGTCACTAAACAGATTCACAAAACTTGCATTGATGTTCCAAAATACTTATGGTAATGTATTGTGCATCATAACAACCCTGCAAAATATTCCAGCACTTTGTTTCAGCTTGATGATTCTGTACCCTTTTTAAATAGGCATAGACTGGTAAATTCTGAACAGTGAATTTCATGGGTTCTCAAACTTCTCTCTCAAAGATTAATATTAATCAATATTGTGGATATTTTATGTTTTTAATTTTTCATCTTTATAAAAAGTATTTCTGTATATGCTTTCTGGGTTTTTACCTGTTTAGAGCAAACTCTTGTCTACCAGATCACTTTTGTTCATTGCAGTACTTTTAAGATATTTTCTCTGATGCTTTTAATTACTACACAATCTCTCCTGCAGAGTCCCTGCTTTATTTTTATTATTATGTGTAGTTATGGAAAACCTTTGGCCCTTCAGTGCTTTTGGATTTCATATTTGCAACATTCCCACTAAAATAACTAGAGGGCATGGATGATCACAGAATCACAGTGTTGCAAGGAACCATTTGAGTCATGGCATTTGACCCCCAGCTCAGTGTGCAGAAATCCAAAGCATCCTTGACAAAGTCTGTTTTATTATTTCCCCCCCCCCAACATTTAACTGCATTCCGCCTTTCTGTAATTTAAGTCCATTATTCCAGGTCTTGTAACTTTGCAATAGTAGAAAACAGGTCCTGGCTTTTTTTTTCCTGTGTGATATCCTTTCAAGTATTTGAACAGTTATTATCAATATTCTCTTCTCAAGGCTAAACTTTCCAAATTACTTCAGTTTTTTTCTTAGTTTCTAGTCCTTTTATTCTTACTGACCTTCTCTGAATTGTTCCTGTTTGTTTGAATCCTTAAAGTGTGGCCAGATAACTTTTCTGTTATTCTGTCCTTGCTCCTGGCAGACTGCACATTTCAGAAGCTGTGGCTGATTGGCATATATATATCTGTTTTGATTCCTCAAGAGTAGCGGGTCACCAACTACTATGATTCTTTTGTTTGCTTTTTGCAGAGCACATTTGCATCCCTTGTGCCATTCTGGGATCCATTACCCCTTCTATAGTACGTCTTTTCCTTTTCCTGAAGACATAGTCTGTTTGTTCTGCCATAACCTGAAAACTTTCTAAATGTCGGGGGTACAGAATATTTCTATACTTTTGGTTGTAATGGGTATTGTAGTCTAACTTTTGGATTCCTGAATTGGAGCAACAAGACACATATTTCGATTTGGAATTCATGCCTAAATGTATAGATAATTTTTCATTTCTTTTGATAACAGCTCTGCCACTCTCTTGATTGCAGAGTCACAGACCATGAGTCCTAAAAAAAATATTCCCTTTAGTCTTATGCCTCTGACATCTGCCACTGTTTAGAAAGTTATTGTATAGAGCTTTTTCCTCTGAGGCTTCAGAGCCAGATGCCTTTAAGTGCCTGATTTGTTTTAATATTTTCATAACAGGAAATAAGAATATTTAATCATAGTATTCCTAATTAAGGCTTTATTTTATTGGTCAGCTTCTCTGATCTTGGATTTTTTCCCTATGTTTGACTACAGTCAGTGAAGATATGTTTCAGTCCCATGAAAGTATCAACATTGAAATGAAAAATGAAAATGGTAAGAATATTACAATTTGTCAAGCTTGATAAAATATTTTTACAGTTTTTATTTTTCAAAATCTTCCCCAACTAGCCTATGTATAATTCCCTGTGCCTTTTCACATCTTTACATGTTTCAGGTGCCTAGTTTTCCAAGACGAGGGATAATCAGTATCTTATAAATGAGATTTTTGGTTGAGAGCTTAGCAGTACAGTTAGAAGGTCTGTGTTTGGGGAGCTGGGGGATACTGGGGGCAGAGCTTAATGAGGAAAAGATTAAGAGTCATTGCTCCCTATGTTCTCTTGCATAAAGTGCTCCATTTAGGATGAAATAAGGAGTGTTGCTTCCCATCTTGCTTTTTATGGAGTGGTTTGTCCAGCATGCTTTTTTTGCATTTGGGAAAATATGTTAACTTTTTATGATTTATCTAACATCTGTCTTTCCCCATTGGGAACCATTTAGGGTAGCTTAGAGAGCCAGTTTGGTCTAGTGGTTAAGGCAACGGGCTAGAAACCAGGAGACTGTGAGTTCTAGTCCCGCCTTAGGCATGGAAGCTGGCTGGGTGACCTTGGGCCAGTCACACACACTCAGCCCAACTCACCTCACAGGGTGGTTGTTGTGGGGAAAATAGGAGGAGGAAGGAGTATTTGGTATGTTCGCTGCCTTGAGTTATTTATAAAAACAATAAAGGGATAAAAAATTAAATAAATAAATAGCTATCAAATGAATTGATAGTTTTTCATGTCCTATTTTTCTCCTCGAAATGGAAAGGAAGAAGTTTGTTTAAAGTGTAAGGGATTGTGCCAGTGCTTCATAATAGGCTTTTATGTAACAAAATGCAGAATTCTCTTTTATTTGAAAATTTATTCTTGTGTGTCTTACCTTGGAAGAAGCTCTGCTGATCACAGTGGGACTTATTTCTATGCAAGCATGCATACATTTGTTTATTAAGTCTACAAGGTCCTTTTACTGCCGTTATACAGTCAGGACCAGAAATATTGGAACAAGGATAACTGTTTTGGCAGTTGGCCTCTGTACACCACCACATTGAAGTTGAACACGCCCAGATGGGAGCGAAGTCAGGACTTTCAGCTGTAATTCAAGGGGTTTGACAAAAGTGGGGCACTAACCATTCAGGAAGTACAGCCAGTGGGATACACACACACCCATCATTGGTGGCTCATAAGTAATGGAACAAATGGCCGACAAGCAGCTGCATGGCCAGGTGTGGCCTGTTTCCTGGGTACCCCATGACCAATCAAGCAGATAAAAGGCCTGGAGGTGGTTCTGAGTGTTACATTTGCATTTGGTAGCTGTTCACTGGAACTCCCAACATGAGGTCCAAAGAGGTGTCCATGCAAGTGAAGGAGGCCATCATTAGGCTGAGAAAACAAAATAAACCCATCAGAGAGATAGCAAAAACATTGGGAGTGGCCAGTACAACAGCTTGGAACATCCTGAAAAAGAAGGAATTAACTGGCAAGCTCAGCAACAGCAAAAAGCCTGAAAGACCACAGAAGACAACTAAAGTGGATGGCCGCAGAATTCTGCTCATGGTGAAGAGGAACCCTTTCACAACATCTAGCCAGGTCAAGAACGCTCTTGAGGTGGTAGGCATGTCATTGTCAACATCTACAGTAAAGAGATGCCTTTATGAATGTAAATACAGAGGCTTCACAACAAGGTGCAAACCACTGGTAATGCTCAAGAACAGAAAGGCCAGATTAGACTTTGCCAGCAAACACCTAAAAAAGCCTGCCCAGTTCTGGAATAAGATTCTTTGGACTGATGAAACCAAGATTAACTTGCACCAGAATGATGGGAAGAGAAAAGAATGGAGAAGGAAAGGAACAGCTCATGATCCAAAGCATACCACATCATCTGTCAAACATGGTGGAGGCAGAGTTATGGCATGGGCATGTATGGCTGCCAATGGAACTGGGTCACTGGTGTTTATTGATGACCTGACTGCTGATAAAAGCAGCAGGATGAATTCTGAAGTGTATAGGGCTATACTTTCTGCTCAGATTCAGCCAAATGCTGCCAAACTGATAGGATGCCGCTTCATATTGCAGATGGATAATGACCCAAAACATACAGCAAAAGCTACCCAAGAGTTTCTCAAGGCAAAGAAGTGGGATGTTCTTCAATGGCCAAGTCAGTCACCTGATCTCAACCCAATAGAGCATGCTTTTCACTTACTGAAGACAAGACTGAAGGCAGAAAGACCCACAAGCAAGCAGCAGCTGAAGGCAGCTGCAGTAAACGCCTGGCAAAGCATCTCGAGGGAGGAAACTCAGCATTTGGTCATGTCCATGGGTTCCAGACTTCAGGCAGTCATTGACTGCAAAGGATTTTCATCCAGGTATTAAAGGCAATCCTTATGTTTGTAATGATGTTGGTTTGTTCCATTACTTATGAGCCACCAACAACGAGGGGGTGTGTATGGCACTGGCTGTACTTCCTGAATGGTTAGTGCCCCCCTTTTGTCAAACCCCTTGAATTACAGCTGAAAGTCCTGACTTCGCTCCCATCTGGGTGTGTTCAACTTCAATGTGGTGGTGTACAGAGGCCAACTGCCAAAACAGTTATCCTTGTTCCAATATTTCTGGTCCTGACTGTATATATTTTGGCTGTTCATTCCTGTAACGGGCTAGAAACCAGGAGACAGAGTTCTAGTCTTGCCTTAGGCATGAAAGCCGGCTGGGTGACCTTGGGCCAGTCACACACACTCAGCCAAACTCACCTCACAGGGTTGTGGGGAAAATAGGAGGAGGAAGGAGTATTAGGTATGTTAGCCGCCTTGAGTTATTTATAAAAATAATAAAGGCAGGATAGAAAATAAATAAATAAATAAAAATTTGCACTTGGCTATCTGTGTAATAAACATTCTTGAACATTCTGAATAATGTGTTTTGGATTAAATAAATGTATTACATTATTGGCTTTGTGAATTGTTTTATAATAGATCAGCATGTCTGATTAATATTTCCTAAAGGAGATAACATTTGTAAACAAATAAAATTGTACAAAATCACACAGGGTTCTTTTCAAAATTGAATTACTGTTCAACAAAGATAGAAAATTCCCAATTATGCATACAAAATGTTAAAGTTTGGTGCTTCCTATTGCATATGTTGTTGAGTGTAACATGCTGAATGATTCTTTAATGAGATGATCAAGTAGTAAATCTGAGTACCTGACATGCATTTTCTGCTTATTGCTGTTCAATGTATAGAGATATTTACAAATATGAAAAACTTATTATTTTGCAATATCTCTAAGAAACTACAAGTGTTACATGGCATCAGATCAAATAATGCAACCTGCCTGTAATCCAAATTCAAATCCACACTTTCCTACAGATGGTCTTGTAGTATGAATCAAAAATAGCTCTGTGAACTTTCCCTTCGACAATCATGTTTAAATGTAAAATGATGGAATTATTTCTCATTTAAATAACAATTAAATATAAGATTCTGAGCAGTAAGTTCTAAAGAGCTGATAAATCTACTTGAGTTTCCATCAAGGCTTTCTCTAAAAATTAGTGTTGTGGGGAACTGCCTTCATTGCCAGTTGGAAAATGAAGGCAAATACGTACAAGAATGTCCTTTAAATATAGAGCCAGAACAGTGGTTAGCACAGCCTCCCTCACTCTGTTATCCATATGTATGACACTGCATCCATGCCATCACCTATCCTTATGGCATGCTGGTTTGGGATGATGAAATATCAGTCAAACTCATCAGAAGGTTACCAGTTCATATCACAGTTTATTTAACTGGCAGCAACACAGGGAGAACAGTATATGAAGTTTTTGGTGGGTTGCAGAAGGTTTTACGAGTTGCAGATTCCAAATAGTTTATCTTCCACTTGAAGTAAATTGTAGTAATCAAAATATGAAACAATGAAGCAGCATTAGTAGTGTCAGTGTCCATTGTGACTAGGTGGTTTATTAAAAGATGCTTGTATGGAATGTTACATTTTTAAAATTTATTTGATTTTTTTTATCCCACCTTTATTATTTTTATAAATAACTCAAGGCGGCAAACATACTTAATACTCCGTCCTCCTCCTATTTTCCCCACAACAACCCTGTGAGGTGAGTTGGGCTGAGAGAGAGTGACTGGCCCAAGGTCACCCAGCCGGCTTTCATGCCTAAAGCGGGACTAGAACTCACAGACTCCTGGTTTCTAGCCCAGCACCTTAACCACTAGACCAAACTGGCTCTCTTACATGTTTACATCATGTAAACAATAAAATTTAAATACAAGGAAATGTTTTCTCAAAATGTTAACAGAACTATGGAACATGTTTTCCATAAATTGTTTAGAGATAGTTACAGAATACAGTGCTTATGGGACTTCTGGGGAAGAAGTAGCAAACTGAAGACAGCTCCACGTTTTTTGGTGCCGACGATTGCAGCTAAGAATGAGCCAACAAGTAGATTGGCTCCTTTGACCCTCTCTGAAGAAAGAGAGGACGTGAGACTGCCCAAGTTGCGCTCCATACGGTTGCTCCTCACAAGGAGACTGCAAGGCAGTGGTCTCCAGAGGGTGGGAGAACCAGAAGATGAGGGAATTTGCCATTCTTGCTCCAGCCTCAGCTGGAGCCTAAGGACACTACGTTCGCACTTCCTTTGTTAACCATCTTCAGAAATTGCCTATTAACTGCTTTAAAGAATTTAGACATGTTCAAAATGACAAGGCTGGAAACATCGGGTGAGTGCCTTCAATCCTTAATATAAAAAAATGAAACTTTATAAGTTTTAATAATTCAAAATAAACGGCAAAAAGCAAGACAAGGCTTTGGCTAAAGAAAGTTTTAAACGGATTAAGGGCTCAGAAAAAGTTGGAATATTTGATTTTGAATATTAAGACTTTCAAATTAATTTTAAAGAATAAATACATTTTCTTGGGAAAGAAAAATTATTTTGGATATTGGAGACATAACGAGATAAGCAACTTATAATGGTGTTCAGAGATATTGTTGAGGAATGGCGACGGGACTTTGAATCAACATTGTCAGGTATGTTGTGTGTTATTATGTACACCCTGTTCCCAGAAGATGTTACACCAGAAAAAGATTTGGAAAAAAATCCATCTGATACGATTATGGAGAAAAACATGAACAAGAATTTATCACTGGAGATACAAAAAAAATAATAAAAATAGGATGACACTCTAAAAATTAAGGAAATAAAAATGCCAATTCAAGAATTCAAAAATGCCAACCCAAAAGAGTAATTGGAATTATTTCTTCCTGGACTTCCGGTGGGAAATGGACTGAACAACCTTGCCTGCGAGCTCTGCGGTCAGAGTTGGCAGTGTGGCAGTTTTTTTGGGCACAGGAAGGTTTTTCTGTAGCCCCAAGTGTTTTTCCAGATTAAGGAAAAAGCTGAGAATCGACCCATTTGTCCTCCAGACGGTGAGTTGCAGCCAAGAGATAGTGGACAGTGTCTGTGACCGAGCGGTAAGACTTCACCGGAAGGCTGGGATTCCATCTCTTTCTGAGCCACACATGCAACCCCTTAAAGGGGAAATAAGTCCTGCCTTCCCATTTCTTATGCACCAAATTTGTTTTTTTAAGTTTTGTACCCTAAGAGAAGCTTTTTATAGTAAGAAAAAGTGGAATCTCTTGGTGAATATAGTTATTTCTGGAGATTTTTAACTATAAAAAAAAGTTCTGGCTTGTTTTCCCATCTGGATTGTATTGAGGGCTGAAACTAAGATTGCCTTTCCGTTGCTATCTTTGGTGCTGAATTTGAAGGACGGAGTGTTTTCCTACATGTTGCTTTTGATTTCTTATTTTAAACTCTTGGCTTTCTGTTTACTTTCTTTGGGTTGTCTGCTAGTATATTTTCCTTCGTTAATTTTGGATTAATTCACTAACCTCTATTTCTGTGAGTTAACTCTTTAGGGGGTGTCATAATTTACTGTTTGAACTATGGAAGATTTTAAAGAAGATTTTAAAGAAGACTTCATAGAATTTCGTCGTCCGCAAAAAGAGATTTTTTTGAAGAGTTGTCAAGTTATTTTGCAGACTGTTTGGGACATTCGAGATGAGATTTTGGCTAAAATGGGTCAACTATATGAAAATATTGTGACGGAAGAAGAAGCTGGAAAAGATGGCGATTTTACTGCTGTGAGGGAGCTTGAAGTATTCCCAGCTGAAGACTCTGGATTGGTGTTTAGGGGGTTAAAACAATTGTTTAACTTTAAGATTCCACAAGGAACTGCCATGCTGGAGAAATGTTATGACTATTTGAATCAATGTTATGGGAAAGAAGAGTATGTTATGTGGGAGTTTTTTTTTCTCTTTTGCTGGAAAGTTTGTTTCTTTGGGGGTTGTTGGATCTTTGTAAAAAATGCTTTTGGTGTAATGGTGAAATATTTAAATAAATATATATATAAATATATTTTGAGGGGTAAAAAATTAAGAATATTTAATTGGACTGATAATGAGGTTAACATGATTTACAGGAGTTTTGATTTGTAAGACTTAAAAGGTATTGACAAGTTTATAATAATATTTTATACTGGTTTTAGGCATAATAGGGTTGTTAATTATAAAGGCAGACAATTTATAAAAATTAAGAATATTTAATTAGATTGATAATGAGGCTAATATGATTTTTTTCCCTTATGGTTTAGATTAAGGTTTATAGGATTATAGATTTGTAAGATTTAAAGGATATTGATAAGATATAATATTTTATGTTGGTTTTTAGGTCTAATAGGGTTAAGATTGTTTATTATAAAGGCAGACAGTTTATTTTTTTTTTACAACATGAAGCTTATTGTGTAGACAAGTATATAGAATAGTAGTAGGAAGAAAAAATAAATGGTTTTTTAAGAGGGAGGGAAGTTTGAAGTAGAAATTTATATATATAAATTATATATATATATAAAAAAAACAGAACAGACTTATAATGCTTTTATGTTAGCTAAGGTACAGTTGGGTGATTTTTACACAGAGCAGGCTGAATTTTCTTTGAGGAGATTGAATTTAAATTATTATGAATTGGCTTGGAAAGCTGGTAAAATGTTGACACATTACCTGAAGTACAGTGCATTCGGAAAGTATTCAGACCCCCTTCACTTTTTTCAATTTTGTTATGTTGCAGCCTGATACTACAGTCGTTCAAATTCATGTTTTGTCACAGTAATCTACACTCAGTACCCCATAATGACAAAGTGAAAACAGAATTTCAGAAATGTCTGTAAATTTATCAAAAAGGAGAAACAGAAATACCACATGTACATAAGTCGATGAAGGTTCTCAGTCATCCAGGTGGAACAGTCTGTGGCTTGAATCATGTCAACTGGATTTCTATTTTCTCAGTAGAAACGTTTCACTCCTTATCCAAGGATCTGAATTATCCAAGACTTATCCAAGACTGAAGAAGCTCCTTGGATAAGGAGTGAAACGTTTCTACTGAGAAAATAGAAATCCAGTTGACATGATTCAAGCCACACATGTACATAAGTATTCAGACCCTTTACTCAGTACTTTGTTGAAGCACCTTTGGCAGCAATCACAGCCTCGAGTCTTTTTCAATGTGGCGCGACAAGCTTTGCACACCTGGATTGGGGGATTTTCTGCCATTCTTCTTTGCAAATCCTCTCAAGCTCAATCAGGTTGGATGGGGACCGTCGGTGGACAGCCATTTTCAGGTCTCTCCAGAGATGTTCAATAGGGCTCAATTCGGCTCTGGCTGGGCCACTCTAGGACATTCACAGAGTTGTCCCTAAGCCATTCCTGTGTTGTCTTGGCTGTGTGCTTAGGATCGTTGTCACGTTGGAAGGTGAACCTTCGGCCCAGTCTGAGGTCCTGAGCGCTGTGGGACAGGTTTTCATTGAGGATAACTCTGTACTTTGCTCCATTCAGCTTTCCCTCAACCCTGACCAGTCTCCCAGTCCCTGCTGCTGAAAAACACCCCCACAGCATGATGCTGCCACCACCATGCTTCACTGTTGGGATGGTATTGGGCAGGTGATGAGCAGTGCCTGGTTTCCTCCAGACATAACGTTTAGAATTGAGGCCAAACAGTTCAATCTTGGTTTCATCAGACCAGAGAATCTTGTTCCTCACAGTCTTGAGTCCTTCAGGTGCTTTTTTGCAAACTCCAAGCGGGCTTTCATGTGTTTTGCACTGAGGAGAGGCTTCCGTCTAGCCACTCTGCCATAAAGCCCAGATCAGTGGAGGGCTGCAGTGATGGCTGTCCTTCTAGAACTTTGTCCCATTTCCACACAGGCGCTCTCGAGCTCAGTCAGAGTGACCATCGGGTTCTTTGTCACCTCTCTTACTAAGGCTCTTCTCCCCCGATTGCTCAGTTTGGCCGGGCGACCAGCTCTTGGAAGGGTCCTGGTTGTGCCAAACTCCTTCCATTTGAGAATTATGGAGGCCACTGTGCTCTTGGGAACCTTCAGTGCAGCAGAAATTTTTTTTTACCTGTCCCCAGATCTGTGTCTTGCAATAATCCTGTCTCTGAGCTCTGCAGGCAGTTTCTTTGACCCCATGGCTTTTGCTCTGATACAGTATGCGTTGTCCGCTGTGAGACCTTCTATAGAGAGGTGTGTGCCTTTCCAAATCATGTCCAATCAATTTAATTTACCACAGGTGGACTCCAATCAAGGTGTAAGAACAGCTCAGCAACGATCAAGAGAAATGGGAGGTGCCTGAGATAAATTTCAAGTGTCTGAATACTTACGTACATGTGGTATTTCAGTTTCTCCTTTTTGATAAATTTACAGACATTTCTGAAATTCTGTTTTCACTTTGTCATTATGGGGTACTGACAGTAGATTACTGAAGCAAAACATAAATTTGAACAATTGTAGTATCAGGCTGCAACATAACAAAATTGGAAAAAGTGAAGGGGGTCTGAATACTTTCCGAATGCACTGTAAAAGAGCCAACAGAATAGAATTTCTGAGATAGTAATAGGATGGTCAGAGAGTCATTGACTCTGAATCCATTAACAGTTTTTTTTCAATTTTATAAGTCATATACACTGGATGATAAGGTTCAGCAATATGATATTTTGCACCAAATTAATATGCAACCATTGTCGCAGGATAATATTGAAAGTGCCTCTCTAACTCCAGGAGGATTGAGAGTAAACAATTGTCTTCCTGTTATTATTTTTGTATTAAATTTGAAGATAATAGCATTTTCCTACATGTTGAATCGGCTGATTTGAACCTTCAGCTTTCTGTTCTTACTTTCCCTGGAGAACTGGCTGCTATCTCACTTTATGTAAACACATTCTGGAACTCTTCCATATCTTCGACGTTTGCTGGTTAAGCTCCTAGAGGGCGCCATAATCTACTTCGTGAGACATGGAGGATTTCAAACAGATTCTTTCTGACTTCCACCAAGATTTTAAACAGATTTCTTCTGACTTATATCAAGCTTTTATGCAAGATAACCAGGACATTGTGGAAAATATGAGATCTAAAATGTGCCATCAGGTTGGGGATATGGTGGATGAAATTGAGGAATTTAAGAGCGGTAGAAAGGGTTTTTTTAAGAGTGAGATTGGGATTTTTATCAAGATGTTGGATGAAGATTAGATAGTGGAGAAATCTAAGGGAGAGAGTGATCTGCAAGCCATAAGTAAAATTGATCATCTGGTGGAATGCCATGAAAAGAACCTGGAATCTCTGAGTGGGGCAGTTGGGTTGTTTGTTTCCTTCAAGAGAAAAGCTCTGTGCACGTTGTGGGGATATGTAACTGTTCTGGTTTAATTTGAAGTGGGATAAGGGTTGATGAATGTTTATCTGGTTTGCTTTAAGGATTTCATTGACCTTTAGTCCCTTCAAATATTGTCCTAGAACTTGATTTCTTTTCATTTTCATTTCAATCCAATATAGGAAAATTATCCAGGTTACTGTATTGCAAGGGTCGGAAATGGCGGCTCGCGAGCCAGATGCGGCTCTTTGGCCCCTTGAGTGTGGCTCTTCCGCAGCTGAACTCACCCCCGCCCCTTCCACGTGATAGGCCCCCGCCCGCAAACCCCGCCCCCTGGCTCTCGCACTGAGCGAGGCCCGGCGCGGCAGGGAGGCAGCGCCATCTCCAGCCGCAGCAGCCCCTGCGCGGAGAGAGGCAAGCCGGCAGGTAAGCGGGCAGGCCTCGTTTCCCGCCCCCCATCATCATCTTCGCTCAACGCGGGCGGGTGAAGAGCGGCCGTGGGGGGGGCAGGCGGCGACGACAAGCGGCGCGCTTCAGGCTTTCAGCGCTGGAAGGCGGCCCGGGCCTCCTTCCAGCGGGCCTGGGCCTCGCGGAGGGAGGCAAGCCCAGCTGCCCGGGGTCCAGGGAGATCAGCTCCGGCGGGATCTGTGGCGAAGAGCGGCCGTGGGGGGGGCGGCGACGACAAGCGGCGCACTTCAGGATTTCAGCGCTGAAAGCCTGAAGCGCGCCGCTTGTCGTTGCCGCCCGTCCCCCCCACGGCCGCTCTTCGCCACAGATCCCGCCGGAGCTGATCTCCCTGGACCCCGGGCAGCTGGGCCGGGTGGACGCCGTCTCCCGCCCGCAAACCCCGCCCCCTTCCACGTGATTGGCCCCCGCCCGCAAACCTCGCCCCCTTCCACGCGAATGGCCCCTGCCCGCAAACCCCGCCCCCTTCCACGCGATTGGCCCCCGCCCCCTGGCTCTCTAGCATTTCAAAATGTGCACGAGCATGTCAAAATGGCTCCCGGCATAAAAAGTTTGCCGACCCCTGCTCTATTGGCTTGTTACTTGTATACCCTTTTTTAATTACTAAGACATATGTCCCGTGTAACATCTTGTTCCATGTCATTCTTGTAGCCTGTCATTTTTAAATCCACTTTCAAATCAGTCTCAATCATGTCTGGTAATACTTGTTCCTCCTCCGTAGCATCTTTTAAACACAGTCTATGTATAGAGGCATACACTCTTAAAATTAACTTCTGGGTCCATTGTTCAAAAATATCCTTCAATATGTCCAATGTTAAAATATTTTGCTTCATTCTGTATTATTAAGTAAAATTTAAGTGTTCTCCTCCTTTAATTGTAATCTTTAGTTCCTTCTAGTTCCCTCTAGTGTCCAATTTTTAAAGTCTTGTTCTGGGTTTTTTTAAGAATTCAAAACAAAAGCATTTTTCCACAGGAAGGATTCTTTATAATTAATTTCAAAATCTTATTTCAAATTTATCTGGACCCTTAGTCTGTTTGTACATTTCTAAAATCAAAGTTTTGATCATCCTTTTGCTTCCCCCCCCCCAATTTTTTTTAAGTCCTTAAACTTGTATTTAAAACTTCTTTTGCTAAGGATTGAAGGAAACTCACCCAGTGCTGTAAAATGTTGACCCAAAGGTTGCTAATAGCTGAAAAGCAGTTAAGCAATTTCGGAAAGTGATTAGAAAAGGAAGTATGCGAACACAGTGTCCTTTTAAAGGTGCTGACTGCAGTTTGAGCAACATGGTTATTCCCTTGTCTCCCAATGCTCTAAACCTGCCAGAGTGTCCTATCTTGCAGTCTCCTCATGAGGAACAACTGTCTGGAGCACTTTTGGGCGATCTCAAGTCCTCTCCTTGTTCGGAGAAGAATTACGAAGAGCCGGTCTACTCGGCAGCTCTTCATTCCACCATGGTCATTCCGCCTTCAGTTCACCGTTTCTTCCCTGGAAGTCCAAATTTTTAACAGATTTTCAAAAATATTGGGCTTTATTTTATCAGCTGAATCAGTGTGAAATGAGAATCAACCTTTGTGGGCCTTGTTGGAGTTCTTATTTATTTCTGTTAAGGTCCTGGCAATTACTCGGGCCACTATGTAGTAGAAAGGGAATTTCATTTCCAGAATTGTGAGCAGCTAGACAGATTTGGACCTTGTTGGATCATAGATTGGATTTTGATGTTGAAGCCCATGGATATTTAACTTTATGGAAAAACTGTACTTTAAAAACAGGGAACAACATTTTCTATTGGAAACTGGATAGAATCTGGAATAGTTACTTTAAATCAATTTATTTATTTATTTTTATTTATTTATCATACTTATATCACCGCCCATCTCCCCCCACAGAGGGGACTCTGGGCGGTTTACACAAAGTTGACAATTAAAACATACAAAAGCATATAAAATACCATACATAAATGTATATCTATATAAATTAATTAAATATATAAAACCCAAGAGGCTCTTATGTTAAGTTTAAAAGAACTCTACGGAGCAAGCCATCCCCAAGAGGAGCTATTACTCCTCCCATCCCAAGCGAGGTGGCAGAGCCAGGTCTTCAATTGTTTTCGGAAGGTCATCAGTGTGGGGGCTTGCCTCACCTCCAGGGGCAGAATATTCCAGAGGGCGGGTGCCACTGCAGAGAATGCCTGCTTTCTGGACCCCGTCAGATGGAATTCTCTTGTAGATGGGGTCCGTAGCAAGCCCTCTCTGCATAACCGAGTCGGGCAGGTCGATGCTCTGGGGACGAGGCGGTCCCTTAGGTAACCTGGTCCCATGCCATGTAGGGCTTTAAAGGTGACAACCAACACCTTGAATTGGACCCGGAAGCAAACTGGTAACCAGTGCAGCTCGCGAAGTAGAGGTGTCACATGTGCCGATCTTGGGGCACTCATAACTACATGCGCAGCCGCATTCTGGACCAGTTGAAGCTTCCGGATACTCTTCAGGGGTAGCCCCATGTAGAGTGCATTACAATAGTCTATATGGGAGATGACCAGGGCATGAGTGACTGTCCGGAGGGCGTCTCGGTCCAGGAAAGGGCGTAGCTGGTGTACAACTCGAAGTTGTACAAATGCCCTTCTGGCCACGACTGCCACCTGCTCTTCAAGCAGGAGTCGTGAGTCCAGAAGGACACCCAGGTTCCGCACTGTGTCTGAACGGGGTAGTGCCACCCCGCCCAGATCTAAAGATGACAACTCTCTGGATCTCGAGGCACCATCAATCCACAGCCACTCCGTCTTACCGGGGTTCAGCTGAAGCCTGTTGTTCCCCATCCAGGCCCCCACAGCCTTCAGACACTGAGAAAGGGCAGTCACTGCATCACTTAACTCGCCTGGGATGGAGATATATAGTTGAGTATCATCAGCATATTGATGATACCTCATCCCGTGTTGGCGGATGATCTCACCCAGCGGTTTCATGTAGATATTAAATAGGAGAGGGGAGAGAACCGAACCCTGCAGCACCCCACAAAGTAGGGGCCGAGGGTCGGATCTCTCATCTCCTATTACCACCGATTGGGATTGGCCCTGGAGGAAGGAGGTGAACCAGCGTAAAACCACGCCGCCCACCCCCAACCCCCTAAGCCGTCCCAAAAGATACCATGGTCGATGGTATCGAAAGCCGCTGAGAGGTCAAGAAGAGCCAGGATGGATGCACTGCCTCCATCCCACGCTCGCCAGAGATCATCAGTAAGTGTGACCAATGCAGTTTCTACCCCATATCCCGGCCTGAACCCTGACTGAAAGGGGTCTAGATAATCCGTACCATCCAGAATCCTCTGGAGCTGTAATGCCACCACTTTCTCAACCACCTTCCCCAGAAAGGGGAGGTGGGAGACGGGACGAAAATTGTCCAACACTATAGGGTCCAGTGATGGCTCCTTGAGGAGGGGGTGCACCAGCGCTTCCTTAAAAGCCGCCGGGAACACTCCCTCTCCCAAGGATGCAGTGACCATTGCATGGACCCAACCACATGTCACCTCCCTGGCTGCTTTACTTTGCAAAGATTATTTTAAGGCAGTGCTTTCCAAAGTGCCGCCGTTGGCAACACACCAACGGTGGCGGGGGCGCACGTGGCGGTGGGAGTGTGCACAGTGGCGGCGGCAGCAGCGGTGGCCTCGCTAAAACACAGAAGTACTGATGGTGCGCCGCCACCACCACCATGCACACCGCAGCTGGACACGCCACCGCCACTGCTGCCGTTGGTGTGTGTCGCTGGCGCGTCGCTGCTGGTGTGTGCGGCGATGGCGTGCCATCAGCGCTTCCGGGTTTTAGCGCGACACATGAGGCCACTGCTGCTGTTGGTGTGTCACCAACTCTGGAAAGCACTGCACTAGATCAAACTGGCTCTCTATTTTTAAACAAATACCTTGATGTATGGTCTTTCTTCATTTTTTCATTTTATTATATATTCATTATATTTAATTTTGAAAAAAAAGTCAAATAATTATAATGCTTGTAACATTAACATTCAAAACTGTAATTAGTTTTGATAGAATATCCACTTTTTTTCCCCTTCTCTCTTATCTACATTTAATACTCCAAGGCACCTACATAATAGAATTTAAAGGATTGAGCTAGTTCTATATTAATGTTTTATGGATATACTTTTACTTTCTACAATTGTCACCCATTTATTAATTATTCTATATATTTTTTCTGATTTTATTAGTACTGCTATATTTTTAGTTGTACTTTATCATATCTTCTGGTGGTTATGTTTGTGTGTGTGTGTGTGTAGATGTATAGTATATAGTATGTAGTGTGTGTGTGTGTGTGTGTGTGTGTGTGTGTATATATATATATATATATATATAGAGAGAGAGTGTTATGTTATGTCCCAAAACATTGAAATCTGACTATTTTTGAGGAGTTATTGTTATACTGGGCCAGGGTATAAGAAAGAAAATTATTTTGGGAATAATAAGAAAATTATTTTGGGAAATGGGAAAAATAGTATTATAAGTGATACTAAGAATTGGATTCAAGGGATGTGTAACTCACTGTTTTTGAAAAGGCAGTTTTATCTCCTAGTCAAAAAATGACACAATGTTTCCTTTTAGATTTCATGATTTTTAAAATAATATTTATTTTCTTTAATTTAGATTTAGAAACTTTTAAATTTTGTTTAATATTTGATGGATATGTGATATGTATAGATAGGTTGTAATCCCTTTTTTCTTTAGTTTGTTATTTTTTCATTTTTATGTATTTCTTTTTCTTTTCCCCCTATTTTTGTGCATTAAAAAAAAACAACTTAAATAAATATATAATGGATATTGTTCCCCCCATCAAGTCTGGGGATAATATGTTCTCCTTGTATATCCTTTATTCAACAATATTTCTGCAATACTGGTTTTGTTGGATGGATGGTATCCTGGTTGAATATGTCTATGAAGGTTCTCAGTCATCCAGGTGGAACAGTCTGTGGCTTGAATCATGTCAACTGGATTTCTATTTTCTTAGTGGAAACGTTTCACTCCTTATCCAAGGAGCTTCTTCAGTCTGAGTAAAGTTAGTAAGGGAATCCTTAAATATGTTTCTAGGCTGGCTGTGTGACCTTGCACCTGGGGCTAGGTCATGGTTATTTTTGAGATGTTTGTTTCTAAGTCCCTTTATCATCTAAAGGAGGATCGTTAAGATTACCCTGCTGCTGTTGAGCTTGTGAAATGGTCTTAATCTTCCTAGGCAAGATTAAGATTAAGATTAAGATTAAGATTGCCTAGGAAGATTAAGACCATTTCACAAGCTCAACAGCAGCAGGGTAATCTTAACGATCCTCCTTTAGATGATAAAGGGACTTAGAAACAAACATCTCAAAAATAACCATGACCTAGCCCCAGGTGCAAGGTCACACAGCCAGCCTAGAAACATATTTAAGGATTCCCTTACTAACTTTACTCAGACTGAAGAAGCTCCTTGGATAAGGAGTGAAACGTTTCCACTAAGAAAATAGAAATCCAGTTGACATGATTCAAGCCACAGACTATCCTGGTTGAAGTAACTGCACAATATTGATGAAGCATGCATTCTCAACCAGAGAATTTAAGTTTTTTACTATTATTATTTTAATTTCATTTTGTTTATTTTTATTCAGTTTTTTACCAGTTGTAAGTCCTCTATTGCTGTTTTTGCATTATGGAGGTTTCCCCCCCCCCCCTTTACACCTGTAGATGGTATGCTAGATCTTTTTGCTGACACGATGTGTCTGAAACACTGCTATCAGAGAAGTCTGAAATGGTATCAGAATGATCACATAATCTTGTATTTTGAGAATGGATCATCCCAAACAATAGAAGTCAGTGTGGTCAATATTACAGAGTACTTGTTTAGAATTATAGTGTGCAAGTACTGATAAACGTGAATCATCTAATTTTTATTTAACTGCATTAAATTATGATACTGCAATAACATTTGGTCCAAAAATGAAAATTGCAGTACAGTAGTGAGTTGAAAAGTACTTTCTACTGCTACATATTTATTTTTATCTTTTTTGCTGGAGGTTTGAAGGTGAAGGTTATATGGAGACTATGAGCTTTACCACTAGTTTATTTCTTTGTTTGGTGTATTTTAGTTTCCCTCCATTTTATATATCATTTAAAATTGGGAATGAGGAAGAGGAAGGACTGAGGAAAAAAATAGGAAGAATCTGCATTTTGCTTGTTTCCTAGACCTTATACCCCAATAGCTACAGTATGATGTAAATAGTAATTTTGGGGAAGAAAAAAATCTATCTTAGAAATGTTTGGGGGTTCTTAAAAAGTAAAATATATACTTACAAATCAAGAAACTTAATACCTAAAGGTTTTTTTAATAACAAATGACTGCAGGTAGTCCTCATTTAATGATGGTAATTGGGACTGAAATTTCCGTTGCTAAGTGATGGGGTCATAAAGCGCAACATCACATGACCGCACCACTTAGCAATGGAAATTCCAGCACTTTCAGTTGCTGCTGTTAAGTGAATCACTGCGGGTTATTAAGCGAGGATGTCACATGGTTGCGACCTCCTGCCAGCTTTCCCATTGACTTTGCTTGTAGGAAGTCGGCAAAGAAGGTCGCAAATGGCGATCGGGTGACCGCAGGATGCTGCAACATAATTGCGAGCTGGGTGCCCAGAACACAATCACGTGACTGTGGGGATGCTGCGACCGACGTAAGTATGAGGACCGGTCATAAGCACCATTCATTCAGCGCTGTCATAAGTTCAGTCGCCAAACGAGTGGTCGTTAAGTGAGGACCACCTGTAAAGGAATTTGATTGATGACTTTGTATTAACATAACTTCTATTTTTATTCTCTCTTATACTTTGTACTTTTTTCTATATAAATTTTAAATTGAAAGCCATCTTGAATATTCGTTTTGAAGATCTAAATCAGGTAAAGGAAAATAATGTAGTGTGTTATTATGGGTGGAAGATGTAAGGCCAATTGTTAGGTCCTTCTGTTTATCATATTGCTGTTTAATTTGTTTTTAATTTTAAATTGTTTAGAAGCTGGACTTAGACCAGGACTCTTGAACTGTTGTTAAATAGATATGGCATATTTCATGTCACTTCCTAAATCATTGATTTCCTAAAACACTTCCCAGTATATAAAGTAGATAAGATTTTGTCTTTCATATCTTATGTGGACTTTGCCACAAAGTTTGAAGGGAAAAAAGTATAGATTTTCCCACAGTTTTGTAGCTTTCTGCCACTTGAGGCCCTCCATACAGTATGTTAGATTCCAGCTCTCATCAGTCACAGTCAGCATCAGTCATCATATATTAGATTAATAAAAGTGTTGGACTAACACTGGCCTGGGAAGATTTGGTTCTGATCCTTATTTGACAGTAAAGCTTACTAGATGATTTTTAAGCCAATCCTCCTCTTTCAGTCTCACATCAAGGATTGAAAAAGGTGGGTGGGAGAAATCACATATTTTTCCCTTAGCTTCTAGAAGGAAAATCAAGGTAAAGGTATAGGCTCTATTCTTACAATGCACTTAATCACAAACTGGCCATCCACATTTTTATTTTATCAAATAGCTGCTTAAAGTTTATTCGTTCATACTTCATATACTCTGTGTATGTGTGTGTGACAGGAGGAATGGAGTTAGACATTACTGGAAAATAATAATTTAAACTATTATTAATTTTAATGGACTACTAGACAACTCATGACCCGTTGGGTCATCATTTCAGATATATTTCCTTACCAGATTCCTCAATGCCTTCAACAATGGCAGAGCTTCTAATGTGCTGGAAAAGTTCTTAAAAATTCAGGGAGACATTCAGAGATGTATCTGTCCTGAAAATAGCCCATGTTAAACTGTATAGCACAGTCAAACATCAGAAGCTGACCACAGGAAATGTTTATGACATTTTGTATTATGTTATAAAATGTGTTATGATAATTTTTATGTCATAAAATGTTTTATAAAATTTGCCAAATTTCTATTCCATGGGAGTCATGAGTCCCGAATTTTGGACGCATTCTGTAAGTTAGCCAATTTGAGGTACCTTGTTTCAAAAATTGTTGCCCTATGATGCACTGTTTCGCCCAGTTAAAGGTTACAAAATATCAAACAGACACAAGTGTTTTAGTAGTATATAGATAAATGAGAAAAAATAATTTTAGTTTTTGTTCTGACCCCACCCACTACTTTTGGAATGTGTCCTCTGATGTGCCTTTGAAGGCCAAATAAAGCACTTCACCCAGAAAAAGTTAGACATCCCTGATTTGTGTATATTCCTTGAAGTGTGAATTTTTGTGAGTGAAATAAACTTTATATCCATTTTTAGTTTGCTGTAAAATTTGTGGAGTCCTTATATGACAGTATTTCATCAATTTTACATTTCACAAAAAACTGCCTAAAATTGAGTAATAGTTTAATCCCGATCTCTTAATATATTACTATTTGCCATTCACTGCTTCTCCATTCAGCAAATGTCTGCAAATCATTTTAGTTTTCTGGCATTCATCTGGACATGGTGCCTATGCTCCATCACCCATTTCACAGAATGTGAATCTGTACTTGAGATCCAAACTTGTTGAATGACTCAAATTTTTAAAAAAGAGCATTTTCCACTGCTAGACATTGTTGAAGGCTTCCTTGAAATAAAAATAATATATAAGCCAGATAATTTTCTTCATTCTTAATTTGCAGGTAGTTCAATATTGGAAATCCAACTATATTATTAAGTTATCCATTTAGGACAAAATAGGACAATACGTTTATGTAGCTCAAAGTAATGTTGCAGAGTCAATGCTATAATGTTTAGTTTAACTTAAAGAGTTTGGAGAAAGTACCTTTTTCTTGGAAGGACTGATCTAATAACTGTGAACATGGCTGAATGTATATCTGCACCAAGCAATATATAAATTTTGAGAGTAACATTCCCATTTTTACATAAACAGTCAAATCCCATTTTTTATCTGTAGTTGCTATGGTATAAAAGTCCATTTTTCCCCATTGCAACTAAAAATGAATTCCAGGATCTTTAAATTTTTACTTTCTGACAGGATTTCCCCTACATTGTCTGAAGCATCAATTCTTTAAAGCGCTCTGCCACTGAATAAGTTTTTTGTATCTTGTGTGATTTTCACCATTGCAAATGGTTGTGCTTACTTGATCCTAGAGACATGGCCTTTTCCAAGTGCTTGCTGTGGGAATTCACTTTTTCCTCTGTTTTCTCAGAGCAGAGATGTGTATGAGATAGATCAAATCTGTTTTTTCTTTGAAATTGGCATCCATACTCAGAGAACTCAATAGAAGTTCTCTTCTATTGGAGGATGTGGCTTCTATGGGAAATACTTCTATAATCAACCATGTTCATGTGGTTGTAGATCTCATAACATTACAACTTTTTTACAGAAAATCTTGCAGAAAAGTGGTTTTCATAATAGGAAGAGAGGACATAGCTTTTTAAATTTTAAAACAGAAGGAGAGTTCATCCAAATAAATTACTCCACAAATTTTACAGCAAACAAAATTGGTATAAAATTTATTTCACTCACAAAAATTGACTGAATCTACATATTTTAGCTGTATAGTGTAATTGATAGATGGGCAACATTGCCTAATGCTACTCCCCATCTAATGTTGCAGTTTCATAAGGTATTTGCCTCTTCAGATGTGTTATTTTCTATTTTCTAGTCTATCAATATTTTTTCATATATATTTACTATCACATCATTCTTGTGTAGTAAAGGTAGAGACACCCTAAAGTTGAGCTTAACTCTAGGTGACTATATCCATGCAATATTATTGGCAAATTACTTAAGAGGTTTGCTACTACCTTCTTCTAGGATGTGTTTTTTTCATCCTTCTACTATAGCATGATTGATTGATTATGTGCCATCAAATCGTTGTCAACTCTTAGTGACCAGATAGAGAGATGTTTGCCATTATGATCTGTCCCTAACCTGGTCTTTCCAGCACCCAGCACCACTATAAATGAGTTTATTCACCTTGCTGCTCGTCATCCTCTTCTTCTCTTTCCTTCCACCTTTCCCAGCATTGGAACCTTCTCAAGAGAGCTAGATCTTTGCATAATGTGTCCAAAGTAGGGTAGTTTGAGCTTGGTCATTTGTGCTTCGAGTGAGAACTCTGGTTTGATTTGTTTGATGATCCATTTGTTTGTTTTCTTGGCTGTCCACGGTATTCTCAGGAGTCTTCTCCAACACCAATGTTCAAAAGCGTATATCCTACTTTACCCTAGCCTACAGCTCTGGAATTCTCGAGCAATCTCCCATCCAAGTATTAACCTACTTAGCTTCTGGAATCAGCCAAGTTTGGTTACGTTCTGGTGCCTAAAGATTGTTGAGGAGGTAAATTAATTGGTTTATTCAATTATACATCTTGACTACTAATTGATTTATTTGGTTTCACTAACAGGCCTTAGAACAATTTTAATTGTTTAGTACTTGCCTCAACTTTTGTTGATTTTGAAATAATAGAGCCAGTTTGGTCTAGTGGTTAAGGCAACTGGCTAGAAACCAGGAGTTTGTGAGTTCTAGTCCCGCCTTAGGCATGAAAGCCGGCTGGGTGACCTTGGGCCAGTCCCTCCCTCTCAGCCCAACTCACCTCACAGGGTGGTGTTTGTGGGGAAAATAGGAGGAAGGAGTATTAGGTATGTTTGCCGCCTTGAATTATTTAGAAAAATAATAAAGGCGGGATAGAAAATAAATAAATACTTAGCTTTTGATGAAAAATACTTAAATCAGACTGCATTCATATATTTGAAGATAGACATAATCTGAATTAAATATTTACAGTGTCACGGGAAAGCATTTTGGGGAGTATCCAGAAGCTAACTATTTTACATTAAATTTGTTTTGCTAGAAATTGGAAATTTGGTTTAAGTGCTGAACCTTTTCATACTCAGATTTTTTACTTTGCTAGGTGCATGAGTGTGTATGTGATGATCCACTCCTTTGATATTAATTTAGAAACTCTTAGCACAAGCCATGGTAGGATATGAAAAAGTTCTTTTATTAATACAAGTGAATAGAATCGATGCAAAGAGCAGATGGAGCAAAAGCGCGCGCAATCACATCTTTAAACATGCCAGTTCCCACTTACTCCTCACCAACCCCTCCCCTTCCGACTCAGTTCCCATACCTCTAAACTGTTAGTCCGTTGATGCTCTCAGTTGAACAGCCTTGGAGTCTGGTTCCTATCTCTCTACCCCCACATTCCACCGCCCTGCATTCCTTGCCTATCTCTAACGCCCTGCAAGCTTGCTAACTAATTACTGCCCATCTACCTACTAACTACAACCCCATCTACCTACTAATTACAACCCCATCTACCTAACAACTACAAACCCCATCTATCCTTGGCAGGATGTCATTGCCATCCTGATAGTGTATAAATATTAATATTGCTGTTTATGTAGTAGTAGTATTTGAATTTTGAGACAGTGGGAAAATAGGAATGTAGGAACATCTTTCATAAAATCCAAAAGCACCATGAGTGACTCCAAACTTGCAGTTTTAAATTATGCCCAACCTACGGATTATTTTTCCAGAGCTGGAATTCACTTCATAGGTCATGGTATTTGCTCCTTGATTAATATTTGATGTATATTCTGTATATTCTGAATTTTTCACACAACAGATACTTGTGTTTTCACACCAGATAGATATTTTAAAACTATTCCAAAGTTTCTCCAGTTCAAATATCCTCTGCTGTAACATATTATTGTAAATAATATAGAACTGCTATTTGGGACTGGGGTTGTCTTGATATCTGTCACAGCAGCTCTAGTATGGAATATGTGGAAGATAGCTAATAAAAACAATCCTCTGAAGTGTTCTTATAAAATATAGTCATTGGCATCCTATTCTATTTCTAGAGCAGTATTCCATGCCCTTAGTTTCCTAAGATGGAAACAATAGTAGGTCAGTTAGTTGATAATATGTATATTTCTGTGAGTTGGGGAATGTGAACTGTTATGCTCAATTATTTATCTTTTTTCCTCTTTCAGGCAGGCTGTTGAGCTGTCAGTATACAGCTGAACAGCATGCAGTCCTTTCGAGAGCAGAGCAGTTACCACGGAAACCAACAGAACTACCCGCAGGAAGTACATGGTGCATCCCGTCTAGAGGAATTTAGCACTCGCCAGCAAGCTCAGATGTTTCAGAGCTTTGGAGGAGGTGGCAGCACTAGTGGGCGCCGTGAAGCAACAGGAAACTCTGCATCTATGGGTAGTGAGAGCTCTGGACATCAGAGCTATCAAGGTTTCAGAAAAGAAGCAGGAGAATTCTATTATATGGCTTCCGGTAAGGATCCTGTAGCAGGAGGAGGACAACAGCTTCCTCAGCGTAGGCCTTCTGGACCAGTACAGAGCTATGGACCACCCCAAGGGAGCAGCTTTGGAAATCAGTATGGAAGTGAAAGTCATGTGAGCCAGTTTCAAACACAACACTCATCACTTAGTGGTGTAACACATTATCAGCAGGACTATACTGGTCCTTTTTCCCCTGGCACTGCTCAGTACCAGCAGCAGACTTCTAGCCAACAACAGCAACAAGTGCAGCAAATGAGGCAGCAGCTGTATCAGTCTCATCAGCCTTTACCACAGGCCTCTAACCAATCTGCCTCTAGCACGTCTCATTTGCAGTCAATTCCACGCCCTTCAACTCTGCCTTCATCTACTTCTAGCTATCAGTTAAGAATAGGTCAGTATAGTCAGCACTATCAGCCTCCTGTTTCTTCCTCCTCTTCATTTCCTTCTCAGCGGTTTGGTCAGTCTGGACAGAACTATGATGGTAATTATACTGTGAACGCTGGTTCACAATATGAAGGACATGCTGTTGGTTCAAGTGCACAAGCTTATGGGACTCAATCAAATTACAGCTTTCAGACACAGCCAATGAAAAACTTTGAGCAGTCAAAGTTGACCCAAGGGAGTCAACAGGCACAAGGACAGGGACAATCACAATCACAACAGCAGCAGGCTCCTTCACAACACGTAATGCAGTATTCAAATACTGCTTCCAAGCTGTCTCTTCAAAGTCAAGTGGGGCAGTACAATCAAGCTGAGGTCCCTGTAAGATCACCCATGCAGTTCCATCAGAATTTTAGTCCTATATCTAACCCTTCACCAGCTGCCTCTGTGGTTCAGTCTCCAAGCTGCAGTTCCACACCATCTCCTCTCATGCCAGGTGGTGAGAATCTTCAATGTGGACAAAGCAACATTCCGGGATCATCTAGAAATCGCATTTTACAAATGATGCCTCAGCTTAGTCCAACACCATCCATGATGCCAAGCCCCAGTGCTCAGGGTGGAGGATTCAAAGGATTTGGGCTTGAAGGCTTGCAGGAAAAAAGACTTACAGATCCAGGACTAAGCAGTCTAAATGCCCTAAGTAGTCAAGTAGCTAATCTTCCCAATACAGTTCAGCACATGTTACTCTCAGATGCTTTGGCGCCTCAGAAGAAAAGCTCAAAAAAATCATCAAAAAAGACAGAGAGCTGCACAAACTCAGAAGGCTCCTCCCAGGCAGAAGAACAGCTTAAGTCTCCACTAGCAGAGTCCATTGATGGTGGCTGTTCCAGTAGTTCAGAGGATCAAGGAGAAAGAGTGAGACAACTGAGTGGTCAGAGCACCAGTTCTGACACCACTTACAAGGGGGGTAATTTAGAGAAATCGCAGTCATCACCAGCACCACCATCTCAGAATGAACCTCCAAAAGTCACTAACAGCTCTGCAGTTGAGGAAGAAGCCTCCCCTCCTGATGGAAAAGAAGCCTTGATTTCTGTGGAGGCCCCCCCAAAGATCAATGAAAAGGCAGTTGGTGTGATAGTCTCCAGAGAAGCTATGTCAGGAAGAGTAGAAAAGTCAAGTGGACAGGATAAATCTCAACAAGAGGATGCTTCTGCAGGTACTCAAGCACTGCCTTCTGCCACTGCAATGAAAGAGACTGGTCTTGTAGGAGCACAGCAAGAGCCACAAGGAGGAAATAAAGGAAGCAGAACTGGAGACAGCAGCACTAATCACAATGGAGATGGAAACAATCCACTTGGGCATGCTGCTGTTGGCTCTAGTTTTTCAAGTAGAACAGAGCCTTCTAAATCCCCTGGTAGTTTGAGATACAGCTTCAAAGACAGTATTGCGGTTAGTATGCAAAGAAATGCCGGCACCTTTTCACAGTATCCTTCAGGTCAGGATAAAGGGGAGTTTTCAGTGCATAGTGAGCGAAAGGGCAGGAATGAGAAATTTCCTAGTCTATTGCAAGAAGTCCTGCAAGGCTATCACCATCATCCTGACAGGAGATATTCTAGAAATGCCCAAGATCAGCATGGAATGAGTGGAAGTTTAGAAAGTAGCATGAGACCCAATGTTCTGGTTAATCAAACAAATGAACTAAGTAATAGAGGCCTTTTAAATAAAAGTATTGGATCTCTTATGGAAGGTTCACATTGGGGACCCTGGGATAGAAAATTAAGTGGCACTGCAGCTGAGATGAAACAGATAAATTTGGTAGACTATCCTATGCCTAGAAAGTTTGAGTTAGATTCTACAGCTCATGAAGGTGGGGGAGTCTCTGAGAGAAGATCAGTTATTTGTGATATATCACCTTTGAGGCAGATTGCTAGAGATCCTGGGTCACATTCTGGAGGGCATATGAGTACTGATGGCAGAAGTGGAAGAAGTGACCGTCTGCCTTCTGGTTTAAATCAGTCAGTCATCCTCCCTGGTGGCCTGGTAGCCATAGAAGCCAAGCTAAAATCTCACAGTGGGCAGATTAAGGAGGAGGATTTTGAACAATCTAAGACCTCTGTCAACATCAACAACAAAAAATCAGGAGATCATTGTCACCATGCCAGTTTTAAACATGAATCTTACCGAGGGAATGCTAGCCCTGGAGCTGCAACACTTGATTCTGCATCAGACTACCTGCTACAGCAGGATAGCCGAACAGCACAGTTGAGGCGAGGACCTAGCAGAATAGGAAGTAGCCGGGAGGGAATGAGAGGTAAATCGCCATCTCAATTTCATGATCTGGCAGATAAATTAAAGATGTCACCTGGTAGAAACAGAGGTCCAGGGACAGATCTTCACCAAATGAATCCACATATGGTGCTTTCTGACAGAGTCAACCGGAGTTCCTTACATACTTCTTTCCCTTCAAATTCTGAAAGTTCATCTTTGGCTTCAGCATATCACAGTAATTCCCGATCCCATGTTTATGGAGATCCTAATCAAGGATTGAATTCCCAGTACCACTACAAAAGACAGCTATACCATCAACAACAAGAAGATTATAAAGACTGGAGTAGCAGCTCTGCTCAGGGTGTGATTGCAGCAGCTCAGCATAGGCAGGAAACAGCTAGAAAGAGCCCAAGACAGCAACAATTCTTAGATAGGGTAAGGAGTCCTTTAAAAAATGACAAGGATGGAATGATGTATCTCCATTCTGGTTCTTACCATGATGCAGGATGCCAAGAAACCAGCCGTTGTTTGTTGGGGGGTGAAAGCACTCTTCAGAATAAGTGTGTGGAAATTAAACACATGAATCAAAAGATTCAGCAACATGATTCAGGTTGGGATCTCTCCCGTCAGATAACTCCTGGAAAGAACAGTGGCTCTCTAGGGACAACTAGTCAGAAGAGATTTGTTTCACAAGATAGTGATGCACATAGGCGTGATGATGTTGGTGATGTACTTAAATCTGCTAATACCATGGTAAGAATTCCTGGCCAAGAAGATCAATCTCCTCAAAATCCTTTAATAATGAGAAGGCGGGTCCGCTCATTCATTTCTCCTATTCCAAGCAAGAGGCAGTTGCAGGAAATGAAGAGTAGTGGCATTGATGACAAAGGACGCCTACTTCCTTCATCAAAGGACATTGTTGATAAAACACTCAATTCTTATGCCCATTCCTCTCAAAACCAAGATGTTGGTAGGTCACTCTCAAAGGGAGAATCCTCTAGGAATCTTCCAAGTCCTGATAATAAAAACTGTTCTGGTGTTTCCATCACAAGCCCAGCTAAAACAAAAATTCTTCCTCCACGAAAGGGTCGTGGATTAAAGTTGGAAGCTATTGTTCAAAAAATCACCTCTCCCAGTGTTAGGAGGAGTGCATCTTCAAATTGTGCTGAGGCTGGTGCAGATGCAGTCACTCTTGATGACATTCTGTCTCTGAAGAGTGGCTGTCCAGATAGTGGGAATGTGGCCAATCATGAAATAGAAGCAGAAAATATAAAAGAAGAAGTTGTGTTAGAGCGAGAAAGTCAAGAACTGACCAATGAAATTTCTCGGACAATAACTTCTGAAGAATGGCATGATGATAGAGATGAAATAGTGAAAAAAGAGGTTTCTGAACATGCCATTGTTGGCAAGGATGGTTCAATGCCTGTCTTGATTCCAGCACCTTCACAGAAATCTGTTGGTCAAGTAAGAACAGATGGATCTATTAGTTTTTCTGAATCAAAATTAATTCCCCCATCCAATATTTTGGCTCCTGAAACAAATTCACAGCCTGAAGAAAAAGATGGAGATTCGATTATTATGACACCCAAGTCAGATTCCTTTCCTCCAAAGGGATATTTTCCTTCTGGTAAGAAGAAAGGAAGACCTATTGGTAGTGTAAACAAGCAAAAGAAGCAGCAACAATTGCCACTTCCATTAGTGCCAGAAGCAATGCAGCTATCGGAGGAGGCAGTAGATGGTGAACCAAAACCTAAGAGGCAGCGAAGGGAGAGGAGGAAAACTACAGCACAACCACGAAAGCGGAAACCAAGACGAGCTGCTCCCATTGTGGAGCCTCAAGAACCAGAAATCAAACTAAAATATGCTATTCAGTCTCTTGATAAAACTGATACTAGGAATAAATCTTTTTTCCCCTATATTCATGTGGTAAACAAGTGTGAGCTAGGTGCTGTGTGCACAATAATTAATGCAGAAGAAGAAGAGCAGAATAAACTGATGGGTCGAAAAGGACAGAGGTCATCAACGCCACCTCCCAGCAATGCTGAGAGTAAAGTACTGCCTACTTCCTCTTTTATGCTACAAGGCCCTGTTGTAACAGAGTCATCTGTTCTGGGCCATCTTGTCTGTTGCCTTTGTGGCAAATGGGCCAGCTATCGCAACATGGGTGATCTCTTTGGACCTTTCTATCCGCAAGATTATGCAGCCACACTGCCTAAGAACCCCCCTCCTAAGAAGGCCACAGAGATGCAAAGCAAGGTCAAAGTACGACATAAAAGTGTTTCTAATGGTTCCAAGACTGACACAGAGGAAGAAGAAGAGGCGCAACAGCAAAAAGAACAGAGAAGCCTGGCTGCCCACCCACGTTTTAAAAGACGACATCGCTCTGAGGACTGTGCTGGGACTTCTCGGTCACTTTCAAGAGGCACTGCTTGTAAGAAAGCAACCACTGAGAGTGGCAGTGTTGGTGAAAATACTCCTTTGGACTCTAAACCCCCCATACCTACTTCTGAAGGTGGTCCTGAGTTGGAGTTACAAATTCCTGAACTACCTCTTGACAGCAATGAATTTTGGGTCCATGAGGGCTGTATTCTCTGGGCCAATGGGATTTACCTAGTCTGTGGCAGGCTTTATGGGCTGCAAGAAGCTGTAGAAATAGCTAAAGAGATGGTGAGTACTATACATTAATAATAATCAAATGTGTCTTTTACAACTATCTTCATGATGTTCGTTGCAATCTGGTTTTCTTCTTTTGCCGTGTCGTAAACATATTTGTGCCACTGTAATTGTATGGATTCTTTATGTGAGCAAATCTCATTTTACATTACTCAGAATTATTTTGGATTGAAATTCACGGAATCATTTTATGCTGTGATTGTTGTATTCCTATTGGGCTATACATTTCTTTAAACAAATGGTATTGCTAGGTTTAATACTCGTAAAAGGTAAAACTTCCTTTGAGTCAAGTTGAACTTTTGTCTTCAAGGATATGTCCATATAGTACTGTACTCCTCAAAACAGTATAGATTGAGATTGCCATTGCCTTCTTCCGATATGTTTTTTTTTTCATTTCTCAGTCTACCCTGCAGCCCTGTAATTTGTGGGTGGTCTCCCATCTAAATACTAATCAGGGCTGGTCCTGCTTAGTTTAGATCATCCAAGTTCAGCTAAGGGCAGCCACTTAGCTGGTCTTAATAATCTGATACTACAAAGAAGTATTTGTTGTTGGCATGTTAAATGCATCTTCATTACTTCTCAGACATTCATTATTTTCTTCTTTCAAGTGGTAAAACTGTAAAAGAATTGCATTTTATAAGGTAAAGTTTATACAGTATCTGATACAAGGATTGAAAGGAAAGACATATTATTTGCCAGAAGATACCTTTGGATTGTGAAAAGAATTAGTTCAGCTAGTCTCTATTTAATGCTGACATCTGAGGGTAGTTTTGCAATTTGAATTATTTGAAATTAAGCTTAGGTGATTTTGTATATGTTTGTGTGTGCATACAGCCACATGCTTTATCTTCTCTGCTCCAGAGGGTTGCTTTTTTTTAAATCTCCAAATGTTCATTGATCTGCAAAACATATACTTTACTAGCTTTTTTCCTTGTGCAAACACTTTTTTCAGATTACAAGCCTATCCAGATATTAGCCAGGTTGGAAGAAGGACGGGAGAATATATTTAATAATCAGATAGTGCAAGTGGGGTCTGACATCATGACATAATAGAGGCAAGCTTGCAAGGACTTCTGAACTTTTGTGCTGTCAAGATGTTGTTTGCCACAGAAGGTGAATGGGAGGTTATTGGGCCAATTGCTGTAGCTGTTTCTTAACTTGTCTAGGTAGTTTATGCTTTAGTAGTAAAGGGATTTTCATTTCACATCTCAAGAGATCTTAAGACATCTTAACAGATTGCTATTCTGGACAGTAAGTAATTTCCTCCATTCACATTGAGAGACTTTTCTTTCTTTGGCTGAGAAGGTTAGATATATTGTCTGCTTGCTGGTTTGCTTTTGAATGTGACATTTCTTGATTAATTAGAAAATTTTTGTCATATTTATTTATTTATTTGTCAGATTTGTATGGCCATCTCACAAAACAAGTCTCCACTAGCAGAGTCCATTGATAGTGGTGTACAACAAGGCTAAAAAATAATTAATATAAAGAAAACTTATTATTATTACTACTACTACTACTACAACAACAAACCTTTAAAAACTTAAAACACAAGGCTAAAAGAGAACAAATATTAGGCGAAGAGCAGATGTTAATAACAATGGAACCACCTCAGTATCTCACCAGTCCCCTGGGCTCCCCAGGCCTTATGGCACAACCAGGTTTTGAAGGATATCCATAAAATCAGGGATAGAGCCAGCTTCACTTCATTAAATATAATCTAGCAATGGTTGCTCTTTTCATTTCCACCCATGTATGTATGTGAATCAATACTGAAAGTGTAATATTAATAATTATGGAAATTGTGTTCATAATGACAGTATAGCAAAAGGACTACTGCTTGATGTCCTCTAATTGTAGTAGGGTTCATGCTTACCAATAGAAATTCAGTGTTAAATTAATACTGGAAAATCAAATTGTAGTTGCTATTTCTCGTAGAACAATATAAAGGTTGAGAAACTAACTTAACTACTACTGTCTATCTGAACACCAATAGTTCTTTCCAAAATGGTTTAGTGCAGTGGAATTTAGGTTATCACTATTTTCAGTATTTTCACTGTTCTCAGTGTGGGACAAAGTTGAAGAGAAAAGCAGAATGCAGTGAGACATGATGATGTAAGTAGTACAAAGTCAGAAGTTACTGCTGAAGGCAAATAATTAAATTTAAAAAGTAGGTGTGACTACATCTGTATCTGCATTATGAGGGACTTTGAATTTCCACACATTAGTAGAACTATAAAAGTTGAAGAATGCCACGGAATAGGCTACAAGGAAGCTGGCTCAGTAGTGAGGCCTTATATAACGGAACATTGCTGGACTCATGGAAAATCTTGTTACTTATGTATTTGTAAATTTAATTTCTGAAAATCCTGAGATTTAATCTGTTACATACTTACTTTACATGAGAGTGTTGATAAAACCAGATAAATTTTGTGTGTCTAAAAACTAAAGTTTCTCTACTTTTTAGACTGATAACTTTTTCTTATATATTATTTAAGGTGTTTTTTTAATCCATGGGAATTATTTGACTTTTTTAAGCATTCACTTAGGCATTCATGTAAGCATGTAATACTATGGCTTTAATCAAGTAGCAAAACAAGGACAATATAAAGTACTTTTTAACTTTTTTTGCATTATTTGTAAATAATGCACATTTACAAAATTAAACCACTTTGGAGACTTTCTTTTACATACCCTTATATACTTAACACTTTAGAAGGGCTGATTTACAAAAATAATACACAGGAGAGATGCTTTAAACATATTTAAAGCTGAAGAAAAAATCCAGTGTTTTAAAAGGATGAATTGGTAAGAGAGAGAAATAAGTATGTGAAGACATCCATTAATGACTTTTAGTTCCAGTACAAAGTCTCTCCAAATTTCTGCATTTCTCTATTGGCCTAGTCACTGCTTCTCAACTTTTCCCATTTTTTTATTTATTACACCCCCAAAATGGGGAAAACAATAATCACAATATAATGAAACAAAAATGACAAGCATTCATTGAATATGCATTTCAAGCATTCCCAAACCATCCTGTTTAAATTAATAGGGATAACAACTGAAACCACAATATGTCATACATAATTTTTAAAGAGGGAAAAGAAAAGGGGGGGGGCAGAGTGGAATTGCCTGAAAATGTATAATTGACCATTCTTGATAAGTACTCCTTATCCCTAGTTCAAACATTGACAAAGAGCCCTTATCAACAAGTCAACTTTCTATGTATGTTTTATTAAATTGAGCTAAAATAATTCAGAGAGTTCCTTGCTTCCCTCATTGGTAATGGAAAATTGAGTGGATCTAACTTTCCCTTTCGGATTACTATAGTTGTGGAAAACAGATGTTCCCACTTGACTCTATTTATCTGAAAACACATCAGTTAGGTATCTGACTAAAATATTTCTAATTTTGGGAAAAATTAAGAGCAAAATCATGATTCCAAAGAATGGAAACAAGTTGCAGTTGAGAGATACTTTTTGAAGAAAGATGAAACTTGGCCCCAGTTCAACAGACTGGTAACCCAAATGCCTAAATTTGAAGTCTCTGGCTTTGGCTTCTTCTGAGCCATGCTGCTGATTGAAAACCCTTTACTTTTTCTTCTAAAAGATAATATAAGTCTTTCACCTTAATGAGGAAAGTAAACAAATTTATTTTAAAAATTATTTCAAATTTGGGCAACTTCACATTAAAGAGGTAAGTTTCGTTCTTTATTTTTAGTTTAAGAACACTGTTCATGCCTACACATGAAACAAATATAATAATTTTGTAAATTCTGGCCTATATTTGAGCCTGAATGTGCAGGGGTTCCCCAAGGCCTGAAAAATATTTCAGAGGTTCCTCCAGGGTGAAAAGGTTGAGAAAGGCTGATCTAATGAATCTAGCTAAGGAGATATTTTTGTGGAGGCTGGCAAGTTTCATTTGAGTAACTGCTGAACAGAAGAATGATTTTATCAAAAGTTTTGGTAATTAATTACAGAATTCCTGTATTAAGTAAACATAGTTTAAGTTCCAATGGATTTATATGTATTGTAATTATGTCTAGCAGCTACCCTACTTAGGCTTTGTATTATTTGTTATGATTTCTCATCAAACAAT
This sequence comes from Charina bottae, assembly GCA_023362775.1. Lineage (NCBI taxonomy): Eukaryota > Metazoa > Chordata > Lepidosauria > Squamata > Charinaidae > Charina > Charina bottae. The sequence continues at coordinate 35,365,312 of JALMGJ010000006.1, read as the reverse complement.
AAATTGATTGATTGAGCCCTGCCTTCTAGCTAGATAAGTTCACTTTTTTCCTGTTCGCTTCAACTTTGGTGATTGAGAATGCAAACCTTTTAACTTTTACACATAGTAGGCAATGAAAGCCATTTTTTAGTAAGAAAGTCGACAGACTTGTACTGACAGAAATTCTATTTAATACACATGTAACTCTTAAGAATAGAGCCAGTTTGGTGTAGTGGTTAAGGCAACGGGCTTGAAACTGGGAAACTGTGAGTTTTAGGCCTGTCTTGGACATAAACCTAGCTGGGTGACCTTGGGCCAGTCACTTTCTCTCAGCCCTAGGAAGAAGGCAATGGCAAACCACTTCCAGAAAACCTTCCCAAGAAAACTGCAGGGACTTGTCCAGTCTCCAAGAATCAGACACAATTGAATGGATGAAAAAAAAACTCTTTAAGAAGTAAAATAATTAAATTATACCAAGTCAGGCATTCTACAATGTCATGAAAAAGTGATGGATTTGATTGGGAAGTTATTTATTGAATAGACTATTAACCTGTTGTTTGACAAAAAGGCTCCTCAGGTGGCTCAGTGGTATAAAAATCCTTGTGCTCAGGTTTACTGTCTTTTTCATAAAGGCAAAAAATAGATGGGAAATAATTAAGGTGTTGGACTGGGAAACACTGGTTGAAGACCATCCTTAAATAAGAAAGCATATTGGATGACTTTGGGCCAATCACTTTTTGTCAGCCCAGTCTTCTTTGCCAATGGTTGTTGGAAAAAATTGGAAGAGGGAGTTACCTATGCTGCCTTGAACTTACGAAGTAATATAACTCTAACAAATAAATTAATACATCAAGGAGAATATTTGTAGCTCAGGGTTGAACTGTGGAGTCCTTGGTGCTCTCTGAGCCTTGTTTTCTTGCAGACGTTTCATTGCCAGACTAGGCAACATCTTCAGTGCAAAAAGGGAGTGGGACTTGCTCTCTGTTTATATACGATGGCTTGTCCTGCTTGTGTTGGTGGGGGTGTTGTTCTCTCCTTGGTAGTTCCTTGATTGGGCTGTTGTTTGCTACTTGGTTGATTGACTGAGTTAATAGTTCCTTGATTAGGGTATATTGTGCTGTTTGTTCCTCTGGTGCTAATCCTGGTGTTAATCTTTGCATATCTGGGTGATGATTACTGGCAAGGAGGTGTTCTGGTCTTCTGGCTTTTCTATTGTCTCTTATGAATGGTATGTAAATGTTGTTTACCTCTATGTGTCTGTTGATGGCTGCTTTGGCTGAGCATCTTAAACCAGGCCAAATCCAAAAACGCTAGAGAATTCCTGGAAGCTTGGCACTCCGAGAAAGCAGCACCAGAGGAACAATCAAACAGCACAATATACCCTAATCAAGGAACTATTAACTCAGTCAATCAACCAAGTAGCAAACAACAGCCCAATCAAGGAACTACTAAGGAGAGAACAACACTTCCACCAACACAAGCAGGACAAGCCATGGTATATAAACAGAGAGCAAGTCCCACTCCCTTTTCACACTGAAGATGTTGCCTAGTCTGGCAATGAAACGTCTGCAAGAAAACAACAAGGCTCAGAGAGCACCAAGGATTCCACATACCATGTTTTTCACAACAATAGTGTATATGTATCCAGTTCTAAAATCTGCCACATAGATCCTTGGAGTGCTGGTTCTTGAAATGAATTATTCTTGTGCTTGCTCCCTTCCTTCTTTTAAATTTAACTTGCATTGGCTTTCCAGGTGACATTTTACTTCATTCAGGTCATATAGCTGTATTTACCGATCGAGGAGAATATTTGTAGCTCAGGGTTGAACTGTGGAGTCCTTGGTGCTCTCTGAGCCTTGTTGTTTTCTTGGAGACGTTTCATTGCCAGACTAGGCAACATCTTCAGTGTGAGAAAGGAGTGGGGTTTGCTCTCTGTTTATATCCAGTGGCTTGCCCTGCTTGTGTTGGTGGGGGTGTTGTTCTCTCCTTGGTATTTCCTTGATTAGGCTGTTGTTTGCTACTTGGTTGATTGACTGAGTTAATAGTTCCTTGATTAGGGTATTGTGTACTATTAATTATTAAACTCAGTCAACTATTAAACTCCGTGAACTATTAAGGTGGACTCTTGGGTTTATGATGAAAATTGTGTTTTTTCAGCTTTTAAGATGATTGTATGATGTGTTTTAATGATAGTTGAATGTCATGTATAACTACTAAATCATAATATTAAAACTAGCCTATAGATACAGGATGAATTCTGGGAAAGAGACCTTTTAACAAGTTACCAATTTCCATATTGGTTACTTTAACTGGAGTTCTTATCTAAGCATTTGCAACTTTTCTAGGATAGAGAATGCTAAACTTGGGTACAATATGAAATCATATTTTCTGTAACGCTTCATAAAAGTGACTCCTAATGTGAAAACAGGAGAGATCTTTGGCTTTAAAACTATAGCAGTGTTTTAACTTTCAAGAAAGTTGCTGCCATCTTCTGGTATTTTTATATAGAAGAGAATTAAACATGGCAAGATTATGAGCAGATAAAATATCTATGCATCGTGTTAGAGGGGTGTGGTGGCTCAGCGGGTAAGATGCCAGGCTTGTGATCGGAAGATCGCAAGTTCGGAGTTTCAAATCCCTAGCCCCGCGTGACGGAGTGAGCTCCCGCACTAGCCCCAGCTCTTGCCAACCTAGCAATTCGAAAGCATGCAAATGCAAGTAGATTAATAAGTACCACTTTGGTGGGTAGGTAACAGAGTTCCGTGTGCGTCATGCCAGCCACCATGACCGTGGAAGCGTCTTCGGACAATGCTGGCTCTTTGGCTAACAAACGGAGATGAGCACCGGCCCCTAGAGTTGGACACGACTGCACAAATGTGCAGGAGGAACCTTTACCTTTTTTAGGGAAGCTGGCAGAAGCAACAGATGAGCTGTCCTTGGTGCAGTCTTTGGAATTGCAGTTCAGTAGGAATTACATTTGTATGGGTAGTTTGAGAATAATTCTAATAATATAGCAGCTTGAGTAGACAGTTCAAAGAAAAATATAAATCTCCGTACTTTGTTCATGCATTATTTTTATCAAAGTCTAGATAATATTTTTTAAAGCAAGGGATAAAAAATTAGGTAAACACAAATTACATCTCCACAATCTTTGAATACATTTTGAGAAGGTTGAAGAATGTAATATTATTGGTATGCTTGAAATATTTCCAAACAAAAGCTAGTGAATTGAATATTTATTGGTTAGTACAGTGCTTCCAAACTGCCGCTGTTGGTGACATACCAGCGGGGGGGGGGGGCGTGCAGCGGCGGCGCGGGGAGGCGTGCAGCGGCGGCCTCGCTAAAATGCGGAAGCACTGATGGCGCGCCGCCACCACCGCTTCGCGACACACTAAACTGTGTGTTGTGACACACTAAAGTGTTGCGACACACAGTTTGGAAAGCTATGGCTTAGTAGAAACTTCTCCTGATAGTTCTTTAATAACAGGGTTCAGGCACACTCTTCCCCTGAAGCACAAATTATTTATTATGGTACTGGAGGCAACAGCAGCTAACCTAAAAGAAGGCAGGGATGCAATCCTGTTATGTAGACTTAGCTAGAGGGAGAAAGAAATGAATGAATGATGAGTACAGCAGAAAAATTGATTCGATATAGTAACATATTTTGATTGACTATGTACATTGATAAGGTAAGGATAGTGAGGTAATGAGGGTGGCTGTACCAGGACAAGAGCTCATTGAGTTAGAATCTTACTCTTTGAATAAAAGTTGCTTTTCTAGATGTTATCTCCCAGTACCCTTGCTCCCCAATACTGTTTCTGTTGCCTGGTGCTCTAATCAACATTCTTTGTTCCTAAATGTTTATAATTGAGCTGACAGTTTATTTTTCTTTGGAAAAATGAATTTGAGGGGGGGAGAGGGTAATCTACATGTAATATAAAACCTAACATTTTCTTTCTACTACAAATGCCCCTTTGGAGTTATGAAATGCTTAGCATCTTCCTAAGCTCCACTGTTGTGGAACATATGTATTGTATTGGAATTGTGATAACTCTATTTTTTGCCGTCTCATTTGATGGTATAGAATCCAAAACTCTTGCCTTGCAATATTATTGTGTGGTCTGAGTGTGTTTTTCATTTTCCTGAAGCGGTTTTTTCATATACATTACCCACATTGAACACCCAAGAATATACAGATTAATATGAAGATGATTGTTCTGACCCATGTAGCGCCTAAGTTAAGAAATGGGGATGTAAATCAGCCTTAATACCCACATCCCTCATCAATGGGGTTAGCTGCTTCATGGAAGAATTTAATAGTGCCCTTTAAAAATGTGTGCATTTTGTTCTTCATTTCCCCCTGTTGTCCACATGAAAACAATACTGCTCCTACAACTGGGCACATGCTCCCTTCTGGATAGCTGTCATTTAATCTAGGGCTCTGCAATTTTGCAACACTGCCTTAGACAAAGAAAGTACTTTTTCCTGAAGACCCTCTATGGCAGTGCTTTCCAAAGTGCCGCCGTTGGCAACACACCAATGGCGGCAGTGGTGGCGCGCGCAGGGGGCGCATGGCGGCGGCCTCCGCTAAAACGCGGAAGCGCTGATGGCGCGTCGCTGCCACCGCCACACCACCACCGTGCACACCCCCACTGCCGCTTCCAGGTTGTGTTGCGACACACCTAACTCTGTGTTGCGACACACAGTTTGGAAATCTCTGCTCTATGGAATCAAGGGTGACATTAAAAACAAGTTTCAAATTAGCAGGGATTTTGTGCAAAACTTGTTTGATTTTCAAAACTCTCAATCCAGGGAACACTGCTTTTAAGAAATTTGTGAAATAAAAATTTAAGACAGAATTAAAATACATCTATAAAACAACCTGACTGGGACTCGTAAATGACATCCAAAAGAAGCAATCTGTCTAGGTTATAAATGAGATAATACCTAAAATTACATAAAAGATGATAATATTTAAAGTTACATAAAATACATCTGTGTAGCAGGAACTTGAGCTGTCAAGGTCTGGCAGATTTTACATGCTGCTGCACAAAACCTAGCCATATGTGCTCTAATTAATGGTAGTTCATCTATAAGTAGCATCTGGGCATAGGCCAAATCTAAGCGATCAAGATACCAGCTGATCAGAGAGGGGATAAATCTGATTCGAATGTCACTATAAATGGAGCAACAAACTAAACAATAACTTAGAATGTTCAATGAATTCTGCCAATGTTCTAAGTGAGCACCGGGTAACAAATTCAGGGAGGACCCTACTGTACTTTAGAAATCTGATGGGAGGAAAAGGAATGTGACACTTCCCGTTACAATTGGAGAGAACTTTCCATGTTTATATAAAGCTGCTTTTGCGCAGGCGTGAGGAAGTGGCAGTGGGGAGAGAGAAATGCGCATGCGGAGAGATCACCGCCCAGGGTCCCTCCTTGTGGGGGAGATGGGCAGGATATAAATATGACAAATAAAAAAAAACAAGTACATGTTCTGTGGTTTCCACCTCTCCAGAATCAAAGGGGCAGAGCCTTTCAGCCAATGCTACTTTTTTAATATTTTTCATCCAAAACTGCAGAAGGAAAGCATGACATTGTGCGAGGGAGGAACCTTTCCTATGACTGGGTGTTTCTAGCTTTGTGAGATAGCCAGCAGAAGTGACTATGTATGTAGTATTTGCTGTTGATAGGAAGGCACAGGGACTGGAGCGCCAGTGTATTCTATGCAGTGTCATTGAGTCATGTGGAGTTCAGGCAATAAATTTTGTGCATTATCTTAGGAAATCCCTTGCTTCTCCAGCAATAGGTTTCCCAAGGCCCATTATCCCTCCACCCACAATAAACAGATTTATCATGTGTTCACATGCAGTAGCTTCATCAACCCATTTGGTTTCATTGAATGAATGAACGCAAACTGGGAAGGGGGAAAGGGGTAGAAAATGTAACATTTTATCTGCTATTCCCATCCTATCAGGGTTGGGTCACCAATGTTTTTCATATGTCATGATGAAAGGCCCCCAATTAATAGTTCCACTGCTTTGCAAAAAACAACAATCAGCAGGCTCTTCCCCCAAACACAGGCCTCTTTCCAACTGCAAATGATCAAAATGAATACAAAACTAGCAATTACTTAACATAAGCAAATGGGAGAAATTCTGGAGAACAGAAATAGTATCATGTCGGAGCAATGTCGATTTCCAAGATTCTGCTGTTAGTCCAGTTCATAGAGATGAAAAATATTAATCTGACAATTTTTCAGCCAGTCCTTCTTTACTGCAGTGTTGAAAGAGTGTGGATTAACCACCTGCTAGGTCAAATGGGGCTGGACAGCAGGTCCTCTGGAGGACTTACTTTTCTGCAGTGCAATGCTTGGTCCAAGCAGTTTGACTCTCATACTTCACAGCAGTGTGAGTTGTCAGCAACACTTAGGTCTTGTTCACCATCATGCTAGGCAATCCTTCCTCCAATATTCATGGATGAAGACATAGTCATAGTTTTTTATTACCTAATTTTTGTTACAAAGATTCCCCTGGACTCAGTTTTATACTTGTCCTGGGCTTTCCTTCAGATTTCCCATTAAACTTCATTTAATGCAGTTCTTTTTACTTGTTCCAGATGTTGAGCTTTGTTCTGGATGTTGAGCTTCCTAGGACAATAAGCTACTCCCTTGTTAGCTCAGTGGATAGGTGGTTTGATTATGCCCCAGGGAGTCTGTTAAGAGTAAAATATGTTAGTGCTTGTGCCTTCACTTGCAGCAAAATGAAATGTTATAGACTATGCCGTTTCAGATTTCTGGTAGAAGATGGTATTTCTGTTTCTCCATGAACTATTTTTAAATAGAAGATTAGTATGTTATTTTTAAAAGGTTCCATCATAGCCATTTGAATGTTCCCCTACACAATAAAAAATATGATTTGTCCATGTACATTTTGAAGTACTGAAATCTAATTAACTTTCTTAAAGTTACATGTACAGATCATTAGATACTCTCATATTCTGGAACCAAACCTAATAAGCAGAGAAGAAGGATAGTACAGGTAGTCCCCGTTTAGTGACCACAATTGGGACCAGCAACTCGGTCATTAAGCGAACAGGTTGCTAAGTGAAACTGCAACTGTGCTTATGATCTTACTTAAGCTTTCCTTTGCTTTACAGACCTGTGAGGGTTGTAAATGCAAGGATTGGTCATAAAGTTACTTTTTCATCACCATCGTAACTGTGAACAGTCGCTAAACAAAGCAGTTGCTAAGCAAGGACTACCTATATTTGGAAGAAGGTGATGTAAACTAACCAGTCAGAATATGTTTATTAAAAATGAAAAGGGAAACAAAATTCTGGGCCAGGCTTCTTCAGAGTGTGAGATATGGATATAGTGGACATTGGCACTAGCTTTTCTTCTATCCATTAAAGCAGCCTGAGATGCATAATTGTACTTCTTCTTGTGGAAGATTGGCAAGATAAATATAATCCAGACTTTACTTCACCTTATTTCTTTGTTCTGGACCCTGTAGTGGCAAGGCAGAGCTCATAGGATAGAAGGTTGGATGTCTCAAAACTCCTTACCCAGAAGTCATCAAAGTCTTCACTCCTTTGCCCCACTTTGTTCCTTAGGTTAGTGACTTGATAGTTCCTGTCATCATCTGTATTCCAGGGGATGCCTCACCTGGTGTCTTTCTTCTGACTCCAGAATGAGAGAATATGGCTTTCTCAATGTATGCTACCTTTCCAGTAATTTTTTTTAAAAAAATAATATGTATAATACAACCTTCTGATCCTGTGGCATGGATGTGTATGACCCAGTGCATAACAGTGGACACACTTTGTATCTGGTCTTCCTGCTGGGCAGTGGTAGTGTGGTCTGTAGTTTGGGGAGGCCACTATTACTCTTCTGTCATGGTCAGATCACTTTCTAATCACTTGGAGTGTTCTGGGGTTGCTGCCTGCCACAGAGAGATGTGACCTATTGGTTAATCAACCCCAGGCAACTGTTGGGCTTAACAGGGTTCCAGAGGGAGCTTGAGGTTGTCCCTGAAGGTTTGATGCACGGCCTGACTTGAAGCCTTAGTCGCTGCTTGGAGTGAGAGGGTGACCAGGGCTTTAAATCAGATCATGACTATACAGTCTCTCCCCTCCTGCAGATTTTGGTGCTCCTCTTGATTTACAGAGATAAAATGGGGGAGGAGGTGCTTAGAGCATCACTGGAGAATGACAGGTGAAGCAATCAAGCATGAGCTACAGCTGCTGTTAAGGCCTACCTCATTGCAGTAAGGGTAACAAAGCATTATTACTTTCCTGCTTTTATTGTGTCCACAGATAGCTGCTCAGTGGCCCTGTTTTGAGTGACATGGCCCCTTCTCAGGAAGGTGGTGCTGGAGACTTATTCACAGGGCTGTTGTGAGGAATATGCTGTGCATATAGTAGATAAAGTTGCTTGGAATTGCTCCAAGCTGGACTCCAGCCTTGATGCAGGTCCTGCAGAGTTGACTGAAGCTTAATCTTACTCCTGTTAGTCCCAAGGAAATGGACAGGGTTCGTGTGAGCTTGGCCACCTCAGTATTAGATCCATGTCCTTGTGAACGACCTCTGAACAGGGGAGTATAACCCTGTTCAGAGTCAAAGACAGTATAGGTTCACAAACTCAAAGCTACTCCATCTTGGAGAGTGTCTGTTCCTCATCCACGCCCTGACAGCCTCCAGGCACTGGGTCAGCACTAACACAACATTTCCTATTTGGCCTGGGAGTGTGATGCATAGCTGGGTATCATTATATAGTGATGATACGCGATCCTGTGCTAACAGATAACCTTCCCCAATTGCTTAATGTAGAGAGCACTGAGGCAAACCCCAGAGCAGAGGCCTCTAGGCAGATCTCTTTCACCCCCTACCAACTGAAACTATCCCTTTAGAAAGAAGGGGAACCATTGCAAGAAAGTCCCCTCACTCCAGTCCCTTGGAGATGGTCCAGAAGGATACCATGGTCAATGGTATTGAAAGCTGCTAAGAGAACAAGGAGGACCAGGACGGTTGCAGTCCCGTAATTCTCTCTACAGGTCATCCAAGTCCACAGTCAAAGTAGTTTCCATGCTATGAAGATACCTATGGCATCCTGAAGCTTTTCATTGTGGAATTGTGATGGGCATCCAGAGGGCGTTCATTGAACAATAATAAAAGAACATGAGTAATTCAAATATCTGCATTGTTACAGTTTTTGTGACAATTATTTAATAATAATTATATTTCTTGAACTTGAGTTTAATGAAAATCATATAATGGTAACTTACAAAATTCAAAATACTACATTATAACAGTTTAAAACCCTTGAGTAAATGAAAGAGCTCCATTAGTTGAATATCCCTGGGAAAAAGTAATGATGGGACACCATAATTGAAAAGATTCTTCTTACCACCCACCTCATCCAAAGATGGATCCACCAGGAAATAGAAGTGAATAATTACATTTGATTGTTTAAAGAAATATGATGAACTTAGTGACCGAACAGATTAAATTTTACATGATGACTATAGAAAAAAAATATTTTAAATAAGCTAGTATCTATATTTCCGTTTTTTTCCAGAAATGTTCTCATTGCCAGGAACCAGGAGCCACTTTAGGCTGCTACAACAAAGGCTGCTCCTTCCGGTATCATTATCCATGTGCCATTGATGCAGGTAAGAAAAATGAAATTACTGAAACTAAAAGTTGTTTGCTGCTAAAGTGCCACAGAGTGACTTACAAGGACAAGAATAAAGAACATGGTGCTGTTACTGTATATAAGAAATTACAAACATTTTTTAAAGAATTTTATTAAATTTCAGAAAAAGATAAAAGATACAGAAACCAAAAAACTACAAAAAAGAAAAAGAACTAAAAACCTGTGAAAACATAAGAGAATTTTTTTTAAATAGATTACAGAAAGAAGTGACTTCTGACTTTAAACATCAAGGATATACAGCAATTTTCCATAATCAATCCCTTACTCTATATTAAACCAAAATCACATTATTTCTATAAGTCAACCCCTTAGCACATTATAAAAATCACTAAATACCATTGCTCCCTCCCCTTATATTAAAAGAAAAAAAGCATAAATCACCTAATCAACTCCCCCCCAAATAACAATTACTTAATTATTCCCTTCCTACTACTATTCCTGTCTACTGTAATAAAAATCAAAAATAAAAAGCATGTAAATTGTCTGCCATTATAATTAATACAAGAAACATGAATTAATATTATTTTTTTTAAAAAAGACCTAATAATCTTAATCCCAATCATTAACGATAAGTAAAACCATCCAAAGCCATCCAGATAAATATTTTAGCCCCTTAACCTGCTTCAAAATAGACCAAAGCATTTACATACCCCCATAATAAACACAGCTATTTTCTTAAAGAAATCAAACAGCCCAACTGCTCCCCTCACAAACACTTTGAAGACTTCTCTTCAAAAAACCTCGCATACATAATAACCCCTTCTTTTCCATAACATTCCATCAGAAAGTTAAATTCACTCATGTCTTGCAACTCAATTTCTCCATTAAACTTCAATTTAGCATTGTCAGTTTCATCCGGTATTTCAACAGAAGCCCCCATCTCTCTCCTAGAAGAGACACTTCCATCACTGTTAAATTCTTCAATTTCGTTGACAGTATCCTCAACCAGATGGCACATTTTAGACCACGTATTTTCCACAATGCTCTGAATGTCTTGCATAATGACTTGGCAGGAATCAGAAAAAATCTGCTTCATATTAAAGCAGTAATATCTCGATGGAAGTCAGAGAGAGCCTGGTTAAGATCATCCATGTCTCATGCAGTAAATTATGGCGCCACCTAGATACTTAACGGGCAACAGTAAAAGGTAATGGAAAATTTCCAGACTGAGTTAAGATAAGATAACAAACAGTTCCCCAGAGAAAGTAGCGGCAGGAAAGTAAAAGTACAGAACAGCGGATTCAACGTGTAGGAAAAATGCTAAAATCTTCAAAATTAGCACAAAAATAATAACAGGGAGACAATAATATACTCTCAACCCTCCTTAGTATTGGATGGAAAGCAAAATCCAAGGCTTAAAAAGATTTTTTTTCAAAAAAAAAATCACAAAAATAACGATAAGCAACCAAGAGAGATAGCTACATTAAGGAGATACATTCTCCTTAATGTAGAAAGCCTCTCTTAGGGTACAAATACTTAAAAAAAAATGGGTGCTTTAGAAATGGGGCACCTGGACTTAATGTCCCTTTAAGGCTGCAGCACGGCTTGGAAATTGACGTCCCAGCCTCCCGGCAAAGTCTTACCCATCAGTCGCAAACGCTGCTTACGATCTCCTGGCTGCAATTCGCCGTCTGGAGGACGAATGGGTCAATTCCGAGCATTTTCCTTGATCTGGAAAAATGGTCCTGGGCTTCAGGAGAAACCAGCCTGAGCCCGAAAAAACTGCCAGTATGCCAGTTCTGCCCGCAGAGCTTGCGGGCACAGCTGTTCAGTCCGCCATGTTCCCACCGGAAGTCCAGAAATTACAAACATCTATGAAAAAGAATTTATTTTAAGGTATCACTTAAAATGCAGCAGCGAAGAATAAAACATGACAGTATTTTATATAAGAACAGGGCTTCTTTCAGACACTTTTAAAGGCAGAACTTTGAGGGTCTTATGTGCCTTCTCCTTTCTGTATATGAAACTGCTCATGTTTGAAGATACTTCAGTTTTCATCAGTTTTTAAATAGGTAATAATATTCCAGGGAAATAAATCTAATATGTGTTTTTGAAGATTCCAGTTTAGTGAAAACTGTCTTTATGTGTATGGTATCATACTACAAACTGTAGAATCATTTAGTATCTCTAATGTGTTTTGAAATTAGCTACCAACTGAAAGGAACTTTATTTTAATAAACTGCATTTTTTATTTTGCAAGCTTTCTTTATACAGCTCAAAGCAAATATATAACATATAACATTTTATAATATTGAAGCAAAGCTGAGCCAGGGTCAGAGAGGTTACAGTTTTTTTTCTTTGCCAGGTTCATGCTGACTGTATAACTTTTCCAAAAGATTTCAACAGCAGTAAGGTATAATTAAATCACATAAGTATATGTGATACATCACATGATTTTTTATCACATGAGAATTGCCTGGCAGTTACAAGGATTTGTGAGGACTGCATCCATTAATGGTTTCCAGAAGGCTACTAGCATTAGATTCACCTCAGCCCAGAGAACAGTTGGGAAAAAAATTATACACAAATCTCTAAAGCTTGAACTGAAAGTGTGTTTTGAGAAAAGGATGCCTAGGATATACATTTTTATTGTTGCATGTTTGAGCTTGGAATCTGGCTATTAAAAAACCCTCTGTCACAGCATTGAGAAAAAATGTTTGCAAAGTTCTGTTTGGCCTAACAAAGTATATTTAAAGGGGAGAGGTGTTCTTTGAAATACTGGCTGAGTTCACATGTAATGCTTAGCCAAGGTTTTTTAAGTTTGAATAAGCTATAGTGACTTGGTTTGCACATTAAAGCTAAGTTATAATGGGTTGGTTCATGTACTATGCCAAGCTAAAAGTAAAATCACGCTGTGGTTTAAGATTGTGTATGAACCAGTCTATTCAGTTAGCTTGAATGCATGCTTACCATGGCTTTAGAGATGCCCATTTCCCCTCTAGATGTTACTTTTTACTATGCTGCGGTCATGTGTATTATATAGGTGAAGAAGCACATTTAGTACTATTGTTAAGTATTCCTTTAAGATTTCTTCATGCAGGTTGTAGAATTGTTTGGTTCCATTTGATCTTAGAAATACTCTGATAATTCTGTTGTTATGTTCTCTTCTAGATTGTTTACTAAATGAAGATAATTTCTCAGTGAGGTGCCCTAAGCACAAGGTAACTCAATTATAATTAACTTGGTATTGCCCTTTGTTGGATTCAGAATTAAACAGTTTTGCCTCATAATGCTTGCTAAAAAGATATACTCCCATAATGTTACATGTTTCCTTCTGCATGTACAGTATTCTTTGAACAATTAGCAAAGTTGAAAATGTACCTTTTTTTAATGGAATTACCTTACTTTATTTTCTTTTTGTCCTTTCAACAAAACTTTGAGCTTGTTTAATAATGTTTTGTAGTATAAAATATATACTTGGGACTTATTTTCCTTATCTTAGAAAATAGATTTGTTGATGACCAGCTGTCTGTCACTGTGAATGAAATCTAATACTTTGAGAGAAGAAACTTAATTGGCCAAGTTGAGAGCTTATATGTATGATTTCAAAACCATTTGGTTTATTATATAAATATAAATATATAATATAAATAAATAATATTTATTATATATTGACCCTTATCAAATCAAACTACTTTTTTGCACAGAACTGATAATTTTCCAATAAGGATGAAATTTTTGAAGCAACATTTAGTATATTTCAGGGTAAATTAAAAGATACTATAACATACTCTGAAGTAGAGGTTTCCTTGCAATTTTTGGTAAGAAATTATTATTTAGCTTGAGCAGTTTATTGGTGTTGGTGTTGAAAAAAAATACTTTCCATTTGCAAATATATATTCACTGAGCAGTTCCAAAAATTATACTCTGTGCTCTAAAAATCAAATCTATAGCATAAATAAAAATTACTGAAGTCCATATATAAATTATTTGTGGCAGGGAGAATGCATTTTCTTATTTTGCACTATTGTTGTGTTATACAGAATACTCAAAGCCTCATCTCCTAATAGTTTGTAAACTTATAGTGTCATTTTTTTACACTAAAGGTCTGATCAGATTTTGGGATTTGCATTCACTTTCAGTCAGTCTTCACTAAAACTTGTTTGAAAAAATAAGATATTGTCTCTAAGTTACTGGTTTTTTTTTTGCCAAATATTAGTATTTGCTTTTTCTGGTTTTGCTCATGACTGAAATACTCATGGAGCCCATTTTATTCCAGTGGAATGCTAAGGTGTTTGTGCTCTTTACAAAAGTGTCCTAATGCAGAAAAGGCTTGCTGTTTTAGAATTAATGGAGATATAATTAAAAATAACTGAGAAGGAGTAGATTATTGTTTAAAGGTGTATTAACATTTATGTCATAAATGATTTTGTCCACAAAATGAAAATAGTACAGGTTTTATGTTCCTGAATTAAATAGCAAAATTAAATATTTTGTTTTTGAGGCAAACAAAAAGTCCCTTCAGAATATTTAGGAGGAAATTATAAAAAACAGAGCTTCAGTGTTTGATTTGGAACAGTGCATTAAATTTCAGTGTTGAAGATTTGTGACTGTGCAGTCAATTCAACATAATTTCTAAAATCTGTATTTTTATTTCAATTTTATTCTTAATTTTAATCCCTAATGTAATAATTTATTCTAATTTCATAGTCTTATGGTATGAAAATCCAGCAAAGTAAAAATACTAGCTAAATAAAAATAAATATTTCTTATTTCTCAAAAATACCAAATGAAACCTTGCCTGAAAAATCTGTATTTGTTTCTAAAACTGATCGTGGTACTGATGCTGCTTTGTCTCTTTCATTCTCTATATATTCTTTTCTCTTTCATCTTATCCTTGGTATATTGGACAACAGCCCCTCCCCCCGTGCTCTCTTCCCCCCTTGCAGAACAAGATGGTGAAAGGCAGCCTCAGCACAGAGCAGTCGGAGCGGGGGTGAGGGGGGAAGTGTGTTCGTGGGAATGAAAATAAAGGCAAGCACAGGTGAGTGGAGGGAAAGGCACTGAGTTTCCCCTCCTACTTTCCAGTTTGAGAGAGAAATAGGCGCGTATCTTAACTGTACACAGAATTTCTTTCTTTAGGCTGCTGGCCTTATCCAGTTATTTCAGAATCAATAGTCATGTTTATTAGTTAGGGACAAAAGTGAAGCGGACTTTGCTTCAGTATCCTGAACTATTGCCTTATTTATTTTGTCTGTCAACACAAATAATTGTTCATCATACTACTATTGGAAGAATAAATTGTAGATTTGAGAAAACTTACCAAATCAGCTGCTTCTTTAATTGAAAAAAGCAAAGCAGTATCAGCAAGGTAGCTCATGCAGTGCAACCATATTTGAATTGTGAGAAGGTAATTCAGTTAACTGTTGATAACCTGATATTTAGGAAGAAGTCTTCATGATACAGTCTATACTCTCTAAGTTAGGGTTTTATGTTTTGGGGAAGAATCCTTGTCAGGAGGAGGAAGAAGGCTGGTGAAGACCACCTCAGAATCTGAAGAATTTACGTTGAGCTTTTCTGCCCCCTGTCCTTCAGAGAGGTCTGTTACTATTAACTGCTCTGTAGAAACAATCCCTGAAAAGAGAGAGGGGAAAGGTAGATGTCAATCCTTAAAGAGGCAGGGCTCTAGCTATTACTTTTGCTTTAAAATTATTATTTTATTAAAGAATATTGATGTCACGTGTAAGCTATCTTGGTGGGATTTGTATCACTAAAAGTGGGATTACATAATTGCAATAAATAAATAATACCTCTCCCAAGGGTTTGTGCTTAGAAAAGACTCTGGGGATAAAGGCATGCTATCATCCTCCACAATGGTATTTGATTTAGCTTAGTAAAACCCAGAATCCATAGTTTTTTATGGATAGAGTGAAGGATGTATGGATGCATTCACATGTCTGTAGCTTTCATAACATAGTTTAGTACTGACTTCTTACTCTTTTCTGTCTATACCAGGGCTTTCCAAAGTTTTTCCCACGGCGACACACCAACCGGCGTTGGTGTGTCGCCGCGGGAAAACCCGGAAGTGCGGCAGCGTGCAAAAACCCGGAAGTGCTGCTGCGCTTTCGGGTTTTGCGCGCTGCAGTTGGTGTGTCGCCGCAGGAAAACCCGGAAGCGCTGATGATGATCAGCGCTTCGGGTTGTGTGGCGACACACCAGACTGTGTGTGGCGACACACTTTTGTGTCACGACACACAGTTTGGAAAGCTCTGGTCTATAGAATAGTAAAAATGTAGCTGTTTCCCAGTTGGTAACATAGCATCACAGGAGATAATTTAAAGTCTTCTTGGCAGGCCCCTTCTTTCAAGAGTTCTTCAGAAAAAAATAAATCATTACAGTAGGCTGCCACCTGCCAGGCTGAACCTACTAACACACCATTGTCTGTCTAGCTGGGAAGTTCTTGGACTTTTTACCCATGACTTCTTCCCTTAGCCCAACTGTAGGAAAACTAAAAAGGAAGTTGTTTTGCCACCTCCTGCCTAAAGCCCAGAAATACAAAACTTAACAAACTGTGTATCAGTCCTGAAACACAAAGGTTAGCTATGGGACCTTGCATGTGAAGGTTTAATTAAATATTTCCTCTAAAATGGATGAAGCCAAATCTCTAGATAAAAAAGGGAGTTAATTGGGAAAATAAGGAAAACAAGGGAAGGCAACAATCTCTCTCTCACACACACTAACACATACTTCCAAATAAAATCAAAATAATCAGCCTAGGTTAAGTATTTATTTATTACTCCTTGTACTCAGCACATGTTCATTGCATTGCAAAAAGGATAGTTGGGAAGAGATCATCTGAATCTTCTGCTTACATGTTTGTAGGCAGGCTCGCCGCCGCCGCCTCTTCCTGAGCACTTTACAAAATGTGGGGATTTTGGAGAGACTGTTGCTTTGTCCAGTTAGGTAGCACTCTTAGATGTCTTGGTCTGGTCACCAAATTAGAAATTATCTAAGGGCTAAATCTACCCTCCTGAGAATCTTTGGAATTACAAAGGTGCAGTCTAGTTTTCACCAGTTCTGCCTTTGTATGAATGGGATTATATGGGAGAGACTGTTTTGGGAAACAGAAGCTGAATTCCATCTATTCAAGCCTTTAAGCATGGGAATAATTAATGAGATGCTTTGGGGGGACTATTGTTTTATACCAGAATTAGGGTTTTTTTCCACAGTAAGTGGACAGCTAAGTTGGAAAGCTAGTACAAGAAGTGGGTTTTGATTCATGATACATACTTTAGGTGGGTATCTTCATTTTGAAGTCCTTCCTAATGCAAATTGATATATTTCATTCTTTAGAATTTCTGGTAATTGAAGTCTCTGAAATGTTGTTAAAACCTTACCGTTGTAGACATTCATTGCTTTTTGGCAGCAGCAGAGAAATAAGGGTAGCATTTTTGTAACTTATTTCGATATAATGATTCAAGTCCAATAATGATATTTGTGCATATATTTATTGTTTCTCCCCTCCTCCAATTCTGGATTAAATTCCTAGTTTCCAAGAAGCTCTTACAGTTTTTTTTCCCCCAATTCAAACAACATAGGAAACTGCTAAAAAAATGCTGTGTGCACAACTGAAAAAAATTTAATGGGTGAGGATATTATGTTTCCAATTCTTTGTGCTTGAATATTTTCTAGTTGTGATTCTGTGTTCATATCTTGTGTTTTAAAACACCCCCAAAGTAAATTGATCCCAGTTTAGCACACAGAATTAATTTTAAAATACAGCAGTTTCCTGGACATGCAATATGATTAGCTAATATATATGTTAAAAATGTAGTGAAAATGTTATCCTGAGCTGATATCCTACAGATGTTTTTGATTTTCAACTCCCATTCAGCTCTCAGCAGAAAATTGAGAGCCAATACTTTGAGAGGATACTATGTGGGGAAGACTGCTTTAGTTGATTCTTAAGGTTAAATTGGACAATATCATACTTTTAGGTTAGTTTGCAAGGAAACGGATCAGCTCTCCTAAGCCCGGTGCCTTCAAGATGTGCACATGGCTGACAGGATTGATAGGTATTATAATCAAAATATCTAGAACAGGGCTTTCCAAAGTGCCACCGCTGGCGACACACCAGCGGTGGCGGCGCGGGGAGGCGTGTGGCGGCGCGCGCAGCGGCGGTGGCAGCAGCCTCCGCTAAAACGCAGAAGCACTGATCCCGCGCCACTGCTGCCGTGCACACGCGCGCCGCCGCTTCCGGGTGGTGTGGCGACACACCACGCTGTGTGTGGCGACACACTTTTGTGTCGCGACACACAGTTTGGAAAGCTCTGATCTAGAAGATACCGGTTTACACAGGGTTGAATTAAATGGGCATTATTTATTTATTTATTTATATTTATTTATTTATATTTCCAACTTATATCACCGCCCATCTCCCCCCATTCCGGAGGGGACTCTGGGCGGTTTACACCAAACCAGTAATTAAAACATATAAAAATTTATAAAATAGAATACATAATTTAATTAAATATATAAGATCCAAGAGGCTCTGATGTTAGGCTTTAAAGAACCCTATGGAGCAAGCCAACCCCAAGAGGAGCTATTACTCCCCCCATCCCAAGCGAGGTGGCAGAGCCAGGTCTTCAGTTGTTTCCGGAAGGTCATAAGTATGGGGGCTAGCCTCACCTCCAGGGGCAGAATATTCCAGAGGGCGGGTGCCACTGCCGAGAAAGCCCGCCTCCTGGACCCCGTCAGGTGGAATTCTCTTATAGACGGGGTCCGAAGCAAGCCCTCTGCATAGCCGGGTGGAGCGGGTCGATGCTCTGGGGATGAGGCGGTCCTTTAGGTAACCTGGTCCCATGCTATGTAGGGCTTTAAAGGTGACAAGCAACACCTTGAATTGGACCCGGAAGCAAACCGGTAACCAATGCAGCTCACGCAGCAGAGGTGACACATGTGCCGACCTTGGGGCACCCATAACTGCGCGCGCAGCTGCATTCTGGACCAGTTGAAGCTTCCGGATACTCTTCAAGGGTAGCCCCATGTAGAGCGCATTGCAATAGTCTATGTGGGAGATGACCAGGGCATGAGTGACTGTACGGAGGGTGTCTCGGTCCAGGAAATGGCGTAGCTGGCGCACTAACTAGTTGTGTGATTTATTCTTAAAGTTCTTGTAATATAGTCCATTTCCTGTAAAGGGGGACACTTTGGCTGTTACATAGTTTCTCTGAGCTTTGATATGAAAACTATTTATTTTATGTATAATATTATTGTGGTGAATTATAGACAATAATATAGTCTAGTTTGCATGCATAATGCTTAGCCATAATGTATTTGTTCTGGACTTCATATGGTTGTGAACCCATCTATTATGGCTTAGTCTTATGTACTGAAGGTACTATATCTTGTTCATGGGATCTTTTTTTAGGGAGGAAGGCAGGTCAGTTTTCATGGGCCCAATAGATGGAGGGCATTTAGTATTTATACAGATCAATTGGAATAGTACTTTGTATTCAAAGCAGTAGAACTAAACAGGTAAAATACATGAAATCAATAATAAATGATAACACAAAAAGTTAAAATTAAAAAGTTGGAAATCCAAGATGGCGGCCGCAAGCAGACGCCGGCTTCTGCTCAAGGAGGAAGATTCATAACCCCCTCAAACCCCCTCAAACCTTCCTGATACCCCCATAATTCTACCTTTGGGGGTCTGGAGAGGTGGTTTCTCGGTTTGGAGGTGGTGGACTTCTCCGGACGGAGCGGAGGTTGGCTGAGTCTTGGGAGCTTCGGCGGGGTGACGCGGAGCTTTGCGGTGGCGGCGGGACCCATTCGGAGGCTGACAGTTGGAGGACGGCCCCCCTGGGACAGACAACCCCCTGGGATAGACGATCAACCCCCTTGGGACAAGCAAACGTTCGGGGGTGTGGCAACGAGTTCGACGGACGGAGCCTGGTGTGGGGGTCTTTTCCCGGGCAAGTTTTCTCCGGAGCTGCGCCGGAGCTGTGGAGGTGCAGTGGGTCTGGAGTCGCCCTTTCGGGGACACCCCCCCTGAGATGGTCGCCCCCCCAGGATAGACAACCTCCCTGGGACAGACGGCCAACCCCCCTGGGACAAACAACGTTGGGGGTGTGGCAAATCCCGGCATTATAATCGACGGAGGCTGCCGGGGTTGGAGGCAAGCCAAAGTTGTATCATGCTAATGGGCCCCGGTGAAGTCCAGGAGGCCCAGGAAGATTACTGGCGTGGCTGGCCCATTGCAGGGGGGGGTGGAAAATACTTGGGACCCCCCCCCTGGCGAAAGAACGGAGAAGTTCCATCAGCGAGCCTGGACAGACCTGAGTGGGACTCCTGTTTGTTCGATAGACTCTGGGGGATCCAGACTTAGACCTTTTTGAACTTTGGGGCTCTATGAGGAATGGGTTGGAAGAACAAACCTGTGTTTGTCATCACAGACTTTATATTATTTATATCATTTTAACATCTAATTTTAACACCTGATCTGCTTGGCGGATATAGTGGAGGATCGACCACCCCCAGTTGATTAGGGTGGCAGAAGGCTGGGAGGTCCCTTGGTGTGAGTGGGGTGCCCCCCTTGTAAGTGAGAGTGACAAGGGGGGGACTAAGAGTCCCTTGCTGTGGCTAGTGAGAGAGGCCCAGGAGGGAACAGTGAGAGTGGGTGAGCTGTGTGGGGTGGTTGGGGCTTACCAGCGCCGAGAGCGTGAGCTGGTGCGCTGGGGGCCCTGCCATTTACCCAGGAGAGATTGGGTTGAGAAGATGGATGTATGGGGAAGGGGACCTTTGCCCAAACCCAGGCTTTCCGGGGACTCAGGAGTGGAGGCGTCTGAGCCAGGAGACTCTGGGGGCTGCGGGGTGGGAAATTTGATCGAGGTGGTGACGGGTAAGGGATGTTATGACGGGAGCTGGAGGGCAGGCCATCGTTGGGGAAGGCGCCCCCGGTGTGTATTACCGGTGGCGCGTTCCGGCCCTCCAAGCTCATACCCAGGCCCTGGTAAGCAGATCTTTGAGGGCCCCGATGTCCGGCTGCTGCTCCTTAATGCCAGGTCTGTTAATAATAAGGCTCCCCTCATCTGCGATTTACTCGCAGAGGAGGGGGCAGACCTGGCATGTATAACAGAGACCTGGCTGGGCCCAGAAGGAGGGGTTGCCCTTTCGGAAATGTGTCCAGCCGGGTTTCGAGTGTGGCATCAGCCGAGACAACGGGGCAGGGGAGGCGGGGTGGCAGTTGTCATCCGAGAGTCTCTTATGGCCTCCAGGGACGCTGCTCCACAAGTTACCGGATGTGAGACCCTGTTTTTCAGGTTGGGTTCCCAAGCACAGTTGGGAGTGTTGCTACTGTACCAGCCTCCCTGCTGCGTAGCAACCTCTCTGCCCGAGCTGCTCGAGGCCGTCTCTGGGTTGGCAGTGGAGTTCCCCAGACTCATGGTTTTGGGGGATTTCAATGTGCCATCCTTGGGACGGGCCTCGGAAGCGGCCCGGGAGTTCATGACAGCCATGGGCCTGTCGCAGATTATTTGGGACCCGACTCGAGACATTGGTCTCACGCCGGACTTGGTTTTCTTGTCAGAGCAGTGGCAAGTGATCTGAGGGGAGAGTTACATCTGTCCCCATTGTCATGGTCAGACCATGCCCTGGTGACCTTGAGGCTCTCGTGTGCTGCCTCTCGTGTGCTCCACATGGAGGCGGGACCTATTAGATTGGTCCGCCTCCGGCGACTTATGGACCCAATGAGGTTTCAGAGGAAGCTGGGGGTTATACCTGAAGATCTGCAACACGGTCCAGCGGAGGTCTTGGCCGCAGCCTGGAATAAGGAGGCGGCTGAGGCCTTGGACAAGATTGCACCTATGCGACCTCTCTTGCCTCGCTCGACCCGTCACTCCCCGTGGTTCACGGAGGAGTTGAGGGTTTTGAAGAGGGTTAAGAGACGTCTGGAGCGCCGCTGGAGGAAGACGACGACTGAATCTGACTGGACACAATCTAGAGCCGCTATTAGGGCCTACCTTGTGGCGGTAAGAGCGGCGAAACGTGAATATTTCTCCGCTCTTCTTGCGTCTGCAGAATGCCGCCCGACGGCCCTGTTTAAGATTACTAGATCTCTCTTGGGTCACGAAGATACGGTGACCCATTTACAGGGCCGGTCGGAAGAGTTCGCTGAGCATCTGCAGGACAAAATCGCTCAGATTCATTCTGAGTTAAACTCTAAGCGTGAGGCACAATCTGGGGAGATGCCAGAGGTACGTACTTACCCTGTTATCTGGGAACAGTTTGACCCTGTTGGGCCTGATGAAGTAGACAGAATCCTCCGGATTGTAAACGCCACCACATGTCATCTAGACCCGTGTCCCTCCTGGCTGGTTAAATCAGCCCTGGAGGTTACATGTGGTTGGGTCCAGGCGATGATTAATATATCTTTGGGGGAGGGGGTGTTTCCGACGGTCTTCAAGAAGGCGTTGGTGCACCCCCTCCTCAAGAAGCCTTCCCTGGACCCTACTGTTTTAAACAACTTTCGTCCTGTCTCCCACCTTCCCTTTTTGGGAAAGGTGGTTGAGAAGGTGGTGGCGCTGCAACTCCAGAGGATTCTGGATGAAACGGATTATCTAGACCCCTTTCAGTCAGGTTTCAGGCCGGGATATGGGACAGAGACTGCATTGGTCGCGCTTATGGATGATCTTTGGTGGGAGCGAGATGGAGGGAGTGCATCCATTCTCGCTCTCTTGGACCTCTCAGTGGCTTTTGATACCGTTGACCATGGTATCCTTTTGGGGCGGCTCAGGGAATTGGGGATGGGCGGCGTTGTTTTACGCTGGTTCGCCTCCTTTCTCCAGGACAGTTCCCAATCGGTGGTAATAGGAGAGGAGAGATCTGACCCTCGACCCCTCTTGTGTGGGGCGCCACAGGGTTCGGTTCTCTCTCCTCTCCTATTTAACATCTATATGCAGCCGCTGGGTAAGATCATCCGTCACCATGGGATTGAGGTATCACCAGTACGCGGATGATACCCAGTTGTACATCTCCATCCCGGGTGAAGTAAGTGTTGCAGTCGACACCCTTTCCCAGTGTCTGGAGGCTGTAGGGGCCTGGATGGGGCACAACAGGCTTCAGCTGAACCCTGGTAAGACGGAGTGGCTGTGGATTGATGGCCTCTCGATTTCCAGGAAGTTGTCATCTTTAACTCTGGATGGGGTTGCACTACCCCGTTCAGATTCAGTACGGAACTTGGGGGTCCTCTTGGACTCACGACTCCTGCTCGAGGAGCAGGTGGCAGTCGTGGCCAGGAGGGCCTTTGCACAGCTTCGGGTTGTGCACCAGTTGCGCCCCTTCCTGGATCAGGAGGCCCTCCAAACAGTCACTCATGCCCTTGTCATCTCCCATATAGATTATTGCAACGCGCTCTACATGGGGCTACCCTTGAAGAGTATCCGGAAGCTTCAGCTGGTCCAGAATGCGGCTGCACGGGTAGTTCTGGGTGCTATGAGATCAGCACATGTAACACCGCTACTCCGTGAGCTGCATTGGGTACCAGTTTGCTTCCGGATCCAATTCAAGGTGTTGGTTATCACCTTTAAAGCCCTACATGGCATGGGACCAGGGTATCTGAGGGACCGTCTTGTCCCGACCATATCCACCTGCCCCACCCGATCATGCAGGGAGGGCATGCTCCGGATCCCATCACTAAGAGAATTCCATCTAGCGGGGTCCAGGAGGCGTGCCTTCTCTGCAATAGCACCCGCCCTGTGGGATAACTTTCCCCCTGAGGTGAGACTGGCACCCTCGCTCCTGGCCTTTAGGAAGTCCTTGAAGACCTGGCTCTGCCGCCGTGCCTGGAGTGAAGGAAATGATAGTTCCTCCTGGGGGTGGTTGGCTTAGTGGTTTCCCTCCTTTTAAGAACAGACCATCTTTTTGATTCTTATTTTTTATTTTTATAGTTGTTTTAAATGTATAGGTTTTATCTTTTATATTGTGGTTGTAAACCGCCCAGAGTCTACCACGGTAGAGATGGGCGGGGATAAATCCAAATAATAAATAAAATAAATAATAAATAAATAAAATAAAATAAACCATAAACAGCAAACAGACTTGAGAGACTGAAATTTGTACTTCTAAAGTGAAGGCTAGAAATACAACTACAGGTAGTCCTCGCTTAACGACCCTAATTGGGACCGGAGTTTCCATCACTAAGTGAAGCGGTTGTCAGGCGAAACATCACGTGACCGCACTGTTTAGCAATAGCAGTTCCAGTAGTTCCAGTTGCAGTTGTTAGGCCAGGACCATGCCATCATTAGGCCAGGACCTCACGCTTCTCCTGCCCTACCATGCTCACCTCTGCTTCAACTCCCCCATCTGCCTGTCTCCCCCATCTCTGCCCTTTTGACCGCCCTGCACTCTGCCGCCTACCCTGCCATCCCTCATGTTGGAAGCTGCAGGCCCTTAGTGAGGCTTTGCAGAAGGAAGGCTCGGCCAAGAACGAGCAGAGGGCCTGCGGGCAGGTTCTGTCAGCGCTGGGCTTGCCTTCACCCCTCACTGAAGCCCACAGGCTGGGTCTCCGGGAGTACTTCCAACGAGAGCTGCAGAGCGTGTGCACTGTGCCTCCAGGAAGCCCTCGTCACTCCACTTCCTCCAGTTCTGCCGCCACCCCGAACAGCGCCTCCTGCACAGCCTCCACCTTCGCCTGGGGAGCTGCCGCCACCTCCAGCCAGGCCCAGCAAGCTCCCTTCAGCAGATGAGGCTCCACCGCCCTGCCGCACTCGCTGCATGCATCCCAGGGCTGCACCCTCTCCTAGCCCCTGGGTCCTGGGCCAGCAGCAGGAGGAGGAAGGAGACGGCAAAGGTCAGCTGGGGCAGCAGGGGTATGCGGCAGAGTGCAGGGCGGCCAAAAGGGCAGAGATGGAGAGGGATATAGGCAAGAGGGGGGAGTTGAAACACCCCTGCAGTTGTAAGTGTGGGCAGGCTGCCAAGTGCCCAAATTGTGATTACCTGACCGCGGGGGCACTTCAACAGCCGAAACTTAGACTACCATTGTACTATTCGTTCAGCGCTGCCGTAACTTCAAACAGTTGCTGAACGAATGGTCATTAGGTGAGGACTACCTGTACTGATTTGTATTTAGTTGAGTACATATGTATTTAGTTGGGTATGTGTCCTATAAAAGCAGTACTTAAGGACTGGTAGGGATGGAGTCCTGATGCAATATGATATTTTCAGGAGTGAAAATGAAATATGAATGGGGCTACTGCTCTGAACTGAGTTCAAGAATGGGGAAAGAGAAAAGTAAAAAATGTGTATGTCACTTTTCTTATACTTTTACTTTAATGGCCTTGGTTATTGTACTTCTGTTTTTATACTCTGGATTATTTCCAAAGAAAAACAGAGAAATTTATACTAATTATCAATGCCAGTCATTTTCTTCTGTTATTTTTTGAAATTGTTACAACTCTGCTTGGCTTCAACTCTCAGCCTTTTCATATTGGAGAAATATATTTGCTCTGGGAGTGAATTTCTGATAGGTAAAAGGTCTGGAAATCACTAAGAGGGTCAAGAATGGATAGTGAATGAATAAGCATAAAAGAAGTATGATGAGTTGATTTGATCAGAGAGAAGGAATGATTATTGAACTGCAAAACAAATATATGCAGGAAAAGTAAAAGGACTGAGAGGAAGGAGAAGACCAAGAGAATTGTGATTGGATTGATTTGATGAAGTCCTCAAAAGAAGAGAGGTGAGAAGAACACAAAACACTATATGGATTAATATACTGTATTGATTTGGTGAAAGTCAGGGTGACTTGAAGGAATAGTTATAAAGAGGTATAGTGAACCAAGTTGATATAAATCAGTTTTATCTATATTTCCTTTATTTTTCTCATACCTTTAATTTCTTTTGCTCACTACTTTTTTCTGCACTTTGATAACATCTAACATTTGAGTTCTCAGCCAACTGCACAGGATCATTTTACACACAAATGTACACACATATTCCCATCCCCAACCAACGTAGCCTCTGACCTCAGCACCAGCTTTCTAATACATTTATCCATAAATATATTAAACAACTATGGGGATATCACAAATCCTTGACTCAATGTGGAACCATTTGCTAAACATTCCGCTTATTCTCACACATGCTTTACTTCCATCATACTCCTCTTATTGATAGCTGATGGAATGTCAGCTAAAGTCTGAAACATCTGCATGGTAAGAGGTTATCTTTTTTTGTTGTTTATTCGTTCAGTCACTTGCAACTCTTCGTGACTTCATGGACCAGCCCACGCCAGAGCTTCCTGTCGGCCGTCACCATCCCCAGCTCCCCCATGGTTGAGTCCGTCACCTCCAGAATACCATCCATCCATCTTGCCCTTGGTCGGCCCCTCTTCCTTTTGCC
Source organism: Charina bottae (assembly GCA_023362775.1). NCBI lineage: Eukaryota > Metazoa > Chordata > Lepidosauria > Squamata > Charinaidae > Charina > Charina bottae. The sequence goes on along the minus strand of JALMGJ010000006.1, from coordinate 35,339,278 downwards.
TTCCACTTTCCCTAGCATCAGCTTAAAAAATATAAATTGGTTGATTTAGAAATGGGGGTGGCTTGACCTTATGTCCCTTTAAGGCTACAGCGCAGTCTGGAAATGATGGCATCCCCGACTCCCATTGTCTCTTACCAGATTAACGCCAACACTGCTGGCAGTCCTCAGGCTACGAGGTGACGTTTTGGAGTGCAAATGGGATGATTCCGAGCGTTTTCTGTCCATGAAAGAGCTCCAGGGCATCAGAAAAAGCCTGAGCTCAGAAAAAAAATGCCAGCGCTGTCAGATCTGCCCGCTGTGATCACGGGCACAGCTGTTCTGTCGGCCATGTCCCCCACCAGAAGTCTCTAACATATGTTTTCTGAGTGAAACCTCTACCTCCACTTGTGGCTTGTATTCATCAACTCCATTCCATAGGATCAGGCCATCTTAATTTAGGTTTATTATACCCTTCCCCTTTCTCTTAGTTTGCACACGATTTATCCATTTGTCTTTCATTAATTCATACTCTTCGCCAAATCCAACTCACAATCATCACAGAAAGGGCCTATGAATATTGGCCTTCACTGTCCAACAAAGGTTTTCAGATAACAATTTTTTTTGTAAGATAAAAGACAGAGGAAACTAGGTTACCAATCTTAGTCGTACCCATGCCACTGCAGAGTTCTATAGTAACGGTAAGGATGTTAACCTGTCAGTTTTGGCACACTTTGGACAGTATGCAATAAGTAGAACCAAAGCCCAGTTTTTCCCCAAACATGCTCGTGTTACTCTATGCAAGCTAGGATCTCAAATCCAAAGACTACCTTGCAAATTAATATTCTATTATCCCACCTTCTCTCAACTAGGAGGTAGGCATAATGAACCAACACACTCAGGATTCAATAATTGGATCTTAAGTCTGATTATGCTACCTCAGTTGGTTTTTAATATTTTGCTAACTCCTTATGAAATGCAGAAGGATGAAAGGAGATGGTCCCCCTCTCTATTGCATTTTTGAGGAAAACACTTGGGGATGTTTGAAGATTCTTTTCCCTAAATGGTGACACATCAGGACATTGTTGTTAAGTTATTTTTTTAATTCAATTTTACTCTTTTATAACAATTTTTTAAGAAACACAAGAATAAAGATATAAAAAACAATGTGGAAAAGAAAAGGAAAACCAATAATAAAACATGAGTAAAAAACATGGAAAAACTTTAATGACATATTCTCCCCTTCCTTCCCTTTTATTTCCCTAACCACTAACCACAACCTAAATATTTGTACTTTATACTAAACATTGAATAATTGAAAATTATTGCTACTATCTGTTTCATCTATTACTTTTAATTGGTCTCATGACTCTTTTCCTAGAAACCATATTCCAAATGTCTGAATTTGTCTTGCTGTGTAATGTGTAGTATATAAAAGAGCCATTCCTGCTTAAATTTAGTTAAACCTATTAAGGTTATACACTGTCAATTTTGCCATTGCTGCATATTCTTTGATTTTAGTCTCTCAATCTTGTATCATTGGCAATGTTTCTTTTTTCTGTTATGCCAAATTTATTCTTGCAATTATCAATATGTGTCTTAACAAACTGTGATATTTTTCATTTATGTTTTCTGGAATTATACTTAATAAAAATATTTGTGGTTTCATTTCAAATTTTATTTGTTGAATTTTCTGAATATGTTGATGTATTTCTTTCCAATATTTCTGAGTTGTTGTTTTTTACAATACCATGTGATATAATGTTCTTTCTTTATTGTAGTATTTCCAGCATTTACTGTTATATGATTTGTCTATCTTGGTAATTATTGATGGAGTTATATATCATTGATAAAAAATTTTGTATTAAGTTTCCCTGAAGTTATAGTTTGGGGTAAAATTTATTGATTTTCTCCATCACTCTTATTGTTGTACTGTGGTTACTTTTTTGAAGTTTTGTGTCTGCTTTATCATACAGTTTTTAATTTGTTCCATCTCCATGTCATATTGGGGATGGCTGATTGCTTGAGCCTCCCCAAATATTTTAAACCGACTTCAGCAGCACGGCAAACCATCTGCCACTTGGTTTTAATTTTAATTTTAATTTAAATTATATTTATTGTATTTTATTTTATTGTGTTTTTATGTTGTTGTATTATTGTTGTGATTGTGAACCGCCCAGAGTCCCTCCTTGAGGGGGAGATGGGCGGTCATAGAAATTTAATAAATAAATAAATAAATAAATATTTCAATAACAGTGAGTGTGTGTGTGAGTGCGCACACACACACACATATACATATATATGTTCTAATAGGTTATTTTTTTTATTTTTACAATGTTACTTGTAAGCCACGTGAAGTCCTCAGAAATGCAGTGGCATTTAAGCTGAAGGAAGAAATTTTGTCATTAAGTTAATGGGATATATTACCACCTGTAAATTGTAGTAATACTGTGTTTTTTTCTCTTACAGGTTAGGCTGTTGAGATAAAAGCGATGGACATTCAAGATTAGATCGATTGTTTCCCACTCTGCAGTCATGTCCCTCTTTTGACAAGCCTACCAATGCCAGCACTTCCTCCATCAATTATTTCATCACATTTGACTGATAACATCACAGAATATGATCAAGGAGTCTGAACCAGCTGTTTTCATGGACACACGCTTCATAATGACTATGGGTAGGGGAGGGAAAAGAAGAGAAATTGGGAGATTAAAGAGGGAGGGATAAATATATATATAGATAAATATATATATATATATATAAAAGATCTATTTTTAGTCTTGATAGACTTGTTTTAAATGAAAGGTGCGCTATCCCTTTTTATGCATTAAATTCCATTTTTAGGACCCACGTAGGTTTGAAGTTGCTCATAAACATGTATTAACTAAAATTCAGAAAAGGCCTTTACAATGTAATCACTTTTCATTTCAGAAGGAGTGTTGGAGTTAATGACCTTTCTTAATCAAACTTGTGTCTCTGCTCCATTTTCCACAATAGAAGATCCAGGTTTTAAAGAATACAAGTTTTTTGTTGCTGGCAAAGTTGTCTGCAGGGATGAGAGTGGGGATGAATGGTTGCTGGATGCTTGCATTTGTGTATGTGTGAACAGCATCTCTTTTCCTTAAAAAAAAGAAAAGAAAAAACACTATTTATTTTTATTAAGAAAGAAAGCCTGAGAAGCATCAGAAGACCACTATGTCATGTGGCTTGAGAAATAAAGAGTGTCTTCTATTTGCTTCATATTCAGATACTTTAACCTTATATACATAACTTTGTACCAAAAGGTGGGAGATTGGGGCCATTATTGGCCACAGATAAATATTCCCAAATCATTCCAAGGAGTTGCTACCTTTTTTGAAGGCAGTCTAGATGAGGCTTGCCTACTGGAAAGGGGCATTCAACAGATGTTTGAATGTTGATATAATCAGTGTGTGATAAGCTGTCCAGGAAAATCCAGTTAGCCCTTCATTTCTTTTGTTTCCCAAAAGGAGGAAGGGGGAATGTCAATTTAGCAGCCTACACCACATGGTTATTTTTTTTTTTGTTTGTACATTGTGTAATTTTAAACATTTGAGTTTTAGAAAACAAACCTTTTTCTCTTGTTAAGGCCTTAAGAAGGGGTTAGTGCATCTTTCAAGGATCACTCTGCCATGGGAATAAAATAGCTGTTTCACAAACAGTTTTATATATATATATTAAAAAAAACTAAAACAAAAGGAAAAACCCACAAAAAACCTAATAAACTTCATTTTAACCTAATTTTATCTGTGGAATTTAATGTATTTCACTTTGTGAACAAGCCATTTTTCCACGGTTGCTCTTTATAATTTATACTACTAATTTTACTTTCCAGATTTAAAATGAGTCTTCCCCCATGCCTTTTTGGAATGGATTGGAGAAAGACTCTTTACATTGATACCAACAACCTTCTGACTTCTTTTATTTAAAGTAGAGGTGGGGAAACTTTTGGCCCATAGAACATTCCCGTCCCATTTCCAAGTGTCCTTTTCTTAGTCCCAACTAAAGTGCAAGCCAGGATGGCATATTGGTTAGAGTATTGGACTAAGATTGGGGAGATTGGTGTTCCAATCCCTGTTCAGTCATGAAGCTCATTAGATGACTTAGGGCTGTCCTTATCTCTCCATCTAATCTACCTCACAGGTTTAGTGAGGGGAAGCTATGGATATTGCCTTGAGCTCTGGGAGACATTGCAAAATATAAATGCATTAGCCGCCTGTGCTCAATTTTTTTTTTAAATTTCCACTAATAACTATTGTGCGTGATTACAAGAGGCAGATACAGCTGGAGAGAGAAGTGTTAACCCACTGCATTTGTTGTGATCTCTGCCTGATATCTCCCCACAAGTAATTTAGCTTTTTTCTTGTTTTTAAAAGCTATTTGATGCCCCAGATTCTGTTACGTGTTTCTGAAAATGTTATTCTTTTGTTTCCTTCTACAGAAAGTAGGCCAAGCACCACACTTGGCTTTTGAGTGGCACACTAGGACCCCATACTTAATAATGTAGTGTGTGGGAGCAAAACAAAACTGGATTTAATTTCAGTTCATTTGATGAAAATTAGATATAGTTAATATAGTTTCTCTCCAAGAGTGTATTTAATAATGTTCCTATTTTTTAATTGTGATTAATGTTTACAGTTTTTTAAAAAAAACTGGCGATATCTGGGGGATTTACCTGAGGCTTTCAGGAGCCAAATAATGAGTTTCTTGTACCTCTGATCTTATCCATGCAGTACTTTATAAGCTTTCATTGTGTTCTTCCTTTACTTCCTTGACATATACTCTACCTTTTAGTTGCAAGTAACTGCATTTTGCCAAAGTTCCACTAAGGGCAATAAGAAAAAGACTGTATGAAAAGACAAAAGCCACTAGCTAAGTCAACATGCAATTTAGGATTGAAGGATTTTACTACATTAGGTTCCTAGTGACCCACTGCAAATGAATGGATTTTGGACCAATTTCTAATACAGAATATATTCATGAAAAACAAAATATGACAAACCAGAGGCACTGGAGACTTTGAAAGAATAACATGTTTTGCAACAAGTAGCAAGTTAATAAAGTTTAATATGTAACAGTTTTGACGCCAAAATACAAAGTTTCAGACATTTGTCTCCCTGCAGCAAACGAAAAAAATTTAATGTATTTTTCTTAAAAAATGATTTTAAAAACATTTGTATTTTAAAATGTTTGAAGTAAAATTTAAAATTCAGCAAAAGAAAGGATTTTATTCCTATTTTTATCCCATATGTTGATCTCAAATACCAAAACCTATTTATATATTTATTATATTTAAATTTATTGTATTTAATAATAAAACTCCAGTGGAAGAGTAAGTTCAACACACACACACACACACACCAGGCTTCAGTACAAGAATGTCATTTCCCAGTCACATAGGTTTGGTGCCGAAAGGTTTAGGCAAAACATACTTAAAAAGGAAGAGTCCCAAATGTTTTTTGTTTTTGTTTAGAATCTGAATAACTAGATCAAGAGCTCTACTGATTGTGGAACAGAATACACAAATTTGGAAGAAACATTGTTGAATCAGCTATCAGTTAACTGCTCATTCTGAAATTTTTGAAAGTATGAAAGAATAAGAGTGTTCAAAAGAATATCTTCAAGAGGCAACATCAAAATTTAGATTGTAAACTTGACAGGGAACTGGCATTCATTCGCTATATAAATTAATGTTAGTGTACAGTACCATCTGATGAAATCAACATCATCAATGTAGACATTTCTTGCTATTGGTTCCAATACTGCCCTCTGAACCAACAGCAAAAGCTCCATCTTCAGTTTTCTCCTCTGATATTTGAATAGCTTATATCTGTTTATTCTTTTCTCCAAGCTGAAATATATCCAGCTTTCAACATCCCAAGAGGACTTGGGCTTTCAGATCACTCATTCTGGTTGCCTATCTCTGGATATGCCTTGTTTAATACCCTTAAAATATGGCACCCAGTACACACCAGATGGAGCTTGATGAGCACATGATAGAAGGATGTATTACTGTGAATGATCCTTACCCCTAATCTTCAGTAAGACAAATGTGGGTTGCTGCCTTGAAAGATGTTTGAAAATCAATGCTAATGCAAAATAAACAGCAGGAGTACACTTTGAAGATCACATTGCTTTGGAATTGAAAACAATGTCACTGCTTCCTGTTCATTTCTGAGCACAAATCAAGTTCCTAGATCTGTCTGACAAACCCTAAATAATTTGGAGTTAGGAAATCTGAAACAGTGCCTTTTTCCACATTAAATCACTATGAAGAGCAGAGGCTCTACCATATGTATACTACTAAAAAAGTTTGGTAAGAGTGCACAAGTTCTTTTCAGTAGTAACACCCCAATTATGGGACTCTTGTAAGGGAAGCAAGACTGCCTGCTCACTCTGCTTTCAAAGGGTGGTAAAGATTGTTCTGTACTGCCAGACTCTAGGGTGTTGCTGTCTTTTTGATGCTGCTGTCTCATTGTATAGTTTTTGATCATCTGTTGGTGTGATTTCTAAATGTAATAAAATTATAAAAAGGTTGATCAACACAGGGTCTAGAAAAAAAGCCCTGCAGGACTCAAACTGAAGACCTCCTTCCAGGTTGACGCAAAGCCATTAACAGATACTCATGGAATATTGTCAACAAGGGTAGATGGTATCTTCTTAAGTATTTTGCTGCAAGCTATATCTCTTTTTCCCATTTCCTTTTCATTCCAAGTTCATCTGTCATCTATTAGCCATTTTTGTTTATTGCCTTGTGCTTAAGGCTGTATGTGACATGGTCATCAGGTCTACCTGCAGAGTTAGCAGTCCTACCATGCAATTAGGGGAGGCTGAGGTTAGTGGGGCAAAATAACAGAACCAAATGGAAGTCGACATGAGTGGACTAGTCAACCGTTGCTTCCCAGTTCTTAGTAAAGTAAAGGTAAAGGTTCCCCCTGCACATTTGTGCAGTCGTGTCCAACTCTAGGGGCTGGTGCTCATCTCCGTTTGTTAGCCGAAGAGCCAGCATTGTCCAAAGACGCTTCCATGGTCATGTGGCCGGCATGACGCACGCAGAACGCTGTTACCTACCCACCGAAGTGGTACCTATTAATCTACTTGCATTTGCATGCTTTCGAATTGCTAGGTTGGCAAGACCTGGGGCTAGTGCGGGAGCTCACTCTGTCATGTGGGACTAGGGATTCGAACCTGCGACTCCGAACCTGCGATTTTCCGATTGACAAGCCTGGCATCTTACCCGCTGAGCCACCACGCCCCTTCCCAGTTCTTACCTATATTGAATTATATCTCATTTTATATGTCATTTGTATAGACCCTCTTGCCACAACCAAGCTGCTATAGAAAGAGGAAATTTGGCCTATTAACCCTAGTCACAGGATTAGATAAAGTAAGCAAGAAGCCCTAGGCCTGTGCTTGTGCAGAATAAAAACGGAGGTATAAAAGAAAAGCATGATATTTAAATATTAAATATGAATCTGATTCTTTGTCAGCAAAATATCTTTAGGAAAACAGAAGGGGAAATTAGTAAATGCCACCAGAAAAGCCTGACTAGGATGCTTTCTGACCTAGTTCTGAACTGGATAGTCAGCTACTGTCCTAATGGTACTTTTACTGGTAGTCACTGCCAATAAAGAGTGTGCTGCGCTTGGAATAGATATCTTGTGCTTATTAATTGATAAACACGTGTAAGAGGATAAGAAAGGTTAAAGAAGACACTTCTTGATTGTATCAGTGTAAAATGTAGAGAGTGATGGCTGCATTTATGCAGTTTTCCTGGCAATATTATGGAAGTGGTTTACTGTTGTCTTCCTCCACAATGTCGTTTTCAACTTCCCAGTTGAAAAAACTAGCTAAAGTCCTGGGATTCCCAAGCAGTTCTTCATCCAAGTTCTATTACTAGGTCTGACTCGATTAGCTTCTGAGATTAGCTAAGGTCAGCTAACCCCTGCCACCTGTTGAAGTTTGGTAAGACTCTAGGGTGTTGCTGTCATTTTGATGCTGCTGTCTCATTGCATAGTTTTTTTATCATCGGTGTGATTTCTAAATGTAATAAAATTATAAAAAGGTCGATCAACACGGGATCTAGAAAAAAAGCCCCGCAGGACTCAAACTGAAGACCACCTTCCAGCTTGACGCAAAGCCTTAATGTTTATGAGAGGGGATTTAAAGGCCGGCTGAAGAAAGTGCTGAAAGCTTTCTATCAACTTCTTTCAAAAAGTGCATTGAGGTAACATTTTAAATTAAAATAGAAAAAACAGCAAGAGGGGTGAAAACAACACACAGGTTCAAGAATAGATAAAAGCCTATATTTATAATGCTCATCTAGAATGAAAATGCATCTAGATTTTTTTGATGACTACATGAAAAGAGAGCTCCTCTCAAATTTTTCCCAAAGGAAAGAAGGAGAAAAACCTCTTGGTGCTCCTTTTGGAGAGAGCCAACACTTCAGGCTTGTATGTCTATTTCAGAAGAAGACACCAAGGCTTGATAATGCCCCCCGCCCCACCCCCCTTTCCCATTGACAGAAGTTCTGTCCTCTGAGAGACAGTGCTGCTGTCCTCTGAAAATGTGCTTCTCACATGGAGTAATTTTGGGTGCTGCTCGAGTTCTGCTGGAGGGGAGGAGTTTTTAACTGGGTGGGAAGCTCTTTGTTAGCTTAAAAAGTGCTTAGAAATGATTGATCCACTAGGGATAAGGGTCAGTTCCAAGCAGCATCCCTTAGCAACCCCAACAAATGTCAGTCTATCCTTTGAAACATTAATAAGGTGGTTTGTTTTCTGCCCTGATATAAATTTCTTCCATAAGATTACTTTCTAACTGTTTTCTAGCTCAGGATATAAACTACTTTTCCAGTGACTAGAGAAAATAAGTGTATTCTGAAAATTAAAGATATCTGTAGGGTTCTAGCTTTCTAGGTAAGAATTCTGGAAGGGATCAAGATCTGTTGCTTCTCATCCCTCATGGAAATGTTCTTGCTGTGTAATCTAGACTATGGTCCTGTTTTTCCTCAAGAAATATTTAGCTCAAGAAGTTGTGCATTTGTGGTTTTGGCAGGGAACAGAGAGTAGAATGAGTATAGATTCCACTATTCATACCTACAAAATAGCATTATGCTTTTAATTAAAAGACTTTTGCTGGTGCCACTTGAGGAAGGCTGTCTTGCAAACTCTTAAATACTAATTTAATTTGCAAGTATTAATTGTTTTCAAGAAGTCCCCTTTATTGACTGGGCCCACTCCTCCTCTCCTGAGAACTATCCTGTCATGTCCTACCCTATATTTTATGTATGCACTTATTTATTTAATATATGTCAAAGGAAAGGACTAAGTGGCCCTCCCAAAACTAGAAATAGATGGGAATTGGACAGAAGTTCCACACTGTTTACTACTCAACATGAAAAACAGAGAAGGAATGGTGTTGCTTTCATAGTCAGGAAGGATACAGCAAAGACCTTTTTTTTGGTATATGCAGCCAATGACTGACTAATTTGACTTCGTGGATGACCTTTCAGTATGATTATTCAAGTTAAAGCTTCAACCGTTGATGCAGAAGAAGAGGGGGGGGTTGATTAATTTTATGGTCAAGTTCAGTCTTTAATTGACAACATGCAAGCAAGATGTGCTGATTTGTGTTTGGAGACTGGAATGTCAAAGTTGGAAATCATAAGGAGGAGAACATAGTTGGACCGTATGGTCTAGGAAACAGGGTTGAAGCAGGAACATGACTTATCAGTGTCTGCTAGTCCAATTATTTCTTCATTGCTAACATAGTCTTCAAACAACCAAAATCATACATATATACATGGGCACTATCAGATGGAGATACAGAAATCAAATTGACTATATTATTGATACAAGGAGGTGGAAGAGCTCAATTATAAGAGCAACAGCAGTCAGGCCAGATGAATGGGAAAAGAGATTGCCAAAGAATAAGAAACAGAAGAAAATAAACTGAATGTCACAACCAAAAAGAAGAGAAGTCAAAGCTAAGAATGACAAACATCTCAGGAAACAATTTCAGAAAGCTGATAGAAGAGACATCTGTAAAGACATCAAAGATGGAAACAGACATGAAAATATAAGGAATGTCTTTCAAAAGTTCTTTGAGCTTGGAAGTTCCAAAGGATGCCAATGGATAGATAGTAACTGATTCCAAGAAGATCAAAGAGAGATGGAAGGAGTATACTAAAATTCTGTACGGTAGACATGTCAACATTCAAAATACCTTAGAAGATATTCCCCGTTTATTAAAAAAAAAAACTTTAGAAGATGAAGTTACATCACCCCTTCAGATTCTGGGATGTGGCTGTACCTCAAAGAGCAGAATCATATAGGCAATGGTTTTCCCAATGACACTCAATGGAAGTGAAAGTTGGACTGAAGAAGCAGGATAGAAAGATTATTAACTCCTTTGAACATTGGTGTTGGAGAACACCCTTGAGAATAGCCAAGAAAACAAACAAATGGATAATAGAAGAAGCAATTCAGAGTTTTCACTCAAGGCACAAATGACCAGGCTCAAATTATAATATTTTCGACTCATTGTGTGAAGACCGAGGTCCCTTTTAAAGTTCCTACTGCTGGGAAAAGTGGAAGGAATGCAAAGAAGAGGTCAACAAGCAAGGTGGATAGACTCAATTACAGAAGTAGTTGGAAGACCTGAAGAGCCAGGTTCAAGACAGATTATCCCAGAGAAGGTCTGTGTAGTCACTAAGAGTCAACACTGACTTGATGGTACATCATCAATCAATCAGTCAATTTTATTCATTGTCTTCTACTACCTTCAACCTTTCCAAGCATAATCATTTTTTCTAGTCCATCAACAGCTTGTGTCACATGATTAAAATGTGTTAGTTTCTGTTTGCTGTTCATGCCCCTAAAGGAGCAATCAGGTTTTATTCAGTCCAGGAGTAACTGGTTTTTCTTGCAGTCCATAGTAGTGCCTCCAAATTTGAAGCTAGCTATCTTCTTTATCTTGCTGTTTCTCAATGTTGAGCTTATACAGCTATACCTTACCTAAGAAAGATAATAGCTTTAAGTATTCTAATATTTTCTATCATTGAAATTCTTATCTTTCACAATCTTGTTAACTTGTCTTCCTCCCTAGGATTAATCTCATTTTTACTTCTCCAGCACATTGTCCATCCTTATTTTTGAGCTCGAGCAAACCAAATTATCTACCATCTTCATGTCCTGTCAACCGTAAATTCACTAAGCATGCTGGTTGACGTTACCTTTGTCTTCTTAATAATTAATCTTAACAGATTTTTCTTTTCCGTTTCATTTTCATAATGAATCCTTCTAAGTCTTCTTTCCTTTCAGGAAAGTGCTATTGTCTTAACATCTCAAACTGTTAGTGTTGTCCTCCTGAATTTCTTACTGTATATTTACAATATAAGAAATGGGGACAGTATCATTGTCTCACTCCTTTCCTTATTCTGAACCACTCTATTTCTTCAGATCCAGATGTTACAGTTGCTTCTTCATTGTAGATCCCTCAGAAGAATAATCAGGTGTTCTGGCCTATTCATTAACCTTAATATGTTCACATTCTGACACAATCTACACTGTTGTCAATAAAGCAAGAATAACCTTCTGGTATTCTCTTGCTCTCTCCCTGTTAGCGATCTGATTTGTGTTCCTCTGCTATTCTAAAACCTGCCTATTAATTGGCATTTTTCTTTCCATTTATGGCTCAGTTCTAACTACTGCTCAGTGCAAGATCCATTAAAAGATCTCTGAGAGATAACTATCCTGCCTCTGTTGCAGACCTCCAGTGATGGGAGAACTCACTACATTGTGTGGCAGGTTGTTCTACTGATTGACAGCTTGTACAGTCAGGAAGTTCCTTCTGAACTTATTTTCATATAGTTTTAATCCACTGGTTCCGGTCCTTCCTAATGGGACATCGGAGAAGTTCATCCCCTTTTCTATGGTAACACTTCAGATCTTTAAACACTACTATCATATCATCTTCTCAGTTGGCTCATCCATGGGCTAAATTTACTCAGATCCTCTAAGTCAGAGCTTTCCAAACTGTGTGTCGCGACACAAAAGTGTGTCGCCACACACAGCGTGGTGTGTCGCCACACCACCCGGAAGCGGCGGCACGTGCGTGCATGGCGGCAGCAGCAGCGGCGTGGGATCAGTGCTTCCGCGTTTTAGCGGAGGCTGCCGCCGTGCACGCACGCACGCGCCGACGCACGCCCCTGCGCAGCCGCCGCACGCCCCCCGCGCCGCCGCCGCACGCCCCCCCGCGCTGCCGCCGTGTGTGCGCGCGCCGCCGCACACCCCCCGTGCCGCCACCGTGCGCGCGCCGCCGCTGCTGGTGTGTCGCCAGCGGCGGCACTTTGGAAAGCTCTGCTCTAAGTGTTCTTCATATGGCTTGGATTCCAGATCCCTCACTATCTTAGTACCCCCCACCCCTCTGAACATGCTGCAATTTGTCATTGCCCTTTTCAAACTGTGGTGCCCCCACAATCCAAGGCGGTCTGACAGACTGGAATAACTGCTTCCCATGATTTAGAGTCTATGCTTTCCGTTAATACATATCAAAATAGCATTGCCTTTTTAGCAGCTGCATCACATTGCTGGCTCATGTTTAACTTGTGGCCTTGCTTGTCCTTTTTTTGGTATAGCTGTATACACCAATCTTTTCCTAACTCTGGGCCACAAAGGATATTTTGGAGAATGAGTAAGATTATGTGGGTCTGCAAGCAACAGATGACATCTTCTGGAGAGAGAGAGGTTAATTTTATATTCAGCAGTCAATTTGATTTTGGGAAGTTTTAAGAATGCTGAATAACTGAAGAATGTGGCAAGGTGCTTAGGAGCAAGTTAATCATAACAGAATTTTGAATTTTCCTTCCCTTGAAGGTAAGCTGGTTGCAGAATTACTTAACTGGATGAAGTTCTCCAGAATGTTGAAAAAACACAGCAATAGTGGATGCATTTACAAGTGGAGTAAGGATCCTACAGTTCCTTAGAATTTAGTGCTGAGTAAATATGGATAGGGATTGGCTACAATGGCAGTATAAGATTGGAAATTGGAAAGTAAGCCCTGTGTAATAAATTATGTTTACTTCTGCACAAACATGACCTTACTGTGTAATAAGAAAAATTGGGGTAGACTTGAGATACTTAATACTTTTTAGGAAGGCTAAGCCCCCAGAGAGCAGGGTAATTATGCAAATTATGTGAGTCCATGCCACAAGTATGAGTGCACCAGAACTTCCAGTTGCTTTTCCCTGGTTTTCAAGAGTTGTTTGACGCTTTTTCCTCTCTGCCTCTCCGTCCCCAAACCTATGTTTTAAAAAGAAACTATGCCAATTTTTATGGCTTATAATGTACTTTCTATGTGCTTCCCTGCTTCAAACTGGTTAAAGGTACTGCCACCGATTTTCAGCACTTATACCTGAAGGTGGGTCTGAGTACTGTAAAAACGATTCTCTCAGGTGGCCACCCTTGAGATATATTTTTCATTATGGGATATGGTTTGGACCATTCTCCTTTTACAAGGCAATGATATTATACAGATATGTATTGCTCAAAAAGTCATCCCTGTCAACAATCCTGTGGGGGGGGAAATTAATGATTCTGAAAGTAACATTTGTAGCCTTATGTTTGTACAAAATGTCATTAAAATTATAAGAGCAGGATCATGAAGGCCCTAAGGCTTTTCTTGATTTCTTCACTACTTTGATACTATATTCCCTTTCTTTCTTAAATCTTTTCCTCCTGCTTTCCCTTGTCTTGTTACAACTTTTTCCCTTGGATATTTTTCCTTTCTAACTTTTTTGTTATTCTGTATTTTCAGAAAATCTACAATGGAACTAGCAGAGAAGGAGTAAAGAAAGCAATGAAGTTGACACAAGCATGATTCCCTGTAATTAAAGGTTTCAATAGGTGTGATGATTTCTTTGAAAAGGAGACATTTGCTTCAGCCCATGAATATAAGCATGTCGGCAAGCAGGTGCCATTTGCCTGACTCATTCTTGTCTTGTTCTCTGTAGTCTGTTCAAGTGTTGCTAATGCTGGATTTTAGGAAGTCATATCCAATATATCCAATACAGTTTTATTATATTACTGCTGTCCACACTTGTCAATATAATTTTTATTTATTTGAATATATGTTTTATGTAATAACAATGAAAATAGAAAAATAAAATAATAAAATAAGATATATGAGGCATCAAATGTTTATCCCTTCTTTCTATAGATTATTCTGTTTCATTCCCTATATGTCCATACTGCTTTTTCTCTGGTTCTTTGCTTCTTCCCTTTCTTCCTCATCATCCAAAGGACACATTGGCCAATAACAGTGGGAATTCAGGTCCCACACATCTGTGCAGCATCAAGTTGAAGAAGACAGTTTCACATTAACCAGCTTTATAAAAGGGAGAGGTAACTACAGCAGGGATACCACTTCCATCAATTTTTAGGATATTATATTACTACCTTTCAATCACGATTTAAAAGACTACCTTGAAGCAAAGGCCTGTCAGCTATTTTTCTAGGGCAATGGGAACATTTTGCATCCATACCAACCTACTGTGGCTTGAATCATGTCAACTGGATTTCTATTTTCTTAGTAGAAACGTTTCACTCCTTATCCAAGGAGCTTCTTCAGTCTGAGTAAAGTTAATAAGGGAATCCTTAAATATGTTTCTAGGGTGGCTGTGTGACCTTGCACCTGGGGCTAGGTCATGGGTTATTTTGAGATGTTTATTTCTAAGTCCCTTTATCATCTAAAGGAGGATCGTTAAGATTACCCTGCTGCTGTTGAGCTTGCGAAATGGTCTTAATCTTCCTAGGCACAGAAGACAAAGCAGGAAGGAAGATAGGGGAAAGGTTGTGCCTGAGGCCCCCACCTCTATTCAAGGAAGGATTTTCCAAGTTGGCATAAATGGATTCCTTGACCCCTCTCTCAAACCACCTATCTTCTCTGTCTAAAATGTGAACATTAATGTCCTCAAATGAGTGTCCTTTTTCCTTTAGATGAAGATAAACTGCTGACTCTGGTCCTGTGGTGTTACTTCTCCTGTGTTGGGCCATCCTTCTGTAAAAAGGACACTCATTTGAGGACATTAATGTTCACATTTTAGACAGAGAAGATAGGTGGTTTGAGAGAGGGGTCAAGGAATCCATTTATGCCAACTTGGAAAATCCTTCCTTGAATAGAGGTGGGGGCCTCAGGCACAACCTTTCCCCTATCTTCCTTCCTGCTTTGTCTTCTGTGCCTAGGAAGATTAAGACCATTTCACAAGCTCAACAGCAGCAGGGTAATCTTAACGATCCTCCTTTAGATGATAAAGGGACTTAGAAATAAACATCTCAAAATAACCATGACCTAGCCCCAGGTGCAAGGTCACACAGCCACCCTAGAAACATATTTAAGGATTCCCTTACTAACTTTACTCAGACTGAAGAAGCTCCTTGGATAAGGAGTGAAACGTTTCTACTGAGAAAATAGAAATCCATTTGACATGATTCAAGCCACAAACTGTTCCACCTGGATGACTGAGAACCTTCATCGACATATACCAACCTACTGCATTTTCTAGAGTTGTGAAAGGGAATAGAACAGATTGCAGATCACAGTTAGCTTCTCTCCAATAAATGTCACTCTTAATGTAAACTAGCCTTTTAAAATCAGCTTTTAGCACATCTATGGATATGATAAATGAGTGTTAATAAAAGACATCGCACAATGGCTAGGCTGACCATACATCCCGTTTTGAATGGGACAGTCCCGTTTTTAAAACAATTCCCAACCGTCCCGTCGTTTTAATAAAAATGTCCATTTTGTCCCGTTCTCAATGAGAGAGCACCCACCCGCCCCATTTGCTGGGGCGCCACAGGGAAAGTGCTGCCGGAGAGGCTGTTAGACGGAGTGTGTGTGCGTGTGCACGCACGCAGGCCCACTTTGTCCGGCAAGCTGTGGGTAGGTTAGGGTCCCATTTTCATCTCAAGGAAATATGGTCAGAGTTCCCCATGGGGGGAGATGGGCGGTCATATAAGTCGAATGAATGAATGAATGAATGAATGAATGAATGAATGAATGAATGAATGAGGTCAGCCTAACAATGGCAGTCATACCAAATGCCATACCAATACCAACCATATATAGGTTCTGCTTAAAGACTGGCACCCTTGAGCCGGCAGAGAAATGTGCTGCCCCCATTATTGATCTGTATTCTGCCACAGTAAAAAGGGTAGCAGATGGTGCTGTCCTTACTTAAAGAGGCCAAGTGGATGAGTTTGTTTCCCCTCTCACCAAACAATGGAAAAGCCCCCACCAGTCTTTTTTCCCTAACATGGGGTAAGTGGAGTGAATTAAACAGGTGCATAGAATGGTGGATTTAGCTTTCTATTAAGTTGCCTGACAAATGTGTAGTAGATGCTAAGGGTGTGTATGCTTCATAAGCACCCATGGAAACTACAGCTTGATCGGGGTGATAGTTGTAGCACTTTTGTGTGAGTTCTCAGACATAATCAAAATTTTAAAAAACAGCCACGGGAAACCCCTTGTTAGCAGAAGCGGTGGAAAACCTATAATGCACCCAGTGGTGATAGAATATATAGCTCTGGCAGCACAGGGCCAATGTTCTCCTGGTTTATAAGGGGCCAGTCCGATAAGTGCTATTAAAAACATTGATCAGGAATTATGCAGTAGATGTCGCTGTGGAAGCCAGATGTCTGATCTCCCCTGTCGCTCAAGCCATACAGGGCAGTGCCTAGTGATAAAAGGGGGGACATGTACCCACAGCAGCCTACAATAGCCAATAGGAAGCAGGCAGATTCCAACCACCATGTCAGCAACCAAATGCTCAATGAAGCCCTCATAGAAAATTACCTGCAGCTATTTAAAAATTGCTGGTTCTAAGTCCAGAGTTATTGCCCCTTGCTTCAATATTAAATATTTATTTTCTTGAGGGTAGATGTACCCGCCAAAAATTCAGTGGAGAGATAATAATTTGTATATTTGTAATATACCTTTAATAAAACAAAGATGAAATCTTTCAAGATCCTCTCCTTGGAATAGTCAGAAAGGTCTCATTGGCTTCAGTATCCTCAAATAAGTAGCATTGTTCAAAGCAAGCTAGAAAAACAAGATGGAACACTCAGAGACTTGACTGAAATGGAAAAGCTTATCATACAAATTTCAGAACACCTGCTGAGGGTTATTTATAAACTATAATGGAAATCTGATTCAGAAACTGAACAAGGCAAAGATTGTATGATGAAATGGATACAGAATTTGAACAGAACAATCAACATGCAATAATGGGAATACCGATGAAAGAAGAATATAAAACGTTTAACATTACACACAGAAAAAATTGATAGAATGTGTTTTACTGATGATACACAGTATAATTCCACTATTAATAGCTAAAATAGATAATTTATTCTCAAAAAACTATTGGAAATGCAATACAGGTAGTCCTCACTTACTGACCGCAATTGGGACCAGCAACTCCATCGCTAAGCGATGCGGTTGTAAAGTGAAAAATCATGTGAGCACACCTGACTTACAATGGCAGTTCCAGCTGTGGTCATTAGAGAATCACCTCCAGTAATTAAGTGCGACATCACGTGACCCTGATCGGGGAATTCCTGCTGGCTTACCTATTTACTTTGCTTGTCAGAAGATGACTTTGAGGACCAGTTGTAAGTTTCCTTATTCAGAGCTGTCGTAACTATGAACGGTCACTGAATGACTGGTTGGTAAGCAAGGACTACCTGTAATCAGGTTGGATTTTTATTTTTAAATTTGGTGATAATGCTATAAAGCCAACAATTCAGGAAAATAATTTACAACAGAATGAAACAAATTCTAACTAGTATTTTCTTTTACACCTGCCTTTTTAAAATTAAATATCACCAAACCTCATATTCCCACAAATTGTACTGAACTGGTTTTGGATACTGTATGTGCAATGGTATGTGGGAAAGACTTTGGGAGGCTGGGCAATGAGACGCTGCCAAGGGAATGGTCAGATAAGAGACAGAATAGCCTGCAACTGGATAGTGGGTGGGGCAAGAGGCTCAGAAGAGACCCTCCCAAGTTTCTCAGGCTGTAAAGGAGACAGGGGGGAGAATTGTACTTTCAGACTTGCAATTGATGTTGGCCTCACCGAGTAAACCAGATAGGAATCACAACCAGATGGGCTAATTCTATTTTATTGTAAAGCTACATTGACAGAATCTTGCAAGTCTGAAAGTACAATTCTCCCCCCATCTGGATCCTCCCTAGATTCTTGGGCTGTAAAGGGGACAGGGGGAGAAATGTACTTTCAGACTTGCAAGATTCTGTTAATGTAAAATCTGGCCTTGCTTCCTGTCTGGTCTACCTCACAAAGCTGACACGAAGTGCCTGAAAATTCAACCATATGGACCAGAGTAGAAGGAACTAGCTTAGAAAGCAACAGCCTACCCAGTGCCCCTTGCCATATTTTCCTTTGCCCACCACAATCCCAATGTAACCCCCCCATTGTTATACTTGCCCCCTCCCAACATCTTGCACTGGCCCCTCTTCTTCCCATCTCTTCAAGGCCTGCCCTGGCAATCAATTTGGCTGCCATGTGCAGGACACTTCTGCAGATCTAGCCTGGTTCCACACACAGGACAATACATTTCAACCCACAGTCACATATCACATTTACTCCATTGCAGAACCTCCTCATAATCATAAACCTTTCTATGTCCCTTCTCCCTAAAAAATTTACAAATCCTTCAAAGACCTTCCAGGTATCTAACTCACTGACTGCACATCCACAGCATGCACTAAAGTAGGAAGAATAGTAACACTGCCCTCTCTCCTGTTCTCACATTATAGAGGGGAAACTTCTTCACAACTCTCCAGCTCTCACCTAAAGAATTTGATCTAAAAACCACTGGCAGGCCAAGTGTCCTCTGGAATCTGCTCCAGCTTCTTCTCAGCTCTAATCTACACCAACACCGCTCTTACTTCTTTGCTTTCCACTGCATTGGCCTTCACGTCCAGGTCAGTCTGGGCCAGCCTCTGTCTACTCCATGCATTTGCCATGGCCAAAGCCAGTGAGTTGGGCTTGATGTAAATTTGTCTTAAATTTGATACCATCTTCTTCCAACAGTTTTGCAGTCTATAAAGAAATATGTGAATATATTTCTCATTTAACTAAAAAATGATTATCATATCTCAACTAAAGAATCATATTATATTATAGTTTCAGTGCCTAAAGTTGTGGCATCTTTTTTCCCCAGCATGTGTGGGTGCTGGAAAAAAATCAATCTGCTTTCATGAATAATACAGAGGTCCCATATTTGTGCAAAGTTTGAAGCCCTTCATCTAAATCATTTTCATCGTGATCATAGTCCTAGTAGTGTGCCTTTTTGTGTTTTTTGTGTTTGCTTGGGCCAAGCAAATGTTTAAGAAATGTTTCAAGGTTTCTAAGTTTAACCAGTTACCATACTGAAACTGTTAAGCCATTAATTGGAGAAGTCAATAAATCACTCATATCTCTTTGTGCATACCACAGTGCTTCCACCCCACACAAAGCTCTGTGTGGTTTTTTTTTTGCAGAACCATAACACCAGTATGGTGCATCTCCACTGCTTATATTCCTGCAGCTTGGGTTACTCAACTTCCGGTTTAGGTATTAGGGGAGCCAAGACTGAGCTTGCTGTAGTGTACACTGTTGAGCTTAAATTCTCTCAACACTGTTGGTCAGCATCCGTAAACGGGTAACCCTCTCTTCCACCCATAAAACTAACAATTAGCCAATCGTTAGCCAGCTTTAGGTGAGTGTCATAACTTTTAGCCAATAGAAACATAGTTAATTAACACCCTCCTACTCTGCAAGGGAAACAATGGGGGCGGGGTTAGTTTAGTTGGATAAGAAACATGGCGGCCGCCGGGTCAGGGAAAGTGGCAGCTGCGGCTGCCGGAGCCGTAGTAAAACCAATCTTCAGTCGGGATTTGGCTGAAGCCAAACGGCACGTGAGAGAATTATATAGAACGTGGTACCGCGAAATCCCAAATACTGGTGAGGGGGCGTGATTAAGTTCGCGATCTTCGCGTCAAGGTCGTAGGGACAGGAGGCGTTTAGCTTGGCTGGCTTGAAAGGGAGCTTCGTGGACCGGGGTTGCCTCATGTCTTTCCTTCGTGGCTTCTCCGGCCCGAAGGTCACAAAGGGGCACTTTCCCATTTTCACGGGAGTGCCTTGAATGTAATGGGCATTCTAAGACGCCATGATGACTAGCCGCATAAATAAGCAGGAGATAGTTACTTGGGATTAGGTTCATAGAGTTGGAAGGGACCTAAGAGGTCATCTAGTCCAACCCCCTGCACTCTGCAGGATTCACTACACCATCCCCGATAGATGACTCTCCAGCCAAGATTAATTACCGATGTATTTAGATACATGGTTGTGCGCATTTAATATAAGGGTTCAAGGCATGTGTATAATTCAGACTGTTCCTTTGATTAATGTCCTGTTTTTCCATATTCTTGTCCCATCTTCTTTGGTTCCTAGAGTTCACTCATATTCATTCACATCTTTATATTCATTGTCACTGTTGAAGTTACATATTCAGTGTATTCGGTAGTCTGAAACCCACTGGAACTGTCTCATGAACCAGAAATAAATGTGTAAATATTAACTGCATATTAGCATATTGTGTAGGACATTTGTTTGTAGAAACAACGCATGCAAAATAGTTCCTGTTATAGATAGTTTAATAAATAGACACAGAGTGGAAAGAAAAACTTTAAAAATTAACGTGGATTTAGAAGGCCACAAGAGTTTCAAATGTATGACTGATATTTTTGTACCTATTATTTTTTTAAAAATCCCAATTTTTCTTTCATTCTAAATTGTAGTTCCAAGTTTTGATCAAACTGATACTCAAGATACTTTACTTGAGAATCCCAAAGATTAAAAAAAAACCTGCCTCATAGTTTAAGTAAGATTTTGTATTGTATCACATTACCTCAAATAATACTTAAATTTTGCTTCTGCTTAGTAAATGAAAGTAACTGTGCTATATATACAGTATATAACAAAGTGAGTTTTTTAAACACCTGTAGAATGTATTTCAACATGAGGTTATGTAGTATAGTATTTAATACTGGGGCATGGGATTGTTAGATAGCATTGGGAAAGAATTTTCTTTGTGGAGAATAACTAGTTTCAATGCACTGATAGCTTGGAGTACCAGTTATACATGGTAAAATCAGAATAATCTTGTACTTGATAGCAGCTTCTGATTTTCCTGCAGCTTAAAAGATCTTTTTCTACTATTCTTTTTTTAATCATATGTCCCACAAATTTCAGTAAAACAACTAGTGCAGAGCTTTCCAAACTTTTCATGTTGGTGACTCACTTTTTAGACATGCATCATTTCGCGACACACTCTTACAGCAGGGCATCATTTCGCGACACTCTTACAGCAGGGCACAAGGCAGGCACTAGGAGCTGCGCGGAATCCTGGCAGGGCTCCGAGGCAGCAGCAGCCGCAACACACCCAGACACTGCAGCCGACACACTAACACAGAGCTTTCCAAACTGTGTCGGGAAACGTTAGTGTGTTGGCTGCAGTGTCTGGGTTGGCTGCAGTGTCTGGGTGTGTCACGGCTGCTGCCGCCGCCTCCGAGCCCTGCCAGGATTCCGCACAGGTCCTAGTGCCTGCCTTGTGCCCTACTGTAAGAGTGTCACGAAATGATACCCTGTTGTAAGAGTGTGTCGCGAAATGATGCATGTCTAAAAAGTGTCACCAACATGAAAAGTTTGGAAAGCTCTGCACTAACATGTCCTGACACACAGTTTGGAAAGCTATGAACTAGTGTAACTTAGTTTCATCATAAGTGGTGATAAAGTTTAAGATGTCAATGCACATAGGATTGTTTTTCATTCAGTATCATTATTTTGCTTCTGGTCTAGTGCATACGTACCAGCTGGAAATCACAGTGAAACAGGGGTGTGATAAGGTGCGAGAGATGTTCATGAGAAATGCTCATGTCACAGACCCCAGAGTTATTGATTTGCTTGTTATTAAGGTAAGACAAATAATACTTGTTCTAAATTCATAGCAGATGTAGGATTAGAGATGTTATGGAAATAATTATTTCCCCTTTTTGTCAAATCTCTATGAAAATGGAAAATAGAGTGAGAAGTTGTAACAGACATCATGAAATACCTCTCATTTGTATCAGCCATTTTTGACTGAGTTTTCTTCCTTGAATGCTAAAACATATTTGGTAATGGAGGCCAGGTATACTGTGTGTATGGCATTCCCACGAACTACTAAGCAAGTAACTGTATCAAAGAGGCAGCTAATATTACGCTAGCACAATTGATTTGTGACAATCCCATACTGGCTCCTATTAATTGTAGCTTGCCTGTCCTAGAAATGTGCTGCTTGATAATCTGGTCAAAGACCAGCTACCCAATATAGATGTCAAGCTGCCAGGTCTGAAGTTTCCCAGGTCTTCCTCCTCCTCCTTTTGGGGATAGGGATGACATTTGCTCTCCTCCAATTTTTTGGAACCTCACCAATCCTCCAGGAGTTCTCAAAAATTACTGAGAGCCATCACCTCCATTACTTCCGTCAGTATCCTGGATGTAATCCTTCTGGTCTTGGAGCCATATATTCAATTAAATTAGCTAAATTTTCTCTTAACTCTTTTTGTCCATCCTGAGCTGCAGTTCCCTCCTTCCCCAATAGCATAACTATGATCAGCTAGGGCTCCATTTCCTTTCTGAGAGAAGACAGATGCTTTCTCATCATCACCCATTAACAATTCACCATTAGCTCCTCACAATGAGCATACATTCTCTTCAGCTTCCTTTTATTTCTAACGTACCTAAAGAAACATTTTTTGTTATTTCTGTAATCTATCACAAGCTTTAGCTTTTTGTTAAGCTTTAGCTTTCCTGACAATGTGAGACCACCTTCTATTCTCCTTTATATTTCCTTCTTCAATTTCCTATATGTGTCCCTTTTTATCTTCAGCATTTTATAAAACACTGCACGTATCAGTGCTGGCCTGTTTAGATTTCTCTCATTTCTCTCTGTGGGGATTTTTGTAATTCCACCTTCGGTATCTCGTTTCATTGAATTTCCCACCTTTCCCGGACACTTTAAAGATTTGTAGCCATTGAGTCTAATCTCTTTTCCTTCAGAGTTTATCAAAATTCACTCTTCTGATAGCCAGCATTCAGGTCTATCCTCCTCTGGAAAATACGATCACTTTTCGTCAATGCGCCAGTCACTTTTACTTCTTCAACCAATTCCTCCTCCTCAGTGAGGATTGGGTCCAGGATATCAGACCCCCTTGTAATTTCTTCCACCTTCTGACAAATGAAATTGTCGAGAGAGAGGATAAGAATTTGTTGGACTTCTGACTTGGCAGAGTTAGATTCTCATTACATGTCAGGATAATGGAAATCCCTCATTATCATTACAAGTAGTCCTCAGTTAACGACGGTAATTGATTTCCAACACTAAGCAATGCGGTCGTAAAGCATGTCACGTGACTGCATCGCTTAGCGACAGCAATCCTAGCAGTCCCCATTGCCATCATTAAGCAAGGATCGCGGGTTATTAAGTGAGGACCCCGATCCAAGCTATTCCCAGCTTCATCCCACCCAGCCCCGAGCCTTGGTTCTTCCAAGGTAAGGGACTGCCTCTTCTTCAACTGCCCCGCCTGTCTCCCCCCACCTCTTCCCTTTTGGCTGCCGTGCAGAGCGGCACTCCTCGGGGGCAGTGGTGGCGCCAGCAGAGCTGGGGCTGAAGTAGAGGCCTGGAGCCTTCAGCAGTCTCAGCCTGCCGCTGCTGCCACCCACGGGCCTCTACTTCAGCCCCAGCTCTGCTAGTGCTGCCGAGGAGTGTCGCCTCAAGCCCTGCGCTGCGGCCAGCCGCTCTGCACTGCAACACAAAGCCCTAGCCACCGCAGCGCGAAGCCCCAGCCGCAGCTGCCCCAGCCCTGTGGCGCAGCACCAAACCCAAGTGCCCCAGCTCCGCGGCATGAAGCCCCAGCCGCCCCAGCGCTAAGCCCCAGCCGCAGCTGCCCCAGCCCTGTGGCGCGGTGCAAAGCCCCAGCTGCCCCAGCTACAGCTGTCTCTGCCGCCCTGCACCCTTGCTGCCCTGCGCTCCACCGCCCCTTCTGCCCTATCTGCCCTTCGCCATCTCCTTCCTCACTGATGAAGAGGTGCGCCTGGCCTGGCCCTTGGCAAGGCATTCTTCCTGAGGCCTCATGTGGCCAGCAGCTGCCTCACAAAGGGCCAGGCCAGGTGCGCCTCATCAGCAGTGGGAGGAAGAAGATGGTGAAGGTCAGCTAGGGGCAAGCAGGGGTGGCGGAGTGCAGGGTGGAGCGCAGTCCAGCAGGGTGGCAGAGGGCAGGGTGGTAGGGGAGGTGGATGGCAGGGTGGCCAAAAGGGCAGAGATGGGGGGAGATAGGCGGGTGAGGAGAGTTGAAGCGCCCCTGTGGTCGTAAATGCAGGCGGGCTGCCAAGCTCCCAAATTTTGATTACGTGACTGCAAGGGTGCTGCAACTTTGGGGACTGGGTGTACCATTCCCTAACCCTAACCCAGGGGTCGGCAAACTTTTTATCCCGGGAGCCGTTTTGGCATGCTTGTGCACATTTTGAAATGCTCGAGAGCCAGGGGGCGGGGTTTGCGGGCGGGGGCCAATCGCGTGGAAGGGGGCGGGGGGCTCACGGAGGGCTCACGGAGGAAGGGGGCGCAGCCAGCGGCTCCGCGAACCTGGCCCGGCCACCCCACTGGGAGTGGCGGAGAAAGAGCTGCCACCTTCCGGCCGGCAGGATGGGCGCGGGAGAGCGGAAGGCTGCGCCCTCTCCACCGGGCGGGACCCTCACCTCCTTCCCTGCAGGCGGGCGAGGCAGGGAGAGAAGGGGAGACGGAGGGGCTCCCTCTCCGGCCTCTGCGCCCCTTCAGGCCCGTCTCTCCAAGGGGGGCGGCAGGAGGGAACTCCCTGTCCAAGGGGAAGCGCTGGGAACCAGCGGCGGAGGTTGGCCGGCTCCTAGAGCGGCTGCCGCGGGCAACTTCTTCGCTCTGCCCGGCTCAAAACCTGGGGCGCGGGAGAGCGGAAGGCTGTGCCCTCTCCACCGGGCGGGACCCGCACCTCCTTCCCCGCCGGCGCCCGAGCGCAGACACCAGCCGGGACCCCGCGCGGAAGATGCCGCTCACCGCCAGCGCCTGACGTCAAGGCGGCTGCGCTTCCGCGCCCGGCGGGCGGGCGAGGCAGGGAGAGAAGGGGAGACGGAGCGGCTCCCTCTCTGGCCTCTGCGCCCCTTCAGGCCCGTCTCTCTGAGGGGGGTGGCGGGAGGGAACTCCCCGTCCAAGAGGAAGCGCTGGGAACCAGCGGCGGAGGTTGGCTGGCTCCTAGAGCGGCTGCCGCGGGCAACTTCTCCGCTCTGCCCGGCTCAAAACCTGGGGCGCGGGAGAGCGGAAGCCTGCGCCCTTTCCACCGGGCGGGACCCGCGCCTCCTTCCCTGCGGGCAGGCGAGGCAGGGAGAGAAGGGGAGACGGAGGGGCTCCCTCTCCGGCCTCTGCGCCCCTTCAGGCCCGTCTCTCCGAGGCCCGGCGCGGCAGGGAGGCGCTGCTGGCCCGGGACGCGGCGCTGTTGGAGGCGGCGCAGGAGCGGCTGCAGGGGCTGCTGCGGCTGGAGATGGCGCTGCTCCGCGGCATCCAGGTGCTGGGCGAGGGCGCAGGCCCGGGACACGAGCGGCAGGGCGGCGCAGGGGGCCTGGCCGGGGCGGTGGCGGTGGCGGCGGGGGGACGGAGCCGGCGGAGGTTTGCCGGGCGGCAGGACGGGGCGGGCGGCGCTGCTGGGGCTGGTGGCAGAGCTGGAGGGAGCGGAGGGACCAGGCGTTCCCGTGGGCGCAGTGCGCGCTCTGCAACCCGCCTTGGAGAAGCGGCCGCGGGAGGCCCTCCGTGTGCACCCTCCCGCCCCATCAATCCCCCCACCCCGCCGTTCGGCGTCCTCTCCCCCCGCTAACCCGAGCCCTGCGGCGGCTGGGGGAGCCGAGCTAGGCTCGGACCGGAGGCGGCCAAGGGGAGAGCAGGCGGCTCTTCGCCCTGCGCCGTCCTGCCGCTCGCGTCCCGGGCCCGCGCCCTCGCCCAGCACCTGGATGCCGCGGAGCAGCGCCATCTCCAGCCGCAGCAGCCCCTGCAGCCGCTCCTGTGCCGCCTCCGACAGCGCCGCGTCCCGGGCCAGCAGCGCCTCCCTGCCGCGCCTGGCCTCGCTCAGTGCGAGAGCCAGGGGGCGGGGTTTGCGGGCGGGGGCCAATCGCGTGGAAGGGGCGGGGGTGAGTTCAGCTGCGGAAGAGCCACACTCAAGGGGCCAAAGAGCCGCATCTGGCTCGCGAGCCGCCATTTCCGACCCTTGCCCTAACCCTAAAAGCAGTCCAGATAGATATTCTTAAACCCTTATCCCACTTCAAAATAAACCAGAGCATTTACATATCCCCACAATGCGCACAGAGCTTTTTCCTTTAAAAAATCGAACAGCCCAACTTCCCCCCTCAAAAACTCCGACTTCTCTTCAGGAGACCTCCCATACATAATAACCCCTTCTTTTCCATGGCGTTTCATCAGAAGATCAATTTCACTTATGGCTTGCAACTCAATCTCTCCCTTTAATTTCTTCAACTTGACTATCCGATCTTCATCCAGCATTTCAACAGAAGTCCCAATTTCACTCTTGGAAGAGACTTTTCTGTCGCTGTTAAATTCCTCAGTTTCATCCACGACATCCCCAACCAGATGACACATTTTAGACCTCATATTTTCCACAATGTCCTGAATGCCTTGCATAAAAACTTGTTAGGAATCAGAAAGAATCTGTTTAAAATCTCGGTGAAAGTCAGAGAAAGTCTGTTTAAAATCCTCCATGTCTCAAGCAGTAGATTATGGGGCCCCCTAGGAGCTTAACCAGCGAAAGTCGAGGATATGAAAGAATTCCGGAATGTGTTTACACAAGTGAAAGTGAGATATGCAGACAGTTCCCCAGGGAAAGTAGAAGCAGAAAACTGAAAGTTCAAAACAGCAGATTCAACGTGTAGGAAAATGCTAATATCTTCAAATTTAGTACAAAAATAATAACAGAGACACAAATATTTACTCTCAATCCTCCTTAATATTTGGAGGGAAAACAAAGTCCAAAACTTAGAATTTTTAAAAGGTAATCCCAAAAATAATGATAAGCACCAAGAGAACCAGCTTCTCCTTGCTGTAGAAAGCCTCTCTTAGGGTACGCATAGTTAAAAGAAATATAAATTGGGTGTTTAGAAATGGGGTGGCCGGTCTTAGTGTCCCTTTAAGGCTGCAGCGTGACTTGGAAATGGTGACGTCCCAGCCTCCCGGCTGCTCTTACCGGTCAATCGTGAATGCTGTTTGCGATCTTCTGGCTGCAAGCAGCCGCCCGGAGGACAGATGGGGTGATTCCAGGTGTTTTCCTTATTCTGGAAAAACACTCCTGGGCTTTAGGAAAAACCTGCCTGAGCCCGAAAAAACTGCCACATTGTCAGTTCTGCCCACTGAACCCATGGGCACAGCTGTTCGGTCCGCCATGTCCCCACTCTGCCATGTTTCAGTGATGTCTATCACTGCACATTTGTCTTCCTGAGGTCAGATCTCTTGTTCTCCCAATTTATTTCCCATATGCTATACTTTAGTATAGAAACATTGAGGTTTTCAGTGGCATATCTACTGCCATCTCTTTTGTAGTTCTTGCAAACCGCTGAATCCCTTCTTGGCATCCTGCTTCCCTTTGTGTTGTTTTCTTGGCCCCCGTCCTTGGCTGCATATTTGGTTCTGGGCTTTTGCCTCTTTCCCTCCACTTTAATGCCCTCCTGATGAGACCAGTGAGATTTCGGCCAAACACTTCCTTCCCAGGTTTTGTAAGATGTTATCCCTTCTCTTCCCAGGCATCCTTCATGAAGGTATCATAGGTAGAATCCAGACCCTTTTTGGCGATACCATGCTCAGAGCCTACCTTCAGAAGTACTGAGCCAATAGCAGCATAGAGTCATGCTAGGCTCTTGCTAGGCAGCAGGAGTGGACAACTCTTTCTTTTTTTCTATGAAGGACAGTTTTTCCCCCCCAAGATTAATGTCAGGCACTACAGGGTGCATAGCACCGAAGAAAGGGAGCGGTAGAACCAGAGGCAAAAATGGAACTTCCTTCTCACATCCTCATTTTCCTATCGGAGGGCTGCCATGATAGAACAGATTTCCTAGCAGAAGTCAGATTTCCTAAAGAGGGCTTTGAGATTAGATAGAAAGCCATAGATTACCCACCACTATTCTGATCTTCAGCTGGATATAAACCGGTTGTTGTTGTTTTTAAAAAATTCAGTTATTGCTAATATTTGATAATTTTGTTCTTAAATAATTTTGTTCTTAAAACTCTGATTTGACAGGAAATACTACCTGCCATATTGATAATTTAAACAATGATTGTTCTTTTATGCTTGGTATAGGGAAAAATGGAATTCCAAGAAACAATTAATGTGTGGAAACAAAAGACCCATATGATGAGATATTTTCATGAGACAGAAACACCACAACCCACGGATTTCCTATCCAAGTTCTACGCAGGCCATGATCCCTGAGCTAAATCAACTTTTACAGAACAATGACTCTATTTTCTGTTCCAAATAAATGCCTGGATCTTACAACTTTTCAGCAGGAAAGTATTCATGTAGGCATGCATTATTTATACTGATTCTGGATGTTTGGTGCTGATATTTCATCCTTGATTCATTTTGCAAAGTCTACTTCAGTATAGTTTGTTAGTATGTTGTAGCACTTCTGTTGCAATTAATATCTTAAATAATATATAACACTGCAATCTAAAGTTAAAGAGAAAACTAAAGTTAAAGAGAACACTAAATTTCTCTTTATTATATGGTGAGGTTCTATTGGATGTATATTATTCTATTTGGGAGAAAAAGGAACAAAATGCAATTCAAAATATTACATTCTTAGGAGTGTGTTGAATTTTTAAACATTTATTTTGGGGATACACTACAGTTTTCATGTGTTCACTGCCTCAAAATTATAGGAATATTCCCAAATTCTGGAATATAAACTCACACTGCTTAAATATTGGCAGCAGAGTTGGAAGTGGCTTATTATAGTTGTTAGAAATTTAGCAACTGTACATAATACCTCCATTATAGATTCTAATCCTACCATCTTTCTAAGATATTTCAGCTGCATAAGAAAATAATATAATACAAAGCCAGATAACTGGAAAAACCTAATAGTTATACAATAGATGTCCAAGCAGTTTCCTTTCACCAAATTTTACTTAAATCTTCCTCAAAGTTCCATTAAAATGTCTATTTACATTGGCAGCTGTTAAATATTATATAGCTCAGGGCTTTCCAAAGTGCCGCCGCTGGTGACACACCAGCGGCGGCGCGTGCGCGCACGGCGGCATGGGGGCGCACAGCAGCGGCGTGGGGGCGTGGGGGCAGCGGCAGCCTCCGCTAAAACGCGGAAGCACTGATCCTGCGCTGCTGCCGCCGTGCACATGCGCGCCGCCGCTTCCGGGTGGTGTGGCGACACACCACGCTGTGTGTGGCGACACACTTTTGTGTCGCGACACACAGTTTGGAAAGCTCTGATATAGCTGATTCAATTGAATCAAATAATCAAGATTGAGAAGTTCCTTTATGTACTTTTCTATATAGGCTTGTGCTTTCCTTCCCTTCAGAGAGAAAACTGACATTGTAGTTTAAGTAGTATCAAAGGATGGATAGCACAATCCAAAACATTAATTCAGAAATACATCACAATTCAATAAGACATACAGTACATCCCAAAAATTATGGGAAGGATGGCAGCTTAATATATAAAAGAAACACACAAGCCTTGATCTGTAAGTCTTCATTTACTATCCAGAGGAATTCTCCATATTAATTAGGGATCCAGTGCATTCAGAAATAGATATAAGCATGCAATGGTTGTTGAATGAAGACATATACAGTATATGTATTCTTAAATAGATGTATCATTTAAACATCATTGTTTACACATGCACAGAACAATCCCTGGTGCGATGGGAAGTCCAGCTGCCCCAAAATATGTTCTTTAGACATCAGAGAGGAGCGGTGATTAAACATTGATATCAGAACAGTTTATTATGGCTTTGTTCCTCTTACTGCCACATTGTAAACCTGTAAGAAACGGGAAAACATTATTTCACGCTGTGGAACTATTTTTGTGATTGCAGAGTAATAGTTCTGCACTCTTCAGAGCAGGTGTGTATACAATTTGAAGCTTATCACAAGAGGCTTGAGCACAATCCAGAGAACACTTTTAAAATTTGCAACTCAGTCTTTAAATGACAAGAGGGAATAATAATTGTCCTGACATTTTTTGGAGTGCTGCTTCAGCCAGAAAAAAATTGTGTGCACCTGCTATGGACCAGGAAATAAATACATAGGTTCAAATGGAAAAGATTCATATACACATCATAAATACAATATTGTTGCCCCATCTCACATAGTATTAAATCAAATTTAATGTGTCTTTGGCAAGTATTTAACAAAACATGCTTCTACTAGCCTACTACAGAATAGAATGGCAAGTATCAACAAAGTCTTGGTGTATCAATTTCCATCATGCTATAATTATTATACAAAGGAGAAGACTACTAGCATATATAACTAAAGGTAGATAAAGTATAACTTGTACATGCTTACTTCAGTCTTGCTGCAGAGCTGGATATAGAAGATAACAGGAAAAAGAAAGAGGAAGGTATCGGCAGAACAGGGACCATTCATACTATGATAATGAAAAAATGGGGTAGAGATGGAAATTGATGGGGTTTTGTCCCCAATTTGAAGCTGCAAATGTTCTTTAGAGCATGTTTGGGCAGAACTCCAATTAGAACTCAAAGTTGTTTGAAGTTGGTAGCAAGAGGCTTCTAACACTCAATTGTGAAATCATAACCAATAATCAAATTTCTTCATCCTAAACATACAAATTATGTTGTTAAAAAAATACATGAGGGAAGAACAAAAATAGATTTTGTTACGTGATAGTGAATTTGGTATTTGAACTCATTACTAATATATTGGTTGACCATGTACAATCTCGTTTTTAATTCCTACTATGCAACTGAATGCCTCGCTATTTTATATCTGCCTCTGGTTAGTGAATGTCAAAGTTCTACTAAAAAAACACCCCCTACAAATCTGAAATCTGCACAACTGCTTTGGAAATGGCATATTTAAGAACATTGTAGAATCTAAAAGACATATTATAGCAAGATGCTTATGCAATTTCTATGAAATCTTAATGCCACAACTTCATGGTATGATCTTCCCTACTTCGGTCAACCAACCACAGGGGTTTCAGTTACACTTATATTTAAGGATGTACAACCAATAGTCACAGAGCCACAGGCATCTCTCTCATTGCTGTATGCCAGGGTTTCTCTACCAGGGTTTCATGGAACCCTAGGATTCCACGAGAGGTCACTAGGGGTTTCCTAGGAGATCACAATTTATTAAAAAAATATATTTCAAATTCAGGCTTCACATTAAAGAGGTAAGTTTCATTATTTTTAATGAATTAATTAAATTAATATATAATTTAATTAATTAATTAATATATACAGGCCTACCCATGAAACAAATATAATAATTTTGTAACTTCTGACCTATATTTGAGCCTGAATGTGCAAAGGTTCCCTGAGGCCTGAAAAATGTTTCAAGGGTTCCTCCACAGTCAAAAAGTTGAGATAGGCTACTGTATACACTTTCAAAAGTTGCCACTAATATAACAAGGGAGAAATTAACTATTAATTAGTTAACTTTAATTAAATTTCAATTCATTCAAATTTAATTTTTACTTGGAGCTACCGTTTTTTTGTCCTAGCCCAACTATTTTTTTAATCACTTCCCCAAACCACCTCCCAACATGCCACTCACAGGCTACATGCGGCTGTAACTCTGAAAAGGGTTGGGCAGCTGTAACTGTACCTATTAGTCATCATCATCGTCATCCTCTGGTACAAAGATATCATGTTCTTCAAGCAAGGCTGCAAAACTTTTGCTGATTTGTGTCCCAACATAAAGAAAGGGAATTACAATGGCAAACACCCGGAGAAGACCAAATGGCATCTACAGGGATTAATGAAAAGCTGGTTAATAACTTGGCACATATTATACAAATACACATGAACAAATTTATAGCTGCCAGAGTATAACTAGAACTGATGGAAAGAAGAAAAGAATCATCACACAGCTGCCTCAGTAAATTTAACTACTGCCTTACTGTATTTTCTGGTGCAACCTTTTTTGAAAACTAAAAAGGTAAAGGTTCCCCCCGCACATTTGTGCAGTCGTGTCCGACTCTAGGGGCCGGTGCTCATCTCCGTTTGTTAGCCGAAGAGCCAGCGCTGTCCGAAGACGCTTCCGCGGTCGCACGCGGAATGCTGTTACCTTCCCACCGAAGTGGTACCTATTTATCTACTTGCATTTGCATGCTTTCGAATTGCTAGGTTGGCAAGAGCTGGGGCCAGTGCGGGAGCTCACTCCGTCACGCGGGGCTAGGGATTCGAACCTCCGAACTTGCAATCTTCCGATCAACAAGCCTGGCGTCTTACCCACTGAGCCACCACGCCCCTTTTTTTGAAAACTACCTTCAAATAAAAGAAATAATGAGGTAACTATAGTCTGGATAAGAAGTATCCAACACCATTAGAAAAATAAAGATGGTTAATAAAATACATCAAGATGTTTCCTGTACTAGACATGAAATCTAGTTGCTTCAAATAAAGAGTGCAGATACCACAGAGCACAGTTGTATCCGCATTTAGTAATTGTAACCCTCCATTTCCATCATAGTTCTTATAACGAGCTAGTCTTTTGGTTCTCAAGGAGGGCTTTTGTGGCCCTTCTCCATCGTTCCTCCTCGAATCTAACCACCGTCAGATGAAGCTGCCACTGAGTTTCTAAAATAACTGCGGTCTGGCTTACGGTGTTTTCGGGGGTGGGAGGGAGAATGGGAAACCGCTTGCAATGTGATAAAGGGATCCCTAAAGATTAGCCGGCCTGCTGCATAGTTGTCCAACCAAATTAACAAAAAGCATTCACATCAATCATGACATAACAAGATTAAGCGGGAAGGGCAAGTTCCTCTAGTAATATTTTTCCCTTCCTCATGCTGACTAACAGCGGAGAGGCATGACAATGGCCAACGAGTTCGGCTTTTTAAAAAAGCTTCTGTTCGGGGGGTGGGTGTCACGGAGAGGAACAGGGACGTGCTGCTCACTATCCCCGAAACGGAGTTCTCGCCCTTTAACAATGAGCTGTCAATTGTTCAACGCTAGGCAACGATCAAACACTAAAAAAACTCGCCCTTCCAAATAAACTACACGCGATTGGCTGACAAAACCTGCCAATTAACCCCATCCTTGCTAAGCGATTGCTCGGTTTGGTTCCTACCCGTTTCTCCTTTACAAGCCATGGCTACCTTTCACACTCACTTTGACGGGCTTAGGTAGGACGGCGCCAGTCCGAGTGACGGTTATATTTCGTGAGGATAAAAAAGTTGCTAAGGGCGCCTTCTGGTTCTCGACGGGTCGCGACCTTGCCCAAGACCCAGCCGTTGACCATAACCGCGAAGCCATCTCCCCTGGTCAGCTCCTCCCCTAGGAACTGGGCACTTTCTCGATACACCGGAACTAGCGGAAGAATGGGCGGTGCTTTTTCAAGCCTCGCGAGATGTCAATGGGCGAGCATTCAAAAAGCTGAAGGAGAGATTATTTAAACCGCAGATATCAGAAATGTTTGAATTAGTTCATTTTAGTTTCCGTTTAGAAGGCATGTTTAAATTCTTCTGGAGCGTCAGTGAGAGTTGCCAATACAAATTGATAGAAGAATCCAATAGTTTGGTAACGGAGCTGTGCCTTTTCTTTATGTCTCTTGCTGTCCTCCCGTGGTACTTGGAGTCTTGTAATCTGGACAGCCCTGGCTTCTCAGTCTGTGTCAGCCCTAGAAGGTAGATCCTGCTAAGAAATAGACACCGTGTGGGCCTAAAGCTGTTTTTATTAGAACAACTACAGTAACAGAACCTTCAAGTGTGAATGTGCTTCCCTTCCCTCTCTTTCATCATCATGTGAATTAGGGTGTCTGTATGACCAATTTCTTGGTCTGGACTCAAGCCACGTTTTTCTGATTGTTGCCTTGGTAAACGATCTTTCCTCTGCCCTTCAAGTTCATACTCTATACCAGAGCTTTCCAAACTGTGTGTGGGGACACGTTAGTGCAGAGCTTTCCAAACTGTGTGTCGCGACACAAAAGTGTGTCACCACACACAGTCTGGTGTGTCGCCACACAACCTGGAAGCGCAGCGCTTCCAGGTTTTCCCGCGGCGACACACCAACTGCAGCGCGCAAAAACCAAAAGCGGCAGCAGCGCTTCCGGGTTTTTGCGTGCTGCCGCAAGGACGGCACTTCCGGGTTTTCCCGCAGCGACACACCAACTCCGGTGTGCCGCGGGAAAAACTTTGGAAAGCCCTGCGTTAGTGTGTCAGCTGCAGTGTCTGGGTGTGTCGCGGCTGCTGCCTCTGAGTCCTGCTGTGATTCCGCACAGGTCCTAGTGCCTGCCTTGTGCCTTGCTGCCTCCAAACCTGCCCTGCCAGGATTCCACGCAGGTCCTGCCTTGTGCCCTGCTGTAAGAGTGTGTCGCGAAAT
Organism: Charina bottae; assembly: GCA_023362775.1. Lineage (NCBI taxonomy): Eukaryota > Metazoa > Chordata > Lepidosauria > Squamata > Charinaidae > Charina > Charina bottae. Next base: position 35,304,563 of record JALMGJ010000006.1, on the reverse strand, counting down.
GATGCCCTGCTGTAAGAGTGTGTCGCGAAATGATGCATGTCTAAAAAGTGTGTCACCAACATGAAAAGTTTGGAAAGCTCTGCTCTATACTCTATAATATGTGAACAGGGCAGGAAAAACACGAAGAGTGTGGCTTCTGGAATTCTTTCTTATAATAATCAGTGATGGGAAGGAAGATGGAGGTGGGCTAAGAATGGAGGACTCAGCAAAGTTCTGGACCCCTTTCCCATGCATTCATGGTGGGATTCTTTTCTGGAATTATTTTCTTTGCAGCTTCTGGCCAGATCCAGCCCCAATTAACCCCAATACTGCAAAGGAAAAGACATGCTTTCAGTTTTAAAGTCAGCTAATTCAAATGCTCCTTCTAATTTCTCAAGATGCACTTCCACCCTGTTTCATTCCCCAAAGCCTTAGAAAGTGTCAGAGTCTATCTTGCTGCCAACTTTACTGAAAGCATCCTGTATCTGACCAATAGAAAGCTCCGAAATTGGGCATTCAACCAATGCTCCTCATTCCACATGCTGGGTTCATGTTCTGTACTAAATCTGAGCAGTCATTGCGAGTGGGAGGTATGCAGCCAGCAAGGCCCTTTTCTTCTGTGTAAAGGATTGGTGAAATCCTAGCTCTCTAATACAGCTGCTGAACCTCTATGGGGAGGAGGGAGTACCCAGAAGCAAGGGAAGGCAGGAGTTCCTGCCAGTGGAGGAACTGCCTTCCCAAGAGCTCCAACATTCCTGTTGTAAAAAAGCCTTTACAGCAATCAACTCAACCATCAAGCTCAGATGACGACATGGGAACGTGCAGAAGCTGAGCTGATTAGAACAGCACAAACAGTACATGTGGAAGTACCCTCAGTTCCAAGCAACAAGATAACTTCACCAAATATATATCAATAAAGAATAAAACTGCAATTTTGGGAATCACTACAAAATGTGATGGCCTCCAAAGATAAGACTTTGGAAGATATAGTTATCAGGGACTGCCACATGGTCGTCTGTATGCTACTTCCAAATGCCCGTTGCTGGGGAACAACAGCAAGAGGCAGTGGTGGCCTCTCGTCTTCTTACAGGCCAGGCTTTTGACCTTTTCTTCTTCTTTTAGAAGTTTACAATGTTGATAAACCTTTCAACTCTAAAGTAAAAACAGTCTCCTGATTTAAAAACCAACACATTTATTAATTCATATTTTTTTGTAAATAAAGTAAAACATGATTCATGAAAATCTGTGCAATTAATACATTTGTTTCTAAGGTAACACACTTTTCTTTGGCTTTGCTGCAAGAAATTAACACAGCTTCCCTTCTGGAAACTATAAAGTAAGTGTACAGTTCTTTAAAAAATAATCATTATTAAGTTTGAGCTACAAATAATTATGAAATAATATTGTACTTTCCTATTTTGCGTAAAATGCAATCCATAACATATTTTATTTAAAATAACATGCAATATATATGTAATATAACATTACCAGAATGTTATAGGAGGTTATTAGCTTTAGTACACAATTTAGCAGTTTTTTTTACTACTCATAACAATATGACTGGTTGGGATCAAAACTACTGGAAGAAAAATCATTTCTGGAATCAGATGTACATAAATTACAATGTAATTCATACCGTTCCACTAACTTAATTTTACTAGTATGTATCATGGCAACTTTGTTTTATCTTACTGAGCAGTCAAGGTAATTCGTTTTCTTTGTGAAATAATAATCTTAATTAGAATATTGCAACTGCCCAATAAACTAAGTATATAATTGATGGCTATTACTAGTACTGGATTAATCTGTGGGGTAATAAATCTTGTTTCATTGGTTCAATAATTAGTTAAGTTCAAGGTCATAACTGTGCAGGACTATTAAATTGGGAATGGGCCCCATGATCTGAAAGCAGCAGAATGGTAGGTAGATTATGGATGCTGAACACCAAAGAATTAGACTCATATTCACACAAAATTATGGAAGATTGCTTTAAATGAATTCTTGCCATTAATCTGTAGCAATATTTTGGACAGAACTTAGAACAAAGTGTTTATCAAAAGCAATAAACACAGCTTAGCCCAGCCTTAGGAAACTATTGTATAGAAACAATGCTAAGGATGATCAATTAAATGATCACACGTTACATTACCAATTTGAGAGCAGCTGCTGTTATTTATTTGGCTTTGTTATCCAGATTGTAAATATGACAGTATATGATGCTTAGGTATGCCTTTAGCTGACCTTACTTGTGCTTTTTCTACCTTTTGTGTTAGTATATGAAGATTAAGCTCCAAAAGATAGAAAAAGCACAGGTAAGGTCAGCTAAAGGCATACCTAAGGTATAGATATGCATCATATACTGTCCTTATATTTTATTAGGGCTGTCCAGTGTTGCATTTGAGAATATGAGCTGGGAGGTTCATGAATGAAAATCATATTTTGACTATAAATTCTTGAAATAGTCTTAGGGAAGCAAGTATTCACAGCTTTGTCCTCATCTGCATGAGGCCTTACTTCATGAAAATATAAAGTACAGGTAGGTCCTCGACTTATGACCATTAGTTTAGCGACCATTTGAAGTTACAATGGTGCTGACAAAAGTGACTTACAACCATTCCTTGCACTTACGACCATCGCAGTGTCCCTTGGCAACCGGCTCGCACTTACAACAGATGCAATATTCCAGGTCACGTAATCGCCATTTGCAACCTTCCCAGCCAGCTTCCAATAAGCAAAGTCAATGAGGGAAGTCGGATTCGCTTAATGAACGTGGCAAAAAAGGTCGTAAAATCAGGTGTGACTCACTTAACAACCACCTCACTTAGCAATGGAAGTTCCAGTCCCAATTGTGATCATAAGTCGAGGACTACCTGTATATGAAGTGTGTGATATAATTAAAATCTGATACATAAATAGTATGTTCTGTTTTTCTAATGGATAGTCAAGGCAACTCACTACTATACTGCTCTAGCATCTATCAAAATAGCTGCAATATATAGATGAAATATCATTAATAGTATTGTATGGAGCATAAAAAAGGAAATTACACATGGATTCTTCTCTTGCATCAAGAGGTACAGTAGCTTTTCTGAAATAAAGGCCTGCAACACTCTTTTGAACTGATATAGCAGTTTTTTAGAAATATCTTCTTGAATTCTGAATGGTGCATAATTAGGAATATGAGTTTTTTTCCTAGAATTCCTGGCAATAAGGTGTAGTGGCAATAAATAATAGAAAACAGACTATCATCCATTTTGAGAGATGCAATAATGGATGTTTCTTAGATTTTATAGGTTCGGAGAAAAACCTGCAAGTGAATTAAGAGTTCTGCAGAAACTTACCTAATATCCATTTCTCTGAGTCCTACAAAATATATTTTCTTCAATGTGTTCCTATTTCTACTGTCTTCTTTCTTTCCATCCACTCTCTTCTCACCTCTGCAATTTCCTGACCGTACCAATTATGCAACTTTGAGAAGCAGGTAGTCTCTGGAGATACAGGACTTTCCTGCGTGGCAGAAGCAAACCCAGCTGAAAATGCTCCACCTACAGCACCACCTGTCAGTTTTCGACGAGGAGGTAAAGGTGGGGGCTTCAGAAATCCTCCATTGAGGTCAGAATATGCCATTTCTGCAAGAGTACAACTATTGTCCCATGTGGAGTAACCATTCTCCAAGATGACAGGATGCTCTTGGATGGATATCATCGTGGGACTTGATAAATGCCTTTTGCGGCCCGAAGACAACTTCTTTGGTGATTTATGGCTAGCAGCTAAGCTCCTCTGGGCCTCCTCCAGCTGTTTCTCTAGTTCCTTAACCACTAGCCTCATATAATCAAAGCTGGCCCGTGAAAGTGCCTTCACCCAAGCCTCCATGGCAGCTTGGCAGTCAGCAACCAACACATAAGACTTGCCACCACTGCCATCAAAGTGGATGGCAAAAGCAAACTCCTCAGCAGCTTCACACAGCTCCACAGTGCAGCCCTCTAATACAATGAGACCCAGGGGGTCACGGCTCTCCCGCTCTTCAAAATAGAACAGCAAGTTGCCCTTGAGAATGAACCAGCGGCGCTGGTAGGAGGTGATGTGGTGGTGGTGGTGGTGGTGGCGCTCTATGCGCTTGCACAGAAAGCCAGTATGATCCGCTGGAGAGTCACATGTGGCATAATGTGCCACACTACGTTCATTGAGTTTCATTGTAGTAATCTACCTTGGAGCACAGAGAGAGAGGAAATCTACTGAATTACCACATGAAGCATACTATTAATCCAGATAAAATTGAATATAGCAGTATACATACACATATACACCAGTGCTATAAAATATTGATTGCCAATTGGGGTGACTACATGGAGATGGCAGCCAGAACCATGCAATCAAAGCCCTGTCCCTTTTTATGTGCACTGCACACATGATATACATTAAAAGGAGGTAGGTCTTCAATCATGTGGTCATGCCCACCAGTTTGACTTTTGACACACACACACACACACACACACACACACACACACACACCGCAGTGGATGCTCCTGACTGCAATCTAACCCTCCTTTCTAAGAATCTTACTGTGGATATTTATAAAGTAACAAACTTTAGAGCTCAACCATATAAATCTCTGGTGCTAAAATAATAAAAAGAAGGCATTCTCTCATTGCTTCATTGTTTAATAAAATGAAAAGTTCTTAGTGATCTCTGTAAGTTGGTTACAGATTTCATACTGTAAAAGTAAGTGACATGGATTTTCATTATGCATTTTGGGTCCCCCAGATCCAGGAATCGGAGTGTTTCCATCTTTGCTTCTAGATGGGGTGGCATGGCCACATTCAGATTTGGTACACAATCTGGGGGTTCTCCTGGACTTAGCTCCTGCAAATGTGAGTTGTGCCTATTCCTGGACCAGGAAGCCCTTCTCATGGTCATTCATGCCTTAGTCACCTCCTGATTGGACTACTGTAACACACTCTATATGGGGCTGCCTTGAAGATCATCTGGAAGCTCAGTTGGTTGAGAATGCAGCAGCGCGGGACCCGTTACACCTATGTAAAACTGCTATTTTGTGAGCTGCACTGGCTCCCAATAGGCTTCTAAATGTGATTCAAGGTGCTGGTTATAACTTTTAAAGTCCTACATGGCATAGGTAAAGGTAAAGGTTCCCCCCGCACATTTGTGCAGTCGTGTCCGACTCTAGGGGCCGGTGCTCATCTCCGTTTGTTAGCCGAAGAGCCAGCGTTGTCCGAAGACGCTTCCATGGTCATGTGGCTGGCATGACGCACGTGGAACACTGTTACCATCCCACTGAAGTGGTACCTATTCTTCTACTTGCATTTGCATGCTTTCGAATTGCTAGGTAGGCAAGAGCTGGGGCTTGTGCGGGAGCTCAATCCGTCATGCGGGGCTAGGGATTTGAACCTCCGAACTTGAGATCTTCCGATTAACAAGCCTGGCGTCTTACCCGCTGAGCCACCACGCCCCTCCTACATGGCATAGGACCAGGTTATTTGTGGGACTGGCTTCTCCCACAAATATCTGCCTACTCCCCCAGCTCCCATTGGGAAGACTTACTCCAAGTTCCCTCTTTTAAACTTTGCCATGGTATAGAACCTAGGAAGCGTGCCTTTTTGGTGGTTCCCACTGTGCTCTGCAACTGTCTCCCTCCCAACATATGACAGGCCCCAACTCTGTTCCTGTTTAGGAAAGCGGTTAAGACCTGGCTTTTTCCCCCAGGCATTGGGGTCCAGTTCAGCAGGGTCCCCTTTTGGTTGTTTTTTATTATTGGGCTTGGTCACCATTTTATATCTTGTATTTAATATCTATATAATGTTTGTTTTATATTATTTGGGGTTTTTTTCTGGTTTTTTTTTCTGTTGTACGCTGCCCAGAATTACATTGTTTGAGTTGGGTGACCTTATAAATCTAGTTAATTAATTAATTTAAAAAGCCACCCAGGAGTATTTCCATATGAAAATGATATGTACAGGATTGGTCAGCTATGTTGACACTGAAGCCCTGAATCCTACTCCCAAATACATTTGGAAAATATTACATTATCTGCATCATTTTTCTGAATCAGAAGTGTGGAATCACTAACTCTCCAAATTACTTTGAACTACATCCCACATCAGCTCCAGCCAGCATACCTGGGTACTAGGAAATGTATTCAGCAACATCTGGAAGTCCTCCAGTTCCCTATCTATTTCTTAAAATTAAAATATCTATCCACTAGTGGTTAAGACACCAGGATAGAAACCAGGAGACTGAGAGTTCTAGTCCCACCTAGGGACTAGAAAGGCATGAAAGCCGGCTGGGTGACCTTGGGCCAGTCACTCACTCTCAGCCCAACTCACCTCAAAGGGTTGTTGTTGTGGGGAAAACAGGAGGAAGGAGTATTAGGTATGTTCACTGCCTTGAGTTATTTATAAAAATAAAAAAGGCGGATAAAAAATCTAAAAAACCCCACACTATTGGAAGTAATATTTATTTATTTATTATTTGGATTTATCCCCGCCCATCTCTACCATGGTAGACTCTGGGCGGTTTACAATCACAATATAAAAGTTAAAAACCTATACATTTATAGGTTTTTATATACTATAAAAATAAAAAATAAAAATCCAAAAGATGGTATGTTCTTAAAAGGAGGATATTATTAATCTAACCACCCCCAGGAGGAACTATTATGTCCTTCGTTCCAGGCAAGGCGGCAGAACCAGGTCTTTAAAGACTTCCTGAAGGCCAGGAGCGAGGGTGCCCGTCTCGCCTCAGGGAGCAAGATATTCCACAGGGCGGGTGCTATCGCTGAGAATTCTTTTAGTGATGGGATCCGAAGCATGCCCTCCCTGCATGACCGGGTGGGGCGGGTAGATGTGATCGGGATGAGACGGTCCCTCAGATACCCTGGTCCCATGCCATGTAGGGCTTTAAAGGTGATAACCAACACCTTGAATTGGATCCGGAAGCAAACTGGTACCCAATGCAGCTCACGGAGTAGCGGTGTTACATGTGCTGATCTTATAGCACCCAGAACTACCCGTGCAGCCGCATTCTGGACCAGCTGAAGCTTCCGGATACTCTTCAAGGGTAGCCCCATGTAGAGCGCGTTGCAATAATCTATATGGGAGATGACAAGGGCATGAGTGACTGTTTGGAGGGCCTCCTGATCCAGGAAGGGGCGCAACTGGCGCACGACCCGAAGTTGTGCAAAGGCCCTCCTGGCCACGACTGCCACCTGCTCCTCAAGCAGGAGTCGTGAGTCCAGGAGGACCCCCAAGTTTCGCACTGAATCTGAACGGGGCAGTGCCACCCCATCCAGAGTTAAAGAGGACAACTTCCTGGAAATCGAGAGGCCATCAATCCACAGCCACTCCGTCTTACCAGGGTTCAGCTGAAGCCTGTTGTGCCCCATCCAGGCCCCTACAGCCTCCAGACACTGAGAAAGGGTGTCGACTGCAACACTTACTTCAGTCGGGATGGAGATGTACAACTGGGTATCATCAGCGTACTGGTGATACCTCATCCCATGGTGACGGATGATCTTACCCAGCGGCTGCATATAGATGTTAAATAGGAGACGAGAGAGAACCGAACCCTGCGGCACCCCACACAAGAGGGGCCGAGGGTCAGATCTCTCCTCTCCTATTACCACCAATTGGGAACGGTCCTGGAGGAAGGAGGCGAACCAGCGTAAAACAACGCCGCCCACCCCCAACTCCCTGAGCCGCCCCAACAGGATACTGTGGTCGATGGTATCAAAAGCCGCTGAGAGATCCAAGAGAGCGAGAATGGATGCACTCCCTCCATCTCGCTCCCACCAAAGATCATCCATAAGCGCGACCAATGCAGTCTCTGACCCATATCCCGGCCTGAAACCTGACTGAAAGGGGTCTAGATAATCCGTTTCATCCAGAATCCTCTGGAGTTGCAACGCCACCACCTTCTCAACCACCTTTCCCAGAAAGGGAAGGTGGGAGACAGGACGAAAGTTGTTTAAAACAGTAGGGTCCAGGGAAGGCTTCTTGAGGAAGGGAAGCACCAACGCCTTCTTAAAGACCGCTGGAAACACCCCCTCCCCCAAAGATTTATTAATCATCGCCTGGACCCAACCACATGTGACCTCCCGGGCTGATTTAACCAGTCAGGAGGGACACGGGTCTAGATGACATGTGGTGGCGTTTACAATCTGGAGGATTCTGTCTACTTCATCAGGCCCAACAGGATCAAACTGTTCCCAGATAACAGGGTAAGTACGTACCTCTGGCATCTCCCCAGATTGTGCCTCACGCTTAGAGTTTAACTCAGAATGAATCTGAGCGATTTTGTCCTGCAGATGCTCAGCGAACTCTTCCGACCGGCCCTGTAAATGGGTCACCGTATCTTCGTGACCCAAGAGAGATCTAGTAATCTTAAACAGGGCCGTCGGGCGGCATTCTGCGGATGCAATAAGAGCAGAGAAATATTCACGTTTCGCCGCTCTTACCGCCACAAGGTAGGCCCTAATAGCGGCTCTAGATTGTGTCCAGTCAGATTCAGTCGTCGTCTTCCTCCAGCGGCGCTCCAGACGTCTCTTAACCCTCTTCAAAACCCTCAACTCCTCCTTGAACCACGGGGAGTGACGGGTTGAACGAGGCAAGAGAGGTCGCATAGGCGCGATCCTGTCCAAGGCCCCGGCCGCCTTTATTCCAGGCTGCGGCCAGGACCTCCGCTGGACCGTGCTGCAGATCTTCAGGTATAACCCCCAGCTCCCTCTGAAACCTCACTGGGTCCATAAGTCGCCGGGGGCAGACCAATCTAATAGGTCCTGCCTCCCTGCGGAGTGGGGCAGCACACGAGAGCCTCAGGGTCACCAGGGCGTGGTCTGACCATGACAATGGGGACAGATCTAACTCTCCCCTCAGATCACATTGCCACTGCTCTGACAAGAAAACTAAGTCTGGCGTGAGACTACTGTCTCGAGTCGGGTCCCGAATAATCTGCGACAGGCCCATGGCTGCCATGGTAGTCATGAACTCCCGAGCCGCCTCCGAGGCCCGTCCCAGGGACGGCAGATTGAAATCCCCCAAAACCATGAGTCTGGGGAACTCCACTGCCAACCCCGAGATGGCCTCTAGCAGCTCGGGCAGGGAGGTTGCTACGCAGCAGGGAGGCTGGTACAGTAGCAACACTCCCAACTGTGCTTGGGAACCCAACCTGAAAAACAGGGTCTCACAGCCGGTCACTTGTGGAGCAGCGCCCCTGGAGGCCGTAAGAGACTCTCGGATGACAACTGCCACCCCGCCTCCCCTGCCCCGTTGTCTAGGCTGATGCCACACTTGAAACCCGGCTGGACACATTTCTGAAAAGGCAACCACTCTTTCTGGGCCCAGCCAGCTCTCTGTTATACATGCCAGGTCTGCCCCCTCCTCCGCGAGTAAATCGCAGATGAGGGGAGCCTTATTATTCACAACCTTATTATTCATATACATTCACAGGACACAAAATCACCATGACAATGCCTGGCTTTCAGAGTATCTCAGGCTGAACTACAGTTGCATCATGGAAAAAATAGCTGGGAAGTTAACTAAATAATCTAGCAAAAAAAAAAAAAAAGGAAATGGGTGGTTTTTTTAAAAAAATAAACTTTTTGCTCTATTGAAAGATTGCTCTTGAAATATGGGCTTCCCTTTCATAAAAATTTGTGTTCTTGTTATTAATTTCATTAAGCATTACTAGTATTACCCAGACTTTTTTTTAATTAAAACCATATCTGTAATGTCTTCCCATGAGAATTGGATCTATACAGTCATAAGACTGTAGAAACATCAAACTCTAGCCTCTTATATGCCTATTTAATGAAAGGGTTCTAACATCTGATCCACCCTTATTCATTAAAAAAAAGCTCTGCAATATCTGTGCAAATACAGTATATAAATTGTTTGTGAAAGAGAATATACCAAAAGTGTTGATTGGACTTCAGTTCTCTGATCATTTCCCAGTCTCAGGTTTGCTAAGCTTCATTTTTGTTTGATACTGATCTCAGTTATTCAAAAGCATGGAAGATGGAATTCCAACATTCTTGCTGAAATAGATAATTAACAATTCAGTCTTAATATGTGCATGAGCACACATACACCAGTACCCAAGTCCACCTTAATGCTGGATGGCTTCCCACTCTGAAGAGATGTGCTAACAGAAAGGCAACATTCTTAGGCTATTACATATACTGTATATGGTATTCAGGTATACTAACTTAAGATATTGTTGATCCTGATTAAGTTGACTTTCTGGTTTCCCTATATACTTTCAGATTATTCCACTATCTAAAACCTCATCAGAACCTCATCAGCTATTCAGACTGATCCATGTCTCTGAGCTAGGACATTTATTTATTTTTCTATCCCGCCTTTATTATTTTTATAAATAACTCAAGGCAGCGAACATACCTAATACTCCTTCCTCCTCCTATTTTCCCCACAACAACAACCCTGAGGGAGAGTGACTGGCCCAAGGTCACCCAGCCGGCTTTCGTGCCTGAGGCGGGACTAGAACTCACAGCCTCCTGGTTTGCCATTGGCTCCTTCCTAGGGCTGAGACAGGGACTGGCCCAAGGTCACCCAGCCGGCTTTCATGCCTAAGGCGGGACTAGAACTCTCAGTCTCCTGGTTTCTAGCCCGTTGCCTTAACCACTAGACCAAACTGGCTAATTTATGAAGGAAGAGTAGATGCATTGAAAGGAAGGGGGAAGACCAAGAAAGTTGTGGCTAATGTTGAGATCCTGAAAAAGAGAAAGGTGAAAAGATTAAAGAACAAAAGGGTTTCTAGCCCAGCGCCTTAACCACTAGAACAAACTGGCTCTCTGAAATGGATCGGATTCTGGAACAGGGGAAGAACCAGTTTGAAAGAACTGGACTCACCTACTGCCCAAATCAGAATGGCCATGGAAGACAACGCCCAAGGATCAGAGGGGAGAGGGATGCCTGCACCAGCCTAAAGTGACCAGTAAATGCCAGGCGGACCTCACCCCTTAGGGTCACCTGACTGCACCACCAACAGACCAATCGGTGAAGCATGTTGGATTATATCCACCTGTGTCAGGAAAAGATGGAAACACTAATGATGGACCTGGTAAGGGCCTCCTAAGGCGGCCTCAGGTATGGACCGGGAATTAGATGAAGGCACCTGTGTGAGGGCACAGCGTAAGCTGCTGGGGCATGCTTGTGCCACAGTTATATGCAAATGAGGGACAGCTCCAAGTGGAAGGACCACTCTGTGGCAAGCAAAAGGCTGCAGGTTTAATTCCTGGCATCTCCAGGTAAAGATAGGAGGGAGAACCCAGCCAGTGGCTCTAGAGCAACCCTCTCCAACTTGTACTGTCCACATCAGTGTTTCTCAACCTTGGGGACTTTAAGCTGTGTGGACTTCAACTCCCAAAATTCCCCAGCCAGCAATGCTGGCTGGGGAATTCTGGGAATTGAAGTCCACATCCTTAAAGTCCCCAAGGTTGAGAAACACTGTTCCAGATACTTGAAGCCTGCGTGTCAGGGAAGTACATTTCCCAAGTGCCTGGAGAAGGCCAAGTATGATGGCTTCTCCAGCAAAGTCAAGGAAAGAAAATAGCACTCCCCCATCTGGGGGTGGGGGGACCTGGAGCAGGCAGGGACTAACAGTTGCCCTCTGAATTTCCACCCTTTTTCCTTTTCTCTCTCAGGCTGGAAAACCTTTCGAAACCTTTTAATGACACAAAGGACAGGCAGGCTATCTAGTTCCCGAATGCGTGGAAGTGGAATGAGGAGGAAACCTGTTTAAATTCAGGAACAGGCCTATCCTAAAAAGCTGAAGCGACGTTTATCCACAACGTACCTCGTTCACCCCGCTACCCGAACGACGTTAGCCTCGGCTTTCTCAGCTCCCCGCTTCTCTCCAGCAGTCGCGCGCCTTCTTCCTTTCTCGGCTGGACTCCCTTGTTATGGTGTCCGTGTCCGCGGGCAAAACCCGGAGCGCAGGATCATTATTGCAGAAGCAAATCCTGGGACCATCCGGGGGGAGCTTTTTCGCAATCCAGATTTTCCAACAGCTTCCCGAGGGGAGGTTTCCCTCTTTTTAGCCTCCCCTTCTCTCGGGGTGCTGAAAGCCACGTAGGAAAGAAGCAGGCCGTATAAAAGCAAGTGGAGGCTGCTCCATCGTTTTTCTGCCCTGCGCGGTGGTATCGCCTTTCATTAAACACAAGTTGGGTGGGTGACGTCCAAGTCGGCCGAAGTTTTCTCCTCCCGACCCGAAGAATGTTTTTTTATTTGGAGAACCTGTATTTGATGCATAAATGATATTTTAATATCTATTTTTCTATGTACTTCCACTTTTCCTCCAGGTCATGGATGTAGTTCCTCCCTCTCCCATTTTATTTTCCCGACAACACGGAGAGATCGGTTGGGAGACTGGCGATTCCAAGTCTCCCTGCGAGGTTGGTCACTGAATGGGCATTTGAGCTTAGGCTTCCCCAGTCCCCGTCCAAGCTCCCCCTAGTGTAACTCTCTGTCTACCACAACGTATCTCCTAAAAGAGGCGAGGAGTTACTGTAACTCTCCGTTGTAACTTCACTTATGTCCTACAGTATTACGCGTGCAGAACCCCCGGGTTCTTTTAAATACGTTAGTTTCATTTTCGGCCACGAGGGGGCATCGCGGGGCAACGTGTACATCCGAACCAGACGGAAGTCACAAAACCAACAGGGATTCGCAGAGGATTGCTGGGAGGCGGACTGCTTTGGTTGGCGTCATGAGTCCATGAGTCCGTGGCACCTTTGAAGAACGATCCCAATATGGGCTGGCACTGGAGGGTACACGTTAGAAATGTTAATGAACTCGACCTTCTAGGGCCCGAGAATGATGGTTTATGAGTCTATGAAGGTTCTCAGTCATCCAGGTGGAATTGTCTGTAGCTTGAATCATGTCAACTGGATTTCTATTTTCTTAGTAGAAACGTTTCGCTCCTTATCCAAGGAGCTTCTTCAGTCTGAGCAATTTTATGAGTGAAAGGCATCGCGTACCTGTTCAGAAGCAGAGAAGCACAGATTCCTTCGGGCACGCTGCTGCAGCAAGGGGATTTGCAAGCGGAGATGAAACAAACTGGACTGAAATTAGGCACTGTTCTTTTTGTTTCTTCCCGGCCTCCCCTCCAATATCTGAAACAAATTCCTTGAGCGGGAGATGAGCGGTTATAGAAATTCAACAAATAAATAAATTATAAACAGAGAAGACAATCTGTGCTGGGCCAAGAAATTCTGCTGCAAAGGATGAAATACCTCCCAGCCCCCCTCCCCATATTCCTTAGAGAAGTTGACTGGACTGAATTTCCAGTGCCTTAAAACGAGTTGCAAGAAGAAAGTGCCCACTACAACATCCGAAGGCAGCAGACTAGTTTTCTGGGTACAACATAAGCTATGTGATGTGTTCAGCTCTGTCTTAAGAAATATTTTGATTCTCTCATGGCTCTGCCAAGCATCTGCTTGCTGCTTACTCAAACACATTCTGCAGTTGAGCAGTATTACCATCATAGTAGACCAGCCGTGCATGGACACAGCAGGGCTCACTTAAGCTGTCAGCCACTTTGTTTAAGTTGGAGCCTTTCACACCACTGTTGACTTTGCCATATTGGAAAAAAGAAAAGAAAAAGCCAGCACTGCTACAGCTGGAATATCAGTTGGGAATGGTGGGAACAATCGGTGATCTTAGAGAGAATTGGTGGAAGGAAGCCTGCACTTGCCTGAGACAGGCATCTCACGGTGCCTAGTTACCACCTAGGCCAGTCTAGCATAATTGTGCATCTTTTCATTCTATGTTCTCACCTGTCATTTCTGATATTACTAGAAAGAGAAAGGGAGAGAGGGCGGTGGGTTTGAAATGGTGGAGTAAAGGGACAAAAGAGATCTGAAGCGTGGCTTCCACAGGCTCTGTAGCTAACCTGTTACCAGTGGATATTCGCAACTCCAGATGGAAGCTGTATCTGGTTCCAAGCTGGGTTATTCAGCAGAGAGGTATAGAAGCAGCCTGAAACCACTTTTACTGGTCTGCTTCCTAAGCTTTGGACCACTTCAGCTCACAAATCTGCCATCAGAAGAATGTCCGGTGCTGAGACATCCAAGCAAATTGTTCCACCTAAAACTTTGTTTTGAGGCAAGGCACTCCCCTAATGTCCCTTCACTCATTAGAATGACAACGGGACTGGCGTCTCTGCTAAGGGACCTGAAAGAGAGGGCACTGCTCTGATCCTTGGGCTGTCCAAAACCTCTCTTGGAGAGGAAAGGTGCATGAACTCCAGTTACTTCTAGCACCGGGTGAAAAGGGCTGAGTTCAATCGACGCTCGCGCACATCTGTCACTGGGAGCGGCTGCTTCCTCTTTTCCTTCTGGGGACAGGCGGTGGCGGTGGCGGAGTTGGCCGGGCTCTGCGATCAGCAGCTCGTCGGCTCCTGAACGCAATCCAAGGGGTCAGCTGATCGGTGGAAGGAAGCGAGCACGTGATTAGCTGCCCCGTGCAAGAAAGCGATCGACGTCGCAGGCTTTCGGTGGTCGCTGGTATCGGTTGTGGCTTAATGTCTAATAGTGTAAGTGTTCTGATGTGACTTGAAGTTTGGACGTGAACATTGGTAATGGTCGGGATCGGGAACAGTTTTTGTTTCCTTTGTCTGATCAAAGATTGCACTATATGAAAATGCACAGAAAATCGAATAGCTGGTTCAAGAGTACCTACTGATTGCAATTACAGTTATAAATTTGAGTTAATTTTGGTAGTGTGTGTCATCGATGAAGTAGGATTTCATTAAATGATAGAAATATCTAATTTGCACAATTATTTCCCCGTTGTCTTGCTGCACCCGGAAGACTAATCTGTTTCTTTGTAAATGCGGAAGTTGGCTTGCAGCAGCCACGGAATAAAATATAACATATAACCCAAGTCTTCAGTGTTGATTCATTTTAAAATAGATTGTATCTGTATGTTTCCAAGATTCAGAGATACACATGTGTTATTCAAAGTTCACCTGCAGAGAATTTTGGACTGCATCTAATTCTGTAGTGTAGTTGCTTTGGATAGAAAATACACCAGGCTGACTAAGAATGTAAGTTTTTCGGTTCTTAAGATAAGGTGAGTGAAGCTCTGAATAACACATTTAAAAGGGGAAAGCAGAGAAATAGGATGTATTAAGAATATGCCTTAATAATGCTGGTTAGTAATGCAGAAAGATGCATATGCAATATATAGAGAACATGATTTGTATTATAGCAGTTCCAGTTTTTTGACTGCTCTTGTACTTACAGAACAATTTGCTATGACATCTGATTAAGAATTGCTTATTAAATGACTTGGTAGGCAATTGTTTATACATATAGATAATAGGGATGTGCATTTTTCAAAAATGATTTAAATAAGTGCTTTGAAGCTTACAGAAACATAGTGCCTCTCTGCTATTCATTAAATCAGTCTATCTTTTTCCAGGCTTCTGCATGAACCTGAAAAAATGTGGCTGCGTTATGAGTTACAATAACTTCAGTGAGTTGGCTTTTTAAAGCAGGTGCATCTTTTTTCAGGCTCACATGCAACTCTTTCCTAATTTTTGAAGCATGTCTAGACCTGATAACTAATGGAGTGCAAGTATGGTTTTATTAGTATGTCTGCAATAGATGTTTCCTGAAATAATTTGAAATAATAATTGATTAACAACTGCAGCTTCACATTTGAAAAGTATTCATGCTTTTAATATTCATCTTATGAACTTTTAAACATTAAACTAAAAGTGCTAGTTTACAACATCTAGCACTAACAAGCCATGGTACTTTGATCTGGTGCCTTATTACACTGGTTTCCTGTAATATCCAAACAACAAAAATGGTAAAGCCTCTATCAAGTTTGACTCCTGGTAACTTCATGAACACAGTGATAGATTTCTTGGCAACAGTTTGGAAGTAGTTTTCTATTGCCTTCTTCCAGGATTTTTTTTTTTACTTTCCCGATTAGTGCACTGCCTGAATATTTCCTGATGGTTTCCCATTCAGATACTAACCAGGTCCAGGTTGGCTAGGTGCTGCAACTCTATCTGGTCCCGAACAAGAAAATTGCAATATAATTGCTTCTTGACAGGTTGGAAGTGGAACCAGGCACTGACCCTATGCCTCACTCTGCACCTGGGACTCTGCACCTGCTTATCACAGAAAGGTTTAAATTATTCACATGAAGCTACCTTATGCTGAGTACATAGGATTCACCTGGGAGAAAACTATATACATGATTGAAAGTAGCTCTCCAGAGACCTGGCAAAAGATTTCCTCTGCCTTGCTATCTGAGATTCTTTCACTGCAGATGTCAGATATTGAACCTGGGGTTTGCTACATACTAATTACTCTGCCACAAGCCAGCCTTCCTTAGTTGGTGCCCTTCAAAGTGCTGGGCTGTGTCATTCCATGAAATCCACAGAGGCGTACTTAGTTTTAAGACAACTGGATCTGCGGAGTCAGCATATTCTTTATGAAAGTGTAGAGCAGAGCTTTCCAAACTGTGTGTCGCGACACAAAAGTGTGTCGCCACACACATTCTGGTGTGTCGCCACACAACCCGGAAGCGCTGATCATCATCAGCGCTTCCGGGTTTTCCCGCGGCGACACACCAACTGCAGCGCGCAAAACCTGAAAGCGGCAGCAGCGCTTCCGGGTTTTTGCGCGCTGCCGCAAGGACGGCACTTCCGGGTTTTCCTGGGGCGACACACCAACCGACGTTGGTGTGTCAACTTTGGACGCTTTCCAAAGTTTTTCCCACGGTGACACACCAACCGACGTTGGTGTGTCACCGTGGGAAAAACTTTGGAAAGCCCTGGTGTAGAGTAATAGATACTGGTTAGGAACTTTGTGTCTGTAATTTTGCTTCCGTGACTGTGTGCTTCAGGATCCTGCTCCGACAGCAGCATGAGTCCCAGAATGCAACACTGGGGACTTGTGTGTGTGGCATTAAACAGGGAAGGGCAGGTGGAGTCATGTGCATTCCAGAGTCACTTCCTCTTTCAATTGTTGTCATACCAGTTTGCCTAATTCCTTCTGCAACTTGGGTGGGTCATTCTCAGATACTTAAATCATAAATAAGAGTGATAAAGAGAGTGTGGCTTATAGTTAAGATCTCCAAAGAAGAGAGAGCATTGTGCTGATGGCAAGCAGTGGAATTATGGTATGAAACGGAACAGTACAGGCTGAGGCACTGCTTTTAGAAAGTAAATTTAGACAGAGCTGCCATGGTGTGGTTGGTGGGTGGATGTGAGATTCTATCAGGGCCTCAGTCTATTATTGTTGTTTTATTGCATTGTGTTTGTATTTTTTTGCTGCCCAGAATCCCTTTTGGTAGATGGGTGGCTATATAAATTTGTTAAATAAATAAATAAATAAATAAACAAACAAACAAATAAATAAGTGAGTGAGTAAGTAAGTAAGGGGTATATCAGTAGTGCTGTTAAAATCAGTGAATTGTCTACAAATAATATGCAAGGGAGGGCCAGTTTGGTGTACTGGTTAAGGCACCAGGCTAGAAACTGGGAGACCGTGAGTTCTAGTCCTGCCTTAGGCAAAAGCCAGCTGGGTGACCTTGAGCCAGTCACTCTCTCTCAGCCCTAGGAAGCAGGCAATGGCAAGCCACTTCTGAAAATCTTGCCAAGAAAACTGCAGGGACTAGTCCAAGGCAGTCACCAGGAATCAAAACTCACTCAAAGGCAAGGGGGGAAAAAGCAAGAACTTAATGACACACTGTCACACAATTTTATCTTGGTTTACCTTGGTGATATGCACAAATGTGCGGGGGGAACCTTTACCTTTATGCATGTTTTGGTTGTTTAAGATGCTGGGTTGTTCTGAAGATAACCATAGTTTCCAGGTTCAGGCAAAAAAGGTAACCACATTTCACTGCTGCACATTGTGAAACAAAGAGAAAAGGCAGCAGGCAGAGGTAAAAGCTTGTAAATATTTAATCTCATTAGATATGGCTGAAGGAGCCATTGGAACAGAATGGAAATAGTAGAAAGCAATATTTAATTATGTTTTCTCCCCCTTCCCCCTGCCTCTTTTGCAGCAGTCATCCCTCAGTCCATGGTCATGAAATGTGTTGCCTTATTTCTGCTGCCCTATGCCTTCTCCCTGGCTCTGGAGAATGGACTGATGAGAACACCCCCAATGGGGTGGCTTGCATGGGAGCGCTTTCGTTGTAATATTGATTGCAAGAAAGATCCCCATAATTGTATCAGGTAAGTGGAAGAACCGTGGAAACCACAAAATGCAACCTTTTTCCAGATATGTTCCTGAGTTTCAGGACCCCAAGATTCAAGATGAGGGATGGCAGTAGTAATAGTGTATACCTTTTTTGTATTGGGCTGATCAGATAAGGGAAATGCTGACTCACCGGAAGTGACGTCATAGTCCCTCCCCCCCCCTCCCATGATCCTCTGCGTGTTAGCCACCCCTCCCATCATGCAATGCGTGTTTTGCCGGAAGTGACGTGTCAGCCACCCCTCCCTGGACCAGCCACATGTTTTGCCGGAAGTGGAGTGTGCCCCACCCCCACCCGCGTGCTAACCCAAGGCATGCCCAGGCATGCCCATGACCACATGTCTGTGAGGGAAGGGGTGGTTGCCTCAACTCCACACTGCCTGTGTTTAAAGCCTTATCAGTTTCTAAGCAGAAGAAAGAGAAAAGCGGGGGGGGCAATGCTTTTTCAAAAGGGGAAAAAGTGTTTCTTTCCTTAAGCCTGGCTGCAGGAGTTAAAATGCCACGGCTGGCATAGATGGCCAGGCCTGATTAGGAGGGAAGCATTTTTTAAAAGCAGGGTTTTCTTCTTCTCCACACATGCCAAACTGTTTTTAAAAGCCCAGGGGTAGGCAGCTTTCCTTTTCCCTAAGCAGGCAGTCACCCTGAAGGAAAATGTTTATAAGCATTTCTAATGCAGCAGTAAACAAGGAAGGGTCTAAACAAGGTTTAACATAAGTAAACACCGGGGTCTTTGTACTCACATGGGGATCTGGAGGTGTTAGGCAGACATAACAGCCCAGTTCTTAAGAGGAAAACTTTTTTTTAAAAGCCGAGGTTTCTCCTGCACACAGTCACACCCGGTAGCACAGGCAGCTTGACTGACAGGAAGTCGCATGCAACAGCAAAGGCCTGAGGGGAAGGGGCACCCCCCCTCCCTCCAGCCAGCTCCTAGATCTCATTGGAGTAGCCGTTGCAATGTCCAGCTCGCTGGCTGATAGCAGAAACTGCTGGCAGCAGGAGTTGAAATGGCATTTTTAGCCTCAAAAATGAGCCTGCACACCAGGCCTAGATTTACAGTTCTGAATGTGGAAAATTAGGCTTTAAATGCACAAAGTGTTGCCCTTAAGCAGAAACTGTGCCCAGGCTGAGGAAAAAAGAAACCTGTAAGGGGCCAGGAGAAAACTGGTTATTAAAAGCACAACAGAAAAAAGAGAAAAAACATGGGTATGTGCATGTTCAGGCATGTCCGCAGGCGTGGCTGTGACACGCGGTGTACACGTGACAGGGGCAAGGCTATGCCCAGGCATGTCTCCACAGCTTTTCAGGCTATATACAGATACATCGTTAAGTAGCGGTGCCCATTTGAAAAATACAGACACGTGCTTTGAAGATGGCAAACTCCGAAGCCCATCTGTTTGAAGACAGCTTAACGCCAAAGCCGCCAAAACGAAAATTTAGGGCAAGGAAAACGTCCGAAGCTCCTGGACCGAGCGACCTATTTGAGGAAAACGCTCAAGACGCATGTCTAATACCATGTTACTGTCGATACTGCGACTCGGATGGTGAGTTAAACATTATTTAGAAAACATTAATTTAATTAGATAAAATTGTGAGTCTAATTCAGCCTTATACTCTTTTTCTTTAAGAAACAACATATCCATATGATTCGGCCGCTGTACAGATGGTGAGAGCGTGTGTGATAACAACATTGCAGCAGTGCTTCAAGGCGTGCATGCATGCAGAAGGAGATCAGATGGCTCCCCGGCCACCCACCGAGGAAGAGCTTCTTAAGGCCTTATGCCCCAGAATATCGAGGGGTGAGACCCTTTGGGTCATAATGACAATAGCATGTAAGCTAGAGAAATTATATGTGACATGTGACACCCTTGATGAGCTTGTGGAATTCATGGTGTATATTGAGAGCAGCCCTAAACCACAAGATATAATGGCGAAAATTGGCTCTGAATTACCAGTGGCTTTGAAGAGACTTATTTGTCAAAATGTAACAACAATTAGTTATCAGAAACTGTTAACCTCTACCCAAGGATTGTAATAATAAAATATTTTTACAAATAATACGTTGTCTGCTTTTTTTCTTTTGCTAACACCAGTTTATCCATGTATTGGTGGGTGGGGGCTCAAATGGTGACGTAAAGATGGTGGGCGAGGTCCCTTTCAGCGTCCAGTTGGGACCTTATCTAGACCCACAGACGGAGCAGCTTGCCAGCAAAGAATGACCTGGACACCATGGCTGACCGAAATGTAAGTAATTTCACAAGCAGTTTTGAGAGTCAGAAGGCTGGGGTTTGTAGCAATTGTGGCTATATTTAATTATTGGTATTCTTGTGTTCCCACTAGGATTCTATAACAGATACGCAATGTGTGAAGGCTCAATTAGGTACATTTTTTAGTTTATACAAATTAAATAACTGTATGGCTTAGATGCTTTTAAATATTTCTGCAGCAGTTGTAATGTTTGTCAAATGTCTAATACAGAAGTAGAAGATGATGAGGAGTATGCGTATGCAGCCCTTACGATGACTGCAGACCCCCCACAAGGCACACAGCCCATCCTAGAACGTAATGACATGGATGGGATGGCTGCCCGAAATGTAAGTAATTTCACAAGCAGTTTTGAGAGGCAGAAGGTGGGGGGGGGTAGTACCCATTTGTGACGATATTTAACTACTGGTGTTCTTGTGTTTCCACCAGGGTTCTGTAACAGATACGCAATGTGTGAAGGCTCTATTAGGTACATTTTTTAGTTCATACAAATTAAATAACTGTATGGCTTAGATGCTTTTAAATATTTCTGCAGCAGTTGTAATGTTTGTCAAATGTCTAATACAGAAGTAGAAGATGATGAGGAGTATGCAAACTTTACAATACCTGCAGAGACCCCACAGGGAACACCGCCTGACCTAGGAGGTATTAAGATCAGGCTGCTTTTGTTTTTGCCCTCAGAAACAAAATGTCTAGTTATAGAGGCATTTCTACAGCAGCTGTAATGGTTCTCATGTCTCTGTTTCTCAGGTTGGGAAGATGAGCAAGTGTTTACAAACTCCCCAGAGCCTCTGGAGGCTGACAGCATAAACTCTACCCCACAGCCATGTACAAGCCATGCAACGCGAATGCTTTTAGGAGGTAAAATAACCAAGTGTATTATCCTACTTGAGACCTGTTTTAGAATGTAAGGGGCAGTATTACATTAAAAAGAATGTTACTGAAGCATTGTTTCCCCTTGTTTTTAATCCAGAACCGCCCGGAAAAAAAGCAAAAAATATGTCTGGCGGTGCCCTTTCCACAGCCCCTACAGACAGCGATAGCTGTACAGATGAGCCTATGTCAGAACCTCAACCGGAAGAGGAGCTATGGCCTTCTATGTCACAGCTACAGACCCCTAACTCTCAGAATGTGCATGATGTGTATCTAGAAATGATACAGGAGTGGGAGAGGCCTATCCTATATTACAGAGCTGTGGAATACTACCAACGGTATAGATTTGCTAATCTTGAACGTATCAGATCATTTGTAGAGGCTATAGGTGTTATCCATAATGTGGTACAGACCTTTTTGAATAATGTTTCTAGGGTGATAGAGCCGAATGATTTTGTTCAACTACGCCTAGATGCAGATGGTCTAAATCGACCCCTCTTTACCCTTAGGAGACATATGCATGATTTAAATGCTGATGACTTTCTGACCCGTGTTGAAAACCTTCTACAGAGCAAAGCAGAATTGATGTGGGGGGGGCTGTTTACAATTAGTGGTCACTATCGTGAAATACAAAGAGGGCGGCGGGCGTAGGAAGTTAAGCACCGTGATATTCACCAAAGTCCTGGAGACAAAAAGACAGCACCTGGTGGATTTCAATGTGGAGGGTGAATTTCTGTGTTTCACAGGTAGTGTGCTGTATTTGCTTGACAGCGGAGAAGGTACAAATCAAGAAATTGCTACTAGAGCCAGGGCCCTACACACCAGACTGGGCATTTCCACAGAAAACAGGATTGGCTTTTCACAGATACATCTCTTTGAAGAGCTTTTAGGTATAACCATAAAAATTTTGTTTTACAACGAAGGTGGGTGGCGATTTTTTGTCACGGGCAGAGCACAGCGAGAAAAATTGGTGTTTATATTGTTACACGACAAGCATTACTACGGAATCAAAAACATCAAGGGCTTCCTGGGCGAGCGTTATTTCTGTGAATTCTGCCACACAGCCTACCATCACAAATTCAGTCACGATTGCCAATACCTCTGTCGAGCGTGCCTGAAGCAAGACTGCCAGGAGGTGGCAGAAGAGAGGGTAAGATGTTGCATATGCAAATTGTTTTGCCGGTCTAAGGCCTGTCTTGAAAGCCATACACAGATGGCATTGGAAGGGAAAGTTGACTGTAAGAATAAGGTATATTGTGAAAAGTGTGGCCTTTATGTCTTCACTCCCCACACAAAATGCAAGAAAACAAAGTGTGGTCAGTGCTCTGAGAAGGTTGACAGCTTGGAAGGGCATTTATGCTTTCTGAAGCCCTTGGAGCGCCCGCAAATTGGTGAAAGATACATCATTTATGATTTTGAATGTTGTCAAGAGACGGGCGTGCATATACCAAATTACGTGTATGCCACGGATATGCTGGAGGAAGGTGATGGCAAAGAGGCTGTGAGTTGGGGCTGTCATGGCGTTAGCTGCCTGGAGCAATTTGTGAAGAAGTTTATAAATCACAAGTTTAAAAGGTGTACCTTTATCGCTCACAATTCCAAAGGTTATGACGGGTACCTGGTGCTGAGACAGCTGATATGGGAAAAAGTGCGTGTTGAATTGATCAGTCAAGGGGGTAAGCTGCTGTGTATTCTCCTACCGGATTATAAGATTCGGTTTATTGACAGCCTCTCCTTTTTGCCCCTTAAATTAAGCAAGCTACCGAAAGCTATGGGTTTTCGGGGCAACAAGGGGTATTTCCCCCATTTGTTCAACACAATGGACAATCAAGACTATGTGGGGCCGCTCCCTGAAGCCAAGTATTACAGTCCAGAAACCATGATGCCCGGGGAGAGAGAAGAATTCCTGAAATGGCACGCAGATAATGCAGGCACGGTGTTTAAGCTAAAGAAGGCCCTGGCTTACTACTGCAGACAAGATGTGGAGATTCTGAGGGAGGCCTGTATTCGATTCAGGGACCAAGTCATGAAAATGACAGAACGCGAGTGCCTCAGAGATGGTGGGGGAGAGATTGTTGAGGAGATAGAGATCCGTTGCATTGACCCCTTCCAGTATATTACACTGGCCTCTGTCTGCATGGCCCAGTACCTGTTCATGTATTTGAAGAGGAATACCATTGCGTTAGCCCCTTTGGACAGTTATCACAAGACACAGAAAAGGTACTCAGCACCAGCGATTCAATGGCTGTTGCATATAGAGCACACTGAGAATCTCAATATCCAGCATGCTCTGAAGGGTGGTGAAAAGCAAGTAGGCAAATATTTTTTGGACGGTTTTGCTGTCATAAACGGGGTCCCCACTGCTTTTGAATTTCACGGCTGTTTTTTTCACGGCTGTCCTGTCTGCTACTCTGAAAAAGACTTCAACAAATTACTTGATTCAACATACGGGGGTCTGCACAATCGTACCAGGATTAAAGAAGAGTACCTCAGGGACCAGGGGTATGCCATACGTAGCATCTGGGAACACGAATGGCGGGACATGCTGGAGAACGACCCCGCTTTGAAGCAGTTTCTAATGGAGAACAAGCTCCCAACCCCTTTGAACCCCCGAGATGCATTTTTTGGGGGTAGAACAAATGCCACATGCCTGTACTACAAGCCAAAAGCTGGGGAGCAAATCTTATATTACGATTTCACCAGTTTGTACCCCTTTGTGAACAAGAACAAGGAGTACCCGATTGGACACCCCCAAATCATCTATCAAAACTTTGGGGACATAAAGCAGTATTTCGGGCTTGCCAAAGTCAAAGTGTACCCACCAAGGAACCTCTATTTCCCAGTCCTACCCCACAAATCAGGGGGCAAATTAATGTTTAGCCTGTGTGCAACCTGCACAGAAAGTCTGCAAACCGCCCCCTGTCAACACAGTGATGAAGAAAGGGCTCTGACGGGGACATGGTGTACTGTTGAATTGAATGTGGCTATAGAAAAGGGTTACAGAATTGCTGAGATCTATGAGATCTGGCATTTTGAAAGAACATCAGTCACATTATTTTCAGGGTATATGAACACCCATCTCAGACAGAAGCAGGAGGCCAGCGGTTACCCGTCCTGGTGCAAAACAGAACAGGATAAAGATAAATATATTCAGGAGTATGAAAAGATGGAAGGTGTCCGCTTACGGCGTGAGCATATCGAAGTAAATCCTGCTAAAAGGCAGATTGCCAAACTCTTTTTAAACTCTCTGTGGGGCAAGTTTGGTCAGAACACCAACCACCTGACCACATCAGTGGTGACAAAACCTGAGGAATTATTCAAATATCTTTTTGTGCCCTATTATGATGTTTCCTCATGCGAGTTTGTGGATACAGAGACAGCCGTTGTGACGTGGAAAATGGCCAAGAACCAACCCACCAAAGCCACATGTACTAACATATTCATCGCCAGTTTTACAACGGCTTATGCCCGGCTGGAATTATACAGGCTACTGGATGGATTGGGAGATAGATGCCTGTACCATGACACTGATTCAGTCATTTTTATAAGTAGACAGGGGGCGTGGACACCACCTTTGGGTGACTATTTAGGGCAGCTGACAAGCGAGATCCCACCAAACACCTCAATCACAGAGTTTGTGGCAGCCGGACCCAAAACATATGGATACGCCTTGTCCAGCGGAGAAGCGGTGCTAAAGGTGAAGGGTATTACGCTAAACAGTGGCAATGCTGAAAAGGTTAATTTTGACAGCTTGAAAGAACTGGTGGATGATTACTGCCTGACCGCCCCAGAGAGAAAGAAATCGATCAAAGTGGAACAGACGGGTATTTTTAGGGTTAAGAGACATTGGGCCCTAGAAACAAGAGTCCTCAGGAAAACCCTGAAGGTCGTCTATAATAAAAGGGCTCTAAAGAGCGAGGATTACTGCACACTGCCGTACGGTTATTGAACATTATGGAAAACCTTGTACAGTTTGTACACCCTTTCTCTTGCATTATAAGCGGGCCGTCCAATTCTGGCAAATCTTTTTTTATCAAGCAAATGTTAGAGCATGGTACCTCTGTGATGTCTCAAATGCCACAAAATATTGTATGGTTTTATAGCTGCTGGCAACCTCTGTACAAAGAACTGCTTAATAAATTCCCTTATATTAAGTTTATGGAGGGCCTCCCGTCTTCCTTTGAAGATGATGATTTGTTTCCACCAAACCAAACCAATTTAGCTGTGGTAGACGACCTCATGGCTTCAGCCGGCGACAGCGATCAAATAGAGAAGGCTTTTACACAGTACGTTCACCACAGAAACCTGAGCATTATTCTCATACTTCAAAATCTGTTTTTTCAAGGTAAGAAGATGAGAACTATAGCTCTGAATTCCAAATATTTGGTTTTATTCCGCAGCCCTCGTGATCAGTTGCAAATTGTCACACTGGGCCGCCAGATGTACCCCACTAACACCCAGTATTTTTTAGAAGTGTTCCAAGATGCCACTCACAAACCGCACGGGTACCTTTTGGTAGATTTGGCAGCCAGCACCCCAGAAACCTACCGGTTGAGAACAGGCCTCTTTCCCCCTGATTGGCCTGCTGTTTACACTATGAAAAAGAAGAGTAAAAAGCATTAGCCTGAATGCCTTAGCACTAGTTCATTCAGGATGTCAGAGAGGGTGCTCAGAAATTTGGCGGTTTTAAAAATCTTAGTAAGGGCTGGGCCAAAACAGAGAAAGGCCATCTTATGCAAGGCTAATAACGATCTGGTGGGGGCAATAGCAGAAATAGCCCTGAACACCTTAAAAGGAAACCTCCCTTTGAAGCCTTCACAATACCGAACTTTAAAGAGGAAGAAAGGTGTCATCAAAAAACTGAGCGATAGAAAGGTATCCCTCAAAAAGAAGAAGCAGGTCATTCGCCAGTCGGGTGGTTTCGTTGGTTCACTGCTGGGGGCTGCTATACCGTTGTTGGCTAACCTGATAGCCGGATAAGCCATGGACTATGCTGAGAAAATGTTTCTGGTGCCACGCCACCAGATGGGGCAACTACAGGGCAGGGCTCCTACTATGGGGACTGTGGCTGCTAATCGGCTGGATGTTGAGATGCGCTCCGTTCTTCAGAGAGCTGATTTGGGCGAGGAGGAAAAGATTAAGCTCTACAATTCTGTGCTGCAGAGGTTTCTACGGCTGACCAGACAAAACGAGTCTGAAAAAGACAGACTGAATCTCATTTACCCCTCAGAAGAGACTCATCAACCCCAAGGCTTGCCAGAACAGCCTCCACATGCCGCTCTGCAGGACGCCGCCATGACTGAGATCCTAAGTGGCGTCAGCTCCCGGTATAGGAAAAATGCAGAACTTTTGCTAAACAAAATGAAACAGCACCAGGACATATCATCCTGGGATACACGTGGAACGTTTTTATACAGGGGCATGCCTGTTCCCGGTACTAACATTTTAGACCTGGTGAAAGGCGCCTCGCAACATCGCTCCCTTACTGAGAAGCGGAAACCTAAAGGCTGGGATGAATTTATGACTGCTATGGCCGAGGTGAATGTCCCTACCTCTGTGTTGGGTTCTACGGCTGTTAAAGAGCAGTTAGAAATGTTGAAAGACTCTCTGGTTATTAAGGGGGAGGCTGCTACTAGCCCTGACTCTGTTATGACTGCCCCTTTTGGAACTCAGAAGCCCCTGTTTGCTGTCTCGCCCTCTGGACCCCTGATGGTAAAGCCTAGAAGCAGTATCAGGCTTGGTAACTGGCTCAATTTGTAAAACGTATGCTTTTCAACCTGTTGGCCATGCAATGTTGTATGTACAGCTTGTAAAATGAATAAAAACACAGTGAAAGAAGTAAAACGTTTAAGTCTTTTTCTTTATTTTGCAGTAAGGCATACATGTCTGCATGCACTGGTGATGGTTACAGGCTCCATTCCCCCTCCCCACCTTTATACATTTTACAAAAAGCTTTACCATTTGATCATTTTTAACAGCATCATCGGAGTACATCTTTAAAATATTTCCATAGTCCATGCCTTTAGACCGGTTCAGTAGAAAAAACACGCAGTGATGCCCACATGTTACAGCACTGGGGTGTTGCAGTTGAAGTTGGTGAAACGTGTACTTCTTAGCTTGCCGCTCTAAGAATATCGCTATGGCTCCAGGAAAGTCAGGGCTGTCTGGAGGCCTTCCATAAGAGTCAAAAAATTCACCATAGCCGGGAGATGGGAAGTAGGCAGCCAGCCAGTGTTCGCCAGGTAGAGTTTGAGGATGAGTGTTTACAATTATGCCGAAAGGTCTTTTGGAGATTTGCCTCTTGGGTAGCAGATCACAGGGGTAGACCCCTAGAAAGTCGGGATTTCCAGAGAACAGCCGGAGGAGCTGCAGGGTGTCCATCCTCACATATAATCAAAAAGAACGTTCCTGGTGTGGCTTATTTCAATGAGGTTTTCAAAGATTGCATAGAGAATCATATTGACGGTATTGGGGAGAGGTAGTGCAAATCTAATTTCCGCTCTGAGGTTGCCGTTCCGGATCAAAGAATAGTGCTCCGAGCACCCCTGGTCAGGACTCAGGTCGAAACAATATAAATTATATCCGTGACTAAACTCTTCACGGCTGATTAGGAGAGGTCTGTCTTTCATGCCTTTGCCTGAAACTTGTACCATCTGCATGTATTCTCTCACAAAAACACCGCGAGCATAATCAGGCTGAAGAGGTTTGGCGGGGACCTGTTCGCCGTCGCAATACAGGGCACAAAAATTAACATTGCAGTGCTGAAAATTGAATGGGTTTCTTTCGTAATCTCCACTGAAAGAGGCATTGCCCACAAATCCAATCACTAGCTGTTTAGGTAGCTGGCCCAGAAATAGGTTTTCCTGATTACACACAAGGCTGCCTGCAGGAATGCTGTAAACCTTCATCCCCACACGATCAATGGGATATTTGGCGTTGGAGGAGAGCAAGGCTTCTGCGTGGCCCAGCCGTACGCCTGCTGCTACTTTTACACGCTTTACAAAGAGAGACGCCGACAGGAGCTGCACTTTGTAATTCTCATTGCCATCCCTCATTAGGCAAAATTCGTTTCTGCTTCTTGTGAGTTTGACTTTCACGTCAACCCCATTAATTAGCAGTTTGTCTTGAAAAAACAGATCGCTGTGCAAAGGCCCAAGCAGGTCCCATTTACGACTCCTGGCTGTATGTGCCGCTCTCGCTCTGAAACCAGCGTTGCCCGCGGCTGCCAGCACAGTGCTCTCCATAAGCGCTGATTCATCTTTGTAAAAACCCCCAGCTGTAAATTGGGTTCCCAGAGCATCAGCCCCAAAGTTCAGAATCAGCTCAATCATGGCCCGGTAAGAATAGCAGTGGTGGCTCTGTGTTACGAGCCGGTCTCCCAGGGTAACATCCAGCTGATTAAACAGCGAAGCTATAGGATAGTTGGTCAGGGCCACCCTTGCACCGTCATCAATATCTGTGCCATCAGCCTTTACAATCTTGCAACTCACATACAACAGGGTGTTATTTAGATCTGTGTAATGCTCACCGTGTCCTGTGATAAAAAATTCCAGGGGCGCATTGGGCGTTAGCGCTGATAAAGGAGGGATCTCGACATACGTGCTATTTTCAATACTGGTTTGAGTAGGTGACAGTTGAAAAAGGTCCAGTTCTGATTTAACACACTCCTGCGATGCCTCGTGGATAAAAGCCATTTTGTATTAGAATATGTCCCGGCTGTCACAGTGCTTCCTCTTCTGAGCACGTTTCCTCTTTGTATGATGGCGCTTTCTCACATTCTTTCTCTTTTTAGAGGGAATAGGCGGTCCCAAGGCGTAATTCTTTCTGGCCACGACCAAGCCCGAGCCCTCTTGGCCGCTCCCTACAACACGGGATACAAGCTGCCCTGCCATATCTCTGACAATATTCTTAGCTGCAGATTTCACGTGGGGTTTAACGATTTCTAACCCTTTCCTCAGAAGAGGCATTGCTTTTCGAAAAAGTCCACGGAACAAACCGCCTAGGCCTGTCCCATACATGACGGGTGTTCCCCGGAACCCCGCAAGACCGGCTCCGGCTTGGGCCCTGTAATAGGCCACGTAGTCTTGAGGACTCCCGTACTCCTTGATCACAACCATCCTTCACTTTTCTGAGGCCTGAAATGAAGCTTGACGACAACCTTCCCGTGGTTAAAACGGATGTGTTTGTTTTGATCTGTTTTGATCTCTACAGTAATTGTGCTGATGCCGTGCTTGCTGACTGGAACATAATGGGGCTGGTCATAGGTTACCGTGATGATGTCGTTGTCTTGCCCCCGCACAGGCACGCAGCGCAGTAACGGCACATAGAAGTCACCCACTATCTGCGGCTCCACAATGTCTGTATAAATAAATATGGTACTGAATCCTCCTGTCACATCGGCCGCAAAGGGGAATTTTTTGAAGCGGGCTTGGGGCTTCAAACCTAATATGTTCGCTAGTTCATCACTAGCTAGTATGCTAAACGCCCCATCTCCTTTAAATTTAATTTTTCGAGCAACTGGGTCGTATCGCAGGGTCGCCATTGGCGGATTCTCAGCGTCTGTCATAAGCTTGTTCATATTTTCTAATACCTGCTGGATGCTGGTATAGTACCCATTTCTCAAAGAAAACTCCCACTTCTTTTTTTCGTTAGCAATTTCAAAATATCCACCTGTGGTTAGCGTGTTCCAGCTGTGTGGGTACTGTATCTCCACCAGCCCCACTTCCCATGACCCCGGCAGGTCCAGAGCTCTTGCTAGTTGAACAGTAAAATTGGAACTTTTGTTTTTGGGGAAGGCTGTTGCCGATGCGTTGCTGGGGAGGGTGATATAAAAGCCAGCCATGTCAAAGGTCTTGTACTTCAGCCTCTTTTACCCAACTGTTGAACTTGTCTGGCCAGCCGACCCATTTGACTAGAACCTCTCTATATTTTCCCCGCCCTCTTTTTTTGATCACTTTTTCAATTCTGTATACACGTTGTTGATCATCAGGAACCTTTTGGAGCTCCTCAGGGTAAAAAGTGCCCTTTACTGGCTCGTCTGTGTAATCTTTTAATCTATACACCCCTCTTTCCCCTCTTGTTAACAGTTCTTTGATGATGAATATTTCATCCGTGTAGGTTTGCTGGTAGCCCTTTTCAAATTTTCCCTTCAGTCTGGATATCCTGACGTGATCCCCCACCTTAAGATGTTTTTCCTTTCTTTTACTTTTTAAAATATCTCCATACAGTCTTAACCATACAACCCTTTCATTAGACAAATTTACAGTGCTAGGAGCAGTCCGGATGCTACGGTGGTACGTGTCATTGTAACCTTGAAGAACGGCTGCCAAGATGTCTACGTACCGGTGGGTGTTTCTAGCTGTGAAGTATCTCCAGAGTTTATTTTTTAGGGTCCGATTAAACCTCTCTATAACGGCAGCTTTAGTCTCACTATGAGTGACAAAATGCTGAATACCATAACGTGCTAAAAGTTTCTTCAGAGGCGTATTTAAGAACTCTTTGCCGGCATCTGTCTGTATTTTTCGGGGTGCCCGGCCTGTTTCAAAGATATTCTGGAAGGCGGCAGCAACCTCGCTCCCCGACTTATCAGTCAGAGGGTATGCCCATGCATATTTAGACAACACATCAATGACTGTTAAGATGAACTTTTTTCCATGGTTTTCCTTAGAAAATTTGGACACGTCTATGAGATCGGCCTGCCATTGCTGATCTATACCCGACACCACTGTTTTATTTCGAGGGAAATTAATTCTTGCCGGTTTATGAAGCGCATAAGCATCTTGTCCTGACAACCATGTCTTGACTTGCTTCATGGACAGGTTTTTATCATGTTTTCTTCCCTCCTGAAAAAGTGGGTTTACCCCAGCATAGCTCCCTACCCTACCCGGTGTGTAATAGATCTCTTTTAGAATATTTTCATACCTCATTATGACGAAGGGTCTGTGGCAAAATGATCACACTTTGTCTTTAATACAATGCTTTATTGGTGATACAGCTTTGAGAGAGGTTGTCTAGGGATCCGGAAACATATCCCTCATCATCATCATCATCATCATCATCATCATCAGAAGAAGAAGAAGAAGAAGATAAAGAGCCATAAAACCCTGATTCATCTGTACCCTCCCAACAGCGCCCTTTGCCACATTCTAACAGGTCTTCGCATAATTTACAGGTGTTGTCATGTTCAGGAGCAGATAAATCGTCAGAAGATGTGCGGCCGCCGGTATACGATACGGCCCTCCTTCGGTATCTTTGCTTTCTAGGACTTGGTAACTCAGGTACTGTAAAATATAAAACATAACCTATTAGCACCCCTAACTGGGCCCCGTCAACATTTACATTGTCATCAATAAAAACATATTTACTTACCACTGCTGGAAGGTGTTGGTGCGGAGCTCACCATTTCACACGCTGCCCGGTAAGTATCACAAGGGAAGTCTTCTGTTTCGCTCTCCGCCTCATCAGTAAAGGCACAACATGCCATACCGCAACCATACAAAACAGGTCTGAATATAAAATTTTCTTTGTTTTCTTCACCAAAATCCTGACAACAGAGTTTGTTGCATTCTACTGGCACCGGCCTTGTGCTAGAGCATACGGCACTAGGTTTCGCTATTTTTCTATTAAAATTTTTTGAAGCAGCTCTTGCCATGTTTCTTCAAAAGAGAAACCTTTTCTCTGCCTGGGATTTGGTTGAGCCTCGGCCGCTGGAGAAAATTAAATATGCCAAAATATAGTAAATACAAAAAGTTGTGTCCATTGACTCTCAAGGAAAAGACAGGTCTGTATATAGCCTGAAATGTGGCGGAGGTTTGCCTGGTCATAGCCTTGCCCCGTCACGTGTTACCCGCGTGTCGCAGCCTGATACGGCGCTCTCCCGCCACGCCTGCGGACATGCCTGAACATGTCCATACCCCATGTTTTTCTCTTTTTTCTGCTTTCTCCCTGAGTGCATTCTCATTTTGAGGCTAAAAACGCCATTTTAACTCATCCTGCCAGCAGTTACTGCTATCAGACAGCGAAAGAAAAACAGGCAACGTGTTATTTGTAAAAATATTTTATTATTACAATCCTTGGGTAGAGGTTAACAGTTTCTGGTAATTAATAGTTGTTACATTTTGACAAATAAGCCTCTTCAAAGCCACTGGTAATTCAGAACCAATTTTCGCCATTATATCTTGTGGCTTAGGGCTGCTCTCAATATACTCCATGAATTCCACAAGCTCATCAAGGGTATCACATGTCACATATAATTTCTCTAGCTTACACGCTATGTTCATAATGACCCATAGGATCTCGCCCCTCGATATTCTGGGGCATAAGGCCTTAAGAAGCTCTTCCTCGGTGGGTGGCCGGGAATCCACCTGATCTCCTCCTGCTTGCATGCACCCCATGAAACAATGATGCAATACTTTTATCACACAGGCTCTCAGAATCTGTACGACGGTCGAATCATATGGATATGTTGTTTCTTAAAGAAAAGAGTATAAGTCTGGATTAGACTCGCAATTTTATCTAATTAAATTAGTGTTTTTCTTAATTTTCAATGTTTAACTCACCATCTGAGGCACAAAATCTACAGTAACATGGTATTAGACATGCGTCTTGAGCGTTTTCCTCAAATAGGTCGCTCGGTCCAGGAGCTTCGGACGTTTTCCTTGCCCTAAATTTTCGTTTTGGCGGCTTTGGCGTTAAGCTGTCTTCAAACAGATGGGCTTCGGAGTTTGCCATCTTCAAAGCACGTGTCTGTATTTTTCAAATGGGCACCGCTACTTAACGATGTATCTGTATATAGCCTGAAAAGCTGTGGAGACATGCCTGGGCATAGCCTTGCCCCTGTCACGTGTACACCGCGTGTCACAGCCACGCCTGCGGACATGCCTGAACATGCACATACCCATGTTTTTTCTCTTTTTTCTGTTGTGCTTTTAATAACCAGTTTTCTCCTGGCCCCTTACAGGTTTCTTTTTTCCTCAGCCTGGGCACAGTTTCTGCTTAAGGGCAACACTTTGTGCATTTAAAGCCTAATTTTCCACATTCAGAACTGTAAATCTAGGCCTGGTGTGCAGGCTCATTTTTGAGGCTAAAAATGCCATTTCAACTCCTGCTGCCAGCAGTTTCTGCTATCAGCCAGCGAGCTGGACATTGCAAGGGCTACTCCAATGAGATCTAGGAGCTGGCTGGAGTGGGGGATGCCCCTTCCCCTCAGGCCTTTGCTGTTGCATGCGACTTCCTGTCAGTCAAGCTGCCCGTATCGGGACTTGTGGCTGTGTGCAGGAGAAACCTCGGCTTTTTAAAAAAAGTTTCCTCTTAAGAACTGGGCTGTTATGTCTGCCTAACACCTCCAGATCCCCATGTGAGTACAAAGACCCCGGTGTTTACTTATGTTAAACCTTGTTTAGACCCTTCCTTGTTTACTGCTGCATTAGAAATGCTTATAAACATTTTCCTTCAGGGTGACTGCCTGCTTAGGGAAAAGGAAAGCTGCCTACCCCTGGGCTTTTAAAAACAGTTTGGCATGTGTGGAGAAGAAGAAAACCCTGCTTTTAAAAAATGCTTCCCTCCTAATCAGGCCTGGCCATCTATGCCAGCCGTGGCATTTTAACTCCTGCAGCCAGGCTTAAGGAAAGAAACACTTTTTCCCCTTTTGAAAAAGCATTGCCCCCCCGCTTTTCTCTTTCTTCTGCTTAGAAACTGATAAGGCTTTAAACACAGGCAGTGTGGAGTTGAGGCAACCACCCCTTCCCTCACAGACATGTGGTCATGGGCATGCCTGGGCATGCCTTGGGTTAGCACGCGGGTGGGGGTGGGGCACACTCCACTTCCGGCAAAACATGTGGCTGGTCCAGGGAGGGGTGGCTGACACGTCACTTCCGGCAAAACACGCATTGCATGATGGGAGGGGTGGCTAACACGCAGAGGATCATGGGAGGGGGGGGAGGGACTATGACGTCACTTCCGGTGAGTCAGCATTTCCCTTATCTGATCAGCCCAATACAAAAAAGGTATACACTATTACTACTGATGGCATCAAACATGGAAAATCTGAAGCTCCAAGGCTGCATCTGCCTCCCCCAAAAGCTTGGGCATGTTCCCCCTCATGCCCCTCTGAATGTTGTTGCCAAACTATAATTTAATTTTCCTGTTGCGCATGGCTGGGAGAGGAGTACTGAATAATTTTGCTAAATTATTCATAAAAATAAAAATGAAAACATTAGAGGAAATCGCTAATTAACAACCCTTGTCCCCCAATATACAAACATGTAGTTGGGTTGAACAGGAACCAATAAAACGGCCCAGCCTACAAGCTTTCAGTTTATTCTCATAGTGACATTTGCTGAACAAGGCATACAGTATTTCTGAGAAAACGTAGAAGGATCTTGACTATAAGGAAGGGCATTGCTGAATAATATATTGTAATACTGTAGGAAGCTCTATTTTAATTTTACTTCCAGGTTATTGCAGAAAAATAGTAAGTATGAAAGAGTGATAGTGGGGACCTGATAGAGCAGAGCTTTCCAAACTGTGTGTCGGGACACGTTAGTGTGTCGGCGGCAGTGTCTGGGTGTGTCGTGGCTGCTGCTGCCTCCGAGCCCTGCCAGGATTCTGCGCAGGTCTTAGTGCCTGCCTTGTGCCTTGCTGCCTCCAAACCTGCCCTGCCAGGATTCCACGCAGGCCCTAGTGCCTGCCTTGTGCCTTGCTGCCTCCAAAGCTGCTGTGATTCCACGCAGGTCCTAGTGCCTGCCTTGTGCCCTGCTGTAAGAGTGTGTTGCGAAATGATGCCGTGCTGTAAGAGTGTGTCGCGAAATCATGCATGTCTAAAAAGTGTGTCACCAACATGAAAAGTTTGGAAAGCTCTGTGATAGAGAAATTAACCCTTTTATCTATTGTGGAAAGTAAACTGTTGCATGAATGTGGCAGAACATGTCAGTGCAGGGTACAGCCTGACATTGTCGGTACAGTATCTTCTATGCCTGATAGTTCCCAATGGTTATAAATAGCTCCAAGTTGGTCAGTTTGCTTTTTGTTCCTGTTTCCTAAAAACTGCTTTTTCATTTGTGGAACAGTGAGACTCTCTTCATGGAAATGGCAGACCATCTGGCAATGGATGGCTGGAGGGAATTGGGCTATGAATATGTGAATATTGATGATTGCTGGATGGCAAAAAAGCGGGATATGATGGGACATTTGATTCCAGATCCTGAGAGGTTCCCCAGAGGGATCAAAGCTTTGGCAGACTATGTAAGTGAATATTTCTGATGTGAGAGTGATCAAGTGATCCATCTGTGATTTTAAAAAAGATCAACTGCCTAGTCAGCAATAGAGAAACTCCAGAGAAACTTTGTGAGTTCCCCAAAAAATCAAGGGCCTTAATTGCTGCAAAAGATACAGGTTGTTTCTTCAAAGCTGGCCAATTTGTAGCCATGGACTTGTACTTGTGCAGTAGGTTGGGCTGAGAGAAAGCACCTTTGCTCAGAGTTATCCAGTGAGCAACATCCAGAGGGTCATATTGCTGGGCAAGAACCTCTGCATCTAGATCACCAGATTATTCTGCCGAATTCAAAGTCTATATTTTCAGACATAGACCTTGGCAAGGGATATTTTTAAGAAGCTCATCAAATTCTGTATTGTGTCACCCAGCTTTTTCCAGCTTGGTACCCTCCAGATACTCTGGCCTTCAGTACTCCTAACTCATTTCCAGCATAGTGAATGGCTGTGCTGAATAAGGATGATAGGATTTAAATCCAACATATCCGGAGATCACTAGATTGGAAAAGAAAGGGTTGGCCATCGGGTGAAAAGCAATAATGAGACATACATTTTAATCTTTTGTCTGGCTCTCATCAACTTACGTACTGATGGGCAGAAGCATAATTTGAACTGGCAGAAATGTCTGTATTCATGTAAAATGGGGAAAAATGCTGCCACATACTAAATATTGCTATATCAGTGCACCACCTAATTCACATTTGTATCCTTTCATTTGTGGAAACATTTACAAATTTATATAATGCAGAATAAGAGTTCAGTTGTTGGGAAGTTTGTTTGGATAACTAGTTATTCATGAGATTTAATACCCTACTTGTTAGGATATCTATCCTGACAGTATCCAATTTCAATTAAAACCAACATTGTTGAGACACTGGGTTCCATAAATTGTAAAAATAATCTGCAAATGAGGAGGAGGAGATGATGGATTAGCTTTTGAGTAAGTGATTTAAAAAAAGATTTAAAAATATGCTTGCTAACACCAACAAGAGCAAGTGTTTCCACTGCTTCCTCCATCGTACAGATTCTTCATGGGTCTTCTGTCTTGATCTCACAAGTCATGACATATTTTGGCAGGTGCATTCACGGGGCCTGAAACTTGGCATTTATGGTGATCTAGGCACCCACACTTGTGCAGGTTACCCAGGTACTACATTGAATCAGACTGAACACGATGCTTTAACATTTGCACAGTGGGGAGTGGATATGCTGAAACTAGATGGTTGCTACTCATCAGCAGATGAACAGGCCCAAGGTAAGCCAAGAGCCTCTGTTTTGCTTCATCCGTCAGTGCGCCAAAAGTTACTAAAATAAGACATTTTAATCGGATTTGTGCAAGATGTCAAATATACACTTAGGATATTAATTATATTAAGCATCAACCACCTAAAAATAATTTGGTTTAAATAAATTCTGAATTTAACTCAAATGGATAACTATTCTTGTTTTCAAAAGGTTATCCTAAAATGTCCAAGGCTCTGAATGCAACAGGTCATCCCATTGCCTATTCCTGCAGCTGGCCAGCCTATCGAGGGGGACTCCCGCCTGAGGCGAGTTGTATTTGAGGAAGGGTGGGGCTGATCTTAAAGCTTCTGTCCCTTGAACGTCTTCAGAACTTTGAATCAAAGTCCTGCATCACATTTTAACAATTTGGTGTGACACGGGAACCACAAATACACCCATTTAATGTGCAAGAGGCAGGCTTCTTTAATCTTGCATTGAGGTTTAGAATCAATCCACTTAGATCTGTTGGCATAATGTTTTAGTGGGCTGAAACAATAATGTTTGATTAACAAGCTTACTACTACATACAGTATTACATAATGGTACAGTGGTACTGGATGAGTGGTAAGTTATTCTCTTAACACAGCCCTTGAGCTGTTTAATCCATTTCCCTCTTTGCTATGATGACACAACTGTGTTACTTCATTTGGATAGCCAAATAATTTTAGCTAATTATTTAACGGGTTTTCCCCTTTCCCATACAGATTCCCCCCCAATATTAAATACATCCAGAGTAGTCAAAATGATGTAAACCGATGCTCATCTCCAAAAGATAAATCATGCCAATCTGACTGTAATTATTCCGTTTCATGTCTTTGTTTTGTTTTAGGTGAACTACACTCTTTTAGCAAACATATGTAACCTTTGGAGAAACTTTGATGACATTCAAGACTCTTGGGAGAGTGTCCTCTCTATTGTGGAATGGTTCTCAAAGAATCAGGATGTACTTCAGCCAGCGGCTGGCCCTGGCCATTGGAATGATCCTGACATGGTAATGCTGAACTGAAGAGGATGATATGAAAGCTAAGTGGATGGGAGAGACTGTGTTTGGAATTCTAAAGCTAGAAAAAGCTAACGAAGGTGACTGTGGCAGGAATTCATCTGTTCTCTGCATCTTATGCCTTCAGCTCTTGTATGTAACTTAACTAAGTAGACAAGCCATTTGTGTTACATTCTTAATTATTTTAATCTCAGTGACATATAACCTACAATAGAAAAATCACAGAAAACCTGAATTCCATTACCAAAATAATTCATACAAATAGGCATATATTGCTAACTTTTGCAAAAACGTGTTACATTGAAAGGATATAGTACTGATACAGTTCCCCTGCAGTCCACTGGAAATATAGCTTGTTTTGCTAATGTACAGATTCTTTTAGTTTCTAAAGTTATCTCCTCCCACCCACATTAATTCAGTAATTTTTGCACCTAAATTTTATATTAAAAAACTGACATTCCTAGGATGCTGGACTTAATAGTCCTTTCGGTATTTGCCAGTGGGATATTGGAATTCTCTCAGCCCTGATATTATTTCTTAAACTATTTTCTAGAAGAATATTAGCCCAATCAGAGGGCATTGAACAAACTTACCCAGTTACCTTTGTTCAACAAGAGTTTTCTTTCTCCTTCCTTCCTTCCTTCCTTCCTTCCTTCCTTCCTTCCTTCCTTCCCTTCCTTCCTTCCTTCCTTCCTTCCTTCCTTCCTTCCTCTCTTTCTTTCTTTCTTTCTTTCTTTCTTTCTTTCTTTCTTTCTTTCTTTCTTTCTTTCTTTCTTTCTTTCTTTCTTTCTCTTTCTTCTTTCTTTTCTTTCTTTCTTTCTTCTTTCTTTCTTTCTTTCTTTCTTTCTTTCTTCTTCTTCTTTTTCTTCCATATGCAGCTTGTGTTTCCTTTTGCTTTTATCCTCGAATTTATTACCCACCTCTGTGTTAACCTCTCCTTTGTCCTGCAGCTAATCATTGGAAACTTTGGTCTGAGCCTTGAAGAGTCCAAGTCCCAGATGGCCTTATGGACAATTATGGCTGCTCCTCTTTTCATGTCCACAGACCTCCGTGTTATTTCTGAAAGTGCCAAGGAGATTCTACAAAACAAATTGATGATCAAAATTAACCAAGATCCCCTGGGAATCCAAGGGCGCAGAATCCTTCAGGTAAGGAAGGCCAAGGTCTGGAGAAGCATATAATGTGAATCCCTGGAACTCAGAGTATATACTCCTGCCTTTTGACCCTCTTATGTGGGAGAATCAGTAATTTAAGCCAAAGGTATTCATTACATTTATAATGCACCTCTCTTCTAAGGAGCTTAGGAGAGGATACGTCAACTTTCAGCAATCTAGCATACTCCAGATCCATTGTGACTGTTGTTCCCAGAATTTTTCTGGAAGGAAGAAGGGTAGGGAAGCCTATGTACATGGTGCTTCCCCATGCTGGTTTTTTGTCCAAATTACAGCACAGTTAATTGGGTTGGACTGGGTATGAGCTTCAGAACTGTGAGATCTCAGTTGAAGAAGTGTCTTTTCCTGTATGATGACATCACAGTTTGCTGTCTACATCCTGGGGAAGATTTCTTTTAGAAGAATGTGCTCTTCAATCTCCTTTTGTAGGACAAATCTCAAATTGAAGTATTCCTGCGGCCCCTTTCCCACTCAGCCAATGCTCTGGTTTTCTTTAGTCGGAGGACAGACATGCCATATCGCTACACAACCTCCCTTGCACAGCTCAATTTTACAAAGAACGCTGTCTATGAAGTAAGTAAAGAAGCACCAGTTTGTGGTCTTCCTCTCCATTGCTGAAAACATTTGGGGGGAGGGGGATGGCAAGCTGAAAACCTCAAATTCTACACAGTATTGCTTACCTATATTTGCCCCATGTTATTGAATTTAATATGGCCATATCCTGGCTTTTAAAAAATTCTTTAATAATCAGGTTATTTCCTGGGGTGATAAAACTGTACACAGCAAAATAAACATACACAAACACACACACCGTACCACCACCATTCATTTGTGGCGAAGGAGCAACAGGATTATTTAGTATTTTAGAATCCAAATTGTATGGCAATTAAGCTTTAGTATTTTTCACTGGGATAAACATTGCTGTGAAATAGTTACTAGGATATATCAATAGTTCCACAGCGGATGCACATATGATCATTTATCTTGAGCTTGTTTGGAGGTTCTAGCAGGGGAGCGCAGTTATCATATACCCTTGACCGAAGATCAGTACACTCCTATCTGGGATGGTCGTCCTCTTCCACCGAGCACGCAGCTTCGTGACGCACATGGAGCGGTGAGGGAGGAAGGGGACACCCGCCTAGCCAGCCAGATCAGCCGAATCAACCTTGGTGATCAATGGGGTGACAGATGTCGCAGCCAGATCGCCCTCACATCCACATATGATCATTTATCCATTTATCTGCTTTTGTTTTTGCTAGGCACAGGATGTGTACACCAGTCAAATAATCAGTGACCTGAAGATTACTACCAACTTCACAGTGGTGATTAATCCCTCAGGAGTAATCATGTGGTACCTCTACCCAACAGTGTACCTGGGGTAGCCTTTCACCTTCATAAAGCAGCTGTCACGAATGGCCCCCTACCTGGGTGTCATTCTGACATAGAGCCAGCCGGGAAACATCCAGTAGACAAACCATAGAAAGCAATAAGCGGCGTACGTGCAGGAAAGAGACTGCTAATGTGGATTCAGCACCACGTACTGTATGTATGCCGGACAGAGTACTTGGAGCGAAATAAGCACTACACAGCAGGAGGCAGCGGCTTGGAGGAACTTGCTGGAAAATGGGGGGGGGGGGGGGGAGAAATACATGTATTTAAATTGCTACTTGTAGAGCTGCAAGTTACTTGAAGCTTTAACGTGTTTTGGATCATGAGCTGAAATAAACATTCCTTTTGATTCCAATGTGTTTTGTGCGAGGAGTGCTGATTTCTAGCTGAGGATCATCACAGCAGCAGTCAAAAGCAAAGAAGTTCCATCCCTTTAATCTGTGACAGCCAGTAGTTGAATGACTTCTTGGCAAGCTACTAAGGATTCACCACTCCCTATCGGTACTCTTGTGGTACCTCAACAAAGAAAAAAGTGGCTTGTGTAGGTTGGCAGTTTTACAGAAGTACTATACACACAATGGAGAAGCTATTAGTTCATTAGTTTACAGTCCAATACTTCTAAGTAGACATAAATAAGAATATACATGTATTCTTATTTATGTAGATTAGACTGCTAATGATGGCCAGATGCATTGAGATAATCAACCAGAAGCCAGTTGCTCATATATGAGCATAAGCATAAGGTCATATTTTGCATAATGAAATTCCTACAGATCACTGAACTGTAACTTTCCTGGATTCCAAACTTGAACTGTAATTGTCTTTAATGTACTGAATTTCAAATTAGGCTTCCTTTCCCCTGCACTACAGGTGTTGTTTGTAATGGTATCATCCATTTCAATAGTTGAAATAATTGCAAATGCCCTTTTTGTTAGGGCTCTAGGATTTCTTCTGTAGTAGCTTGTATAACTGGCTACTAAATTTTCCAGGATTTTTGTAATTTTTATCCTTTTGTTGTAAGCCACACTTAGGGGCTGTTTTTTTTTCAGCAGATGTTTACATTTTTAAATCAGTTTTTGAATAAAGAATAGTTTCAGAAGTGATTTGATTAAAAAGACATATAAAAATGAATATGAATGAAACAATAAAGTTCTAAAGCATCTGTTAATTCTGTGATTTATTTAGTACAGCCTTCCTAGATCACATGCCTTTGATGTAACTGAATTAGAAATCCCAGAATTCCCAGCCAAAATACAGCCTATCATATCTGGAGATTTCCAAAATAGGTTTCCCCCGTTTTATCCACCCCACAGTTCAATAATCCACTTCTGGTACTATGACAGTATTTATATGGAAACTATTAGCCAGTTTGGTCTAGTGGTTAAGGAGTCTGAGAGTTCTAGTCCCGCCTGAGGCAATGAAAGCCGGCTGGGTGACCTTGGGCCAGTCTCTCTCTCTCAACCCAACTCACCTCACAGGGTGGTTGTGGGGAAAATAGGAGGAAGGAGTATTAGGTATGTTCGCCGCCTTGAGTTATTTATAAAAATAATAAAGGGATAGAAAAATAAATAAAAATAAAATTATTTAGGTTATTTCTTTTACTGCAGAAAACATGGACAGCATGCCACTTAATTTTTAATTCAAAACAGGAAATAGAAAAGTAAAAAGATTGGCATGCAATGTCTTCCCAAAATTAAAGATTTTTTTTTTTTGATCCAGAATGGCATGACCTCAGATGTTTCTATGTTTCTTGCCTCAGTGAGATAGTTTAATGTTGCACATTAGTCCTGGCAAGAAGCTAGGTCACAGCGTCTACTTGGTCTAAAAAAGTTAACTGGGACCTGCAGTGTTTATTTTTGCAGTTTGTAAAACTTGTATAATGCTGACAGCAAAATAGTGTAAACATGATTGTACATTTTTTATTGTGTATGCTTTATTTTTTATGCTCTATCTTGTAGCTCTACTTTGTAGGTTTTATTAATAAGTTTTATTAAGTCTGGGTCATTGACCTGTAATAAAGAATTTGATTTGAACTGGGTCAGAACTGACTAGTTCTTGGATGGGAGTCTACCAGGATGGTAGACAGATTGAAATGTAAAGAAAAAAAAGGTCTTTGAAGAAGGTAAGAGCAAAGTTACCAAATAAACTAGTCATCAAATCATCAGGAGTCAAGCTTGAGGGAGAACTTACCGGGCACAACGTTCAAGTAGATATTGTTTAGGAGAGTTTTCCATACCATTCTTTAAAGAAAGGAACTACACCCCCTCCCAGCCCACCCCAACTGACGCAAATTACAAGTTACCAACACACCAATACAGACACAAATACAAAGGTTTCAATATTTCTGTATTAAAGTGCAATTCAAAAATAATATAAACAGAGTTAACTATTTAGTTATGGAAAACAGTTATGCCTTTGTGTTCAGAATGAAAGCATTTATTAGAAAAAAGTTTACTGTTTACCAAGTAATAAGCTCAATTATTAAAGGGAAAATCGACAAGTATCCATGACACATGCCAGTATGTCTTGAGTTTTTCTTTGTGAATTATAGCCCTAGCATCAAGGAGGGAAGAACAAATTTCCTAAATGCAAATTATATTCTCCACTACATTAGTGGAACAATAGTTCTTTTAAGAACAAATATAAGAGGAATATACATATGAAAAGTGATTATTAAATAACAGCTTAAAACAACCCAGAATATTGGTTGCTTCTTTGTAACTCATGGACAAAAAACTATTTTTAGTTTTCTTTATGCAAATTCAAGCCATCTCTTCCAATACCATTTAATTGTGTAAATCTTATCAAACACAGTTTCTTATTCTTGTATGGTATTTTAATATTTTGCCACCTCACTCTCCCCGGCTGATGCTTTCTCTTAATGGTGTAGCTCAGCTAAATCTGTATAGAAGCCTAACAAAGAGAAATTGCTTCAATATCCATGTCAGGACTTTACCAACGTAGTTGTTAATTCCCATTTTCTGTAGCAGAAGAAAGTATTTTCCTTTTAGATATAATATTCTGTGTTATATTAGCTGCTACTAGTTAGAAATGAACTAATTTCCAGGAGATCAAAGATTTTGAGTCCTGTTCCTAGAATAATCAATACCTATTTATTGCTCTTATTTCTGGACCAGATATTATGCTGTTTGCTTAATTATATTTTATTTTAGTCCTCTTAAATCCAGCTAGTTATTAAGCCATATCTTTGGTTCCAGTTCATATAAATGGTTTCAACTCTAGTTTCCTTTTTTGCTCTATGGTCAGGGCAGACAGATAACCTGGCCTAATTTGAGTAAGACTCAGGGCCCTACTCTTACACCAGACAGAGACATTTTAGAGACACAGATCCTGCAGCCAAACTGAAAGCAGAGAAACCTGCTGTGCATTCCTTCAGGTGTAAATATAGCAAGACTCTCTCTACCTGGCATCCTTCTGAAAGGATAAAGAAGTGATACTGCAGGAAGTGGAGAAAATTTTTTACAGCACAGCTGTATGTGGCATGATATCTAAAAAACAGAAGGCAGCAACAAATACTGAGAAGAAAGGGTAGGAATTGATTAACCGTTTGGATCTCCTCCCTGTCATCCCTTCCTCTTTAGCTATCAATTTCTAGAAATCAGTGGAAAGCTTTCTTTCCTTCTACTTTGCAGGAAAGGGATCAAGGTCTCTGAAAATTCCCCTTTATGCATTAACCTGCATGGAAATACCGTGCAGTTACCGATGGTATTAAACATACAGCGATGTAGAAAAACAGAATGCTCCTTCATGAATATCTGTGTCACATTATTAAAGTGTTTTGTTTATACGTAAAGCTTGAATACTTCATCCCTGCATAAGTGAAGTTGCTTTATATGTATTCTAGAGCTGACCTTTCCCTCCAAATTAAGGGCTAAAACAGTCACGGCAGTCCTATCCTAG
The DNA here is from genome assembly GCA_023362775.1 of Charina bottae. Classification (NCBI taxonomy): domain Eukaryota; kingdom Metazoa; phylum Chordata; class Lepidosauria; order Squamata; family Charinaidae; genus Charina; species Charina bottae. Next base: position 35,260,156 of record JALMGJ010000006.1, on the reverse strand, counting down.
CCTCAGGACAGAAAGCACGTAGTTAGGAAGGTACTGCTGTCACCGCTCATTTGTATTGCCATGCTGAGAGTTTAACAGCAGGTGTAACATCATCCAATACTATGCATGCTACTGACACAGGATGGCCTAGAGATAAAAAAAAAAGCAAGAGGCAACAGCAATGGCAAAGTCTTCAAAGTCAAGAAACATGAGGTGGTGGTGCTTGGGCTCCTATTAGTTGTTCTTCTTCTCATCAGGTGGTGCATAAGGAGGTGGTTGATCCTAAAATAAAAATTGTATTAAATTGGCACATTCCTACTTAACATGGAGTACATTTGAGTTTTATTCGTTTTCATAATTTCTGCCCACTATTAAAGTATCTCTGAGTTCTTAACATTTAAGTCAACATTAAGTTAAGACATTCCAATGCAGTCTCTTATGTGATCTATCTTATATCAAGATGGACAACTATGAGTGACCTCCAGCCACAAGAGTTCTTGTTCTTCACACCTTTACAAGAGAAGTTCAGTGCTACCCAGTAATATGTGGTAAGCCAATGTTAAGTGAAGACCCAGCTCTCCGGAGAAGGCTCTAATGCTGGGAGAGGTAGAAAAAAAGAGAAGAAGAGGACGGCCAGCAGCAAGGTGGATGGACTCAGCTACAGTGGTGATGGGTGTGCCTTTGGAAGACCTGCAAGACTACGTTAGGGACAGATTGTGATGGTGAAAATCTATCTATGTGGTGGTTAAGAGTCAACAACAACTTGATGGCACGTAATCAGTCAATGTTATCTATAATCATAGGGATGGGATAGAAACAGTTAAACATGGATACAGCTGCTTCATTAAAAAAAAAGGAGAGGAACATCCTAAAGTGAATAAATAATACATGTGTGTATGTATATGTATATGAATATCCTCATTTTCTCTAGAATTCAAAGCTTCCCAGTGTTATTATGCTTGTACAGTAGAAAGCGAAAATGCCAGGTGTTCTTACTATAATGTAAAAAAATTATATTCATTGTAATTAGCTGCAGATTTTATTTAGCTAAATGCCAGAACAGCAAAAATTTTAGAACCACAAAGCCAAACCTGCTCCTCCATTGTGCTACAGAATGTCTATTCTCATTTAGTGGTTGAACCAAATATTACAACTGAGAATTGGGTAGTTTACTCACAACTGAATTAACACAACAGAGGATTAGTCCATAACAGAACTCATTTCTCATTTCTCAGAAATTCCTCTCCTATTTTTCCCAGATAAGATGGTCCACCTAAAAAAAGGTGGACAATCACTACTCCCTTGGCCCCACCTTCTGCCACATAAAATTCTAGAGCAATTTCTTACCATAGGCATGTAAACATTATGAGGATTGGCTGGGTTATAATATGCACTGGAAGTTGCCTCTGCTGCTTTATTGCCACCTACATCATTAAAAAAAGGGAAAAAGGCAGGCAGAACTTTTAAAACAAATGCAAACTCTATTCACATTCACAAATGCTGTCTAGTGCCTCCCCATAATTTTCTAGATAAAATGAAAGTGCAGATTTGTAGCCTCAGTAAGGAAGAATCTAGACAAGGCTAGGTACTCATTGTTTTTAGACGTATTAACCACTTATATTTTGGGAAGGCAAGAGAGAAGATTCCACAATGATCAGAGACTGAGATCAAGAACTGTCTCTAACTGTACCTCAACAATTAGCATATCGAACAGAATATATAATCTCTAAAACAGAATCTGGTCATATTTCTGCCAGCAGGGGCCACACTCTTTCCTCCTTTATTATTCTTCAGGCCGATAATGGCCATAGATGGAATGGCACTGATGACACAGGAAGGGATGGAGACAGAATTTCCTACCTGGGCTTTTTTGGGGGTGCGGGGGAGTACCCCAAATAAGGAGTAAGCCTACCAGAGGCTTAACACCAAATTTCAGTACCACAGTCCTGCAGAGTCTTTGAGCACAAAGATGGGACTGGGGGCTGCTGGGGGCTTTTGCAACTCCTCTTGAGAGTTTATGTTTAAGACAGGTTTTTTTTCAAACAACAGGATATTTGCTTAATCAAAAGAAAATGACTTGGTTAAAACAACAACTGCTCTTCAAATAACATACTTAAAAACCAGAAAATAAAAACTAAGAGCACAATGCAACTGACCCAGTTCTAAGTGAAAGCAACCCTGTCTTCTTACCTGGCATTCCAGGCTCTGTCCAGGTCCTAGGAGCTGCAGGTCCTGGTTCAGCGGGAGCTGAAGGGCCAGCAGAAGGGCCAGGATATGGGGGAGGAGGGGCCATGTACATGGAGTTCATCCCAGGAGGTGGTGGATATACACCTAAAGCAAGAAAGAAAGAAAGTGTATGTTTGTACAAACATATCACAGATGTATTTAGTGGTGCAAGTTCACATGGGCTATTTTTTCTTACAATTCACCTTCTTCCTTAAAAATCAACCAGGAAGTCTTTTCCAAATCATTTACACATTCAATGAGAGATGACTACTGTGCAATCTGTATGCTTGTGCTGATCCTGCAACTGTTCCTCTTGGCAGTATAATACAATACATAGGATGTGCTGAACAGCATACCCAGCACCTGAAGCTATGAGCCATACAGACAAGCCTTAATTCTGTCTTTATTACAGGTAATCCCATTCATAATGAATACTGTATATTCAATCATTCTAAACATGATCCTTTCCACAGTGACTATAATGTAGCTATTCATATTTTCCAGATCTGGCAAATTTCTTCAGTCATTTCATCTACATGAAATAGTCATGTATTTTATAGTTCTATAGTACATTTTATAGACAAATATTATATAGGTCTGAAATTTGATTTTTTAAAATATTTTATATGCTAAGTGAAGAGGAAAAAAAGGTACAAGAATTATAAAAACCCGCAAAACCTATCTTAGATAATAAACAAAAAGAGACATCTCAGTTTTGAATAACAATATTTAATAAAGATGGTTAAAAATTCACCTGGAGGAGGTGCATATGGATATCCCATAGGCTGTGGAGCAACTCCATATCCATTCATTTGTGCAGGAAGATAAATATATGCTCCAGGAGCTGGCTGTGACACAGCGTAGGTCCCCGGAGGGGGTGCATAAGCACCAGGAAAAGGTGGTGGTGCATACCCATAGCCAAAATTCTGACCTGGTACTCCCCTAGAGGCTAAACATAGTGCATTTAATAAGCCAAATTCAGCATATGAAACTTGGGAGTTTAAATAATTATGTCTTAAATCGATTAAAATTAGAGGAAATTTAAGCAGATTATCTGATTAGTTCACCCATGATGCTCATTCTGTTTTTGCAGGAAATGCACTACAAGCAAGATTGATTACGAAATTAAGCAAACTACAGAAATCATGCAGAGTACAGCTGCTGTGCTGTTTACCTGCAGTGGCCACTGGAAGGGTCTGTATTTTCTTCGAGGTAACAAAATGTGTCTGTATGCATGCATGGAAGCACAGGGCAGGCTGTGTATGCTCCCCTCTGGTTCATGTGACTGGAAGGAGGGAGGGGGCTTAGAGTGGAACAGGCAGCATTCCAAGTCACTGCCCTAGGGACACAATGGGTGACATTTTTCCATAATGTTCCATAATGTCATTTTAAATGAAGCCTGACCTTCCCAGCCACCTAAGAAAATAAGGTTATGTTAAGTCTTACTTATGGCAGCTTCCCAAAAGGTTGTCAAGACAAAAACAGCTGCCAACCTAATCCAACCCATTTTTGAACTCAGTCCTTTTTTGCCTGTTTCTTCCACCATATCAAATCTGGAGCCATTCTATTCAGAGAGTTATCCTGCTGGTAGACAGACAGACAAAGTCCAAGTCTCTTTACATAATTTTCCCCCAACATTCTTTTGGGTTGGAAAGAATGAAAAATGTGTAGTAGAGGTGGGAATAGCAGTATTTAGGACTGACCATACGTTAGGGTTTAAGCATGACTGAAGAACTATCAGCAGGTACATCTGTCAAGTATTACAGATCATATACGGTCATATAAATAAAATAAAATAAAATAAAATAAAATTAGGTAATAAAATAAAATAATAAAATAAAAATAATAAAAAATAATAATAAAATAAATAAATTACCATCAAAAGCAGAAATCAGCTACAGAATTATCTGCCTGGCATGGGGGAAATGAGAAGAAAGTCTTACCATCACTTGCAAGCTTGAACATCATTTGTCCAAACTCTATAGCACCTCCACTGAAGAAGCTCATTTTAAATGAAGCCTGACCTTCCCAGCCACCTAAGAAAATAAGGTTATGTTAAGTCTTAATTATGGCAGCTTCCCAAAAGGTTGTCAAGACAAAAACAGGGATAAATTGAAAATGATTTGATTCAACGAACCGTTTACAAGGTAAGTTCAGAAATAATTTCAACAACTAGTACCATAATAGAGTATCCTTATGCCAGTTTTGGGAAACTAGCTCATTTTGGGCAGCCCCCGATTCCTCAACATCGTATTACTGAATCTAGAGATAAACTACTAACTTTCAATAGGCGTATTAAGCCTCTGGTAGGATTAGCCTACCTATGTTATTAAAGAATCCTTTAAACTCAAGTAGGAAGGGCCAAAACCTCACCCTGTCTTTACCAAAGCTTTGGGGTGGGGGGAAGATGGCCCAATAACCCTAACTTTACTGTATATCCCATCTTTCTCACAGAGATTTCAAAGAGAACAGATTTCAATGTATGAACAGTACATACATTGCTTTTTTCCTTTTCACAACCACCTAAAGATGCTCATTCATCACTTTCCCCTAAAAACACTAATATGTGAAAAGTGCATTTCTTCTGGCAAGATCAGAAGTGGATAGCTTCCTCCAAACTCTATCAAATATTTTCACTGATTTAATTAGGGAATGTAAAATTTAACCAGAATGTAAATCAGGAATTCCTACAAGAAGAATTTTCTATTTCCATATGCAAGTAAGAAAATTTGCAAATGAATAAAAATCTAATTTGAAATAATTGTCTTTAAAAATAAGTTTTCAAAATAAAATCCAGTTTTACATTTTCCCCCAAATCAAGTTAGAGTGAATTGTGAAATTTCTCATAGAGTATTGAATGGAGGATAGCGAACATAACACTCAGCTACCAAAAGCCTCCATTATTGGTATATCCCTACAAAGAGACATTGCCACAGATTTTCAGCAGATGTATAGTTCTCAGTCACAACAGAAATCCAAACCGAATCCTTTAAGTTTGATTTTACATGTGATTACTTCAAGAAAGTAAAAAATAATAATAATTTGCCTGTATAACTGATGATACACACCTCCTGGTTCTGCTTGTATTACTCCTTTGATATAATTGGCAGAAAATACTGGCTGTTCAATGGAGCATCCCTTCACCAAGTGGAATGGCATCATGAAGGACATCATTGGGTCTTTGTTTTTTGACACAAAAATCACCTGCAAAACAAATTTATGTCTTCACCTTTTTTAAAGAAAAGTACAAGAAACCTAACAGAGAAAACACATGATATATAATTACAATCTACATCCATATCAAATCATCAGTTTAAGATTTAAATTTGAAATCATAATATTTTTTACCCCAAAGCTAACACTAAAACCCTTTTCCTAAATGGGTAAAATAATCAATTGAGACAGGTATCTTTTAGAAGGCTGTTCAGCATGGTCTAGCTGTACTTCTTACAACTTTTGTTTCTGGGCTTGAGCAGGCCTTCAGTGAAGATCTCATACACGGACCAACTAAAAGAAAATGGTATGCCAGGTTCTGAGATAATATACAAAAGATTTAAAGCCCAACTCATAACCCTTTTAATCCACACAAAAAAGTAAACATTTTAAAGATCAGTTTAAAAACAGTGATGAAGCTGTGTTTATTTTATTTTTGAGCTGTAGACAGTTCCAGAGACAGGAGGACTCATTTCTAGTGTCTGTCAACCTGATGGATCCTGACAGTAGGCCTGCAAGCAAAATATCATAGGCCACTCTTAAAGTCCACACAAGATGAGTGCAGTCAGTCCTTTGCATAGTCTACTCTCAAGAATTTAAAACATTAAACTCTGTCTGAAAATGAATGCAGTTGGTACTATACCAGTGTTACTGGCTCCAAAAGACCACTACAACTATTCCAGTGGCTTCAACTGAGAGTAATTTTAAAGACTTCCACATTGAAGGCATTAAGTAGTTCAATTTGGATTTCAATCAGAGCATGTAAATGATTAAAGCATGACTTGTTTTAGATAGGACCCTAGACTGTGAAACACTTAAAATGGGGGGGGGGGAGACTCCTAACCACTAACTTCACTTAAGATGCCACAGGTAACTGAGTCAAGTAAAAGCACTAAACTGAGAAGGATTTTTGCAGAAAACCCATATTACTTTATGTATCCCTAAAAATGTGTTTTCAGAAACTGAATATATTGTTTTGGAAGCTTAACTGGGGAAAGTTTCCCCCTTGTTTTTTCACTTAGGAAGGTTGAATTTCACTCAGGACTTACCCGGAAAGGAGTGAGAAAAACCATCCCTTTCTTAGTGCCTTTGAAAATTTCTGGATTGCCAGTTACCTCAGAGAAAGTCAGCTCCACATCTTTACAGTGCTTGAGAATACTTCAAGGAAGGAGATACAATAGATGCATTAGCATATAATAAGGTTTATTAAAAATGACAATACAGATGAAGAATCAACTTGCAAAATGTATTAAGGACTGTTTACTAAGCTCAGTCCAGAAAAGGTAGTTCAGGAGATCAACTTTGTATAAACTGCACTACACATTTCTCACTTAAAACACTAGAGTTAGCAACACTAGTGACTATTCTATTCCCAGCCTAGCAATATCTATTATTATTGTTATTGTTATCTGCTCTTAGTATTAAGTCCTTAAGATCTGCCTCTTTTGTATTCTTTAGTTATACCTATATGTATAAAAATGAAATCTCCATAAAAGTATTCCAGATCACTCAACAGCACTGCTTGGAAAATAGCTTTTGTCACAAATCACCTTTATTGAGAGTGGACTGAACTGATAGTTCAGGGCTTTTCAAAGTGCCGCCGCTGGCGACACACGAGCGGTGGTGCAGTGGCGCGCGCATGCGGCGTGCGCGCGTGCACGGCGCCGCCGCGGGGGTGTGTGCGGTGGCGCGTGTGTGCACAGCGGCGGCGGCAGCGGCTGCCACCGTGCACATACACGCCGCCGCTTCCGGGTGGTGTGGCGACACACCACGCTGTGTGTGGCGACACACTTTTGTGTCGCGACACACAGTTTGGAAAGCTCTGTGATAGTTAAATACAGAGCCAAACTATTTTGATTGTGACAAGGAGGAGATTTCCTTCACTGCATATAAAATGTTTATTTCTATGATCACTGGATCTGCCCACCAAAGTAGGCCAAAATGTTGAATGAATTCAGCCAATTGTGACTTATTCATTAGGCCATGTTTCAACAAGCCCTGGATTACTGTAGCTTGAAAATCTATACCGCTAATGTTGTGCACTTATTTCAGAGCAAGCCTTGCTGAACACCAAGCAGACTTGCATATAATCAGATTATAATGAAACACAACTATCTATCCTTATTTCAATAGCTAGTAAGGCAGATATCCATACTCCCCCAGCACCCTACCAAATGTGTCAAATACTTATGAATATTAAAGATGACCATGTGAATAGTTTTTCTTTCTTGTTTATTCTCCAAAAACAAACTAGAATTCTTTAGTGCTACAGCAGTTCATGATGAATTATTTGATATGAGTGCCCACAGGCAGCCTCTGTCAGCCAAACCAGGGGACTCTTTGGTTTACTGAGGACCTCCAGATATAAGCATCAGAAGCGATGCCTGGAGCACCACTGGAGGAAGATGAACAGTGGATCTGACTGAAAATAGCTAAGAAAAGTGGCACAGCATCAAAACTTCTTTGCCCTTATTGTTGACAAATTGTAGCATTGTTTAGATGGCCTGCTGTGTGTTGAACAGAGATGGGCAGGAAGACCTGCCATCAGGCCGTGACCTTTCTGCACAAAATTTTGCCAATAGAGCCATTCACAGTCATGTAACTTTTGATTCTTCGTGGGTAGGGTCTAAAGTGGTAATTGGGTCAATGTCTTTTAATATTATTTGGGACTCCTTTCAGTCTGTGAACTCTAATTAAGTTGAAAGAGTGTTCTTTGGCAGCTCTGCCACTTCTGGCTTAGATCCATGTTCCTTCTGGCTTCTTTGGACGGCTATGTGGATAGCTGAGTCCAGATGGCAGTCAGTGCCTCCTTTGGGGAACGGGAGATGCTCCCTCCTCAGGAGTCCTTCCTGGTCCCAGCCATATTGAGTAACTATTTCTGTCTCCAAGCTCCCCTTCTTGACGACGTTTTTGGGGAAGAAAGTGGGTGTCAATATGTCTATGAAGGTTCTCAGTCATCCAGGTGGAATTGTCTGTAGCTTGAATCATGTCAACTGGATTTCTATTTTCTCAGTGGAAACGTTTCGCTCCTTATCCAAGGAGCTTCTTCAGTCTGAGTAAAGTTAGTAAGGGAATCCTTAAATATGTTTCTAGGCTGGCTGTGTGACCTTGCACCTGGGGCTAGGTCATGGTTATTTTTGAGATGTTTGTTTCTAAGTCCCTTTATCATCTAAAGGAGGATCGTTAAGATTACCCTGCTGCTGTTGAGCTTGTGAAATGGTCTTAATCTTCCTAGGCACAGAAGACAAAGCAGGAAGGAAGATAGGGGAAAGGTTGTGCCTGAGGCCCCCACCTCTATTCAAGGAAGGATTTTCCAAGTTGGCATAAATGGATTCCTTGACCCCTCTCTCAAACCACCTATCTTCTCTGTCTAAAATGTGAACATTAATGTCCTCAAATGAGTGTCCTTTTTCCTTTAAATGAAGATAAACTGCTGACTCTGGTCCTGTGGTGTTACTTCTCCTGTGTTGGGCCATCCTCCTGTACAAAAGTTGTTTGGTTTCTCCAATGTAGAGTTCAGAGCACTCCTCACTGCACTGGATTGCATAAACTACATTGCTTTTCTTGTGTTTTGGAGTTTGATCTTTGGGGTGTACAAGCCTCTGTCTCAGTGTGTTGGTGGGTTTGAAATATACAGGTATGTGGTGTTTGCCAAATATCCGTTTTATCTTTTCAGACACACCAGCCATGTAGGGAATAACCAGGTTCTTTCGTTTACTCTGAGGTTGAGCACTGGACTTCCTCCCCCCCCCAACCTTACCGTCCAAGAGAGGAGAGCCCTGACAGCCCTCAGCAAAGATGAAACCATCACCATTTTACCTGCAATCCAGTGCAGTGAGGAGACTGAAGAAGCTCCTTGGATAAGGAGCGAAACGTTTCCACTGAGAAAATAGAAATCCAGTTGACATGATTCAAGCTACAAAGTGGGTGTCAGTTACAGAGCACCTAGCAAAAATGGATTATCTGCCCCCCCCCTTCAGTCAGAAATCTAGAAGAAGCCAAAATGGAAACAATTTTCATCTCTCTGGTGGATGACCTATGCCTGGGACCTGGATGGAGAGAATCGACCCCTCCTGGACCGCCCAGCAGCATTCAGTACAATCAATCACGGTATTCTTCTGGACCATCTGCCAGGTTTGGGAGTTGGAGGCATTGTTTTACAGTGGTTCTGCTCCTCCTGGAGTAGGTAATCCAGTTGTTGGCAATGGGTCAGGTTGGCCCGGTGGGTGCTCCCTTGTGGGGGGCTTCAGTGTTTTGTCTTCTCTCCCCTACATGAAACTGCTGAAAGAGGCCATCTATCTGTTCAGGGACAGGTATCATCAGTATGTTGATCAGGAGTTGGAGGCCCCCGTCATAGTAACTCATGCACTTATCTCCACTAGATTACTGCAATGTGCTGTTCATAAAGCTGCCTTTGAAAATCCTCAGAAATTATAGTACTTTTTTTGACTGTACCCCATCCTCCTTATGCTGGTCTTTGACCGTAATAAAGATTTGATCTGATTGTAGTACTATATATAAAACTAAAGGGAAAAATTGCACAAAATTCTAAATATTTTCTTCAAAAAGCAAACATTTCTTGTTCAGGATTTTTTTTTTAAAAAATGGTGACCTATTACTGCTCATGAATGTTGACAAGACCAAACTTTTTAATTTAGCACTCCACTGATCATGTAGAAATCATGTGATTCTGATTTAACTCTTATTGGCTTTACTTCCAGGCCTATGTCAGTATCGCAGCTCTGCTGTACCATTTTTTTTGTTTTTATATGTTTTCTTCTGTAATTGCTTGTCTTTTTGTTTCAAGGGAAACAAAGGGAAAAATGATGAGTTGAAAATGTTATTTGCCCTCATTTGTTTAATCAAGTTATTATGACACAGTCACTCATACTTCAGTACTGAAATGTACAATCCCACATCCAAGAGATGGAGACAATGCAACACAAGGAATGATGATCAAATGGTGATAATGTAAATTCCAATAACAATGAAAATAACAATAGCAGGGTTATTTATATTTAACAAACATGTTGCAAAATGATGCTGAAACCACTTGGAAAATTACAATTGTGTTAACTATCAAAGGTGCACTACTTTTACTACATGTTCCATTTGTGTAGGAAAAAAAAATATTGTGGCTTTTATCTGACAAACTGTTCCTTGGTCCCAAACACTTGACACCCCTTGAAGAGCAAAATTGGACTGCCATATCCAGAGAGTTTTACTATCTTAACATAAGGAAACTACTTTCTAATGTTTTCCTGGGAAGCCAGTTACTTCAGCCATATTTCCTCTTAGATCTCAGGCCCAGGCTTTATTTCCTTCCCAATATCAATTTGTACTTATTTATGGTATGATGGAAAGAGAACATGTATTTAGTTATGCACCCTCCTTAACTCTTTGCCCTCCAGTAAGTTGCCCTCCAGATACATCCATTATTCCCAACCAGCCTAGACTGAGGAAGACTGGATTAAATTCGTATCTAATAAAGCCTAACGAGGGAAGGAAAATGTATGTGTGTCATAATTGCGGCCCACGTCATCAAACAACAACACTACTGTACGCAGATTATTGCACGGAGGGAAAGTAGAACTAAAGGCCGCGTAGACTGTTTAGGGTTACAGTGAAACAAAACAGAACAAAACAAGCTTTACTATCACCGCGCCTCTCGGCCAGGAGTCAAAATACTGGGGGGAGCAAGACTAGAGGGTGGGGGGGGGGGCGACGCAGGTAACACTCCTACAGCCTCTTAACAATTGGGCAAACGCCACAGTCCCTCTCCGGGCGATGGAAAGATGCGAGCTGCTCTCGAGCTCCGGCGCGGCGCTTGGGGCCGAGGAAACCAGGCGGCTTCCCAGGGAAGGGTCGCTCTGCTGCGCATTACAGGCGTCCGCTCAGGTATAAACGCCCCACACGTATCTCGTGGTCCCCGAGAATACACAACCCCCCGACTCTTGCCGCCGGCCCTTACGCGCCAAGTCCAGCCTCGCCTCCGGTTACCTTTCCCCGTGGGGCGGGATAACCCCGCCGCCGGGCGAGTGGTTCCTGTTCACCGCCATGTTCCCGGCCAATAGCACCGACCGAGGCGGCCCTTCTCTTCCGTCCCTTGCCAAATACGGCAGAGCCGCCCCGTAGCGGCCGTGACCTCCCGGCGCGCAGGCCCGCCTCCCGGTGGAGTGGAGGCGTGGCGGCCGGCCAGCTGTGGGGGAGCCTGTCCCGGGGAAGCCTCGTGGTTACTTGGGAAAACTGCAAGACGCGCGGTAGTGCTGCCACGGTTCTAGTTTGTAATCGGCTAAGTTGATTCTGTAAGGAGGAGAATGAAGATACCAATCGAAGAGGATGAAGATCTCTGAGCAAACAAGCAACGCAATTAGTGTTGGTCTATGAAAGAGATCCATAGCTGGGTAGTACCTTTCTTGGGACTAACCTAAATAGTAGTCATATTTTTATTTGCTATCTAAATACAATACAACACTTGTTCTCCCCTCCAACCACCCTGGGAAGCAGTTGGACTGGGAGACAACAACTGGCCCAAATATTGTATAATTGCTTGAAATCAGCTGCCCATTTCTATACCTGTAGGTGGCTGGAAAATGTATTTAGAGTGAGGGCTTCTCTCCAGTCACAAAACATCTTGCTTCCTCTCCTGTCCCTTTAAAGCATGTATTTAAGAGCTGAAGCAGAGATAATTTTGGTTGCATTTTTCCCTGAACTTGATCCTTGTAGGCTCATGGCTGTACCTGGCTGGCCACTGTGGGAAGCCTCAGTCTGGACAGAATATGGTGAACCAGACAGGCTCCAGGCTGGCAAAGGAGCGAGACAAGGGTGTATACCCTCATCTTCTTTATACTGCAAATATATATTGAGGGAAGCTGGATTGGAAGAAGATAAGTGCAGTTTTAAAACGAGGAAACATCAGTAGCCTTCACTATGCTGATGATACTACTCTGATAGCTGAAAATGTGAATGATCTGCAGGCTTTAGTAATGAAAGTCAAAAAAGTGAAAAAATGGGACTAAGATTAAATATAAAAAAGGTCAAACTAAGCCTTAGATTGACAGTGAAGACATTGAAGAGGTGGATAGATTATCCCTTTTAGGATCGACTATTAACAGTAATGGCAGTTGAGAAATGTGCTGAAGATTAGTGCTTGATAGGGTAGCAATGAAGGCCTTGAAAAATATATTTGGATGCAGTGATGTGCCTAAACCTACAAAGATCAAAACTCTGCAGGCAGTGGTTTTACCTGTGACACTCTGGAACTGAAAGTGGTCTTTGAAGAAGCAGGATAGAAAGAGTATCGATGTTTTTCAACTTTACTGTTGAAGAAGACTCTTAACCATAGCATGGAGAGCCAGAAAACAAACAAATGGATCATAGTCCAAATCAATCCAGAGTTTTCAGTTAAGGCCCAAATAATCAGGCTCCAATTATCATATTTTGGATACATTATGCAAAGACCCAGCCCCATGAGAAATCCATGAGGCTGGGATAGGTGGAAGGAAAGAGAAGAAGCGGACCACAAGCAAGATGGGTGACTTTGATTCATTACTGGGTCATAATCTGATCTAATGCGATAGAAGAATTTAGGGAAAGATGATTCCATCAAATTCTGTCTCAGATTGCAATTTATAGAATTTGGAATTGTGTGATGCACCTGCCCTCTGCATTAAATACTGAGGGACAATTAAAATTTATTTTGTGTTTGCTTTTTTATTTTTACATTTATATATTATTTAAAAAGCATATATACTTAATGATATTCAAGGTTTCAAATATCACATACTTTAGTTATGCTTAGTTTTTCCTCGCGCTAACAGAACACACAGTCTGGGTTCCTCCAGAATACCAAGCTCCTTCCCCAAAACGTAATTCCAAACAAAGCACCCTTCCTAAAAACAAAGAACTACCTCCTAACTGAAGAAATCTTGTCTTCCAACCCCTACCCCTATTGTCTCCTTCAACAGGACATTTACTATCTTTTATATTTTGTGTGATGCTCTCTCTGTGTCAAATTGTAATTGACTTGCTATCATGTTGCTATGTATTGACCCACATCAATATTTTTTCAAGAGCTTTGAGCCTGCACAGATTTTAACATCAGCCAGTTTCTAATAAAACTTGCCTGTCTTTTGAGAAATGCCTAGTTTTGTTCTGCATTTTGTACTGTTCCTAGACTGAATGATTATAGGTTTCCTGTCCTACATACTTCTGTGCCTTTGGTCTCTCCAAAACAGTGTATAGTAGAAGTACAAGCTATTTAAAACAAGTGTCTTCCCTATTTTCCTTGTATTTCTGCAAAAGCCTAGCATGGTCTGCTATTTCTATTAGGAATTAATATGAAATCACCAGTTTATCTAAACATAGGTTCTATATATACTGTAATATTAGTTAAGATTAATTTGTCTCTCCAGTTAATGTATTAATATTTATTTATGCATCATTTATACACTCTCCTATCCCCCCTCCCCCATCAAAATAAGGGTAATACAAACAGCCCTTACACTCCAAGTCCTACAAAATAAAACAGTTTTCTCTGCTTTTCTCAACGATAGCAAAATTCGGAGAGTCTGGACTTTTGTGGGGAAGCCATTCCATAGGGATGGAGTGGCCGCCCAGACATCTCCAGGTCACACACCTCTGGTGGGGTAACCCAAAGTATTGCCTCCTGCGTTGAATATACAGGGCGGGCAAATTCAGTTGGAAGGATGTGGTCCTGAAGGTATCTAGAAGTCAAACTATATAGGGCTTTATTCAGTAAAACCAGCACTTCAAATTGTTCTTGAAAAACTATATCATGTGAATGTAGGTATTGGTATATTAGTGACATGTATAATTAAACGTAAGAGTGTTCATGCATTATTCAATATTTATATGAGGCTGCTTGGAAGGATCATTGGCAGATTTAGAACTTGATGCCAATTATATGCTGACAATACCAAGTGATAATTCCCTTTTCTGCAAGGTCAGCATTGGATGCCTCCAGGGCTTCTGCGTGTCTCAGCTTATAAAGGACAGGATGTGGGATAATAAGCTGAAACTGAGACAAGATGGAGCTGTTACTGATGCTAAGGGGTGGACTTCAAACCAGTCGAGCAAGCAACTAATAAATCACTCCAATTACATATTTTTAATCAGACAATGGAACACGAAAGTTAGGTCTAGCAACATTTACATCACTGTGGCATGTAATTTTCTCAACAAGGTTGGATCAGTAACAAGAAAACTTCATTGTGATACTTTAATGGGTTAGATATATCAAAAGACTCTAGGCATTGTTCATGCCTGTATTTGGGGTTTTTTTTAATACAAAAAAACCAGTCGTATTATAATCATCTAATTGTCCATGAATTAGCTTCCAAGAGAATCTAGATTATCAAAATGTTTCAATTAGATTTTGGTATCCACAATGACAATGGAAGGTTTTCAGAGACTATGATATTTTCTTTCTCTATACCTGTATTTCCTTTATGGCTTGATTTACAATACAGACCCATGTATAACATCAAAGAAAAAATATTATAAGGGAAACCACTATATTGCTATGAGGCATTTTCTTTCCTAACATATTTGTGACACTAGTATGGTGGTAATCAAGTGAGAGCTAATTCTGTAGTTTTGATATCTTTATTTGAATTGGGGAAATGAAATTGAGAAAAAGGCAATTTTATAATAGTGCCTACATTGGCTATAGCAGATGGCCCTGAATACCTGATGCTCCCACAACCGGCTCAAAAATGCAAAGATCTGCATTGGGAGTAGGCAGATCTTTGGCTTTTCTCAGCAAATTTAGACTACACTAGTTACAATGTAGATAAATTCTTTAAAAATAAACGGGCCTATTCAATTCAGTGTCAAAATGGAATTTTAAAGCTAATTTTACTATGCTAGAAGTAAAACTGATAAGCAAGAATATTCTACTATTCTTGGTAGTAGAGGAAGCCAGAATTAGTCTGCAAAAATAGACCTTGTCAAAAGTCCAGTTTGAGATCCCCAAGAGAGGTTATCAAGGCAAATAACTTCATACCTCAAAGTCATTGCTCCTGTATACAGTCTAAGAAGAAAAAAGTTGAAATAGCTTAAGACAGAGTGAAAATCGAAGCTTTCCTCTTTGTACAACTCATCTGGAATATACCATGCCTACATAGGACAGTAACAGCAGAGCTTTGTATAGTTTGCTGTATTTATTGCCAGGGACTACACTGCGAAGAATTGTGTTTACTACTATAACCTGCAAGGCAGTGCAGTGGTTAGAGAGTGGGACTGGGATTTGAAAAGCCCAGAATTCAAGACATCTCTTGACTATGACAGTCACTGTGCAACTTTATGCTTGTCACTGTTCCTCAGCCCAAACAGCCTAACAAATTTTTTGTGTGTATATAAGGAGCGGTGACTGCTTGTACTTCCTGGTGAGATTACCAGCTTTTGTGTCAATAGAAAAATAGCTGATATGCATGAATTAAAGCACCATTGCTGAGATTTATTCTCCCATAGTAGGCAAGATAATGCTGAAGCATGTTAAAGGGCAGCAGAACTTCTTCCATTTATTTAATTTGTTTTATTTTTTATCCCGCCTTTATTTTATTTTTTATAAATAACTCAAGGCGGCGAACATACCTAATACTCCTTCCTCCTCCTATTTTCCCCACAACAACCACCCTGTGAGGTGAGTTAGGCTGAGAGAGAGTGACTGGCCCAAGGTCACCCAGCCGGCTTTCATGCCTAAGGTGGGACTAGAACTCACAGTCTCCTGGTTTCAAGCCTGTTGCCTTAACCACTAGATCAAACTTTAGGTTTCTTATGCCCAGGAATTCTAAAAAGAGCAGATATAGAAGCAATATGCCTAGGGATGTTATGCTGTGTCCGGTCATTCTGATTTTACGTCTGGGAGAATCGGCATAATACTGAAGAATTCTCTGATAACCTCTTCCATTGAACATCAGGTTTCTGAGTCTGTATCATTCCAATAACATAGCTTTATATTTCTACAATTATATTAGAATATATTAGTGTTGACACTTAAATATATTGAACTAAAGTGGGACTTACTTTTGAATAAACATGTATGCAATTGCACTATCATCTTTTTTATATTTGACAAAGGATACTGCTGCTATACTAAGAGTGTCCTTCTCATAAAGTTCTTTTCTGAATAACTATAGTGAAACATTGCTTCTGTTGCAACCATCAATTTGACCATCGTTTTCAGAAACATCATGCAATTATGTCTTGCAATATTATGGAAAGGCTGAAAACCACCCTTTCACAAAAATCTGCTCAGGACCAGACCATCATATTCACTTCAGCTAAGACTTAAGCTACATTTGATTCAGGATATTCATAACCTACTGGCTCACTAGCATCTCAGTGGTTAAGCTAAGCTAAAGAAGTAAGAAATTCTGAACAGAAATAAAGGAAAGGCCTGCCTCCTTATCATGCAAATGTGTTCCACCGACTAGGCGCTTGTTAAAAACAAATCTTAAGAAGAGTACCATTTATGCAAACACATACAGTTCTAGTGTTGTGGCAATGTTGTGAAATAGATAAATTGTCTACTTTTGCTATTTGTCAGAGCTAGAAGTGGGAGTTAGAGTCATCCTAGTATATAATAAAAATATCGATAAATCAATCTCAACTCCTGGTGATTACATGGGCATATCCAGGTTGTTTTCTCGGCAGCAATACAGAAGTAGTTTGCCATTGCGTTCTTCCAGGATGGTTGTCTGCTTTCACCATCAACTTGACAACCATGGCAATTTCTGTAAGTTTCCCATCCAAATATTAACTAATACTAATTAATTATATATTAAATATTAATTGGGTCTGACTGCTTAGCTTTTTGGGACGAGTCAAGTTGGCAACATATAATGCATTGTGGTATAAAACAGCACTCAACAAACTTACCAAACAACTAGAGAGAATCCAAATGATCATTTTGTTATATTTATTGATACAATGAGTCCCATATCATTACTACTGATGTCATCTTACTTTATGGTTGCCATCCATTTTAAGAACTGAAAAAGTAATTGTCCCTCTCATTCTTATGTTTGAGTGGCTGTCTCAATCAAACAATCAAATATTGTCTGGGTTATTACTTCATATTATTCATATTATGCCACAGTTTGATTAACCATGCTTTAATGAATAAGCTATAATAGATTAGGATCACACATAATGAAACATCATAAACTGTGTTTTATAGTCCAGAATGGCTAAGTTCACATCATATAGTAAGTCAAAATCAAATAAATCACATTATAACTTAAAGTAGTATATGTGTGAACCCAGACTGTATATTAAGGTCTATTGAAGTAAATCCAAAATAATAGCAAACATTTTCTGATTAACTACTAGTGTGGTCTCATTATGTTTTATGGAGAGTTCATACAACTATTTCTATGACTGTCTTGAGGGACTCCAAATACAGTTCTTTTTTGTTTTGTTTTTTGTTAATGGAAGAGGATTAAATACCATTGGACTAAGCCAGTCTAAGAAATCGAAAAATATCTTAAAAGAAGGCATTGGCAAACCATTTCTATACTATGGCTAAGAAAACGACATTGCGCTCAACTCAGAGGAGACTTGACATTTACCTAAGCTAGGAACAAAAGATTAAAACACTTCTTCTTTGACTAAGTATGTTAATTTAACTAGTTGTTATGTTATATACAAAATAGTTATACATACTGCAAAAGTATGTATATAAGTTTTGTAGAACTCGAAATATGGCAGTTAATTTATCCAGGTTGCTATAGCCAAAAATCTATTTGGAAGGGCTGAAAACAATTTTTTATGGATGAATTTAGGGACAATTTTTCTGAGTTGTAGTGACCCCCTCTGCTCCATTCGTGATCAGATTTTAACCATTTGTAAACTCAAGAAGAGTTTTTGGTGGACTTCTGCTATTGTGGCTCCAGTTCAATGAAACATCCTTCCTAAGGAGACTCTCAATGCGTGGACCTTCAGTTTTACTGACTGACCTTTGATTTTTAATTTACTGTTTGCTGACTTTGAATTGTGGGAAATAAATAGTAGATTATATAGCACTGGCTACAAATTTTATTCCATTTTTAATATTTCTCTGATGCCCCCTATGATAGGGAAAGGCCACAACTCCGTAACAGAGCAGACACTCTTCATGTAAAGAGTTCCAGGACTGGATGGGAAGAATATCTGCTTCAGAAGCTGGGAAGGCACTGCCAAACAACACAAACAGTACAGAGCTAGATGGGGCATTGGTCAGATTCAACAGAAAACAGCTTCTTTTGTTCCCAGTTTGTATTGTTTAATGTTTTCTGTTAGCTAATTTCCACTATGGAGAACACTGTAGAAGGAACATTTGACCTTGATGTTTAAATGTGCATTTTTAAAAATGAAAGAGGACTGTTTTTTCCCCTGAAAAGTTGGGTCATATTGGTTAATATTCATGGCATTTTGGGAGATAGCATGTAATAGCAAACACATGGTGGCTCTGTAGCTTGAATCATGTCAACTGGATTTCTATTTTCTCAGTGGAACCGTTTCGCTCCTTATCCACTGATAAGTTTCCACTGAGAAAATAGAAATCCAGTTGACATGATTCAAGCTACAGACAATTCCACCTGGATGACTGAGAACCTTCATAGACACATGGTGGCTCTGCATGTGGCAGTTAAATTCTCCTGACCCCCATGAGTCACTTCTGTTTTCTAGGTAGTCCACAAATTTCCACACTGTTTTCAGTGTTTGACTGTAAAAGCTAGGTGTCTGCTCTTGCTTTAAAAAGAGAACAAAGCAGAGGTTCTAAGGATTAGAGCGGACTGGCCAAATTCCATATTTGGAAACCAACAGCACAGTTGCAATTGAATTAACGCTGACTGCCTAGGCAAAACCTGCAAGGAACGTGTCAGAATTAGAATGCCACATTTTAGGATCAAAGAAGAATGTGCCTTAAATAGCCTCCTGCATAGCCTCTTAGTATGCAACAGCTGCAGGCATCTTTCGCATTGTCTGTAGGTTAGAGGGCAAAAAGGAACATGTTGCGTTCTTTGCTTTCCCGCTGCTTCAACCATCCGGAGTTCTAGTAATGTACCTGTCAAAACTTCATTAGGATAGATCTGACAATACCACGTACCAGATTTTGGGGAGCAGGTGGGGGGGGGGGAAACTGAGGTACATAATGGTGATTTAAGGAATATTGGACTAAGCCAGACTAAGTTTTTTTCCCCTGCCCTAAGAAAACAATATTTCCAGATTAGCTTTTATCTCTCTCTCTAATAGTTTGCCTCCTATGAGAAAGAAAATGGTCAAAATCCTGACATTATTATCCACACTGGCCCATTAATTCTAACTAAAGACATTTACTTGGCAACTAATTCCTCCCATTGATTTCATTACACTTCCTATTACACAAGTGTCTGTAAGATCCAGTCTCAGTCTAACTTTAACGCTTCTACAGTGAGAAGTGAATCTACAACACAAACCATCTACCACAATGCAAAGTATCCAGACCTGGAAAGCTTGCGTCCAAAGTATGCCTCTCTGTTTTCACCACAGTGATTACTGATTACAGTAAATTGATCTCATTTCCTACCAGCCCTTGGAGGCGCTTCACATGCCCTCAGAGTTTGTGTCAGTTCCAGGACTTCTTTACACTTCCCACAATCAGGATGCACAACTGAGTATTAGAAAACAATGGAAGACTAGAATCTGTTGTACAAAATCAATAATAATAATAATAATAATAATAATAATAATAATAATAATAATAATTTAACAAGATGAGGACATTTAGGGAAAGTTGGAGATTCATATCCATGGTTCTTTCCCCCTATGCACTCATGAAGGATATTCCACATGCTTCCAAGAGAGGCCTGAATTCAAATAAAAAGATAGGATGAAAGAAATAGTTATGCTTCTGAGACAATAGGTAACAAGATTGGTCATTCACAAATTGCTTTCATGATTTTCTTCTGTTTCTACGGTCACTGGGGGGAGTCCCCCATTGTCATTCAGTCGTTTCGCCCTGTAAGTTTCATAGTGGATGTTGTGAGTGACTTCTTTTAGGTCCTGAAGGTGGGTCCTGAAGAACAAGTGAAAAAAAAATGATCAGAAGACAAAAAGTGGATCCTATTATATCATGGAAGTACAGGAGCACTTATGTCCCTATCTATCTATCTATCTATCTATCTATCTATCTATCTATCTATCTATCTATCTATCTATCTAGGCAAATGGTCAAGATTATCCAACAACATTAGCTTTATTTAAATTGTTTGAAGACTGAGTATTTCCTTTATTATCCTGCTTTTTCATCTCTCAAGATTGTCATACATGGTTGATAAATTTCTCTAACCCTTTTTTAAAATTGTAAGCTTGTAGTCATTATCATATCTTGTGGCAGAACATTTCATAAGATGTCTGTTATCTGAAGAAGTATTTTGTTTGTTCTAAATTTGTCCTGTATTCATGACAAACTTAGCCAGCCTACTGAGCTATACAGAATAGGGAGCAAGTGAGAAAAAAGACGTATTTACATCTCTCCGTTCTCTCTTTTTTACTACTTTATTTGTCCCCACTCTGTGCAACAGGAGGGGATTAGCAAGTTGCTTGTTGTAAATATCACCTCCCTGGAGACAGAGTTATGGCTGGGTGCTGGCGAGGGGGGCTGGATTCCTTACCCTCTCCCGTTCCTCAACCTCACTCCCCCATGGTGCCGAATCCAAATATTTTTTACCATGGTCATTTTACATGCCGTAGTATGGCAATGGCTTATTTAATTTTTTCAGTTTACCAGTAAATTGTTTCAGTTGAATAGGCAGCACTTTTAACAGTCAGTCTCACCTAATGACAAAATCTCGTAGTAGAGCAAATTCACAATGGTTGAGATTTTCCACTGTAAATAAAGGAAATTACATTAATCATATCTTAAATGAGAATATAATAATAGAATCACAGAACTGAAAGGAAACCTTGAAGGCGTATCTTGCCCTTTTTACATCTCCCACATTATTTGGTAGTAGATTAGATAAAACATTTCACAAGAATTCCATACGATTGGATCTAAAACAAAAACACCTCCCCCCCAGAGACTAGAAATTAGGGGGCTTTTTCCACCAACTTCTGTGCATAGTAGGCCTAGCCCCTCACGTTTATCAAAAACTTTTTCTCATGACTGGGGAAACCACCTGAATAACATGGGTTACTGTGCAAAAGGTTCAGATAGTATCATCAAAAATAAAGTGAAAACACTGTATGGAGCAGAGATTTGTGAGGAGGCGAAATCTACCTTCACCTGCCTCCTTCCACATCCTTTTCTCACTCATATTTATTCATAACTCCATATCTACTTATTTATTTATTATAAATTCTTTGTCAATTCAGTTACCTGACCCTAAGAGGCTTATAAGCAATAGCATGTGAACACAAAGCAGTATAAAAATCCACCAAATCTAAAAAAAAAATCAATATATCAGAAATAATCACAACCAGCATTAATACACTAATAAAACCATGGCGTCATATATCATCAAATCAAAAAAATCATCTTGCATTCAGGTACCTGTTCACACTCTCAGCTTGTCTCCAAATACAGGTTGAAAGAGTCATGTTTTAAAAGCTTCCTGAGTGTTTAGTGTATATTGTCCTTCCTAATGCTTAAAATGTTTAAAAGCGAATATCAACCCATTATTCATTAACTGAGATTTTCCCTTGTATATTTAAAATTAAAAGCTGATCTAATGGAATTTCTCTTGTTCCTACTCAAACAGCTCCCTAGTTATTTACAGAAAATTTAATTCAGCCTTGAAAATAACTGCTGTGTTTTCCTATTTTATGCTTCAGTATTTCAGATAAGCATCCCACTATTTACTCATCCAAATCATGAATGACTAATTAATCCAACTGAATGAGGTGGAAAAGATGGTGTACATGTTTGGTAGGTCATTGGCAAGAATCTTCACCAGAAATGCAACCGGTACCTTTTGGAGACTGCCTGCTGCCATTTCAGCATTTGCAATATAGTCACATCTAAATATAGAGTAGTCAGAAATTACAGGATAATCATGTATTTACCTTCAATGACTCCCCAAGGTGTTTTCCTACCTAGGACTCTTTTCCCATTCACTTGATATTCTTTGTCACTGCCCACCACAGCAAATGGCATACTTTCCTGCTGAAAATGCACATAGAAATTAATTTGCTTCTTTCTAGTACAGGTAAGGATGATAACTGTGTTTTTTTCCCAAAGCTTGCTCATACTTGGTTCTGTCCATTTCACCAAACTTCTTATGTATCACATGTACCTTTATAGAATAATATATGTGTACTGCCTGTCATTGCTAGTTTTTCTCTCGGTTCACTATGTCCATAACATAAAATGTATAACGGAACATACATTTGAATATTAGATAACTACTTTAAGCATTTAATAAATAGAAAGGCAGCACATTAATATGTCTAAACCAACAATAATTAAATAAGTTTGTAAAAGTTTAATTTAAAAAAGTTAGACTCCCCCACTAAATGCATAACATTCAAATGTGTATAAGGATAAAAATTCCATACTAACTCTGCATTCAGTCTCCAAAAGATAAATATGATCTAATTTCAATCTCAGAAACTAGCAAAAATAATAGTTTATAAAAATATAAAGTTTATATATTCTCTCTCTCTCTCTCTCTCTCTCTACACACACACACACACACACACACACACACAGAGCTCATATGAAACAAACTGAAGATTAAAACATAATGGTTAAACTACCTCAGAATCTACCAAAAAAAGGCAGTTAGAATTATAAACACCGTACCCTGATTTTGTCATTCTCTGTTTTATCTTCAAGGTCTTCATCAAACTCTTTCTGTGGATAAAATTCAATTCCATTGCCTTCTAGTTCCTTACGGACCTGGTTAGAAAAAATAAAGGTAAAGGTTCCCCCTGCACAGTCGTGTCCGACTCTAGGGGCCGGTGCTCATCTCCGTTTGGTAGCTGAAGAGCCAGCATTGTCCAAAGACGCTTCCACGGTCATGTGGCCGCATGACACGCACGGACCGCTGTTACCTTCCCACTGAAGTGGTACCTATTTATTTACTTGCATTTGCATGCTTTCGAAGAGCTGGGGCAGGCTGAAAAGGCTATGCAGGCAAACAGCATTTCTGACACAATTCAGAGAGGTGTCTGGATTGGGTGCTTTGCTGGATGCTTTCCCAAGGGAGACTCACCCTCTGTTTGAACTCAATCTTCTCTTCCAGAGTCATGGTGTCTGCCTTGGCAATAACTGGAATAATATTTACTACTTTGCTCAAATGTTTCATAAATTCCATATCCAAGGGTCGCAAACTGCAGGGAGAAGATGATTAGACAGCTATAAGCATCTTTACTGTGGAAAAGCATCTTAATATTCTTAATAAAATTAATAATTTAATAATAATTAATAAAATTAATGCCTCTAATGTATTCAGCTCCAGTTTAGAAAGTGCAGGATAATATTCAGGAAACTAGCTGATCTGTGAGTCTAAACTGTTTCCTGTTAATTTATGGCCATCATAAACACACTTTTGACTAGCAGAGAAAGAAAGAAGAAATAAATTCTAAGCACAAAAACTTCAAGGAACAGAAAATAAGCAAGAAAAAACATCTGGCACCTTGAGGTAAAGTGCTAAGTATGAAGATTACAGAAGTGCCTGTTTTGCCGAGTATCACTCTTGTTGGCAACCATAACTGATAGCAGTTACTATGGAGTACAGATAGGTCTGGTAAAATAATTACATCTGTGTGATCACACATAAGAATATATTTATGCATATTAAGTATCTAGAGGCATTGTGTTCTCCTACAGTACTGTACACTCATATTTAGAAAACTTCATATATGAACCAGCCTTAAAAATATTCTGTCATGGAAACTTGCAGACAATAATTATAATGAATAGGAATAGCTCTTTTACAGTAGGTCTTCATATACATGATTAGCCATAGAGATATAACGTATCTCAAGCATGGATTTTGTTTTGACTGAGGCATACCACCCTCTTCCTTTGGCCTTTGGAAGAAATATTACAGTTACCATGAAATCTGTGCTGACCTTAGTGATTACTTTAGCCTGCTGCAAAAGTTACTGGGGGATTTATTCCAACACCCCATATACAAGAAGGTCTTTTTTCTCCATTAACTCATCCTATCAGTGCCAGGCCTCATCCCCCCCCCCCCCCCATCTTATGGACCAGCCCCCAAACTAGTGAGAGATACATACGAGTGGCCTGTGGGAGAGATAAAGTAGAGGCAACAGTGGACTCTTGTATCTGGGATTCGTTTCTTTCTGGCAATATTCACCTCTTCCTTCAAGAATTTCTCATATTGCTCATTGATGTATTTTTCAATGGGCTCCCAGCTAAGCAAGTAGGAGAGAAGAGGGAGACAGACAACTCTTCATTTCATGTTCTGACATGGGGCAATAGTTTTTTGGGAGGAAACAAACCACAGACAGTTTTTCAAGACCAAAACAATTTTTGGGTTGTTCCATTCCATAGCCTAATAATCTGACATTCTGGTTTAATTGATATTACAAAATGAAACTGATGCTGCTAATATGATTTTAGATTTAGATTTTAGGATCTCTGCATTTTACGATGGAATCACCAGATTTGCACAATTATGGCAAACTAGTGAGGTATGTATCACCTATGGAACAAAATATAGTTAGATCATGTTTTATGAGCAACAAAATAAATTATGTAACATGAAAAGCAGCTGGATGATTTTGTAGGGTCATGGAATATATACCTATAAGAAACTGCTAAAACGGCTAAGATGTATTTATGCTAAATTATTGTATAATTATTCAGTATGTCCTCTGAATTTATTTGTAATCCCTCATTTCTACCTTTATGTATGTTAAGGAGGAAATTCAAAATTGCTTTGACAGCTTAGGGTTCTGGATGACACATGTTTTTCACATTGAATTTGGGTCCCTTAATGCAGCATGTCCAATCTGTCATTTAGCAATGCAATATTCCCAGAGAATAGGGAGCCATGCTAGAATTTGCAAGGATGCTTATGCTGGTAGGACTTTTCCTCAGAGATACAGTACCAGTAGTCTCTAGCCCACTACAACTTTGGAATAGAAGCAGTTTCGCAACTGCTGATCATCCTGGCAGCGTAGTAATCCACACTGAAGGGTTTTGTAATCTCACTAGTGTGACCACTTAGGGGGAAACGAACCTCCTTACCTGTGATCAGTAAATCAGTTTTTAGAGCGTATCTTACCCACTGTGGGAGTACTGAAACAGTCCTGTTGGGATTTGTTTAGTAAATGTCATCGTATCATCAAACCTATAGTTTGGAGTAACTTGGAGTGCAAGGCACATACTATATTTCTGGATGCTATTTCTGAAAATATTTGTTTGTGTGTACTAAGTAGAGCCTGCAAATGAGAATTCTGCCGTATTTAAAGCCTGTCCCTTTGTCTACTTAGATCAGTCATTCAGGAGGAAAAGAAAGTTGGATTGAAACTGAAAATCAGTGAAAAAACAAAACACTTACCAATTTTCATTGTTGATCTGGTCACCAAATCCAGGGGTGTCAATAACTGTCAGCTTCATTTTGACACCACCTTCTTCAATAACTGGGGGGAAAATGTTGCTGTTACCCGCCTTCAAAACTAATATATGTTTATTGTAATTAGGGCATGAAGACCTTTCTAGAGGACAAAAAGGCTACAGTGTTTTATAACCCTTTAGGAATAATTATTTTAGCTAGGTATATATTCTTAGTGACTGGTGAAAGCAGCGCAGTGGATCATGAGTGAAGCGTTTGCAATCCCTAGTGAATGAGAGAGGAACAAATAACTTAAATTCATATCCACAGAGAAGCCTATTTGCGTTTGACACATATTAATAATTTAAATGGTCTGATTTGGGAAATGTATTTATTTACAATATTTGTAATCCTTGATCGGTAAGAAGTAGAAGGTATGTGTCCTTCCACTAGGTGATTACCCATACTGATTCCAAAACTAGCCCAAGTAAGACTCCATTAGTTCTTGGCACCAAGAAATAGTTTTGACCAATAAAAACAATACTTCAAATACTTCATCCATTCATCCATACAGGAACAGTCCATCTCTGTACAACCACAGTATGTATAAAATTGTATGCAGCTAGGCAAAAACACAACAACAATAACAACCACACAGTTGATTTCTAAGATAATATCTAGGAACTGACTTCAGAATTTTGGCATACTCATGTAGGATTATACCTGCCTATACCTGTGTATTCCTGAATATACCCTGCAAGGATGGGTGGGATAAGTAATAGGGATGGTATACTAGACTGGATCAACCCTTCAGAGTCATCTAAATGAGGTCTTTCAGATATATCAGTGCTTCCAAAGCTTCTATAAGCCTGGCCCTGATTTCCCATAATGCCCTGAACCATTTTTGCTACCCCAAGGGTTTTCTGGCATATAATAATTGCACCATTGTGATTAATGTATAGTGTAGGCACTTTCACAAATGAAACACTGACATATCACTAACACTATGGAATACCACATTTGACATACAACATTCTGCATAGAGGGAGATATGGAGTGGACCCTCACATGATAAAGTTTTGCATATATATAATCTTTCCAGATGCAGCCACATATACTCAAGCCTGTGCCTACAGAATGGAGTCAAGTGTAATATACCACTCCCTCCTGTGTTACTTAAGAAATGGGTGCAAGAGGTGAGGCCAGTAGCACAGCACCACTATCCCTTCCATTCTTACAGTTCCTTTGTGTCAGTAACACAGGAAGCATGGTTGTCTTACACGTAGTTCCATAGGCAATCGAGCAAGGGAGGCGAGTGCAGTGAGGTCTCCTTTTGGCAAGTAGGTGGGTGGCTTTTCACATTTTCCAGTTCTTCCAGGTGCATATCCACCCCAGCAAAACTATTCTTTGGTCTCTTGCATCACCAGCCAACTTTGAGTCTATCTAGCCTAGCACTTCCCCGCAACTGACCCTTCATCTATTATTACAAGGTAGGTGCTATAACTTTTTCCAAACTACAGAAATTAATACCTAGATTGCTGAGTGCCCCACTCTGGGACTGGAACAGCACAGCGAACTCTTTCAGCTTCTTGCCATTCTCCTGGGAGAAAGAGCCCAAAGTACTGGATGAAAAAAAAGGTTCTATTTCAGTCCCTCCTTTCTAACAACTTCTTTTGAAAGCCATGCTGCCCTGACCCTAATTCTTTTGTAGATAATAAAGGAATGGCTTAAAAGCCTGGCACAACGAGCCACAGTTTATCTGCATACTAAGAAGGACTGGCTTTTACCATGCCCAATAGCTTTGATCTCCACAGTCTTAGGGATCTTCTCCTCACGGCTCCAGCCTGAAGACTTGCGGCTTACTTGGGATTTGAACAGGGTGTTTACAAGTGTTGATTTTCCAAGTCCACTTTGGCCTAGAAAAAAAACAACATACAAACAATACAAAATTGGCCATTAGCTGCAGTGTTAATGTATTTTATTTTTCATTTCTACTATTTTGACTATGAAATCCTCCCAGAGAGCTCCTGTTAATGGCCCTTTTTTCACGTGCATGTTATATTGGCACTAGAATACAGGGCCACAACTGGGGGGGGAGGGCAAGTGGGGCATGTGCCCCGGGTGCCGCACTGGGGGGGGGGCGCCAAAATGACAAAATAACCCATGGGGGGCACGGAATCCATGTTTGCCCCGGGTGACACAGACCCTAGTTCCATCCCTGCTAGAATATCCCACCAATCCCAGTGTTCCCCCTTGATCACACAACATAGGCCATATCTTGTCTCAGTCCTAAGTTAATATAGTAATAATTTTATGCCAATCCTTCCTGAAAAAACAGATTTTTCCTGCTTAGGCCAGTCGGGTCACACCCACTTTGTCCGGCGAGCCGTGGGTAGGTTAGGGTCCCGTTTTTGTCTCAAGGAAATGTGGTCAGCCTAGCCATTGCCCATGCTAGCTATGGAGTTTGGGAGTTGTAAGGCTCATTTGCACATCCTCCTTCCCTGCTGTTTCTTGATGACAGAAACAGATAACTTTGTCTTCAACCAGCCCACAGAACACTGTGAAGGCAACTACACCTCAAAAGTTGTGTTTTCTTGCTTATGCCTCCACAAGTGGTGTTGCCTACAATGAAATTGTAGGCAAATGCCTCTGCTCCAGTTGACTACTATGCGCTGTGGTGGGAATACTCTTTCCCTGCTCACTGATATCCATGACCATGTTGGCCTGGCTGCTAGGCTGCCTGCCCTCTATTCTGAAAGGATCTCCCCTGGTGGACTGGTAAAATGCTGGAGTTTTTTTTTAAAAGGTTAAAAACTTTTTAAAAAGGTTTTAAATGTTTTTTTAAAAGGTTAACTAATGGACAGGAAAATGGGGTGTGGTGGCTCAGCGGGTAAGATGCCAGGCTTGTCGATCGGAAGATCGCAAGTTTGGAGGTTCGAGACCCTAGCCCCACATGATGGAGTGAGCTCCCGCACTCACCCCAGCTCTTGCCAACCTAGCAATTCGAAAGCATGCAAATGCAAGTAGATTAATAGGTACCATTTTGGTGGGATGGTAACAGCGTTCCGCATGCATCATGCCGGCCACATGACCGTGGAAGCGTCTTTGGACAACGCTGGCTCTTCGGCTAACAAATGGAGATGAGCACAGGCCCCTAGAGTCGGACACGACTGCACAAATGTGCGGGGGGAACCTTTACCTTTTTAATGGACAGAAAGGCTGGGGTTGGTCTGTTTCTGTGTTTTTCTTTTTTACAGTTTTATCAGTGGATCCATGAAATGGTAGGTCTTTTCCTTTTCTTTAACCAGGTGAAATTGACAAATGTTCGGCCAGGTTCCTCTTCTGGCACACGTGTCAATAAGAACAATAAAACTGATATTTTCTTTTTCTTCTTTTCCCTCTCCACTGGTAGACATGGTGGATGGGAAAGTGCCAAGCACAAGAAGGAATCAATGGAGGCAGCTCATACAAAAACCACGTGTCCTTAAAAACTTGTTCCCAAAAAGAAAATATGTTTGCTTTCCTGGCATGGGTAGCAGGGGTAAAAAAGCAAGGGAATCCATCAGTCAGGGTCTTGTGAGACTAGGCTGAAGCTGCCATGACCTAAAGATGAAGCAGGCACCTAAGCAGAAAGGACAAAAAGCCAGGAATCTTGTCTAAAAGATCCCTTCAGGGAGGTAGATAAGAAGGAAGCAAGTCATTAAGGAAACAAAGGAAACATGTCACCTGAACCAGACAAAGGAAGTTGGGCCTGAGCACATGGAAACCCCCACCCATCCCATCAACAGCTAGGAGACTTGTAAATTAACAAAGCAAGAGTAGCTGCCAGTCTTGTGAATCAACAAAGCAAGGACTTTTGGGAATAAAAGGGGTCCCAAAGCCCGCCCACTCCTTGAGTCGTCTTTGGATCCAGACTTGGAAGCTTCCATCCAAAGTGCCGCTGTTGGCGACACACCAACGGCAGCAGCGGCGGTGGCGCGGGGGCACATGGGGGGGAGCACGCGTGCACAGCGGCGGTGCACGGCGGCGGTGTGCATGGCAGTGGTGGGAGCGGCAGCACACGTCGTCGTCATGCATGGCAGCGGCGGCAGTGGCGGCGGCCTCGCTAAAACGCGGAAGTGCTGATGGCGCACCGCTGCCATCTTTGCTGCCGCCGTCGCCATGCACACTCCGGTGCCACACGCGCCCCCGCGCCGCCGCCACACGTGCCCCCGCGCCGCCACCACACGTGCCCCCATGCCGCCACTTCGCAACACACCAAACTCTGTGTTGCAACACACTAAAGTGTTGTGACACACAGTTTGAAAAGCTATGCTCTAGCTAGTGCCTGACAGCCTAGTTGAAGGAGTGTGTGTGTGCATGTGAGAAAGAGCAAATGTACCTTACAACCAGTAAAGTTTTGCTGTTACTTTAAATTCACTGGGTCTCCGTGTATTACAAAGAACCTGTTGTGCCTCAGTGTTCGGTTGGAAGTGATTTGTGTGTGTCCCTAATTATTTCCCGGCTGTTGACCAGGGCTGTGTGTCTTGTCTGCTCAAGCCGCACCTACCTGGAAAACCCAGGCAAAAAGCAGGTGGGGCTGACAAGATCCGAGTGCCTCAACAGGCTGTGAGTGTGCGAGTGACCATAAGCCGAACCTGGGAGCAGCGTGTGACAGTCTGTGGTTACTGCCATCCAGGCAGAACATCTGGCCAGCATTTTTGTCAATTTCATTTCCAGCTGGTTTATGCATGAGAAACAAGCAGTTTAAAGCTGTCATGTAGAAGCAGCCATAGTGTCAACTTGTGTGGAGGACATTCGTCCAGGCAGAGGCTGGTTTAAGCTTGATTATTGATTGCCATGTGAGAAAATGCTAGGTCAAAAGAAAGAACTATTTAGGATGAGATACCTATTTGCAATCAGGAGCAGAAGCAGAGTCTCAAAGAAATGAAGGCATGCTTGTAGGAAATGCTGCAAGGCAACCTCAGAGAGAGTACCTAGATCAGGGCTTTCCAAAGTGCCGCCGTTGATGACACACCAACGGCGGCAGCGGTGGCAGCGTGGGGGGGTGCGCGGCGGCGGTGTGCATGGCGGCGGCGGCCTCCGCTAAAACGCAGAAGCGCTGATGGTGCACTGCTGCCACCGCCGCTACCATGCACAGTGCCGCCGCGCGCGCCACCACGCCGCCGCCGTGCACGCCCCCACCGCCGCTTCTCGGTTGTGTTGCGGCACACTAAACTGTGTGTTGCGACACACTAAAGTGTCGCGACACACAGTTTGGAAAGCTATGACCTAGATGAAGTCTCTCCCACCGCAAGCCCGTGTCCCAATCTTTCCTACCTACAACCATGATGTTGAAATCAAATCCGGTTTTCATGGTCTTCTTCCGCATTTGCTCTATGATAGTATCAATCCCAATGTAACCCAGTAGGTTGGAGTTAATACTGACAGGCTTCATTGGTACTACTGGTTTTTGCCGTGGCTCTGGTACAAGCTCAGACATAACTGCTTCAGACTTGGTATCTGCTGAGCCTGCAAATGGAAGGATAATAAAAAATAAATTATGTGCCAAAAGCAAATTGAATATAAGCGTAGGTTCTTGGAGTTGATATTCGTGACCAGTTTGCCCTGGCATGAGTATGAGCCACTGACCATTTTTTGCAGGAACATACAACATTGTCCTCTGTCTGCCCCAGACCATCAGGAAGGCAACCTCCACCTGTCTTTTTTCTGCTATGCACTAAGTGCCACTTCAAATGGTGCTGTTCAGTTCACCTGTTGCCCTTGATTTCACTGTGGCAAATATCCTCACTGTGATTAGTTCCTGTGCACTGTGGCAAGTACGCCCCCTCCCCTCCAGTCACTGATTGCTGCCCTCCACCATCATTATTTTTTTAGGACATTCACTAGTAGAATGGTGAAAAGAGGGGCTTCTTTTTTCAAATCAGTGATGGAAGAGTGAAACAATGAACCTTTTTTTCCTTCCATGATGTTCATTGCTGGAAAGTGGAATTGTGAAATGAGGGACTTGTCCCTTTTGTTTTTATCCAGGTGAAATTGGTAAGATTTCTGCCCCTTTCTCCTTCCACCTTAGGAAAAAGGATAAAATCAATCTTCCTTCCAGGAGGGGTCCAGGAGGGGTAAAGAAGAAGGGGAATCTGCCACTCAAGGGCCATGGCAAATGCAGTCCAAACAGAATAGGCCATCACCATGGCCAAACCAGAAGAAGCGGTTAAAACTGGGAAGGGATTTCATAAAGCAGCTTCCTTTCCAGCCAGGGGTCCAGAAGCTTAAGGCTGCAGTATGGAAAATCTTTCAGGCAGATAAAGATTCAGGTGACTAAACAACCCAAAACTGCAGACCCCTTGAATCTCCAAGGAGACCAATCTCCTCCTCATTAAACCATAAGGGTACTGTATAAAGAAAAGAAGCAGTCCCCAGCCCGATATACACAGGCATTTTTTGTTTGTTTGAAAGGGAAAAGAGCTCACTTGCTGGAGTGTTTGTAATGTATCTATTTTCAACTTAATAAATTTTGCCAGTGAGAGCTCTGTGAGATTCATGCTTGGGGAAAAAGTTTTATGTTTGGTTCAGGCACCTATCAATGACTGCCATTAAATTACTAAATCTGCTTCTGTTTTATAGTAAAATAGAATAACTCCTCTAATCAAAGACCCTTTTCTCTTTATCAGATGGACTCTTCTTGGGCTCTTCTAAGTGGGAAAATAGTTCAGATTAAGGGCTAGTTCACACAGCACACATTCCCCAGTTCTTTTTTTTTTTCATATTTGGGGGCAATGGATACCTCTGGCTGGCCCTGTCATGTAGCAGGATGAAAAACACCAACTGTCAGGCTCCATCCAGATAGTGGGACTGATGAAGGCATGGACTAGTGAGTAAGTGGTACAGCAAATCTAGCCCTAGCAAGGATGCTATTTGAACTTCACTACCTATAGCATCATGGCCAAGTACCATTTAGTGAAAAGAAAAAAAATAGTATGAAATATGCTATATCTCCCCCCGTCTGGGGGAGATAGAAATTCAAATAATAAATAAATATATAAATATATGAAAAGAAAGACATATCAGTTCCAAATACCACAGTGGCAACAGCACTCTGTAATGAAACAGACACAATGTCAATTTTAGGCATTTTCACACTTGAAACAAAATGTTAGCACAGCATCTTCACTCTTTTCTATAGAGTGGAGCAGTTACTTAAACAAAAACTGCAAAAACAGAGATGGAGGTTGGAGGCCAGAATATAGCATGATCAGTCAAGTTCTTTAAAAGTCACTAAGATTTGCTTGAGTGGAAGGGCTTAAAAGCACTTGTAATAAATTTAAAAAATCATGAAATATCAGTCATGGTATTAAACCTTTTTGTACTTCTCACCAGGTAAACACATCAACCATAGGCCTGTGGGGGCCAACAACATAGGAAGGGGCCCAGCTGAAAGCTCTCTTGAGGCCCCCTTCAAAACCAGTCCTGCCACATCTGAAGTCTGAAGACAACCTGGAACATTTGAAAGCATTATTTGTTTACTGCTACTATTACTATTACTACTACTACCTCTGTACTACTATTAAAAAGAGTTCTTTGGATTGATCACTTACCTCTACTTGGTCCCCTCAGACTATTTGGATTAAAATGGCCATGCTATTTCCCAATGCGTTATTCCATGCTGGGAATTATGGGAGTTGCAGTCCAATGTATCTGAGTGACTTACAGAGATCCAAAGTATGATCTAAACTTAATTTATCTTTCATTGACAGAACATCCCCCTCCACCTTCAAATAATTCTTTTTCCTAATATTTCCAGCTACCTTTTCCATTGAATGTCCAGCCTTGCTTCAGTACATGGGTACTCCTGCTTAAGATCTAAGTCAGACTTTGCTTTTCTATAGAAAGGAATCTGCAGACTCTAAATTGAAGATGTGGGAGCCAAATTGAGCTAGCCATACATAACTGGCAGTCTGTTTTTACCATTTCACAACCAGTTTGTGATGTGATTTTTGTGTTGCCAGAGTATCCTCTGGGGCTTCTGTTGCCTCTTTCCTTTCTTTCTTTTCCAGAATCTGAAAAAAATTAAAAACCTATCTCTTACTTTTTTAACCAGAACACCAGGGGCATCCACATGGTTGGGGGTGGGTGGGATAGTAACAAAAAATTGATGGCAACTTTGGTTGACCATGCTGGTAGTCATGGCTGCCATCCCTCCCTCCCCCCTGCCCCCACAGCTCAGTTCTTGGAACTACACCGTGCCATATGCTTGTCTTGCATAGACATAATAGATTTAAATATTTCCAAAGGAAATGCAGCATTTCCTCTGGAACAGAATACTTATTCAGTTCAGCTTCTCCAAACCCTCGGAAGCCACACAGTGCTAGGGCACATTGGAGTTGGTGCCAAACATAAATTGGCGTAACACCCACATGTAGGGTTGCAAGAGAGTTTGTTGTGCAAAAGGAGTTCAAAACTCAGGTATCCTTCCTTAGTAATGGTAGTAGTTTCAGTAGCCTCCTTAAGCTTCAGGCACTAAACAAATTTTAAAAACCTAGGAGGACAACAGCTATAAGTTTAAGTCTTCACAAAACATTTCCTAGTGTATTGATGAATTCTGTGATCTAAGTGCTAAATTAGTTGACAACAAAATTTTAGTTAATTATAAAAAGCCACTATTACACCATAATATGACAACAGAACATATATTTATGGTTATCCTATGTATTTGCCATAGCTTTTTTTTGCTACACATTGAGATCTATCTATCTATCTATCTATCTATCTATCTATCTATCTATCTATCTATCTATCATCTATCTATCTATCTATCTATCTATCTATCTATCTATCTATCTATCTATCTCTATCATCTATTGTCTCACACATACATGAAAAGCATTCTTCTGTCCCCCTTGGCTTTTGCCTGAGTAGCTCCAGATGATAGAGCATAGCCGACATGCCATTTTTCTTGAAGTGTGTGGAAATCTTGACATAAGGGAACTCAAAAGGAAATTGAACATATTCTGGGAACCAAGCTTTTGTTACTGAAATTGTTTCCCTGTAGTTTTCTAATTATTAGTCTTTAAAAACTCTATCCTAGGCAATTAAAGAGTCACAAGATAACAGAGGTTTCCAAAAGTGCTTCCAAACAGCTCCCATTGTTACCAATCAAAGCATATTATGAAGTTATTCTCTTTCTCCTCTTTCCCACTTCCATCTTCCACTCTCTCCTTTCCCTTCTAAATGTATACTTCATGTCTGACGGAAGAAAATACTCATACCAGAGTAAGCCAATTCTATAACAGAAAGTCTAATCTAGAAGCAGTCCAGAACTGTGAAAAAAAATTTATTTCTGTGCAATGCAAAAAACATGTAGCTTTTAGAAGAAACTCTTCTCAAGTAGGTCATAGTCTCATTTTCATGGAAATGTAAGAGAAACTGATAAATTTAAGACTCCATTAAATCCCAAATGCTCAGGACTAGGGCTTCAAAGCTATGTTTGCCTCATCCTTGGAACATAAAAAGACACATTGAAGAAGTGTTCCTGAGTATCTTTTATGTTGTGAGTAATCCCTTCACATGGCTTCTGGGGGGATCTGAACCTTGACTTACATTTTTAAATATTAAAGAAATTACTGTGCAGTCTTATACATGCCATTGCAAAAGTAAGTCCTGTGAAATACAATGGGTTCACTCCCAGAGATATGGGTAACAGATGGCAGCCTCTGTCTTACCCTGTTCCAGCTTCTGGAGCTGGAGCTGATTCTGCCAACAGTTACTCTCCAATCTTTTTCCATATTACATTGAAGCTATATTGAAATATAGGAAAAGACTTGTACCATAGTTCTGTGAATGAATGCTTTGTATGCCGCAATTTGCATGGTTCATTCTCTGCATTTCCACATAAATGGGAAAAATCCCTCCTTGCTAGGTGCTCTGGAGAGCTCTTACTGGTATATGATTGGTGTATACCAATATACTGGCATATACCAGTACACAGTGAGCTCAATGCACTGACTAGGGTCAACTTGCTGATTAGTGTAAGACAGTTTATTGTGTTCCCCTGAAAGACAGCAGGATACATTTCCTTGGACTGCCTATGATGGTGTAAATCAAAAGCGTGCTTTTTTCCCACCATCTTTCAAATTACCACAAAATATCTGCAACTGCTTATTAATACCAGTCCTATTTCTTTCTTCAGCCTTCCCTAACCTGGTGTATTCTCCAGATATACAGCGCTACAACTTCCATCATTCCTGGCCAGAAGAACCACCACAAATGGGGAGGATGGGAAGTGTTAGTTCAACTGACTTGGATGGCTTTAATTTTGGAAAAACTGACAGTTCTTTATACATTTCCTTTGTATTTTGTTAATCTATCATCTCTCCCATTCTTTCTCCTCTGCTAATTTATGGACCTTCTGTTCCTGCTATCCAACCCTGACACCATCACACCCCTTCTTTTCTTTTCCTCTGGTCCAGAGTTGTTTCCACTGCCCACCATTCTAAGTCACTCCAGTCCCAATAAATCTGCCACCCGCAATTACCCACTGGAGAGCCATAGACCAAAACATTTTGCCACGCTCGAGGTTCCCCGTTACCCTCCCACAACCCTTGTTCCAGGCTCAGTGCCTGAGGATTCTTATCTGGGTTCAAACACGAATTTGCTCCGTTGCAAGTGGGTGGCACACACCCCTGGGCCAGCTGGGACGAACGCCCTCCTTCACAAAAGCCTCAGTGTCTGATGCCCAGCAGCAGCAGCAGCAGAGCAGCAGAGCAGCGGCAGGAGGATGCTCCTGCTTCCCTCTTGACACCAGATGGAAAAGATGAATAGGAAGTGTAGCTTCTCCTTTTGGCAGGCTTCCCCTGGGAGCCTTGGATTAAAGCAGTGGCCAGTCTCCATTCCAAACCCAAATGCATAGTTGAGCTGAATGCAAGAGCACAGCATCCCTTCCTGCATCTCTGAGCTCAGCCAGATCCAGAAAACACATGCAAACCCCTGCAGGAACCACCTACCTTTGAACATGAATCTTTCTTTGTCTCTGGCTGTGAACCTTCGGGTGGGGTTTCTCCTGACTTTTTCCTGCCCCACAGACTGCCTATGAGATTCTGGTTGTCTTTGTTTTTTCCGTCAGTGCCTGTACCCCCCTTTCTTTTCTTCTCCAATGAATATTTCAGATAAGCAGAGATGCTGCTGCTACTGCTGCTACCACGATCACGTGATCTGAATATTAAACATCGCTGCAAAATCTCCCCCACGCTCTGCCTCCCTCTCTTCCCAGGATCCAGAGCTCTCATTCAAGCATCTGGGAGACCTTGACTGGATGGATGGGCATTAAATTGTGTGCTGGCTCCTGAAGGGAGGTGCTGCTGGGATAGGAGGGTTAGAAGGAGTCTGGAACATGTCCCCTCCCCATCGCATACAGTATATAAACGCTTCCTTCTCTGCCTGGTCTCACCACCCTCCTTCCTTCTCTCTGTTCCCAGGCAGCCTTCATATGGCTTT
Source organism: Charina bottae (assembly GCA_023362775.1). Taxonomy (NCBI): domain Eukaryota; kingdom Metazoa; phylum Chordata; class Lepidosauria; order Squamata; family Charinaidae; genus Charina; species Charina bottae. The sequence continues at coordinate 35,222,729 of JALMGJ010000006.1, read as the reverse complement.
GTCTGCTGAGCATCTCTGTAGGCAGAGACTAGTTAATGTAAGAGGATCATTAACCCCTTCATCAGTCACAGCATTCACACACAAAGTATTCAGGGATTTTCGTCTTGGCACTTGCTTTCAAACGGGTTATGATAAATCTTCTGTCATTTTGCTTCCATTTAAACCTTCATCGTCGTAAGGTTCTGGCAACGACAAGAGGTAATAAGATACTGTATGGTGAGGCATGGAGTATCTCTCAGCAATGATCTACATGTCAACAATGTTGCAGGCATGGAGAAATCTGCCTTGGTGTCAATTGGAATAGTGCACACTGATGTGTCTCCATGTGCCTATAGGCACCTACGTCCTGTATGTGTGTCTGCACATTTGTCATGATAAGCATAAGTGCCTTGAAAAAGGACATTTCCATCTCTTTAATTCTCCAAGACATCTGGCATCTGCACTTGCTTTGACAGATATGCAGAGAGACACACTATTTGCAGTGGGAAACATTGTGATCCAAGATAAATTCTACAGAACACACATATATATACTGCTTCATGTTATGTTTATATATGTGTGAATTTCCTTGCAGGTACCAGGCTGAACAGGCATGACCTTATGGTAAATATGTTAATATTTCTTCTTTCCAAATATGTATATTTGCAATTCTCACATATGATGTCTGATGCCCATGGGCAATATTTATTAATATACAAAATATTCTGGGTGCTAAAAGAAAGACTAGGAAACAGTATAATTGGACAAGATGTCTACACAGTCATTCCCCATTTAGGTGAAATGAACCATATTCACTGAATTCATTATTTCCTCATTTAATATTTGGAGAACAAGAGTTCAGAAAGGAGATGGATATAATTTGGAGTCAGGACTGTGGATATTATGTGCATTGAACAGGAATGCTTGGCTACAGAGAAACTGTGTATCCAACTGTTAAGTAGAGTGCATGTCAGCACTCTAGGGTCCAGCTGTTGGAATTCCGACCTAGAATGGAAAGAGACCTCCTGGAGACTGTGGTGTTGAAAAACAACTACCAGTCAGCATAGCAAAATTTTCTTCAACCAAGTTCCACCAGACACCACTCGTGGTATTCCTCGATAATGTTCTCCATATTATTTGAGAAATCTGGAATATATATGGAGAAGAACAAGTAGAACAAGGCTGCTGTAGACAAGACTGAGTTAGATGGACCATTTTTTAAAATATCAGGCAGGTTCTACTAGCTGCACTACGCTGTCTAACTAGGAACATGAACAAATGTTCCCAGATTATTTATTTATTTATTTATTTATTTATTTATTTATTTATTTATTTATTTATTTATTTATTTATTGGATTTATCACTGCCCAACTCCCCCAAGGGGGACTCTGGGCGGTTTACAACAGAATTAAAACATTAATATACATTTATAAATAAAACAAAATACATAATAAATAATAATTTAAAATATAATGATCCAAATGGGATCCAAATGGGATCCAAAGGCAGAGTATTCTTAAGTTTATAAAAAGGCTCCCTCAGAGCAAATCTAAGGTGCAAGCTATCTCCAGGTATCTCCAATCTCCTTCTGACCCCAAGCATAATGACACAACCAGGTTTTAAGTCTTTTTGGAAGTCCAGGAGTGAGGGGGACTGTCTGATCTCCGGGGGCAGAATGTTCCAAGGGGCAGGGGCAACAGCAGAGAAAGCACGCTTCTGAGATCCTGTTAGGTGGAACTCCTTAACTGATGGGGTCCGTAGCATGCCCTCTCTGCATGCCCGGGTGGGACGGGATGAAGTGATGGGGATGAGACGATCCCTTAGGTATCCTGGTCCCATGCCATGTAGGGCTTTAAAGGTGATAACCAACACCTTGAATTGTACCCGGAAGCAAACTGGAACCCAGTGCAGCTCACGCAGCAAAGGTGTTACGTGAGTCCTCCTTGGGACACCCAAAACTGTCCGCACGGCTGCATTCTGGATCAGTTGTAGCTTCCGAATATTCTTCAAGGGTAGCCCCATGTAGAGCGCATTACAGTAGTCTATGTGGGAGATAACCAGGGCATGAGTGACTGTTTGAAGGGCCCCTTGTTCCAGGAAAGGGTGTAACTGACGCACAACTTGAAGTTGTGCAAAAGCTCTCCTGGCCACGACTGCCACCTGCTCTTCAAGCAGGAGTCGTGAGTCCAGGAGGACTCCCAAGTTACGCACCGGGTCTGTCTGGGGTAGTGCAACCCCATCCAGCATTAAAGATGATAATTTCCCAGGAGTCGAGGAGCCATTAATCCACAGCCACTCCGTCTTACTAGGGTTCAGCTGAAGCCTGTTTTTCCCCATCCAGGCCCCTACAGCCCCCAGGCACTTGGACAGGACGGTCACTGCATCACTTACTTCACCCGGGATGGAGATATACAACTGGGTATCATTGGCATATTGATGATACCTCACCCCGTGGTGTCGGATGATCTCTCCCAGCGGTTTCATGTAGATGTTAAAAAGGAGTGGAGAGAGTACCGAGCCCTGTGGGACCCCACAAAGAAGGGCCCGCGGACTGGATCTCTCGCTCCCAATCAACACCGACTGGCCCCGGCCTCGGAGGAAGGAGGCGAACCAGCGTAAAACCACGCTGCCCACCCCCAACTCCCTAAGCCGTTCCAGAAGGATACCGTGGTCGACGGTATCGAATGCCGCTGTATTATCCTTCCTTCACTTGGCTCGGGCTCTCATATGTGAACCAGCCACTTATTGTGTTCACAGACAGTTGGAAAAATGACTATTCTGCTCCTAAGCACAGGTCTCTCAGAAATGGCTATTGTCACTTGACAGTATAACACATAAACTGTGACAGTATAGTCACTAAAGCCATCTTCAGCTGAAATGATATTGAGTAGCATAAAAGTATCAGGTGAGACAAAGAACCAGTCTGACATGAGTGTAGTAGTTAAATGACTGATTTGCTGCAATGTGATTACCTGCTTTGTTTGGTCTGCATATGGATTTGAATAGCCTTTCTATGTTTACTGAAATTCTGGGAGCTGCAATTCAACATATCTGGAGGGCACAAAGTTGGGGAATGCTAGTTTACAGGCTACAGTATTTAATGCTTATTTTTAAAAATTAATTTTGTCTTGCTTTCTCTGTTCTATATTGTCTGTCCTTTTCTATATAGAGGTTTGTATTTCCATGGACTCTTGAATGATATTTGGAAAGAAGATAGTTACAAATCTTTTAAACAAATAAACTATTAAAGTCATCTACTTTATAAAGGTGATGGCACTGCCCTTGGATTTCAATCTGGGAGTGTTTGAAGCTGCTTGTAGGTGGTCTATCCTTGCTGGATCAGTTGCTTGCCTCTGGACTACCAGTCCTGCTAGCAGAACAAAAGAGATCTCTAAGGGTGACATGTAGTCAAAGCAAGGAATACAGAGCCATATAGACCAATAATGGGTTTAAAGCAACTTAACGTGTCTACTGAGGTTTCCGTAATGCTAATTGTCCCCAAGCAGGTGCCCTCCAGACGCTTTTCCCAGATAGAGCCAAAGGCCATGCTAGTTAAAAATTCTAGGAGTTGAAGTTTAAGAATACCAAACTGGTGAAGAGGATCAGTGATGAACAACCTGGGGGCCTCAGGTGTCCCAAGTCCCAATTTTGGGTCCCTGGAGGCCTCCAAAGTGCACCACTGAAATTTAAAGGCAACCCTTGCCATGTTCGATTACAGAGATTTTATTAAACAAGGGGCTTAAATAATTGTACCTGTTAACCTCGTTAATCCTCCATCCCATGAAGAAAAAAGAAACAAATGTTCATTGATGCCACTGTATCACCATCATGCCGCCTCTGATTTTTTTTTTAGATGCACCCCTCCACCCCGCAAGTTACTTGTTCTGGGTGGTTTTATGTATAGACAGAATAATATGAGAGAGAGAAAAAACAATGACACAGATAATTCTGTGAGAACTGGGTCTGATTTTATATTTCTGCAGAGCCCCTGGTCTGAGATAGTAAAACAATATTCAGAATACAGAATACAGTATCGTGGAACATGCAATCCATGTTATGCCATTATTAAATGAGAGGCTACTATCAATGATCCCATATATGTACAACAATATATAGCAGCACTTACCCCTTTGGGACTCACATTCTGACTCAGTTGCATTTACCACAGGAACGGCTGTGGAATTTGCCATAAAACGGTGGTCCATACCAGCTTGCTCTTCAGGACCCTCCTGAGGAAAGGAAGGGAGTATCTTTACAGATTTTGCGAAGCCCTGGAGTGTGACTCTTGGAATGCCATTTCCGTCCAGGGAAACCAGGGCTTCGTGTACAGCTTCTGCCAGGATAGAATTCATAGGATCCTTTCCCACGGTTTGGGTATGTGCCTGAGGAAGATGTGATGGAAAGCTATCAAAGCCTATTTTTTTCTCTGAGTCTGGTGTTTCTGTCTCTGAACTCTGGACTGCATCTTCAAGGCAGGAGTTGGTTTGTGAATCAGGAATGAACTCATCTGTACTCTCTGGCAAGGTTTGTGGTCCAGATAGCAGCTGAGAGCATGGCAAAGGCTGGTTTCTGAACCTCCCTGGGGTTCCCTCTCTCAGGGATACCTTCTGGAATTCCCTTCTTGCCATGGGATGCCAAATGAGTCGCCGGCTGGTTGGAGGAGTGCTGTGGCTTTGATGAAAGGTAAAAGAGATGGAGCTGAGTTTCCGTGGTTCCAAACCATTGGCTGCTGTCTGCTGAAGTGACTGGGATCTGGTGGGAAGAGGACATGATACCAGAACGTCATGGCTTCGTGGAGGTTTGGGAGGAATAAGCCTGGAAGCAGGTCTGGGAATTCCTTTGCCCTTCATCAAAAGAGTCTGTTTGGGGGAACCCTGCATGAATAAGGAGTCCTTTTTCAAGCCAGGGCCAACAGACCCTAAACCCCCAGTCCCAGGTGAGCGAACTGAACATCCTGGGATGCGGCTGCAATGAGATGAGGCACCTAAGGTTGGGATACACCTTCGGATCCTGCATGGGGAGGGAGCACAGCCTTTATCCATCATGACTGGTGATTGCCTTTGTTCTTCCTAATGAAATAAAATCAGGTGAAAGATTAAAGAACAACAGCACCAAAAAGAGACAACTCGACACAGCCCCGACCCATGTCCTTTGTTCTGCCAATTGAGGTACTCTTACTCGCCCTGGCCATTGTACTTTCAGAGAAATTGGGACATTGCATATGCAGGAATAAACCCAATCAGCTTTTTTTTTTTGAAGCGGTAGATATAGTCCTTTATGCTCTATACCTAACCACGGAAATGGCAGGAATGGCTTTTAAAAAGCAGAAGGTGTTAAGGACACAGCTTCCACACCTGCTTTTTTCCCCTTTGGGAAAGCCATTACTGTAGTGTGACTGCTAATTGTATGAAAAATTTCCCTTCGGTCACAGTAGGGTGTGAGGACTAAGGATTTTGAGTCCCAGAGAATATTGTTCTCACAGATCAGCTATTTCTATTGGAAGAGAGCTTTGATCAGAGGCAAAGCTCCAGTTCCACCATTACAAGTAGCAAGTACAGGGGTCGGACAGTCGAGAACAGAAATTTAATCCTCTGCCCAGCTCTCAGTTCAAGTTTAATTGCAACACCCCTTTGCCCTTTAATTATAATCAGCCAAAACACATATTACAGTTGCGCTACTTATGTGGAATGTTTAATATAATTAACTTTCTTGTACAAGATTTTCAACTGGAATGCAGGAAAGGGGTCTAATCCTTTCTCCTACCCGAAGTCCCTTTCCAGGTCTCTTTCTCACCCAGTTACTCTTAGCCCCAGAAGGGTCTTTCTGGAGGAGTGACCAGGCCTCACCTCAGTTCATACTGGAGCAGCCTGCAATTACTGTTGCTGCTCCTGCAAAAAAATATAATAATTTGGGAGCACCCTCATAATATGATGTTTGGTTCTAAGACCAGAATAATCAGAATTGTCTTAGTGCAGAGGTGGGCAATCAGGTTTTCAGCATTTATTTTGTTTTTGCTGGACCCTTGAGTTCTAGCAGCTGGAATCCATCACAAAAGATGCATATCTCAAATAATTCTGAGCTTAGGAAGTTGGGGGTACCAAACTGAACAGAGCTCATAGTCCTTCCATAGAAAAATTCACCTCTTGTTATGCCAATCATTCTTCACTTCAACAGACGCTGTTTTGCTAATATTGTTAAACAATTGGGAAAACCTCACTGCTTTCCCTGAAAACCACCCAAGGATCTGCCAACAGATAGAAAACTATTTTTGTTAGCTATATCCTAACTGATGAAAAACACAAATACTTTTAAATATATAAGGATCATCTGTGGCTTGAATCATGTCAACTGGATTTCTATTTTCTCAGTGGAAACGTTTCGCTCCTTATCCAAGGAGCTTCTTCAGACTGAAGAAGCTCCTTGGATAAGGAGCGAAACGTTTCCACTGAGAAAATAGAAATCCAGTTGACATGATTCAAGCCACAGACTGTTCCACCTGGATGACTGAGAACCTTCATCGACATAAGGATCATCTGTACTGAATTGCTGACATTTTCTCCGCAGCGCTATTGAATATTAGTAAAGAATTTTGTAGTACTCTAATAGACACATACAGTACTTCATTTTCCCTGCTAGACACAATATATTAAAGACCTTATTATAAGTTCAGTTCTCAAGTTTTAATATAAAGCCTATGGCTAGAAGAAAACCATAAACTGGGGAAACCATAAACTGAAAAGCAGAGCTGACGACCGCGGCGGAATGAAGAGCTGGTGAGTAAACCGGCCCTTCATAATTTTTCTCTGGACAAGGAGAGGACTTGAGTTCATCCACAAGTGCTCCAGACAGTTGCTCCTCGTGAGGAGACTGCAAGACAGCAGCCTCCGGAGGGTTTATTGCTCTGGGAGATGGGGGAATAGCCATCTTGCTCAAACCAGAGTTGGTGCCTTTAAGGACACTGGGTTTGCATACTTCCTTTTCTAATCACCTTCAGAAATTGCTTCTTAACTGCTTTTCAGCTATTAGCAACCTTTGGATTGACAAGTTTTATAGCACCGGCTGAGTTTCGTTCAATCCTTAGTGAAAGAAGTTTTAACTATAAGTTTAAGAACTTATTTTTTTTTCTGGAATAAATAGCAAAAGGGTGATTGAAACTTTGATTTTAGAAAGTTACAAACGGACCAAGGGTCCAGATAAATTTGAAATAATATTTTGGAATTAATTATAAAGAATCTTGTTTGAATTCTTTAAAAAAATAATAAGATTTTAAAAATTGGACACTAGAGGGAACTAGAAGGAACTAAAGATTACAATTAAAGGAGAAGAACACTCGCTAATACAGAATGAAGCAAAATATTTTAATGTTGGACTTATTGAAGGATATTTTTGAACAATGGATCCAGAAGTTAATTTTAAGAGTGTCTGCCTCTATAGATAGACTGTGTTTAAAAGATGCTATGGAAGAGGGACAAGTATTATCTGACATGATTGAGACTGATTTGAAAGTGGATTTAAAAATGACAGGCTACAAGAATGACATGGAAAAAGATGTTACACTGGACATGCAAAAGAAACCGGCTGATGTCTTAATAATTCAAATGGATATACAAATAACAAACCTAGAGAGTGACCTGGATAATTTTCCTATACTGGATTTACAAAAGAGGCTTGTTAAAGCTTTGAAGAATTTTGTGAGAAGGGACAAAGAAAAAATGAAAAAAAAAAGTTCTAGGACATTATTTGAAGGGACTAAAGATCAAGATTGCTAGAAGTAAAAGGAAGGAATATAAATTTGGTTTATTTGATCAAGGTTAAAATAAATAAGTTATCTCTGGTAACTCTTAATGGACTTTTGCTGACATCAGGACTGAAATGACGAGGTTTTATGGATTTGTTTATAGATAAGAGACGGGATATGGGAAGAAGAGATCATTTGTTGTATTTTAAGAGAAGGTGATATGTTACTAAAGTTGTTTATACAGTAGCTGTGATGAAGGGGGAAGTCATTTCTTTATATATTTCTTTTCTTTTTCTTTACTATATTATTTTTTTTCTTTTCTATTTTTCTTTATATTTTTGTCCTTTTTTCTTTTCTGCACCTTCTATTTTTTCTTTTCTTTTCTTTTTGTTTGCATTAGTTTTCATTGTTGCAAATTGTAATCTTTAATAAAATTACTATATAAAAAAAGAAACAAGAAATACAGTTCCTGGTTGTCACTCATCCTACTTTTATTGCTGATACAGGTTTAGTTATCTTTTGATATTCTTTTAGTCATCTACAAATGCTATTTGATCAGGGGTTCCAGTGGAAAGAAAGAAACATGTACCTACAGCAGCTGTTACCATGTCTTCCAATATTCTCTAAGTTTTAGTCCCTAAGGGATTTTGAAGAATATCTGGTTGGGAAAGGCTGCTGTATGCCATTGAAAGAGATAATCTCTAAGGCCTCTTAAAAGCTCTTGGGTCCAATATATAGCTTGGCTATTCTGATCCTTCATCTCTTATTTTCTCAAAGGATTCTTACACTGAAAGAGAATGATAAGTGCTTACCTGGAATTGTAAAGGTGGGAAGCAGTTGAATGCTCATCAGTGAACTTCCCAGAAGAGTCTTCCATAAATTGCAAAGGATCCCAGTAAAATGTTTACATGAGCTTTAATAAGGCATATCAACTCTAAGATATACAAACCTCCTGGATGCTATGAAGAATATGTTTGTCCTTCCTTCAAATATTTTGCCCTTCTCTTTCTCTGCCCATTCTCTTTTAACTGTGGAGTGTTTCCTCATCCTCTTTAAGTGGGAGAAAGAGGATCTGGGGAGCTGGGTGCAGAGGCAAGGAGTGGGCACAAGCATTGAATGAGAGCACTCATGGACAGCTTTGAATTGGAAATTGTATAAAGGGAAGAAGTAGATTTTAGAGATCTCAGTGCATGTAAATATCTAGGAACAGCATATAACATTACTCTTTTAAAGCATTGTACAGACAATAAATATAGGAAAAGGCACTGTATTATAGGATTCTTCCTCACTGCTGCATTGACATGCATTCCTTTAGTCACTGAGTTGGCAAAAAAAGTATGCCAGCCAAATCGTGTTGCACCAATAGCTTCAGTGACAATGCTGGTGACTGGTGCTGTCCTTACAATTTCAATATGAGACCCTTTAAAGGCAGCAATTGCTGGAGTTCCCTGGCTGCATTTTCCCTCCTACCAGCATTACCTGACAATAGGAAAAACAACCACCAATTGCTGTCCTTAACATGTGGTAGGGTGGGCTTGGGCAATTGTAAGCCGATGCCTGGGGTGGAGCTTTTAACCCCTTTCAAGTTACCCGAGTGATACGTAGCTAACGAAGAAGTAAGCGGTGCTACTGACCTGTCAGCTTGGGTTATTTCTGAACACAGATCTACTGCCCTTCTGAAAGTGTGCTGAACCTGTTTAACTTGTGTCTAGTTGTCTTCTAGAAGAATGCTAAACCCATGTATGCTGGTTGCACATGAACAAGGGGATGTGGGCTGAAGCGTGAGGGAATAATAGCCTCAGTTATTATCTCTTCCCATGTAGCAGAGCAGGCATACGTTGGATTATTTTTATTGCTAAATGAATGGATGGAGATTGGATGATTGAAGGTTAGTATCACTCCTGTGTCATAAGCATATTACTATTTGATCTTGGACAGACTGTAATCTCTACATAAGGGTAGCATGACCATGTGAAGAAGAGTTGAAATTGGTAGAACTTGAAAAAGATACATATTTCTCTACAACTTAGAAAACACCATGTCATGTTTAGATATTATAGATCCAGACATTTTTATAATACCCCTGCTTCTCTGGTAGAGGCCTGAAAGGAACAGCAGTCTTCAAAAGCAGCATTTTAGTTTTTTAAGTATATTGGCATGTTTGAAAGAAAACTTATGCAGCTGTTCAATGAATGCTTCCCTGGTCAGTTATTCCTAGCCCAAGAGGACAAATAAACGAAGTAACGTACACAGGGTTAAGTTGCACTTGAAAAGGGGTGGTGAGTATTTCCTGTTATTTCTCACTAATAATTTATGAATGCATACAGTCTTATTAAAATAGTCTTTAGCTCTATAGTGTCTTCACCTATTTGTCTTGGATTCTGGCTTCTGCCTGATTTAGGTTTAGTTCTGAGGCATTATTTGAGTGTTTTGAATAATCTATAGCAGCGTTCATTAACTTGGCTGAGGATTATGAGAACTGAAATGCAAGGTACCTGGGCAGAAATTTTGGGGAAAGTGACCTAGAGCCTTTGACTTACATAGTAGATCTATCCAGTTTCATATGCAAAGAATGTATCTACCGAGTCATGCCCATTTCCATCCATCCAGTATTGTTTACAGGGCACAAGAGCAGGAACGGGTAGAACAATATGCTTTTTGTGTAACATTTGAAGGGCTTAGAATCCTAGCATTACTTCCATTCCAGACCTTTGAATCTCCCACATGCTTGCTAACCTAACTCTTTAACCACTGGAAAAGTCAAAATAACCACCATAAGCCAATGATGTATGGTTTCCTTACTTTTAGGTATTAGAATCATACTATATAAAAGTTTATCTGTGCAGCATTTATAATATTAATGCCAGATTATAATTTTATTTAAATGGTAACACTGGAATACCAGATCTGGGCTGCAAAATCTGGATGATACTGGATGATGGCAGAAAGATACAGAAAAAGAGTTTTTTTGCTTCCATATAACCATCTTCCATATTTTCTAGCCCAGATCGGCTAGCCCTGGTTTATCTCCATAGCATAATTCAATATATCTTTACTCTCAACTGATAGAAAGTGGAGAGCAAAAATTTTGTTCCTTATATTGCATCCTCTCTTTTATTTAACAATGGAATATGAGGTTATAAATCCAGTTTTAAAAAGAGGCAAGAGGTTCACCATTTGAAAAATGAGACAAGACAGTGGTCATTTCAGTTCCTTTCAGTAATAATATATCACAAATTAGCCTATATGGGCATTCATATTAGGTTAGTATAACTTGCATGGGATCTTAGAATACATGATTGATTATTGGTTGCAAGTATTGCAACTTGTTAAGATATTTGTGATGTTGGGTTCTTGGTGTTCTCCGAGCTTGCTTTTCTTCTTGCAGACATTTCATCAACAGACCAGGTAACATCATCAGTGCAAGGGAGAGTGAAGTTTGCTGGTTATTTATATATGGTAGTTTGTCCTACCAACCTTGATTGGGGTAAGCCACATATATTCTGAGCTACATATATTCTCTACTATTGCAGATATTTGTGAATTTGGATGTTAAATTTTTCAAGAAGTCCCATCCTGGGACTTCTAATAAACAATGGCTTGTTTATTAGAATGGCTATGAATTCATGCAAATGTTGACTATATTCATAAAAGTACATGGGGCCAAACTATACATACTACAATCATACAATTTAAATAGAAGAAAAGCAGGCAGATGCCTTGATTTTGTATGTATTCCTGCTCTGGATTAAAGCCTGCACCAGTTTTGTAACAAATAACCCTCTTCTGCATGCTTTTTGTCCCTAAAAAAGTGCTATATTGTATGTGTGGGTAGGCCTCCTATTCACCTTCATTCAGTTGGTCTCTATGGATGAGTCTTCATTAGCCATACCACTGCACACTTCTGACTATACTAAAAATAATAGTACATCATATCAAAGTGTTTTCTGATTACTTAAAAAGGTATGTATTATAAGTAATTTCATCAGTGAGTTAGCCTATATTTATTTAGATTAAGGATTATGTAAATAACAAAGTCTAGTTACAAGTTTTCCAAATGTAAATATTGCATTAAGACTTTACTTATCAATTTTTGGTACTAATATAGAAAGAGAACAATTATTTTCCAAATTAAATCGCATCAGAATTTAGATTTGCATTCATACATGGTAATTTTGCTGTCTGAATGTAATGGTACTTACTTTTCTAAGTTCTTATAATTTAACATAACATGCTCCTGCGAGAATTATTAAATTATCTTGGTGGCATTTAATATATGACTGAGCCTTTAATGTGAATTGTATGCATATTTTATCTGTCTTTTATGTGTTGGTATTCTACTGTATTTATTGTGTATATTTTCAGGGCCGAAATGCAAGGCATGAAAATAAATAAGTTCGACTTCATTTTTATTCTTTCTGATTTAAAAAGAAATTAACACATTTTCATGGGCCCTAAGCACTATGCCTCTTGGGCTTAATGGATTGGTCCTGCAATTCATATAGCTGGTTATGTACATCAAAAAGAGGAAGCTCTTTCTCGCAAACAGGACAGTAGGCTACATTGTGCTTATGTAAACTTGTATATTGTGAAAGGAACAAAACACTAAGATACCGTATTTGATTGACTCTGGATTGTTTATTAGAATTCTAAGCCTGTTCAAAATAAGCATACCATTATAAAGCACAACCATTAACATTACAATACATTTCATCAGAACAGTTTATACTGGCAAACAAGTCAAAGTGATAATCTACTTTGCAAAATACCACATACAAGGTGCTATTTTAGATTTTATTTTAGTTTCTGAAGCAAATGAGTAAAATTCATAGTACTAGATTATTTGACAGTGGGAGAAAATGGTAATACAGACTATCATGGTGGAAGCTATGGTCACAGGTTATTAATCTTTCTGCTGACCTGTGTCCCCTGCAAAGTATTCTCAAAAGCTTCATTCAATCTAACCATCTCTTAATTATTAAACTTCAGAGTTCCCTCAATATATAATATTCTGTAAGAATATTTCATAGATTTTATCTGCTATTAGAGTGACAAGGATATAGGGAAAAACTGGATCAAAGTTTGAAGCTTTGGTTTAAGATAGCCATCTGAATGGTTTCTATACCTGGACCAATGCTATAGAGTTTAATAGTCTGACACTGTTAGGAGTTAGCGTCATTGGCCATTTTGTATGATTGTGGTGGCCTAGAAATCTGATAAATAGATCGGCAGACAAAATTCTAAGGTCCATAGTTCTATAGGGAGCCTCCTTCTGACCACCACAACCTATAGCCCTCAGCACTTTTTCCCTGGAAGTGAACTGTATGGTACTACTTATCTGTACTCTCCCTAACAGGCAAATAATCATGACTGAGAAGGAGCATAGTGTGCACTCACCTTGTGCTTTACCCTCCTGGTCAGTTGTTAAAACTGTACAAGGCTTACTTAGTGAAAAGCTCCAATCACCCTGTGAACATCACATGGCAAGCACAGCTGCATAGCTGTTCTCTGAATCAGGACCCACTGGATGTATTCACCTAACTTTGTAAGGTGTAATTATGTCTTACTACATGAACATAATTATAACAGCTCTAAGGCAGAGAATCATGAGCACAGTGCAGTTCACCAGTAAATAATCTAGTCCAGAGAATGAAATGCCTTTTTAACTAGGCTGAGCATATTTCCTTGAGATAAAAACGGGACGTTGGGATGGCAAATATTCCGTATTCATGAAAAAGACAGGGGTCCCTGCCCCCCGGTCTGCGCAATTGGCTCTCGCCTGCAAACCCCGCCCCCGGTCCACACGATTGGCTCCCACCTGGCCAATCGCCCTCCTCTCTGCCTCTCCACCCTCCTTTGCTGCGCGCTGATAGGTGGGAGGGCTTCCTCTTCCGGGCTGCCTCCAATTGGCAGCTCCGGCTCGGATCCTCCTTCTACACCATTCCCGCTGGGTTTAAAAAACGGGACAAAATTGAGATTTTTATCAAAACGACGGGACAGTTGAAAAATACTAAAAAAACGGGACTGTCCCGTTCAAAACGGGATGTATGGTCAGCCTATTTTTAACAATTCTAAGAAGTCAGGACAGCTGGATTCAGTCCCAGGACCCATCCAACTTCCATACTCCCAACAGTAGATCAGCATTGTTAACAGCATTAATCAACTCAGGGGACACAAAAATGGGATATTCCAGAGCTGTTGACGTTACACTGTCAAGTAGCAGGTTCAACTCTCATTGAGGAAAAACAATGCACACTTTTTCTTTCTAAGCAGACTTTGGTTTAGGGGAAATATTTGAAAGATTCCCAGTAGTCCAAATAAATACAACTCATGATGCTCCCATCACCCATTTTTTAAACTAAATACATTGCTTCTGGGTTTGAGGCATTTATGTTTTTCTTTGCAAAATGTTTCTTTGCTGATAATAAAATAGCTAGAACTAGAACAGATCTGGCATCCAAAAATAAGTACCACATATGTCAAATTGACCTAATTTTGTACAAATACTGTATACATGCACTTCAATGTCTGTTTATTCAGCATTAATGCTTAATGTTTTCTATAGAATGTGCTTCCTAGTTAAATGCAGTTAGGATTACAGTTTTTTAATCTGAAATATCAATATTTTAAATTTTTTATTAATGAATGGTTTTAAGAATGACGTTCATTTCAAAATCAGATCCAAAGACCTACCTGTTATTTTAATCATAAAATATGTGTTATTTCTCACAAAAGTTGCATCACGTGGAGTACATGGCTGTCCATTTCATGTGTGCTGTAAGTATGAGCTCAGAGCTAATACTGGTGTTATATTTACACATGAAGTGTTCATAAGGAAGCTGGCACTTTATGGACAATACAAAACTTGGCAACAGTTAAAGAGTTAAGATTTGGCGCACAAAACAGGAAAAGCAGCCAAGGTTTGAGATGGTGCAGCTACTGGCCTTCAAAGTGTTGTTGGAGTCCATCGGGCCCAGTCAAATGGGTATGAGCAGGGATTGTCAAAATTCGATAGTAGCTTAAAGGCCAGCCGTGTTCCAATCTCTCTCTTCTAAACTAATTCTCAGTAGCTTTTGAAAAAACAGAATTTATTGCCTCCTCTTTAAGGGGTAGTTTAAAAAATTCCATTTTAACACACAACTCAGTCACATTGCAGTTTTGTCTATTTAATTTGTTTTCTGATAATAGTTAATAGAGGTGAAATTTAAAACATATTGTGGATTTCATACCAGTTGCCTACGTGAAAATGGAGTTTCTTCATTTTCCCCTTACAATAGAAAGTATAGAAACAGAACAGAGATCTCTCAAATGTTAACAAATCTCTCATTCAATATTTGATAATGAAGGGCCCTTGGGGGATGGAAATGCTGCAAGAGAATTGATGAGCCTCATAGCTGTCAAGGTCAAAATTAAGATTACTAGACATACTGATCTGAATGGCTGGGTTCATCCCCCATTTTAGCTGGTTAGTAGGATAAAAAGCATTGGTTACTCGCAGCACATATCCATACCAATTATTTGGATTTCCACTGAAATCAAAGCACCTACAGAAAGCTGACATAACTGCTTAATCACTCCTTAATGGTTTCTTTGACACTCTGGGTAATGTTATACTCAAGTGCAATATGAAAGCATGCTCACCACATTGACTCATGATGGATGTTGGACATGCTGCAAATGCATCCCATTTTTATATCAAGTGATACAGCCCTGAGGGGAAAAAACTTGGAACAGGAGAAAGGTTGTGAAGGTTTAGTGCAAATCAGTGCCATAATGCCGCTATGCCCATATATCGCCACTGTACATTAGCTATGAAGGAATACTGACACCTGTTTCAAAGTCTTACATTTGTTAATAAGATACTTATTGCTACCCCATTGCTCTGTCTGGGGGTTGTTCATTTGCATTGGTAGTCTAGTTGCCACAAAAGAGAATCAAGGCCCAGAAAGAAGTCTCTAAGTATCACTCAGAGACTATGGCTGTAGCTAGCAGCAGTACTAACGGATAGGTCACAGACAGAGAAAAATGGCTATTTATATACAGTGATGTGAAGAGGAGGATATTATCTTAGGAACTTTATGCTGCTACTGTTTCATTGTCTCCTTATAAAAATATATCAGTATCCCAATACAACAAAGGTGATATAAATGTAGAAGCAGGCTTATATTGGTATACCCTTTCTGGCTCAGTCAAAGGATGCTGCACTTACTGGTCTTGCACAAACGCATGCTTCCTTGCCCCTTCCCCCACCCTACTATAAATACATGACAATTTGCCACCCTTTGATATCATCAAAAAGTTGCAATCGTAATAGAAAGTCTGGCCCTTTTGTTGCATGTGCAAGAATCTCTGAACTGGGAGCACTTAACATCAATTTAACCACATTAGAAAATTTATCAGACACTTCAGATACTTAAAATGACACACACAGCACATGATTCCATGCCAGGAATCCATTTCGCTGTTTCAGCCATTTTTAGAAATGGAAGTTATCTTACCTGTTCTGTGCATTTGAAGCTAAAGAAGTTCCATGCAAATGTTGCTTTAAGTAATGAGACCTGGAATGATATTCGCATTAACATAGCAAAAGGGCTTTGAGACAAGTTCCATTCTGTACAAAAACAATACTGCTCTTCAATAATACTAATAGTATCCTCAGACACCTACCATAAATCACATATAGTATAACAAATTGCAGTGTATTACACTTAAATTCAGTCACTGCTGAAAAAGTGGTCATCTGTTTTCAAGTAAAAGCAATGACTGGCCATGTGATTTGAACCCATGACAATTCATTCTGAACTGGTCAGAAAAACAAGAGGAAGGAATTAAACAAAGTCCTTCTGTGCTATGTAGTTGTCAGGGTCTATGGCACTGCATTAGACAATGGAAGATGTAGAATGTTATGAAGTGTAGGAGAGGTAGACGTGAGAGGAGATTACAGATGTAGAAAAGATCTGTACGCTACACTGTGAATTCCAATGAAGCATCTGAGGTATAGAAAGATGTCCAATATTTGAGGAACCGTGAAGTAGAGTATACAGATACTATAGTAACCATGTTTATACATTCTTAACTTGGAATGTGTACATGTGAGCATATTGAAGAAGCAGAGGCACGTGTTCCTAGCATGGAATGCGTACAAGAAGAGCTGGTGATTATAGCATAATACCTCACAAAGATGCAATAAAGATATACATTTAAATTATGTATTAAGTTGGCACAACTTGAGACACTGTGTAACCAGGGGAATAAAACTCACTCTGCAATCTGTGATGCCCTAATGCAATTCAGAGAAAACAGGACATAGTAACATCATGGGGATATTTATAATGTCATGGGGCTCTAGAGGTTGTTATTATGTAATCTTCCTAGAAGCAGAGATTACTAATAATCTCTTTTGTCCATGCAGTTATGTTTGCATACAGTACTTTAGTAATACACCAGCTTTAAAGAAAATGTGGACAATGTGCAAACATTGAACATGGATACTAACCCATATCATATACAATGCAGCTCTAGAAAACTGCACTGGAACTACACAATCATGGTCTAGTTCAGTAGCTCTTATCTAAGAAGTACTGTACATAGGTAGACTGTGTAATGCATTTCATAGTTTTAAGATCAATTGCAAGTATAGAAAGAATAGTGCTAGATGGGGCATTTGAGTTTCAAGAGTCTTGTCCACTTCAACAAACACAGCAGGAGAGAACTGGAAAAGTGCAGCATTTCTCATAACAAAATTCTAGATTTCACAACGATAAGGAAGTGTGAAAGATCCCATGGTGAATAAAGAATTTAGAGGGTTATTTTTTTCTCCATCCTTAACCTACATAGAGTATGTCCTTCAGCATAACTGAGTTCAGTGCTGGAAGTGAAAAAAGTATGTAATCAATCAGGGTTTTTTTTTGGCTGTACCCAGGTGATAAAGAAAATAATGACATAATGTCAGAAGTGTTTTTAGGAGCATCCAGAAACTATGCTGGTTGCCCTTGGAGTAAAACATAACCATCTAGTTCCTCTTTTGGTGTAATAATTTCTAGCAGATTAACAAAGACTTATTTATGTAGGTTCCAAAAATTCCAAATGATGGTGAGATGTACAGACCTTAATTATTTAGAGTTTAAAACCAGAAGCTCCAAGGTGACATTATTTGAAAAGGTGTGTTTTAGAGAAAGTAACAAAGAATGCTTCATTAAAGGAGACCCACATCAGCAAAGAATAAGGTTACGACCTGACCACATAACTTGTAGCAAGAAATTGTCCTGAGCAAACAAAATTTGACCTTATATATTCTAAAAACCTTCATTTGTCTTGGTGAGCGGAATACTAGACTTCAGGCACTCCAAATGCTAGATTGTCTCGTATCATCAATGTTTTCCGGAGGTCTCGCTCCATGATTGGTCTTTGTGTTCTCCACTTGTGTGCTTCCTGAAGTCCTGGCTCAAAATAGTATATACAAGCTCCAAAGCCCACCAATATGAGAATTGAGATCATCAGATACATTGGCACAAACCAATCCAAGAAATGAGGCATAACCACTAGACAAAGGGAAAGTAAATATAAAGAGCTGGTATTGGTTGATGAATAGAAAAAGTACAATCAAATGTGTAAAACAGTAAGCTAAGCGATCTTGCACAGTTTCAATTTTAGCTTTAGCTCATCAGATATTATTACGAAAATGAGTTATATGTGGCTCAGACCAAAATGTAAAACTTTCATTTACACAGAATGCACAGAAAGGTTTGATCAACATCTAGAGGTCAGCTGAAAGAGCAGCAGTTGTGAACATGATTTCTTTTCCCTTTACAAATTTATTGTATCAACTTGAAGAACATATAGCATTTATCTCTCCTTTATCCCCATATTCTCATTCTCTCTCTGCAACATTCTTTCTCAACTAGCACAGATAACGACCTTTCAGAAGAAAGGAAGGAATTTGTTCAGAATGTTCAGCTGTGATTCATTCATTATAGCAGCTCCTAATTTCCTTTTTTTCGCCTTTCTCCTTCAACCTACATTATATTTTAAGACTTTTTTTTTGTCTTCTGTAATGCGATGAAATTAAATTTGTCATAAAATAATCTTTTGTCTATCAAACCCAAGCAATAACTTACCTTGAAGAGCTGGTCTTTTTTTCTCTAAAATGGCTTATTTTATAACTCTTTGTATTCCTGAGTAGGAAAATAATATATCAGAGTAAATTATACAGATATGCATATTTGCCCCTTATCAATTTTCAATATTTCAAAATAGATTTATTGATCATTTAAAACAAACTTTTTAATTCCTTTCAATCTTGTTACAATATCCAAAATAAAAATACAACTACAACAGCAGTGTTCCTCAGTCTGCTGCTCCAGATGTGTGGAACTACAACTGCTTCTCCTCCTTGATCTGGTTTAATGTTGGAGTCCCCATGTGATGACCCTGATTTCAATGCCCCAATAATCGCTGATCCATGCAGTTCTTTTGAATTGCAGAATAAGCTTTATTAAGGTTACATGTAAATCAAAGCATTCTCAAAGACCCGAATGACATTTCCCGCCAAGATTGAATTTAGCTTTCCACCCCCTTGTGCCAGCCTCCTCGCGCCCCATGATGTCAGTGTCCCACTCCGTTCAAGCCCCCTCCACACTCATGCAGGTGGACGACTTTGACGAACCGCAAAACAGGCTCCAGCAGTCTGGTGCGGCTCCTGGAATGTGCTCCCCCTCCCATTCTGTGTCTGGCTGACACGTATCTGCGGAAGTACATGGCAGGATTCAAACTGAAACCCTGACACCCCATGCCTTTTGGTGTTGGGTGTTGGGTGACTTCAGTCTCTGTGCTTCCCACTTGGAGCTGGGAAGGCCATGAATTTCATGGCCTACATGGTGACCATGAGCTTGTCCCAAGTAATCTTTGGCCCAACACTTGCAGGCGTTCGTAATTAGAGGTTATGTCCACCTTGGAACAGTTGTGTGATGATCTGAATATGGAGGGGATTACTTCTAACCCACTGCCTTGGCCAAAATCACTTCCTGGTCCAACTCTGAGGTTTACTGTCATTTGGGGCCTCCACAGGGTATGATTTATAAACCCTGTATGGCTTGGCACCTCTGTATCTCCAGGACCCCTCTCTAATCAGGGTTGACCCTTCTGAGGAGATCCTCTCTGGAGAAGCTGCCCCCAGTTCCATGAGGTGAGGAAGACTGAAGCCAGAAGGCGCTGCTTTTCAGTCATGAAAAATTAGCTTGAAGCAAAGCCGGCTCCCTCGGTGATGGCATTCTGGAAGATAATGAAAGCCATATTTTTCTGGAGAACCCTTTTAGAGTGATTGTGCACCATCTGGAACTGGATATTTTATTACCTAATTTATTTTGTATTAGATATCAATTGTAACTTTGGGTTCATTTATGTAAGTATATTATATGACTTTTTGTACTTTGGATATTTCATTTTTTTTAACTCAATGTTTCAAATAAGTCTAATTTTGTCAGCTATAATCCATTGCTATAGCTCCTAATGCTTCAATAATTACAGGGACACGGTGATGATTCATTTTACTTACATGCCAGCTTTTTTCTAGGAACAGAGCACTTCCTCCACCAACTTTTCTCCACCACAATAACCTTGAGAGATAGGCTGGACTTAGAGATACTACAGGCCCAAAATCACCTAATAAGCTTTCTTGACTAAAGGTGACTTGGACCTTGGCCTCCCAGTCCTAGCCAATACTTAAACCGTAACACTCCATTGGTTGAAGACCTCCATCCACTTTGTGCCTTGTTTTTAGTTTGTAAGCCTGAGGGCAGGACCTATGTATTCTTCAGAATCATAAAATTACAGAATTGGAAGGGATCCTCTAAGGATCTACCCCATTGCTGGGTATTCTGGGAGTTGAAGTCCACACATCTTATAATGGCTAAGGTTGAGAAACACTGCTCTAAGTCATTGGATCCAATGCTTGTCTCAGTGCAGTGATCTAAATCAAAACCTATCCAACAGATATTTAGCCTCTGGCCAAACATATCCAGTGAAGGGAAACATAGTACCTCTCAGAGTAAATTTTGCTGTTAAACTGCTTGTACCATTAGGAAGGGTTTTTGTTCTTGATGTTGTTTTTCACATTCAGTTGGAATCTGCCTTTCCTAAACCTTTTATTCGGTATCCTGCATTCTGGAACGAGAACAGATTTTCTGTGTAGCACCCTTTCAAGTATGCTTTTTCAGTCTTCTGTTCTCAAGGCTAAATGTTTCCGGTTCATTTAATTTCTCTTCACAGTTTCTAGTCCCCTGAACACCTTATTCTCTGAACCTGTTCCAATTGGTCTGAATTTTTTTTTAAGTGCCCAGAATTGGGCACAAGACTCATGCTGTGGTTAAACCAATATTTTAATCAATGTAAGTGGCCTGAGGAGAAAAATAATTGTTTGAATCTTGGGAGAAAAATACAATAAAAATATATAAGTTTGATAATAAGAACTATAACACACAAGCCTACAAACCTGTAGAGTCCTAGGAGTCAAGAAATGTACTTTGTGTAAAAAGACTCACTATGTTGTGTTTTTAAAGAAATGTAGAAACATCCATTTTGAACAAGAAAAGAATGAACTTGAACCTCATTTAAATCTCTGTATACTACTAAATGTCTTGCTGTGTTAAAAATATCTTCAGGGAGACACATTTGATGAATTTTATTATGTGTTAAGTCCAGTCAAAGGTAGTTTTCCCAGCTAATGGTCAAGCTATGGTCAAGTACCCAACTACTCTGGGCAAATCCACACTTTTAGCCACCAGAACTGAATATCCCAGAGCCTCAAAGTTTTGTCCTGTTCCACTTACAGAAGTATCCAGTACAAACCATGATGATGTGAAAATGACAAAGTATTTGCTGTGATGTCACAATGCAAACTCTGGCCTTTTGTATTTGTATCCTGGCATTGGATGCAAGTATATAAATCATGTGGTTTTTGCCATGCCGTGATGCAAGTTTCATTATTTATTTCCCCCTTGCCCATTCACAGAGATCTGTGTTCCCCTTGCAATGATTTCAGGGGGAAAAAATAGAGACGCCATATGCCTATAAACTGCTGTTTTTGTGAAACCTTGATTGTCCCAGAGACATAAGATTCCTGTAGATAGATTAGAAAGCAATTTCTCTATTTTCCCAGATAGAACCAAATCCTGTCCCAAAAGGCTTTTTTTGTACAACCCAATAGGACAGAAATATGGGGAGTTTTTAAAGGGCTACAATTAAAAAAAAAACATGCTATAAAGGAAGAGCAGAAAAAGGAATCTAATTTCAGAGCTTTGCAGTGTTGTGGTGGTTCATTCTGATCCTTTTTAAAAATTATTTTGTGGTCTAGATCTAGACTACCTCTGTCCTCTCTTTATACCAGAGCTTTCCAAACTGTGTGTCGTGACACTGTCGGCTGCAGTGTCTGGGTGTGTCGCGGCTGCTGCTGCCTGCGAGCCCTGCCAGGATTCCGCACAGGTCCTAGTGCCTGCCTTGTGCCTTGCTGCCTCCAAACCTGCTGTGATTCCGCACAGGTCCTAGTGCCTACCTTGTGCCCTGCTGTAAGAGTGTGTCGCGAAATGATGCCCTGCTGTAAGAGTGTATCGCGAAATGATGCATGTCTAAAAAGTGTGTCACCAACATGAAAAGTTTGGAAAGCTCTGCTTTAGACCAATTCAACAGAAGCCTTATGAAAAAAAATCTTTTGAACCCTTTCTTCTGTCTCCAAGGAAGATACCTTCATATTTTCATGCCAATGCCCTTGAAGTATGTATCCTTTTGCTTTTTTTTCTATTTTTGACTTTGCATTTCAGTTTGTTTTGTATTTTGAACTATTTTTCCCCAGCTAAATTAATTATAATTTACTTTAATTTTAGTATTCCCTCAAGCAATCACTTGTATACTTTGATTCCATATGTTTTATGTACAGTATGTCAGTAAAAACATTTAATTGGAGGAGATTGTTGCATGCATGATAATGGGTTATTATTTGAAGATCCTTTAGTGAATGGATCCTAACGGAGGTAAACTAAAGCTCAAATCATGTTCTTGAACATAACTGGTAACACTGGAAGGCTTAGGCTCAACTAAACTCATAGCAAAAATAACAGAACCAACCCAAGGAATCCTCCACATAAGAAGCCCATTTGCCAAATGGCAACCTTTTTGACCCTAAGTATTTTAAAATCATCCTCAGGCACTGGAAATAATCCAAGCCATAGCAAGGAGCAGGTGGTAATAACATCTGAGACCAAAGCAGAATATTGCATTCTCCATTGTATCTAATGATTTTAAAGATCTACATTTTGCAATACAAAAACCATATCCATTTCTAGGTTAATATTATCATCCTGACTCTATACAGTATTCACAAATATTATTGAGTAAACAGCATTCACTCCCTAAAACATGTGCTTAGATTGCAACCAAGTTATTAAGACCTCAGTTCTATACTCACCTGGGAACAGAGATTTTCTTCGAAGTAAACACTCACTGTAGAAGAAAACAAAGCAAAACTATGTAGGGATTATTAGCATTAAATATGTCTGAAAGAGAGCAATTGATTTAGCAATTTACATATTTCAACTGTCTTTTCTCTTCAGCCTCTTGCACAATCCTACCCATCTCTATCCCTCCCCCGAATATGATGTCTGGATTTGAACATGTCTGCACTGTGAGGTCCTTTTGTGCCGGCTTATGAAATGGCTGGTGATGTTTAAATGGCTCTTAAGGATCTGAAAGTAAACCTCCACCAGCATGTTTGTGTTGCACTTCCACAGACATATAGGTACAAAATAATCAATTCATAAATGGATAAAATCATAAAATCATTCTAATCCCTACTCTGCTATGGATAACTGTGTCTACATTCATTTTTGATGTCTCAAACTGATGGTGTATCTAAGGAATGTAACATCTGCAGAGTAGAAACTCAAAGGAAGTTCTAAAACACAAGAAGCTGTGTGCCATGAGATATTCCATTTTATTAATCATGCCATCATTATACATTGCAGAAGTAGGTTCAGAATTATCCCAGCAGAGAACTCACAAAGATTTTTTGATACATGACTTAAGATTTGTTAAGGGCTACCAAATAAAACCTGTGTACACATATCCCCACAGCAATGCCACAAAAGATGCATCGCCTACCTCGATCCACGTGCATACTTCAGGAGATCACTGCTGCCAAGCAAGCTATTCTGGTACCAGGCAGCTTTTGAAGTCCAGTCGCGCTCTGCTGTGCAGTCAGATGACAAGGCAAAGTGTTTCTTTGCCCAAGGCAGCCCTCCTCAAAGTGCCAGAGGAGATTGGTCCAGATCAAAGACAGATGGAGCTGCACTTGCTCTGCATGCAGCATGCTGGTGCATGCGGTTGTGAATCATGCACTCCAGCTCACTGCCCGATCATCTGCTGCTGCCAGAGGACACTCCCCCTTCTTCTCCCCATAGATGGATGTTATGCTCTGGACCAGTTTGGCGTCTTTCCATCCTGCTCACATTCTAGTGGGCCTCCTCCCTTTCATCATCACAAAAGAGGCAACTTTGTCCCCGACCAATCAAAATGCCAAAGCAAATGAGGACTATCAACTGTTGTCATAGCAACAAGCCCAGAGAGCTCTTCTCTACATGTGATATAAAGGATAAGGGAGAGGAAATGGGTTGAGAGATGCTATAAGCTTTGGAAGGCAATTTTCAATTTAACGTACAGTATGCTTTCAAATAGAGCAACATTGCTAAAATATAACACTTCACCCCCTCCGGCCCCAAGCACCACATTCAGGCCATTGCCAAGGCTTTTCCCCAGGGCAGCAACAGCCTTCCCCTGGGCAAGGATTGCAGGATAGCTCTGGAGGGCAGCCTTTTAATGCAGGGACTACTGTAGATATGGTTGCTTACGGGAGGGGTTGCAGGGAGGGGCTACATCCACACTTGGAAATGCTTTTTGGAGATTGACTCTAACACCCTACACAGCCCTCCTAAGCATGCATTATCACACAGTGAAAAACTATCTTGCACCAATACTTGTAATTATCAACATGAACATGAATTTTGTTCATTTTTCCAAATGCTTTTGAGTACATAGGCTATATAGCCAGAAACTCGGTCCATGTGAATTTGTAAAAGTTTGTTACAGAATCAGTTAAACATTTTAAAATATTACTTTTATCCTCCTAAACTCTCATTAATTTTCTGAGGTGACCATAAATTATAATGGTTTGTGAGATTCAGTGTCACAAAGTGATTGGCTTCATGGCTTCAAATTCTGGAGTGGTAGTTCCTCTTGTAATTATGGAGGTATTGTTGCTCTTTTGGGAAGTAGTTTTTGAGAAGCTAAAATTTATCTTCTTTATATGCCATTAGTTGGCCAAAAAAATTCCACAGTACACAATAAAAAGCAACCTAACAACATTCAAACAGCAATATTGCAAAATATATTTGAGATTTATCTTTGCTTAAAATAGGTCTTAATAGGTCTTAAAAGGTCTTAACTAACCAAGTGCTCCATTACCAAAGCAACAACCCAAACTCCCATAAGAGGAGCTGTGTAAGAACATTATTCAGATGAGCACAAACGCACTGCAGCAACCCAGAACACCAGGAAAAGGAAACAGACCACCTATATAGCATCTTCCAGCAAAATGGATACCCACGCAACGTTATCAAAAAGTACCTGACCACTCAACCCACTACAGCACAACCAGCACAATCTATGAAAAGGATAACACTGCCATAACATCAGAAACATCTCAAAAAACTACCAACAGACTGTTACAACCACATGGCATCACCATAGCACACAAACCAACCAAAGCCCTCCAGAACATCTTAAGCAAACCAAAAGACAGGCATATTGCTATAGCCTAAGGGTTGCAAACAATTAAACAAACAAACCAATTATGGAGTTGGAAGGGACCACAAGGATCATCTAGTCCAACTCTCTGCAATGTACAGAAAAACCAATTAAACCACCTCAAGGGGTGGCTGTCCAGACTTCTTAAAGCTTTCAGAGATAGAGAAGCCATAGCCTCTATAAGTAAACCGTACAGATCTTATTGCCTTGCAGTTTGTCCTTATTTCAAATGAAATCTAGGTAGCTGCAACTTCTATCCATTATTTCTGGTCCTAGTTTCTGTGGCAATAGAAAATGGTTCCTGACCATCTTCCCTATGGTACCTTTTTATGTACCCAAATAGTCACAATGTGAAATGGGCTACTATATAAATTTAATAAATAGCAAACAAACACTGTTATGTCTCCCCTCAGTCTTCTTTTCTCTGACTGAACTTCCCAGGTTCCTTCAGCCTGGCCTCACAAGGTATGTCTTCAAGTACCTGTACCATTTCCTTTGAACCTGTTCTGTCAAGAGCCTTGTGGGTCGTCCGGTTCCTTCCCCTCGAGAAGATGGCGAGCGGCGTCCATTTCCCGCACTCCCTGCAGAACCAGGGAGGGTTGCCAAATTATGAGCAGCTGAAGGAGGAACACAATCTGGGAGTGATCGAGCCTCTCGGGGCGCCGGCTGGGGCCACCGTGATCCACGTGCCCTCATCGCAGGTCTATGTGATGCCACCCCGTGACCATATCCTCTGGTCCCTCTGCACCGCGATATACTTCGTTTTCTGCCTTGGGTTTTTCGCCTTGGTTTTTAATGTTAAGGCCAAAGACCGCAAAGTGGTTGGGGACTACAGCGGAGCTGCCAGCTACAGTTTGATTGATTCGCCAGATTGGATTTTATATTTATTTATGTCATGTTGATAATTATAATTTATATTGTATTTTAATTCTAATTTTTATTGTAAGCCGCCCAGAGTCCCCTGTTGGGGGAGATGGGCGGTCATATAAATTTAAATAATAAAATAAATAAATAATAAATATCCTTCTGAAAATGTGGTGCACAGAATCGAACACAGTACGGTAATCCAGGTGTGATCTCACCAATGCAGAGTAAGGGGGAGTAAGGACTTTACATATATTTGATACAGTGCTTCTTCTAATGCAGCTGACAACTGTGTTAGTTCTTATATGAGCTGGCCCTCACTGCTGGCTCATGTTCAGATTGCTGTCAATGACCACACTCAAGTCCTTCTCCAATGTAGGGCTTCCTAGCCTTGAATCTCCCATCTTGTATGTGACAGAGAATTATGATTATACTTTTAGTACTCTAAAAGAAAGCAAATTGGGAAATATGACTTTGTAAGTCTCCCAGGTGGGTCAAGGGAAACAGATAGAGACACACGGAAGTGTCTCTTCCCTGACACAACGTATCACTGGCAACTCCTTCCAACATCCCCATACAGGAGCGGAACAGATAATTTGCATGATGGATGTTCTTGCCCAGGAAGTCCATTACAGGATATTACAAATTTAAAAAGGAGGTGGAAAACCAGACCCATTTACAGAGCATGGATCTTGGAATGTCTATAATGTAAACTAAATGGAATGAAGTCCCAAAGCATTTTGTCATCAGCATCCAGAGATAAACCTCAAAGAAACACTCTTGCCCCGCACCCCCCCTCCATCTTGTTTGCAGTCTTCCCAGAGCCATCTGACTGGCCACTGCTGCTAATAGCTATACTAAAGCACTAGAGCAAATCTTCTGTTTTTAATGTGAAACCAAGTCTAGGAAGAGGGTATTGTTGAGGAAAGCTTTGGCTTACTCCCAGTCCTCCTGCTCTTCTTCCTATCCTCTGTTCTCTGCTGTCATTCAAAGATTCAACCCATTCAATCCTTGTGCTGGCATGTTTCATCTTTTTGATCACAGACACGCAGTCCCAGGTGGAGCTGGATGACTCCTAGCTGAATCAACACTAGAACATTAAGGGAAAAGGGGGAAGAGAGAACCTAATCACACCCATCTCCATATCCTTCTTCCCTGGTGCTCTCCATCCCCCCTCAGGTTTCCAAGCAGAGCTGGGCAGCACTAGCATGAATTTCTCCAGGGGTTAGCCAAATAGCAGCAGCAGAGGGCAGAAGGCTGTTCCTGCATTTTGAACAACTTCTTAAAGAAATACATCTGCTTTTGTCGTTGTCTGTTACCCAGAACAGAGCTCTGGGTTTGGGACTAAAATTGCAGCTCCAAAGCACTTGAGATTTACATTTGAGTAAACATGTACAGTATAAGCTTGACTCCAGATATTGGTCTGCTTGAGTTCATCCACTTCAATTTCCTGCCTATTTTTCAAAAAATAGTGACTCATTCCTACTGCCTCGAATTTTACATTTGGAACACTGTCTTAACTTTCTACAGTGATTGCAAGGAAGCTTATTTCTGGATTGATCTGATGCTTTTTGATTAGGAGTCAATAAACTTGCACAGACTAATACAGAATTCTTTTTAAGAAGAATTCACTAAACCTGGAAGAAGAGATAAGTATATTATATCCTTGGAAAGAAAAAAAATCCTCAGTAATCCCAAAATCCAAGGCTGCAAAGTACTATGCTCAACTGGAGAAAGTGGCAACCACTCAAGGTTACAGCTTGTTTCCTCCGTAACTTTTCTCACAGGATTCTATCAAATGCTGTCTTCAGGTCCTTACTAGGTGCAGGTATTAAACCAAGTCCATAATTGTACTGTTCTTACAAGCAGAATTTTGGTCTTTGACCATAAACAAACTTTTAAAAAATAAGGCTGCAAAAGTGTAATGGAAAAATTAAGACAATTGTTTTCCAATACAAAAACAAAAGCCGTTTTTGACAGGTCAATGCAGTTTTCTTTCTGTTTTGGTCTTCTTCCAGAGCCTCCAGGGTTTTGAGCTTCCTTCTATGATGTTCAAAGTCTGTGGTGCTATATACTCCAAAGTCAAATTGTTGCTATATTGAGCTGTACTAACAAACATTTAAAGGATACAACCCAAGAGTCTTCCTGGAAGCCATAGATGACATTCTAGAATGGGGTAAAGGCATGACTTTTCCAACAAATTTTTGGAGCAGGACACTCCGATGTGCACAGAGTTGATGCTTTACAGTTCTATTTTGAATATTGTGTTTGATTTGTTATTTTAACAAGTGGCTTTATATGATTAAATATAGTGTTACTGTGAATCACCCAGAGTTTAGTAAGTAAGAGGTATATTAATGTTATAAATAATCAGGGAATAAGCAGTCAAATGTTTTTTAAAGAGAAGAAATTCCTTTAAAATCAATACACTGAAATGTTTATATTTATTTTTACAAATATACAAAATGAAAATTTAAAAATACAAGAAACCTTCTTTTTATTAAAATATTTGTAAATCACGACCCATTAAAAAAAACACCTTGAAGCAGGTTACAATAAAACACACCTTACTGCTACATAAACAGTATGTTGATGAAGATTTTCAGTCATCCAGGTGGAATTGTCTGTAGGTTGAGTAATGGCAACTGGATTTCTTTCTTTTGGTTGAAACGTTTCGCTGCTTGTCCAAGTAGCTTCTTCAGTCTGGGCAAAAGTTGGCGTTTGTTGTTGTTGTTCAGTCGGACCCCATATATGTCTTCCAGGGTGGCTGTATTGACCTTACACCTGATTGGCTTGTTAATTGGGCAATTGAGGTATAGATAGTCTTTAGGATGTCTTACTCCTAAAACCTTTATTCATCCCCAAGTGGATCTTTAAATGTGGCCTTGCTGGTGAACTTGTGAAGTGGTCTTAATCTTCCTGGGGACTAATGAAAGAGCAGCGTGATAAATGGGGGACAAGTTGTGCCTGAGGCCTCTGCCTCTATTGAGGGAAGGATTTTCCACTTTGGCATGAATGGATTCCTTAACCCCTCTCTCAAACCACCTATCTTCCCTGTCCAAAATGTGAACATTAATATCCTCAAATGAGTGTCCTTTTTCTTTTGTTGTTCAGTCGTTCAGTCGTGTCCGACTCTTCGTGACCTCATGGACCATAGCACGCCAGGCCTTCCTGTCCTCCACTGTCTCTCGGAGTTTACTCAAATTCATGTTCATTACATCGGTGATGCTATCTAACCATCTCATCCTCTGCCATCCCCTTCTCCTTTTGCCCTCAGTCTTTCCCAGCATCAGGGTCTTTTCCAGTGAGTCCTCTCTTCTCATTAGGTGGCCAAAGTATTTGAGCTTCAGCTTCAGCATCTGTCCTTCCAATGAGCAGTCAGGGTTGATTTCCTTTAGGATTGACTGGTTTGACCTCCTTGCAGTCCAAGGGACTCTCAAGAGTCTTCTCCAGCACCACAGCTCGAAAGCATCAATTCTTCGGCGCTCAGCCTTCCTTATGGTCCAACTCTCACAGCCATACATTGCTACTGGAAAAACCATAGCTTTAACTATACGGACCTTTGTCGGCAAGGTGATGTCTCTGCTTTTTAATATGCTGTCTAGGTTTGCCATAGCTTTCCTTCCAAGGAGCAAGCGTCTTTTAATTTCATGGCTGCAGTCACCGTCTGCGGTGATCTTGGAGCCCAAGAAAATAAAATCTGTCACTGCTTCCATTTCTTCCCCTTCTATTTGCCAGGAAGTGATGGGACCAGATGCCATGATCTGGGTTTTTTTAATGTTGAGTTTCAAGCCAGCTTTTGCACTCTCCTCTTTCACCCTCATCAAGAAGCTCTTTAGTTCCTCTTCACTTTCTGCCATTAGGGTGGTATCGTCTGCATATCTGAGGTTGTTGATATTTTTCCCGGCAATCTTAACTCCAGCTTGTGATTCATCCAGCCCGGCATTTCTCATGATGTACTCTGCATATAAGTTAAATAAGCAGGGTGATAATATACAGCCTTGTCGTACTCCTTTCCCAATTTTGAACCAGTCGGTTGTTCCATGTCCGGTTCTAACTGTTGCTTCTTGACCCACATACAGGTTTCTCAGGAGACAGGTAAGGTGGTCTGGTAGTCCCATCTCTTTAAGAATTTGCCACAGTTTGTTGTGATCCACACAATCAAAGGCTTTAGCGTAGTCAATGAAGTAGAAGTAGATGTTTTTCTGGAACTCTCTTGCTTTTTCCATGATCCAGCGAATGTTGGCAATCTGATCTCTAGTTCCTCTGCCTCTTCGAAACCCAGCTTGCACTTCTGGTAGTTCTCGGTTCACATGCTGCTGAAGCCTAGCTTGTAGGATTTTGAGCATAACCTTGCTGGCATGTGAAATGAGCGCAATTGTACGGTAGTTTGAACATTCTTTGGCATTGCCTTTCTTTGGAATTGGAACGTAAACTGACCTTTTCCAATCCTGTGGCCACTGTTGAGTTTTCCAAATTTGTTGGCATATTGAGTGCAGCACTTTAACAGCATCATCTTTTAGGATTTTAAATAGCTCAGCTGGGATACTGTCTTCTCCGCTAGCTTTGTTGTTAGTAATGCTTCCTAAGGCCCACTTGACTTCACTCTCTAGGATGTCCGGCTCAAGGTCAGTGACCACACCATCGTATTTACTGTATCAGGGATATTAAGATCTTTCTTGTATAGTTCTTCTGTGTATTCTTGCCACCTCTTCTTAATCTCTTCTGCTTCTGTTAGGTCCCTGCCTTTTTTGTCCTTTATCATGCCCATCTTTGCACAAAATGTTCCCTTGATATCTCCGATTTTCTTGAAGAGATCTCTAGTCTTCCCCATTCTATTGTTTTCCTCCATTTCTTTGCATTGTTCATTTAAGAAGGCCTTCTTATCTCTCCTTGCTATTCTCTGGAATTCTGCATTCAGTTGTTTATATCTTTCCCTTTCTCCCTTGCCTTTTGCTTCCCTTCTTTCCTCAGCTATTTGTAAAGCCTCATCAGTCAGCCACTTTGCTTTCTTGCATTTCTTTTTCTTTGGGATGGTTTTAGTTGCTGCCTCCTGTACAATGTTACGAACCTCCATCCATAGTTCTTCAGGCACTCTGTCTACCAGATCTAATCCTTTAAATCTATTCCTCACTTCCACTGTATATTCATAAGGGATATGATTTAGGTCATACCTGATTGGTCTAGTGGTTTTCTCTACATTCTTCAATTTAAGCCTAAATTTTGCAATAAGAAGCTCATGATCTGAGCCACAGTCAGCTCCAGGTCTTGTTTTTGCTGATTGTATAGAGCTTCTCCATCTTTGGCTGCAAAGTATATAAGCAATCTGATTTCGGTATTGACCATCTGGTGATGTCCATGTGTAGAGTCGTCTCTTGTGTTGTTGGAAAAGAGTGTTTGCTATGACCAGCGTGTTCTCTTGACAAAAGTCTATTAGCCTTTGCCCTGCTTCATTTTGTACTCCGAGGCCGAACTTGCCTGTTATTCCGGTTATTTTTTGACTTCCTACCTTAGCATTCCAGTCCCCTATGATGAAAAGGACATCTTTTTTTGGTGTTAGTTCTAGAAGGTGTTGTAGGTCTTCATAGAACTGGTCAACTTCAGCTTCTTTGGCATCAGTGGTTGGGGCATAGACTTGGATCACTGTGATGTTGAATGGTTTGCCTTGGATTCGAACTGAAAGCATTCTGTCGTTTTTGAGGTTGTACCCCAGTACTGCCTTTCCCACTCTTTTATTGACTATGAGAGCTACTCCATTTCTTCTAAGGGATTCTTGCCCACAGTAGTATATATAATGGTCTCCTGAATTAAATTCGCCCATTCCTGTCCATTTTAGTTCGCTGATTCCCAATATGTCGATGTTCAATCTTGTCATCTCATGTTTGACCACATCCAGCTTACCTTGATTCATAGTTCTTACATTCCAGGTTCCTATGCAATATTGTTCTTTACAGCATCGGACTTTCCTTCCACTTCCAGACACATCCACAACTGAGCGTCCTTTCGGCTTTGGCCCAGCCGTTTCACACTTTCTGGAGCTACTCGGAATTGCCCTCCGCTCTTCCCCAGTAGCATTTTGGACACCTTCCGACCTGAGGGGCTCATCTTCCGGTGTCATATCTT
The DNA here is from genome assembly GCA_023362775.1 of Charina bottae. Lineage (NCBI taxonomy): Eukaryota > Metazoa > Chordata > Lepidosauria > Squamata > Charinaidae > Charina > Charina bottae. The sequence continues at coordinate 35,190,174 of JALMGJ010000006.1, read as the reverse complement.
TTAGCCTTTTGATACTGTCCATGGGTTTTCTTGGCAAGGATACTGGAGTGGTTTGCCATTTCCTCCTCCAGTGGACCACGTTTTGTCAGAACTCTCCATCATGACCTGTTCTTCTTGACCTGACTTCATTGAGTTACGCAAGCCCCTTCGCCACGACAAGGCAGTGATCCATGAAGGGGCCTTTTTCTTTTAGATGAAGGTAAACTGCTGATCCTGGTCCTGTGGTGTTGCTCCTCCTGTGTTGGGCCATCCTCTTGTGTAAAGGCTGTTTGGTTTCTCCAGTGTAGAGCTCAGAACACTCCTCACTGCACTGGATTGCATATACTACATTGCTCCTCTTATGTTTTGGTGTTGGATCTTTAGGGTGTACAAGCCTCTGTCTCAGTGTGTTGGTGGGTTTGAAATATACGTGTATGTTGTGTTTGCCAAATATCTGTTTCATCTTTTCCAACATGGCAGCCATGTAAAGAATGACCAGGTTCTTCCGTTGATTCTGAGTCTCATAAACAGTACTTGGGGCTAACTACTCTGCCCCTTTAAATATAAAGAGAACAAAATAAGAGAAAATTCAGTATGAGAATTACAATCACTTATGTTTCCTTTTCCATTATTCTTTCGATCTCCTCTTAGTCAATTCAGTGTTCAAAGTACCTGATTCTTATCAAGAACTGAATCTGGGAATTTCAAACAAGGGATAGCAATTTTCTCTCAATGTAGTAGAGTAATGTAGGATAAGAGCAGAGGGATTTTACAAGCCTATGAACAAGCAGGTGCACACGAGCCCGTTCAGAGCTTTCCCCCTTGAGAAGCCAAATAAAGCTAAGTAGGTCATGAAGGAAGCAGCAGCGTTATGCTCTTGGGAGTCTTGGTTTCATGAGCAGCCCTAATTTTAGCTTACCCTGATAAGAGAATAACTGAGTTTGTTTGTTTGTTTGTTCATTCATTCATTAAATTTATATAGCCGCCCATCTCAAACCAATGACTCTGGGCAGCTAACAATAATAAAAACAATCATACAATAAAAACAGTAACAAAAAATTAAATATAAAAATAAATACAGCCGAGAGATCTTAAAAGCCATTGGTGTTAGTACAACCATGAAATGGGCCCCTTCACACACTCAGGGCTCCAGGCCCGGGCACAAAGCCAGGTCTTCAAGGCCTTCCGAAAAGCCAAAAGGGTCGTGGCCATCCTAATCTCAGGAGGAAGGATGTTCCAGAGGGCAGGCGCCACAGCAGAAAAGGCACATCTCCTGGTCCCCGTCAGCCGACATTCCTTGGCTGACGGGACCTGGAGCACGCCCATCCTGCTGGACCGGATTGGATGGGTAGAAAGAACTGGGAAAAGACGGTCCCTAAGGTAACCTAGTCCCAAGCCATGAAGGGCTTTAAAGGTGACAACCAGCACTTTGAATTGCACCCGGAAACACACGGGCAACCAATGCAGCTCCCGAAGCAGTGGTGTTACATGTGCTGAGTAACTGACACTATTTACAACCCAGGCAGCTGCATTCTGTACTAGCTGAAGCTTCCGAATGCTCTTCCAAGGTAGCCCCATGTAGAGTGCATTGCAATAGTCCAAATGGGAGGTCATGAGGGGATGAATGACAGTGAGTTAAAACTAGGCGGTGCTGTTTGATGAGCCACTAAACTGCCTAGTCCAGAGATAGGCAACTTTTGGTAGCCAAGAGCCAAGCTTGTCACATGGAGGAGGTCTGTAATATGATACTGATATTTCGCTTTATTTTCTTTTTAATGTGATGTGCCTGCTTGAGGGGTTATGCTACAGTTTTCACTCATGCGGTGTTTCCAAGACATCAGTTTTCAGTTTATTGTTACCCAATAAATGCAAAACGGAGATTCTCGGCTGCACGCAGCCTTTGGAGGATAGGCTATCCACGCCGACTTAGCAATTTAGAAAAGAGGGATAAGGAAAATTAAACCTGTGCCAAAATTCCCTTTTATACAAAATGTATCTTGTCCTCTTTCGTGGCCACTGAGTTTACGGTAATACAGAGGCTCCAGTCGAAGCAGATAGTCGCCTCATTCAGGGAACCCCGCAGGAAGCGCCGCCGGTAATTATCCCCGGCCGCCCCACGTCCTCGGAAGAAGCACCAAGGCGAAATCAGTGGCACTAACACACACGTGCTCCAGAATGCATCCGGTTCTGCAGCAAACAGCAGCGAGAACACCGAATCTTCTCAAGTAACGCGCCTGCGCACAACATCTTACAGTCTCTTCCGCGGAACCGTCGAAATGCACATGCGCAGTAAAGAGAAGTTCTAGTTCCTGAATGCGTCTTCCAGCCCCGCCCTCCCACTGCCCGTAGTGACGATATCGCAGACGATACGGTGACGTTAGTTGGCGGTAGTTTGAAAAGGAGAACGCGCCTTTCTTAGTTGTGATAATGTCGATGTTGAGTGCTTTTGGCAAACTCCCGACGCTTAATTCTGCGACCATTTTGGTACGTATCGTAAAATCTATAAAACAATAGTTCATGCGGGTGACGTCTGCGCTGCCGTCCCTTCTCCGGTTAGCGTTCCTGAGGTCCTCGGTGTAGTTGAAAACGGGTAGAAAAAGTGAATCCGTCGCTCAGCCAGTGGTCGCGAGGCTTATCTCTTCGTAGCCCGCCCACCAGTTGCTTCTAATTGGATGATTTCTGCTTGACGCAGGAGTTGCGCTGAAAGCCTGTCTTTCCAAGGAGCGACATCCTGCGGAACGGTTTCGCTTCCTTATGGAATAGGTCAGACGCTTCGATACGAAGGAGAATCCTGCAAGGGCAGATGAAACTTTGCGAGCATGAGCCTCTGTAGATATTACTTTAAGCATGCCAGGCCTCGGCAATTGACAGCAGCTCCTTAGCCCATCTCAAAAGCCCCCAAGGCTTGGACCTGGTTAATACTTTGGTGAGAGAACATCTGGAAGTTCCAGATGTATAGGCTAGATTGGGAAGTTGAAAAAGCACATTGGAAGCAAATCGCAGGACACATTTTTGACCTGTTATTCTGAAGAGAAGGACTGTATCTATTAAATTCCTCCCAGTTAATGGTTATTTTTTCTACTGAATCGGATAAGATTCAACAGAGTGGATGTGATAATAGAAGAATGAGGACAGAGAAAGTATAGCTGATTAGAACTGATCGCTGTTCTTCTTGCAGCTGTTTGGACTAACTTTTTTTTCTCATTAATAGTTGGTGGGAACAAACGATGTTTTCCAGCAGCAACTAGCAGAAACTATTCTTAAGGAAAAACAAGATTTGAAAATAAATATGTAAGTGGTGGAAAAAAGAGTCCACTTAAAAAACCGTTGCCTGAACTTTAGTTCTCACATGCATTTTGTGGAATTTTATAGAACTCTTCTATTCTAAAGTGATGACTATTGTGGTCTGTGGTAAAGTGTGCTCAAAAAAGGAAATCCCTATAAATGTTCAATCCTCACCTGCAGAGCTCTTGCTTTTGATTATGTTGCCAATTTCTGGGAATGATTTGGACTGTGCACTAATAAATTCTGTTTTCTGTCAAAAAAAAAAAAAGGAAGGGGTAATCATCCTAACTAAATGGATAATTAATAGTTTGCTGGTTGATGACTGAAATAAAGAGACTTGACTATTTAATGGAGCTGTTATATTGTTCAGCAAGTGTAGAAATAATATTTCCTGCCACTGTCTGATACATTCCAGTTTTATGTCACCTTCTGGCTTATTATAATGGGATTGTAGTCCAGCACACTTGGAACATGCCTAGCAGAAGAAGCTAATCTTCAGTTGTTTAAAACTAGTACCTAGGTGTAACCATACTATGTTACATTTGCTACTAATTTTTCTTTCTGAAGTGCTGTAGTTTAGTTTAATACTTCAGTGTTAATATTTTCTTTTCCTATAAAGCTTCTTTAGAACAAACTTGGTTTGGAACTGTTGACTAAAAATGCAGTGTTTTTTTTCAGCCATTTGGCAGCCTCTCTTCCTCTACCTGTGGAGAGAGACCACATTCGACCAAGGATTGATTTGATTGTCTTTATGATTAACGTTCAAAGCAAATACAGGTATGAACAGAAATAATAAGTTTGACAGAAGGAGAGATGTTTGTTTAATTGTTAATTTGGGCAAAGTGTAGTAAACACAAGGGGGGGAACATAAGTTTACATATTTGCATTGAATAGGTTTGCAAGTTATACTGTAAGTTTTCATTTTCAAATATCTTGCTCAAGTATGTAAAGTTAGAATGAAATCCCATTTAATGTATTGTTAGTATCTTATTAAAATAATAGCTTTTATTTCTTCTAAATTGGAATAATATCTAAAAAATTGGCTCTTCTAGGAATTCAGTAACATGAAAGAGGTTATGTAGAAACTGAAAGCAATTACTTTCTAATCAAAATGTAGAAAAAGAGCCTTTGAAACATGAGCATTTGGTTGCATCTGTTTACTAACAGGGCCTCTTTCTTTCTTTTTCTTATGATTTATTACAAGCCTTTACCACTATATCATGAATACAGGGGTTTCTTTTGCATTTGTAAAAAAACCCTGCATTTTGTTTCCTTTTATTTGCTTTTCTGCCAGTTTTGAGGATATAGAAGCTTCCCTGAGACATGTAGATGCAAATTTTTTCCTTGGAAAAGTGTGCCTTCTGGCTACTGGTGGTATGTATGAGATACATTTGCTGTTTAAAACATAATCCATCAAGCCTTTAATGTGTTAAAGTCAATTTTACTCAGCAACCAGTACTTTACTCAAATGTAGCAGATTGCTACTTAATAATCTGTAACCATTTATTTGTACTGTATGAAAGTAATTTGTTATACCAGGATCAGCTGTGCTTAATGTCCAGGTAAGTAATTTTAAAATGTGCTACTGTATAAGATAGTCAGAAAATGTTCCTTTTTAATTAGGGCTTTAATATATATGGTTACTGTTTTTACCAGTAATTTATTATTCATAATGTTAAATAAAAGCAAACAAAATGATATCATACCTGGAAAAATAATAATACTGAAAATGTCTTCCTTTCTTTTTAAAAAAAATAGCAGGTAGAATGAATCAAATCAGTGTGGAGTTGGATGCTGTCTGGAAGCTAGCAGATCATTACTGTAGCCCTGTCTTGTTCTGTGAACTTGAAGTAAGACCCCTTGTTTTTTAAAATTATATATAGTTGTATCGTTTTGAGCAACAAATTCATTTTTCAGTCTAATACCAATAAATGCCAGTATGTAAATAATCAGCCTTATATTTTATATAGATTTAACATCCTTCTTGTTTCTGTTTCCAACTATTGGATCACTGTCCCTGTTTGTTATCCATCTCAATGTTCATTTAACAATCTGGCAAAGGTAGAGCAAGGTTATTTTATGTTTTTTTCATCATTGTCAGTCTGTGAGAAGCTGCATGCTAGTGGTCAGTAGGGTTCAACTTTTTCCACCTTGCCCAGTGGGTTGATTGAAGAAGTTGGCATACCTTCTAAAAAAAGCACAGCTGATTGGTCCACAAAAAATTGGGCCAAGGGCTGCATATGGCCCTTGATCTCAAGGCCCTTGAGCTATAAAAATAACCAAGAGTGAGGAAAGATTATGGCCAATTACTGATTTCACTAATAGTTGTAATTCTTGTGCTTATTCATAAAGCTAAGATATTGTGGTTGACAAGAATTGTTTTTGCCCTGCTCAGTATCTAGGTGAAATCTTGCTGTGGCTTTTCCCAGTAGAAGAGGATGATCTGGAATAATCACAATTAATGTAACAGTCAAGTAATTCCAAAATCTTGACCTTGGGAAGAGAGAGAGAACATAGTGGAACTGCTCAGGTGACTAAGGCCTGTTGCTCACCAAAGGGTGGCAGCACATCTGTCACAGCAAACAAATCTCTAATCCTGCTTTTGACTATAACTGACTAGCAGTAATGAAAAGATAAGCATATTTGCAGTCCATATTTTCAGTTGGGATGTTAGGGTTCTTCCTTCCTTGCTCATGCAAGCTGAATTCAGGTTTGGAACTCTCCACTGCTGCAGAGGAATGGTTGAAATTTGACTTGCTTGCATAAAGCATTGTACAGATTTGCTCTATGTGTAACTGGCAGTGCGCTTTCTCTGGCAGATCATGAAACTACGTGCGGTAATTAAGTATAAGTGGCCTTTTGGACTTACCCAGTTCTGCAGAGCAAGAATATATTTGACTGTTCTTGCTGTCTTTACATCAGGTAACAATTCTGTGTAGCTTTTAAAAAGGCCATTTGATCTTTTGTTTTCCTTTTTTCAGTGCGAAAAGGTCAGAACTGTCACAGCTCAGAGACTTCTCCGGATGTTACAAATATGCGCTGGTCATGTACCGGGAATGTCTTCCCTCTCTTTCAGTTCTTTAATGAAAAGCTCCATTGATGACTCAAACTGTATGGCATAAAACATTACTTTATTTTCCACTTTTATTATCTGTGATTTCTGAGTGAACTGAATTGTTCTTTTTTAACATAAGCATCTCTCTGTCAGAAATAAGTCTTATGTACTATTTTTCATATGGGACAGGAGCTGGTGAAATAGACTTTAGGTATCTTAAAGAAGCCAAATTGCCCTGCAGTTGTCAGGCTAATTTGGAGTTGGGGTTGTCTTAGTTGGGCATCTTATGTTCCCATATAAGTTTGGCCTAATTGGGGATCTGTGATATCCCATTCTCAGAGCCCAGTTCTCAGGTATAGAGCAGGCAGTTAAAATGGTTGGCATACAGGCCCAGGTATAATATGCAATGCAAACTGTTGTGTTTGCAGAATGAATTGCTAGAGCAAGTTTCTTAATTCCAGTTATGTACAGATAAATATCTCCAGTGTCTTCAGGATCTTCATGAAGAAAAGAGTCTTTCTTACAGATTTGTATATCAAACAAAACGGAAGCCCTGCAGTCTTTAACAATATGCATTATTCTATAAAGCAGAACCTCAATGACATTGGGCAAAAAAAAGAGCAGATATTTGATTAATTCTAGAGCTAGATTAATTCTAGGTCTTTCGGATAATTAGAGATACATATCCAATCAAACTAAACTATATTATTTTCATTCATAATAGCAAAACAGTATCAGAAAATTGGAGGATTTAGCATTAAGATGAACTTTCATTGGAAAAGGGCTGCAGATAGCACAGCTTCTTTAAGACTTTTTTGTATGGAAAACAAATTTTTTCAGAAGAGTTTAGCTTTTCTATTCTTGAGATTAGTTACTGGATCTGTAATTGTAGATAGCTTTAGAAGTATTTGGCCTTAGTTGTGTTAAATGTCTTATGTTTGTTATTAAAACAAGATGTTCTACTTGCAACATAGTCTGTTGTGTATTAAAGGGTCAACCTTCTAGCCCAGAGGTCGGCAAACTTTTTATGCCGGGAGCCATTTTGACATGCTCGTGCACATTTTGAAATGCTCGAGAGCCAGGGGGCGGGGTTTGTGGGCGGGGGCCAATCGCGTGGAAGGGGGCGGGGTTTGCGGGCGGGGGCCAATCACGTGGAAGGGGGCGGGGTTTGCGGGCGGGAGCCAATCACGTGGCTTATTGGGGCGGGTGGGAAGGCGAATCTGGATTTTGGGAGGGTCGGGGGAGAACGGGACCTGCCTGGCCTCTCAAGGTGGGGAGGCGAAGTGGGCTGTGCTTCCCGGGGCCCTTGCCAGCAGGTCGGGCGAAGAGGTGCAGTCCTGCGCCCGGGGTCCTGGGTCCAAGCCCCCTTAGTGCAGCGGGATGTGCTTCCCAGGAGACCTCGGGGTGAAGGCGGAGCAGCCCTGCGGATGGGAGCTGGGCCAATCACGTGGAAGGGTCGGGGGGCTCACGGAGGGAGGGGGCGCAGCCAGCAAAAGCCCTCCAGGCTCGCCCCGTTCGCCGCCGCAGTTATGGTCCTCGGCGAGCCCGGCCTCCAGAGCGGGGCATGTCTGGCCAGGCGGAGCGGGCGCGGGGGAACCGCACAGGCGCCGAGGGGGGCAGGCCCGGCGGCGGAGGCCCGGGCCGCCCGCCCGCTTGCCTGCCTGCTTGCCTCCCTCCGCGAGGCCCCCCGCTGCCTTCCCGGGATCTGAGCCGGAGAGAAAGGGCGGCGGCGGGGCCGCGCTACCGCCACTCGGCGCGGGCAGGGCTGCCGCTTCCGCCCGCCCGCGTCGAGCCAAGGAAATGATGGGGGCGGGAAACGAGGCGGGCGGCGACGACAAGCGGTGCGCTTCAGGGGAGCCGCCGCCGGGTGGGTCCCCTCAGGGCGGGCGGAGGCAGGCAGGCAGCTGCTCCTCCTCCTCTCCCGCCGGCGGAGGAGGAGGAGGCCCGGGCTGCCCGCTTGCCTGCCTGCTTGCCTCCCTCCGCGAGGCCCCTCGCTGCCTTCCCGGGATCCAAGCCGGAGAGAAAGGGCGGCGGCGGGGCCGCGCTACCGCCACTCGGCGCGGGTGGGGCTGCCGCTTCCGCCCGCCCGCGTTGAGCCAAGGAAATGATGGGGGCGGGAAACGAGGCGGGCGGCGACAACAAGCGGCGCGCTTCAGGGGAGCCGCCGCCGGGTGGGTCCCCTCAGGGCGGGCGGAGGCAGGCGGGCAGCCGCTCCTCCTTCTCTCCCGCCGGCGGAGGAGGAGGAGGCCCGGGCCACCCGCCCCGCCCGCTTGCCTGCCTGCTTGCCTCCCTCCGCGAGGCCCCTCGCTGCCTTCCCGGGATCCAAGCCGGAGAGAAAGGGCGGCGGCGGGGCCGCGCTACCGCCACTCGGCGCGGGCGGGGCTGCCGCTTCCGCCCGCCCGTGTCGAGCCAAGGAAATGATGGGCGGGAAACGAGGCGGGCGGCGACGACAAGCGGCGCGCTTCAGGGGAGGCGCCGCCGCCGCCAGGTGGGTCCCCTCAGGGTGGGCGGAGGCACGCGGGCAGCTGCTCCTCCTCTCCCGCCGGCGGAGGAGGAGGAGGCCCGGGCCGCCCGCCCGCCCACTTGCCTGCCTGCTTGCCTCCCTCCGCGAGGCTCCCCGCTGCCTTCCCGGGATCCAAACCGGAGAGAAAGGGCGGCGGCGGCGGGGCCGCACAGAGAGAGAGCCAGAGCCAAGGGGCCAAAGAGCCAGATCTGGCTCGCGAGCCGCCATTTCCGACCCTTGTTCTAGCCTGTAATCCTGCACATCTGAATGTGGAAACGTAGTAATAAAAGGTAAAGGTACCCCCCGCACATTTGTGCAGTCGTGTCCGACTCTAGGGGCCGGTGCTCATCTCCGTTTGTTAGCCAAAGAGCCAGCGTTGTCCGAAGACGCTTCCACGTTCATGTGGCCGCATGACACGCACGGAACGCTGTTACCTACCCACTGAAGTGGTACCTATTAATCTACTTGCATTTGCATGCTTTCGAATTGCTAGGTTGGCAAGAGCTGGAGCTAGTGCAGGAGCTCACTCTGCACGTATGCACGTATGCACGTGCACGTATGCACATGGTAGTAACACCATGTGACAAATAAACAGATTTTATACCTTTACTTATGTTTACATTTGACCCTACTTTATTTTCAGTCAGGTATATGTGGGGCTGCTTGCTGAGCAGGAATTTGCAAAAACTTATCAGAATACTGCCAGCCCCATTACTTTTAATTTATTATTTATTTATGTATTTTATATCCTGCCTTTATTATTTTTTTATAAATAACTCAAGGCAGCAAACATACCTCATACTTATGGTTGTTGTGGGTTTTCCAGGCTGTGTGGCCGTGTTCTGGCAGATTTGGTTCCTAACGTTACCTCATACTCCTTCCTCCTCCTATATTCCCCACAACAACCACCCTGTGAGGAGAGTTGGGCTGAGAGAGAGTGACTGGCCCAAGGTCACCCCGCTGGCTTTCATGCCTAAGGCGTGACTAGAACTCTCAGGCTCCTGGTTTCTAGCCCAGCACCTTAACCACTAGACCAAAGAAACCACTACCCTGTCATAAAATGTTAATTTGGAAAATGAAGAGTAGAAGTCATAAGTTGCTGCCTTCACAAACATCTGACTTGATATACAAGCATGATTTGCTCCTTCCAAACCCATTTCTGTGAAACTAATGAAATACTAAACTCAAAGTGTCAACAGTATGTTAAATGTCCCTATAATTAGCTTTTATATGGGTAGCTGGAAATGGATGGAAAGAATGAACACATCAGATTTGCCAGAATCAATATTGGCTATTTGGCTAAATTCTGTTTCTAGCTTATAGCTATAATACAGACATAGCTGTATAGCTGTTTAATTAGTACCACCACCTTGCCCAGAAAACCTTGTGGAAGAAACCAAATCAATAACTGAGGGAGGAAGAGGGGGAGGTGAATATCTTCTGCCAAAATTATTGCAGTGCAATAGTTTTTGAATATGAGGTCTGGCATGTAGGTATAGAAAAAGCCAGAAATGATAGCACTAAATAGGGATGAACTATAAAAACTGGTACAATGTTTACAGCAAGTGAATCTAATATTTATGGATTGATGGGTGCAATTTTGAAAGTATGTTATGAATCCACTTTAGCTTTGCTCTTTACCTACCTATGGTCAAATTCCAAAGGAGTGGGGGCTAGTGAGCATCGTTCCTATATATTAAAAGGGTAGAAATGTCAACACTGAAAACTACAGACTATCAGGCAGCTCAACACAGTTAGCAAGCTCAAGGTGAGATACCTAGCATGGAAATTCCAGGATTGGTTGGAGCAGGAAAATCTACCTGCAGATGAACAGACTGGCTCCAGGGAAGGCCAATCCATGACCAATCAGTGTCTAATATTCCTGTAACACATTGAAAAATACTCTTCCCACAAGACGGCATCTCTATGCTGCCTTCATAGATTTTAAAGCATCATTAAATTCCATCTCATGAGTCAAATTGTGGGAGAAGCTGGAAGCCCACTCGATTGACTGGGACCTGTTATACCTTCTATAGATGCTACATGAAGGCATGTCACTCAACGTAAATTGCAACCCCCAGAACTATTTTACTAGTGCTACTGAAAGCTGGAAAGATGTCAACCAAGGCTACATACTGGCCCTAAGCCTTTTGAACTTTTATGTTAATTCTATGGTAGGCCAGCTCAACAACCCAGACTTTCATTGATTATATGCGGTCAATGCAGTGATATTGTCAAGGACTTCTATTGGCCTTAAAAAAGCACTGAAAGCCCTAGCACAGTATTGCAAAAAAAGACGTACTGGAACCGGAAAACTAAAATCATGGTATTTGCCAAAAGGCCCAAGACCTACTTATGGAGTGTAGATGACCAGGTTTCCTGCTTCAAATACTTGGAGGTAGTCCTTCACTCTGCCAGCAATAGGAAACTCATGAGGACTATGTTGCTCAAAGTAAACAGAAGAGCTCATCTGCCACCTTCAAATGATTTAGGACAAAAGGTGGCCATTACATGCCTGCAGCTCTACAATTGTTTGAAGCTGAGCCACTAGCACAGCTTCTTTATGCCCCATTAGAGCTTGTACAATCAAAATTCTTCAGAATGTTCTTATCACTATAAATTTTTACTCCTAAATGTGTCTCCATTGCCACCCAGCAACTGGAGAGAAACCTCATGAAAGTGGAGGCTAGATTGTGGTTGGTCATACTTAGCTACCACCTTAGATTATCCCTCTTCCCACTGATCTTGCCATCCACAACCATGAGTGATGATGTCCAATCCCACTGGAAACAGATAATTGTGACTAAATCTCATCCTTTGGCCTATTTGTATCTCTTCTCCTTGATATGGGTTATGATCAGGCCAAAGCTATCACGAACAGTGCATAACAGATATAGAGTGCCAGTCTAACTTAACCAGGATCCCAAACTTCTTCATCAGTGAAGATCCCAGATATCCTGCCTCCCCCATGGCAAACCTAACACAACTAGAAGTCCCAAAGCACAGAAGGGCCTTTATTTTTTCATGATGTCATACTGTCCTTCAGCTGTGCATGAGGCACAATGCAGGAATGCTCCATTCCCAGAATGGTAATGCCCTTGCAACTATGGGCATGGAGGAACAATAGAGCATGTTCTCCTCCAGTGCTCATATTAAAGAGATATTCACACCAACCTCATCCAAAGCACATGTGACAATTGTACATTTCTCTTCTACTTTTGGGCATCAACTCTGCCACAACATACAGTGTTGCCAGGTTCTGTACAACAGCGCACAAAATCTGATGGATGATGACTTCTAGCTTAGTCTCAGTGTGCATGCCCCTAGTCTACCACCACAGAACATTGCACAGTCTAGCAGTTTATTTATTTATTTTATTAAATTTATATTACCGCCCATCTCCCCTGTCGGGGACCCTGGGCGGTTCACAATAAAACATAGTTAAAAAGATAAATATAAAATTACAATAAATAAATACTATAGAATCCAAGTATAAAAGATGTTAAAAAATGGAATACTGGGAGGCTTCATGGGACCAGCCATCCCCAAGAGGAACTGTTGGCATTTCCCTCCCAGGCAAGACGGCAGAACCAGGTCTTTAAGCCTTTCCGGAAGGTCGGGAGTGAGGAAACCAGCCTCAGCTCCAGGGGTAAGGTATTCCAAAGGGCGGGCGCAACTGCAGAGAAGGCCCGCCTCCTGGACCCTGCTAGATGGAACTCTTTGGTCGATGGGGTCCGCAGCAAGCCCTCTCTGGCTGATCGGGTGGGACAGGTCGATGTTCTGGGGATGAGACGGTTCCTCAGGTAGCCTGGCCCTATGCCATGTAGGGCTTTAAAGGTGATAACCAACACCTTGATTGTACCCGGAAGCAAACTGGTACCCAATGCAGCTCACGCAAAAGCGGTGTCACATGGGCCGATCTTCTGGCCCCAATAACTGTCCGCGCAGCTGCTTTCTGGACCAGTTGAAGCCTCCGGATACTCCTCAAGGGTAGCCCCATGTAGAGCGCATTACAATAGTCTATATGGGAGATGACAAGGGCATGAGTGACTGTTCGGAGGGCATCTCGGTCCAGGAATGGGCATAATTGGTGCACAATCCGAAGTTGTGCAAAGGCCCTCCTGGCCACGGCTGCCACCTGCTCTTCAAGCAGGAGTCGTGAGTCCAGGAGAACCCCCAGATTCCACACTGGCTCCGAATGGGGTAGTGCCACCCCATCTAGAACCAAAGATGACAACTTCCTAGATCCTGAGCGGCTATCGGACTCCAAGCCGGACTAGCAGCTCGACGAGTCAGAGTTTTTCAGAGCGCTGAAGACCTGGCTAGCTTTTCCCTGTTTGCAGTGGTCGATAGATAAGATAAGACCACTGGAATTTCTCCCTGGAGAGGGGAGAATCGGAAGATTGATCACAGGGTCGTTGGAATTGCCTCCCCCGCTTTTTCTGTTGTTTTTCCACCGTGGAGAGAGTGAGAGGCTGGAAGCAGTGAGGACGACTGGAGTATACTTCAAGCTCTTCCAGGGAATCGTAAGTTAGAGCTAAAGCCGGCTTTTAGATTACTTTTTAAAAAATTTTTTAGAATAGATTGTTTTATCATCTAAGGTCTATCTCTGGACTTTGCACAAAATGTTGGCAAATTTTGTGCTTTCTTTGCTATAATAACTACGGTGGAAATATGATGGATTTTATATTGGAAGCATAGTGAAACGTCTGCATTTTTTTCTTTTTACCTTTCTATTTTTTTCTAGAATGGATTTTGTCTCACTTGGAAGTATAAGAGTTTTTTTTAAAATATCTTTTGAATACACTTTGTTGGACTAACTATTGATGAATCTGTTTATTTTCTTTTTTTTCTCTTTTTATACTGGTTGATATTCATCCTTTCCCTTTTTTATAAACTGTTTGAAATACTGTTTTCTCTCTTAATTTGGGATTATTGGAACTTTTCATCTTTTATTTTAAAAATTTTTTACTTAATAGACAGACCTTGCTGGTAACTTTCCATCCGAATAGATCAGCTGACTTCTCACTCCCTGGGAAAAGTGTTTGTTTTGACTAGAACGGCTGGCAACAGCAGCCTGAAAGAAGAAGGAGGGGGTGGGGGAGAATGGTATTTTCAACAGTACTTCAAGATTTTAAAAAAGAATTTTGTGAAACTCTTTCAGAAATTAAGAAATCACTGGAACTTTTATTGATAGACTTGGAACAAAAGAAACAAAATATAGATTTAGAAATGGAAGAGAATTCTTTTGAGATAGTGGAGAAACAGGAAAAGGGGATTTTAAATACATTGGTTCAGAAGAAGATTTTGATATTCTACATGAAATGGTCAACAAAACAGGTTACACATTACAATTTGGGTACAAACACGTTGTGGCAGTTGAGACAGGAAGATTTTAACATGCAAATAGATAGCTATTGTGAAATACTGGGAAAGGTTAAGAACATGAGATACAGAACAAAACAGGTTGCATATTGTGATTTTGGCATAACCTGAATAGGAGATTTAGTATAATGTGGGACATAAGGTTAAGGGAATCATGGATTTGGATTGGACATAGAGTAAAGTGGATATGAGAAACTGTATGGATATATAAAAATGTGATATTTTAATTGTAGGATATGAGATTTTGAAATTAGTGATATAAATATAAGTTGATGTTATAGATTACTTTTTTTAATGGAAATGCATGGATGAGAAGATACTGTATAGCATTGGGATGGGATGATGAGTTGGAATTAGAACTAATGTTATTGCAGGATGACATATTTTTATAATTATATGTATGAATATTATGAGAATTGTGGTTAGGTTATGTATTAGTGGAATTTGTAGTTACAAAAATCTGTTAATTAGGTAAATATGTAGGAAGAAGTAGAATATGGTATAATTGTAGTTTAAATATAGATTATGATTAAATTAATGTTATTTTTATGGATATATATGAATAGAATATATTGTATTTTATTAGAATTAAAATAAGGCCTTTACTTGTTATACATATGATTTAAGACCAACTGGACTTTATTAAGGATATAAATATAGACGTAAAAATGGAAAGAGTGAATAAAAAACATTAAACTGATACAGCTGAGAACATTTAAATGGATATTATCCCAAGGAGTGGAAACCACAGATGAATAATTGGAGAATTGCAAGAAAGGTGAAACTTACATGAAGACCAGAAGATTGGATTATAGAAATTGAAGTGTATATGACAAAGAAAAGTTCCTGTATATTGTATGAAAGACTAACATTTAAAGCAAATTATTGTATTTAAAGACCAAAGATAGATTGGAGGCTATCTATTTTCTATATTTCTTTTGTTTATTATTTTCTTGACTTCACTTTTTCTTTACTTTTTTCTTACTTTGAATTTCTATCTTTATTTCCTGCTTTAACTTTTAATATGTATTTTAAAACTCAATAAAATTTATTAAAAAAAAAAAGATCCCGAGTGGCCATCAATCCACAGCCACTCCGTCTTACTAGGATTCAGCCGAAGCCTGTTGTTCCCCATCCAGGCCCCCACAGCCTTCAGACACTGAGATAGGGCGGCAACTGCATCACTTACTTCACCCAGAATGGAAATATACAGCTGAGTATCATCAGCATATAGATGGTATTTCATCCCGTGGTGACGGATGATCTCACCCAGCGGCTTCATATAGATGTTAAACAGGAGAGGGGAGAGCACCGAACCCTGTGGCACCCCACACAAGAGGGGTTGTGGGTCAGATCTCTCCTCCCCTATCATCACTGATTGGGAATGGCCCCGGAGGAAGGAGGTGAACCACTGCAGAACTACACTGCCCACCCCCAACTCCCTGAGCCGCCCCAAAAGGATACCATGGTCGATGGTATCAAAAGTCGCTGAGAGATCTAAAAGGGTAAGGATGGATGCATTCCCTCCATCCCGCCCTTGCCAGAGATCATCCATAAGTGCGACCAATGCAGTCTCCGTCCCATATCCCAGCCTGAAACCTGACTGAAAGTGGTCTAGATAATCTGTTTCATCCAGAATCCTCTGGAGTTGTGATGCCACCACTTTCTCCCCCACTTTCCCTAAAAAGGGGAGGTGGGAGACTGGACGAAAGTTGTCCAGAATAGTAGGGTCCAGGGATGATTTCTTGAGGAGGGGGTGCACCAGCGCCTCCTTAAGGCCGCTGGGAACACTCCCTCCCCAAGAGATGAATTAATCATCGCCTGGACCCAATCACAAGTCACCTCCCGGGCTGATTTTACTAGCCAGGAGGGACACGGATCTAAATGACAAGTGGTGGCCTTCACAATCCGGAGGATTCTGTCCACTTCCTCAGGTCCAACAGGATCGAACTGTTCCCAGATAACAGGGTAAGTACGTTCCTCTGTCATCTCCCCAGACTGTGTATCACACTTACAGTCCAACTTAGAATGGATCTGAGCGATTTTCTCCTGCAGATTCTCGGAAAACTCCTGCAAGTTTATGCAGTTCGGCTAACAAACTGAGATGAGCACCGGTCCCTAGAGTCGGACATGACTGTGCAGGGGAAACCTTTACCTTTACTAATAAAAAGTAAAAGGTAAAGGTTCCCCCCGCACATTTTGTACAGTCGTGTCCGACTCTAGGGGCCGGTGCTCATCTCCGTTTGATAGCCGAAGAGCCAGCGTTGTCTGAAGACGCTTCCATGGTCATGTGGCCGCATGACGTGTGCGGAACGCTGTTACCTACCCACCGAAGTGGTACCTATTCATCTACTTGCATTTGCATGCTTTCGAATTGCTAGGTTGGCAAGAGCTGGAGCTAGTGCAGGAGCTCACTCCGCACGCAGGGCTAGGGATTCGAACCTCCGAACTTGCGATCTTCCGATCGACAAGCCTGGTGTCTTATCCGCTGAGCCACCACACCCCTACCTTTACTAATAGGAAATAGGAAAAACTATTTCCATTCAACATTGTATATTTTGTGTCTTTTATATAACCTTTTACGCCTCCCTTTGCCTTTCAATACCTTTTACACTCATGTCTTCTTTTATTGACTGTATTCCTTCCCCATGCCTATTCTGGTCTATTACTGTAATAAAGATTTTTGTTTGTTTTTTTCAAATTGGCATGGGGCTCTGGAGGCCAAGAAGATGCCCATGGGCACTCTGGTATTCAAGGCTCCATAGTATTGTATTAGGCTAAGACTATCCATGTTCAACTTAACTCATATATTTTGGTGAGGATAAAATGGGGATGAGTAAGGACATGCCATTTTGAACTCCTGCAATTTTCACTATAACCACAAGATGGTGACAGGAGACTTATTAAATATGTATAATAAAATTTAAAGATTTCAGGCTAAGTTTCTTATATACATGCTAATACCATTCCATGAGTGGAGTGTCTAATCCAGAAGTAAGATGTAAATTATTTAAACACATAAAATATCTTAATAGATTGTTTAATACCCATTCTATCTGTACCATTTCTATAAAAATAACTTCAAAGTTATAACTTTTCCTTTGCTTTTCTGCCCTCTCTTGAAAGAATAAAGCTATGCTAGTTAACTAAGATTTATCAGTTGTCATACTACTAGTGCTAAAAACAAGAAGCTATAAAGCTGAACTGAATTTACCTCCAACCAGATTAATTTTCTAATGGAATATCCCTGCAGGCAGCCTATATAACTGGTCTTTCTTTGACCACTTTGTCAAAGCAAGGGGATTGGTGGGGCCCTATGATACTCTGTGCACTTGGTTGTAGAGGACTAATAATTAGCAAACGTAACAGCAGACAGCACTTTTCCCACAGAGATATAAAGCTGGCTGGGAAAGACCATTTTAGGAGAACAGGTAGAAATTGTATTACTAAATCTGTTAAACATTTGACGTGAGCTTTAGAGAACATGTAGTGAATGTAGTGAATGGCGTGGTGGCTCAGCAGGTAAGACGCCAGGCTTGTCGATTGGAAGATCGCAAGTTCGGAGGTTCGAATCCCTAGCCCTGCGTGCAGAGTGAGCTCCTGCACTAGCTCCAGCTCTTGCCAACCTAGCAATTCGAAAGCATGTAAATGCAAGTAGATTAATAGGTACCACTTCGGTGGGAAGGTAACAGCGTTCCGCGGCGTCATGCGGCCACATGACCGTGGAAGTGTCTTCGGACAACGCTGGCTCTTCGGCTAACAAACGGAGATGAGCACCGGCCCCTAGAGTCGGACACGACTGCACAAATGTGCGGGGGGTACCTTTACCTTTACCTAGTGAATAATGCTGCACATTAGTCAAAGGCAATTGTGCATAAGAAACACATGTTGCCTGCTCTGCCAGAGGTGTCTTTTCTCGTCTCTTAATTACTTTGATTTTTATGCTGCTCAACGTAACAGTGCAGAGTAGCTAGTAACTGCCTTTCCAAGAGTACAGTGAAGGTTAATTAGTCAATGTCCATGCTGTGTTTTGAAGAGGGGGGGGGAAAGCTTGATGGCTGGCAACATTGTCCGTGTTGAATGTG
Source organism: Charina bottae (assembly GCA_023362775.1). Taxonomy (NCBI): domain Eukaryota; kingdom Metazoa; phylum Chordata; class Lepidosauria; order Squamata; family Charinaidae; genus Charina; species Charina bottae. The sequence continues at coordinate 35,171,882 of JALMGJ010000006.1, read as the reverse complement.
CTAGAGGATGAAAGCCAATTCCAAATGTTTTGTTCTTTTAGATTTTACATGCCAAATTTCAGATAGAAGCAGGAACAAAATAACCAGTAGCCAGACAAGGACACCTTTCCAAGTTGTGTGGAAATCTTGTAACAGACTAACTCATACTAGTTTTCCCCTTGTGCACATGGAGTGCCCCATATACTAAGCATCTGTATTTCCTGAGGAGGGGCTGAAATGGAATTTTAGAGTGACTACATACATCCCAATGATAAGGTACAGCATTGGTACAAAAGGATACTGTTTGTTTGCTTACTTTTCCTAAATAAGCATATCCATACAGAAAAAACTATGGTAGCCACAACCAGGTTGATATTAGAGGCAGAAGTGGGTTCAAGATAGTGAAGCAGGGAAACCAGACTTTCTTTCTATTAATTAATATGTGTCTGTGTGCCTTCAAGTCAGTTTTTGACTCCTGGTGACTGCCTGGACAAGTCCCTGCAGTTTTCTTGGCAAGGTTTTTCAGAAGTGGTTTACCATTGCCTCCTTCCTAGGACTGAGAGACAGCAACTGGCCCAAGGTCACCCAGCTGGCTTGTGGCTAAGGCAGGACTAGAACTCATGGTCTCCCAGTTCCTAGCCTGATGCCTTAACCACTACACCAAACTGGCTCTCGTATTAGTTAATATAGGATATATTAATTCAGTAGGAAATTCATGCAGCCCAGCATAGTGTCCAGCAGGGTCAGTGGGGCCTTTCTTCCCAAACCTTTTAGTGATGGCCAAATAAACTACAAATAAACATTGCCTTTTAAAAGGAAAGAAATAGAAGTAATGTGTTGGGGAAAGGAAAATATGTAAAAAAAACAGTCAGAAGTGACCATGGCTAGTTTTGGAATGTGGTCCTCAACATGCCATGAAATGACTATCAGGCTTCTTCAGCTGATGCATCTTGTGCAGCCTGTTTACCTGGACGGTTCCTAGTGTGACTTGTCAAAAGACACCCTGCATCTCAGTCTTTTCTCCTTACAAATATGGGTGTGTGTTGAGTGAGAAATGACAGTAGCAGCAAGAGGAAACGGTGGGAGGTTTACCAGTGGAAGATACTGAATCTCCATAACATCTTTCAAACAAGCAGAGCAATTGCACAATAATCTTGGAACCACTCCTGCTTTCGTGATAAGACTGCCTAGTGAGTCCCAATGAAGATACCAATAGGATAGTTTGTTACGAAATTTACAGGGCTTATAAGCTGCTCTGAGCATGGACAACTCCCCCAATGAGTAATCGGGATAAAAACCATACAATCTGTTAAACATTGGCAAGTGGAGATATTCCTATGGAACTGGGAGCTGTGAATAAAAACCAGAAACAATAACAAAAAGAAGCTATAATAAAAGGAAGCTCAATCTCATGGCCGAGAAGCAATAGGGTTGTCACACAGGACAGTGGAACCTCAGAGTGATTGTGAAAAGAGAAGAGAGTAAGAAAGAGTATTATAACCAGAGGGAGGAACTCAAATTGCCTTAATCATCCGATTAAGATGATGAGCCCAGAGAATCATCAAATGAAAGGAGCATCAATCAGATCTCACTGGAAAGGTGTCTGTGGGATCTCTCCAGCAGTTTGTGAGCAACATTATTCAATACCTTCCTGTGTTTCTTTGGCAAGTGTGCAAAAGCAGGTGGGTATTGGGAAGCATTCTTGCCATTTTTTTCCTTTCCCTCCTTGCTAATTTTTTTAGTTTTTCTCACACAGCCTCTTATAAATTCATGAAAAAGTTTTAACTTTTTAAAATCCAAAGACTATGATAGTTTAAGTAGTAACTGTTGCATATCAGCTATAGACTAGTTCACAAGACTTCTTGCATAGCTATATTATTAAATACGTTAGCCTAAAGGACCTAATATAACAAAAGTTTAAGTTGTTCTAGTATTTCTTAGAAGTTTTGGTCTGGCCTAGCAGCTTCGTTCTTGCAATTATTTTCTGACAAAGCATGTTCTCTAGCCCATAAAAGTATATGCATAATAAATTGACCAAGAAAATGTATTTGGTTAAAGATGTTCTTCTTTAATTACTGGTTTGAAAAGTATGTCCTCAACAAATACAAATACAGTCCTTCAAGGCTGCTTTTACTGCTTCACATCAGGTACCATCCTATGCAGCGTACACATCTTTCAGTAATATAGTCTATTTTTTAAAACTCCTTCTTTCTCTTGAATACTCTTTAATACGAGATAGGCAGAATACTGTCATCCAGATGTTTTAGACTTCAACTCCTATGGTTGTTCATGCTGGCTCTAGCTGATAGGGATAGCTGATGGAATGTCAGCTAAAGTCTGAAACATCTGCATGGTAAGAGGTTATCTTTTTTTGTTGTTTATTCGTTCAGTCACTTGCAACTCTTCGTGACTTCATGGACCAGCCCACGCCAGAGCTTCCTGTTGGCCATCGCCACCCCCAGATCCCCCAAGGTCGAGTCTGTCACCTCCAGAATATCATCCATCAATCTTGCCCTTGGTCGGCCCCTCTTCCTTTTGCCTTCCACTTTCCCTAGCATCAGCATCTTCTCCAGGGTATCCTGTCTTCTCATTGTGTGGCCAAAGTACTTCAGTTTTGCCTTTAATATCATTCCCTCAAGTGAGCAGTCTGGCTTTATTTCCTGGAGTATGGACTGGTTTGATCTTCTTGCAGTCCAAGGCACTCTCAGAATTTTCCTCCAACACCACAGTTCAAAAGCATCTATCTTCCTTCGCTCAGCCTTCCTTATGGTCCAGCTCTTGCAGCCATAGGTTACTATGGGGAATACCATTGCTTTGACTATGCAGATATTTGTTGTCAGTGTGATGACTCTGCTCTTAACTATTTTATTGAGATTTGTCATCGCTTTCAGCCATCAAAGTGGTATCATCTGCATATCTGAGATTGTTAATGTTTCTTCCAGTGATTTTATCTCCAGCCTTAGATTCATCAAGCCCAGCACGTCGCATGATGTGTTCTGCGTACAGGTTGAATAGGTAGGGTGAGAGTATACAACCCTGCCATACTCCTTTCCCAATCTTAAACCAGTCCGTTGTTCTGTGGTCTGTTCTTACTGTTGCTACTTGGTCATTATACAGATTCCTCAGGAGGCAGACAAGATGACTTGGTATCCCCATACCACCAAGAACTTGCCACAATTTGTTATGATCCACACAGTCAAAGGCTTTAGAATAGTCAATAAAACAGAAATAGATGTTTTTCTGAAACTCCCTGGCTTTCTCCATTATCCAGCGGATATTGGCAATTTGGTCCCTAGTTCCTTTGCCTTTTCTAAACCCAGCTTGTGCATCTGGCAGTTCTTGCTCCATGAATTGCTGGAGTCTACCCCTGGTTTAATAGTAGTTTGATGTGTTGAAAACAAGCAGGTAGATATTTTCCCCAGCACTTCACTTCTACTTTAAGTTTGTTATTTTTCTCATTACTTATGTTCTCCATGTGGGATATTGCTGGCTTATAGGGTCCAGGCGCAGAGTAAGCCAAACAGAGTGCAGCGTGTAGGGCTAACAATATTTTATTGTAGCATAAGGCAATAATGGATATGAGTTACATTATTGCATAAAGGAAAAACAACAAAGCATGAGCAGAGTTCCATCAGCAGATGTGAAGAAAACCATGGCCAGGTACAAAAGGCCAGGCATAGTTACAGTTCAGGAACAGAGTACATGGCAACATGACAGACAGAAAGTCAAGAAGTCAAGAAGCATAGACCCATAGTTCATAGCTGAGATATACACTTGTTTCAGCATTCTGATTGGCTATATGTGGGTCAGGACATTTCAAACTAACAATGCATTAAGAGTTGTACTTACTATAAACCGCCATGAGATGGCAGTGTTGCACATTGTCTTCCCTCCGGGAAACCGTTCCCATGAGATAAGGTATTCTGGACTGATATCACTACCTCACGTAATACAATGTTTTGGCTATGACCAAGGCCACACCTGGTGTTTATCGGTGGAATGTTTTTTTTTCATAAGTTTTATTAAATTTTAAAATACATATTAAAAGTTAATACAAAGAAAGAAATAGAAATACAAAGTAAGAAAAAAGAAAAGAAAAAGTGAAGTCAAAAAATAACAAACAAAGAAAATACAGAAAATAGATATCCTCCAATTTATCCTTGAACTTTAAGTACAACAATTAACTTTAAATGTTAGTCCTTCATATAATACACAGGAACTTTTCTTTGTCATATACCCTATGATTTCTATAATCCAATCTTCTGTTCTTCATATAGGTTTCACCTTTCTTGATATCTTCCAACAATCCATCTCTGGTTTCTACTCCTTGGAATAGTAATCAAATGTTCATTGTTGCATCAATTAAATGTTTTCCATTTGCTCTTTCCATTTTTACATCTATATTTATATCTTCAATAAAATCCAATTAGTGTAACAGATAAAGGCCTTATCTACTTCTAATAAAATATAATATATTCTGTTCATATTATGACTATATATTCCATTAATACATAACCTAACATATTACATAACATAATACATAATATATCAAGAATACAAAACCTAACATAACATATAACCTAATACATATTATACCAATTCTTATAATAATCATACAACATATTCATACATAATATCATCCTGTAATAACCTTCATTCTAATTCCATCTCATCATCTCATTGTCTTCTCATAAATGTATCTCCAGAAAGAGCAATCTATAATATCAACTTATATTTATATTTATAATCTTGTATCTTACACTTAGAATATCATATTTTTATGCATCTATACAATTTCTCATATCTGCTCTCACTCTGTGTACAATCCAGATCCGCGTTTTCATTAACCTTGTGTTCCAGATCAACATCAATAAATCTCCTGTTTAGGTTATGCCAATATCACAATATGCAACTTGTTTATTTCTGTAACTCATGTGGGATGTCAAAATGTTTATTTTACCATATCTATCAATTTGCATGTTAAAATCTTCCTGTCTCAGCTGCCACAATGTGTTTATGCCCAAACGTTTAATAGACCACTTCCTGTAAAATATCATAATCTTCTTCTGTACCAATACATTCAAAATCCTCTTTCCCTGTTTCTCTACTGGTTCGAGAGATCTTCCCTCTATTTCTAAATCTGTCCCTTGTATCTTCTGTTCCTGAGCCACCAAAACTATAAATATACGTTCTATGGATTTCTTAATTTGCAAAAAAGCTTTGCTGATTTCTTTCTTAAAATCCTGAAGTGCTGTAAGAAATGCCATTCCCACCTACACCCCCCTTTCAAGCCGTAATCAGCTGCTGTAGTCAAAACAAAAATTTTCCCAGGGAGCAGGGAACAGGTGTTCTATTGTTATCAATAGTGTCTGTTTCTTTAAGTGAAAAAAGCTTTTAAAATAAAAGATGAAAAATTCCACAGAGCAGTATTTCAAACAGTTTGTAAAAGGAAAGATGAAAATAGATTCCAAGTGAAAGAAAGTCCATTCTAAAAAAAAGTAAAAAAATAATAAGGAAAAGAGGCACACATTCTCTATACTTTATTCTTTATTCTTCTTTATCCTTCCGGCTGCAAGCTGCTTGACCCAAACAAACAATTTCTCAAAAATCAGTTAGTTTGTCAAGTGAAAAATAACAACAAAGTCTCTTAAGTCCCAATTTCTCTGATACAAAAGAAAGGCAAAAAAAATACAAACTTGTTCACTATGTTGCCAAAATAAAATCTATCAAACTTCCACCAAAATTAATTATAGCAAAGAAAACACAAAATTAGCCAACATTTTAAGCGAAGTCCAAAGATAAATTTTAGATAATAAAAATGTTCTAATCTAAAAAAGAAAACTAATATAAAGTGATCTAAAAGCTGGCTGTGACTCTTGTGACTCCCAAAGAGACTTACGTTCCCTGCAGAGCTAGGATCCTCCTTCGGCCATTCCACTGCATTCACCCCCGTTCTTCTCCGCGGTGGAAACAACAAAGAAAAACAGGAGTGGGCAATTCCAATGGCTCTGTCAGCAATCTTCTGGTTCCCCTCTCTCCAGGGGGAAGCTTCAGTGGTCTACAAATTCTGTAGACCCTGCAAACAAGATAGAAAGTCAGCCAGGTCTCAGAGCTCTGAGAAACTCTGAGTTGTCGAGCTGCCAGCCAGGCTTGGAGTGGTGGAATGTTTTGAGAACATTCGTAGAGGCGTATGGAAAATTACTGTCTTTACAAGCTAGAATATCACAGTGGAGAAATCCATTTGAATTCTACATAGAATAACTCTAACACCCCTTCCAAACGGATTTCGGAACACTTTGGGGAGTGAAAACTGTCATTTTGTAAGAACACAGAGACACAAATGATTTTATTCCAAACACATTTGCTCCAGTCCCAATTTTGTAACCATGGTTGCATGTTTTTCAAACGGCAATGCTTTCGTGAACACATCTGCTACATTCAGTTCAGAAGGACAATATTCCAATTGGATAAACCTTTCCTGTATTGCATGTCTTACATTTTTAAACTTCACATCGACATACTTTGTGCGGCCTCTCACATTTTCAGATAGAGCAAGTGCAATACATGATTGTGAGTCTTCATAGACTGTAAAAGGTAAGTTAAAGTTTACAGTGAGATCTTGGAATAATTGTTTACACCAATGTAGTTCATTTACTGCCTCACTGAGGGCACTATATTCTGCTTCGCTGGTTGAAACTGCGACCGCGGTCTGCTTCCTTGCCCGCCAAACAACGGCTGTGTTGGCAAACAGGCAGAGAAATCCACTCACAGATTTCCTATCTCCCTCTTCTGCAAAGGAGCTAACAACATAAATCACAGGCATTTCAGACTTAGTAGTGGACACTTTAAGACAGAGATCTGCTGTGCCTTTGAGATAATGCAGAACTCTTTTTAACCCTTGCCAATCTCGCATAGACGGTTTGGCAACTTTACGACTTAGCACTCCAACTGAGTAAGCTAAGTCAGGACGTGTCCACTGTATTAAGTGTAGCAAGCTTCCTACAGCAGAGTGATATAACTCAGGTTGAGGACAAGGTTCCTCACACGTGTCACCCTTTAGGAAATCAAGAGTCATAGGCGTTCTGGTAGGTTTTGCATTTGACATCTCAAGCTGACTTAACAATTGAACAATTTTTCTCTTCTGACTCAGATAAAACTCACCACTCTGAGATCTAGTAACTTCAACACCCAAATAATATTTCAGTTCGCCTAGGTCTTTCAACTGAAAGTACTGTTTTAGCTGTTTGGCAAATTCTTGTACAAGGTGCAAAGAACCAGTTGCTAGGCAAAAATCGTTCACATAAGTTAGCAGCACTGTATAGCTACTTCCAGAACCTCTTATGTACACACAAGGATCAGCAACTGACTTTTTAAACCCTAGTTCCGTTAAAGCTGAATCTAAGCACTGATGCCAACAACGACCGGCCTGCTTTAACCTATAAAGCGCCTTGCGTAGTCTGTACACTTTCTGGGAATTGTCACAAGCATAGCCAGGAGCCTGTTTCATGTACACTGTCTCAGGGAGCTCTGCATTCAAATATGCTGTGTCAACATCAAAATGATGGACAACCAGTTCACGCTGTGCAGCCAGAGAAAGTACCATACGTAAAGACTCTGGTCTAGCTGTGGGTGCATATGTGAGATCATAGTTCAAAAACTTCTCTTGTGAAAATCCCTGAGCAACAAGCATGGCTTTGTACTGCACTGTGTTATCAGGAAGAAGCTTCTTTCTGAATACCCATCTGGAACCTATAGCTTTCTGGGATGGGGGCAAGTCAGTGATTTCAAACACCGTTTGACTCACTAATGCCTCAAACTCCTTATCCATCGCTGTGTTCCATTTCTCCTGCTCTTCCACAGGCAGGAGCAACACCTCCTGGAAAGACTGAGGTTCACAGGTAATTTGACACACTCTCACCTGCTGAATTACAAACCTGTCAGGCTTCACACCCTTTGTGGAACGTGCAGATCTACGAGGAATTTCCACTGCCTCTTCCTCATCACTGTCCTCTGTCTTTTCACTACCAGATTCCCCCTTCAGGTCCTGAACCTGCTCAGGTGAAATTTCTTCTTCTTCCTTCACCTGAGGGGACCTTCTCACCACACTAGGAGACTGGGAAACAGAAGGTAGCTGGACTGGTTGTTGTCCAGCCACAGGAGCATGGACAGTAGGCTGTACACTAGATTGCAACAACACCTCTGAACTAGCATTCAACCTATCCCAACCAGTAGGGTGCTCAAAGTTAGCACTTCTGGAGACTACCACTTGACCATAGCCTGCAGAAAAACGGTAACCCTTAGATCTTGATGAATAACCAACAAACCTTAAGCGCTGTGCTTTTGGCTGGTTCTTCCTTTGCTGAGACTTAGGGATGTGAACATATGCAAATGTTCCAAAAACACGCAGGTGCTTCAGCAAAGGGCGCTTGCCAAACAAAAGGAAATAAGGAACTTCATTTACAGCTGAATTCCACACCCTGTTGGTTAGATACACTGCAGTCATGGTAGCCTCACCCCAAAAATGGGCTGGCACCTGGGCATCTAACATCAGGCTATTTCTAATGGTATTAACAACACCAATCTTCCTTTCAGCTATTCCATTCTCAGCTGGAACACCAACATTGGCAAGTCTATGGGAGATTCCTTTCCTACAAAGCCAATTCTGGAACTCATGGCTTAGGAACTCTCCACCACGATCAGATTGAAACTGACCTACTTGATAACCATAGTGTCTCTCCACCATTGCAACAAACTCCTTAAAGCGAGCAAAAGCCTCCGCTTTAGATTTGAGCAAATAACAAAATGTAAAGCAAGTATGGTCATCCACCAGAAGAAACATGAAACGTGCCCCTCCTTCACTAGGAGCATTGGGGCCAGCTAGGTCTCCATGAACCAACTGAAAAGGCCTAGTTGACACTCTGTCACTTTTCCTAGCAACAGGCGCAGCCTTGATCTTAGATTGTTTGCACACAGTACAATCAAGAAAGTCGTCACACTTTTTAGATCCTAGCTCAGGATACACCTTGGCCATTCGGGACAAACTTCCCCACCCGGGATGTCCCAGAACTCTGTGATAGTAGTGGATGCATTTATTATGTGGGGGAACACTGGAAACACAATTTCCTGACACAATCCCCTGTTTAGGAAGCATTTCATACAACTGATTCACTAATCTCCCCCTAGCACATTCAATTCCATCTTTTTCAATAGAACATCCAGTACCTTTGAACACAACAGTATATCCAGACTTCACCAGGGCTGAGGAGGGAAAAATCAAGTGTAGGAACACACAACACATTTTGCACACTTATCCTCAAACAAGGAATGTATACTTCACCCTGAAAGGACACATCAGCCATGGATCCATCAGCTAGAGCAACCTGTTGGATTTTAGGCTTGCATTTTGTTAACAACTGTTCATTGTTTACAATGATTTGGCTACAAGCCGAGTCCAAGAGCCAAGTCTCTGGAGATCGTTTACTCACAGCCGTGAGCAGAGCGGACACTTGGGTACGTTGTCTAGGCGGTTTCCCCTTCTTTCGCACGAACCTCTTTCCACTGGCACTACCCGCCGGGCGAGGTGGCTGGGGACAGTCTTTCAAGAAGTGTTGGGTCGAATTGCACCCGTAACATCTCCTTACAGCACAGGCAGCTTCTGTTCCAGCAGGAAGACGCTGTCTAGAAGCCTCAGGAACAGCAACAGATGGCTTACCCTGCATCCTCTCCAGGTCACGAGCTTGCTGGATTTCTTGCAGCCGATTTGTAAGATAATCCACAGTGAGGTCTTGGGGCCTCAACGTCTGAGTTGCCTCGATGAGCATGTCAAAGCTATTGTCCAAGCTTGACAATATAATACAAGCTCTCTGGGTATCTGGGACCACAACATCCCGCTCCTCAAGTTCAAGAAACAAAGTCTTGAGTTTATGGAGGTGGGTCATCACGTTTCCACCGGGCTGCAGCTTCAAATTGTAAAGCTGATGTGATAGACCAACAATGGCAGCAGAGGTTTGCTTGGAATAAAGGGCTTTGAAAGCCTCCCAACATGCATGTGCAGTGTCTAGATTGCTGATATGCAGTAACTGAGATGATTCCAGTCCCAGAATCAAATTGCCATAAGCACGATCCAAACACAACTGCACTTCTTCAGTAACGGGACCAGCTGGAGGTGGGTCTTTCACATACTTCCACAAACCTTCTTTTAGGAAGAAAGACTTGATCTTCACACACCAGGTCCGATAGTTTGTGCCATTCAAGCGCTCAAAAGGCAGACTAGTTAGCCCTGTAGCAGCCATGCTGACCACTCAAAGAAAAACACGTTTACTCTAAAATGCAGCCTTAAAAACAAACCCCCTTGTTAACAGCCAGATCCAGCGCAGCAAACAGCGCACCATCCAGACTGGGCAACCCATAACCTGTGGGATATTGCTGGCTTATAGGGTCCAGGCGCAGAGTAAGCCAAACAGAGTGCAGCGTGTAGGGCTAACAATATTTTATTGTAGCATAAGGCAATAATGGATATGAGTTACATTATTGCAAAAAGGAAAAACAACAAAGCATGAGCAGAGTTCCATCAGCAGATGTGAAGAAAACCATGGCCAGGTACAAAAGGCCAGGCATAGTTACAGTTCAGGAACAGAGTACATGGCAACATGACAGACAGAAAGTCAAGAAGTCAAGAAGCATAGACCCATAGTTCATAGCTGAGATATACACTTGTTTCAGCATTCTGATTGGCTATATGTGGGTCAGGACATTTCAAACTAACAATGCATTAAGAGTTGTACTTACTATAAACCGCCATGAGATGGCAGTGTTGCACATTGTCTTCCCTCCGGGAAACCGTTCCCATGAGATAAGGTATTTTGGACTGATATCACTACCTCACGTAATACAATGTTTTGGCTATGACCAAGGCCACACCTGGTGTTTATCGGTGGAATGTTTTGAGAACATTCGTAGAGGCGTATGGAAAATTACTGTCTTTACAAGCTAGAATATCACAGTGGAGAAATCCATTTGAATTCTACATAGAATAACTCTAACACTCCATTGAGCTAGTAATCTATGAGTGTCACCCAAAGCAAGAGATATATCTGAGTCTGTCTTCATATTTTAGGCAGCATATGTGTTTTCAAAAATGGGGACTATTGTCTCATGTTGCTAAAAGTAATCTGATCCCTGCAACAACTACGTGTGACTAATTCAGTCCACGGTCTCCTACAGATTGCCTTTCCTCATAGCTCAGTTAAACTATCTACCCATTCTTGAGACAGCAGAAAACGTCTAGCATAAAATTGCTATACCCCCTGCTGATCCCTATGCTATTTCTATAGCCTTGGTTCTAGCTTGTTGTTCTGGCCCTGGGGTACTAATTTTGTATCGGGTATCTTTAGCAAAGCTGTTGCTAAAAGCTTCTGACTGATGATCCCCTGTCCAGTTTGTTGTACTTTTTTTTTAAAGCAAAGGTTTAGTTCTTCTCCTCCCATAACTCACCAGGCAGCAGATCCACAGACTCCAGGGTTCAGCTGAAGAACCCAGTGTGAAACAGCCAAGCTCTCCAACATCCCAAAGCCTTGGAGGTGGATGGCCAAGAGATGCTGAGCTGATCCTACCCCCTTTGGTCACTCAACTGCACTAACAACAACTAATGCAGGTCAGATTTTCCGCCTCTGAAACTGATGTAGGTTGGCTTTGGCTTAAGAAAGAAAACATCACTTGACACTGTAACAGGTAAAAACAGCTTAAGGTTGCCTCTGGTATGAGTTGTGGATGAAATGCAGGCAACATCATGGGGATTCGGCAGAGATTGCCAGGGCATGTCTGCCTGTGCTTAGATGCAAATGGGAAAACCGCCCAGGGCCCCTCCTTGTGGGGGAGATGGGCGGGATATAAATGTAATAAATAAATAAATGTCCTGAGTCTGAACAGCAAACTGCAGAACTTAACCTCTTGCCTAATCTGGGGACTCTTTTTTCCCCTCAGGTGCTTATTGCATCACCTTCCTTGCTCAATGAAAAATTCTAGAGAATTTGAAAAGCTTACCCTGCTTTTAGGGCATTTCAGTTTTATTTTAAAAATATATATATGTTTTTTTAAAGGATAGAGTTTTCTTTAAAAACAAAAGAAAACCTAAGGAGATCAATCTCAGAATGCCTTTCCCTTTCTGCTTTCCCTCTCCAATTTATATATTTTTATTTATTTTAAACATTTCTTTGTGGTTTTCTTTATAGCTTAAATACCTAAAGTATAAGAGAGCCCTAGGAAGGAGGCAATGGCAAGCCACTTCTGAAATCTTACCAAGAAAACTTCAGGGACTTGTCTAGGCAGTCTTCAGGGGTCAACGCTGACTTGAAGTATGCCCTCAACCAAGTATGAGGGCAGGTGACTGCTGTTCTCCCGCAATCTTGATTTTTTTATATGTTTATTTATGTTTTACTGTCATTAGATTGTTATGTAGTTTTTAACTGTTGCTATGTTTGTATGCCACCCAGAGTCAGGTCTTTGTGAGATGGGCGGCTATATAAATATGCTAAATAAATAAATAAGACGTGACTCTGGGCGGCATACAAACATAGCAACAGTTAAAAACTACATAACAATCTAATGACAGTAAAACATAAATAAACATATAAAAAAACCAAGATTGCGGGTTTAAACCAAGATTTATATATATAAAACCTAAAGTATAAAACTGAAATAATTCATTCTGGTAATATTAACCCATTAAGATTGATAGTCCAGCAAAACATTTGTGAAACATTTCAAACTTTTCTGTTTTAAATGTAACATTAGATTCTCAAATTATCTTATCTCCAATGCACAAAATAATTTTCTTCTAGCGTGATTTGCTACTGGGTAGAGTATTCATGTAAGTTGCCATTAAAATAAGAACTCACACAACTAAGAATGGTTTCTTTTATAATCAAAAGCTCTTCTTTTTTTCAACTGAAAAAGCAAAGACGCAGCTAGTCACCCTTGCAAGACAGGCCCTGCTGAAACGGTATGGATTGGCTTTGGGGTGTATATGGCAAGGAACCTACAGCTGGATTTACATCAAAGATGCTTTATTAACCTGCCAAGATATACTACTGGTATTGTCTAAATTTCAAAATGTAGGAGGCAGAGTAGGAGGCAAGAGAGCTCTAGCCAAAGTAGAAACAACATATATTACATCTGCCCCAGCACAATTTCAGGCATCATAACAGTGTTCTCTCCAATGAGGGCCTTTCCCCCCTGTTGAATTAATATGATATCTGCACATCCTTAAGCCACCACAGAACAGATACTTAATACTTCCAGTGCTATAGGATACCCAGAACTGACTTTGACCTTGTCAGTTAGAAGGACCAAGAATAACTTTTTATGACTCAGTAAGTAGAGATCTTTCTTGCACCCCTGCAGGTACATGAGAACTACAGGTTGAAAAAAGAAACTGGGAACTTGGGCAAAATAATAAATGTGGGTTACAGCAGATTCACTATTCACTAGATTATCAAGAGAAGCAATGCAACTTCACAATTTAAAATATTGCAACGATGAACAGACTTGTCACAAAAGTAGAAAATATACTGCACAACTGTCAGGTGTTGGTATATCTGATTTAGGAGCTGCTCATTCAAATTCCAGTGGCTCAATTATTCAAGTAGTACACAAATCAAATCAATCAAGCAATCAAACAATCAATCAAGTCTGATAGCCATAGCTAATTATTAATTACATGCAGGTGAGTGCTTGAAATTTCATAGTTATGTGGGCAGCCTGACAGATAATGGAAAAAATATTCTCTCTATCCTCTACATCCAGAACAGAAATCTTGGAAAGGTAAAATGAAGAACCCTTTTCTTGTGTCCAAAACAGTAATAGCTTTCGTGACTATCTTCTTCTAGGTACCAACCTACTGGTAAACAAGCTAGTAACTTGGGGACTATTATTTATGAGGCTGAACTAGCATATCTTAAATGGAAAAATGTGCAACAAATAAGAATTACTAATATTGGCCCATTTTGTTCTTCCATCTGACATGATGAGGGTCCCAGTTGAGAATAGCAGGGGCCTATGTTAATGCACAAAACTTCCCAAGCTGGGTTTGGTTAGGGGCTGAATTCAATTCAGTGTATTTATGTCCCCACTTGCACCTAATTATGGCACAAGCACACCCTGGAAACATCTTTTTTCTGTTGTGTCCCCACAATGTTGCCTTCATCTCATCCCTGTGTCCCCAGGTAGTATGAGAGATAAGGATGGATCATCTTAAATGGTATCAGTATTATAGCCTCTCTAAGGGCAGCTTCAAGGTGGGTAAAATCTGTTAGGTTTTATCAGCCATTATTTTGGAGAGGTCAGATGACTGCAGAGACTTAAAACAAAAGCAACTGAGACAGAATAGGGATTAACAACATGGCCAGTAAATTTATGCCAGGATTGTTTTCTGCCAATTCACATCTTTCTGACAGACAGATACAAAAAAAAAATTATTATATTAAGTGGGCTTATAGGCCACTCCCATCACAACTGATTCTATAGCTCCCCCTGGATTTATCAACAGATAACTTCAAGCAGTTTATTTTTTCCCATTCTTTTTGTAAACAGTAGGGAAAAACCAAGCCAAAGTTAAGAATGTTTTTTCTTTAATTTCTGCAAAAGAGTCAGGCATGACCTTGACTCTATTCCATAAAAATTCATACAGATGAATATGCAAGAAGAGAGAAACAAAAAGAGAGAGATCTCATTGACTTTGTTTTCTCTTGGGAAATTATGATCTTTATGAACTTTGTCACATTTTCAGATTCATTCATTATTCAGAATAATTCAAACATGTTCCATGAATAATCCTCGGCCTGTTGTTTAGCTGTGGGAAAAGATCTTGCAAATACTTATTTTGTGAAATGCAAAGTGATTTGGTTAAATGTTTGGCTGGATGGTTTTTAATCTTGGTGGTCTTTCCTATTCCAGCCCAACTGGAAGACACCAAGATGGGGAAGGCTGATTGAGGTTCTCATGCAGGATTGTGGGTTGTAAAGCAAGGTGCTTAAATTAGCTTGTGAGTCCCTTCTTGGTTTGACACCATCAACAGTAGTGTATGCCTGCTTTTCCCAAATTGCTGTTCTTTGGATTGGCTACAGTTCTCATGCTAGCAGGAGATAATGGAACTTGTTCTTTAACACATCCAGAAGATACCGAATTGGGGATTATGCAATAGAGCTAAGCAGTTTTCAGCCACTGAGTCACAACTATCTGCTGGGAACAAGAATAAGAGAATAGCTGATTGCTACATGAAGAGCTTTTCTGGATCAGGCCAAGTTTCAGTCTAATCCAGCACTTTATTTCCTACAGAGAGTAACCATGGCTATGGGCTAAGTAGAGCAGGAAAGCAAAAGTGCTCTCTTTTGTTGAACCCCAGCAACTCGTATTCAGAAGCATAGACTAGGTTTACCCATTGTGCTAGGCCATTGTTTGCATGATTTCTTGAAAAAAAACACAATTAGTTGGCTTCACACAAAGCCATAATAAATAGTGTTTAAAAATAACAGTAGTTTGATTGACACAAACTGCTAAGCCAAAACCCAACAAATAACATTACTGGTGTGCGAACCAGGTCATACCATGTCTCAATTTGGACATTCAAGCTACCCATTATGATGAATAGTATATGAACGTCACTATTCACCTGCTTTTTAAAAAATAAGAAACAAAACACTCATTGAAATTTGCCCATCATCATGCCTTGTGGCAGTGAGTTCCATCCATTAAATATTACATGATACATGAAAAAATTAGCTCCTCAGATATGTTACCCCAGAAATAAAAAAAATACCAAGATACCTCAATGGTTGGAAATATAATTACATTCACAACAAACAAGCTAATCTCTTTAGACAGTGAGGAAGGTTCACAGATTTCTCCTTAATTTTCTGTTGAGAAGGTTTAGAAAAGCAAGTCAAATAGTACATAGATTTAAAGTTCATGTACCTGGTTATCCTAGCCATCAATTACCTTTGGCTAAACAAGATGAAATCTTCAGAATAACTTCTTGAACCCATAGTCTTTACTGAACTCCCAGCTGAGTAACCCAATTATGAGCACACAATGATGAGGAAAAGGAAGAAGAAGAAAAAACTGTGGAGAACTTTGAAATTTGGAGTTTTTGGAGTTTCTCTGAAATTAAGAAACAATCATGAATATATTCATTCATGAGAAAACAACAGCAAAATCCATACAGAAGCATAGCCAGATGATATTTTTATTAATACAGAAGTATATGCAAGTTTTCAGTTTTTCTTCAACCAGATGTTATAAAAAAAAAACCACCCCAAACCCCACAGTGGGGAAAAAATTAAAAACATAGCAGTGGATCAAGCAGCCATCAACAGACACATAGAGGTAAACAACATTTACATATCATTCATAAGAGACAATAGAAGAGCCAAAAGACAGAACACCTCCTTGCCAGCAATCAACACCTAGATATGCAAAGATTAACACCAGGATTAGCACCAGAGGAACAATCAAACAGTACACTAGACCTTAATCAAGGAACTATTAACTCAGTCAATCAACCAAGCAGCAAACAGCAGCCCGATCAAGGAACTCCTAAGGGGAGAACAACACCTCCACCAACACAAGCAGGACATGCCATGGTATATAAACAGAGAGCAAGTCCCACTCCCTTTTCGCACTGAAGATGTTGCCTAGCCTGGCAATGAAACATCTGCAAGAAAACAACAAGGCTCAGAGAGCACCAAGGACTCCATAGCAGTAGATGTTTAAAGCCATGCTTTAAAGGCACAACGTGATTCCTGAAATATAAGTAGTGCCCTGAGTGTAGTCAAGTTAAGTGAGTTTAGCTTGACATTATACCAAATAATAAGAGGCAAAGGAAATAGCAGCTTCCCTCCATCTCTTTTCAACTGATTCAGTGGCCATGTGTTGATCTCAGGATTTGCCCACTTTGCACTCTCTGGGAGCTGATTGGATCAACTCATATATAGACACACACAGAGAGAGCAGTACTCATAGCACGTGTGGATGTGGATGGTGGTGGAATATGCACAAGCCCAATGCCCGCGTGTGCATGCAAGATTTTTATATATGGAAGTAGGCGTATACGTATGGCATCCACAGAACAGTAAGAAGTTCACATTTGACAGTTTGAAGATACTGGCTGCATATTATTATTTTTTACCTAAAATGTGCTATTAAATAATTATTCTACCTCAATAGTCTTGGTGTCTTCAGAAGGTGAGACTTGACCATTTCATGCATAAATCTTTTGATTTGATGCTTTCGTTCTTCCAGCTACAAATAAACTTTTCTGTTACAAATAAACTTTTCTGATTTAGGTAAGTCCAACTTTCTGTTTATTAAACTATTGAAGTTCTTGCTCTGGCCTATCAAGCACGTATACTTGCGTCATGTTTGTGTATTTTGCATGTAGGCCAAGTCTTCCCTTTCAATTACTCTTCTATTTTCTTTCGGGAATGAGGCACACTGGGGTGCAAATACAATTGTGAAAAGCTGTTTTTATTTATTAAAGCAAATACTTGGGATAATTATTTTGAGGCATTTCTCCAGCATGAGTAGTACACCACATTTTTAATTGCTACTTTTATATTCTTGCTGTTTTATATGTTTAATAAAATTCACTTGGTTAACTAGACCCCAGAGTTCCTGGGGTTTTCATGTCTGCATCAAGATGAGAAGTGCAAGTCTGGTTATGGACTGTGCCACGCTTTTGATTCGATTCGTTGTAATCATAATTCCCAAGACTGAGGCTCCTTGGTTGTCGTTACAGTTAAAGATGCATGTTTGCACTTTACTTCGCCCCCTCAGGAAGTTAGGCAATTGGATCCATCTAGGCCCTTGGAAATTTTGTGAAGAAAAGAACTGCATTGCTGACTAAGACTGAAGAACCATCTAAACACCATTCTGTCTCCAGCAAAGGCTTCATGAATACATAAGCCATACATCTTGCATTTTGGGGCTCTCATTGAGAATATTAAGCAGAAAGTTTTTGCTCAAAGCACAGATGCTCTGACAAAAATGAGGACAGCATATTGCCGAACTCTTCCAAGAACAGAATTGCCATAAAACAGTCACTGTTGGTGACTTGACTTCAGTTTAGTAGGATGCATTTGCCACCAAATTAATAGTCAGAGCAGCTCCTATTCAAGGATGAGGAACTAATAACACCTTGATGTACCATACCATCTGCTACCGGCCCAAAGCTCCATCCCTACCAGCAATTGTGTCTCGGCAGATTAGCTCAAGGGACTGAGGGCCCCGACAGGTTATTCTATGGGGCTTATTATTAAGGCCATGGGTGGAGGTCTAAACTTATTAATACCCAAGGCTAGTAGCCCCAATCCCACAGAGAGACGCAAAGGGTATGCATTAGCCCTAGACTTTACAAGAGGAAGGAAGGTAAATGCTCCACCACCTGTGCTATAGTGAAACAAGAGGAAATAGAAGCTCTTCATATCTGCCACTAACCAAAATTAGCCCAAAATCAGATAAAAGAAGAGCAGGCCTTATTTTCAGTATAAAAAGAAATTCCTTAAACTGCTTGTTCACCAGGTTGGCAAGCTTTTCTATGATCTCAGAGAAGTTGAAATTCTCCTGGAAAATGAGGCTTTGTACCTGCTCAGTACAAAGTACAGCATCCTGGTATTCCTGGGCTGTCTCTTCCTGTAAACATGGAGGATTCTATTCTGCACAGATTGATGTACCCCGGGGCCATTCCTTCCCTCAGGCTCACTCCTATGCCCCTGCATCAGCTACAGCAGGGGTGGGGAACCTTTTTTCTGCCAAGGGCCATTTGGATATTTATAACCGGGGACTGGGTGGGGGGCGGGGTTTCTGGGATTTCCGCGGACCGGGGGCCGGAGTTTGTGGGCAGGAGCCAATCACAAGCACTGGGGGGGCGGGGTTTGCAGGCAGGAGCCAATCGTGTGGAAGAGGTGGGGTTTGCGGGCAGGAGCCCACGGGCCTTAGGCAGGACGTTGCCCACCCCCGAGCTACAGCTTAGGGATAATTTGTCTATCAGCCCAACAGCTATTTAGGACTTCTACATTTCCTTGCCTTCATATTGCTCATGGCACAGTGAGTAAGGTTAAGGGAAGGGGATCCTCCATGATTTTCCCTACTACAGAGTTTCACTTAAGACAGCTCTCTATATTATAAAGCTATGAGAAAATACGGGTGTGTCTTTCAGAAAACAATGGCACATGGATGTATATTTAAACAATTTGGTTCATAAATAAGTAACCCTGTTTAGCACAGTTTTCAGAAGGATATATATCAAACTTCCCCAACCTGTACCCGCCAGATATGTTAGACTTCAAATTCCAGAATCCTTAGCCACCATAGCCAATGGCTAGAGATTCTCAAAGTCCAACAGAACCCAGAGGTATCAGATAAGGGAAGGCTGATTCACACAGACTTATTTGAGGTCCACATGTTATCAGTTTGTTTCAGGGAACAGCAGTATAACCCAATGTAATTTCCTGCAGCAGGTTGTGATGTTTTAAAATTATTTCAAAAGCTCATTTCAGCTTTTCTTCCTTTCCTGATACAGGTGAGCATAAATAATAAGTAATAGAATGTAGGGACATTCTAAATTTGCATAAAGGGCCCAGGTGAACCCAAGTTTGTTAAAACTTCATGTTAAAAAGTGTCAGGAGTTTAGAGCATTTTCATATGCAAAGTTTACAGGGAAATTTGCTTCTGACTGTGTTTAGTGGATCTTTGTCCCAGAGAAGTATAGGACTGAGCATTTCTCACTTGGTTAAGCTAATGTCAAACACTGCTGATGCAGAAAGAGAAAACAAAGGGGAGGACATGTTGGGGTCACCTCCCCTTGAATTGTAATGCAAATGAACATTGTACTAGCTCAATAGTACAAGCCTGACTGAATCAATAGTCAGGTTAAAGGCATTCATGACGTGTGTGTGTCCCATTGTACCCAATGTGATATTCAGGGCTGACAGTGTGCTTGCTGATACATTCCTTGGCATTTGCAAAGTTGCCTGCTTTACTTAATTTTCTTGTTAAACATTGTTTTAATTAATAAAAAAATGAATGGAAAGCTACCACATTGCAAAGCAAAGCATCATCCTCTAGTATAACCTATATTTCCTACTATGCCATTCCTACTCACATTCCACCCTGGAGACATTCTTAGAAAATAAATCTAATATTTTATTTGCCCCACTGCTAAATTGGAATTTTATGATTGGCTATACCTACAATGACTTATTCTAGGAGTCTGCCCATAACATGCTGTCCAAATGTGCCTACCAGCCTAAATAGGCTGGTGTATGTGTATGTATTCGTGGGAGTCTGTAAGGTAGTCTTTGTTTAGCAACCACAATTGGGACTGGCAACTCGGTCATTAAGCAAAGCGGTCACTAAGTGAAACCACAACTGTACTTATGATCTTTCTTCAGCTTTCCTTTGCTTTACAGATCTGCAAAGGTTGTAAATATGAGGATTGGTCATAAAATTACTTTTTCATCACCATCATAACTGCAAGCGGTTGCTAAACGAGGCAGTAACTAAATGAGGACTACCTGTATACTTTCTCCTTACTTCCCTTATTATATAAAGGTATAATTGAAAGGAACTGCAGTATTCTGACTTCCCTTTGGCAGAATAGTAGAACCACCACCACCACCACATCAACTTTCTGCTGCTATCTCCCAATTGTGTGTAATAGGACCATGCTTATCCTAGCAGTAACTACCAGGCTGGAAAAACTGGATCCTGAAAGAACCAAAGGCAAGATATTTAAAAATCAACTCATGTCCCTGCTCAAAGTGTCTCCCTTTACCCTCCTTACCCTTCCCTGCCCCCAGTAGCTTTGTTTTCTAATCTTGTATAAAACTAGGAGCCACGCCAGGCAACGTCTCATGAAATCATTTGGAGGTGGTGATACATCTGAATGGGTGAATGGAACACACGTGAATGGGTTCTGTGGAATAAATTTGGAAGCATGGAAGCATGGAGATTATAAAAGTATGGTGGCAGTGAGCCAGGGGGCTATTCTTCATGTGCCTTCTTGAATTTTAACAATCAGGATTATAGGAAGGGAAATGAAGTTAACAATGGGAAAAGTTAGAAAAGTGTTGGAAAACTTATCTGTGAAAGTATATATACAAGTATGTGATTAACTCCACCATATCTGAGCTGCAAAAATTCAGGTGACCACTACATGGCAGCAGATTTTTTTTTTAAAAAATTAACTCTTGGAATATAGTTCTAAATGTTGTTTGGATTTTGGCCACTCAGACATGGTAGTCTTACCCCAACATGCCTTCTACCCCCATGGCACAGGCATGTCTTGATAATCTTCTGGAAAAGAAAAAAAGAAAAGAGTGGCTGATCATTATAGGATGGCACTGCCAGCTGATCTGACTTATTGCACCCTTCCAAGTTCTTTAGGAGCACAATAACGAAAGACTAGCATGTTCTATAGTGAACAGCATCACCTCAAAAATAGCAATCATTATGATGGCCTAGGCCAAAGCACTGCCTTGGCATCTGCTCTTGTAATGAAAGCTACATGTAATTGAAGTAATTACACACTTCCCCCCCCCCCCCCCATTTCCCCATTGTGCCATTTGTCCCTTTCCTCTTAGATTGTTTTGGCCTCTTTTAAATTATAAGTAGGGACCTGTCTTTACCTGTAAAAATTATGTGCAGAGATGGAGCTATATAAAGAAATAATGTAGGAAAATACAGTTAACAGGACTGTGTTGCATAGATTAAAGGATATGGCTAGAGAGAAGATGGAGGGTAGCTAATCAGGTTGGCTCTGTAATCTGGAACAGCAAGTAACCAAAGCTGGGCTGTTATTAGCAGTATTCTGAAATACATCCAGCAGAAGCCTTTGTCTCTTAACTTGAACCTATTTATTCAAATGGGACAATGTAGCCATGTCCAGTTGTTTGTTTCCCATCTACGTGCAATTGGCTACTCTCTGTGGGAAAAACTTCATTCATGCGCCATCCAAAAATTAAATAGGAATTTTAGTAAGACAGTGGGAACACTTCTACTCTAATCATGTTCCCACAGAGTGTTCAGATGTTTTTATTGCTTCCTGGGGTATCTTGGGGACCCCAGAGAGAATGATTTGCTCAGAGCACTGAGCTCTGAGATATAAGTCACATGGCTTTAACGAAGCTGGCACTTCTTAGTACTTTGAAGAACAATGCATAAATAGTTAAGAGTATACTTAATATACATTTTTTTCCAAAAACCAAAGACAACGAGCTCTTTCATAAACCACTTCAAGCTATTTTTAAATGTGACAAACAGTATAAATAGATTAAATAAAATGCATAAATAAAAATAATTTTTAAAGAGAGGAAATGTCATGGATTTCAAGAATGGAACAGACAAAAGACAGCACACAATGATGTTCTTGTGAATCAGTTCAAAGTTTTTCTTTATTTGTAACATTTCAATGATAGAAAAGGTTTAGTTTTCTTTCAGCCATGCAAGGCTAACTACGCAAACAGGATTCAGCTAAACCAGGGTTTTTCAACCTGTCTTCGGTGGAACCCTAGGGTTCCACAAGAACTTGATGGAGTTCCATGAGAGGCTAAGGATAAAAAAAAAAGTTCACTTGAATGCAGACGCCAAGGTATGCCAACTTCTTCAAGCAACCCACTGGGCAAGGTGGAAAAAGTTGAACCCTACTGACCACTAGCATGCAGCTTCTCATTTATTTATTTATTTATTTATTTATTTATTTATTTATTTATTATTTAAATGTATCCCCGCCCATCTCCCCAAAAAGGGGACTTCTCATAGACTGACCATGATGAAAAAAACATATAATAACCTTGCTCTACCTTTGCCAGATTGTTAAATGAACATTGAGATGGATAACAAACAGGGACAGTGATCCAATAGTTGGAAACAGAAACAAGAAGGATGTTAAACCTATGTAAGATATAAGACTGATTATTTACATACTGGCATTTATTGGTATTAGACTGAATACAGCAGAAAGGGCAGAGTTTGTTCTCCCACAAAAACATGACACATCCCATTTTGTGGATCAGGGGCTCTGGGAATTTTAGTTTTAATCTAACAGGTTCTGCAGCTTGAAAAAGTTTGAAATCTCCTGAGCTAAAACATAGACTAATCCTTCCAGCCTCCTACTTCTGACTTCAAAAGAGGATGGAAGGAAGCCAACTGAGTTTCAGCCTATTTGTCTTACCATTTGGAGACTATCTCCCTGCCTGATATAATGTTTCTGCTACTATATCAGTATGCCTATTTTTAGTGTTGTGATTATTATTAAATTCCCCCAAGAGTTAATCAAGGGCTTTAATTAAAAATTAGCTGACAACTTCTCATGGCTAGTAGAACTTCAATCATCTTGCTGGGCCTTTGGATCCCCTTCTTCCTCTCTGGTTATCTGTGCCAGATAGGCAAATCCCATATTACATTGTCTTCCTCTCCACATAGCAACCTCTATGCTGACTCAACATGGGAGATCTTGAATCACCCAGGAACCTGCATTTCTTCAGCAATCTGAAGCTGGTTAATCCTATTTTTGCTTGCTAACCATCGTCCCTCCTTCTCTGAGCCCAACAACTCTCATCCTGCCAGCCCATTTCAACTTCCTCTCCCCTTCCCTGCCAGACCATGTATGTGTGAAAGAAAGAAAAAACCCTTGTGGTCAGTTGCTCATGATGTGCTGCAGGGTCAGTGCCCCTGATTGGGACCTCCAATGATAATCTTTAACCATATATTAAAAACACTATAGATTTGGAATAATCCAAAAATACCTTTTAATACTGCTAGCAATTCGGGAGTTTTAGATGCTGCTAATGCATTGGGACCAAAGGGTGGAAACATGGTTTAATTGAATTTATTTATTTTGTCTCTTTCTATACCAGGGTTTCTCAACCAGGGTTCCGTGGAACCCTAGGGTTCTGCGAGAGGTCACTAGGGGTTCCCTGGGAGATCATGATTTATTAAAAAAAATTATTTCAAATTCAGGCAACTTCACCTTAAAGAGGTAAGTTTCATTCTTTATTTTTAGTTTAAGAACACTGTTAATGCATCTATACAGGCCTACACATGAAACGAATATAATAATTTTGTAACTTCTGGCCTATATTTGAGCCTGAATGTGCAGGGGTTCCCCGAGGCCTGAAAAATATTTCAAGGGTTCCTCTAAGGTCAAAAGTTTGAGAAAGGCTGTTCTATACCATAACAATGCATACATTTTTTAAAAAAAAATATCCTTGGGCAAGACTTCCTGAAGGAAATGAGAGCTCTAGGGAGCACTGAAAAAAACTACCGAGCTCCATGGTTCGCTGATTTCTCATTGAAGCAGCATTTGAATCACTTCTTCTCTGGTTAAACACTGCCTGCCTCTCTCTTCCTTTTGATGCTCAGCTGTGATGAAGAATAGAAGCAGGTACGACACTGCCTGTTCTCACCCAGGCCTCTACTAGGACCGTCTGATTCACCAATGTTAATGGACCAAAGCAGGCGCCCCAATCCCAACACCACCTGCCATCACCCCAGCCTCTGCTACGACCGGCTGATCAAACAATGCCTGAGCTGCAAACACATGAAAAGACGCACCAGGAAGGAGACAAGTAAGGAAAATATAAAGTCCCAGGCTTGAAAGTGTGGGGTGGAAGTGGGGGTTTGAAGGCAGACTGGAAATGGATTCTGTTTCAGCAAGAAGAGAGCCCACTGGTAGAGAACGATGCATGAGGATGGGAAAAAAGGCAAGGGCCCAGTTCTGTCCTAAGAAGGCAATTCTGACCTTATTAGTCTATTAAGTATAAACTGAACTTCTCATTACAAAGAATCCTCAGGTAGTTTACAAACTCTGAAAATATTTTAAAAGAAAAATGGAATAAAAAATGGAGGTATAAATGTCAGGATGAAAACAATTCATAAAAAGTTAAACAGTAGGAGGAATTAATTAATGGAAAGCCAACAGAAAGAGTTGAATTTTTGAAATATGCCTAAAACTTGTCAGCACTTGGGCATTGCATACCTCAGAGGACAGGTTATTTCGTAGGGCAAATGCCACCTCTTCTAGTAAAACAGTCAAGTGAAGAAGATTTACAGCCTGAGGTTATTGTTCAAAAGCTATGAGAGTAATAGGGTTAGATGCACATGGATATTTACTCGACATGATTGCTTTACATGTATAACTCATGTGTAAGGGTTCATGAAAATGTATAGGTCCTGAACATGGACTCTGTCTTAGAGGAATTATATGCTATGGAGTTTCTCACGCCAGCACCATGCATTGCTTAAGAGATCAGCATTGCAATAAATAGGTATACTGCTTCTTCCAACTCTTAAATAAGCTGAATGAGTTAATGACATGGGCAACTTGTCCCCTTGGGGGAGTTGGGCGGTGATAAAACAAACAAACAAACAAACAAACAAACGACATGTACCTTTTTTAAGGCCTCTGCTTCTTGGGCTGGAGGATGCATTTGAAATTTGAGAGAATATTATGGGCACTTTCACAAAAGATGGCTAATGAATGTCGGCATGGCCAATCACAACATATCAATTTACTAGAAGACATACTGAAGTTATTCTTCAATGCCTTCTTAGCCTCCTAGGAAGCTACCATCTCTGTTCTTTTTTGTGTCTCTCTTTCCCCCCCCCCTTGCTTAAGAATGCCTCTGGGATTTATGTAGGGCCCAGGAACATCAAAGCATAGATAATATTTATGGCTGATGTTTAGATGATGAGGATGACGTTGTTGTTTAAAAAATCTAAAAAATAACATCAGTTGGAGTAAGAACCTGGTGAGCACAAAAACAAGTATCATTGGGCATGTCCTGTTATGGCCCCAGGCTCCAATATCTCAAGGTCAAAGAGCCCTCCTGTAATCTAATGCCAGCAGCAAAAAGCAGCCTTCTCCAATTGGCACATCATTTACTGGCCAACACTAGAAAAAGCAGACTGTGGTATAGATAATACTGAGCTGGCTAGTCTATCTTGCTCTACAGCAGACTCCTCCATGAGGCAGGATGGAAGGCTATGCTGAAGGGAGTTGCTAGAGGAGTCTTCAGCTGGGATTGTACCGGAGCCCATTCCTTTACGTGCTCTGGTTTCCAACATTCCAAGAAGAGTACCATCACGTAGCGGCAGAGCCTAATCCCCAGCATCCCACATGGAATGAAAACAGTTAATGGGGAAAGTTCTGCCAGAGTCAAGGGTGTAATAGTGGATTATTAGTGAATGCACTTGAGACTCATATGTTGGCTTCACATCACAGGCCTGACTAAGCTAGAATAGAATTGTGCAGTTGTGAATTAGCAGGTTGTGGAAAACTCAGTCATTGTCTTAATGTATTGTGTGAATTAAGCCATAATGTGAAATCATAATATGGTTTATCTTTGGGGCGTGGGGGATGCAAACTGTTAGATGAATGCAGAAGTTGTGTTTGGTTAACCTGGAATTAGGCTTAAACATATTATGTAACTCCAGTAAAAGAATCTATAAGCAGTGGCGGGTAGACTTCAGGTTTGCAGCATCTGCTTGCTGTTTTACTAGAATAGATGCAAATGGTGCAAATCTCTGTTCAGATTTGTTTAAAATCTGTTTCCCTTCTACAATGTGTGGGTTTCCTTCCATTTCGAATTGTACATAAAAGGGCAAACGTGTGTTTCCCTCTCACCCTAGCTGTCGTGTGTTTGCTACATTTTATAGGCTTTCATTTCAGGAGTTTGGTTTATGGTCACTCTCTGGGAGTGCAGAAAATAATTTGGGGTAGTGCAAAATTCAGCAAGCTGACAACTTCCTCTTTCATTTTTAGCAAAGCTAGTTTATCCCTCTTTCATTAGTGAAGATACGTGTGCAAGTATTTGTAATGAATTCTCAGGTTAATTTTAGAAGGCAGCTGATGCTAACAGAGCAGAGTTTTAGCATCCTTTTAGTTCTTTCCTCTTCCCTTCAATAAAGAGGAAGAAATCATGCAAATATATCTAATTTAACTCTCTTCTTGTTCAGAATTTTAATTTTAGTACAAATATATGTATATTCTTTACATAGCCCTTGATGTTTTATCTCTTTGAAACAAAGGGCCCTCTTTCTTTTTTTCCCCTTTCTATCACTTTCTTCACACAAAACACGCTGCTTCCAATTAAAATCTTAATACATAAATGCAATATGGCATAAGTCACTTAAACTGTAGTTCAGTGAGTTGCCTAGGTTCACACTACACATTGTACCACACACTAATCACAGAGACTGCATTCACACAACATGCTGACACTTGAACTCGCTAGTATGGCTGGTCTCTTTCAGAAATGATTTGGAAGAGGTGTTCAGACTGTTCTGCTATTAATTAATGTAGGCTGACTCTTTTCAGACCTTCACATGAGCCTAAAAGCAAGATGCGTCTGCTTTAAGAAATGCACTTATTTGTGGGGGACCCAAAGCACTTATTTGGAATAATTTTTTAAGTCTGCACAGCTCTTATAGCCAACCATGGTTTAGTTTTGTGCATGCATCAGCCTCTGAGAATACAATCAGTTTACAAACTGTCTGTAAATCTGGAGCAAAACAAAGCCTTATCTCATGGTTTAGATCCTCCTTCTCTATCTTGATGCCTTCCAGATACATTGGGGAGATTAAGAGTCCCAGAACATCCAGCCATATGGATAAGGATTAACTGGTGGAATGTTTTGTTTCTTCCCATACAAACTGGTATGAAGGCTGTAATCAAAATGAGGAGACATCTCTCAACCAGTGAGATGCAAAGGGTGGGAGTGCATAATCAAAAGCGTTTGCAGTAGGCTTTCACATTTATTTCCAAGGAAGCTGCTTTTGGAGTCTTGCCCTCCAGACAGGGGGTCGGCAGGATGTGGTAAAAGAAAATAATCAAGATAGCGTCCCCGAAGGTGCGATTGAAGCTCCACCTGCTTTTTATGTGTGCCGCATTGGTTGAATACTGCCAGACAGAAGGGCTGGGAATAAAATGTTCTAAAACAAAGGTTTTGCTTTTCACCAGTAAACATTCCCTGTACAAGTGGAAAATTAATAGTTTTTCTATCAAGCAAGTAATGGTATTTAAATATTTAGGCATTTATTTTTAGTCTTCTATTTCCCAGACACAGCAAATTTGAGGGGTCACAGCCTGAGCTCAAAAAGTTATGAGTGCAATTGTAAGATTTGCTAGCTGTAACAAGAACATACAGTATGGCTCCTTGCAGCCACCCACATATTTAATCTTAAGGTGCTGAGGTTGCTTTTTTATTTATGTGTTTATTTAGTTATGACCTTACTCTAATCTATTGTATTATTAAGTAAATCAGTCTTAAGTTCATCAGAAACATTGCAAGTGTCCTACTCATCTCCAAATACTCCTCTGTAGCAGCCAAAATGCGAATCTATGGCATGATTTATTAACTAAAACAGGCTTTCTGGGGTAAATCACTGGCCTAGTTCACTTTTGCTGATAAGTTTATTTTTATCTGGAAGAAAACCACAGCCAATGATTTGTCCTTCTGCTTCTTCTCTCCCTCATTCCTACTATCTGTCAGGGAGATAACTGGTGGAGAAGGAGGGGGCTCCCTCCAGGGTGATAAATGCATGCGCAGTACTGAATCACTTTGCTTTCCTCACAAGAGGCTAAAGAAGGCCCCGCCCTAGTTTCATGGGCCTTTTCTCTGAGCATCACTAATTCATTTCAGTTTAGCTGGATTCTATCTAGCAGAGTAGAAAAATAAAACACTAGCGCTATTACACCAAGTCTCAGCGTGTTCCTTCACTCGGAGTCAGGACAATATCTCTTGGAACTGATAAATCCATGGAAATAGTTAAGTAGAGAATCCTTGATCTGGATATACAGAACAACAGGTTTAACATTCCATCACATTGTTTCCAGGACCTCCTTTATAGCCCTTCCATGACCACGTTTTTAAAGGATTACATCGGCTGCACATAGAAAAGCACTCACATTATTGAGGTTTAATGCTTTAACAGAGGGGAGATATGAAACATTTTGGCTCTGTTTTGATAGCGCAATTGAATCAGTAGCACATGTCTTACTTCATTGCCCCTTTTACTGAGCTTGGCATGCCACCAACCAAAATGGAACCATTCTCTTCACTTCAAAAGAAGAAACATCTCTGTAAAGATGACCCATTTACAGCTGTTGTTTCCCTCCACAGCTACTATGCTTGGAACGACCTCCATTACAACCCAACCAGCACAACTTCATCCTGGAAACCAGAATTGTTCAGCTTTAATATTTGGTTTCTGTGCTTTTGTGGGGCTAGTAATCATCATGGCAATGTTATGGTTTGTAATCCTGAAACAAAGAAGGAAGAGAATGAGAAAATCTGGAATCGAAAATTCCAAAGGTAGGTATTAACAACACTTCAGATAACAGGTTTTAATCCACTTAATCTCATCTTTCCAACCTGGTGTACTCCAGATCGGTTGGATTATGGGAACTTCAGTCTATCACATCTTAAATGCACCATGTTGAGAAAGGTTGATCTAGTCTAGTCTCATACACAATTAAGCAATGTGTGAACCAAATGACTGTTTTCTTCCTCTTGCTTTACACATGTTTTAAATGAAAAAGAAGAGGGATCCAGAGAGATCCCTCTCTGGGGATGCTGAACTACATTGGTAAATTTCAGGTTTGCAAGAATTTTTTTTAAGTAGACTGCTGAGATTCACCATACAGGAATCTTTTCCTAACCACACTTACACCAATATGATGAAATATGTGTCATGACATCATGATGCAAGCTCCACCCTTTCGTACTTCTGTCATGATATTACACACAAGTATGTAAAGGGCAGACATTGTGTCACACATCACAACGTATACTTCATCACTTTCCCCCCTTAGTCCCCTTCAATCAAGGAAGCCTACAATCCACCCGTTGGAGCCAACTTCAAAAGAGGGGCTAAGTTGAACTTCTCAGCACATCCTCACATAAATGTTTAGGTACAGAACTAAGATTATATCCCTTTTTACATAAAATCTACTCTTCTTTTCCCCTGCAGTCTTGTTTAACAGTCATACTGGGGATGTTTTAGCTATTGCCACAGGGACCATAAAATGTTATTACTGTAAACAGTGGGAAATAAAAACCCTTGCTGATCTACTACAAATTATCTACCAAATTAGCAGAAGATTATGGGTTTTTTTTCTGCCTGTTTCTGTCTTACATCTCTTTTTTAAATTTACATTCATTTCTTACTGTTAGTGATTAACCAATTAAGATTATTATTGTCTATTCATCCAACAACTATCTATCTTTAGATTAGGAATTTTTCATTGTTTGGGTTCTAATCTCATCTAGGAATTATGGAGGTGTCATTGTGGTATGTAGGAAGTTCCAAGCAAGCTGGTCGGTGGTGTCAAGTCCAGGAAATTTAAAACTTCCAAATGTTTGGTGAATTCCTATGGTATGGCTCCAAGTGCCCCAATTACTATTGGTATTAGAATCTTCCAGAACTTTGAACTTCAATGTGCAAATCTCAATGTTTTGTTACTTTTTCTCTTTGTTTTTCATCAATGCTACTATCTCCTGGC
Source organism: Charina bottae (assembly GCA_023362775.1). Lineage (NCBI taxonomy): Eukaryota > Metazoa > Chordata > Lepidosauria > Squamata > Charinaidae > Charina > Charina bottae. Next base: position 35,141,347 of record JALMGJ010000006.1, on the reverse strand, counting down.
ATTTCTACATCTATGAACCACACTTTTTTCTTTTCAATAATAGTAATTCTGATGTGTTGTGTCTGTCGGTTTAAATTTTAAAATCTCACATGATCTTGACCTCATTTTTTAAGACTTTTTCAAGCATGTGGTCCCAGTATTTTTTGTTAAGAGTAAAGCCAAATTTTTTTACATAAATTCCTAACATGGCATTGCTTAAATTCAGTTGGGCAATTTTGCTACAGCCAGTAATAAGGTGATCAACAGTTTCATTTTTGATCCTACATAAATCAGCATTTGTTATCATTTGAAATATGTTCAGTTTTGGTTTTGATTATGTTCATTTGCATAGCTGTTCTTGTGCTATCATTATTCCTTTAGTTTCTTTTTAAGAATTTCAGTTTTCCAGCAAATTTTAATTTGATTTTCCTTTAATATTATATTTTGTTGTTGTTGTTGTTATTATTATTATTATTATTATTATTATTATTATTAGAAAATGGAAACTGCACCAGATTTCTTGCCAATGAAACTCATACAAGCCATGACTGCAGACAAGAAGACCATGACCCTGGACCGCTTCGATGCCCACATTTAAATGGTGTTACAAAGACTACGCAAGAGGATGTCTTCAAGGAGAATATGCCCTGCATTGCTTTCACAAGAAGTCAGGAGTTTGAAGTGATTCCCTTGTGTCCCCATGATGAAAAATGCAACTCCCCATTTCCACTGCCAGCAATTGAACTTGGAGCAACTGTGCTGGTGACTACTAAGACAATCCAGGAGAACATCCTCAGTGAGGAGCTGCCATAATAATTGCTTTCAAGGGGCTTAGACTAGCAGATGCTAACTCTCCAACATTATACGGCTCATGATTGGAGGCAGGCCAATTCACCTTGGTGTAGAAGTTTGTTTTGTTGTAACTATAGTTTGGAAAATAACAAGGTTTACTCCTAATGAAGTCATTACTTCAGTTTCCAAAAAGTCCAGCTATGACTATGGTGAAACAAGAGGACATATTAGGGCATATCACATCCAATCCATCAAGATCAGAGAACCTAGGAAAGAGTCATTTTCTTTCAGTTACTTTCTTGCTTAACTTCAGTTACTTTCAAGGGAGTAGAATAATCCTGCCTTAATTTCTGCATCCTGAAACTCACCCAGTAAGATGCTTATCAGTTACTATATGTGCTATAGTTAAGAATGAAAACTTATAAATGAAATAAGAAAAAAATAGAGTAAGAGTTTAAGTGAAACAATTTTAATCACTAAGAGACACATTTAAGCTATTGCATTTTTTAGGTGTAACATAACAACGTTAATGAGAGAGCCAGTTTGGTGTAGTGGTAAAGGCATCAGGCTAAAACCTGGAAAATTGTGAGTTCTAGTCCCGCCTTAGGCACAAAGCCAGCTGAGTGACCTTGGGCCAGTCACTTTCTCTCAGCCCTAGGAAGGAGGCAATGGCAAACCACCTCTGAAAAACCTTGCCAAGAAAACTGCAGGACTAGTTCAGGCAGTCACCAGGAGTGAGAACTGACTCAAAGGCACAAAACAAACAAACAAACAAACAAAAGACAATGTTAATGGCAAGCAGTAAGTAAACTTGTTCTAAAGCACTTGACAAATTGGTCAGGATGAACTTCTTTCTAAACTACTTTCTGAACCATTGTATCTCATTGTAATTATGTTTTTAAATTATTCTAAGGTTGTCCTCACATTGTAATAACATATTCTTACCAATTAAATAACGTATTCACCTGGCCAAGTGTGCAGACCAATAAATAGATGTCCTGTAATTTTCAATATATTTTGGATCTCGCTGTTCATGGAACCGTTGGTAAGTATTATTTATTTTACTCAATTTAAGATCTGCCTGATTCCAAACCAATTCTTGAGCAGCTCACAATATAGTGAACAATAAAACATAATACTGTACAAAGCTAATAAACAAGATGGGATCTGGTTACTCAATACAAAAGCATATGCAAGAACACATCCAGCAAGGGGTCCCATCTACCCTGACCCAAGTCCTGGGAGAACAACCAGGTCCTTGAGGCCTTCTGGAACACCAGCAGAGTGGGAGCCACACAGATAAAGAAACACGATAGATAGAATTTCAGAGTCTGGGGATGAAAATCATTAGGCTTGATCACCTGGAATTATAGTCATCAGGACCAATGGTTTATAATTGTATCTGCAATGCAAAGCTGTTATTTTACCAAGTGAAAAAAGTGTTTTTCACAGCAAAATTTAACAGGAAGCAGATGATGTGATCAGATACAGGAGAGAGTTGCATTGCGCTTCTTAAAAAAACGTATAAATACATATCCTGTGAGAAACCATGGTACCCCCAAAGGGGAAGTTTATTACAATATATGCAAAAAAAATTTTTAAGATAATAAACTTACCTTTAACTTTAATTTAATTTTTTAAACTTACTTTTAACTTTAATAAACGTATCTTTAACTTGTCTTTAAAAATCTTGTACAACTCTGACCAGGAATCAGCCAGTATCAGCCCTATAGGTGTCCATTATCAAATATATTCTCTCATCTCTTGTAATAGTTTTCTTCCCATCTCTAAATGAATCTGGAAAAGAGCTACAGACAGTGAAATTCCAGGTGAAAAGGGGCTGTGCAGACATACAGTTGTTGGTGTGTACTTAAAGTAGCTAGGTAACCATCAGTATGTTGCCTTTGGACATCTGATGCATACACAGTAATCCTTACACTTGACGGACTGCTAGTTCACTCCTAGAAATATTAACATTCATTAAAAAAAACCCTTTGCTTTATTTTCTCACCATCTTGCCAGTATGGGGGCTAGGGTATGTGCACGAACGTATTCTCTACGGCAGGGAGCTGAATGTGTTAACAGCTGCACTCACAAATCTGTTTAAGTTTCCAAAAGCATTTTTTTTCCAGTTCCCTTTCATGAGGTGCCTCTTTAAAACAGAGTCTTTATTAGTCATCTAACAATATGATACAAATGTGTGCTTGGCTGGCAGATGCAGAAAGGCTTTGATTGGTTTGTGCAGGGAGATGATTTGTAGTACAAATTGGGGAAAATCATAGTAGCCAATTTGTGGAAGGAAACTTCTACTGGGAGGAAAAAAACTGAACTATACAAAGAATGAGTACAGAGTTTCTATTACAAAGATGAACAGTTAGCTGTCATTATAACCAGTTTTCTCCAACTTGAGGTCCCTCTAGGATACCATGGCCAATATGGGCCTGCCTTCAAATTTGGGGACTGGAAATTTAGAGGGTACTCAGTTTGAGGAAAATTGGCTTAGAGAACGTGGCTTTGAGCAAATTCATCCTTGGGTGGAAGTTAGCTATCAGGATTCCAATGGTTCCAGAAGAATTAACTGTACAATTTGATATTGCATTAAAAATACATCATGATGGTTTCATACTATCCAGTCAGTGCAATTATCAGGTATGAAATCTGCCTCTTTTCTAATTTCCTAAATGTGATTCTTTAGGGAAACCCCAGAGCTCTATTCCATCCAGAAGGATGGAGAGCAAATGTGGTTACAAAGCTACAGAGAAATAGAGAGCACCAGCCTGGCACTAGGTGGCACTCCCCTTCCACAGGCATATTTCAAAGGAGAGCTACAGGTACCGTACTAGCACCTTCTATGAGAACTGCTCTGAGTGGTTTTTGAGCAGACGCCTTGGTTTTTCAGTGCCCAGAGTGATCCCTTCCCCATAGACAATATAGAAGCCATTTAGCTGAATTCATAATGATATCATCAAAACTGGATGCTTACTCCCTGAATACAAATGATTGTCAATCAATTAAATAGTAACTTCAGTATAAATCATCTCCATTATATTTACCATGTTTGTCTATTGTAGCAATCAGAGCAAAAAGTCCCATGATGAATTAAAGCTTAGCAAAGTAATAGATTTTTAGGAGTTAGAAATATCTTTGTTCATATGAACCTATTAAGTTATAGCCCACAAAATCTTATATCACAATAAATCTTTATGGCAGAACTTGTTGTTTTCACTGTACATTTTCTCTATCAAATGAGAAAAAAGAGGCTCCTGTTCTGATTACTACATCAGCAAAGAAGAACAAGGAAGTCCCAAGTGAATGACTGATGAGTAATCATTCCAGTCATGCTGAAAAAAAGTCAAAACTTCATCAAGATAGTAAAAGAATTTTTGTTGTTGTTGTTCAGTCATTTAGTCGTGTCCGACTCTTCGTGACCTCATGGACCATAGCACGTCTCCCGGAGTTTACTCACATTCATGTTCATTAGTAGATTGTAATTCACACACACACACTACATACAGTAGGTTCTTATGAAAGACGTTTTTCCATTTTCTCCACAAAACGCAACAAAAAGGCTTAAAAAAGAACCAGTAGTGAAAAAGTGATTAATTTCAAAGGAACATGAGTCAGAAATATTTATTGAAAAAGTGTCCAGTGTGTTTCACATAATTTTATTTTTCAGGAGCAAAGTTTCTTCATTCTATTGAATAGAAGAAAAAAATTAACATCAGCTTATCCTGTCCTCAATCAAGGATCAATTCATCAGTTTTCATTACTACTTTATAGCACATCTTTGTGTACATGCATACTCATGTTTTTAGATCATGACCTTGTAAAAACTATGGGTTCATGAAATATGTGTATGTGTAGCTGTCTGGAGCATCTTATAATACAAATGTGGCTCTTTCATACCTTGGCAATTCTCCCAACAGTAACCGTTTGATTCTTTGCAGAACTTTCAAAGCAGCAGAAGCTACACATACTCTCAAACATACAAACAGGAATGTATGGAGAGGGCGATCTGCTGGATAGCATGCTTAAATTTACAGGCAGAATAATAAATGTTAGCAGCAGGTCATACCTGCAGTGGATTGGACAGTTCTCCCTCTTCTACATCCTTCCACAAAAAACTTTCATTTATTGGAGCTGAAGTGCTACACTAGCTTCTGCGCACAATATATTGATAGCCAACTGATTTAATTTTCACTCTCATTATTAAGCCCTATAACTTTTGATACCACTTGAGCTACATATCCACCAAGGATGTTATTTAGGATTATATTGAATTGTGTTGCTTAATCTTGCCCTTTATTACTCAGAAATAAATCCCATTAAGTTCAATGGGAGTAACTGCCTAATAAGGTCAGAAATGCTATACCAAGCAAATGAACATGACCCCCTGGGAACTGCTCGCTGGCAACTCTTGAGCCAATTTGGCCTAGTGGTTAAGGTGCTGGGCTAGAAACCAGGAGACTGAGATATGTCTATGAAGGTTCTCAGTCATCCAGGTGGAACAGTCTGTGGCTTGAATCATGTCAACTGGATTTCTATTTTCTTAGTGGAAACGTTTCACTCCTTATCCAAGGAGCTTCTTCAGTCTGAAGAAGCTCCTTGGATAAGGAGTGAAACGTTTCCACTAAGAAAATAGAAATCCAGTTGACATGATTCAAGCCACAGACAGGAGACTGAGAGTTCTAGTCCCGCCTTAGGCATGGAAGCCGGCTGGGTGATCTTGGGCCAGTCACTCACTCTCAGCCCAACTTGTCTCACAGGGTTGTTGTTGTTGTTATGGGGAAAATAGGAGGAGGAAGGAGTATTAGGTATGTTCGCTGCCTTGAGTTATTTATAAAAGTAATAAAGGCGGGACAGAAAACTAAATAAATAGGCAAGCTAGTATCCTCCAGGTGTTTTGGTCTATATTCTTCATGCAGTGCAGCCATTGTGACCAATTGTCAGAAATTATGGGATGTGTAATCCAATATACATGGTTTCCTATCCCTGTTCTAAAAAAAAACAATTTTGACAAAAACAAAACAGTACAAGTTGCTTGACTCTTTTTCTCCTGAGTCCCTGGCTATCTTTATACTGCAGTTCCTCTTTCCAGTTGCTTTCAGACATACTGTACTTTGAACTTGCAAATATGTTTCTGGAAGAAAAGGCCTTGGGAGCAGATCTGTTGCAGGAGATGGAAGGAGGAGTAGGTAGGTTAAGTTGCTTCTCAGCTGAAGCTTGCCTCCTCTCCAAAGAAAGAGCCACTCATCTCTAGCAGAAGTCCACTCCTCTGGCAGTGGCGGTTGTTCCATGCTTCTGCAATTCACTGCCTTAGAATCACGTGCTGGAACTTGTCTCCTTAAATAGCAAGTTAGGTCAAAGCACAGTGAAAGGAACAGCATATATTTTCAGCAACCTTTTTTAGGTTACAAAGGATGCTGCATTTTTTCCCCCCGTGTCAAATGTTGTGGGGACAAATGACTTCATTCCTAGAAATAATTCTCTTACCTTCCCTGTTTCTGGATATTTGTCTCTCAATTAATGTGAAGCTTCTAACCGCTTAGAAGTGTTAAGAGTTCTAAGTTGTTTCTTTTTGACTTCACTGGAGTAAGTATAAATGTAAAAGCAAGTGCCCTTTCTACTTCGTAGAATGCAGCTGTGCCAGCTTCCATTGCCTATTCTGTCCCCTTCATACCTAAATTTAAAAAGAATACATCTTGCATTATCACCAAGAATTCATAAACTTTGTTTCAACTCTGGTTTTGTTGTTGTTTTTCCTTGTTTCCCTTTAAATAATTTCAGGGAAGAAACTTGGTTCTTCATCTTGAGTCTATAGGGAACCAGGCCTTCCTGATATCTCTCATCAGAATCCATCTGTAATCACTACCCATTGCCTAATGACAGTAATTAGGAAGAGCAAAAAACATCTCAGGACTGAAAGAGCTGACAGAGTAAGGGGAGCCAGATGGTGTTTGCAAGTAAGGGGGGTGGGTGGGGGAGAGAGAGAGAATTCCCTTGGTAAACCAGCTTTCATTTCTTTTATTTAACGTCACAGTCATGTTTGCGGTAGAGAGGCTCCAAAAGAAGATGACACAGTCTGCAGGTCAGCTACTGACTGACTGATTGGTACAGAAGGCCACTGCACACCAGAGCAGGACTGATGCTTTAGTACAGCTTGATTCAACCGGTATCCTTCAGAGGTGCTTGAATGGCAACTCCCCAAATGCCTAGCCAGCCTGGTCAAAGGGAAAAGCTGTGCTGCCTGGCACTTCCTGGAAGTTTTACTTCCAACCTATTTCAAGAGTGCCAAATTGACGAAAACTGACTGACTACAGCACTGTACAGGCAGAACTTATTTGAAAGGTGGGACAAAGGACTTGGGAAAGACAACATGTCTTTTCACCACAAATTTATTAACACAAGTAGTTTATGTAACAGAAGCCATTAATATTTTGATGTACTCCTCCTGTTCTCTGATCTCCTGCATCATATTGTTATGGCAGGGAGGGAAATGATGGGGCCTTATTGCATCAGATAATTTAAGGATATGTAGGTAACAGCGTTCTGTGCGTGTCATGCGGCCACATGACCGTGGAAGGGTCTTCGGACAACGCTGGCTCTTTGGCTAACAAACGGAGATGAGCACCGGCCCCTAGAGTCAGACACGACTGCACAAATGTGCGGGGGGTGCCTTTACCTTTTTTTAAGCAAACAAGAGCTAACCCCTTCAATCTCCCCCCAAATATTATAATATACCTTTCCCCAATCTGGTGCCTGCAGATGTGTTGCATACCATGTTCTATCATCCTCTGTGGCAATGTTGGCTGGGGATAATGAGAAAACTGGCTAACAGTTAACAGTTGCTCAGACTGAAGAAGCCCCTTGGATAAGGAGCGAAACGTTTCCATTAAGAAAATAGAAATCCAGTTGACATGATTCAAGCTACAGACAATTCCACCTGGATGACTGAGAACCTTCATAGACATACTAACAGTTAACAGTTAGTTAATGTAGTCAAGGTATCTCAGCGTTCCAGTTTGTTACAAAAATTACACCCCACAAACTTGAATCTATTCATTTGCAAGAAGTGGGAGGTTTCAGGAAGAAACGTACTGGGTGCTTAAAAGGGCAAGGATATGACGGCTAAAGCTTAATTGACAGCAAAGAGAAATTTCTGGGGAGTGCTAAAAGGAGGAAAATGTGCTCTTATTCTGCATTTGAGCTCCTATGCCATGCAACACCATAGAGAAGAGGCTCTCAGTGCTGAATCTCCCTCCATTTCCCCTTTTCCTTCCCATATGGGCAGCTCAACATTTGATGGATTATGGAAATTACTGGTTCAGCTGTCGGGCTATTGGAGAGTGCTGTTCATCATTTTCTTTTTTTCTTGTACTGTTTAAGCTAATATACTTTTGCCTATCCTAAAATAAGGTTTTCCTTTAGGTTAAACTGTGCTGTGTTACTTTCCAAAGGGGTATGAATTTAGTCTTAGGAGGACTAAAGATACGTTCTTGCACTTGAATACATGTAAATGTATATGCATACAGTTGGAGAGGGTTTTCACTTAGATGTTTTTGCTTGGTTTTTGGTATAATGATGTTCTGGTAGAAGAGGCACTTATATAGAAAACACCTCAAATAAAAACGCAAGATTGTAAGCACAATCCCTTCAGAAGACCAGACTAATTATTTCCATCATTCCCCATCTTTTCTCCCTGGTGGCTAATGCTTAAGGCATAGCTTTCCAAACTGTGTGTCGCAACACATTAGTGTGTCGTGACAAAATCCGGAAGTGCTGATGGCGTGTCGCCGCCGCCTCTGCGGCGGCATGCGCAGCAGCAGCAGCAACAGCAGCGGCACGCCATCAGCGCTTCTGGGTTTTAGCACAACATTAATGTCTTAAAATGTCCTCAAATGAGTGTCCTAAGAGGACATTAATGTTCACATTTTAGACAGAGAAGTTAGGTGGTTTGAGAGAGGGGTCAAGGAGTCCATTTATGCCAACTTGGAAAATCCTTCCTTGAATAGAGGTGGGGGCCTCAGGCACAATCTTTCCCCTATTTTCCTTCCTGCTTTGTCTTCTGTGCCTAGGAAGATTAAGACCATTTCACAAGCTCAACAGCAGCATGGTAATCTTAACGATCCTCCTTTGGATGATAAAGGGACTTAGAAATAAACATCTCAAATAACCATGACCTAGCCCCAGGTGTAAGGTCACACAGCCACCCTAGAAACATATTTAAGGATTCCCTTACTAACTTTGCTCAGACTGAAGAAGCTTCTTGGATAAGGAGCGAAACGTTTCCACTGAGAAAATAGAAATCCAGTTGACATGATTCAAGCTACAGACACCACCATTGGTGTGTCACCAACGGCGGGACTTTGGAAAGCACTGGCTTAAGGAGAGTCAGAATGCTATCAGCATGGGAAAAGCATCACCTAGGGATGTGGGTTGATGGAGGGACACACTTCACATTTTTGAAAGGGGAGAAGACTGCCAGGGGGGAAGCAATAGGCCAAGTGGGTAGGGTCACATCACAAATGAGACAGGACCAAGATTCTCTGCTTCTCCCCCCACCCCCCAGATTAGTAGAGGGGAAGTTTTCTTTCTTTTTTTAAAATATAAGTTAACCTTATTTTAAGATCCATGCTGCAGGGAACTGAATCACCCTTTTTCAATCGTCTGTTAGCAGGGGCTGGAGAGGAGACACAGGCAACATGGCACTGACAATCTCTCTTGGAACCTCTGAGATATTTTTATCCGGTGGCTTGCTTGCTTCCCCTTGTCTGGAATTTGTGAGATACTAAAAGAGTCTTAAAGAACAAAAGGAGAAAACCAGCAGGGGAGAGATGTCTGGCTGGTTCACTGGGTTGGGTGGAGCTAGACTGTCATCCAAGATCTATAATTAAGGAGCTGCATCATCTGAGTCTTCATCAAAAATGTCTTTACTTTCTTATTCCTCAGAAAATGGTAGTTGGGAAGTATGACATATCATGCAATTGAACCTATTTCAGTGCCGCTGGGCAATATGAAAGGAAAAGAAAAGATAATGCAATTCACAACTTTATCTCGCACCATCGTGAAAAAGAAAGCGCTACAAGTAGTAGAGTGGATGCGAGGGCATTGTACTGCCAATTGTCTGAAAATCAAGCTTTGATGTGGTTTTGGAAATCTGGAAGCTTTGTTTGGATCGCTTCCAGCCCTGGGCAGTTGCTCAGAAGGTTAGACACCCCCCCACACACACAGTTACTCCTGGATACAGCAGTCTTCTCCCACTGGTGTCTTCCAGATATATCGGGATTGTTCTTCTGGGACCCCAGCATATTTGGAAGGTACCACGTCTGGATAAATAAAAGTAAAAGTAGGTTTATTTATTTATTTATTGTCCTCATTTCTACTCTGCTGCAATCCAGAGATTCTCAGCAGCTTACATAAACTATAAAATCAAATAAAGCATCCACAGGAATACAATTTTAAAACAATAAAGCAACACAACCCAAACAGAAAAACATAAACAATAAAAATAGAAAATAAATATGGCTTGATATAATCAGGAGATGGCTCTCTGGAACAACTGAGAGCTGACCTGCCTGTTCAAGAATTGAATAAGAAGACATAATCCAGTGAGTTAAGAAAGAGTATTAAGAAGCATCCCGCAGTCATGTGATCACCATTTGCAACCTCCTGCTGGCTTTCCCATTGACTTTGCTTGTTGGAAGCCAGCAGTGAAGGTCGCAAACGGCAATCAGGTGACAGTGGGACGCTGCAACGTCATAATTGCGAGCTGGTCACCAAGCACCCAAATCATGATCAAGTGACCACAAGGATGCTGCGATGGCCACAACTATGATGACCCATCATAAGTATCACTTGTTCAGTGCCGTCATAACTTTGAACAATCGCTGAACGTTTGGACGTTAAGCAAGGACTACCTGTAATTGGAAATAAATACATTATATCCAGTTGGATTCAGAACTCTGGACCATCTAATTTAAGACTTCTTTTGAGGATAATATCTGAACAGGATTTTAATAGTATCATTTGTTATGTAAAAGCATCTTCTCAGTAATGTAATTCTAGGATATTTTTATCATAATTGTAAAAATTATCACTTAGTTCTGAACATCTCCTAAGTTGTGATTTTTCCAGTGTGTGAAATGCCATTACATCCTATTGTCTCCCAAAAATGGGTCTAAAGTTTGTGCTAATGACTTGCCCATAATGGTCTTATGAATTTGCTGGGACATCAACAATAAGAGCCCCATCCAAACTAGTAGAAAATTACTACTGTGTCTAACACTTCCCAAGATTCTCCATTGCCTTGACATGAACTTGCAGACTGTATCAAAAGTTGCACTGTGGCTGCTTTCTATACTTTTGGTGAGAGATGATACATGACCTGTATCTATTGCTGGGCATTGCAATTTTGAAATCAGGAAACAGAGGAACTGGGTCAAGCTCCAATACTCCAATACTTTAACATTTTCAAGCAATTGATTTCATTTCTTGTTTTTATGGAACATATGTTTGGGCTATTAATGCAGAAGGAGGAAATTGTTCTTACCAAGAGCAATGGAATCTTACCTATAAATAGAAACCTTTCCATTTTGCTATTAAGCAAACAGTGATTTCAAATCTTCATCCAAACCTGTTCTGTTTGATTTGGGTGGTAATGGGTCCACTGATACAGCATTAGCTTAATTTGGCTGCCTTTTTAGAATTACAGACTGAACAGCAACAATGTTCAGATCTACTGGACAATGCAAGTGCATCCGCTTTAGCAAATTTCCCCATCAGAAAAGAAACTCTTGATAACTCTTTTGTTATCAACACATAGTTTATCAATAAGGGATAATAAAATTTAATCAGGCATTAGTTCTCCCACAACTTAGTGCTCTTGTGACAAGAAAACCATGCCTGGTAAAACGTTCTTTTCTATGCCACTTAAAGGTGAGCCCATTACTATCCCCAAAACTAAAGGTGGAAGCTTCCTACTGTCAGAGCAAATGTCATTATTTCCCTCAGCGATAGCTGGAAAAATGTAGCTATTGTTCTAAGAGACAGCAGAAGTCTCAGCACAATTGAATTCTGGCTTTGTATGTAAGGGATGGGGGGATTGAATTTAAGCAGACTATGAACAAAGTACTAATTATAGGATCATTGGGGCTGGAAAAAGAGCCCTTTAATTGGTTTCCAGGAGTGATGGAAATGAGAAATAAAAGGAGCTAAGGTTTGAGGATTGTTTGGCCTTGGTTAAATGAGGAGAAAGGGAAGAACCAGAGTCCCCTCGTGGGAGATGGCGCGGTGATAGAAATCGAAACATAAATAAATAAAAGAAATAAAAGAAAAGTTCTAAATCGTAGAACCTTGAAATGCACAAAAAATGAAATGAATCTGAATTCTGTAGAAAAGTATGTTTTAAAATAAATTGGAGTAAGGGAAAGGAAAATAGTAAATAAGAATTTTGAGTAGAATGCTGGAAACCCCTGCCAAATAAAAGTATTTTGGAGACTCTAAGAGAAAGATAATATCTTATTTAATTAATTAATAAGGCCACTCAACTCCATGACAACTCAGGGCAGCATAAAATTATAGTAAAATCATGAGCAAAAATGATACAAATTGAAAACCACATGTGTCCAGAAAACAAAAGATAATTCATTCTAAAAATAATACAACACACAGGACCCACCACCCAATCTAACCCAAGACTTGAGGGAATAGCCACATTTTAGGAGCTATTTTAAACATGGTCAGGGTGGGAGCCAGACAGATCTCAGGGAAATGTTGTTCCAGCGGGCAGGCACTGTGACAGAGAAGGCATGTTTTCTAGATTCCACCAGATGACACTGTCTAATAGATTGGACCTAGAACATGCCATCTCTGCCCAATCATACAGGATGGACAGAAACTATGGAAGATAGTAGTTTCCTAGACAGGTCCCTTAAATATCCAGGCCCTTTGCCATGAAGGGCTTTATAGGTAATAATCAGCAGCTTGAATTGCACCTAAAAGCCTACACCAGTCCTTGCTTAACAACCCAAATTGGGACCGGAATTTCTGTCACTAAGCAAAGCGATCATTAGGTGAAACATCATGTGACTGCACCGCCTAGCAACGGCAGTACCAGTAGTACTGGTTGCAGTCGTTAGGCGAGGACCGCGCCGTCATTAGGGTGGACCTCATGCTTCTCCTGTCCTGCATGGACTGCCAGCTCCATGCTGCTGCCTCCTCCTCAGCCAGGCCCAGCAGACAAGGCTCTGCCGCCCTGCCGCACTCACCTCCGCTTCAACTCCCCCCACCAGCCCGTCTTCCCCCAACTCTGCCCTTTTGGCCGCCCTGCATTCCGCCACCTGCCCCTGCCCCCCCTGCCCCAGCTGTCCTATGCCACCTTCTTCCTCCCGCTGCTGACAAGGCGCGCCCGGTCAAGGCAGCTGCTGGCCCTTTGCGACGCCTCCGCTGAGGTGAGATGAAATCTTCAAAATGTTAAAAAAATGTTTTTTTAAATTATACATCAAGCATATCATGAAGTATATTTCTCCAGGGACATTGTAAATGCGTACCAACCCTCTATCCCGCTAATCTTTTCATACTATGAGAGCAAAGAAATTACTCGCACCTTGATAGATGTAGAATAAATTGGACAAGATGTAAGAGCAAGGAGATGTCTATTAGAGTAACAAACGGTTCTTGACTCCAGAACAGAGCAAAGGTAGCTGGAAGACTGCAAAACCTGGGCTGATGTCTGTGCATTCTGTGGACAGGAACCTGATCCTTGGACTGTTGCCTAAGAGTAAAGGAATCCTCTACTTATGTGTACTACGCCTGACCATAAGATTCTCCACTCACTCTCTCCTTTCTGTTTGAACAAATGAGACCAACCTGTTTTTCAGCTGATGAAACATTCTGAGCCTAAAAGGCTGAAGAGGGTGACACAACTCTGTACCAGATGGACTGGAAGTTGTGTCACTGGCTAGCACATGGCATTGGTCATTTTTAGGACTGTACTGGCGTGCTATGGTCCATGAGGTCACGAAGAGTCGGACACGACTGAACGACTGAACAACAACAACAACACTGGTTACTAGATTTGTACAGTAATAAACGAAACCCAAGGATGCAGAAAAGCTGAGGTCAATATGTCTTACTAATATTTCTCATAAATGCAAACGAGGGTTACTACTTCTAAAAAGAGGAACAGCTACAGCTTCATTGCCTGGAAATGCCACCCACTTCCTTCGTAATGTATAGTGCAGTACAATACAGGAATGAGAACATTTGGTTTATCCTCATTACTAACTGTTCTCATCAGTGATCTTTTCTGCCATCAGTGGCTCACAACATGCAAAAGCATAGTTTCGAATAATGTGTAAATCACTTATTGAATCTTTTCACCAGCTGCAATTAGAAAATTAGAGTCAGTTTGGTATAGTGGCTAGGCACCAGGCTAGAAACCGTGAGACCATGAGTTCTAGTCCCACCTTAAGCACAAAGCCTGCTGGGTGACCTTGAGCCAGTCACTCTCTCTCAGCCCTAGGTAGTAGGCAATGGCAAACCACTTCTGGAAAACCTTGTCAAGAAAACTGCAGGGACTTGTCCAGGTAGTCACCAGGAGTCAACATAAAATAAATAAATAAAAATAAAATGAACATCAGAAAAGCTCTGTAGGGTCTGGCTACAGATAATCAAGTCCAGCGTTCTCTTTTTTCCATTGATGATTCTGGTTTTTCCATTGACTAACCATTTGCGTTTGAGCATAAGAGCACCCTCCCATTCTTGTTATCCAACAACTGCTAATACTGCAAGTAAAATACAGTACAGGTGATCCTCACTTAATAACTACTCATTCAGTGACCATTCAAACTTGTGATGGTGCTGAACAAGTGGTACTTACAACTGGTCCTCAAAGTTCCAGCCATCGCAGTGTACCACAGTCACGTGGTCACCATTTGCAACCTTCTTTGCTGGCTTCTGACAAGCAAAGTCAATGGGGAAGCCAGCAGGAGGTTGCAAATGGCAACCATGTGATGTTCTCGCTTAACAATGGTGCGGGATTTGCTTAACAGTGGCAACCAGAAGTGCTGGAATTGCCACTGCTAAATGACGTGGTCATGTGATGTTGCACTTTACAACCTTGTCATTTAGTGATGGCAATTCCAGTCCCAATTGCCGTCATTAAGATGGAGTGGCTGTGGATCGATGGTTCTTCTAGATCTGGGAAATTACCATCTTTGGTTCTGGATGGGGTTGCACTACCCCGTTCGGAATTAGTGCGGAATCTGGGGGTCCTCCTGGACTCACGACTCCTGCTTGAAGAGCAGGTGGCAGTCGTGGCCAGAAGGGCCTTTGCACAACTTCGTGTTGTGCACCAGTTATGCCCTTTCCTAGATCAGGAGTCCCTCCGTACAGTCACTCATACCCTGGTCATCTCCCACATAGATTACTGCAATGCGCTCTACATGGGGCTACCCTTGAAGAGTATCCGGAAGCTTCAACTGGTCCAAAATGCGGCTGCGCGCGCAGTTATGGGTGCCCCTAGATCGGCCCATGTGACACCTCTGCTACGCCAGCTGCACTGGGTGCCGGTGTGCTTCCGGGTGCAATTCAAGGTGTTGGTTATGACCTTTAAAGCCCTACATGGCATGGGACCAGGTTACTTGAGGGACCGTCTCATCCCCATAACTTCAAACCGTTCCACTCGATCATGTAGAGAGGGCATGCTTCGGACCCCGTCATCAAGGGAGTGTCGTTTGGCGGGGTCCAGAAGACGAGCCTTTTCTGTGGTGGCTCCCACTCTTTGGAACATTCTGCCGCCGGAGGTGAGACAGGCCCCATCGCTGCTGTCCTTCTGGAAGAATTTAAAGACCTCGCTTTGCCGCCTCGCGTGGGATGGGAATGGGAACAGTTCCTTTTGGGGATGGCTGGTGCCGTAGAGCCCTTTTAAAGAGAACATCTATCGCCTATTGGATTTTTATATTTAATTTATTAGTTTTGTAATGTATTTTAAATTGTAGTTATTTTTAAAGATTTTAAATTGTTGTATTGTAAACCGCCCAGAGTCCCCCTTGGGGGAGATGGTGCGGTAATACAAGTTGACATATAAATAAATAAATAAATAAATAAATAAATAAATAAATAAAATTAACCGAGGACTACCTGTAGAGCAATAGTCCCTAGCTTCATCCACCATCATTCTGTCTAATCCCCTTTTTAAATCCCCATTGAAGTTGGTAATCTTCACAACATCTTTGGTAGAGTCTTCAGCTATGCAGTGCATGAAGATGGTTCTTCTTTTCAATGCCAGCTGCTAGGAAGTGTTTGCTTATTGGGAATTATTTCCCAAATTCTCTCTTCCCACATTCACTTGCCAAGGATCCTGTTTTAAAAAATACAAGTTCTACTCTACTCAAGTACTCTACTCTACTCTACTCTACTCTACTCTACTCTACTCTACTCTACTCTACGTTACTCTGCCCTGGTTACCTCCAGAGTGGATTACTGTAATGCGGCTGCCCTTGAAGAGAATCCGGAAGCTACAACTGGTGCAGAGTGTGGCTGCACAGTCAGTTATGTGTGCCCCTAGGATGGTACATGTCACACCTCTGTTCCGTGAGCTGCATTGGCTGCTGGTTTGCTTCCAGGTACAATTCAAGGTGCTGGTTTTGACCTTTAAAGCCCTACATGGCATGGGATCAGGCTATTTGAGGGACCGCCTCTTCCCAATCACATCTACGCATCCCATGAGGTCCAGCAGGAGGGGTAGATTGCAGTCTGCTAAAGATTTCCATCTGATGGGACCCAGACAACGTGCCTTTTCTTCTGTGGCTCCCGCCCCCTGGAACATCATTCCCCCCAAGGTGAGGTTAGTCCCATCTCTTTTAGCCTTTCAGAAAGCCCTGAAAACATGTTTTTCCAGCAACCTTGAGGATCCCACGGGGAGCCTGCGAGATGGTTGTATTGTGCTTAGATGGGTGTTCTTCCGCAATCTTGCTTTTTATTTATTTTTATTATTTTTATTGTTTTGAGTGTTTTAATGGTTGTGATATTGTTTTAATTGTTGTCGTACACCACCAAGAGTCATGTCCATAAGATGGGCAGCGGCCATATAAATTTGCTAAATAAATAAATAATACTCTGCAATACTCATGCTAGTTTAACTTTTCCCAATGTATGTCTATGGAGGTTCTCAGTCATCCAGGTGGAATTGTCTGTAGCTTGAATCATGTCAACTGGATTTCTATTTTCTTAGTGGAAACGTTTCGCTCCTTATCCAAGGAGCTTCTTCAGTCTGAGCAAAGTTGGTAAGGGAATCCTAAATATGTTCCTAGGTAGCTGTGTGACCTTACACCTGGGGCTAGGTCATGGTTATATTGAGATGTAATTTTTAAGTCCTTTTATTATCTAATGGAGGGTCGTTAAAATCACCATGCTGCTGTTGAGCTTCTGAAATGGTCTTAATCTTCCTAGGCACAGAAGACAAAACGGGGAGGAAGATGTGGGAGAGTTTGTGCCTGAGGCCCCCACCTCTATTCAAGGAAGGATTTTCCAAGTTGGCATAAATGGATTCCTTGACCCCTCTCTCAAACCACCTATCTTCTCTGTCTAAAATGTGAACATTAATGTCCTCAAATGAGTGTCCTTTTTCTTTTAGGTGAAGATAAACTGCTGACTCTGGTCCTGTGGTGTTATTTCTCCTGTGTTGGGCCATCCTCCTGTACATAGGTTGTTTGGTTTCTCCAATGTAGAGTTCAGAGCACTCCTCACTGCACTGGATTGCATAAACTACATTGCTTTTCTTATGTTTTGGAGTTTGATCTTTGGGGTGTACAAGCCTCTGTCTCAGTGTGTTGGTGGGTTTGAAATATACAGGTATGTGGTGTTTGCCAAATATCCGTTTTATCTTTTCAGACACGCCAGCCATGTAGGGAATGACCAGGTTCTTTCGTTTACTCTGAGTCTCAGCCCTATCTGTCGCTGTTTTAGGTCTGGTAGATTTAGATTTGGTGAAGGCCCAATTTGGATATCCACAGGCCTTCAGGGCTGTTCTCAGGTGCTGATTTTCATTCTTTTTGGAATCCATGGAGGTGGGGATGGTTTCTGCTCTGTGTGACAATGTCCTGATGACTCCTAGTTTGTGCTGCAGTGGATGGTGGGAGTCAAACATCAGATATTGATCTGTGTGTGTGGGTTTCCTGTAGATCCCTATTTCTAGCTTGCCACCGGTCCCAATGAGGACTTCACAGTCTAGGAATGCCTCATTGGGACCGGTGGCAAGCTAGAAATAGGGATCTACAGGAAACCCACACACACAGATCAATATCTGATGTTTGACTCCCACCATCCACTGCAGCACAAACTAGGAGTCATCAGGACATTGTCACACAGAGCAGAAACCATCCCCACCTCCATGGATTCCAAAAAGAATGAAAATCAGCACCTGAGAACAGCCCTGAAGGCCTGTGGATATCCAAATTGGGCCTTCACCAAATCTAAATCTACCAGACCTAAAACAGCGACAGATAGGGCTGAGACTCAGAGTAAACGAAAGAACCTGGTCATTCCCTACATGGCTGGCGTGTCTGAAAAGATAAAACGGATATTTGGCAAACACCACATACCTGTATATTTCAAACCCACCAACACACTGAGACAGAGGCTTGTACACCCCAAAGATCAAACTCCAAAACATAAGAAAAGCAATGTAGTTTATGCAATCCAGTGCAGTGAGGAGTGCTCTGAACTCTACATTGGAGAAACCAAACAACCTATGTACAGGAGGATGGCCCAACACAGGAGAAATAACACCACAGGACCAGAGTCAGCAGTTTATCTTCACCTAAAAGAAAAAGGACACTCATTTGAGGACATTAATGTTCACATTTTAGACAGAGAAGATAGGTGGTTTGAGAGAGGGGTCAAGGAATCCATTTATGCCAACTTGGAAAATCCTTCCTTGAATAGAGGTGGGGGCCTCAGGCACAAACTCTCCCACATCTTCCTCCCCGTTTTGTCTTCTGTGCCTAGGAAGATTAAGACCATTTCAGAAGCTCAACAGCAGCATGGTGATTTTAACGACCCTCCATTAGATAATAAAAGGACTTAAAAATTACATCTCAATATAACCATGACCTAGCCCCAGGTGTAAGGTCACACAGCTACCTAGGAACATATTTAGGATTCCCTTACCAACTTTGCTCAGACTGAAGAAGCTCCTTGGATAAGGAGCGAAACGTTTCCACTAAGAAAATAGAAATCCAGTTGACATGATTCAAGCTACAGACAATTTTCCCAATGTAGTGCCTTCATATACCATAGTTCTATTACACATACCAACTGGGGTAAATGGGAACTGAAATCCAACACTTCTGAAACACTCCAACCCAGGGAAGGTTTTACTACTTGGGCCAAGAATTATGTTTTGCCAGTGCCAAAATATTGGGTTTCAAATGCAGGGAAAATAAGGCATCGTTGCAAGAAAGCCCTCCCTGGAAAGTGGTTGTTTTCACCCCAGGCACCTGAGAAACATCAACTGTTTATGTATGAAAAATATATTGCACATAGAGGACAATTCACATTCTTGGAAGTGCTACACAGTATCCTTCGGTGTATACAGCAGATGAAAGCTCCAGTGTTTACTATAGATGTTCTTGAATACCCAAGGTTATTTTAAGTACCAATTGATTACCTGGGCAAAGCCTTGTTTCCACTAAGAAAGCAAGGAATAACTAGGATTTTTACGTGAACTTGGAAAAAGGAAAGAGGGCATCAAAATTCATTATATGGGCTTCTTACCCAAAGTACAATTGAATAAAATCAGACCTGAAGTGCAAAGATGGGAAGCAAATTGAAAGGTTATCTGAAAAGAACAAAGGGGGTGTACTGCTGGTGCTTCCCCCAGAAGATTGGCAAGGAGGAATTGGATAGCAGTGGGGTCCTCTTTCCCCTAGGTGCATGATACACAGAACTCTGTATGATTTGATACTCTCATGTAATGGTTCAGTATGGTAACACAGAATTAAGCAAGCATTTATTTTAGTCACTAAAGGGTCATACCTGGGTTATACTTTGTTCTGCCTTATCCTTGGTGAGACACCTGTGTGGAGTAGGATGAGCGTTCTCATCTTCAATCCAATTAACTTTGAGAAACAGATACTCCTTAACTTTGAGATGGTAACTTTGCCACCTGATACGAAGGACTCCTTAACCTTAATGGTTTTGTCCTTGGCAGGATTCCTCAACCTTGAACCTTGTTGGTCTCATTCCTGGCAGAAAGGCAAAGCAGTCCAAGATAATATAGACTTATCCTCCTTGTCCTTGGTAAAATCCAGGGAAATGAGGCCATTGAAAAGCAGGTGTGCTTAATTATGGTTCAGACCCTATATAAGCTAGTCAGAAACCTCCATGGGATGGAACTTTGATGCAGACCCAACCAGGGTGGGTGGGGGTGCTGCATGTTTGCTACCTTTAAAGAGGACTGCTTTCCATCATCTGTCATGTATTCCCTGACTGGAAGAAGGGGCATAAGGTCTTTCTTTCTTTGTCTTATTGTATTCTTCAGCACTCTTGAACATTCATTGATCGCTGTCTCATGTTAGGTTATTCTGTTATTTTCTTGTACTGCCTTGGAATAAAGCCTTAAGTACTCATGCTGAAGTACTGTTTCTGAATCCAAAAGAACCTGTGACCCAACACTGCTGTTGGGGTGGAACATACATGTGAACTAGGTATTAAGCAGACCAAGCTGAGTGTAGTGATAATCTTTTATGAAGTGGACTCACAAAACACAAGAGAAGGCTGACTCTGGATTAACACTCCAATTTTTCTGTGTGGTAACTGCCATTGTTTTCATTTAAGGAGTCATGGACCCATATATGCTATCTCTACTGGGTCTTATCCCCCTCACATCCTGCTATGCTGCTTCATTGTGATGGTGGTGAGGTGATCCTGGGAGGGACGAACAAAATGGGGGAGTGTATGCCAAGGCATGAAGGTCATCCCAGCTGCCCAGCTAAAACACAGGCATCTACTTTATATTGGGCAGCAATGATACAGGAAGATGCTGGAGGAGGAGGATCATTTTAGTGACAATGGCAAAGGCATCATTTCATTCTGTGAAGGAGAAGGCAAAGAGGAATGATTTACAGGTTGGTAAGAAAACCGATGGACAGACATTATAAAGTGATTGATGATAAAATGCTGGATGATGGCCCCTCAGGTCAGATGGCATTCAACATGCTCTTGACGAAGAGCTGAAGATATTTCAGAGTACTACTGGTGTTTATGATGTGGCTAGATTAAAGCCTTCAGGACATCTAGTTGCTGATGTGGCCATGCAGGAAAAGAAAATCCAAAGCTGCAAAGACAGAACAAAAGTGGGAACATGGAATACAAGAAGCATGAACATGGGGAAGCTCAACACAGTGGAAGATGAAGTGAAACAACCACACATTAACCTCGTAGGCATCAGTGAATTGAAATGGACATAAATTGGCACTTTCAGTGAGAAGATTGTACTGTTTATTACTCAGGACATGAAAAGCAAAGAAGGAAAAGCATTGCTTTCATAATCAGGAAGGATATATCAAAGGCAATACTTGACTGAATAATATCAATTAGAGTTTACACACAATCTTTTAACATGACAATTATCCAAGTTTATGCTAGCCGCTGGTTCAGGATAAGAAGTGGACAATGAGTTATATGGTCAAGTTCGATCTAAAATCAATAGAACATGCAAGCAATGTCAAGGTCAGAAATAGCAAGGAGGAAAGTGTAGTTGGATTGTACGGCCTCAGAAACTGAAAGGAAGCAGGAGAACAACTTATCAGTTTCTGTAAATCTAATTATTTCTTTGTTGGTAAAACAGTTTTCAAACAATGAAAACAACACTTATATACATGGACTATTGCCAGATGGAATACACAGATATCAAATTGACTATATTATTGGTAAAGGAGTGAGGAAGAGCTCAGTTACAACAGCAAAGATGTGGTGGCCAAGGCTGACTGTGAAACACATCATGAACTGCTCATGTGCAAGTTCCAAGTCAAGCTAAAACAAAAGAAGAAAACCAATCAATTTCCATGACGTGATCTTGAGCATGCCCATTTTCAAGGAGACCATCAGGAATTGTTTTGGTCCTGAACCTCATTGATAGGGAACCAGAGGAACTGTGGAATGAAATCAAGAAAGAGAAGAGGACAACCAGCAAGGTGAATCAACTCAATAACAGCAGCGATCGTTGTACCATTGGAAGACCTTGAAGGGCCAGGATGGGAACAGATTATTCTGGAGAAGTCTGTCTATGTGGTCACTAAGAGTGGTATCACTTGATACCACATAATCACTGAGTGTTATGGATCTGGCATCACATCTACATTGCTATAATATATGTTCTGCATAGGGCCATTTTTGAAGAGTGCTCAGAAATTAGGACAAATCCTGAATTCAGTGACCAGACTGTTAATAGGGGCTCCAAAGAGCAAAGATGCGGCTACCTTGTTGAAACAAAGTACTAAGTACTAAGTCACTGGTGATTAACTTTAAACCCCAAAATTGCTTGAAACGGGGATTTCTGAAAGGCAATTTTCTCTCATACAAGCTTCTCATCTATTAAAATTCCCTTTTAGATGTGTTATTTCATTCCACTGATTTTGTATTTATACTGAAATGGGACAGATTGGGAGGAAAAGCGGGAACACAAGTTTATTATAATTTCAGACACATCCGAGCATTTATAGTCCATATTAAACTGTATCCCTGAATCACTCTCAAGCTGTTATTGTATTTGACACATAATCATGAATAAGAGTTGTGTTTCTTTCCTTGTAAACGCAGCTTACTTCACAGAAGTAGTGCCTTCCCATGTTGGACGACAGCGTCTACCACCCTCAGCCAATGTTTGGCTAGGGTGATGGCAGAGGTAGCCCACTCTATTGGGAAAATGTGGGTGGTGGGGGAAGCTTGTGCTCCAAGATGCAGGTGCTAAGTACCCGCCGTGGTTGCTCTTTCTGCCTGCCTGATTCCAGCTGCGTGCCCTCCACATGCTTACAGGCTTATATATGACAGGTCTGTGTGTTCAGTCCTCCTGCTAAGGGCAATGTCACAAATCATTTCCAGTGACTTGGAAAGACATTGTGTATCCTCTAGGAAGATTTCTTATAGGGAGCCAGGCGGCAGCACTGCCTGTACTCCTTCTTGCTGACCTGTCTATTCAAGTCTTGTCCAAGTAAGGAGCAGACTCATGATCCAGACTGGCAAGCTGGGGGAAAAAACCCTCCCAGAAATCCTGCATTTCTCTCTGCACCTAACCAGCACTGATAGCTCACTGGAAAGAAACTTCCAGTTGCTTAGTAACAAGAAGGTCACAGCCAGCAGCCAATGAGAAAACAGGAGCAACAGCCTATCTTTCCAGTATGGGGCCGGACAAGTGCACGTGGCAAACTATCCTGCACAACCAACATATAGCATTAACTTAGCCACTTCGAAAGGAAATTATGACTGGGAGGCAAAGATAGAGGATTGTTCCTTACTTCACCTGAGAATGGGGCATTAGTCAGTGATACTAACTGGAAGCAATACAAAACAGGTAAAAGAAATTACCTAAAAACACTTTATTAATGTATAGAAGAATTCATTACCGCTTGATATACAAATGGCTATCAGTTTACAAAGAGGTTTCAACAAATTCATGGAGAAGAATATTGTTGTTGTTTATTCGTTCAGTCACTTCCGACTCTTCGTGACTTCATGGACTAGCCCACGCCAGAGCTTCCTGTCGGGCTTTGCCACCCCCAGCTCCCCCAAGGTCGAGTCCGTCACCTCCAGAATATCATCCATCCATCTTGCCCTTGGTCGGCCCCTCTTCCTTTTGCCTTCCACTTTCCCTAGCATCAGCATATTCTCCAGGGTATCCTGTCTTCTCATTATGTGGCCGAAGTACTTCAGTTTTGCCTTTAATATCATTCCCTCAAGTGAGCAGTCTGGCTTTATTTCCTGGAGAATGGACTGGTTTGATCTTCTTGTAGTCCAAGGCACTCTCAGAATTTTCCTCCAACACCACAGTTCAAAAGCATCTATCTTCCTTCGCTCAGCCTTCCTTATGGTCCAGCTCTCACAGCCATAGGTTACTACGGGGAATACCATTGCTTTAACTATGCGGATATTTGTTGTCAGTGTGATGTCTCTGCTCTTAACTATTTTATCAAGATTTGTCATTGCTCTCCTCCCAAGAAGTAGACGTCTTCTGATTTCCTGGCTGCAGTCAGCGTCTGCAGTAATCTTTGCATCTTGAAATACAAAGTCTGTCGCTGCCTCCACGTTTTCTCCCTCTATTTGCCAGTTACCAATCAAGCTGGTTGCCATAATCTTGGGGTTTTTTTGAGGTTTAACTGCAACCCAGATTTTGCACTTTCTTCTTTCACCTTCGTCATAAGGCTCCTCAGCTCCTCCTCGCTTTCAGCCACCAAAGTGGTATCATCTGCATATCTGAGATTGTTAATGTTTCTTCCAGCGATTTTAACTCCAGCCTTGGATTCCTCAAGCCCAGCATGTCGCATGATGTGTTCTGCGTACAGGTTGAATAGGTAGGGTGAGAGTATACAGCCCTGCCGTACTCCTTTCCCAATCTTAAACCAGTCCGTTGTTCCGTGCTCTGTTCTTACCGTTGCTACTTGGTCGTTATACAGATTCCTCAGGAGGCAGACAAGATGACTTGGTATCCCCATACCACCAAGAACTTGCCACAATTTGTTATGATCCACACAGTCAAAGGCTTTAGAATAGTCAATAAAACAGAAATAGATGTTTTTCTGAAACTCCCTGGCTTTCTCCATTATCCAGCAAATATTGGCAATTTGGTCTCTAGTTCCTCTGCCTTTTCTAAACCCAGCTTGTACGTCTGGCAAGAATGAGGAAGACCCTTTTCTATTTTAGCTATTGATTTGATTTGACTTGATTTACATCCCAACCTTTCAGCTCAAATGACTATTCAGTGGAGCTAATAATATTTTTTTTAAGTGTGCTTTCAATTCAGTCTTGACTCCTGGTGATTACATGAATAAGTCCTTGCAGTTTCCTTTAACCAGCTCTCTATAATTAAAAAACAGAATACAAAAAAGCTTTTAAAAATAAAATTAATGCTAAAATTAATTACTAATTCAAGGCCTGGTTTAGAAAAGTGTCTTATCATATTTTCTAAACGCCATGTTGGAGCCTAACACAGCTCCCAGGAGAATTCATCCTAAGGTCTAGGAGCAATACAGGAGAACAATCCCATGTATAAGAGTGGGGCCACCTTCAGAAATACTATTCCTACAGATCTTAATTCCTGGATAGATTTGTAATTGAAGAGGTTGCTTCTCAAACAGTCAGGCCCTCAAGTTAAGCTATCACTTTCATTAGGAAATCACTGTCTGCTTTTAGGTATATATAACAAGCTAATACAGCATGGTAACTAATACAATTTAAATTGGAGTAATGGAGCAACCAGTTCATGAAATCTGCATAATAAATATTTAGATGATGAAGAAGCAACGTGCTATTATGGATTTTTATTTTGATATGAAATACTTTTATTATAAGAAAGAAAAAAATATTTAGGAAGCAGTACTCAGTTCGTTGAAATGTAGCTAATGGTAGAGAAAAGCAAGAAGTAGAAAGCTCTAAGATTCCTATAGCCTCAACCTTTTACTTTATTAAATCATAGGTCTTACGACAAGACTTCATGATGTTTCAAATTTCTCCATATTTAATCCTCAGTTTAAGATATGCCTACACAAAGATGAACTGGCCCAGACATTTCTTGTAACCTATTCAGCATTGTTCCATCATAGAATCATAGGGCTAGAAGGGACCTTGGAGGTCTTCTAGTCCAATCCCCTGCCCAGGGCAGGAATCCTCATACCATTTCAGACAAATAGCTGTCTAAACTTTGCTTGAAAACGTCCAGTGATGGAGCACCCACAATTCCAAGAGGCAGGCTGTTCCTCTGCTTAATAGCTTTCGCTGTCAAGAAATTCCTTCTTATTTTGAGTTTGAATCTCCCTTTTAATGCTGCAACTTACAAACCTAAATCCAATGTCACGATTCAAGTACATAATTGTGTGGTGACATTTCCTCACACATCATTTTGGTGTCACTGTTTTTAAATGGATGTCATTGTTGAAGGAGGGCAATGTCCCTATTTCCAAAAAAGGAGGAAAAGAAGATCCAAGGAACTGCAAATCATTCAGTCTGACATTTGTACCTATGAAAATTCTAGAGTAAGTCATACAGTGATCAGTCTGTACCACTTTGAAAATTATGTGATGATTAATAGAAGTCATCATGAATTCTCAGTCAGCCTGCCTGGGAGTTCTGGACCAAACCTATCTGGGGGGCTTTGGGAAGAAAACTGTTTTATATCCTTTCTAATAAATAAGCACACATTGTTGCTATTCTATACCTCTCCTAGACGTGGATCTACTATTCACTGCTCTGTCTCCTATTAGCAAGGCTGTTGGATATGAATCTTACATTTTAAGCAGAATTCCACATGTGTCCTGGCTTCTGGCAAGCTGAACCCCACTGCTTTAACTGTACAGAAGATACTAGCAAGGAGCAGTGTAAGCATGGTTTGGGTACAAAGAGGATGTAGGATTTCCAGGGATCAAGTATGCTTAGTTAGAATATCAAATCCTTGGTGCAAAACAGCCAAGGCATTATTTATTCTTTCCAAATCCACTTACTACAAGTATTGACTTTTCCACATCCTCTGCTGCTTTGTCACAACAGAACTTCTCCAGGGTTGTTATAGTCCCAAGCTCTTACATGCTTAAGAAACTTGCCCTTTGGCTGGCAAGTGTCACTGGAAATTTACTTCTCATTAAAAGCAAAACCTATGGGCTGCTCATAGTACAGTGCTTTCAAACTGCACAAGAGAGCATTCCGTCTCTTACAACAGCAGGAAAGAAATTAAATGGATCTCATTAGAAGAAATCAAAACCCAGCCAGTATTCAAAGTCAGTTATCTGTTTTGCTGAAAATCTAGTTATACTTCTGCCAGTACTCAAGCTCAGTGATGAATGTGAGTGAATTAGTTTGCTAGGGCTCCATACTTACCTGTATCTGCCTATCTGTACCTGTCTGTTTTTATCATTCACTCACACTGAGTTTGGCCCGATTTCATAACACTGAAAGACAAAGAAATGGACCTAATTATTTGCTTATAACCTCCCAAAAGACATTCAAATGCCATGTTGTGTCTATACCTACAAAGACCAGAATAGTGCAAGCGATGGTATTCCCTGTGACGCTCTATGGAAGCAAAAGGTGGACTTTGAAGAAGCAGGATAGGAAGAGTATTTATGTTTTTGAACTTTGGTGTTGGAGAAGACTCTTGAGAATACCATGGACAGTGAGCAAAACAAACAAATGGATCACCAAACAAATCAACCCAGAGTTCTCACTCAAAGCACAAATGATCAGGCTCAAATTATCCTACATCAGACACATGTGAAAACCTAACTTTCTGGAGAAGGATCTAATGCTGGGAAAGGTGGAAAGAAAGAGAAGAAGAGGATGGCCAGCAGCAAGGTGGATGGACTCAGTTACAGTGGAGATGAACGCACTGTTGGAAGTCTTGCAGGACCAGATTAGGGACAGATCATCATGGAAAAAATGCATCTAACATGGTTGCTAAGAGTGGATAACATAATCAATCAACCCCCCAAATTGATCCTAGTTTGAATATACAGTATTCCTGAAACACCACTCATCTTGATGTCTAACATTCTGTATTCCTGAGCTAGTTAAGATGACCTTGGTTTGGCACTAGATTATCCTAATTACTTTGTCCTAGAGTATTTCAGCGCTTATGCTGACTTTGCCCAGACAGGAATAGTTTACAGTTTCATATCCATTGTAAAGATTATTAATCTATCCTAGTGGTAAATGGCCCTGTGCACCCAGCTATCTTGCACTGAGTCACAAACAAGCAGGAAGCAATTAGCACCATTCCAACAGTTTTATTAGCTCAATCATAAATCAGCCGACAGATGATACTAGAATTGAGGGACTATACATTAAACAGAGAAAGAGGTGAAGAGAAAGAATCTCTTGCTTGTAACTAGTAGTGGAAGTTAAATGAAGCCAAGAAGAGCAGGTCTTGCAGTCTAATAGTCTAGAGCTGATATCATCCACAGTAGGCAGTTCAGTTGTAAGCTGAAGAATCCATTTGCAGGGTGAGTTAGGAGAAACCAGGAATAAGAGGTCAGAGGAATACAGGTCCATAGTGGAGACTTGTTACGAACAATAGGAGGGGGTCTGGAATATAATCATGTAGCCAGAGTTGCTGTCTTTGCCAAAGTAGAGAAATTCATGTTCCTTCCTCTACAGGGATTATGCTGTTCTCCGCTGCTCAGCCCTCTTTAGCTGGCAGTATGATTTAGGGCTTGGCATTCTCCCAAGGTCAGGCACTGATTTCTTGCTATGTGAATCATCAGCCACCTGCACTGAGTCTGATTCATCACTCATAGGGGGCTGATAGCCTGTTAGCTCCTGAGCTGTTGGCTGTGAGTCCACTAAGTTCTCCTTTAGCCTCAGAATCAGAGAAGTCTCTAACAGCAGTGGAGTCCATAGCAGATTTTGGCTTTCTGTTCAGGTGGATCTAGTGATCCAAAGATGGGGAAGCTCCATGAGACTTGTCATGGATAGATCACTCCCTAATCAGTTAAACACTGGAATAAATCTTGGCAAGATGGAGGACCAATTAAAATAGTCCCACCTACAGTATGTACCTGATAGATTTTAATGATTTTTGTATGCACTTGGGGAATTTCCAACATTGTCAGTGATACTATTGGAATCCTGGTTGAGATAAGTCAGGTTATTTGACACTGCTGCTCCTAAGCACCCTTCCTTAGATTGAAGTGCAACATCAATCTCTCGTTTTACTGTTTTGAGCTCTGTTCCATGACATTGGAAGCAGCAAGGAGTTATTTCCTCTGCTCCCATTATGTCTACATAAAACAAACCAGCATTTCCTCTGTTCTGAATGGATGCAAAATGTTGCAGTGGGGGACAAAACAGGTGGTGCCTCACCATGAGCAATTTGCAATGCTTTGGCTTTGCAAATAATGAAGTTATTTTCAAATAAAGTCAGTAGGATCTGTCTCTATCTAGATTTCAGTGTTGGGGAAAGTCATGGAAATGTAACACTGACAACTAGTTGTCTTCTTAATCTGGATTATTTCCAGCTTCTAGATGTTAAAGATATGGAGAGAGTGTTTGGAGAGAAAAGGGTTGCCACCTGCTTGACTCTTAGGCCTTGGGAATACCCTGTTGTAGTGTGTTTGGTCCCTCCTGTTGAGCTACTGTGTGTCCAAAATGTGATGCTGGGAAACTACTTTTCACTTCCTCCTCTCCATTTTGCTTAGACGTGTGTATATTCAAGATTTGAAGAATCCATTCATCCTTCAAGTATGGATAATGCCATTAACGTTACACAAACCAGGACTTATTTATGTTATGTTAACTAAAAGTAACATCCCCTTTTCAGCCTCCATGAGGATCAGTCTTTTTCTAGTGTTCTCTAGATATGCTCCATCTTGCAGATGGTCCCTGAAGGAATAAGGTGAATAAAGCAAAACTGAAAAATAACCTTGAGTGATCAGAGAAATAAGGGAAAGGCTGCCAAAATCAAAAGCAAAGAGGGAACTAATAAACTGCATATTTCTTACCCTGAGACAAGAAAATAAGCAGCAAAGGAGCAGAAGCACAAACTAGGGTTGGGGATAGAAATGAGGAATGCACAATGGCTTCCTCCCCCTTCACATTAGTTGATTTTCACTTGTCTTAGCAAATCTGTCTTAATCTTGTTTTCATGTCAACCAGTACTACAGTTGCTCTGGGGAAGATGAGAAGTGGAGACTAAATTGGCTAATATGGAGATGTCCACAAGAAGATCATTGCATTGAGAAATGACACGAGTTCAGCATGAAAATTATATTCCATTGTATGACACATGCAGACATGCCGGCATGCAAACAAGAATTTAGAATTCAAGCCCTGTGATGTGGCTCGACAAGTCTCTATTCTGTATGAAATAGAACCACATTTAAAAATCTGTATAATCATTCCCTGATATAATTTCATGTATTTAGATACAGATATCTACTTACTGTATGTGCAGCTTTGTTTGCAATTCTGCCTAATATAATACTTTTTGCAAACAATTTGATTTTTCCTAATATATGCATTATGCACATTATCTTCTGAATGTACAGGAAGTACTTTTTTCCAGATTTTTTTTCCTATTGTCATTTAACATATTTCTTGCTGGTTCCTTGATACGTTCTTCATTTTATTCTTTTGAACTAACTTTGGAGTCTGTCTGCTTGAACTCTGTAAATAGATCTTGGTGTGTCTGCTGACTCAGATGAACAATACCGCATCCAGTTTTTACACTCGACAAGGAAGCTGTCAGCCCCAATAGGTAGACCAGACCAGGAAATCAACTCCACAGGAAGGCTAAAACTACTTTTCTTTAAATTGGCTGTAATAACAGAATCTTGCGAGTCTGATTGTACCGTACCTCCTTCCCCTTCTTATACTCCAGTGAACTAGGGAAGCATCTGTCTGAGCCATTTCCGACTGTTAACCTCATTGCTCTGAACTTAAACATTTTTTTCAGCCCCTTTTGCCTAGGTAAGAGTTCTTGCATATTTCTGTCAAGGTCATCTTCCCTACTCTCTACCGTAATCCAAGCAGCGCTGTCCAAGCCTTTGCAAGTATAAGAATGGAGATTTCCATCTGATTCCTGATTCTTGTGCTGGGGTGAGATGATGGGAGTTCAATCCAACACACTTTGGAAGGTACAAGGCTAGGTTCCAGTATCAAACCTACAAATCGTGTGCACGTGGGGTCTGTCAATGGTTTTGAAGGTGTTATCAGCTACAGTATAGAACAGATCTAGAGATCTTAAATTCAATTATTTCCATCTTCAGTTAAACATTTTGCAGATCCTTCTGTACTGAATTTCTATTCAGCTGGGGGTGGAGGTTGGGGGGGTCATAAATGCGGGCTGGCTCAAATTTTTATCACATGGCCGCAGGGGCACCGCGATGATCTTAAGTTCAAGGACCGGTTGCCAGTCCATTTTTTCAGCACTGTCATAACTTCAAAAGGTCGTTGAACGAATGGACATTAAGTGAGGACTCCCTGTAATTATCTAGAAGGAAGATACTGAGAAATCTAGGAGCTCCAATTGATGAAGTTCAGGCAGACAGAGCTGACAAAGGTAGTCCTGGGTAAGTTGTGCCATACTGGAGGAACATCAGCCAGTAGGACAAGTTGGGGGTACGGCTGCTATACCTTCCTCCCAGCTGCATCCCAGCGCCCCTTCCTGAGCTGCTCAATCTGATTGCTAGGGAGGATATGGATTTGCTGAGTCTGATAGTTAAGAGTGATTTTAAACTACCCTCTCTGGGGGAGGAAACAATAGGCTTTCATGAGCACTGTGACAATCATGGGCTTGTCCCAGGTCATCACTAGCTTGACCCAAGTAGTTGGCCACACATTAGATCTGGTTTTTACCTTGGAGCAGATGAGAAGTGATCTGGTAAAAAAAAAAACACTTCCGCCAGTCCTTTGTCATGGACAGAACATTTCCTCTTGACTATGGGTTTAACCACAACCATCATCCTGATGGGAAAATAATTACAACAGACTCTGGAAGAAGCAGATTATCTGGACTCTTGGTAGTCAGGATTCAAGCCTTGGTACAGAACAGAAACTGACCTGGTTGCTGTTATTAATGAATAATGGTGGAATCTGAGTGGAGGGAGTTCAGCCATCCTTGTCCTGCTGGACCTCTCAGCAGCCTTCAATACCCTTGATTGAGTGTCCAGTAGGATCACTTGCAAGGTTAGGAGGAGAAGACACCATGTTGCAGTGGCGCCTAAGCAAACATGTCCATTTAATGGTTGTGGGAGGTGCCCCAAGACTTCATCCTCTCCCCCATCCTGCCAAGGGAGGTCATCCATTAGTTTAGGGCAAGGGTCGGAAATGGCGGCTCGCGAGCCAGATGCGGCTCTTTGGCCCCTTCAGTGTGGCTCTTCCGCAGCTGAACTCACCCCCGCCCCTCCCACGCGATTGGCCCCCGCCCGCAAACCCCGCCCCCTGGCTCTCGCACTGAGCGAGGCCCGGCGCGGCAGGGAGGCGCTGCTGGCCCGGGACGCGGCGCTGTCGGAGGCGGTGCAGGAGCGGCTACAGGGGCTGCTGCGGCTGGAGATGGCGCTGCTCCGCGGCATCCAGGTGCTGGGCGCGGGCCTGGGACGCGAGCGGCAAGGCGGCGCAGGGGGCCTGGCTGGGGCGGTGGCCAGGTTTTGAGCCGGGCAGAGCGGAGAAGTTGCCCGCGGCAGCCGCTCTAGGAGCTGGCCAACCTCCACCGCTGGTTCCCAGCGCTTCCCCTTGGACAGGGAGTTCCCTCCCGCCGCCCCCCTCGGAGAGACGGGCCTGAAGGGGCGCAGAGGCCGGAGAGGGAGCCCCTCCGTCTCCCCTTCTCTCCCTGCCTCGCCCGCACGCAGGGAAGGAGACGCGGTCCCGCCCGGTGAAGAGGGCGCAGCCTTCCGCTCTCCCGCGCCCCAGGTTTTGAGCCGGACAGAGCGGAGAAGTTGCCCGCGGCAGCCGCTCTAGGAGCCGGCCAACCTCCGCCGCTGGTTCCCAGCGCTTCCCCTTGGACAGGGAGTTCCCTCCCGCCGCCCCCCTCGGAGAGACGGGCCTGAAGGGGCGCAGAGGCCGGAGAGGGAGCCCCTCCGACTCCCCTTCTCTCCCTGCCTCGCCCGCCCGCAGGGAAGGAGGCGCGGTCCCGCCCGGTGAAGAGGGCGCAGCCTTCCGCTCTCCCGCGCCCCAGGTTTTGAGCCGGGCAGAGCGGAGATGTTGCCCGCGGAGATAGGAGCCGGCCAACCTCCGCCGCTGGTTCCCAGCGCTTCCCCTTGGACAGGGAGTTCCCTCCCGCCGCCCCCCTCGGAGAGACGGGCCTGAAAG
This sequence comes from Charina bottae, assembly GCA_023362775.1. Classification (NCBI taxonomy): domain Eukaryota; kingdom Metazoa; phylum Chordata; class Lepidosauria; order Squamata; family Charinaidae; genus Charina; species Charina bottae. The sequence goes on along the minus strand of JALMGJ010000006.1, from coordinate 35,108,566 downwards.
GGCGCAATACTGTGTTGCCTGGGGGCCCCAAGTGTGTTGCGCAAGAATGCAGAAGCACTGATGCCGCACCAGTACACTGGCGGCGGCGGGCCATCAGCGCTTCCGGTTTCCAGAAGCGCCGCCGCCAGCTCGCAAAAAAGCCTCGGATCACTGCAAAAAGTGATGGGGGGGGGCGCCCAGGGGTGGAAAATATCCGCGCCGATGACCTGTGTGGCCGGGAGGTGGAGGCGCACCTCCTCCCCGCCGCACAGTTGATCGGCATGGATATTTTCCACCCCAGGGCACCCTCCCCACCGTCACTTTTTGCAGTGATCCTAGAGCGGCTGCCGCGGGCAACTTCTCTGCTCTGGCTCATAACCTGGGGCGCGGGAGAGCGGAAGGCTGAGCCCTCTTCACCGGGCGGGACCGCGCCTCCTTCCCTGCGGGCGGGCAAGGCAGGGACAAAAGGGGAGACGGAGGGGCTCCCTCTCCGGCCTCTGCGCCCCTTCAGGCCCGTCTCTCCGAGGGGGGCGGCGGGAGGGAACTCCCTGTCCAAGGGGAAGCGCTGGGAACCAGCGGCGGAGGTTGGCCGGCTCCTAGAGCGGCTGCCGCGGGCAACTTCTCCGCTCTGCCCGGCTCAAAACCTGGGGCGCGGTAGAACGGAAGGCTGCGCCCTCTTCACCGGGCGGGACCCGCGCCAAGGGGAAGTGCTGGGAAACAGCGGTGGAGGTTGGCCGGCTCCTAGAGCGGCTGCCGCGGGCAACTTCTCTGCCCGGCTCAAAATCTGGGGCGCGGGAGAACGGAAGGCTGCGCCCTCTTCACCGGGCGGGACCTTCCCTGCGGGCGGGCGAGGCAGGGAGAGAAGGGGAGTCGGAGGGGCTCCCTCTCCGGCCTCTGCGCCCCTTCAGGCCCGTCTCTCCGAGGGGGGCGGCGGGAGGGAACTCCCTGTCCAAGGGGAAGCGCTGGGAACCAGCGGCGGAGGTTGGCCGGCTCCTAGAGCGGCTGCCGCGGGCAACTTCTCCGCTCTGCCCGGCTCAAAACCTGGGGCGTGGTAGAACGGAAGGCTGCGCCCTCTTCACCGGGCGGGACCCGCGCCAAGGGGAAGCGCTGGGAACCAGCGGCGGAGGTTGGCCGGCTCCTAGAGCGGCTGCCGCGGGCAACTTCTCTACTCTGTCCGGCTCAAAATCTGGGGCGCGGGAGAGCGGAAGGCTGAGCCCTCTTCACCGGGCGGGACCGCGCCTCCTTCCCTGCGGGCGGGCAAGGCAGGGACAAAAGGGGAGACGGAGGGGCTCCCTCTCCGGCCTCTGCGCCCCTTCAGGCCCGTCTCTCCGAGGGGGGCGGCGGGAGGGAACTCCCTGTCCAAGGGGAAGCGCTGGGAACCAGCGGCGGAGGTTGGCCGGCTCCTAGAGCGGCTGCCGCGGGCAACTTCTCCGCTCTGCCCGGCTCAAAACCTGGGGCGCGGTAGAACGGAAGGCTGCGCCCTCTTCACCGGGCGGGACCCGCGCCAAGGGGAAGTGCTGGGAAACAGCGGTGGAGGTTGGCCGGCTCCTAGAGCGGCTGCCGCGGGCAACTTCTCTGCCCGGCTCAAAATCTGGGGCGCGGGAGAACGGAAGGCTGCGCCCTCTTCACCGGGCGGGACCTTCCCTGCGGGCGGGCGAGGCAGGGAGAGAAGGGGAGTCGGAGGGGCTCCCTCTCCGGCCTCTGCGCCCCTTCAGGCCCGTCTCTCCGAGGGGGGCGGCGGGAGGGAACTCCCTGTCCAAGGGGAAGCGCTGGGAACCAGCGGCGGAGGTTGGCCGGCTCCTAGAGCGGCTGCCGCGGGCAACTTCTCCGCTCTGCCCGGCTCAAAACCTGGGGCGTGGTAGAACGGAAGGCTGCGCCCTCTTCACCGGGCGGGACCCGCGCCAAGGGGAAGCGCTGGGAACCAGCGGCGGAGGTTGGCCGGCTCCTAGAGCGGCTGCCGCGGGCAACTTCTCTACTCTGTCCGGCTCAAAATCTGGGGCGCGGGAGAGCGGAAGGCTGCGCCCTCTTCACCGGGCGGGACCTTCCCTGCAGGCGGGCGAGGCAGGGAGAGAAGGGGAGACGGAGGGGCTCCCTCTCCGGCCTCTGCGCCCCTTCAGGCCCGTCTCTCCGAGGGGGGCGGCGGGAGGGAACTCCCTGTCCAAGGGGAAGCGCTGGGAACCAGCGGCGGAGGTTGGCCGGCTCCTAGAGCGGCTGCCGCGGGCAACTTCTCCGCTCTGCCCGGCTCAAAACCTGGGGCGCGGTAGAACGGAAGGCTGCGCCCTCTTCACCGGGCGGGACCCGCGCCAAGGGGAAGCGCTGGGAACCAGCGGCGGAGGTTGGCCGGCTCCTAGAGCGGCTGCCGCGGGCAACTTCTCCGCTCTGCCCGGCTCAAAACCTGGGGTGCGGGAGAGCGGAAGGCTGCGCCCTCTTCACCGGGCGGGACCCATGCCTCTAGGAGCCGGCCAACCTCCGCTGCTGGTTCCCAGCGCTTCCCCTTGGCGCGGGTCCCGCCCGGTGGAGAGGGCGCAGCCTTCCGCTCTCCCGCACCCGTCCTGCCGGCCGGAGGGTGGCAGCTCTTTCTCCGCCACTCCCGGTGGGGCGGCCGGGCTGGGTTCGCGGTGCCGCTGGCTGCGCTCCCTCCCTCCGTGAGCCCTCCGTGAGCCCCCCGCCCCCTTCCACGTGATTGGCTCCCGCCCGCAAACCCCGCCCCCTTCCACGCGATTGGTCACGCCCGCAAACCCCACCCCCTTCAACGTGATTGGCCCCCGCCCGCAAACCCCGCCCCCTGGCTCTCGAGCATTTCAAAATGTGCACGAGCATGCCAAAATGGCTCCCGGGGTAAAAAGTTTGCCGACCCCTGGTTTAGGGTAAAGTATCATCAAGATGCTGACGGTATCCAGTTATATAGATCCACCCTGTATTAAATTGGAGATAAGATAGAAACGCTAACCCAAAACCTAAAAGCTGTCAGAACAGGATAGGGCAAAATAGGCTCAAACTCAACCCAAGCAAGATGGAGTGGCTGTTGAGAATCCTATTGATTCTGGGATGACACCAATAGGCCTGCAGTCTGTGGGTCCTCCTGGTCACGCCATTCCTACTGGAAGAACAGATGGAGGGCTGTGGCCAGGAGGGCCTTTGTCCAGCTTCTGCCGGTGCTCCAGTTGTATACTTTCCTTGAACAGGACTCACTGAGAACAGACACACATGCCTTGTCACCTCTAACCTGGACTACTGTATTTGCTTTATCCAGGATTGCCCTTGAAGACTGCTCAGAAGTTTCACCTGGTACAAAATGGAGCTGCCTGTGTGCTTACTGGTAAACTTTGATACTGCCATGTGACACCAGTGTTACAGGAGCTCCATTGGCTGCTGGTTTGTTTCTGAGGGAAACCAAGATGCTGGTTATTGCCTATAAAGCCCCATATGGCTTTCAAGACCATCTACCCCATCCTTTTGGGCAAACCCAGAATGCTGCTAAAGGTCCACATATCATGAAGTATGACAGGATGCAGCACAAATAGGTGCCAACATCTGGGTTGGAATATGTCTATGAAGGTTCTCAGTCATCCAGGTGGAATTGTCTGTAGCTTGAATCATGTCAACTGGATTTCTATTTTCTTAATGGAAACGTTTCGCTCCTTATCCAAGGGGCTTCTTCAGTCTGAGCAAAGTTGGTAAGGGAATCCTAAATATGTTCCTAGGTAGCTGTGTGACCTTACACCTGGGGCTAGGTCATGGTTATATTAAGATGTAATTTTTAAGTCCTTTTATCATCTAATGGAGGGTCGTTAAAAACACCATGCTGCTGTTGAGCTTCTGAAATGGTCTTAATCTTCCTAGGCACAGAAGACAACACGGGGAGGAAGATGGGAGACAGTTTGTGCCTGAGGCCCCCACCTCTATTCAAGGAAGGATTTTCCAAGTTGGCATAAATGGATTCCTTGACCCCTCTCTCAAACCACCTATCTTCTCTGTCTAAAATGTGAACATTAATGTCCTCAAATGAGTGTCCTTTTTCTTTTAGATGAAGATAAACTGCTGACTCTGGTCCTGTGGTGTTATTTCTCCTGTGTTGTGCCATCCTCCTGTACATAGGTTGTTTGGTTTCTCCAATGTAGAGTTCAGAGCACTCCTCACTGCACTGGATTGCATAAACTACATTGCTTTTCTTATGTTTTGGAGTTTGATCTTTGGGGTGTACAAGCCTCTGTCTCAGTGTGTTGGTGGGTTTGAAATATACAGGTATGTGGTGTTTGCCAAATATCCGTTTTATCTTTTCAGACACGCCAGCCATGTAGGGAATGACCAGGTTCTTTCGTTTACTCTGAGTCTCAGCCCTATCTGTCGCTGTTTTAGGTCTGGTAGATTTAGATTTGGTGAAGGCCCAATTTGGATATCCACAGGCCTTCAGGGCTGTTCTCAGGTGCTGATTTTCATTCTTTTTGGAATCCATGGAGGTGGGGATGGTTTCTGCTCTGTGTGACAATGTCCTGATGACTCCTAGTTTGTGCTGCAGTGGATGGTGGGAGTCAAACATCAGATATTGATCTGTGTGTGTGGGTTTCCTGTAGATCCCTATTTCTAGCTTGCCACCGGTCCCAATGAGGACTTCACAGTCTAGGAATGCCAAGGACAACAGACTGGCATTCCTAGACTGTGAAGTCCTCATTGGGACCGGTGGCAAGCTAGAAATAGGGATCTACAGGAAACCCACACACACAGATCAATATCTGATGTTTGACTCCCACCATCCACTGCAGCACAAACTAGGAGTCATCAGGACATTGTCACACAGAGCAGAAACCATCCCCACCTCCATGGATTCCAAAAAGAATGAAAATCAGCACCTGAGAACAGCCCTGAAGGCCTGTGGATATCCAAATTGGGCCTTCACCAAATCTAAATCTACCAGACCTAAAACAGCGACAGATAGGGCTGAGACTCAGAGTAAACGAAAGAACCTGGTCATTCCCTACATGGCTGGCGTGTCTGAAAAGATAAAACGGATATTTGGCAAACACCACATACCTGTATATTTCAAACCCACCAACACACTGAGACAGAGGCTTGTACACCCCAAAGATCAAACTCCAAAACATAAGAAAAGCAATGTAGTTTATGCAATCCAGTGCAGTGAGGAGTGCTCTGAACTCTACATTGGAGAAACCAAACAACCTATGTACAGGAGGATGGCACAACACAGGAGAAATAACACCACAGGACCAGAGTCAGCAGTTTATCTTCATCTAAAAGAAAAAGGACACTCATTTGAGGACATTAATGTTCACATTTTAGACAGAGAAGATAGGTGGTTTGAGAGAGGGGTCAAGGAATCCATTTATGCCAACTTGGAAAATCCTTCCTTGAATAGAGGTGGGGGCCTCAGGCACAAACTGTCTCCCATCTTCCTCCCCGTGTTGTCTTCTGTGCCTAGGAAGATTAAGACCATTTCAGAAGCTCAACAGCAGCATGGTGTTTTTAACGACCCTCCATTAGATGATAAAAGGACTTAAAAATTACATCTTAATATAACCATGACCTAGCCCCAGGTGTAAGGTCACACAGCTACCTAGGAACATATTTAGGATTCCCTTACCAACTTTGCTCAGACTGAAGAAGCCCCTTGGATAAGGAGCGAAACGTTTCCATTAAGAAAATAGAAATCCAGTTGACATGATTCAAGCTACAGACATCTGGGTTGGAATTATTTCTCTTTATTCTTTTATTGTATTATTATTGTATTTTACTCTGATGTGATTATTGTATTACTGCATTTCTTGACTGTACACCAGTTAGAGTTTCTTCCACTGAAACAGTTGCAGAAATCCAATACATAAATAAATGAACAAGCAGTTTAGATATGAGGTAAAATTTCAGAGGAGGTTTCAAAAACACTGTGCTGAAAACAAGTTCTTTGCTTAATGTTAAATGGAGCTTTATTGTTAGGTGAAATTGGTGCTTAAAACAAGCTACAGGATTAGAGAGGAAGTTTGGAAGGAACAGAAGCCAGATCTATTGCTTCCTTGAACAATATTAAAATAGTATTAGCTTCTTTAGAAGTCCAGTCTCCTACAATTAGAATCATGTATGGAGGGAGAGAATGAATTCATTGACCTGCCTCTCCCACTTTATGTAGTCCAGTTTTCCCCTAAATTGGCATCTCCCAATCTGTGTAACTCCACAACTCCAGTCTCCACAATCCCAGCTAGCTAGAGATCTGGGGTCGAAGTCTGACACATTTCAAGCGTAGCAGGTCAAGGGAGATTAAGGGAGTTGGTCATTCACATTTTTGAAAGCTGCACTGAAATATCAGAAAGAGTCAGTGTTCAATTATGTGGGGAGTGCACACAAGTAGCACAGCCTGTCCTGCAGAATTTATCCTGGGGGGCTGCAGGAACAGATTAAAAAACCTATGGAGTGGCCCATCCATCCTCTCTCTCTCTCAGGGGTATCCGCAGGGGGTATGTTTAAAAAAAGTCAAGGAGGCAGCTACAAAAGCCCACCCCTTCTTTATATCCATCCTCCTCCTGTAGACTGCCCTGCTCTGTTTCTGAGGAGAGAACTTCAAATAAGGATGGATCCATCACCCTACGCCACCATCCTACATTGTCTTAACCAGGAACAAAAGTGGAGAGTCCATCATGCTGAACAGTCTCAAGGGCAGAACTGATATTTTCCAACCAATCCAGGAGGAGCAACTTCATGCCCACTCCACCCTTCCCTCTGCAAAAATAATCAGAAGTTGTTTCCTGAAAAATTTCAAACTTTTCAGAATTTGTAGGATAAAGGTAGAGTGATAAAAGCAGAGTTTTTTCCCCCCTCTCCCATGGCTTTCTCACTTTCGTTTATATTTTTGTCTGCCTCGCTGTTACAGCCCTGTTGTGGGGGGAAAAATAACTTTGGCACTAAAAGTGAAAGATGAAAGGTGTGAGATGGTACACTATACATCTTCAGAATAATTTAGAGCAATAAGTTTTGTGAGTTAATTTGCAGGTTAATTATATTGCTCATGCTGCTGCTAAGCGCAATGGAAAAAATATTCCTTAAAAAGTTATTATGGGAATATAAAACCTTCAGAGCAGCGTCACCCTGCTGAGGCAGGCAAGATGATAAGGAACTAGGAGCATTTTCTCAGAGTGCTTCCTAGCTCCCATTTTGCACATATTAAGTATATCCAAATGGGTTCTTCCAAGTCCTTCTCAAAGCTAAGAAATTTGTGATGTTGATGACTTATAGAGAAGGGTCGGGGGTACTGAACAATCATGTGTAGTCTTGCTTGCAGTTTACCATGAAGAGGATAGGATTAAATGAATTCTACTATACTCATGGTTTGACCAGACATTCAAGGACCAGAAACCGAGATTAAAACTCCCAGTATACCAACAAGGAGTTCCAAGGCTACTGGTGAAGACCCCGAAGCTCCATTCACATGTTATGAGAAGTGGGTGCTCTAGATTTCATAACATATGAACAGAACATGAGACTCTGAGCCAAATTAGATTTTCTGCAAAATGTGTAGATTACATTTGGGAAAGAGGCCATAATAGACTATTGCATCACACACATACAATCCCTTTGTTTGTTACCTTCAAACTCCTACTGAAGGAATGGGTAACCTTATGGAGTCTGGGGACCATGCTTAACGTTTGAAATGCAGAGCTGTAGTAGATGAGATGATATTTGTGAGAGGAGAGAAGGAGGGATATTTTCTGGACGCTACAATGAAGAAGGACAAGGTTGCTGCATTTTAAGATAAACATTCCACTATTCTGGAATGTTCCTTTATCTTAAAACGCAGCAACCTTGTCCTTCTTCATTGTAGTGTCCAGAAAATAATGAAAGATGCTGAGAACTGAGCTAATGATCTTTTGGGTGAATCTTCAAGTACTTTCAAGACTGGCCTATGGGGCATGAGCTTTCATAAATGATAATTTTCGCAGCCAGCATGGTGGATAAACAGATTAACAAAACTAATCCTACTCTCAACCAGTGTAGTGTACTAATTAATATAATTGGGGGGGGGGGCAGTTGTATATCTCCATTTAGCCTGAAACTTCCTTAAGCCACTTATTGTTAGTCTAATCCAGAGCTTTCCAAACGTTTCATGTTGGTGACACACTTTTTAGACATGCATCATCTCGTGACACACTCTTACAGCAGGGCACAAGGCAGGCACTAGGACCTGCGCGGAATCACAGCAGGTTTGGAGGCAGCAAGGCACAAGGCAGGCACTAGGACCTGCGTGGAATCCTGGCAGGGCTCGGAGGCAGCAGCAGCAGCCACGACACACCCAGACACTGCAGCCGACACACTAACGTGTTGCGACACACAGTTTGGAAAGCTCTGGTCTAATCCATTTCACAGGATTTTGTGAAGATAAAATACCTGTGTATATTGAGCCATATCTACTGTTCAGATTTTCTTGGAGGAGGTAGAAGTGAAGTAAATAATAAATACAGATTTAGCAGAAAAAGTGGCAGAATCCCTTTTTTTTTTTTTGGTAGCTAAAGTTCTCAGATAAACTTCTTTCCAGGCCTTGCACAGAAGAGGTGTATGAGCTAGATTCATACACCATAAGGATTATAATGTACTGCAAGAGTTCTCTTTCTCAATATATCACTGCCCATCTCAAAGCCAAGCCCATTTAAAAAGATGGAAGAGGGGTATAAAAGGCATCAGTTCTTGCAGAAATTGTGCTACTCTTCCATTACTCTGAAAAGAGCAGACTTTCTCTGACTCAAACAAACAAAAGAAATAAACACTGGATGATAGCGTGCCCCATAAAAAGAGAGTGAATGAATCATGGCAATACTACACTGAATGCCTAGATCAGGGCTTTCCAAACTTTTCGCGCGCCGCAGCGGTGGTAGCAGCGGTGTCCTGGTGTGCCGTGCAAAAACCCAGAAGTGCTGATGGCCTGCCGCTGCTGCTGTGTGTGCGGCCGCGGTGGCGCGCCATCAGCGCTTCCGGGTTTTGACGCGACACACCTGGGCCCCGCAGGCAACACAGTATTGTGTTGCGACACACAGTTTGGAAAGCTATGGCCTAGATCTTTTCCTCACTAGCAATTCTAAGATTCTCTTCACTATCTTATTTGCTTTATGACTGCCAGGAGGAAAACAGTGGAATAAGACTAGATAAATCATGACTCGGGATAAGGCATAGCACTGGAATTGCTAGGTCACTTGGATAAATTTATTTATTTATTTATAATAATTTATTCAACTTGTATGCCACCCATCTCAGCAAGTGACTCTGGGTGGCATAATATTGTAAATAACTAATGAAAACCGGTGCCTGGTGTGGAATCTCCCTGACCTGGGTTAGTGACCACCTTATTTATTTGTTTGTTTGTTTGTTTGTTTGTTTATTTATTTATTTTTCAACTTCTACCACCGCACCATCTCCCCCAAAGGGGACTCTGGGTGGTTTACAAATACAACAATTAAAATTTATAGATATAACTAAATATAAAATCATACAAATCTATAATCATTAAGATTACTAATAAATTAAATATAAAATCCAATAGGCGATAAGATGGTATTTTAAAAGGGCTCTATGGCACCAGCCATCCCCAAGAGGAACTATTCCCGTTCCCCTCCCAAGCGAGGCGGCAAAACCAGGTCTTTAAATTCTTCCGGAAGGACAGGAACGATGGGGCCTGCCTCATTTCCGGGGGCAGAATGTTCCAAAGGGCCGGTGCTACTGCCGAGAAGGCCCGCCTTCTGGACCCCGCCAAGTGAAGCTCCCTAAACTCCATTAATTGGCACAGCAATCCTGGCTCTTCTGCCTTTTGTAATGGCTACTTTAGTTATATTTTTTAGACAACTCTAGCAAAATCACAGTTGTACTGAAATTAGGGAAGGGGGAGTAAGGGATAGAATTTACAGATTAAGGCCCGCCATATCTTCCATTCTATAATTAAAACAATAAAAAAGCTCTCCTCTCTTCTTGCCTACGTAGATCTCTACGTGCAATGACAACGAACCTAGTTTTAAAACAACAATTTGCTCAATATAGAAACGTACCTTTTCTACAACGCCCTGTGAGGTGACACTGTGGCTGCTATAGAAATAGAGCATTCCCTTCTGCTGGCCACCCATCACTGCCTGCCACAGACTGTTTGCAGACAGGTATCACCTTATTCAGACAGACAGAAGTATGCAAAGAAATGTTCTATACACTCACCCACTAAGTGCTCTCCAATATAGCTGTTGCCAGTCCCAGAATGGGAAATGGAAGTTATGAGAGTAATTTCCTATCTAACAGTAACATCATCATTTAAACTATGTCCATATATGTCCAATTAAAAAGGAACCATTTTCACAAGAACTGACTTAAATTTTCTACCAGTTTTAGGATTAAAGCACAGAGGACAAGGACAAGTATTTCAGTTGGAGGCAAAGAGTTTCCCCTTCCTTGTACTGCTCTGTGGGACTTACTTCCAGATGTACAGGCAGAGAATCAAGCTCAGTATCTTGTGGGCAGAAACAGACGTAAAAAGTAAACATATAATTTACGGCCTGATTAATCATTGGTTTTGGTCAACTGACTATCCATTCCATGTAAGCTGCCAACATTTTGGCTTTAATTTCTATTTCAAAGGGAGGAAAATATTTCAATATCATATAATGAAATGACCCCTTAGGGTTTTTCCACACTGCAGCCTTCAGCTGTTTGTCTCCTATGAATAGTCTCCTATGAATAGGAGACAACTGGGGAAAAACCCCCAGCTGTCACCCCTTTGAGATAGTCCAGACAGGTTACAGGAACAGAAACTTGCAAGTCTGAACGTGCTTCCCCCCTCCCCTGCCTTTACTTTCCAGAGAAGGAGGGAGGGTCCCTTCTGAGATGCTTTCTCTACCCCCACCCTTCCTTTGGAGTCAGATTTCTCTTATCAGACCGTTGTCTAGGCTGCGGCTCTTCCTTGGATCTCCCAAGGTTATTCTCACAGCCCATTACACCAGCTTAAGAAATACTTTCCCAGACTGTCCCCACTTCCTCCTGTTTGGCCACAGCGAGGGCCAGCTGTTCTGTCCAGACCATGGTTAACAAGGCGCCTAACCCATGCTTTCTCTTCTCTGGGCATGTCTTTTGAGGACTGTTGGGGGGGAAAATGACAACCGTTTTACATTTCTTCCTATCACTTGGGGGATGGAAGGAGAAACTTGGCCAGGAAGAAGAAAAAGAAGGACAGGAGGAAAAGGCCAGCATTTCAAAGTTCCTGGGCTGAGCCTGTTAAAAGAAAAAGAAATGGCCAGCATTTTACCATTCCTCTGCTGAACGTGTTAAAAATCAAAAAACAAAGAACTATCCAGCATTTCACCATTCCGTTACTGAAGCCAGGGGAAAAAATAAAGGTCCGGGCTTTCATGTCAGGCAGGTACAGTAGCAACCCAGTGCCAAATGGCCATTAAAGACCGAAAGCGGGACTGGGGGACGTGCCTGCCAGGCACACACCAGCCCCGTGGAATGGAGGCATTGGCGTAAGAGGCAGTGAGATGCAGCAGGCAGAGCAGACGGCCCTGCTTGCACCGAGGAGGAGGGAAAACACTCCTTTTGGTGCTCAGCAAGGAAACCTGGGCGGAGGTCACCTTCCCAACAGGTTGGGGCAGACTGAGGATGAGGTCATCTGTTCCTGCTCTCCCAAAGTTGTAGGTGACCTATTTTCACACTGGGGCAAGCAGGAAGAGCAGATCGACCCTAGCGGAAAGATCCTGAAGTGCTCCCGAAAAGGGAATTGCAAAGAAGGCTGATATGGAGTGGCAAACTATGCTGTTTTGTCTTGTTTAACAGAAATATTTAATGCTTTCTCCAAGAAACACAAATATCACTGTTAAAATTTCTTATAAGAGAAATTGATTATTATCTATCTATTGTTAGAACTGGCAGACATTTTATCTCAACAAAACAAAAACAAATAGGCCTTCATTATTTCACCCCAGTGATACTAAAACCTGAGAATAGTTAAATATGGTAAGACTAGAAAAGGTTTGCACAGATTTGGAAGACAAAGGACAAAGAAATGGCATCCTGCAGTCCACCAACTATGTATCCAACTAGCCTAGTTTTAGAAAGCTAGATTGCAAAAGGGAAAAAGAGGAAGGGAAAAAGAGACTAAACTGAAAAGTTAGAGTTGATCTTGGCAAAAGGGTAGATTCATGAGAATATTAATCAGCTAGCTTTCTGCATTGCACCATCAACACAACCTAACCGCTTTCCTAAGAAGCAGGAGGAAAGGATGGTATCTCGTATGTGAAACTGGCTGGGGAGTGTTAGGTCAGCAGAAAGTAATGAAACAAGAGCTATTAATCCCCACGCTTCAGGGTATAAACTGATTACCAGCTGGAATCAGAAAGAAATGTGCCCCTGTAGTGTAGTATTGCACAGCGAAGTGCAGGATGGGAGGCTTGTTCTTTTATACAGCCTGCAGGTACTGACAGTGGAAAGAAGGAAGCTAACAAAACTAATGGGTCATTGAACCACTAGTCAGCTGCTAAACCCATCTTTTATAGCCCCACTGGACTTTAGCAAGGACGCAAGAAATGACATGAATAGAGCTGGCTTTGAGGATGGGAGTAGAGAGACCAGTCTCATTTCAAGAAGATTTCCTTGCCTATTCATTAGCCATAATCAAGCCTGGTGCATTATGCCTTCCTTTGCTCCCTTGATGCCCGGCCTTTCTTCTTTGAACTGGCTCACACTGAATTACTTTGCTCTGCATTATTCAATGTTTCTGAGCTAAGAGGGCTGTTAATATTCACCAACGTGTTTTAGTGCTTTCGACAGAAAAATTAGCACTGTGTTGATATGCCTGTGGAAGAGGAGTTTTTCCTTCTTCTCTTGCAGGTAGGAGGTATTTTCAGGTTGAGACAAATTTGTTTTAAAACATAATCATCAAATTATCATCTGGCTCACCATCTGTTTGCATGTTCACATAAGGTTTCTTATATGATTGCATGTACAATGGCATGTATGGCAGATTACAATGATGCTAAAATAACCACATGTGCTGGTGGTGTCACCATGTAAATGCTACAATTATGCACTTGCATCTTATACAAGTATATGTCACAACATCTGCAGGATGACACCATCACATACATTTCTTAATTTGTCCCCCCTACCCAACCGCAGATGCCCAACCGCATGGAATGCTCAAAAGCATCAAGACATGATAATAAGATATCTGTATTCCGTGGAGAGACAATTAGAGATCAACAATTACATTCAAAGCAAGGTAGCATATTGGCATTATTGCTTAGAGGCTGACTCCCAGATGGAGAGCCTTTAGCAAAATAGACTCATCATATGAGTGGAAATTAAGGAGAGCTCAGTGCCTATACCTAGTTGAAGACTGTTCTTAGATTAATCATTAATGTACTTGATCTAATAAACCCAATTATTATTTGGCCACCCTACCTACAGTATGCTTAGTCCCTAACTCTTTGGCCAACTCCAGGAAGTTTGCTGGAGTCCCCCAGTCTTTTCAGGGCCTGCTGTCCCTTCATGGCTGGCTGGGGAATTCTGGGAATTGAAGTCCACACATCCTAAATTTGCCAAGTTTGAGAAACACTGGTCTATAGTGCCCAAGACCTGGAAGAATATGGGGAAATTCTTGGATTAAGCCTCTCCATTGCTGCCAAATAAGGAAGCCCCAAGGTCCCCAACCTTTGGATGTCATACAATTAATACATTTGGAATTCTGAGAACAGATCGTGGGTATTCTCACAAAACAACTGCCATGAAGGAAGCTAGGTATGGCTAGTTACAAAACATAATTTTGCTTTCCAGATGCTGAAGTCATTCTTTTCTTGCTAACTCCCCAAGGTGCTCCATATTACTCCCATTCATTTCTCTTTTCTCCTGTTAGGGTGGCACACCTCCAGACAAAGTACTGAACAGCTCGAGCTGCCATTTTTTTAAAATTCTAATACTTGTGACATTTGCAGAAATAAAAATCAGGCTAGATGGTCACTTAGCTTTACAAAGTGGAAGGTTCCCATTCTTTTAAATAGGGAAGGCACTCGATGTCTAAGATCAGTCCTGTGTCATTGTTATAATACCCCCTTTGCTCAGCGCCAGAGTCTGGTCTCCAGAGCTTCGGCAGCCCTGGACTCAATGCTAGATCAGCCTGCAAGAAAGCTCACCCCGCCTCACCCATGACTTGGTCATGGATGAGAGGGCCAACCGGGGGTACACTGTTTGCAGAGAGGTGAGGGATCCCCTCTTGGAAATGTGTCCACCCAGATTTCAAGAGTGGCACCAGCCACAACTCTGGGGCGGCAGGGCTGGGGGTGTGGTTGTCATCATCTGGGAGTCTCTGGTGGCCTTTAGGGACACTGTCCCAGACACGGCTGGATGCGAGACCCTGTTCATAAAATTGGGCTGCAAGGATCGATTCGGGCTGCTGCTCACTTACCTTTCTCCCTGTGGCAGAGCGGTGTCCCTGTCCGAGCTCCTCGGCTCTGTGGCTGAGGGGGTGGTTCTGCCTGCCTTGAAGGAGGTAGTGATGCGCCCCCTTCTCAAGAGGCGATCCTCGGACCCCACAGTGATAGACAACTTCCCTTTGCCCGGGTGGTAATTGTTCACCTTCCAAGGGCCTTGGATGAAGCAGATTATCTAGACCAGGGTTTCTCAACCAGGGTTCCGTGGAACCCCAGGGTTCCGCGAGAGGTCACTAGGGGTTCCCTGGGAGATCATGATTTATTTAAAAACTTATTTCGAATTCGGGCAGCTTCACATTAAAGAGGTAAGTTTCATTCTTTATTTTTAGTTTAAGAACACTGTTAATGCATCTCTACAGGCCTACCCATGAAACGAATATAATAATGTTGTAACTTCTGGCCTATATTTGAGCCTGAATGTGCAGGGGTTCCCCGAGGCCTGAAAAATATTCCAAGGGTTCCTCCAGGGCCAAAAAGTTGAGAAAGGCTGATCTAGACCCTTTTCAGTCAGGGTTCAGGCTGGCCTATACTATAGAGATAGCATTGGTCATGCTTATGGATGACCTCTGGAGGACTCAGGATGGGGTGATGTATCATGGCCTGCCTGGATTTTTTGGTGAATTTTGATACCATCAACCATGGTATCCTTCTGGACTGGCTTCAGGGGTTGAGAATGGGAAACACTGTTTTACAGATGAAACTATGGTCTCCTTTGATGTGTCCTCCCTTTTCACCAGCATCCCCACCACTCATGCTCTATCCGCTGTCAGGAAGAGACTAGAAGAGGACAGCACCCTGGAAAGGAGAAGCCATCTCAACCCAAACCAGATCTGCCATCTTCTGGACCTGTGTCTTAACACCACTTATTTCACATACAGAGGTGACTTTTACAGACAAAAACACGGCTGTGCCATGGGTTCTCCTGTGTCACCCATTGTGGCCAATTTATACATGGAAGAAGTGGAGAAGAAAGCACTCAACACATTCCAGGGAACGGTGCCCACCCACTGGTTTAGGTATGTGGATGACACCTGGGTCAAAATCAAGGCCCAGGAAGTACAGGCCTTCACGGACCATATAAACACTATAGATGCCAACATTAGCTTCACCAGAGAAGACACCAAGGACAACAGACTGGCATTCCTAGACTGTGAAGTCCTCATTGGGACCGGTGGCAAGCTAGAAATAGGGATCTACAGGAAACCCACACACACAGATCAATACCTGATGTTTGACTCCCACCATCCACTGCAGCACAAACTAGGAGTCATCAGGACATTGTCACACAGAGCAGAAACCATCCCCACCTCCATGGATTCCAAAAAGAATGAAAAGCAGCATCTGAGAACAGCTCTGCAGGCCTGTGGATATCCAAATTGGGCCTTCACCAAATCTAAGTCTACCAGACCTAAAACAGCGACAGATAGGGCTGAGACTCAGAGTAAACGGAAGAACCTGGTCATTCCTTACATGGCTGGCGTGTCTGAAAAGATCAAACGGGTATTTGGCAAACACCACATACCTGTATATTTCAAACCCACCAACACACTGAGACAGAGGCTTGTACACCCTAAAGATCAAACTCCAAAACACAAGGAAAGCAATGTAGTGTATGCAATCCAGTGCAGTGAGGAGTGCTCTGAACTCTACATTGGAGAAACCAAACAACCTTTGTACAGGAGGATGGCCCAACACAGGAGAAGTAACACCACAGGACCAGAGTCAGCAGTTTATCTTCATCTAAAGGAAAAAGGACACTCATTTGAGGACATTAATGTTCACATTTTAGACAGAGAAGATAGGTGGTTTGAGAGAGGGGTCAAGGAATCCATTCATGCCAACTTGGAAAATCCTTCCTTGAATAGAGGTGGGGGCCTCAGGCATAACCTTTCCCCTATCTTCCTTCCTGCTTTGTCTTCTGTGCCTAGGAAGATTAAGACCATTTCACAAGCTCAACAGCAGCAGGGTAATCTTAACGATCCTCCTTTAGATGATAAAGGGACTTAGAAACAAACATCTCAAAAATAACCATGACCTAGCCCCAGGTGCAAGGTCACACAGCTAGCCTAGAAACATATTTAAGGATTCCCTTACTAACTTTACTCAGACTGAAGAAGCTCCTTGGATAAGGAGTGAAACGTTTCCACTAAGAAAATAGAAATCCAGTTGACATGATTCAAGCCACAGACTGTTCCACCTGGATGACTGAGAACCTTCATAGACTGTTTGGCAGTGGTTTTTCTCCTTCTTCTGTGGCTGGTTCCAGTCAGTGTTGGTGGAGGGGAAGAGGCCCAGCCCTAGGCCCCTTGTGTGTAGGGTGCCTCAGGGGTTGGGTCTCACCATTCCTCTTTAACGTCTACTGCACATGAAACTGCTGGGCGAGGTCATTCAGCGCCATCAGGTGCAGCATCATCAGTACATTGATGATACTCAGCTACACATGCCGCCCCCAGCCAGTCAGGCGAAGCCATTTAGGTGCTTACCCAGTGCCTGGAGGCTGTGAGGGTCTGGATGAAGAGGAACTGCCTCTGACTCAACCCTAGCAAGACCGAGTGGCTTTGGGCTTTTCATCCCCCTGGATCTGGAGAAGCATCATCTTTGATGTTCGATAGGGTAGCAGTTCCTTGGACTGAGTCGGTGTGCAATTTGGGGGTCCTCCTGGTCTCGCAGCTTCTGCTTGAGGAGTAGGTGGCTGCTTTGGCTAGAGGGGCTTTGCACAAATTCAGTGGCATATGCAGTTCTGGGCTCCCCATATGGGCTGGCCCATATTACACTGCTGCTATGTGAGCTGCACTGGCTTCGAGTTTCTTTCCAGGTGCAATGCAAGGAGCTGGTTTACACCTTTAAAGCCCTGAATGGCACTGAGCCAGGTTATTTGCGGGATCACCTCTCCCGAAGGGTATCTGCCTGTCCCACCAGGTTAGATAGGGTGGGCGTGCTCCAAGTCTTCCCTTAAATGTTGTCATCTGGCAGGATCTAGGAGGCACACCTTCTCCATAGCTGCCCCTGCCCTGTGCAACAGCCTACACCCTGAGATCCAAAGGGTCCCCACTCTTTTAGCCTTTTGGAAGCCATAAAGCGCTGGCTCTTCCTCCAGATATTGGGTTAGGGTGAGATTGGAGGCCAGCAAATATATGATGCAACTGTTTGGTGGAAGTGTTGTTCCTGGGCACTGTGGGTTATAGCATAATGTTGATGTTAGTGTAGTGTTATTTTACCTCTATTGTTTTACTGATCTTGATGTGGGCCTCCCAGGATTATTGTACAGTATATAAGACAAGTGGCCATATATGTCTTTTTTAAATAAATAAATAAATACTGACCAGATTTCTGTCTGTCTAGAGCAATTCAGATGCTGAGAAGCAGCATACATCAGCAATCTACTGCTGCAGATTAGGTGTAGACTTATCTTTCCAATGTTAACCAGGAGTTTACTATTCCCCATTTTCACCATATTTTTGTCATCTGCAAGTACCACATAACTATCAAATCCACTGCAAACTTCCTTTTCCCTCCGGTATTGTTTTTTCAATATATCTAACATGAGTTTCATTCATAGCAGGACTGAGCAAATCCCATTCACCCATTTAGCAAGATTTGACAGGAGAGACTTTCTGCATCTGTACCATCACAACAAAGCCAATCCATTTGGGGCTCTAATTTCTCTTTTTATTCCAGGAGAGTAATATCAATACATATGCTCAGAGGAGAGGTTTCTTTCCCAACTGTGCTAATATAACATTTCTATCAATCTGAAAAACAGTTTGTTTTGCTTTGTACTGTACTGCCAAGCTGACAGCATAATTCAGGCAATCAACTCTCTGCTAGCCAGACACAAAATATCCTTGTGGCATTGGGCTGACACAGAATTCTTCTATGGTGTCATTTCCAGCATGGCACCATAAAATTCCAGTCTGACTTATTGTGGAATGTCTGTTGCACCTTCAGAATATTTAGGATTCCTAATGGTGTCATTAAAGATTAGGCGAACATGCAGCAAGTAACATTCTGTCTTGTGGAATCGGCACAATAAATTCCAACTGGGGAGCTGCAGAAAGATGTACAGTATCTGCAGACAAGATGTGGCCCTACAGTATATGTTAGTTAAGGAGGCTATGGAAGCAAAATTCTGATCTGACACTCAGATATAAATTCCAGAATTCCACTGCATTGCTCACAGATTGCCTAGAAATAATTCAGCTTTGAGTTTAGCTTCCCAATAAAAGCTTAATTTTGCATTTCCTAAATTTTAATTTTTCCATGTATTTCTTTACAATAAATGAGCATAGGACCATTATATCCCAAACTTAATGACTGCTACTTTTAGACTACATCCAGCCTATAATTAATTGCTACTGAAGACCATCAGAGTGCTTGCTATGTATCCATTTCCACCCAACACAAGATAAAAAGTACATAGAAGTGTGGTACTTGAAAATGGGGTAGCAAACGGTGGTCCTTGGCTTAGTTTCATGTAGCCCTCAACCTAACTTCAAATACTGTCTTCAAGCAATCAATTCAGAACTTTGTTAAGAGTGATTTACCTCATTCCTGGTAGACTGTTGTGTGGAAGAAAAGAGTATCAAACAGATAAAGGGTTATTATAAAGAGAAAAATGCCTTCCAAAAGTAAGGTCAATAGAGTGGCCAGACCCTGGTTTTGGTTCTAGACCCACCATGTGCTTGTTTCAGCTTTGTCTATTACCTGACCACCAACAGACTACTATCGCCAAGATACTGCAGCCCTCAATAGAAAAAAGCTTGATACTGATATTGATACCCTGGTACTTGATACTGATACTTGACACTCCGGCTTCCGGCTGCTGCTACTAAATGCCAGGTCGGTCTGTAATAGGGCCTCCCTCATTTGTGATTTAATCACAGATGAGAGGGCCGACCTGGCATGTATTACCGAGACCTGGCTGGGGGCGGTGGTGTTCCCTTTTTGGAAATGTGCCCAGCTGGGTTTTGGGTATGGCATCAGCCAAGAAGGGGTGGTGGTGTGGCACTGGATTTGGTCTTCCTCTTAGAACAGTGGCAATGTAATCTAGTATTGGGGGAATTTCTAGTATCCCCCTTGTCATGGTCAGATCATGGCCTGATTACCATGGGATTCTCTGGCGCCACTATCACCACATGGATGCAGAACCTGTCGGATCAGACCGCCCCTGGCGACTGATGGACCCTGAGGGTCTCAGAGGGAGCTGGGGGTTGTTCCTGCTGGTCTGCTGCACGGTCCAGCTGAAGCCCTGGTGGCCACTTGGAATAGGAGGGCTGCCGAGAACTTGGATCGGACCGCGCCTATACGACGTCTCCCCTCTCATAGATTCTGTCATTCTCCGTGGTTCATGGACAAACTGAGGGAGACGAAATGAGAAATGAGTTGTCTAGAGCTGGCACATGAGGGACGATCCCGACCGAATATGGGTTAGGGCTGCTATTAAGGCCTGCCTCACGGCAGTAAGGGCAACAAAACGGAAATACTTCTCCGCCCTTATTGCATCTGCAGATAGTCACCCCGCAGCCTTGTTTTGGATGACTCAAGCCCTCTTGGGTAGAGGAGGCTTGGAGATCCTCTTACAGGGTCATGTGGAGGAATTTGCTCAGCATCTGTCAGACAAAGTCACCCAAATTTGTTCTCAGCTGGATGCTGGCCTTATTGCAGTCTTAAGGAGGTGCCCAGGGCAGATTATTGCTCTGTTATCTGGGATCGGTTTGAATCTGTTGGGCCTGAGGAAGCGGACAGGGTTCTTAGGATTGTGAGCTTGGCCACCTGCTCTTTAGATCCATGCCACTCCTGGCTAGTTAAAGCTCCGGGGGGGGGGGTGTCGTTGGGTAGATTCTAGCAGTGGTGAATTCTTCCTTGAGTGAGGGGATTGTTCCTCCGCTTAAGGAGGCGTTGGTGTGACCCCTCCTCAAGAAACCATCACTGGATCCCACCATACTGGACAATTTTCGCCCAGTATCTCACCTCTCCATTTTGGGAAAGGTGATTGAGAAGGTGGTTGCACAGCAGCTTCAGAGACCTCTGAGTAAAGAGGATTATCTGGACTCTTTTCAGTCAGGATTCAGGCCTGGGTATGGGATGGAAATGGCATTGGTCGCGCTTTTAGATCATCTCTGGTGGGAGCGGGATAGAGGTTGTGCATCCATCCTTGCTCTTCTTGACCTCTCAGCAGCCTTCAATACCATTGACCATGGTATCCTTCTGGACTGGCTCCAGGGATTGGGGGTGGGTAGCACTGTATTGCGCTGGTTCTCCTTTCTCCAGGGCTTGTTCTAGTCAGTGCTGATTGGGGAGGAGAGATCCCGCCCTCAGCCCCTACCATGTGGGGTTCCGCAGGGGTTGGTGCTCTCACCTCTCCCTTTTAACATCTACATGAAGCTGCTGGGGGAGATCATCCGTCGCCATGGGACATGGTATCATCAGTATGCTGATGATACCCAATTATATCTTTCTGCCCCTGGTGAATTAAGCAATGCTGTTGATGCCCTGTCCTGGTACCTGGAGGCTGTAGGGGCCTGGATAGGGAGCAACAGGCTTCAACCGAACTCTGGCAAGACTGAGTGGCTTTGGGTTTTGGGGCCTTCCAGTTCAGGGACTATGCCATCTTTGGTACTGGATGAGGTTACACTGCCCCAAACAGACCTGGGGGTCTTCCTAGACTTGTGATTCCTGCTCGAAGAGCAGGTGGCAGCCATGGCTAGGAGGGCCTTTGCACAGCTTTGTGTTGTGTGCCAGTTGCGCCTGCTCCTGGACCAGGAGGCTCTTCTCACAGTCATTCAAGCCCTGGTCACCTCCCGAATGGACTATTGCAACACACTCTACAAGGGGCTCTCCTTGAAGAATATTTGGAAGCTTAAGCTGGTGCAAAATGCAGTGGCACGGGCAGTTACATATGCCCCTAAAACGGCATACGATACCTCTGCTCCGCGAGCTGCATTGGTTACCAGTTTGCTTCTGGGTGAAATTCAAGATGCTGTTTTTGACCTTTAAAGCCCTTCATGGCATGAAGCCCTGATCTTGTCTATTTACTAACCATCTTGAAGAACTAAGAGGTGAAGATAAATATGAAAGAAACCCTTCTCACCAGAGAATTATTTCAGAAAATGTAAACGTTCAGAATTTTACCTCTAAATCTATGCCATCAAATAGTAAGCATGAGCAGTATAGGTATACAGTACATTACTGTACAGTACAGTACAGCAGTATACAGTACATTCAAATTTATCTTCTGCATCATATAACAGTGAATTTCATTAAATATTATTGCTGGCTTTTGCCATGATATGTTACCCCAGGTGATGTCAGGTAAATAGCTAAATTATCCCCTCTAAAAATAAATGAATAATTACATTAAAAGAGAACCAGAAGAGACAATGTGGAGCAACTACAAGAAAAGAACATTAGGGTTTCTACTCACCACTGCTAGAACAAAATGAATAATGATTGAGAATTACTCCTTTGGGCATTGACTTCCTTTGTGAATCATGGTTAAATTAAACCATGGTTTATTGTAAGTGTGGACCTGGCCATATAGCCACCTACTTTCCGAGCAAGATAAAAGACCTTTTTGCGCCTGAAGACAGCACAAACATGCCCTGGAAACTCTTTTTCTGCTCCCTCACCAAGAGTGAGATAGGCTTGAGTCATCCTTAGCTGCACTGGAGTTAAAGTGCCAGGGCTAAAGCAGAGATTTCCCTCTTAAACCAACTGCATTCAGGTGTAGAGAATCTATTATGCTCTACCTCCATATCGGAAGCAAAGTCTGGTGATCAGTATGGGTGGGATCAGAATGGCACTGGTGGGCTCTTCCATGCTGATGCAAGCACACATCCTCCTCTTCAAGCAGTGGTCAGCCTCATCAGCTATCCTTCTGCTGTTGTCTCCCCAAACGGCTGGACATAGCAGCATTTGTCCAAGAATGGTGGAGTAACATATTTTAGCTCAGGTGCTGCCTTTCTGTTCTTCTGGCAACCCTGCTCCCTGTTGGAATTATCAGGGGTCAACTCAGCATTGTCTCATAAGCATAAGGGGGTCCTTTCTATTAAACGCATCTCTATTGTGCTTGTGGGATGTCACATGGGTCACCTGATTTCCACTTCCTTTCTCCTTCTTGAGTTTGGGAATCAACAATCTCCATTACTCTTTGGGCACACCTGCAAGCAGGTGGTGCTACAGAATGCAGCTCTCGTCCTTTCATCTTGCTTGCACACAGATCTACTATGAATCTACTTGTATCCAGATCTACTGAATAAATGTAAGCTATCTCTCTTTTTATTTCATCATACTATGTGAAGACTGAATTTATTTCTGAACGTAATTAAGCTTAATGTGCAAGTCCCTTCTGGTTCACGCTTCTACTTTGCAAGATTGTTGTTAGCTGCTTGGAGTTCTTTTATTAACCTTCAAAACTCCATCACTCCCTGCCACAAGCACGCATCTATCTGTACAGCCCAATATGACAAGTGGATGTTTCCATTCACACCTCTACAAAATGGTGGAAGAGCATACAGCTGATAAACAGAATTGCACAATAGCATTAGACTGATCAGCCACCAGTACTGTAAATACTTTATTTCTGTCATCCTTTTTGGTTTAGCATAAGGTTGAAGTAGCACAGTACACTGTGGGATTGTGGGATCGACCACCTCCCATCATCTCCTGAAGAATCCAGAAGCTGGTGTTTGTTGCCCATATGAAGAAAATAAATAAAGGGGAGAGAAGTTATAAATAAAATTACTTTCATGATCAAGACTTTTTAAAATGTTTAAACTTTATTCCACTCAGGTTACAGCTGAATGAGGTGTAAGAGGAAGAGCACAAGAAGGAGCCTTCTGCAGTCAAGCTGCCCATTCCTGCTGAAGTCCCGTGACTGGCATGTGTTTTTCCTGCCAGCTGTTGATGTGCAGAAGAGGGAAGATAGCAAAGCCAGAACAATCAACCAATCACTTTGCTTGTCACATGCTGCACATGCAAAAGTAGGGCACCCACATTCAGCACTGAGTCAGAACAGGTGTAACAGAAGCAGAACGAGATCAACAATGGGGTCAGCATGTTTCATGCAGGCATAGTTTTCTGCCAGCTCTAGGATGAATGGATAGCATTTTACTCAGCCCTCTTCTCTCTGATGTGTATTTTCCTAGGTCAAACATACAAGAGCTAGTTTGCAGCATAAAGGGACAGAATACAACAAAAGCCACCCCATTAGCTGTTTGCATAGTCTGAGAGAATGGACTTAGCAGGCAATGCCTGGGAATGTCTCCCCAGCATTTAAAGACACTGTGGAAGTGGCTCCTTTCAACAGCAGTCTGAATTTGGGGAGAGGGATGAAAAGAGAAATTTGTACCTAGAAGGAGAAAGGGCAATAAGTAGGAAGAATGGAATTAACTTGTGGTGCATCCTTCTCAGATAGGCTGCTCTTCTAAAGAGCTGCCTGCACTCCCTTCTTCCATCTTGCTTTAGAAAAAAAATGATTTAAATGTAAGTTTTTAAATACAAGAAAAAGAGGAGTTCAAGAGCTCACTATCTTTGCCTACTCCCATACATTTCCTTTTGTTACAGCAACAGAAGTACTCTAATAACCCAACAGCCCCAGAGAGTTCCATCCAGAGCTTCCTGTCGGCCGTCACCATCCCCAGCTCCCCCACGGTTGAGTCCGTCACCTCCAGAATATCATCCATCCATCTTGCCCTTGGTCGGCCCCTCTTCCTTTTGCCTTCCACTTTCCCTAGCATCAGCATCTTCTCCGGGGTATCCTGTCTTCTCATTATGTGGCCAAAGTACTTCAGTTTTGCCTTTAATATCATTCCCTCAAGTGAGCAGTCTGGCTTTATTTCCTGGAGTATGGACTGGTTTGATCTTCTTGCAGTCCAAGGCACTCTCAGAATTCTCCTCCAACACCACAGTTCAAAAGCATCTATCTTCCTTCGCTCAGCCTTCCTTATGGTCCAGCTCTCGCAGCCATAGGTTACTACGGGGAATACCAGTGCTTTAACTATGCGGACCTTTGTTGTCAGTGTAATGTCTCTGCTCTTAACTATTTTATTGAGATTTGTCATTGCTCTCCTCCCCAGAAGTAAATGTCTTCTGATTTCCTGGCTGCAGTCAGCGTCTGCAGTAATCTTTGCACCTAGAAATGCAAAGTCTGTCGCTGCCTCCATGTTTTCTCCCTCTATTTGCCAGTTATCAATCAAGCTGGTTGCCATAATCTTGGTTTTTTTGAGGTTTAACTGCAACCCAGCTTTTGCACTTTCTTCTTTCACCTTCATCAGGCAGACAAGATGACTTGGTATTCCCATACCACCAAGAACTTGCCACAATTTGTTATGATCCACACAGTCAAAGGCTTTAGAATAGTCAATAAAACAGAAATAGATGTTTTTCTGAAACTCCCTGGCTTTCTCCATATCCAGCGGATATTGGCAATTTGGTCTCTAGTTCATCTGCCTTTTCTAAACCCTGCTTGTACATCTGGCAATTCTCGCTCCATGAATTGCTGGAGTCTAACTTGCAGGATCTTGAGCATTACCTTACTGGCATGTGAAATAAGTGCCACTGTTCGATAGTTTGAACGTTCTTTAGTGCTTCCCTTTTTTGGTATGAGGATATAAATTGATTTTTTCCAATCTGATGGCCATTCTTGTGTTTTCCAGATTTGCTGGCATATGGCATGCATCACCTTGACAGCATCATGTTGCAAGATTTTAAACAGTTCAGCTGGGATACTGTCTCCTGCTGCCTTGTTATTAGAAATGCTTCTTAAGGCCCATTCAACCTCACTCTTCAGGATGTCTGGCTCTAACTCACTGACCATTGAATTGAGATCATTCTATCGTTTTTTGGATTGTATCCAAGCACTGCTTTAGCCACTTTATTATTAATTATGAAGGCTACTCCATTTCTTCTGTGGTTCTCTTGTCCACAGTAGTAGATCTGGTGGTCATCTGATGTGAAGTGGCCCATTCCAGTCCATTTCAGTTCACTGACACCCAAAATGTCTATATTTAATCTTGCCATCTCACCAATAACCACATCCAATTTGCCCTGGCTCATAGATCTTACATTCCAGGTTCCTATGGTGTATTGATCTTTAGAACATCAGATTTGTCGTTCACCACCAGCACCGTTGGCCGCTAGCTGTCCTTTCGGCTTTGAGCTAGCTGCGTCATCACATCTGGGGCTAGTTGAACTTATCCTCTGTTCCTCCCCAGTAGCATTTTGACCATCTTCCGACCTGGGAGTCCCATCTTCCGATGGTATACCGACATATCTCTGGTTGTACTGATCCATTTAGTTTTGACGGCAAGAATACCGGGGTGGGTTGCCGTTAACTTCCCCAGGGATCGTATTTAGTCTGACCTCTCTGCCATGACCTTCCCGTCTTGGGAGTCCCTTCACGGTTTAGCTCATGGCGTCATTGAGGTGCTCAAGCTCCAGCACCACGACAAGGTACACATTTTGAATTAAATAATCCTTAGGCCAGAGTTGTTTCCAATACCAGAAAGCAATAGAGCTCTTGGGTATTCTTTCATTTCAACTCTTTAGTGGGCAGGTGGAGAAGAGTTCTTTTGTTGTTGG
This sequence comes from Charina bottae, assembly GCA_023362775.1. Classification (NCBI taxonomy): domain Eukaryota; kingdom Metazoa; phylum Chordata; class Lepidosauria; order Squamata; family Charinaidae; genus Charina; species Charina bottae. The sequence goes on along the minus strand of JALMGJ010000006.1, from coordinate 35,082,554 downwards.
TATTGTAAATGGTTTGGGGAAGAAAAACTGAAAATTATCCAGAGGTCTAATGTGAAGTTCCAAATGACTTCTTATTCTTCCTGATTTAAAAGGCAGAAACTGAAGAAAGGAAAACTGTTGCAGCCTTAGATTTGCGGGACTGTTATGCAACTGGCTGCCTTATTTGCAGTGACTGACTGCTGGACCATTTATACTGTAGAGCTGGTTGCATGGGCAATGGTTTGTTGGAACATCCATTTCTTGTAGGTTTTTCTATAGCCAAGTATGAGTCACCTAAAAGCACCTTCCAAACATGTTTTGCTCACTAAGTTATTTTATCACAGGTTACTTTAAGTTGACTACTTCATTAGAAGACATTTATTTCCATTTTATCTCACCAGGATGGCATTAAACAAAAACTGTTACTATTAAGAAGGTGTGGTGTCTTGAAGGATAGTATTACTAAAGCTGGTCTTTTACCAATAGCTGTTAAAATCTTAACTCTCTCCCCCCACCCTCTAAAAATCAGGCTATTTTACAGGGCACATTTGCCATTAAGTTCCCCATGGAAGAAAAAGGAGGATTATTTTTTGCTGCTTATTATAGTACTAGCTAAAGGACCTCTTGGAATGACAAGGCCAGGAGTGGAACTAAATTTCATTCCTGATGGCTTTGCACTCTTGTCCTAAGTCATAACAGTATTTTGTGACAATTAATTGTATAAGTTAATCAGTGGGAAATGAGAAAAACATGAAGGGACATTTTACCATGCATGGTGGACTTGCAAAAAAGCGAAAAAATACTGGATACAAAAATATATGATGATGCAGAGAATTTTAAAACTTAATATTCAGGTTCAAATCCCTAGCCCTGCATGTGGAGTGAGCTCCCGCACTCGCCCCAGCTCTTGCCAACCTTGCAATTCGAAAGCATGCAAATGCAAGTAGATTAATAGGTACCACTTCAGTGGGAAGGTAACAGCGTTCCGCATGGGTCATGCCAGCCACATGACTGCAGAAGCGTCTTCGGACAACGCTGGCTCTTCGGCTAACAAACGGAGATGAGCACCGGCCCCTAGAGTCGGACACGACTGCACAAATGTGCGGGGGGAACGTTTACATTTACGGACAACTAACTAAGAAAGGACTCGTGGACGATTGGTTTTATATATGGTAACTGCAGCGAGGCTACTATATGCACAAAGATGGAAAAATACAGAAATACCCACAATGGAGGAGTGGACTGTGAAGATGGTAGAGCTTGCTGAAATGGCTTGCTGTGTGATTAGGGAAGGAACAATAACTACTTTTATAAAAGACCGGAAACCCTTTATAGACTTTTTGCTGAAAATGGACAAAAATGAATTGGTGATTTCAGGATTTACTGATTAAAAAGGGTTGTTTATGGGAAGAAGGGAACCATGTTATGTAATATGGGATGGCAGAAATGATAATTACGTTTGTAACTGCTGCAAAAAAGATTGGAAGTCGCTTCTTTAAATATTTTTCTTTTTCTTTCTCTTTTTTTCTTTGACTTTTACTGTTTTCACTTTTTCTTTCATCTTTTCATCTTTTTCTCTTTTCTAATTTTCTTTTTACATTTCTGTAGTTTTTAATCCTATACAAAATTCTTTTTCAATAAAAATTATATATAAGTGGATAAATGTTTAATTTATGCATTTTTTAAAAGTAATTTTATTATTAAAAGAAAAAAAACAAAGACATCAACAACTTCAACAACATAAAAATGAATAACAAAGTACATAACAAACTTAATAAACATACATTCAAAACTAAATAACCCTATATAACAAAATCCTTATAACAACACATCACGTGAAACAATTAATTTAAAACGACTTCCTGTTTCTTTCTTGAAGATAGCTTCTTACTTTTAGTTTTAATTTTTACTATATTTCTATTGTATTCCTCTTTTTATTAATGTTTCTTTAATATATAAATATCTTAACTCTTATTTTATTTTAAACCTTTCATTTGTTCTTGTATTCTAGTACATATATTCTAATATATTATCTTTTTTATCTCTTCTAATATTTTTCCATTACAATAGTTTTATTTTATATTCTTTTTGCAAAAATTCTATAAATGGGTTCCATATAAGTTCATAATCTCCCAGTTCTTTTTGTTTTATTAAAATTGTCAGTCTGTCCATCTGTGCTATTTCCATCGTTTTGATTATCCATTCTTCTATTGAGGGGGTAGCTTCTTCTTTCCAGTGTTTTGCGAAAATAATCCTCGCCGCTGTAGTCAAATGGTATAATAGTTTTTTTTGTTCCTTGTTCATCTTCATGTCGATAATTCCCAGTAAATAAGTTTCTGATTTTTTTTCCATATCCATTTTGAATATTTTACATATATTACCATGAATTTTGCCCCAGTATTTTTTAGTCTTTTGACATGTCCACCAAATGTGATAAAAAGTTCCCACATTTATTTTGCATTTCCAACATATGTTTGATCTTAAACATTTCATTTTATATAATCTCTCAGGAGGCAAATACCATTTTATGCATTTTCCATAGATTGAAGTTATCCTTCAATCTGTTCTGACTATTCTGACAAAGCTTCCATTCTAAAATTCTGCTTGAGCCTTGCTAGAATAAAGATCAAAATAGAAAATTCTATTCATTTTTTAAAAACTTACATTTGGCTTGGGATTTTTTTTTTCTTATATCCTGAAAGCAATATTCTGCAGAGAGAAAATAAGAATAAGGATCAGGTTGCCCTTTTTCACTGCAACTGTTACCCAGGAATAAACTGGGAAATGTTCCCAAAATGCATTTTGTGGCTATTATTTGGCAACCCATATGACTCTTCTCTGGCTTTAATACCTGTTTTTATACTGCTCCAAATGCTGGGAAAGTGGCCTATATATACTTTAAATTCATATAATAATGTCAATGAAGAAATCAGAAGATTCTTTAGTTGTTATGGTACAGTAGAGCACCCAGCTCCTCTCTTCCCTTTTTAGTTAGCCCAAACTCTATACTGTAGATACACCTAAGTCTATGGGGCAGAAGGGAACTCTGTATATGCAAGTGCCTATTATTTCTTCTATTTCCTTATGGAGAAGGGGACGGCAGAGGATGAGATGGTTAGATAGCATCACCGATGTAATGAACATGAATTTGAGTAAACTCCGGGAGGCAGTGGAGGACAGGAAGGCCTGGCGTGCTATGGTCCATGGGGTCACGAAGGGTCGGACACGACTTAACAACTGAACAACAACAACAATACACATACATATCCATACTTCTCACATTCTACACAATGAGTACTCTAAAAGAGTAGCCCTAAAAGAAAAATCTAAAACTGGCTTTGACTTTAACAACAATCTACAAATGGGGGGGCAAAGGATAAAAAAAAATGTGTTTTTACAATCCTGTTCTCAAACATGACAGAGCAACAGTGATGCTGCCAGACAGATATTATAATGTCACAGAGTTCTTTCTTAAGCACAGCTATTCCTGTCCCTAATGTGAAACTGCACCTCTCAAGGACTAATCTGGTGAACTGCTGGCCACTTTCTCCTCTACCTCGCACACCACCTGGAAGAGGCAGGCAGAGGAGAAACTGGCCAGCAGGTCACTGGCTCTTCACCCTTGTGCACTAGCACCCCTGGGCACGGTCACTGTTGCCATCCCCTTGGATCCAACCTGGCCTGATGGCAACAGCTTCTGGTTCTTAGCCAGGATTCTGCATGGAGGATGCTAACCTGGAGAAGATTCTTCCCTGGTCTGCTTTGGAAATGGTCAGGCAATTGTGGGTCTGAGTTTAAAAAGGAGTAAGAACTGTTTTCATTCGTCCTATACTCTCTCCTTCTCTCCCCCTTCACCCCTCCTTTTTCTTTCTTTCCCTTTGATAATCCCTCCCTTCTCAGTGGTGCAAAGGATTTTTTCCCCTCCAGAAAGCACAGTGTCTCTGAGAAAGGGGACAGAAGGAAGAAGAAAGGGAAGGGCTGCTTTCAGGATTTGGTTCGAGTCAAGATGAGAATATAGTCCATGAGGGTTTTCAATGCAGCTTTTCAAATGAAATTAGAAGTCCAATATTTGCTACTGAAAGGAGAAGAGGAGGAGGACTGCATATCTTCCACCTTTTGGGATTGCGCAGGAAATTGTGAGATTATCTTCTGACGGTGCTACAAATTATATTGATTTCTTCTCCTACTCTCATCCTCTTTTTTTTCAACTTCCAACCACACTCCCATCCATCCCACTTTTTTTTTTGACTAGAGGTTTTGTTTTCATTGTGCCGTTTGCTCTGGAGAAAAAACGAGGGGTTGACCTATCTCTTCTCCACTAGAAGTGGCTTACAAAGAAATGTATTATCTTTCCGTTTGATAGTTTTTGACTGGAATTTTTTTAAAAATCCTCTTTCTCGCATTTCTAAACAAAACAAGGTTTTCTCCATTGTGAAAGTTAGTCTTGGAAAGAGAAAGCAGTTTCGATGGTGAGCTGGAGTGGCATACAGATGGAACGGTGTATTTTTGGATTCTATTGCCTAGTTCTGATGGACCCAGGACAGGTTTGGACTGGAACACTCGATCCTCAGAAACGTGAGTCAGAAATGCAGGCGGAGGTCAAAGGCAACACCACACTGGGTCCCATCTTAGAGGACACAATTGTGGCCCCCACAGAGTCCATCCTTGGGGGAGATCGGTGCCTTGGTTATTATGATGTGATGGGCCAGTGGGATCCTCCATTTAACTGCAATTCAGGAATGTACAAATTTTGCTGTGGGACCTGTGGTTACCGCTTCTGCTGCCAATTCACAACTGGAAGACTTGATCAAAGTGGTTGTTCAAATTATGAGACACCAGAATGGGTCAACACCGGCCAACCACCACCTCGAGTGGACGAGACTCCTCAGAATCCTACCAGGGACAAGACCAACATGATCGTATACATTATCTGTGGTGTGGTGGCCATCATGGTGCTGGTGGGTATCTTCACCAAACTGGGGCTGGAGAAATCCCAGAGCCCTCAAGCCGAGGTTACCATGTCCAGGTAAAGCATTATAATACACTTTCACCCTGTATTCCTTATGTTTATCTCATTTTAATTTTTTTCCCACAGCAGCGGATATTCAAATATGCTCTCCTGTACTTTATTTTTACCTTCAGGGTAGTAAGATTTACAAAGTGAACTAAAGTCTATACTTATTTTTTTCCTCCACCCCACTCCCAGTTACCTTTATCTCCATGTCGAAATTCTCAGAATATAGGATAAGAGAAGAGGCTTGTAAAGGATAACAGAATCATGCAAATAGATGACAAAAGTCAAAGATGAAGCTTAGCAAAATATATTTCTTAAAAGGGAGAGTGCATAGATAAAAAATGTCCATACTGCTATAAAATGTGCATATTGTGAAAAGAAAAGTTTGGGACCTGAAGAACAGTGCTACCGGGACAGGTATACTCCTTAATTGATATTTATGAGATTGAAATTAAAGTTGGTGCTTTCATTAAGTAAATGCAGAGAGAGAGTGAGAGAGTCAGTGCTTTAGAACATACTATATTTTCCCACACAGTTGTAAAGCAAACATAAACGTACAGAACTCTGAGTAAGTTTTGTATGGTCCTGTGCCTATGTTTAATGGCGGCTTGGTTATTATAAGGAAAGATGCTTGCAGATTGTTGGTGGATTGCAGAACAATTTCGAAACAAGCTACAAACAGCACCTTAAAAGCTGAATGTATTAGAAGGAGGGGGAGAGAAAGTTTGAAAGGCACTTCCCCCACTTCCCCCCAGGAAGCGTTATAGGAAATTGAAGTGGATGCAATGAATGGAGTTAATAATAATGGAAGCAAGAAGGGCAGGGGTTAAGAGTCTGTACCTCTGCCATTTAAGAAGCCAAACAAGTCTAGGGTCTTAACGCGCCAGCTATTTGCAGGTCGGCGGGCGACCCTTGCCCAGGTTCTCGCTCTACTGTACTCGCTATTGCACTCTCTTATTTCCGCGCCGTTCTTACATTCCTACTGCTGCGAACTCTCTTTCTGCATCATACACACGCTCGCACAAAAGGGGAGGGGGGGCTGCATGTGGCCCTCCTCCCACTCCCCCGCCTTAAAACCTCATTGCTTTTCTTTGATACCGCCCCCGCCCGCGGAGTTTCCCCAGAAGGCTGCCCACCGCAAGAGAAAAAAAGTCCCTCCCGAAAGGGAAAGTTGCGTCTCCCGACGGCGCGCAGGCTTCACAGTCACGAGCAGAGCCTCCCCCGACCTGCCTAGCAACATGCTCAGGAGTTTCTTTCATCCGTTGTTGCGGGAACCGGGAGGGTGGGGGGTCGGGCGCGATGAAGTAGAGCGTGGAAGAGAAGCGGGAGGCGAGTCCCTCCCCGCTGCATCTCCACCCTTTCCAATGTCTGCGCCCGGGTGGAGCAAGCGGGCTTTTCTCTTACTTTACGGCCACAGGCCGAGGCCTCCTGGCTCCGCAAGGGAGGCTCGGTTGGGGTCCTGGAACCCAGGCGCCGCGCGCGGTGTGGTCCTTCGAACAGCTGGCTCAGCTCCCGGAGCGGCTGGCAAGCCGAGGGTGGGCAGCCGCGAAAGAGTGGGCGGGAGCGCGGCAACCTTAGTAGCGCCAGGAAACAGCGTCCCGCAAAGGGAGCCACCCGGTCGCAGGGGCCCTTTTCCGTGGGGCCTCGTCCGAAGGGAGCACTCACCCGAGTCTTCTGGCCCTTTAGCGGTCGAGACCTCTCCTCTAGGCGAGGGTGTAACTTCTGCTCTGCTGCAGGAATCCAAGTTGGAGAGTGATGGGTCCGTGGCTGTTTCCGGAGAGATGGCTCCTGTATTGCCAATCAAAAGGCAACTCTTCCACCCACCGTTTCCTTCTGAATGGATTTCAAGAACGAACGATAACGAAACGGGGAAACCTTGGGACGATTTCAAGTGGGAGGCAATCCTATGATTTTGTACTTCTTCTCTCCATAAAGTACCCACCATTTGCATAGAGGGGGGGGGAAAGAAAAAACGAAAACCTTCATTTAAGTTTAATACATCCCCCCTCCCCAAGCATTCCCAAACCCAAACGAACTCCCTAGAAATCTCCTTCCCTGATATCCTAATCCTGGTCTCTGTCTGTGGTCCTCGGCCACCAAAAAAATAACTCTTTTACAGCTGACACCAAATGACAGTCGGCAAGTTCCAGTTCTGAGGGCAGAGTCTCTCTTGTAGGGTGAGCAGTGTTGGTCTTGTGAAACCTAAGGGCTATCGTTCATATTCTTAGATATGCAAAATATAGCTCGGGCTGGTGAACAGGAGTTTGGAATTAAGGACAGGGTGATTTTGAGCACAGGGTCAGCCCAGGAACTTCTGATCAGTTTTAAGAAATCACAACTGACTCCAACTTCCTTCCTTATCAAAGTCCACTCTCCATTTTCCCATGCCTAGAGTTCTTTTTTCAGCAACCTAATTTAGAGGGAAACTTGTCAGTTGTAGTTTTCAGACAACTGGGAATTAAATCAATCCAGGATCTATCAACATATTATAGAGTCCCCCGTTGGGGGAGATGGGCGGTCATATAAATTTGAATTATTATTATTATTATTATTATTATTATTATTATTATTATTATTCACCACTTTCTGCTACCCCTGCTCTATACTAGGAGTAGTTTTTAAGACAGGCAGAGTTTAAGACATGTCCTGTTACTGAGATGTTGAAAACTGTACAGGGCAGATCAGAATTTTTAAAAGAAGGGTGAGTTTGCATGCACGATAGAGAAGAAATAAAATCTTGTTCTTTCCTCATTTGTTGTAATTAGATACTGTGAGTAATTGAAGGAGCCCAAGAGGAAGAGAAGAGGGCAGCGATAGAAGAAGGTATAGCAAAGTAAGGGTGATCTGGGGATGCCCAGGTGGAGAAATGGCAACTACTTCTCGGGGGGGGGGGCCTCTGGAGAGGATAAAAAGGCTGTGTTTCGCTAGGTAAGATTGTAGTTGTCTTGGGAAAAATACTGCGTTGTCACAGTGAGTATTGGGCTAAAGCATGGTTTGTTTTAATCATGATTTGTGGGCCTTCTCTGCAGTTGCGCCCGCCCTTTGGAATATCTTACCCCCGGAGCTGAGGCTGATGTCCTCGCTCCCAGCCTTCCGGAAAGGCTTAAAGACCTGGTTCTGACGTCATGCCTGGGAGGGAAACGTCAACAGCTCCTCTTGGGGATGGCTGGCCCCTTGAAGCCTCCCAGTGACTTTTTGGAATTCATATTTTGTATTCATGTAATTTTATATATTTTTAATCTCTATTTTGTTGTGCACCGCCCAGGGTCCCCGTTGGGGGAGATGGGCGGTAATATAAATTTAATAAAATAAAATAAATAAAAAATAAATAAATTTGTGTAACTACAGCAATTTGGTTCACACAAAACACCATAAACAGTGATTTACAAACCATAATGGCTGTGTTGACACATCATGCTAAATCCAAACTGAACAATATGAATGGCTTAGGTTGTCACACGAATTTTGCTGCCCCATTTAAGGACAAATATCTGAAGATGTTCACCTAAGGACATGGTGCTAACGTACTACAGGCCAGGTGAACATACCAATACTATTTGTTGCACTCCAGAATAAAGGCATCCAAATTGAATGACAGATACATTTAACTCCACAGAATATTGTGCTTGTAGGCTATTTTAAATTTTGCAATCAGGTCTTATTTCAGTGAGAAGGGGCGTGGTGGCTCAACGCGTAAGATGCCAGGCTTGTCGATTGGAAGATCGCAAGTTTGGAGGTTCGAATCCCTAGCCCCGCGTGACGGAGTGAGCTCTCGCACTAGCCCCAGCTCTTGCCAATCTAGCAATCTGAAAGCATGAAAATGCAAGTAGATAAATAGGTACCACTTCGGTGGGATGGTAACAGCATTCCGCGCGCGTCATGCAGCCACATGACCGTGGAAGCGTCTTCGGACAACGCTGGCTCTTCGGCTAAGAAACGGAGATGAGCACCGGCCCCTAGAGTCGGACACGACTGCACAAATGTGCGGGGGGAACCTTTACCTTTACCTTATTTCAGTGGCCTAAATTAGTACATGCAACTTTTAGATAGGACTGTGGCTAACAACTCAGTTTTTATTTGAATGAACACCTAAAACTTGAAAAAGAAACAGATGTTTCTATGCTTGGCAGAATTACAGCCTATTTGGATATCTATTCTACTGTGCTTTTATAATAAATGAAAAGCATGTATTTTAGATATATAGTAGTTTCTCTAATATGGCAGGAAACTGGGATCTTTGCTGAGCAACTGTTACCACACAATTTTTCCATGTCTGGCTGCAAAGTAGAAATTTAAATGAAAGTGATTTGGTCAACATCGATGCAAAGAGCAATTAACTTCCATTTCTTGGAGTCCTGTATGGTTTGGGGAAGTAGATAATGCAGAGGAAGAGAAATAATTCTGCTGAGCAAAGGACAAAACAAGTGTTTTATTACCTGCATTTTGCCAGGCAAGAATGAGGAAGAACCAACCTTTTAATTTGCTCATTCTTTGCATTTAGTCTTCCCTAACTTGGCAGCCTCCAAGGAAGTTGGACTACAATTCCCATCATTTCCACCCAGCATGGACTTTGGGCATCCTTCCTGGGGATAATGAGGCTTAAAGATCAGCATATCCGTTGGGTGCCAAGTATGGGAATTCTTGCTATACATAGTTTACGTTTTCTAGCTTATCCTAATAATCATTCATATTAAATGAGGTCAGAACTATTTGTATTTAATTCCATGCTCAAAAATATCTAGCCCCAGCCTATAAAGACTTAATTACAGCACTCCTGAAACCATCTAGTCTGGAATAATGAATAGTTTCATTTATCTGGAGTTGTTTACAAAAGAACTAGTGTAGAATAACTAATTTTGTTTACTTTTTTTTGCAAGCAAAAGGAAGAATGTTAAAATCCAGCTCTTCTACATTGATTATTAACACATTTCTGTAGTAACATCCCTACTAATGCCAAACCTGGGTAGCTAACTTGTAATTATTTTAAATAAAAACATATAACAACAACCAATGAGTCTCTAGAACCTATAGGACAGTGTTTTTCAACCTTGGCAACTTTAAAATGTGTGGACTTCATGCTGGCTGGGGAGTTCTGGGAGTTGAAGTCCACACATCTTAAAGTTGCCAAGGTTGAGAAATACTGCTATACAGTAGAACAGTGTTTCTCAACCTTGGCAACTTGAATAGGGAAGGCGGGAGATTTGTACTTTCAGACTTGCAAGATTCTGTTAATGTAGCCTTACAATAAAGTAGAATTAGTTCATCTAGTTATGTTTCCTGTCTGGCTTACCTGGAAGGGCTGACAACAATCGTGCAAGTCTGAAAGTACAAATCTCCCACCCTCCCTATTTATCGCTGGAGTGCTCAGGGAGGGTCTTTCCTAAGACCCTTTCTTCTGTCTGACTCCTTTTCCTTTTATCTGATCGTTCCCTAAACAGCATCTCTTCCCTCTGTTCTCCAAGGTCATCCCCACATTCCATCACACTTTATATCCTGATTTCTGCTTTGTTCTGCATGTATTGTATGGATGTGTATTTCTGCCTAGGAAAATGGTGCAGAAATTGATCTGGTCTGGAATAAAAGTGAAATGATAGCAGCACACCTAACAGGTTTTCCCTAGGTCTAGGCGGGGATACAGGAGGTTGTGTAAGGTGTATTGAATCTGCTGTATTTGCCAGCATGCCTGCACTTGCAAGCAGCACCCGCCATTACACATGCCATAAGTCACAGGCTATACGCCGCAATGGCTGAGTTTGTGCATCAAAATAAGCTAACACCAAACATCGCACATTATAGCTTCCTAACGATATTTGAATCAGAAAGAAGACTGCTGCAGACATAGATAATAACGATGTAGAGGGTGGTCCTACATAAAAAGCAAAACAAGATATAGGTTAATATAGTGTCTTAGGCCCAAAGAATGCTACCAAATCTGCCAACAGTGTTGCAAGAGTTCTGGATCACAAACTGTTGCCCAAACTAGGGAAACATTGGTAAGGGAGCTCTAGTGCTTTATTGGTAAGGGAGCACTAGTGCTTTATTTGTACAGTGACATACAGTATGCGCGGAATGAAGCCTATCTAAAGGACAGGTGCATGGGTCAAGGTGGCAAGAAGAGGCAAAGGAGAGACCAAAATACTATCAATCATTATGATTTATGCACGTATTATTGTTTTACAAATTATTTTATTTCAGGTAATACTGTGTTGTACTCCTATATTAAATTAAATGCATTAAGGGTAACATTTCTCAGAATGAGCCAAGTGCTAAGAATGATGTCAGAGTGAGAGAGTATAGAACCGGGTGTTAAACAAGCTTCCTAAACACAGTCCCATATTTTTATCTTTCGTCCGCTGGTGCAGATAATATTCTCATTTAGATTAATCCCACTCCTGGTGTGTGTCTTGGCTCACAATATTCTTAATGTTCCAGCAAGCTTTCTTAGTGAAGGTTAATATAATGAGGAAAATGACAAGTGATCCTATACTGTAGAACAGCAAGGTAATCTTAACGATCCTCCTTTGGATGATAAAGGGACTTAGAAATAAACATCTCAAATAACCATGACCTAGCCCCAGGTGCAAGGTCACACAGCCACCTAGAAACATATTTAAGGATTCCCTTACAAACTTTGCTCAGACTGAAGAAGCTTCTTGGATAAGGAGCGAAACGTTTCCACTGAGAAAATAGAAATCCAGTTGACATGATTCAAGCTACAGACTATACTGTAGAAATTAGAAGATGGAGCACTGTGTTTTTATATAGCATGCTTTAATAGCATGTTAAGGACTGAGCTTGCTCTATATTTTCTTCATTGGGACTTGTTATTCTTTTTTTCTTTTCACTTTATTCTTCTTCTTTTTGATGGCATTATCATTATTGTGAGCCAATTTGGTGTAGTGGTTAAGACATCAGGTTAGAAACCGTGAGACCGTGAGTTCATCCCGTCTTAGGCACTAAGCCAGCTGGGTGACCTGGAGCCAGTCACTCTCTCTCAGCCCTAGGAAGCAGGCAATGGCAAACCACTTCTGAAAAACCTTGCCAAGAAAACTGCAGGGACTTGTCCAGGCAGTCTCCAAGAATCGGACAAGATTGAACGGATTAAAAAAAAATCACTATTGTATTATTTTATTCCTGTTAATTAATGTCACATATAAAATAAATAAATAAATAATAAATAATTTTGTCTTATTATTTAACATTAATCTGGGCTTTTCACTTTTCATTTTTACCTTCATAATGAGATCTTCCATATCTTCTTTACTTTTGGCTAACGAAGTGGTGTCATCTGCGTTTCTCAAACTCTTAATGTTTCCACCTCTGGTTTTAATTCCAGCAGTCATCTCTACCAATTCTGCCATTGTTATATTCATTGGGTAACTTAAACAAATATGAGAAGGATATGTATTCTTATTTCATTCCATTACCTATTCTGAATCACTCAGTTTTTCCAAATGTAGTCCTTATTCTTATTCATAGTAAACTATGAATAAGAACCTTCTTATTCATAGTAAAGATTCCTTAGGAGAATAATCAGGTGCTTTGGCACAGTGATTAGTTTTAATATGTTTTACATTCTGTCATGATCTACACAAAATACCTAGCTTTAGTCAGTGAAGCAAAGGTAAATTTTTATTCTCTTACTCAGTCAATTATTCATCTTATTAGCTATCTCTTATCTTATGTCTTTCTGCACTTTCTGAAATCAGCCTTTTATATCTCCCTGTCCATGCATGGCTTTATTCTGTTTTGTAAAAATTTAAGCAAAACTTGCTTGCCTGAAGAATTAGTGCAATGATTTGGCATTTATGCATTCTTTTGCACCACCCTTCTTTAGTTTAAGTATATAGACATTTTTACATACTGTAGCCCACACTGCCTTATTCTATATTTGTTGACATAAAGCTGTTAGCACTTATTCTGCCTCTTCTCCTTCAGTTTTAAACCATTCATTTGTATTTCATCTGTACCTAATGCTTTCCTGTCTGACAGCCAGTCTACTGCCTGCCATAGCCCATTTTGTAGCAGAATTGTTTCTTGAATGTATTACGTCTCTACAGATGTTTCTGTCATAATCCCATTTGCAAAGGAATTCTGTACTGCATTGAAATTTTTTCACCTATGAAACATGACATGATTAAAGCATTTAAAACAAACAAAGCAGCAGAACAATGTAAACCAACCAGAATGCATATTAAAATGCATAAATCCAGCAGCAACAAAACAACTAGTGGATGTTGTTGTTGTTGTTGTTACTGACAGCCAAAATCCAAGTAGGCAAGATAATAAAAATTTTTATATCTTAGAGTTTTATGTATATTTATATTTTTATAATGAATCTGTTTTAATGATATTTTAATTTTTTATTGTCTTAATTAGCTTGTAAACCTCCCAGAGTCGTTTGTCGAAATGGGCGGTGAAGAAATGTGATAAATAAATAAATAAATAAATAATGCTGAGATAATGTAATATAAGTCAGAAGAGCTTGGATTTCAAGGGTGATGGGGAGGGGTCATTGGATAGAAGAAAGAAAGGCGTAAGAAAATAAAGAAGGGAATAATAGAGAAAGGAGATGTAAAAAGGAATTAAAATAGGCTGGCCTCACCCATAATATGTTCACCTTCTAAAAAATTAACCATAAGGTAATGCAGATATCAACAGAAAAAAAGCTTGTGCTAGTTTGAAAGAACTAGAATCTCCTTCATCTGTATATTTTTCAAGTGTTGTCCTAAAATGGCAACTTTACCCATGTTTTGGGATGCTGATAGTGCAGTTATACTACAGTTTAAGGTATAAAATATTGGTATAGTGACCACTCACAAAACTGTTGTGACCCAAACATCCTGGCTTAATGCAGGTTACTTAAAGCAACAATGGGATTAAAAATATTTATTTATTTATTATTTATTTATTTTTCGAATTTTGCCACGGCCCATCTCCCCCAAAAAGAGGGACTCTGGGCAGAATTATTCCAGTTCAATCCACTTATCCTGTTAGGCACCAAAACTTACCATGCGCCTTCCAGAATAAGCCAAGTACACAACAGAGACTTTGGGAACGGACAACAGCAAATTTATTTGGCGCCAAGCAAGGTTGCCGGATGGCTATCCTACAGATACCACGCGCAGGTGATCTCTGAGTGGAAAAGCCATCCAGAGTTCAGGAGTGCACAAGCTTTTATACAGCAAATACAAACAGGAAATGAGGATGATGATGGTATGCCCATATGTGGGTGAGGTTTCTGATGACCATTCCCTGGGATTGGTTGGTTTTTGGGGACCAGGGTCCCTCCCAGAGCCAAAGGATTCTGGGACTCACCAGGTCAAGGGGGTGACGTGGGTCATCAACATAGTTACAAAGAATAGAGCTTGGGAACATTCACACCATTTGTTCTATGAGATTAATACTTGCATCTTACAGAGATAATGGTAACACTTACAGGGACATTGGGTTACACAAGCATACTAAATTACAGAGGTCAGAGTCATAAAATCAAGTCTTTGGATATTCACATCTTGGGGAGGATAGAACAAAGGATTTATTACAAGGAAGTCAGGTAAACGTGTTAGCTTGTCAGGAAGAAGACGCTGACCAGATAGGGAGAGCCCCAAGCTGGCATGCATTCTAAAGGGAGGTAGAATTACTTTGTAGCACCTAATATTGCTATGCAGAATTCTTTGGGGCTTTGCTAAGGCAAAGCCCCTCTCAGGGTCATCCCTGGGTTAACACTCCTTGGTTCAAGCATAATTTTTGGTTCAGTGGAGTTCTAGCAGCGTTGCACTATGGGAAACACTAGAGCAGGGTGTTTTCCAGGCCAAGGTCTGTGGCCCATGGTTTCTCAGATCCTAACAATCCTGTCCCCCATTTATTAAAAATTAAACTGGTGGTTTCTTGAGAATTTGTTGGTGTTAGAGAAAGACACAAAGGTTGAAAAAATGTACAGAGAGGAACATTACATTTTTTTTTCAAAAAACGGCTACGCATTTAATCGTACAGTGGGGAAATGGGATGTATGAGTCTCATTGGAAATGTGATGAAGAAGTGACAGTTCATTAGGAAGATTATCAGTAACTGAAATTTCAACTTATACTAAAGGCTTTGCCATAGAAATGTCAGATCACAAGCTACCTACGAAGTGTGTTGCAGAAATTCATTTCAATTTCAATTTATCTTAGGAAAAGTTTCAAGAATTCTTAGAAATATGCATCTTAAACATTCCAAATCATAAGCCTAGCCTTCAAAAAGTATGAACTGTATTAGAAAATATGGATGATGCAAGGTCTTGCTGACTACTGTATCAATAGGTAGAACTAAGTGGTAGACCATGGACGAAAACCGGCCCAGAGCCTGGACTATGGAAACTATACTAAAGGAGTATAAAGATGTTTTCAAAGGGGAAGGACAGTTGACAGGAACACTGAGACTGGAGGTAGACCCCAACATAGAGCCAGTAAAGAACCCCACTAGGAGAGTACCTAGAGCACTAGCAGAACCGCCGAAGTAGGAACTGGCAAGTCTTCAGGCGAAAGGCATAATCGCACCGGTAGAAACCAGCACAGACTGGATCAGCAGTTTGGTCGTTGTTCAGAAGTGGTCTGGAAAATTGTGCACTTGTATTGACCCAAAACCGCTAAACAAGGCATTAAAACGCAGCCATTATCCTTTGCCCACTATTGAAGGTGTACTATGCAATCTCTCATGTGCCAAAGTCTTTTCAGTATTTGATGGATTCTGGCACATACAACTGGATCAGAAATCCAGCTACATGATCACCTTTGCAACTCCTTTCAGCAGATATCGATGGCTACCAATGCCAATGGGCATCAGCCCAGCCCCAGAAGTGTTTCAGTGCAGACTAACCCAAGATTTGGAGAACATCCCAGGTTTGAAAATAATTGCAGATGATATCCTGATTGTGGGAGAGGGAGATAGGGAAATGGAAGCTGCAAGGAATCATGATGAAAAGTTATGCCGTTTCTTGGAGCGCTGTAGCAACAGAAATATCAAATTAAACCCAGAGAAAGCCCGGTTAAGGCTGAAAGAAGTACCCTACATAGGCCACCTGTTGACGGCAGAGGGATTGAAAGTGGATCCAGAGAAGGTTAAGGCCATCCGAGAGATGCCAAGGCCTGAGGATGTGAAAGGAGTTCAAAGATTTTTAGGGATGGTAAACTACCTGGCGAGGGGTGTGGTGGCTCAGTGGGTAAGACGCCAGGCTTGTCGATCGGAAGATCACAAGTTCGGAGGTTTGAATCCCTAGCCCCATGTGATGGAGTGAGCTCCCGCACTAGTCCCAGCTCTTGCCAACCTAGCAATTCGAAAGCATGCAAATGCAAGTAGATGAATAGGTACCACTTCGGTGGGTAGGTAACAGCGTTCTGCATGCGTCATGCGGGCCACATGACCGTGGAAGCGTCTTCGGACAATGCTGGCTCTTCGGCTAAGAAACAGAGATGAGCACCAGCCCCTAAAGTTGGACACGACTGCACAAATGTGCGGGGGGGGGGACCTTTACCTTTACCTAAACTACCTGGCAAAGTTTTGCAAAGGGTTAGCTAAAGACTGTGAGTTACTCAGGCAGCTGACACACAAGGAAACAGCGTGGGAATGGTCTGAGAGTCATCAGCAGGCATTCGATAAAATAAAGGACAAAATAACTAAGACACCTGTGCTAAAATACTACAGTCCAGGTGAGCCGTTGGTTTTACAGTGTGACACATCAGAAAAAGGGCTAGGAGAAGCCCAACTACAGAACCAACAGCCAATTGCTTTTGCCAGTAGAGCATTGTCAGAAGCTGAGAAAGGGTATGCCCAAATCAAAAAATAACTGTTGGCGGTGCTTTTTGGGGTGGAGTGCTTTCATCAGCTTACTTTTGGACAGACAGTGCATGTCCAATCGGATCATAAGCCACTGGAAACCATTGTGCGAAAACCCTTGCTGAGTGCTCCGAAAAGACTCCAGAGAATGCTAATGAGACTTCAAAATTATGATGTGCACATCCAGTATTTTCCAGGTTCCCAACTCGTAGTGGCAGATACCTTAAGCAGAGCATATTTACCGGAGCCTAGTGAAGAGGGCTCGGTAGAAAGGGACATAGAGTCAATAAATATGCTGCAGTATCTACCCATTTCATGGCCACACCTACAAGCAATACAGGAATGCACAGCCCAGGACGTGGAGCTGCAGACAGTTAAACAAATTGTCCTTGCCAGCTGGCCGGAGAACAAGCATCAGCTGCCAGTGGAAGCTACCCCATATTTCTCCATGAGGGAGGAGCTCAGTGTACAGGATGGCATTCTCTTTAGAGGAAACCGAGCTATCATCCCAGTGGCTATGCGCATGGACATTATGAAGAGAATACATTCATCACACATGGGAATAGAGAGTTGCCTAAGGAGGGCACAAGAATGCATATACTGGCCTGGCATGAACGATCAGCTAAAAGCCTACATGGCGCAATGTGAGATATGCAACTCCCTAGGACAGGGGTCGGCAAACTTTTTTATGCCAGGAGCCATTTTGACATGCTCGAGGACATTTTGACATGCTCGAGGGCCAGGGGGCGGGGTTTGAGGGCGGGGTCCAATCGCGTGGAAGGGGCGGGGGTGAGTTCAGCCGGCGCGCTCTACGCTTCTCCAATCCCCCAAAGGGTGAAATCTCTCTCCCCCTTTCGCAGACCCCTCCCTATCTCCTAAAGTCATCCAAACAAGGAGGGGGAGGACGAGCACACAACAAAAGCAGGCTAGCGAGCCCCCCTCCCCACCAACGCTCGCCTCCCGGCGCTGGTGGAGGCTCGCAGAGCGAAAGAAAGGAAAGGCGCAACACGCCGCCTCCCGCCCCGCCGCCACCTCCTCCAGCCTGGGGCGGGAAGAGAAAAGCAGATTTACAGCGGGATCAATGTGGTGGGACAATAAGGCAACATTTCCATAACAAGGGAAAGGGTCTGGCAGAAAAGTTGCCGCTCGGGGCTTGGAAAACACCCTTTGCTCCTCTCTCACAATGCACGCGCACCTCCCCTCCCCGCGCCCCTTCCTTTGTAAATCGAGATCTTCACCTTCTAAGGGGAAACTGCCCCCAAATTAAAAGCCAGACACTGTTCCAGCTGGCACAGATGTAAAACGATGCGGCCCCCCTCCCCGGGCCCGGCACCCAAGCTTCGTTTTTTTAAAAAAATCAGCCTGCAAGACAGCGCGACCTAAAATTCCTTCAGGAAAGTCACTTTGGAGCAGGCAACCAAGCCAAGGGCAACTCCCTCGCCCGCTTGTTTACATTTGAAACTTCTCTGATAACGTGCTCGCTTCCCCACCCGCCGACCTCGAAGAAACGCTGCCTGACTCGGGCGAAAATTGGAAGGCTCCCGAGGGCGGGAGGAGGAAGAATCAATCGCCCTCCTCCAGCGCCGGCCACCAGCTTCTCCACCCGCAGCCTTTGGAGCCTGATTTTAAACGGGTGCCCAGATCACACACCCCTTGGATGTGAGCTCCGCCCGCGCGCCTTGCCCAGACATGCCGCCAGCAGCAGCAGCAGCAGCAGCAGCTCCCAAGGCACGCCGGTCCCTCCTCCATCGAAGGGAGCAGCAGAGAGCCCCGCGGGCTGTGCGCGAGGTGTGGGCGGCTGCGGGTGGCCCCGGCCTTGGAGAGCGAGAGCGCGTAAGAGCGTAAGAGTTTGGGGGCGGGATCCAATCGCGGGGCGGGGGTGAGTTCAGCTGCGGAAGAGCCACACTCAAGGGGCCAAAGAGCCACATGTGGCTCGCGAGCCGCAGTTTCCGACCCTTGCCCTAGGAGACAGACAACAAAAGGAAACACTGCACCCACATGAGATACCGAGTCAACCGTGGGAAAAAGTAGGGGTAGACCTATTCAAGCTGCAAGAGAAGGACTACCTCGTAACTGTAGACTATTATTCCAACTTCTGGGAGATAGACCCTGTGCCAGACACCAGGTCTCTGACAATTATCAGAAAGCTAAAGGGCCACTTTGCCTGATATGGCATACCCGATGTGGTGTTCTCAGATAATGGTCCACAATTTACTTCCAAGGAATTTAGGGCATTCAGGTCACAGTGGGAATTTGACCACCAAACATCATCCCCTGCCTATCCTCAGAGCAATGGGAAAGCTGAATTAGCTGTCAAGACTGCAAAGCCAACTTTATGTTATAAGAGATGTTATATGTATGTTATAATAAACCAACTTTATGTTATAAGAGACCTTTATGGATTTCCACGCAAGAAGCTTTCTATAGAACAGAAGCAAGAAATAAAGATAAGTGGTTGACATATAAGGATTTTTTTAAAAAAGAACAAGGACACTATGTGATAAAATCAAAAGAAGAACTTGCTCAAGAAGGATATACCTTTCAATGGCTCTCCTATATGCAACTTATAGAGAAATTTAAATTAGACAAAAAAAATTTAGAATTTGAACAAACTAAATCAGAATTTGAAATACAACTATGTGAAAATGATGAACGCTTAATTGCTAAAATGTATAAATTATTGTTAAAAGGAGAAATGGTAGAGGAACAAGTTAAAGACTGTATGATTCAATGGGCGAAAAATATTGGTCACAATATACAACTTCATCAATGGGAAGATATGTGGACTAAAGGATTAAAATTCACCTTATGTTACAACCTAAAAGAAAACTTCTATAAGATGATGTATCGATGGTATATGACCCCACAAAAACTCTCAAAAATGTACGGGAATATTTCCAACTTATGTTGGAAATGTATAAAACAAGAAGGGTCTTTTTACCATATGTGGTGGACTTGTAATATTGCAAAAGAATTTTGGACTGAGATACATTCATTGATGCAAAATATACTACAGATACGAATACCATTTAAACCAGAATTTTTTTTACTTGGAATTTGGGATGTACAAATAGAAAAACATTTTTTTAGAATAATACAATACATGACCACAGCAGCAAGACTTTTATATGCACAAAACTGGAAAAACCAAAGTGTACCAACAATACAGGAATGGATGTTGAAATTATTAGAGATGGCAGAAAACGATAAATTGACTTGCTTATTAAAAGACAATTCAAATTGTTACTTTCTTAAAGAGTGGAAACCTTTGATGGACTATTTGCAAAAAGCAGGAGGAGTAAAGCTAATATGGGGTTTTGATGATTAGATTATATATAAATAGTATATAATAGACAAGAAAAATATATGAATGTTATATGAATAGCCAGCATGTAAAAACAAACTATTTATTTTATTCTTATGACCATAGATGGATCGGAGGTTATCCAACTTCTATGTTTGTCTTTTTCTTTCTTTTTTTTTCTTTACTGCACTTTTCTTTTCTTTTCTTTTTAATTTGTATTTCTATTTCCGTTTCATTCTTAACTTTTAGCTTTGTATATTTAAAAATCTAATAAAATTTAAAAAAAGAAAAGACTGCGAAGCGTCTTTTAGTCAAAGCCAAGAAAGCGGGAGCAGACCCATATCTAGCAGTTCTAGACCACAGGAATACCCCGTCACAGGGTTTGGGTGGAAGCCCTGTACAGAATCTCATGGGTTGGAGAACTAAGACCTTACTTCCCATGAGGGGAATCTTGCTGCAGCCGGTAGGTCGCAATAGTCGCGCGGAGCTTATCGCGGAACAAAAAATAAGACAGGCTCATTACTACAACAGGATGGCTAGAGACCTACCTAACCTACACAGTAGAGAGCAAATATGGATACATCCCAATGGACAGGAGAACAAGGAATGGAGGAAAGCTGAGGTCCAGAAACAGGTGAACACGCGTTCCTTTGAGGTGGTGACCCCTGAAGGTCAGGTACTCAGGAGAAATCGACAACACCTGCGCAGAAGCAACCAACAGTCAGAGATACAAAACCAGGACCAACAGCAACTTGTGGAAGAAGCGGACACTCCACCGTCTGGGTCCCAGGGGAGAGACAATTTGGAATTATATACAAACAGGACTGAGGGACCGAGCGATGCGTCGTCACATCCAGGAGAAACGATGACCACCATGACAAATGAATTCAGAACTCGGGCAGGTCGTCTAGTACAAAGACCAAAACACTTACAAAACTATGTTTAGTGGTGGGGGTGAGAAGGAGAAGGTTTGTCTGTTGTTTGTTTGTTAGTTTTTTTTAAAAAAAGAGGAAAGTTGTATCAATAGGTGGAACTACTGTAAGTGGTAGAGTCAGGAGGACAAAGTTGGTAACAGAGGAAGGACTGAGATTGGGGAAGCATGCCCTCCGCTGGGAAGTACAGCCTTTGGCCCGGGAAGTAGTTTCATTTTTTGCTATTCAACAAGTAGTTAGAGCAGGAGGCTGGATGTGGAAGTTGTTAGCTAATAAAGACATTCAGTATAAATGAACCTCTGACTCATTATTAGAAGAGACCTTGAAACAACTACCAGTATCTCTTTCTAATACAGCATTACAAAAATGGAGTAACATTTGTTATGCATACTATATGTCTGCCTTGAAGATGGTGTTAACATAATGAATATTTATACAAAGGATACAATTCTGAGTTGCAGATTGGAATTCCTGGGTGACAAGTACAACTATTTTCAATAGAACCAGAAAAGGTAATACTGTACTACCTTACTTTCCATAACCACTGAGAGATAATGATTCTCAGCTAATGGTGGACTTAATTGTCAGACATTCCTTGTTCTTCATGGAGTTCAACTCTGCATAAAGCAAAATAACATACAGAGTTTTCTAAGACCATTTAAGCATATAATTATCACTTATATGATAATTATCACCAATCTTGGAACAACTTTCAGCTAACCTCAGAAACCCCCCCAAACCCCCAATGTACTCAGCCTATTCTGAGCTTTTTCTCCTACTACTTCTGCTTTCGAACTATTTAAACTGATAAGAATTGTGGAGAACTCAAAAGGTTACACACCCTTTTCAGGCATATTGCTTGTTCCTGATAAAAGTTATCAGCCAACTCTGGATTTTGGAATCTCTGTTTCTCAGAAAAAGGTAATACTGTTTACAGAACACAGGTAATGTATTTACTGCAGAACTATATTATCTTCTGTACTGGGTTACTAAGGCATACCTTTTGCAGGTAAAAGGAAAGAAGTCCTTAAAATTTTGTTATTGTCAGGGACTGGATATTGGCACCCTCTAGGCAATGTGCGGAATTCATCTGTTCAGAGACGGAAATGGCGGTGGCTATTGGTAATGTCCAAATAAGGATTGGAAAACTGAGATGCAGCTGGGATCAAGCCAGGTGGCCTAGTGGTGCAAGCCAAGAAGCCAGCAGTAAAAGGTGGTAGGACTGACAACCAGTCTCCCAGGCAGATGGTATGACTGTGGGGTGGATTATAATATATTTCTAAAGTGAGTAACAGTACATTGTGGCACTGGCTGAATGAGGAACAGCAACTTGTAAGTAGTGAGGTAGGAAACACATTTCTGTTTTTAAAGGACTCAATAATTCAATCACAATTCTACATGATTGGGCAGTTAAAAAAGAAATTTGAATTTATTTTTTGTGCAGAACTTTTGATACAATACAAGAGGGGGTTGTTTAAACAAGTTATATATTACAATTTGGGTCTAAACACATTGTTGCAGCTGAGACAGGAAGATTTAAATGTGATCTGATGAAAATTCAATGATCGAATTCAGTGACAGTGTTCAGAATGAAATCAGTTTTGCCATTTCTATGCTGTTCACAGGGTAACATGTCTGTGTTTTTCAGAATGTCATTCCCTGTAGGTCATAAAATAGAACGAGTGAAAATAAACACTGTGCAGTGGGAAAAGTAGCTCTATAAATAATGTGGTTTTCGAAAAACCATTAAAATGATATAAATTAATATTTTGAATGTATATTCTCAAAATACATTTCTACATAAGTTTTATCAATTTGCATATTTCTAAATCGACTTATAATCAACAACTTATTTTTGAACACATTTTGGTATATTTTTAGAATAGTGTGAAATCTAAAGGATAATTACATTCCAACTTGCATGCTACTTTGGAGCTGGGTAACTGCTCCAAAGATTGAAACGTGTCAGTATCAACAGTCCTGGGCTAAATGGGGCAATGATGTGATTTCCATGCAGCTTAGAGGCTTAGATCAATCATTTTCATGGGCAAACCAGCACCAGATTTCTCAGTGCCTGGGGGCTGTGGGTGTCTGGATGGGGAACAACAGGCTTCGACTGAACCCTGGTAAGACGGAGTGGCTGTGGATTGATGGCTCCTGTGGATCCAGGAAGTTATCATCTTTAGTTCTGGATGGGGTTGCACAACCCCATTCAGACCCAGTGCGGAATCTGGGGGTTCTTCTGGACTCACGGCTCCTGCTCGAAGAGCAGGTGGCAGCCGTGGCCAGAAGGGCTTTTGCAGAACTTCGTGTTGTGCACCAGTTATGCCCTTTCCTGGATCAGGATGCCCTCCATACAGTCACGCATGTGGTAAGGGAATTTCACCTGGCGGGGTCTAGAAGGCGGGCCTTCTCTGCAGTGGCGCCCACCCTTTGGAACATTCTACCCCCGGAGGTGAGGCAGCCCCATCGCTCCCGGCCTTCAGAAAGAACTTAAAGACCTGGTTCTGCCGCCTTGCTTGGGATGGGGGGGAACAGTTCCTCCTGGGGATGGCTGGTGCCATAGAGCCCTTTCAAACACCAGTTCATCACCTCTTGGAATTTAAATTTATGTTAATTATGATTGTATTATATGTTATTTTAATTGTTTGATTTTTTGTAAACCGCCCAGAGTCCCCCTAAGGGGAGATGGAGCGGTGGTATAAATCGAAAAATAAATAAATAAATAAATAAATAAATAAATAAATAAATAAATATCAGATTGCAAATAAAAGGAGTACCTACACTCTGTACTCTTAAAGCTAATTTAATTTTAATTGAAATATCTTATCATCTTTCAGAGAATATTAGAGATCCCTGCAGTTTTGTAAGGTTGTTATAATTTTTCCTTCTAATCACTAAATACCAAACAATTCTCACTCTTCCCTTATGTTATGTTGATTTAAAAGTACAGCACTGATAAAGGAGATGCAGAGGAAGGTGGAAACTACAGCTTTGTCTTTCTAATATTCTGTGCCCACTAAAAACATTCTGATCGTTAATTTATTTTCAAGAAAGCTTGCTCAGAGGCATATACAGTAGAATGGATGGATGAATGAGGATCTAAGATTAGGACAATAATATTGGATCAGTTGTTCCCCTGTATAACATTTTCTTCCTTAGCATATTTAAATAGAAACAATATACAATATCGGTGTCAATTTAAAATCACCATGATGGCACATTGCTCACGTGGGTGAAAACATGAGCATAAAGGAGCCTGCCAGAAGAGCTAAGAGAGAACTCAGTGCCCTTCCCCGGGCTCATTAATGAGAGTTAATTTTCCTGTATCTTTATATCTGTCCTAGTATTATGCTTAGCTGGAATCCGGCAGCGCAGTGTAGCCACTCCAGGAAATGGCTTGAGTGGCTGGTAGTGACATGATGTCTCTATTTCTCCTCAAAGAAATCCAGTGCAAGGTGCCGTGTTGTTGGAGAGGCACCATGTTTAGGGAATTCTGTGAAATAAAAGGAATATAACAACAACTATCCAACTGGGAAAAAAGTAGATTCAGAAGACATAGCAACAGACGGACAAAGGAAAGTAATTTGATCCAGTGCTTTAGATACATGTAGAGCAGAGCTTTCCAAACTGTGTGTCGCGACACAAAAGTGTGTCGCCACACACAGTGTGGTGTGTCGCCACACCACCCGGAAGCGGCGGCGCGCACGTGTATGGTGGCAGCGGCAGCCGCTGCCGCCGCCACCATGCATGCACACGCCGCCGCACGCCCCCCTGCGCTGCCGCCGTGCGCGCGTGCACCGCCGCTCGCCCCCCGCGCCGCCGCACGCCCCCCGCGCCGCCGCACGCCCCCCACGCCGCCGCACGCCCCCCACGCCGCCGCACGCCCCCCTGTGCGACGCCGTGCGCGCACGCACCGCCGTGCCGCCGCCACCGCGCCGCCACTGGCGTGTCACCAGCGGCAGCACTTTGGAAAGCCCTGATGTAGAGAATGTGGGTTGGGTTCCCATTAACGCTTTTTCCTGAAAGCACAGGCTCAGGAATCAATGGCCCTCTCGATATAGCTGGACTACAGTCCTCATTATTCTGTGCTGTTATCCAAGGCAGATGGGATTTGGAATCCAACAACATCATAAGGTCATAAGGATCTCTAACTCTGATAGGAAAGTTCATTCTCTTGATTCGCTTCCTCCCTATGTCACAGCAGAAATGTGGGTTCTTTACCTGCAGCCTTTTCATAGGCAAAACTGGGCTTAATTTGGGGGGGAAAGGAAGGTCACGGTGGGCAGAGCAATGATGGAAAGTGAGCGAGGCCAGGTTTTCCCCCCTTTTCCAGGGTTTTGATTGCCAATCCTGTGTTCGCAGTCCACATTGATAAGACTTATCAGGCTTCTGTTGGGTTCTTAATATTGCAGCTTATGTTACCTTCTTGTGCTCACTTTCCAGATAGAGCTTTTCCCTAAAACCACATTGGATCAGTGGTAGTGTGTGGAATTGTTGTTCTGCATAAGGCAAGCATGCCCATAGCCGCCTGACAAGAGGAGGGCTATATATAAACCACACCTGCTAATGCAGGCAGCCACTGGAAATCAGTTCGGTGATTCTGGGAAGAATCTCTCTACAAGCACTGAGGATTCAATGGAAAGCAAACCAATAGGGAAATGAACATAGTAGCTTCATTTTATTCATATTGGTGCAGTATTGGTTCAAGCATTAGAGGACTTTACAAATAATTAACTAAATACTAAATACTAACTTTAAGGCTGGATTAAAGCATGGACTAGCTCAGAGCCTACATCTTAGGAAATCACCAAAGTTCTGGGCACATAACATACAGTGATTCCTTCTGAACACAGGTAATTCTCATTTAGTGACTGCCTTGTTTAGCGACCGTTTGCAGTTACAATGGTGATGAAAAAATAACTTTATGACCAATCCTTGCATTTACGACCTCCGCAGGTCTATAAAGCAAAGAAAAGCTGAAGTAAGATCATAAGCACAGTCGCAGTTTCACTTAGCAACTGCTTTGCTTAATGACCGAGTTGCTGGTCCCAATTATGGTTGCTAAACGAGGAACACCTGTAGTATTTTGTTTCTGCCTTTTCTTATGCTGTGCCTTCTCTGCATTTACTGATTGTGTGCTCAGAAGCATAAAAATAATCTATTTCATTCTGAATTCACTGCTAAGGGATGTGCTAGATGTATTCCATTCAGATTTCTTTATATAAACATGTCCTTTTGAATAAACCTGTTTTATTTTCCAGTTATAGAAAAATACTAACCAATTCCTAGAGTGCATTTGAATGGACTTTTAAGAGTAAGATAAAGAGCTAGAATCATAGCAAAGACACATATTGATAAATAGTGCTTAATTTAGGCTGACCATACGTCCCGTTTTGAACGGGACAGTCCCGTTTTATTAGCAATTTTCAACTGTCCCGTCGTTTTGATAAAAATCTCAATTTTGTCCCGTTTTTTAAACCTGGTGGGAATGGCGCGGAAGGAGGATCCGAGCCTGAGCTGCCAATTGGAGGCAGCCCGGAAGAGGAAGCCCTCCCACCTATCAGCGTGTGACAAAGGAGGGACCGGGGAGCGGGGTTTGCAGGGGGGAGCCAATTGCACAGACCGGGGGCGGGGGTTTGCAGGGGGGAGCCAATCATGCAGACCAGGGGTGGGGTTTGCAGGCGGGAGCCAATCACGCAGACCGGGGCGGGGTTTGCAGGCGGGAGCCAATTGCGCAGACCGGGGGGCAGGGACCCCTGTCTTTTTCATGAATATGGAATATTACATAAGACCCCGTCCCATTTTGCCATCCCAATGTCCCATTTTTGTCTCAAGGAAATATGGTCAGCCTAGCTTAATTGGATATATTAAATCCCTTTCATATGTACGTTGCATTAAGTTAACATGTTCTTCCTTCTGTTCTGTTCTATTCCTCATGTTCCTTATGTAGCTTTCACAACCCTGTTCGCAATTCCTGTACACAAGGGAATTTTACACATGTGGGCTTCACCTATGCAGGGATCCCCACTCAACACTGTACAGGTAGAGGAACAAAGCTGTGGATACTGTGAGATATGAAGAACATGGACAGATGAGCAGCCTCTTATATGAGTATAAAGGATCCTTCACAGTTAATATGTGAAGAGGGATTTAGATTTTTTTGCTCCCAAGAAAATATGAAAAATGTTCAACTAGACCGACAATACCTTAGCTCTTTGGTTTGAATATAAGGTGAAACCTTGTTTTAATGGACTAAGTGCAAGGAGTGATATCTGTTGTGCAGGAATGTTCATTGAAGAAAGAATATGGCACTGCAGGGATTTAGGTCATTTGCATAATGTTGTAGCAGGAATTTGGTCCATTGCATGAGTAGTTAGTTGCCTTAAATTGAGGTTTTATTGCAATATAGTTTTCTCTGATTCTATGATAGGGTTTTCATGACTTATTTCAATTAAGCTGGTTAATTCTCCCTCTCATTTAACCCAATTTTCTGAATTTGCACAGCACATTGAATAATACGGGTTGGGTCCACACAACATGCTAGACCATAGCTTTCGAAACTGTGTGTCACAACACACAGTTTGGTGTGTCGCAACACAACCTGGAAGCAGCGGCGGGGGTGTGCACGGCGGCGGGGCGGCAGCAGTAGTGTGCATGGCAGCGGCGGCAGCGGCGCGCCATCCACATTTTAGCGGAGGCCACCGCTGCCGCCGCCACCATGCACACCGCCCCTGCTGCGCGCGCCCCCGCGCCGCTGCCGCCGTTGGTGTGTCGCCAACGACAGCACTTTGGAAAGCACTGTGCTAGACAATGTGTTGGCTAGTTTGTGGTTCAGTATGTCATCTAAGAGCCAGTTTGGCGTATTGGGTAATGGCACCAGGCTAGAAACCGAGAGAACATGAGTTCTAGTTTTGCCTTAGGTACAAAGCCAGCTGGGTGGCTTTGGGCCAGTCGCTCTGTCTCAGCCTAGGAAGAAGGCAGTGGCAAACTACTTCCAAAAATGTTTCCAAGAGAAATGCATGGATTTGTCCAGGCAGTTGCTAGTTGTCAAGATTGATTTGAAGGCAGCAACAACAAATGTCATCTAAACACAGCTGAGATGTACAATGTTGATTATAAATTCAGAACTGGAATAAAGGCTAAGTATAGTTTACAAATTCTCATGATGATCTTCATCCAGCCATCAAATTAAAGTCCAGTTGGGTTGATACTAAGTTCCTACTGATTTTACAACTTCCTGCCACTGATAGTCTTGCTCCAGAATTCCCAGCACCTCTTCCATTTCCCCCATGAGTGTGATCTCAAGTAATCAGAGATAACGAGTAAATGATGAAGCAAATGTCTTTGCAATTAATTGAAATGAGCTTTAAGACGTTGACATCATTAGCTCAATGAAAGCCCAATCACCCTTAATTCATTAGCTCTTCACAGCATCACTGCTATGGCCTGGCAACTGGAATGTTATCTCTTATTCCCATGATTCTGGCCATTGTCACATCCACAGACCATGTTTTATACATAATTTAACCATATTCTGCTGTTTTCCATATTGCCCATGCCTTTTCCCTTAATGTGTTATTTGTGTCACTTCCCTCTCTGTTTGGGGGAGGTGCTTCAGTTGAACAGACTAACCTTGATTGTCAGTGGTAAATTCTTGTGCTCAGAATACATTATCATGAGGAACATGCCTGGAAGGAAGATAGGATAAAGATGCCATTGGTTAATGAATAGCCAATCAATGCCCTCAAAATGTTTACCCATTCAGTCATATGAACAATACATTTTGTATGACAGCAGTGAGAATCAGGAGAATATATTATTATGCTGGCAGGAGTTTTTATCAGCACAACCAGGAATGAATTCTAGTATAATTTGTTAATGTGAAAAGGCTAGAAAAATAGCATGTAAAATATGAAATATTATTCTGAATACTTATTAAATTCTAATGTCTTTTAAATGTGACTCATGCCTCTGAATTCAATGATATTTTTCCTGATCTCTTCTCCTCAACCCTAGCGGAGCACTCTCCCAACCTAATAATTCAAAAGTCAGTGGGAAGCCTAGTCTGTAAACTGCTACTCTCTGCCAGTACTGATTATGCCCTTCATGGTACTCTTGCTTGCCAACAGCCTTCCACTCATCTGGCAGTGATTCACGAGAGGTCTGTGACCAGTTTCAGCTCTAACCATGCAGGCAAAGAAGAGCTGCTGAAGGCAATGTCATCTTCTGCTCTTAGATATTTACTGTTTCTTTGATGGACAGTCTGTTATCCCCACAGAATTTCTTCTAGCTTTATTTCTGAGCTAGACGGAGACGATACGAACTTTTCCTCCCCTATGCCAGTTTAGATCAGTTCACACGTTTAAGAGATGAACAAACCTCATTAAAACAGGAGTGCCTTTCAGTTCAAGTCTAGCTCAGCACAACAAATGCCCTACCTAGCATGATTGTAATCCTTGCCAATCAGCGAGTCTTCTTCCCAAGGTCCCAGAAGAAGCAGCTTCCCCCTCAACTCCCATGGCCCCAAAGAGAAAGACAAGAAACACAAGTCCAGCAGCCTGCACCTATTTCGTACCAGACAGTCACTATGCTTTTCACATCAACTTTGCTGCTTAGCTCAGCAGAGAGCAGTGGCATTAATACAGCCAAGGCAGGTAGTATGGCAGCTGCCTTGGGCCCAGCTGTGCCTTCAGTCTTAAAAAATACCCAGATATGGTCATGATCTGCGGCAGGGTCCGTGTACCCCATACCGGAACAAAGGCACCTGCCTAGGGCGACATGATGGGTAGGGTGGGCTGGCACGTGGAAGGGGGCTGCAGGCAAGTGTGGCCGCCTCAGCACATACTGAGGAAAGCACCCACTAGAGCAGTAAAGATCTATAGAAAACTCTTTGTTGCTGTGTGGTGGCCAAGAATCCAGATTCTTGTAGCCCCATCTGCTGACCACAGGACTGACACAACCTGCCAGCACCTCTTCTTCCCCCAGGGGAGGTCCTGGAACGTGCTGTCCTTGCTGTGCCTCCTTGAGGCTGGCTTTCCTGTCCAAGCCCCAGGCACCAGCGCAGGTCTGCTGCCTCCGGCTCCTGGAATGAGGCCCAAGGTTCCCCACCTTTGAAATTTGCCGTGGGGCCCAGAGAGCTCTATTTTTTCCCACGGATAAGAGAGCTTTCCTCTTTGGATGTGTGCACAGATGCATCACATATATGTCGGTATGTAAGAAAAGTATATTTAAATAAATAGGAAAACTAAAGGCAGTATATGTGTGCCTGCACCCAAAGGAGAAAATCTCTCCCTGCCTATCAACAAAATCTCCTAAGCAAGAATGTTGGTGTGGAAAATGTTTTCCCTGAAACAGAGGAGAGGTATACTGTACATTCTAAGGGATTAATCGAGTGATTCCTTGG
Source organism: Charina bottae (assembly GCA_023362775.1). NCBI lineage: Eukaryota > Metazoa > Chordata > Lepidosauria > Squamata > Charinaidae > Charina > Charina bottae. The sequence continues at coordinate 35,052,102 of JALMGJ010000006.1, read as the reverse complement.
TTTCCCTTAACTATCTTGCTTTCTAACTTAACACCCTGGGTCCCTTCTTTTGCCTGCGTCAAGGAGGTTTACTGATTTACTTGGATTGCAACAACTTTTTTTGCCAACTGGCTTGCTTTCACAGGCTTATTAGCCAACCTGAGGATGCTGACACCAGTTTTTGGTTTGAAGGATTGCTCATGATTACTTGGCCCTCTGCGGTGGGTCATTTTTTGGGAGCTCATAGTATATACAGTAAGTTGTTTAATCAGTACATGACAACTCATTACAGCAAGTTCTTTTGCAGATGCCCAAACATCTACATGCATGCGGTTGCTTGAGATTCCTAAGCTGGTCTGTAAATCTAGTACCACCTGTACGTCTGAACCACATTTTTATGAATTCTTTGATGTGCCCTTGTAGAGTGACTTCAGCTATGTCTTAGAAAAAATAAGTCTGTACAGACTTGCTAAAAAACAAATCTGGGTGTTAGGGGAGTCACAGTGTACTTCACCACACATGCATGCAATAAACAAGAGAAAAAGAGAGCTGTTTTCAATTCAGTAGAGCTGTACTCTGAGGTCTGCTGCTGGGAAAAGTCTATTGTGTAGTTAGTGCAGGGAATTCACAGGAAAGAATTTGAGAGCGGGGAAGAGTTGCCAGTTACATTGGTCTCTTTTATCTGCATGAAAATGAACCACTTGCATTAGCAAATGCAGAATGGATATGTAAGTTTTGTCTCAGGAGGTCTGTTTTTGTGCATGTTTGAACTAGGACGCTTAAATGCATAGTTTACATCAGAGCTTTCCAAACTGTGTGTCGCGACACAAAAGTGTGTCGCCACACACAGTCTGGTGTGTCGCCACACAACCCGGAAGCGCTGATCATCATCAGCGCTTCCGGGTTTTCCCACGGCAACACACCAACTGCAGTGCGCAAAACCCGAAAGCAGCAGCAGCGCTTCCAGGTTTTCGCGCGCTGCCGCACTTCCGGGTTTTCCCGCAGTGACACACCAACGCCGGTTGGTGTGTCGCCGCAGGAAAAACTTTGGAAAGCCCTGGTTTACATAATGGGTAAAGTTGATTAGTTTTAAGCTTAGGGGGTTGGTTGGTTTATATGGCTTAGCATGTCATGGGTACCCAGGCCATTTACTTTGTTTATGGTTCAGTACTGTGTGAAAGCAGAAAATGGGTAAATTCAGTAGCCAGATTAAGTGTGTTGGCCAAATGCAATCAATTCTTGGCTGGCATATGGTTAGTGACAAGCTAAGCTTACCAAGAAACCAAAAGTACAGATGGGTATAAGATAAGATAAGATGTGGTCTGCTGTGGTATTTCTGCAGAGGCTGGGTGGTCACCCATCAGGGATGCTGCAGCTGCAAGGCCCCCGTCTTGAACCCAGGAATGGAGAAGATGCCCTCTAAGATTCTTCCTTGGGAATTTTGAAATGTTGGCAGAAAACAAACAGTCAGAGCTTCCCCCACTGTGAAACAAACAATTCTCCTTTTTCACAGGAACAAAGATCCTTGCCAGTTGAAAGCAAGCAATGTGAGTCAGAGACTGATTCAATTTAATATTGTTTATTACATTTATGCCTCCCCCACTGCTTGGTTGTTCCTGGGAGCCCAACAGGATGTACAGACTCTCATGTTTGCTCCCAACAACGTTATGAGGAAAGAGAGAGGAGGTCAAGAGTTAGTGACTGCCCGGAAGAGCACTTCATGGCAGGAGAGCGGTTTGAACTTCTGTCCTCCCAGTTGTTGCCTAACACTCTATCAACCTTGATTAAAATTAGGTAAAGTATCTCTCAAGTGGAGTTCAACTCCTAGTGACTACAAATTAGCACCTATTGAAAACATGAAGTCATAGAAGGGAACATGAAATGAGAATCCAAAACAGATCCTTTTAAGACCATTTGATATCTTTCCAACACAGAATTTTCCCATATATGTATTCAAATAGTTTACCTTATTCCTCTTTCAAACAGTCTCTTGCAAGTTGTCACCATTTTCTTGCGAGGCTGGTCTGCAGCTCATTTCCTAAGTGCCCTGAAAATTATGCAGCACTGTGCTGGACTTACTATTCAGCACCAAAGTAGATCATTGTAACATGGCTGGTTTGAATTGGGTTAACCCACTGCATAGGGGTGTATGGGTGTCCAGGGAGGGGTAGCACCTCTGGTGGAGGGGCCTGCTGTGCCCTTTCTAGGGCTGCTCGTTCACCTTCGGTCCCCACCTGCTGCTCAGCTCTCACAAGCCACACCCCGGTAAACCAGCTGGGCAGATGGGCCAAACCAGGTGAGGGTAGCCAATGGGTCTTTGAGTCTCGGTGGGATAGGGGATTTGTCTATCCCAGCGTGTGAAGTCTGGCCCTGGCAGATTGAGCAGAGGAGACTGATCAACGGTCCAACGGTCAAGAAGGCCGGCCCAGCAGGCATCGTGGAGCACTAAGAGCACAAGACACTTAGACGTCCTGGTCATCCACTGCAGCAGGAGAGGACTCCAGCCGTAACGGTTCTCCCTGCCACTGGATTAAGGTCTCTTATGCCGAGAGAGCGGGACTGCCCCTGTGCAATGGCTGTTCCACTTAAAACTCCATCATGCACAGGTTTCTGTTGTGCAATTCATCTTCATGTACAACTCATCTGCAAATCATCTCACTCCAAACCTAATTCGTTGAGCCCTGCAGTGATGGGGGAGTGGCAAAGAAACAGGTAGAGAGGACCATTGGCAGTTATAGTCACAAACGTGCATGTGGGTGGCCCTTGGACCAGTGGTCGTTTGTCTCAGTACCCGGGGCAGCAGAGATGTCAGGCAGCATCCAGGGCGACTGGGTAGCCCTCTTAGGATAGCACTGCCTACCCTCAATGTTCCACTTAATGTTGATGTTCCTACCCTGTTCCACTTAAAACTCCATTGCGCACAGGTTTCTTTTTTTTTTCTCATAAGAATTTTATTAAGTTTGAAACAAAGATAAAAACTACAAAAAAGAAAAAAAAACTAGAAAAAGAAAAAAAACCAAAAAGTGTGAAACACAGGAAAAAAGAATTTTAAAGATTACATAAATAGGTGACTTCCAACTTTCAACAAGAATATACAGCAATTTCCATAAACAATCCCTTGCTCTATATCAAACCACATTATTTCTATAAATCATCCCATTAGTACATTATAAAAATCACTAAATACAATTGCTCCTTCCCCTTATATTAAAAGAAAAAAAGAAAAAATATATGAACCTCCAAATCAACTCCCCCCCCAAAAAACATTTATTTAATTATTTATTTCCTAGCACTATTCTATATATTTCTGTCCACTATAATAAAAATATTATGAAAACATGTAAATTATCTACTTTTATAATTAATAATGCTATAACAATCTTAACCCTATTAAACCTAAAACCAGGCAATTATTTTTATACCTTATAAATCTTAAAAATCAAACAAATCTTAATAACAATCCAGTAAATCTTAATCCAAAACATTAAAGAAAAATGGAATCATACAAGCCTTAATATCAATCCAAATAAACATTCTCAAATCCTTAAATTATCTACTTTATATAATTAATAATACTATAACAATCCTAACCCTATTAAACCTAAAACCAAGCAATTATTAGTATACCTTATAAATCTTAAAAGTCAAACAAACCTTAAAAACAATCCAGTAAATCTTAATCCAGTTTTCAGCAATGTGTTCCCAGAGATACCTCTTGGTTCCAAAGTTAACTCTTCACAAGTAGGTTACTACTACCTTTTAAAATGGGAAATGAGTCCCTCCTCCTCCTCAACCAAAGGGGAAATTATGCATTATCATATATGGGTTTCAAAAGCCACACAACTATCAGGTGGAGCCAAGTAGTATTTTCTATATCTCTTTACTGCCACCTAGTGGTCAACTGGATTTTTGCAGACCACATATAGTATTTCTTTTCACATTTTTACTCTCAGATATCAAATCACAATGGAAAATCTTATGGCTGGGCCTTGGCAGTGACATGGCCCCCAAGGTATTGGCTTTCAATAAGCAATTCAAACAATGTTCATGTATGTTATTTTATTTTGTATTGACTTTCCTCAAAGGGCAACATTTGGGGAAAATGATAATACAAGTATGTAGCTATAGTGGAAACCAAACATTTCAAATAAAAAAAAAACCTGGCACATCCCTTTCTATAATTCCTTTAATAAGACAGAAATGAATTTGCTGTCTTTATATATTCCATCTACCACTAGCCACTTCCAACAGCCAAAAGTCCTAAGAGGGAGCTGCTTTTCCTTGGAGCCTTTCTCCTCCCATCCATTCTGATAAGGATAAAGAAAGTAACCCTTCAGCAGCACTCAGCAATTACCATCCCAGGCTAGTTCTCAATATCATTATTGTCAAGATAAAAATGATGGGTGACCCCATGGTCTTCCTTTTGAGCTTCCTAAAGGAAAAGCAATAGATAAATTAAGGTAGGGGATCTGCTTTGCAACATCCTGATAGGTGGTCATCCATGTTCTGCTTAAAAGCCTCTCTTTTTTTTATCTGTTCAATCATGTCCAATTCTCAGAAACTGCCTGGATAAGTCCCTGCAGTTTTCTTGGCAAGGTTTCTCAGAAGTGATTTGCCATTGCCTGCTTCCTAGGGCTGAGAGAGAGTGACTGGCCTAAGGTCACCCAGCTGGCTTTGTGGTTAAGGCGGGATTAGAACTCACGGTCTCCCGGTTTCTAGCCTCGTGCCTTCCCCACTACACCAAACTGGCTCTCATAAAAGCCTCCTAAAACATTTCTAATGTAGTTTCAAGTGCTAAGAAAATATACCATCCATACCGAATATTTCCTGTGTGCCCAAGTAAACAAATAAGCAGCAATGGCACCTTGGTGACGCTATTAAACAATGCTACAAAAAGCATATACCAATAAGTGAGGACCTTTTCTTGTGATTGTTGCCAAGTAACTTCTTCGTGCACCTTTTCCAGGACACTCACGGATCTCCTAAAGCAGCCTGGTCACAGCTCATCTGACCACTTGCCCGATGGCCATATCAGCAGTGTGCAGGTCCAGATTGGTGACAGCCTTTCTCGGGGATCTCCCACAAGTAGCAAAGGTAAAACAATCTGCCTCCCCACCTCCATGCATTCACACATGCACACACCCATATCTATGCTAAAGACAAAAGAGAGTCTTAGAATTGCAGAGATTATTCATCTGCCATAAGAGTTAGAAGGGATGCCATTTTATAATAAAATGGGATACAGGAAAGAGCACGCAGAGATTAACATGTAACATCTGTTCTAGAGAACAGGGAGTCCGAAAAGGGAATGCCATCCCTATGCTTATACCATGCTCTCCCTTCCTTCCACCTCACTGTACTAAGCGGGCAAATGGAACTTTGTGGAACTTTAACTTCTTCTTTTTAAAATTGGTATATGAAATTCCCAGACAGCAAAGCCACACTGACTTGGAATTCTGGAAATTGCCATCTCAACATATCAAAACAAAAAAGCATAAGCTTTTATAGTTCATCCATAACACAGTAGTTGTACTGCACCTGCTGGCCTTCTTGCTGTGGTTGGCATATCCACGAGTAAATGAGTACACTTTAGAAGTACTTGTCAAGGAGTGTTTGTTAGGGAAGACCTGGCAGTAGTTGTGCCCCTTAATCGCTGCATCTCTGACATTCTGGAGCAGGAGAAGGTTGGTCTTTCCTGCAGAGACATGCAGCCTATTATCATGGGAATGGGTAACAAAGTCAGTCCATGCATCCAGAGGTGACTATATTCCGGGTCCAATTTAAGGAGTTGGTCATTACCTTTAAAGCCCTACATGGCATGGGTCCAGGTTACCTGAGGGACCGTCTCACCCCCATTGCATCGACCCATCCCACCCAGTTAAGCAGAGAAGGCATGTTATGGACCTGTCCATGAAACAATGTTGATTGGCTGGGCCCAGGAAGAAAGCCTTCTCTGCCGTGGCCCCTGCCCTATGGAACACTCTTCCCCCAGAGGTGAGGTGGGCCTCAATCTCCCAGCCTTCTGGAAAGGGGTGAAGACCTGGCTCTGCCATCTCACGTGGGGCATGAGGAGAGATAACCAACCCTGGGGGTGGTTAGCACCCTGAGGATGCTCCCGTAAATCAAGAATTTTTTAACATTTATGTCTTAGATTATATTTTTTATTTAAGAAAATTGTGTTATTGTATTTTAACTTGTATTTTAACTAATATTTATTTTTGCTTTATTGTAAACCGCCCAGAGTCACTCTTTGAGTGAGATGGGCAGTGACTAAATTTGAAAAACAAATAAATAAATATATGCCAGCATGAAACTGTCTCTAGCCAAAGACCCAATTTGTCCAAATAATATATGCTTAAAATCTCTGTCTTGCTAATAAGCGGGGGGGGGGGTCTTCTTATTTACACTGTTCAAAAAGGGGTGGTGGGCTACTGTTTCCCTGGCATTCTTATTATTGTTACTCAGTTCTCTGCTGGGCAGAGCTGTCTCTTCCTTTCTCATTTGCCCATGGTATTTAAATGCCAATTTCTTATTTCCTCCCATTGCCCCTTGCCCGTCACCTCTGACCATGGTGTAACTAAAGGGGGAGTAGATGAGCATTACTTGCTTGAGGGGCTGGAGAATGTAATGTAACCTACTTAAGGTGAGCTATTTAAGTTTATACTTGCCATCCTTTTTTTTTGCCTTTAGACCAGAAGCACCTGAACAATGCTGTGGTCAACTCCTCCACAGTCTCACAGATTGGGCTTTCACACTCACACAACAATCAGCTGCAAATGACAAGTGTTTTGCCTAACCAGGCTTCAGATTATGCCAAGTATGCAACTCTCAAGGCTGTAGGTAGGTGCCATTGTGCTTGCATGTCCTGCTCGGTAAGATAGCATTGGAAAATTTGGACCGAATGCAGTGAGAACTGGAACACTGCCTTAATGTTTGGGGCTGAAGCTCCCTGTCTTCACGCTCGCCCCCATTGCAGCGCACAAGATGACATCACCTCATTGTTGTTGACATTCCACTCTGCTGAGTTGTAGCTGCTGAATTTCACTAATGTCAGAGAGGATTTGATGAGGTGGGAAGGAAAGGACAACCCTGATTACAGGGGAAGAAAAAACAACAGCTAGAACTAAACATGTAACAATTTTAGAGACATGAAAAGGCTTGAACAGGGCAAAGAGTGTGTGCCTGTTATCCTTACTGCAGTGGGGGTGTTGAATACACAGGAAATGACTAAGAGGTACTCCCAGTTATACTTAATGTTTATTAGCTGCTCTTTAGCACATATTAATCATTACATTATGCACCTGTACATGTGGGTTTTCTCCTCCCTCTTTGGATGAGTTTTGCACAATCTAAGCAATGAGTGGCTAAGCCATGGCACACCTGCCATGAGTAGCTCGGGCTGTAGCTGGCCGTCATATTTCTGGAAATAAGTTGAAGGGCTTAATTATTGGTTAAATTAATTATAACAGTCTTAACCCACTTGTGACACTAACAAGAGAGGCAAACAGCAAAAAAAGCGGAGGAACTAGGGAGGGTAGCCATCAGGAAAGCCACCAGAATCTCTATCAACTTAAGAATTGTTTTTCATTCCCTCCCCACCCCACGCCATATGTTCCCCTGTAGAAAGTGCCCCAGAAGAATTCTACAAGAGGTTTCCCATGATGGAGATGCCATCATCAGGCACCTTGTCATTTTCTCCACTGACGCTGCATCAGAATGATTTCCCACCTTTTCCAGATGGCGGTGCCCTCATTGGCTTGGGGACACCAGGACAGAAGACTAAAGTGATGAAACCCAGTGCAGGCAGCCCTGTCTTCAAAGGGGGCTGGGATCACAGCCATCCTGAATTTCGGCGACAAGCTTATGCCACCAGGCGTCAGTTCAGTATTGAGAAGCTGCCTGAGGTGTTCAGCCAAACACCCACTCACTATGCCCAGCAACAACGGCTCTTTTCCACTAATAGCAAGACTGAGGTCACTGTCTAGGATGGATTTGTTGTTCATTCCTATATTCTCCCCTCTGAAGCAATTGGTGGAGTGGGGCCTGACAGCCTGGAATGGAGTTGCTTCCCTCAATGTGTCACTGCTAGGATCTGGGAGGAAACATAGAAGATATAAAGAAAAGCAGAATGCGTGCCAGAACTGATGGTAGTCTACAATTGTAACAGAACTCATATTTTCAATGAGGCAATCTGTCTTCTGACAAAACTTGGTTCGCATGCATGGTGAAACCAGCATGCCTATACTACCCCACTGTTTGATGCACTGCTGTTGTTTCTAATTCACCTTTTCGTCATATCACACTCATACCAGAATCATCAAGATCAACAGGAAGCCTTCAGGACTCCACTACTGTTCTGCATGGAAGCGCATCCAAAGAGGGAATAATATGTTTCCTCCCTTCCCACTCCCCCAGTGAGAACAGCCATCAATAGTCCAACAAAAGTCAAAAATAACTCATGCAATAATTAACCAGTACCTTGTGTTTGGACATTTGCCCTATACTACATTTCTTCTCAAGTTCCTGTGTGGTTAAATTTCTGGGGGAAAACAAAATAAAGGCAGGATATAAATGTAATAATAAATAAATAAAAATAGATAAACAGTCTGAAAGGGAAGCACTAAGGATTAGAAGAAAATGTACATCATTTCCTTCACTCTTAGCTTCACTTTTTTCTTTCTGTAGCATTTGGTTTAATGGTATTTGTTAATGAGTCATTTTGGTTTTTTGCATATAAATATTCTATGCAACAAACATTGTTTGCATTCCCTTGATACTATGGGTCTCAAGTGGATTACTTTAGAGGGTTGAAAAGATCTGTGTCAGAACATAGCATAGAATTCCCAACAAATTATGAGATTCATGTAAAGTATTTGACAAGATGATAATGGAATACTGTCACGAAAGGCATGCAAGCGTGCAATTGTGTGAATGAACATATGTACAAACATATATTTGTAACACCATGTGTTATTCCCCATTGCCCATATGTAAACATTTCTTTATTAGTTTTACAGTAACGAAATCAAAATGAGGAAGTTGGTATTTCAGCCACCACACTTCATTTTATTTCACACTTCATACTAAATAATCACCCTGGCTCTTTCCATTGCGTTTTTTTAACAATCTTTGGACCATCAGATCAGATACAACATGCTCTACTACTTAGTTGGTGTGTCATTGGAATTGTAGGCATCTTCTAGTGGGGGAAAAATCTTATTTTTAAATTGAGTTCCTGCTATTAAAATATACAAATGCTGATTTTCCCTGTGATGCAACCAAGGGGTACTTGTGGCAGATGCCAACCAAGAGAAGCGGCGGCACGTTGACTTAAATTCAGCCACTGTTCAATCACTTCTGCTTCTTAATATTGTTCCAAGCTCTCACTGCAAACAGACTCGTGTCACTAGGAATTTTACTTCATCACATGACTGAATCATTGTGGATTTCCATTTTCTTTCCAAACAACAAAACACCATCTCATATTTTCATAACACAGCTGCTATTTTAGAATTATTGCCACATGGAATTGAAGTTTTAATTTGTATTTTAGACTATACTGCTGTATATGTGCATCATCTATGTGACACAAAAGTGTCTAAAGGCTTCTGATCTTTATTATTATTACCTATTTTTATAGTTGTGTATGTTAATAATACTAAGGCATGTGTACAATTGTACCAAAATCCTGATCAGCAATAATATAAAGCCAGAATTGGCAGCCCCTTCAAACAACTATCTCTCAACAAGCTGAGGTAAAAGTTTCTAACAAGTTAAACTTCTATGCAGACCAGGTGATAAGGAGACCACATCATCAGCACCAGCTCTATCCGCAGATGGGGGAGGGGGGAAGCAAGGGTGGCAATGTGTTGGTTGACCAAGTCCTCTAGGACAGTGTTTCTCAACCTTGGCAGCTTGAAGATGGGGGGACTTCAACTCCCAGAATTCCCCAGCCAGCAAGGCTGGCTGGGGAATTCTGGGAGTTGAAGTCCACCCATCTTCAAGCTGCCAAGGTTGAGAAACACTGCTCTAGGACACAGGCACTCTTCTGCAATGTGGAATCTAGTCTGCTCTTAAGAGCAGGGAAAGGCTCTGTTCTGTCATACCAACATTGAAACAAGATTCACCTGCTAGTCCAGACCTGTTCAATTCATGAAAAATGAACAGGTGGGGGGAGTTGAGCAGAGAGACATCTTGTCCCCCCCCACCTTGGGCAATATGGTAGAATTAGTGTTAAATGTAACACTTACAGGCAGAAATCCCAGAAAGGGAGTAAATATATTTGGGGATGAATGGCAAGGGCCCAGCAGCTTACAACAGTAACAAAACCTACAGAAATACTAAACCACAGTAAATTCCAGCTCAATCCATGACAACATAATGAAATAGAAAATAAATACTAAATATATAATAATGTAAATTATGGTGGGGTCCCTGCAGAAGAGTTCATTAACTGCCTTCCAGAAGGCCACAACCATGGGGGCCAATCTAACTTTTAGGGGGAGGCTGTTCCATAGAACTGGTTCAATGAGAGAAAAACTTTATTTCCTGGCTTCAATCACCTCATCTCACAGAAATGGGGAACTAGTAGCTTTTCCTGGGAGGATCACCTCAGACAGATTGGCTCATGTTGGACTAGATAGTCCTGTACATAAATCACTGCTTCAACTTTAGTTATTTGTAGTACTGTATCTGTCAACATCCTTGAGAAGTCATCTGCTTTATTCTGGCTTTTGATGAATGGAATAGTTAAAAGACATTCTGACTTATCTCATAGGTTTTTGTGCACAACCTCTTAATAGACAAAAGGGAGGGAGAGTAAAAGGTCTTTGCCATTTGTAGGTTCAAAAGATCTCCAGATTTGTGAAGTAATTGTTTGCAGCCAGTTTAACAGCCATGACAAGTTGTTCTTTCCTAGGCAAACATTACTGTTTATGGTTGAACCAAGCATTAAGACATGGGGATTTATACAAGATCCAGGAAATATGCTACTCTAGATAATTTATAAGGAAGTCTCATTTTATGCCCATCAGAGAAAGTAACTTCTGTTAAATTGACTTCCCAAACTTTCTTCCTTTCTCTGCCGACAGTGTCCTCTCTGGATAGCCCAGCAATAAACTTAGAAACAAAGGAGGTGATGGGTTAGCTTAAACAAACACATTTATATTAAAAAAAAAGATTTGAAAAACTTACGAACATTGTATTGCAGTCTCAAACCAAAATACAAACTAAAGCACAGTCATAGAACACAGGTTAATATAAATATAGTAATAAAAATGAGTATTCTGATACTTAAAAAAAACTTAACTCAAAAATTACATGACTGATTCTGATCAACCCTGTAGAGATTACAAGAATGCCACAATTGTTCATCTAAGTAACTAGCTTTGGAGTCTCTGATAAGACCTGTTGAATACAAAACCCATCTGGGTGGCTTGGAAATTTTTTCACAGAGGCTGAATTAGCCTTCTCCAAGAGCCAGAATAAAATTTGCAAGGTAAAAGACATATTCTTTTATAACAGTCTCACCTGATTTGCATTCAAGCAAGCTCTAGAAAAAAAATCCATCAATACTTGGGGTGAGTGAGGATGAATAGATAGAACTTTGAAATTTGACTTAGGTTATTTTGTAACTCTATACGCTGTATCTTCTATACCTACAAAGATCAGAATCGTGCAAGCCATGGTATTCCCTGTGCCACTCTATGTAAGCGAAAGTTGGACTTCAAAGAAGCAGGATAGGAAGAGTATTGATGCTTTTGAATTTTGGTGTTGGAGAAGACTCTTGCTTATACTGTGGACAGCCAAGAAAACAAACCGATGGATCATTGAACAAATCAACCCAGAGTTCTCACTTGAGGCACAAGTAACCAGGCTCAAATTGTCCTACTAAGGACACGTTATGCGAAGACCCAGCTCTCTGGAAAAGACTCTAATGCTGGGAAAGGTGGAAGGAAAAGGAAGAAGAGGACAACCAACAACAAGGTGGATGGACTCAGTTGCAGTGCAATGAGTACACTGTTCGGAGACTTGAAAGAACAGGTTAGGGATAGATTGTCATGGAGAAAATCTATCTATGTGGTCACTAGAAAACGACTTGAAGGCACATAATCAATTTTAAATATGCTATATCTGCTGTTTGATTATATCTTTTACCTTCTCAAATCCTAATGTTAATAGTCGCTCCAGCAAAAGGCCATAAGAAAGCTGCCATTTGCTTGTGATGCTCTTCCATCACACTGACCACAGTATATAGCGATATTAAGAGAGCAGCCCGTTTGGAGACAAGTTAAGTCTTAGCTAAGCAAATTAAATATCTAGTCAAATGTTGGGTTTGATTCTCAGCAGTCCAACTTCCAATCTCAGAGCTGTATTAGAGACACACCTAGGGGTTAGAGTTCTTTAAAAGACTCTGTTTTTTTAGGCTGAAAGGCCTAACTGCATCCCGTATAATAATTCTGCATCTAGTGGCATCATATTATTGCTGTGGCATATTTGGAGAGCCACAAAATTATGCCACCTTCAGTTGCCAAGACTTCTGTAATTTAAATCCCCATTTCCCTTTTTTAAAATATAATTTTATTAAAAATTACAACTGCAAAGATAAAAACTAATACAAACTAAAAAAAAAGAATAAAAAGAAAAATAGAAGGTGCAGAAAAGAAAAAATAGAACAAAAATAGAAAAGAAAAAATAAGAATATAGTAAAGAAAAAGAAAAGAAATGATGTCCCCATTCATCACAAGTATAAACAATTTTAGTAACTTATCACCTTCTCTTAAAATACATGGGATCTTCTCTTCCCATATCCCATCTCTTATATATAAACAAATCCTTAAAGCCTCGTTGTTTCAGTCCTGATCAGCAAAAGTCCATTAAGAGTTACCAGAGATAACAACGTATCCATTTTAACCTTGATCAAATAAACTAACTTTATATTCCTCCTTTTACTTCTAACAATCTTGATCTTTAGTCCCTTCAAATAATGTCCTAGAACTTGATTTCTTTTCATTTTTAATTTATCCCTTCTCACAAAATTCTTCAAAGCTTTAACAAGCCTCTTTGCAAATATAGGAAAATTATCCAGGGCACTCTTGGCTTGTTATTTGTATATCCCTTTTAATTATTAAGACATCAGCTGGTTTCTTTTGTATGTCCAGTGTAGCATCTTGTTCCATGTAATTCTTGTAGCCTGTCATTTTTAAATCCACTTTCAAATCAGTCTTAATCTTGTCATGTAAAACTTGTTCCTCTTTCATAACATCTAAAAGATGTTAACACAGTCTATGTATAGAGGCAGACACTCTTAAAATTAACTTCTAGGTCCATTGTTCAAAAATATCCTTCAGTATGTCCAATGTTAAAATATTTTGCTTCATTCTGTATTAGTAAGTCAAATTTAAAGGTATTCTTTTCCTTTAATTGTAATCTTTACTTCCTTCTGGTCCCCTCTAGTATCCAACCTTCAAGGTCTCATCCTATCATGTTATTTTTAAAGAAAATCCAAAACAAAAGCATTTTCCCATGGGAAGGATTCTTGTAATTAATTCCAAAATATTATTTCAAATCCATCTGAACCCTTAGTCTGTTTGTAACTTTCCAAAATCAAAGTTCTAATCACCCTTTTGCTTTTTATTCCAAAAAAAAAAAATTTTTTTTAAGTCTTTAAACTTGAATTTATAACTTGTTTAGCTAAGGATTGAAGGAAACTCACCCAGTGTTTTCAGAGTTGTCATCCAAAGTTTCCTAATAGCTAAAAAGCCCTTAACAAGCAATTCCCAAAAGTAATTAGAAAAGTATGCGAACCCAGTGTCCTTAGAGGCACCGACCACGGTTTGAGCTAAGATGGCTTTTCCTTGTCTCCCAGAGCTCTAAACCTGTGGAGACTACTGCCTTGTGGTCTACTTACAAGGAGCAGCTGTCTGGAGCACTTGTGGGCGATCTCAAGTCCTCTCCTTGTCCGGAGTAGAATTACGAAGAGCCGGCTCTTCATTCTGCCGCGGTCGTCACTTCAGTTCGACATTTCTTCCCTGGAAGTTACCCCTTTTTCCTTTTCAATATTGTAAGGGAAAGTCTGTAAGCAGCTACTAGCTGCTTACAGACTCTTTCCTGGGCCCCTGAATACAGTTACTTTAGCACCCCATTTATCTTTAACTTCATTAAGATGGAGATTCCTTGATCCTCGTGTTAACTGCCTAGTGATACAGTGGGGATGTAATTTTCCTGATAAAAGAGGAATTTGCAAATTGCCATCCTCTTTCAGGCTCTGACAAGTCCATGACAGCTTCTCTGTCAATGGTAAGGAGGCTGTTTGTTTGCCTGAAAATTGAGGAATGTGATCAAGGGACCAGGATATGAATCTCTCTCGACCTCTGAACATAATGTATAACTCCCATGCCCCACAGGTATGCAGCAAGCCAGCTGGGACATACCAAAATTGGAAGAATGACAAGAGTTTTATCAGCTACAATTGGCTGTTGCCAGAGCATTTTCTTCTTTTTCAAGGGGGTCTTGTAATCCGTTTTTCCTTAATCATGACACAGTTGTTGGTAATTGTAGGTTTTATTTTGTGGCAAATAAAAGTGTCATATAGTGCTTTTTTTGGCAGCCACACAGTCCTGGACAAACCATTTCTTAAAGTTATGCTAAAGCAGCTTGGTGTTTAAACGCGTGTTTCTGAATAAATATTTCATATAGATTAAATAACTTGCTAAATTGTATATAGAGAGGAAGCAATTATGTTTGCTCCAGTTGTTTTTTATACAACATAGAAGCCCTTCAAAAACAGGCATAACTAATAAAGCAGCTAAAGTCCTTCCTCTGTTTAGAGCCCCACACTTTATTTTCTTCATGTGATTTTTGCTAATCTTCATTATAGTTTCCCATGAAATCTCTTCTTAGTTACTCCAAGACTGTGGTTGTTTTATATTTCATTTTAAAAGCTTTAAGGCAGATGTTAGATATAGTACAAAATGCATGTAATATATACAACAATCTCCACTAATATAAATGTCCCTTCATCCTTTCACAGAGGACTTTTAGCTCCTGTCAGCCTCCTTCCTCTTCCCACACCCCCATTTCTCCCCATTAAATTGACATATTCTGGATGTCATTTTTGTGTTTTATTTATACTCCTAAAAGAACATAAGCCCAGCAACAAAGGGGGAAACGTATGATTAAACATGGAAGGCCACTAGCAGGCAAATTAAATGGAAAGAATGAGGAGCATTCATACAGAGGAACTAATCTCACGTATATGCCATTTGCCCATCATGCTGTTGGCAAATGTTCAGGCTGGGATGTTCTGAGAACCAACATACATTTCTAGCAGCTCGTTTGAGAATGTTGAATGGTGGCTCTATTGAATTCAGGAGCACTATTTTGCTATGGCATTTCTGCCCTCTGCTGGTCAACAGAGAAGGAAAATACAGAAAAACCTGTCCCTTCTATTGCGTGTTAGTTAGTCAGTTGTGAATACGGAGAACAAGGAAATCAGTATTACCTTTGAATTCCCAAATTCACTGAAGCCAGGGCATGGTGCTCTTTCTAATTTCCTCTTGATCATGTTCCTGAATAGCTTCAAGGAAAGACAAGCATTTACCACCACCACCACCCCGTTTCCAAACTACAGCTAGAACACAGGAAAGGTCCTCAGTTCCCCTATCCCTGCCTAAATATGCTGGAAATTAATCTTGTGTATCTATTTCTCTCTCTCTCTACTGGAATCATACCTCCAAAAAAATAGAGCAGGACCAGGAAAAAGTATGTGTTAATGTGAGGGTTTTTTGTTTTCCAAGGACTGAACACACCACAGCGTAGAAGGTAACTGGACACAATGCTTTATTGTAGCGCACACCTTCCCCAATAACAGGCTGTTGCCCTGGGTTAACTCCACCCTCCTCGGCTTTGCAAGTTGATGTAGCCATGTAATTAAGTCTTTGATGCTTCAATCTTACAACTGGTAGAAGTCTTAAAGTTTGTAAAGTGGTATACAAACTTTCCCTCCCTCCAAAAGTTCTTGCACTTGTTGGGACTAGGTGCTGCCTCGGCATGGTTGCTCCTATTCTAGTTGCTGCCAAGCTCCAAGTTCTTCTCCTAAGCAGTGTTGCTGCTGAGCCCCCCAGCCAAGCTCCCAAGCCAAGCTCCAGGCAGGAATCACACCACAATGGGCTGCTTACCGAGTTTGTGGTCCTGGCAGTTGACCGACAGCCGTTTGCCTGTAACGGTCATAAAAGCCCCATCATCGCTTCCCTCTTCCTCGTCTGCTTCCCGTCTTCTCCGTATCGCCTTTTCTCCTAGACACCCACCCTTTTGTAGGCCAAGGGCCTGGGTGAGGTGAGGCTGCCTATGGATGTCAGGGGGTGACTCATTTAGCCACACCAGCGTGGATGCTTGTGAGCCCACTGCTTTCCTCAGCAAACTACAAGTTTGTGCGAGGGGGAATTGAGCCCAGCTGCTTTTCCCAATGCAGACAGCAGCCTCAGCTTCCCTCCTCTCTTCCTCACAATTAATTGTATTATTATAACTAATTGAAATGAATTGCTTATTAAATAAGAAACCTCATGTACAAAATTAATGATCCTTATATTTATTTATTTATCATATTTATATCCCGCCCATTTCCCTCACAAGGTTTATATGTATAAACCAGTCCCTCTCTCACACACATATAGAGAAACATATAAATATATACATACATCCCGCTTCCTCCTACTAGCAGAAACAGCAGAGAAGAAAAATGGAAATGGGATAAAAGGAAGGGAAGAAAAAGTAGGAACTGAGCTGGCTGGAGATGAGGTGAGGATTAGAGCCAGAGACAACTGGAGAGGCAAGGAAATAAATTCAGGCTAACAGCCCCATCACAATTAACAGCTAATCTTCAAAGGCATCCATGCTTTGCAGCAGTAATGTCCATGCCACTTGCACCTTGACCTTTGATGTCTATTCATATTAGTGAATGTAAGATTACCCTTCACCTCAAATCCACAATACTTTTTTACAATATATTTCTATTGGTAAACAGGTTTATGCATTTTTGCCATAGTTCTCTCAAATATTTTCTGTTCCAAATCCTTCTGAACTGTTGGAAAAACAATGAAGTCCATCACTAGGCACCACGGCATTCTGATGTTGCTTAGGATCATTATTATTTATATATTGCAATCAATGCACAAATACCTTTCGTTGGAGACAGTTTTTAGAAATTTTTATTTTATTTTGTTTATTTATTTATTTTCTATCCCCCCTTTATTATTTTTATAAATAACTCAAGGCGGTGAACATACCTAATACTCCTTCCTTCTCCTATTTTCCCCACAACAGCAACCTTGTGAGGTGAGTTGGGCTGAGAGGGAGGGAGTGGCCCAAGGTCACCCAGCCGGCTTTCAGGCCTAAGGCGGGACTAGAACTCAGGCTCCTGGTTTCTAGCCTGATGCCTTAATGTTGCACATGAAGATGGTGATGGAGGATTTTTTCCTTCTATATAACTCATTTTAAAGAAACTTTATTAATAGCAACATCAGACCCTGAGTTAAATTTTGTCTTTATTAGATAAATTACATAATGATCCATACCAAAAGGTCACAACTGGGAATAACAGAAACTCTCATCCCCTGACATCACCACCAGCTACATCTTCTTCTATCAAAGCATTTCTATTTTTAATTTTATTGGGATAAAAAGACACTTTTCATATCATGTAAAAACAGAAAAGTTACATTATATACACAAAACATATATAGGGATAGATTAGGAGGCAACAGACCCATAAATATTTGAAGTGTATAAAACTGCCAAAAATATGTGGGAAGATAGGAAGATTTCTTTGTAGAGATCACATCTATGCAATTATAATTTAAACAAGATAGAAACCTCATCCTTACCACTGCGCAATATGAAGTTTTTACATTGTAATGCCCACTTGGCTGTAGCATTCACTGCTCTTTTAACAAAACTAACTTGCTTTCAATGCTTCAAATTCATGAAACCATGAGATGTCCAGAAAGAGATGCATTCCAATATACAGAAATTAATTTGAATTTTTTACAAATTAATTATACTGAATTATTTGCCCTGAGCGCACCCAGATGGAAGCATTTGCAAGTTCAAGCCTACTTAATCATTCTAACTCTTGCAGTTCACACAGTCTTTGTGTTAATCCCAGGCTGATTACTTTGTCTTATAAAAAACCAGCAAGATTGGCATGGGTGTAACAGCAGTTGGGGGCCTAAATTAGCAATGACCTCTCATCAACTCAGCCCCAATAAAGTACTTTGCACTAAGGTTATTATCTTTCCTCTTTGGCTGCTATCTGCACTGAGAATGCCATCATTAAGAATCTGTCTTAGTGAAGGGGATGGTACTCTACTCAGCCTGCCAATTTAAACAAGTGCCTCTGAATTAGCAGTGCATCTGAGACATTTATTCTGGCTACCCAGGTTTACAAAGGAAGCAGTCAAAATTACAGTGTACTGTAAGAAACAGAAACTCAGATACACTTCCATCAAGGAACCCAATGGTAACAAAACCATTTTCAAATAGCACGGTCCAAGATTAAATTTCACCATGTGCCAGAATGGGGCAGGATATACAAACCAAACACATCCACTCACACATATTAGGGAGAAACAGGAAACTTGCATTAAATCAAACTTTTAAATTGTAATACATGCAGGTTGACTGAGAACACATCTTCCAAGATGTAAGGCAAGGCCTTACTGTGGAATCCGTTTCTGGCTAACTATGGTAGTTTTAAAAATCTGTCATCAACATGATTTGCATCTCTTATTGAGGTGTGTTTGGACTGTGAATTTCCAAAGAGAACAACCCTAAATTGCTTTTCTGTATATTTGCCATTTAATAGGAACTGCTATAGAAATTTAGATCAATACAATGAAAGACTTAGCAAAAAAGAGTGAACAAAGGCAGTAAGTAGAAGAAAAACATGGTTTGTGGGACTCAGAGCTCCATATAATATAAAATCTTGTTTGTTATTCTGCCAAAGGAGATTGAGCTATATTTTGTTTCCTTCAACACCAAAATACTACATCTATACTAGACATATACACTTTTTAAAAAGTATAACTGTCACAGTGCTCCCAAAAAATTATGTGAAAGAACATAGAGCAAGGATCACTTCAGTTGGTAGTATAGCCACTTTACTACCAATTGGTGAACATGGATGTAATTTTCACTACTAGTTGGTGATCTTACATGGATATAAATAGCTTAGAAAAAAGGATTTTCCATATTTTTTGAGGGTCAAGCTAGAGGACTATCCACATGATTTCAAAGTGTGGATAGGCTGGCTACCTCTTTGTGTATAAGAAGCAGGCATCCAAATCAGGGTCATGGGGAGGGACATTTTATCCTTGTCCAAGTTTCATCCCTTTCCAAAGTGGTGGAGGGTGGGATTTCTATCAGCAAAACAATTCTGGAAGAGAATGTTAATGCCCTACCCCTTACCTTCAGTCCTAATTGAGATCAGGAAGCCTGCATCTTAAAAAAAATGCAACGAGATATAACTTGTCTAACCGTTTTTTTTAAAATTAGAGTTTTTAGTTGTATTTACTTTTCCCTGTTTTTCCTATCAGGCAGAATATATAAAAGGAAGATTCAATTCCTAACTTTACAATGATGCTATAGGTCAGTCTTCTACAACCTGCTGATTCAGATGGTAAACTATAGTTCGAATCGTACTGGCTGGGCATCAGTTTAAGAAAGACTACAGGCTGAAAGAAGGAAGATTCAGAATGAAAGAGGAAAGGTATGAGACAAAAAGAAACGGGAGATTTAACTGTAGTCTTCTACAGATTGCAAAGTTATAAGACATAAGTAACCGTAACCCAAATTGCATAAAAACCATAATGCACTTCTCTAGAGAACTGGCCTGACCTTGGAAAGCTTCCACTTTATAGGAAGGTACCAGTAAAATAGGACAAAGCTGCACTGAGGACAAGAGAACTTAAACTCAAGAGCCATTGCAGATGCCAGCAAATGAGAGTTCAGAACCATTTTTTTTGCTTTTCACTAGCTCCTTGCCCAAAATATTTTTTCAGTATAGATTGTTTTGTAAAAAGAGAGAATGAGAGAGAAAAGCAAATCCCTCTTTCAAAGATATCCAAGTTACCCCAGTCCAAGATATCAGTCTCTGCCAGGGGAAAAAGTCACTTTCTAGCACCAGCATGAACATTTTTTTTTGCCTGGAAGCAAATAATTTGCCACTTGCTATACACCAAGTCCCTGTCCCTTATTAGTATAATGAAACTTCCACAGCTTTAATCTGGAAGAGTTTTTAAGAAAAAGAGAAGGGAATGGGACAAGAATTCAATTCAACGTCTGATGAGACTACTCCTCTAAGGTTAGGAAGCAGCAATAGCTGTGCCACCACTTAGTTTCACAATCATCTGCTGACAGTCATTGCAGGAACGCATGTCGCCAACTTTCTCCAGTGTGCGAGCTGCTTCTGCCAGCAGGATAGCACGCTGGCCCGGAGATGACAGAAAAGACAGGGGGAGGTAGCGGCAGGCTAACAGAATGGCTGTAGCTCGTTCTCTCTGCCCAGGAAGAACATCCAACTCACCTAAATATGAAAACAAAAGTCTAACAGTAAAAATCTTACTAATGAATATATAATAAACCTTTATAGGCAATAAATGCATTGTAGAAGTTACTGAAATAATAAACACACTGTGGTAAGTAGACAACAATTTGTCTGGCTGCAAGAAAAGAAAAAGGTTGGTCCTGTTTAACTACATAAAAAGCATTTCCCAACACTGCAACAGCAAAACCTGAGAATCCCAGGTTTTATCTGTCAGTAATACCAGATTTAAATGCAACACACCCTGAAGTTACATAACAGCAAGGCAGAAGAACATGCACAGAATGCATACAGGTAGGTCACGATTAGTGTGAGCACAAATAGTGCAAAATTCAATTTTAGTGCAATTTATAAATTGATACCAGGTCACATTTAATGCGACCCAAAATTCAGTTAGTGTGAGGCTAGTGCACATGCGGTTGAAGCTAGTGCATGCAGAGTTGCCATTGGGGTTTTAGACGCTAATTGCTATTTGTACAAAATGGAGAAAAAGAAGGTTCCATTTGAGGAAAGCTCGAAAAAGAAGAGGATCCTTTAGAAGAACTACAGCAGAATACAGGAGATAGCAGGTACGCTTTGGATATGGGTTTATATTATTTTACTGTTATACAGCATTTCATTAATAAACATATAAAAATTATGTTTAAAATTTTCAATTGCCTATTTCCATCAAGCTGGAACCAATTACCCTATTTTTCATAGAAATATCACTTCAAATAGTGCAAATTTGAATAATGCAACCATTTTGTGGAATTCATTAACCGCATTAATCAAGACCTACCTGTACATCAAAATCTCAACAAACCATCAATCTTCTTTGCACCACTCTTTCAGTCTCTTGCCAATAAGAGAACTAGATCCTGAATAGCTCCTCCATGAACCACATGGTCAATTTATGCACTTCTGCACTTATTCACTCTTCTGTTCCCAAGCACCCCATTACACCATCTCACCCAGCCAAAAATGCCATTGCATGCAATTGGTACAGGAGCTACTCTTGGCTAAGGCTGGATGTGTGTGTAATTGAGTCCTTGAGAACCAAGAGCTTTGTTTGGGCACAGAACAAAGCAGCATGTGCCAAAACAAAGCCGTCAGTTTATCTATATTTTGTTCTGGGTGTGAAATACCAAAAATGGTTGTTATGCACTCAGAATAGTTCAGGTTTGAAGCATTTGGTGCCCCTTACCTACAACTCTCAGAGAACTCGTAGGTAAACCAGAAACTAGGACCCCCCAAACTGAGATCAGCCAACACCCCAAATGTAGCAGCCTTGTCCTGTTAATAAAGCACTTTTACAATTGGGCATAACCCACAGAACCATTAACAATCTTTTTGTTGTTGTTGCTCTAATATGTTTTCTTTAAATATGTGAATTCTTAAAATCCATGAAGGAAGAGATGCTTCCCATTATCAGTTCCCACCTCTCTAAATCATAGGAACAGCTTGCCCCACCATATCCCCCCCTGTTCAGGAGACAAGAAAGAGAACCTCTAGCACAAGAACCTACTGACCTTGCTTGGTACTCTGGGGGGTCCGACGTCTGAGACTATGCTCAAGCAGCTGGTGAGTACGTGTAGGGCTGGCTCCCGCCATCAAGCGCACAGTGGCCTCATGCAGAAAAACCTAGAAAAGTAGAAAAAGTTTGAGATGCTGTGGAGAGGTCTTTAAACAGACTTGAAACAATCACTGCTCTTCTTATAGATTGGCCAGATGTCCAAAATTATGGTGGCATTTTACAGATTTTAAAGTTTGTCCTTTATCCACATCCACCCTCTGGCAGATTCACCTACTGTCTGTCTTTTGTATCTGCTCTGCTTGTTTTCCCTCCCACAGAACTACCATAGCTGAGCTGCAAAAACCTGGACAAATACTAAAGGGTGGCAGAGTCTGAATGTTCTGTAGATCTTTGCTGACATCTAGTGGTCATTAAAATTATGCAGCCTATATATTATTGCAGCCCAACTCTCCCATGGCAGAGGGCATGAGGCAGGTGCAAGGCTGACTTAGCTGGCCTCTAAGGAGTCCATGCTGAGAAGGCAGAAGGATCTGGGTGGGGAGTGGGGGAGGCAAAATAAATGGTCAGCCCTACAGCAAGCTTCTTAAACCACTGTCCTCCTTTCTTAGAGAATTTTAATGGCCACCCTATCCTCTTAGCTGCTTTCTGCTTGTTTTTTTTGATGTTATTGTTTCCCTCACAAACCAATGTAGAAAAAGTAGAAAGCTAGGAAATTCTCAATTTATATCACAACTATATTACAAAAATGGCCCTATGGTGAACAAAGCATGTGCACACACACACAAATATAGTTACAGAATTGTTTTAAGGATGTAAAATAATGTAAAATATTTGAACTTTCAGAAATCATCATCATCATTACAAAGCTTACACTAGTAGAAGTATATCCAGAAGAAAACCCATAATAATCACCACTGCAAAGACACTGCTAAAATGTTTACGAAACAGATTCTGGTCAGAGCAATTTGTTCTTCTGGCCTACAATAGCATGCAGGCACTCAGGGAAAAACTAATAAGCAAATATGCAAAAGTCAACATTTTCTCCCTCTTAAGTTCTCTCAATACCATCCACAGACTCTTACCTTTCTTTTT
Organism: Charina bottae; assembly: GCA_023362775.1. Taxonomy (NCBI): domain Eukaryota; kingdom Metazoa; phylum Chordata; class Lepidosauria; order Squamata; family Charinaidae; genus Charina; species Charina bottae. The sequence continues at coordinate 35,028,916 of JALMGJ010000006.1, read as the reverse complement.
TTATATATATAATTTTTATTAAAGAAATTTTTCACAAAGTTAAAAGATAAACGCAAAGAAATATAAAAGAAAAATAAGATAAAGTGTTGAAAACAATAGAAAGCGAGAAAGAAAAAGAAAAGAAATACTTAAAGAAGCCACTTCCGATCTTCTTTACAGCAGTTATAGACATACTTAATACCATTTCCCTCCCTTCAAGATTATGTAACATAGTTCCCTTCTCCCCATATATAGCCCTTTTCAATCGGTAAATCCAGAAATCACCAGTTCATTTTTATCCATTTTCAGCAAAAAGTCCATAAAGGGTTTCCAATCTTACAGATTCTTACCTTTCGATAAGCAAGCCTGAAGCTATTTGCTAGTTTTCGCAGGCTGCCAAGATCACGCTGGAATCCAGTCAGCTCAGAAGCAGAAGCATGGTGGGTGTCTCCCAGGGCTAGGCTAGAGTTTGTCTGTTTCTGCCACAGAGTGGTACGGAGAGACAACAGTAGATCACAGGCCAGCAGCTGGATCATCTGAAGGGACAGAGCCTCATTCAATGGCAAGAATACCAAAATATTCAAACATCAATAATGGCTGGGGTGGGGTGGGGAGGCAGCAACTCTGCTGGTGGTCACAGTCAAAGTTCTGGACAACCACATGTGGCCCAGGAATCCGAAAAGCCATGTCCAAGTTATCAGAATGCACAATACTTTTTAATAATAGACATCATTATTACTATATACTTACATGTTATTATATTGTATAAATATATTATATTTATTATAAAAACTAAACGATGAACAGAAATAAAGAAGTATCAATTAAATTAGAATAGATAAAAAAACAAGCAGCTACATTAAAAACTTAGGCAACTCTAACTCTAAGGGAGTTAAACAATATCTTTACAAGAGGGATGTGGTGGCTCAGCGGGTAAGACGCCAGGCTTGTCGATCGGAAGATCGCAAGTTCGGAGGTTCGAATCCCTAGCCCCGCGTGACGGAGTGAGCTCCCGCACTATCCCCAGCTCTTGCCAACCTAGCAATTCAAAAGCATGCAAATGCAAGTAGATTAATAGCGTTCCGCGTGCGTCATGCCAGCCACATGACCATGGAAGCATCTTCGGACAACGCTGGCTCTTCGGCTAAGAAACGGAGATGAGCACCGGCCCCTAGAGTCGGACACGACTGCACAAATGTGCAGGGGGAACCTTTACCTTTACAAGAACAGTAACAGATAAAATAGACCCTATAAAACCTACTAACAATATATAACTACTTAAATCAAGTAAAACTAAGCAATATGCAACATAAAAATCAGAGAGGCCTTTCACCAGGGTCAGTCCTGAAGCCCCAATCAGAGGAGCACCCCTTTTCCTCAGAATCCAACAAAAAAGATTCAAGCTCAGATTTAAAGGGGCTGCCCTTGAAGAGCATTTGGAGGCTTCAGCTGGTGCAGAATGCAGCTGCACGGGTAGTAAATGGAGTCGGATATTCGACACACGTAACACCGCTGCTATGTGAGCTGCGTTGGTTGCCAGTGTGCTTCCGGGTGCAATTCAAGGTGCTGGTTGTCACCTTTAAAGCCCTTCATGGCTTGGGACCGGGTTACCTAAGGGACCGTCTTCTCCCAGTTGTTTCTACCCGTCCAATTCAATCTGGTAGATTAGGTATGCTACGGGTCCCGTCAGCCAAGGAATGTCAGTTGGTGGGGACTAGAAGGCACTCCTTCTCTGCTGTAGCCCCTGCCCTCTGGAATATTCTCCCTTCAGAGATCAGGATGTCCCCGACCCTGTTGGCCTTTTGTAAGGCGGTGAAGACCTGGTTATGTGCCCAGGCCACGAGCGTGGGAATGGTCCCATTTCTTGGCTATATTAACATCTTTACATTGCATACTTGGCAGCCATGTATATTTATTTTGTATTTTAATTGTTTTAATGGTAATTGTTTAAACTGTTTTATGGTTTTTATTGTTGTAAGCTGCCCAGAGTCACTTGCTGAGATGGGTGGCTATAGAAATTGAAAAAATAATAAAAAAAATAAAAAAAATAAAATAATAAAATAATATAATAAAATAAAATAATAAAATAAATAAAATAAAATAAAATAAAATAAAATAAAATAAAATAAAATAAAATAATAAAAATAAAAAAATAAAATAAAATAAAATAAAATAAAATAAAAAAATAAAATAAAATAATAAAATAAAATAATAAAATAAATTAAATTAAATTAAATTAAATAAAATAAATATAATAAAATAAAATAAAATAAATAAAATAAAATAATAAAATAAATAAAATAAAATAAAGACACAAAACCAGTATCTTCAATTGTGCTAAAAAAAAAAACCCTCAAGTCAGCCTAGATCTGAGTAGTCATCTCAAAGACATTATAGTCAAATAATGTTAAACTTCTTTATTATAAATACTCATAGCACTGTCTAACAAATATTTGTTAACCAATTTTTGTTTGCTGTTTTATTAGTGCTTTGTGAATTTCTACTTTAAGAGTGAATTAGAAATTTAAATAAAGCAATAGTGAGACCTCACTGTATTCATCTGGAATTGCAATGATAAGAGACAGCTGAAAACTTGATTTATCTGTGCATATATTGAGAACTTATCCTAAAGAAATGTGCATTTGTCCCAACAATTCCCCAGAAACAGAAAGCAATATGATCTTGGATCAGAACAAAAATGGCATAAAGCATCAGTGTTCACAGAACTAAAATGTGGTGGGTCCTCTGATGGTAAAAGAATGCTTTATAATCACAGAAGCATACAATTTGATTAATTTACTTTATTCTTTCAAAATACAAGCCATAAGCAAAACAGTAACTACAGTACAGCAGTTATACTTATAATCTGTTTGCCTTTTCGTTGCCATGTATTCTTTGGCTTGCTTTCCTGAGCCATTTCAATCTACAGTATTGACTTTGAATATATTTCTTGCACTTAATCTCTTTTTGCAGGGCACAGAGATCCAGATTTCACAGATTAATCTGCAAGAAGGTTGGTGAATTAAATACTCCTTCCTACCTTTGGATGGAGGGCTAGATTAAATGGCCTCTTAATCCACTTAAATCTTTATACAAAGTTCCTAAGAATTCCTTCCCATATCAACTAAACCTACGAAAACCAAGGCTCAGGAGACTTGACCTGTAGTGCAGAGATAAGGCATGCCTCTGAACTGCACTGCAGAAACATTGCATGAGTATTGCCAGAACATGCAATGCAACTACAATGCACTACAGTTGCCACCCAGTAGGTAGAAACAAAGAATCTGAACTTACAAAACCCAAACTGCACTTAGCATTAAAAACAAAGATAGGAAGGAAGAGCCAATTTCATGATGCAAAAATTGAGCACTGTTCTTAGCTATTGGAGATTAATGTTCTTAGCCTTCTGTGGGAATAATTAATTTAGGGGGTATAATGCAAGAGAAAAAGGAATGGGTCAAGCAAGCACTTGTCCTGTTATTTGGGCAGAGCGAATGGACTAGGAACAGATGCCATCCTCACCTACTTTTCCCTTTGGAAACAGGAACAATGCAGCTGTATTTGCTGCACTGGAGGAAGGCTAGAGAAGGAAGAAGACTCTTCTCTGGTTCATTGGTGAATAAGAAACAACGTACTAGACTTTCAATCCCCAAAAGACATTTAACAGATCGCAGGTAGATTAAGAAAATGGCTTAATAGTTGTCTTGGTTCAAGTAAGCATGTGTGACTTACATTGTTGAGACCTGTGCTTGAGACCCCACTGCTCATGTTGAGACTATTCCAGAGATGAGTGCTAGCTCTTTCACAATGACTAAATGAACTTTGCTGCCCATCTGTCTTGCTAGACAACAACACATTCATGGCTTTGCATATATGGAAGATAGCTCGCACAAGGGCATTCCTAGAGACATGTAGGGAGGAGAAGAGACATAGCAAGGAACATGATTAATGCCTTTAAAGTATTGGGAACAGTACATCAAGCCTTTTTTTAAAAGAATGTATCTCCAGATACTTTGCTATATAAACTGCTCTGGTATATACTGTATATTCCTTAAAAGTGCTAACAAGAGCCCTATAATGAATCACCACTAGATAATGATGTTAAAAACGAGTACTGTATAGTAGATTTCGAGAAAGGACTGATATTTTGCATCCACTACTCCTAGGCACACTTGGGATACCCAATTCTGAAAATCTTCGGGTTAATTTAAAAACTATTTGAAGAAATAAGTTCTAATTTAGTTTCATGGCACCCAGCACAGATTTGTCATATGATTATGAGAGATGAAAGTTAAAGATTAGGAAACTTTCTATTTTGTTATGCCCTTTTAGACCTCAGATACAGAAAGGCACAGTTGTACAAATAATGTAAAAGACCACATACTCCATCATCTCCAAGCATTTAGGAATTCGTTCCACATTGATAAACTGAGATTTCACAGCTGAATCATCACCCTTGAGCCAGCTGATTATCATTGTGATTGCTGATGACCACCATCTGCAGACTACATCAGGACCTACAAAAAATGAAAGATCCTTAAGGGCTACATATCTCTCTCTCACAAATACCAATACCAGCCTTTTAAAAAAATGAATTCAGTTCAGGAAACAAAAAAATAGAGCCAAGAGGTAACTATGGGGAGAATGTAGACTTAACTCTTTTTTCATTCTCTGTTGCTCTATATTCCCTTTTCGGTCTTGTGGACGTATTTCTAATTTTGAGATCATACTGTGGATGTGGAAGCAAAATAGCTACTGAGGGGTTTGTCTACTTTCTTTTTCTAGGCAGGTGAGCACATTTCCAAACAAAGCACAAGCAGCAACCAATCTTATTTTCTAAGAAAGCTTGTAGGGATTTATGAGGGATCAAGAAGAAATCTCTGAAATAAAGATTATGCTAGAGACACCTTGTCTTCCTATCCATCAGCTTCCCATTTTTATTTTATTTTTTTTAATGTAAAAATTCAGTTAAAGTACGGTGCCTAGCAGACAGTATCCAATGTGTTTGCAGGCATACTGGTGCCCCAGGGGGCAAAAATTTCAGCCTTTCTTCATGCACTTCAAAATTTGCCACAGGAAGGAGAGCTATAGGAGAAAGACAAATTGAAATAAGAAAATGACAGAAACTTGTGCAGATCATTCCACCTGAAAGCTGATTTTCTATTTTAAAAAACAACATTCAGTCTCAGTTAAAGATACTGAGCCATTTAATCAGTCAGGTGATACCAGGACCAGAAAACAAAGGATGCACAAGTTCTGAAAGCAAACTTTTGACCTGCCCCATTCAAGACTTGAACAACATTCCAGGAATCTGAATAATGTGACACAGCTTGTTCATGTGAGAAACTGCTGTAAAGGATAATTTCCAAACACTGACTGACTAAGCCTGTCCAGATCTCACTGGAAACTCAAAGCACCTTATTATTACCAAAGTAATATTTCTTGATGAAGCTTTCTTTATGTCAAGTAGGCTTAATATCTGATCATTGGAATAAAGGGAAGGGTGCAAGAAGTGGTCCAAGAAAACCTATGCTTGAAACTGACAAGGTGTGTTAGGCAAAAAACAAGGGTCTTATGAATCTGTTCCCTTTTTCGTTGTGGTCAAGACACAGCCTTGAACCTTGGCCTGCAAAACTAACAGCCAAACACCTGCTGCCATTTCTCACATACAGGCTGTTTGGCCAACTAAGAAGAGTGAAAACAAACATCTGGCTAAGTCAGCAGAACAGCCAGGCAACAGTAATCAAGATAAGTACCTGCTCTTAGATTAAATACCTTATTTATCTCATTTAAATGAGATATAACTTACTGAATCATTAAACGTATCCCTGGAGGAGCAACCGAAATGTGACTAGCATGAATAGTGGTAATTCAGGGGTGTTTCCATCACTCAAAAAAAAAAAAAAAAAAAAGGGGGGGGGGGGTTGGCCACATCCAATCTCTCTTCCATTTCTTCTTCTGTTTGGTTCAATAAGGCTGCAGTTGTTTCTTTTTAGCATTAGAAAGAGCTATTAGACTGAAAAAATAGTCTCATGATGCACTCTACCAATATTTCAGAAAAAAATATATTGGCCAAATACATAATTGATCAATTATGATATTTAATCAAATGTATTGAGATTGTTAATATACAGCTGAATTGTTTTTAGCTATATGTATATGGAGAGAGATTATATAATGCAAATGGAGATAAAAGCAGAGGCACCAGCAGCTCTGCAGAAATGCCATTTCCATCAAGCTATTCTATCAATTGTCACCTAGCAGCATGGAGAAGGTGTAGCCCACTCCATCAGTTGAGATTCATGCTTTGTTTTTAAATCCAATTAAATTATTATTAAATTATTGTCATAATGTTGTAAATTAGTGTTGAGTTTGCTTTCTTTCCTTCCTGCCTTCCTTCTACCTTTTTCTTCTGTGTTGTGTTTAGTTGTTAAGTAGATTGCAGGGAGGCAATGTATTATTAGTGATATGTACAGTAGGTCACTCTGATAAACTTTGAAATTGAACAGTGGATAAAAAAGCAAAATAGAATATAAAAGATTTCACACAAGAAGCAATGCCAACTCAGCACTGAACACCTGCAGATACATTCAGGATGAGAGAAAGATGAGAGAGAAGTTAAGCATGAAAACCACTGAACAAGTCTTATATTTTCACACATACCTAGGGCAGACTTCAGCACAGAATTTCCAGAAAAAGGTGGTATCCCACTTCCCAAAGAATCCACAAAAGAACTTAGTAACTTCAAGTATTCCAAAGCATTAGAGAATTCACTGCAAGCAACAATAATAAAGTCAGACTTTTAGTAGTTAGGGCAGTGTATTATATTTTTACAATGAATCATAACAAACTAATGTTTATATTTTAACACGCTTTTTAAGGATGACCCAGTTCATCCTCTGTACAGAGAATGGCTATCACATTCACATCCACATTCTGATGGGTAAGCAATGTTTACCATGGTAATCTCACACTTGCAGCACTGTGCTAAATGGTTGTGTGTGTCTTTCTCCGAACAGAGATAACTTAATGATGAATCGTCAGATGAGTACTTGCTACCCCTGGATATTTCAATGATAAGTATAAGCCAAGATGGTAAAACTACATAATGTTGGGCTTCAGTCCCAAATAATATGGTCAATGGATGGGAATGATAGCAAATGACAACCAACTTATTACTGCCCACCATGATATAGGCTCTTACACTTTATGCACTTCTTATGCTATATTTTTATTTGCAATTTGGACAAACTGTTTAGAGAAACTGCTTTGCCATATATTCAATTACTATTATGGATGGATACAATTTAAGTGATGTATTATGAAAGAAGCAGTACTCATATAGGTGTGTCCTGTATCATACTGCTTAGAATTAAGCAGCTGAAATTTATACTGCCATTCTTCTTCCAATGTTGGACTATACTGTAGGTGTTATTAGAGCAGACAAACAGAATCCTCCAGTATTTCCAAGAAAACTGCCAACAGGACCCAAATGAGGCTCACCAAGGCGCTTCATCATCATGGCCTGTAGCCCCTTTGGGAATCTGAGGTTTCACGATGGATTCAACCGCTCTCTCCAGCAGGTTTTCACAGAATGCCTGGTGTACCTGTGCAATGGGATCAGCTGTAGATGCGAAGGCAAAACAATCAGTTTACTACTTTATTCACAAGTCCAGCAATACTTCAGGAGTGTAAGCCTTTCTTTTTTTGTTTTTAGATAGGAAACTATATTGCAGAAAGAATGCCAGTTTATGGGAAACTGTCCTCTTGATTGCTTTCACAAATTCTTTTAACATTCACAGCTTTTAAGCCAAGGCTTGTACAAAGGCAGTAGGAGAAAGAGAAGGCATACACATAAGGGCTGTCTACTATACAGGTAACAGGCTTAAGGAAAATGTCTTCTCTAGCCTACTGACTCTCACCTGGGTTCCTCTGAGTGGAGTACAGACTGTCCTTAGCAACAGCTTTCACTGTCCAGTTCCGTTCCACAAAAAACGTTTGTCCCAAAGGATGGCACAACCAGCGCAAGGGGTCAGGGATGTCACTATGCTCAGAACTACACAAGCTCTGAGCTTGACTTAAGAAATAACTCTGAGAAGAAAACATGCAATATTTGACTGAAAGTTAGCAATCCATGGATGAAATTTTGATATACCAACACAGAAGTCACTTCCGTTTATTTTACAGTAGATGCAAATCCAGAACTATATTTAAATATGCCATGTATTTAACCTAATACAGGTAGTCCTCACTTAGTGACCACTCGAAGTTACACCCGTACTCTGCCCGCCCACCTGTATTCTGTAGCGCCTGCCTGTGGCGCCCGCCCATACTCCATAGTGCCCACACACAGTGCCCGTCTGCCCATACTCCATAGGCCCCACATATGGCACCCGTCTGCATGCCCATACTCCATAGCGCTTGCCCGCCCGCTTGCCTGGGACACGGTTTCAGCAGCGTAAACAAGCACTTCTAGATTCCTGCTTCTTCCCACGTTGCAGTCACATGAGGTCCTTGCTTAACAACAGCAACAGGGACTGCCGGGATTGCCTTCACTAAGCGATGTGGTCATGTGATGTCACACTTTACAACTGCATTGTTTAGTGATGGAAATTCTGATCCCAATTACTGTCATTAAGCGAGGACTACCTGTACTGCTAAGTGGTTAAAATAAAATCCACGTACCGCCAGGAAGCCCAGCTTGCCACCACAGCGAGTCTTCAGGCCAACTGCAGCAGTTAGATGAATCTCTGCCAGTGTACTTGGTGAAATCTTCTCCTCTGCACATTCTGCCAGGTTTACAGCGCACAGTGCCATGTGCAATCCTGAGTAAGCTGAACTGGACGGAAGCTTACCTGCACCAGAAATTTAAAAAGTAACATCACTTGTACCCTGTCATGAATCACCTTGTACAAGTGATGCACTGCATGGTTTTATCTAGGAAAGTTCTTTTAGCTACTGAAACTCAGTAGCAATTATTTATTGCAGTACTGCACAATGCCCTGCTATGCAAAATCTTGCATTATCAAAAATGAGGAGCACTCTGCAGATTCTAAGTTGTAAAATTATTGAAAAGCAAACTTTTTCTTTATTTTGCCAAGAAGACTACATGAACTGTATTTCTAGGCAGTCATCAGGAGTCAAGCTCAACTTGAGGGAACCTTTAGCTTTTAAACCACCAAGTAGCTAATTTCTTTTTTCATCTACCTGTAATATGGAGTTGATGAAGTTTATGATATGCTAATGCTGCATCTCGCGCACTAGTTTTGGCTTCATCTTCAAAACCAACAGGAGTCTCAGTTGCTTGTCTCTTCTGTGATGTCCTCTTTAGCAGCCAACGCACTAATCCCGATTTTTGGAGACTGTAACGAATAATGTTCCAGGAAAGGCTACAGACCAAGTCAAAACGAGAAGTAGGCAATGCTCGGCCCAGGGCAGAAAGACAGATCTGCAAATTTGATGCAGCAGCAGTAAAGTCTCCCTGCAAACAAAAGAAGAAAATATAGGCTAAAGTTGAAAAGGAGACATTTGAGAGTCCCATGATTTCCCAATCTTCAGACTATTCTTAGTCATCTTGGAAATTTTATTCTCCATCTTCACACATTCTTAAACTTTCTTAATCCTTTTTTACATTCTTATTCAGATTTTGGAGAGTCCAGTAAACCAACATTTGTGTTCTCAGCCAGTGATAAACCAGCTAAATTACCATCATATTTCAATATCCCATAAACTTTAGTTCTTTCTCTTTCTCATCCACATCAACTTACTTGAGCCATGACATATCAGAAGCACCAAAATCTGGATCCCTATTATCTTGAAATCCAGCAGTTTGTACAGAATATAGTGCTCAGTCCAGTTAAACAAATTTTCAAGCAAAGTAATGGGGAAAAAATAATTTACTCTTTCTAATTACGATCAGCATTTAAACACAGAAGACATTGTTTAACTCAAAAAGAATAAAAAACGTTTCCCCTTTCCTTTAATTTCAACAGTATCACACAACAGGAGTCTCTTATTAGGTATATCAACTAATTATTTCAAAATTATTTTTACAAAAGTATAGCATTCTGATCCCAATATTATATTAATCTTTCCCCCCTTTTCCCATTTACAACAATTCTGTATTTTATAAATGGACTGTAAATTTCATAGTGCATTTTTATTTTCTTCAAATACATTATCACACATAAACAAAGGTTGAACTGTTAAACAGTATCATGAAATACCTTTCATTGGACAGATTACCTCTAGCTTGCATGCAATTAACAAAATCTATAGAAATCTGCTCACTTTTATCATTAATTTTAGTTCTAGAATTCAACCTTATTCCCCCTATAGCAAATTACCTATAGAATTAAAACTCAGAGTATGATCCAAAAAAGATCTTCAAGGCTCTCCCATAGGGAGAGGGACTTTAAAAACCCACAGTTCAAGTATTTTGATAGTAGAATAATAAGATGTAATCCTAAATGTTCAGCAATTTAAGATACTTGTTTTACATTTTAAAATATTCACTCTTTAGTATATGCAAATTTAGATGAATTCAATACAAATCAATGAGCACAATAACATTTACCAAATGTCAAAGCAAAGAACTACCTCACCTTAGCTAAGTCCAGGTCTGCCTGTTTCCGATGCCGCCAAAAGATAACAGAAGAGCGGGAGTGCAGTCGTGTCACTGGCTCTCCATGCACTAACAGTTTTATGAATACACTCAAGATAATAACACCGTTCACAAGCCACAAGATCAAAGTGGGCATCATCCAGCCAAACCAGCCACCTGATTCTAACAGAATTGATCATGGCAAGAGACATAAATCAGACAGGAAGAGAAGTAACAGTTCACATCTTAAGATAATCATTCTCGGGAGAACCTTGATTATATAAAGAATCATGTTAAGTTTAGCTGTCTTACTTTCTTCTCACCCTATTTATTATTCCCTGAAATAGTATTGCTCCCATGCAGAACTCCTCCCTAAGCATACACGTGCAAGAAAATATCATTTTTACATAACATAGTGAAGCTTGGAAAAAATACACAGCATACATAAATCACAACACTTTCTCCAAAACGAGAACCTAACATGCTTCAATCCATCCCTCATAACAAATGCAACATATACCCCATGATTAAAAAACCCTGAATGCCATACAACACACAGAAACAACAGCAAAATCCTCACAAGTGCACAGGTAAAACTTCCATTCCATTAAAGAAACCTAGAAACATACATCTCAAAGGCTCACAATCCTTTTGCACATCTCCCTGGACATGAGTACCCATTAACTGGGGCAGAGAAATAAGAATGATACAGATAGCAGTACCCAGTCTAATTATTTATAGATTATCATGATAAAAATTGTAATAACCTTTTAAGGCAGAACACTCCAGCATGTTTCATTACCCAGCTGATCAGAATCTACTGTTGTACTGTTGTATTCCCTTCCCTTCTTGTCATTTAGTTACTGTGCTTGTCTTAAAGAACTTGAAAGACATCAAATTAGCACTACTGGAGATGTACCTGGTTTTATCGCTTGTATATTCCTCTCAGAACCATGATGCACTGTGCTGTAAGTGTCAGGTGTTTCTTTGCCGTCCAAAAAAGATGTCAAGGGATTAAAGGAGAGACAGAGGAATGTAAGAGCACAAAGCAGCATCCGTGAGCGATCGACCATTCCAAGAGGAACAGGTGGAGAATCAGGTTCATCTTTAACCTAGGCCATGATTGTGGAAGATTCAATATGGAAGAGTTAGTTCTGAAACATTTAAGACAAATAGTTGATCTATATTGCACAAGGCTGAGTTTTCAATATCTTCTTTATAGTAGATTTATTCTTCTGATTATTATCTTATAAAAATATTCCCCCACTGTAAAATCCACACAAAAGTCACTGAATTGGAAACATTAATAAAAGAAAGCCTGTAGATGTATTTATATTTTTCTTCAAGTGGTGAATTTAAAAGACTTTTAAATAACTCAAACATTTTAAGCATTTTAAATAACTTAAACAACTTACTAAAACAGAGCTTTCCAAACTTTTCATGTTGGTGACACACTTTTTAGACATGCATCATTTCGCGACACACTCTTACAGCAGGGCATCATTTTGCAACACACTCTTACAGCAGGGCACAAGGCAGGCACTAGGACCTGTGCGGAATCACAGCAGGTTTGGAGGCAGCAAGGCACAAGGCAGGCACTAGGACCTGTGCAGAATCCTGGAGGGCAGGTTTGGAAGCAGCAAGGCACAAAGCAGGCACTAGAACCTGCGTGGAAGCCAGGAGGCAGCAGCAGCCGCGACACATCCAGACACTGCAGCCGACACACCAGCGTGTCCCGACACACAGTTTGGAAAGCTCTGTACTAAAATCACCTTTTATTTCAAATATTATGAGACTGATCTTTGATATGCCTAAATATACTTCTGGAGCAGTCTGGGAACTAATGTTACTGTTACAGGCTGGCACAGTAAATCATACATGCAAGTACAGGTAGTCCTTGTTTAGTGACCACAACTGGGATCAGCAACTTGGTTGTTAAACAAAGCATTCGCTAAAGTGAAAATCACGTGACTGTGACTGTGCTTATGATTTTACTTCACCTTTCCTTTGCTTTACGGTGTCAGGACACGACCCCAAACAGCCATGTGAGCCCAAACGGTAGAGAAGGTACCCAGAACCCAACTCATGAGGAAGCTGGGTAACAGGGCAAATTTATAGCCCTTTTTCCCCACTCCCCCACCCTTTGGAATGCTGGGATAATTAGTAAGAAGAAAATTACTGTTTGTATTTACATTCATGGAGAGGAAGGGATTACAGGAAAGTAAGCAGGCATACAATGGGGAATACACATCAAAAGGAATGCACTAGCGCAGGCTGTTTGCCTAGTGCACTTTCGACTGTGAGCCATCAGCTGCTTAGGAGGCAAACAAAACCCTTTAGTGTGAAGCTGATTAGGGTCTTGTCAATTTCAGGCAGCAGCTGGGAGGTGGTGGGTTCTAATCAACTAATTAAGGTCACAGAGCTGAGCTTATTAACTGTAGTTAGGGACTCACTGCAGAGAAAAGCACTCAGGGAGAGATACCTTGTTTAGACAATCTCTCTGCTCTGCAAGAGGGGAAAAAGAAAAAAAAACGAGTCAGGCATAGGACAATGCGCACTGACTGTAATGGCGAACATTTGACTGAGAGAGAGACATAGCGAAAGTCATAAATGCAGGTATTGGTAGCAAAGTTACTTTTTCATCACTGTCGTAACTGCAAATGGTTAGTGTCAGAGGCAGTTTGCTAAACGAGGACCTGCATTTTTTGTTTGTTTTTACTCCTGTCAAAAAAGATCTGGAAAGGAGCTGGAAAAGCCACATTACTTAAACAAAGATAAGAGCTTTGCTGGATCAGGCCAAAGGACTATTTAGCCCAGCATTCTGCGCCATACAATGGTCAATCAGATGCATCCAGGAAGCTCACAACAGCCTTACTATTGCGCTTCAGCATTTCTTTTGAAGGAATATGTCTGTGATCAGGAATTAATATATAACAGTCTAAATTACAGACCAATATCTTTATTGAATAATGACTATAAGATATTTACAACGATATTAGCAGAAAGAATGAAGAATATACTTAAGGATTTTATTCATCAAGACCAAACTGGTTTTCTACCCAAAAGACAAATTCATGACAATGTCCGAAACATAGTAGACGTAATTGAATATTTGGATCAACACTATGATAAACAAGCTGCCTTGATATTTATTGATGCTGAAAAAGCCTTTGACAACTTAAATTGGCCTTTTATGTTCAAAGTTTTGGAAAATATGAATTTTGGAGGAAATTTTATAAAATGGATTAAATCAATATATACTCCACAATTTGCCAAAATAATTGTTAATGGAGAATTTAGTAAGCCATGTGAAATACAAAAAGGTACTAGACAAGGTTGTCCATTATCTCCACTTTTGTTTATATTGGTATTAGAGGTTTTACTTAGAGATATTAGACAAGATGATGGTATCCATGGTATTAAAGTTAAAAAAGAAGTTTATAAACTAAGAGCATTTGCTGACGACCTAGTCATTACTTTGGAGAATCCACTAGAAGGAATTGAAATATTAATACAGAAACTAAAAGACTTTGGGTCGCTAGCAGGGTTCAAAGTGAATTTACAGAAGACAAAAGTTTTGACCAAAAATATGGATTACCACCAACAAGAGAAATTGAAAGAAATAACAGGATATTCAATGGAAGAAAAAGTAAAATATTTGGGAGTATATTTAACAACTAAAAATGTTAAGTTGTTTAAGAATAATTATATTCCACTTTGGATGGATATTAAAAAAGATTTGGAACATTGGGAAAAACTGCAATTATCATTATTAGGTAGAATTTCAGCAATTAAAATGAATGTTTTGCCAAGAATTTTATATCTTTTTCAAACACTACCTATATTGGCATCAGAAGAACCTTTTAAACAATGGCAGCGAGATATTTCTAAGTTTATTTGGCAAGGGAAAAAACCAAGAGTAAAATATAAAGTATTGCAAGACTCTAAAGAAAGAGGAGGACTAGGTCTACCGGATTTGAAATTATATTATGCTGCTTGTTGCTTGGTTTGGATTAAAGAATGGATAGTTTTGAAAAATGAAAAATTATTGAATTTGGAAGGACATGAATTAAGATATGGATGGCATGGATATTTGTGGTACGATAAAGTTAAAGTTAATGTGGACTTTAAAAACCATTATATTAGAAGATCCTTGTTAAGAATCTGGAATAAATATAAATTAATCTTATGTTATAAAAGACCCTTATGGATTTCTACACAAGAAGCATTCTACAGAACAGAAGTAAGAAATAAAGATAAATGGTTAACCTACAAAGACTTTTTAAAGAAAGAACAAGGACAATATATAATTAAATCAATAGAAGAATTGGTATCAGAGGGATACAGTTTTCAATGGCTTTCATATATGCAGCTCGTAGAGAAATTTAAATTAGATAAGAAAGACCTTGAATTTGAACAAACCAAATCGGAATTTGAGATACAACTATGTGAGACAGATGATCATCTAATTGCAAAAATGTATAAATTATTGTTAAAAGGTGAAATGGTAGAGGAACAAGTTAAAGACTGTATGATTAAATGGGCTAAAAATATTGGCCATAATATTCAAATGCAACAATGGGAAGATATGTGGACCAAAGGGTTAAAATTTACTTTGTGTTATAATTTAAAAGAAAACTTTTATAAGATGATGTACAGATGGTATATGACCCCACAAAAACTTTCTAAAATGTATGGAAATGTCTCCAACTTATGTTGGAAATGTAAAAAAAAAGAGGGGTCTTTTTACCATATGTGGTGGACATGTGAGACTGCAAAAAAATTTTGGACTCAAATACATGCATTGATGCAAAATATATTACAAATTCGAGTTCCATTTAAACCGGAATTTTTCTTACTGGGAATAATTGATGGACAACCTGGGAAGCAATTTACAAGGATTATGCAATACATGATTACAGCAGCAAGACTTATTTTTGCACAAAATTGGAAAAACCAGATATCGCCTACAATACAAGATTGGATGTTAAAATTGATGGATATGGCAGAGAATGATAAACTGACATGTTTATTAAAAGAAAATCCAAATAATTATTTCCTTAAAGAGTGGAAACCATTAACTGACTATTTACAAGATGCGGGAGGGGCAAAGCTTATATGGGGATTTGAAGATTAAAATATATATATATATTGATGTAATAGACAAGAAATATTCTTTAATATTATATATAGACCTAGCATGTAAGATAAAATTTTTAAAATACCATGACCAGATACAAATCGGAAGTTGACCAAATTCTGTTTCAGCTTTATCTTTTTTTCTTTTTTCCTTTACTACACTTTTTTATCTTTTCTTTTTTCTTGATTTGTATTTCTATTTTCTTTTCTGTTTCAAACTTTTATCTATGTAAAATTAAAATCTAATAAAATTTGTTAAGGAATTAATATATAACAGTCTCACCTTCCTTTTAGAATCATAATGTAATCTGATTTTAATGGGAAGGAGATGACAGAACTCCATCTGAATCAGCAAGCATGTACCCCCAATGGGATCTTGTGTATGCTTCCCAGTGCAGATTGCCTTAGAAATATTAACTACCTTTGCATCGTCCAATAATGGGCTTCCAGGTTCTGAATCAATTGAATAAGGGGAAAAGCCTGCTGGTGACCCTGAGTCAGAAGCTGGGGGAGACATCAACAGAGCATTTTGATTGAATTCATCCATCTTCATATCCACATCATTGTCCACCAGACTGCTTAAGTCAAAACCCTTCAGCAACTCTGTGAAGAAAGATCACACAGATTAACTCATTCCATTCACAGTACCTCATATAATTAAATCCCCCTGCTTATCAATTCTCCATCTATCCACTGAAAACTGGGTACCCAATAATATGTCTCATCAATCAATGCAAGAGGACACAAAATCATTTAATTAACAAACTTGATAGTACTTGCTTCACTTAAATTAAAACAATTTAATTTAATTTAATACTTAAAACACTTAACTGTTTTTCTGGCTAGACAGCTTAAGGATCATGTTCTCCTGTCGCAGTTTATGGTTAACCTGCTGTAGGTATTTAATGTAGTCAATGGCCTTCCTCAATACACCAGACTTGTGCATCTGAAAAGAATTTATATGATTATTTATTCTGCTATCTTGTGATCTCTCAGCACATGTTTACTTAGCAGTTAAGTGTTTTCTTAATTTTGCGTATGTATGTAGGATGGGGGATTTAGAGTTAGAGAGCCAGTTTGGTGTAGTGGTGAAGGTGCTGGCCTAGAAACCAGGAGACTGAGTTCTAGGCCTCCCTTAGGCGTGAAAGCCGGTTGGGTGACTTTGTTTGGGCAGGAGACTCTTTCTCAGTCCAACCCACCTCAAAGGGTTGTTGTTGTAGGGAAAATAGGAGGCAGAAGTATTAGGTACGTTCACTGCCTTGAGTTATATATAAAAAAGGTGGGATAAAATTATTATTATTACTATTATTATTATTTAGATATTTAATCCAATGGAAAGGGTCACCAACAAGGACATTATATAGCATGTCAATTGAAAACTTGACATTAAATAGACATCAAACATTTAACCCTGTTGTATGCTGCCTAGAGTCGCTCAGAAAAGTGAGATGGGCAGCTAATAAATTGAGTAAATAAATAGATTTGTAGCTATGGCAAATATTTTTGCTTTTTCAACTAAGCAATTCTTACTTTAGCATCTGTTCCCATGACTAGATCTTTCAGTTCTATGATCTTGTCATTTATGGATGATCGATATCGCTTCTCAATAATATTATGAGTTGTTCGCCTTTCTCCTTCCTTTGGTGGTTCTGGCTGCTTGGTGTTATTAGGCACTTGTTTAATGGGCATCTTCTCCTGCCCTCCCATCATCATGGGCATAGTTGTCAAGATGGCCCCACTGCCACCAACTAAGGTCTAAAAATTCAACAGTAGAAATCAAATAGCAATTAATTTTCACTTAAAGATCTGTGACCTGGTTTTCATGTGTACAGTTAAGAGAAAGATTTAAAGTAGACAAAAGGACATTTGGAATTGAACAACATAAGACAGAATTTGAAACTGAATTATGTGCAAATGAGGAACATGTAATTGCTAAAATGTATAAACTTTTACTGAAATTTGAAATGGAAGAAGAACAAGTTAAAGAGTGTATGATAAAATGGTCTAGGAACTTTGGTTATAACATACAGATGGAACAATGGGAAAATATGTGGCTGAAAGGACTGAAATTCACAATTTAAAAGAGAATTTTTATAAAATGACGTACCATTGGTATGACACCAGAAAAACTATCTAGAATGTATAAAGGTACTTCAAATCTAGGTTGGAAATGAGGAAGACATGAAGGGTTGTTTTATCATGCTTGGTGGACTTGTAAAAAAGCTATAAAATTTTGGGTTCAAATATACATAGCGATACAAAGAATTTTAAAGATTACTAGTCAACTGAAATCAGAACTTTTCTTGCTGGGACTAATGGACAGACAACTAGAAAAGACATTTGGAAGACTGTTTTTGTCCATGGTAACTGCAGCAAGATTAATATATGCATAAAGATGGAAAGACTCTGAAATACCCACAACGGAGGAATGGTTGGTGAAGATGATAGAATTTGCAGAGATGGCAATATTGACTTGTTTAATTAGGGAAAAGATAATAACTACATTTGTTAGTGACTTGAAACCCTTTATGGACTTTTTGCTGAAAACAGAAAAAAAATGAACTTATGATTTATCGGTTTGATGATTAGAAAGGGTAGATTATGGAAAAAAGGGAGTTATGATGTAACTTTAGAGGGAGATGATAAAATATAAATGCATTTATAACTGCTGTAAAGAAAATTGGAAGCCACTGCTTTATATCTTCTTTTTTCTTTTCTCTCTTTCTTTTCTGTCTCTTTTCTTTTCTTTTCTTTTCTTTTCTTTTCTTTTCTTTATTTCTTATTTACTTATCACTTTTCTTTTACTTTTCCTTATTTTTACTTTCCTTTTCTTTTTAAAACTTGTATTGTTTTTATTCTGTAAAAAAATTCTTTAATAAAAATTAATAATAATAAAAAAGATCTGTGACCGAAATAAAATTCAGCACTTTACAAAACAACTAGGAAACAGAAGAATGGCTCACAATTCAGCTGTAATGCTTACATTCTGTATGAATAAGATTTCAGATTCAGTCCCTAACATCTCTAGTTCAAGAATCTGGGTAAAAAGGCTGGGAAACACCCATTACTGAAATCCAAGAACAGCTCTTATCTACTACAGAACCCAAAACAAACTAGATAAACCAGTGACAATTATAAACAATGCATTTTCCTATGTTCTTAAGAATTCATAAATATTTCTGGACCCCAATGGAGTAACAATGTCACTATTTAGACATAGTGACAATGGCACTGGTCTTTCTCATGACAGTCATGAACAGTTCATTTTGGGAAAGACAGAGGTTTCCAGCTGCAAAGATAGACCTATAGGCAAAAAGGGCTGATTTGTTAGATAAGAATGAGAGTCTCCTCTTAGTTCAAAAACTACTTTTAGGCATGTCTATTTTCTTATATTTTCTTATTATTTTCTGAGCGTGGTGGCTCAGTGGGTAAGACGCCAGGCTTGTCGATCGGAAGATTGCAAGTTCGGAGGTTCGAATCCCTAGCCCTACGTGCGGAGTGAGCTCCCGCACTAGCTCCAGCTCTTGCCAACCTAGCAATTCGAAAGCATGCAAATGCAAGTAGATGAATAGGTACCACTTCGGTGGGTAGGTAAGAGCATTCCACGCGTGTCATGCGGCCACATGACCGTGGAAGCGTCTTTGGACAACGCTGGCTCTTTGGCTAACAAACGGAGATGAGCACCAGCCCCTAGAGTCGGACACGACTGCACAAATGTGCAGGGGGAACCTTTACCTTTATTTTCTTATAGAGCCTTGCATACTGGGGCAAATAAAATGCTTTCAAAATCTGAACAGGTTCTACCTGTTTTGTAAATTAAACAGCTAATTATCTAAA
This sequence comes from Charina bottae, assembly GCA_023362775.1. Lineage (NCBI taxonomy): Eukaryota > Metazoa > Chordata > Lepidosauria > Squamata > Charinaidae > Charina > Charina bottae. The sequence continues at coordinate 35,009,358 of JALMGJ010000006.1, read as the reverse complement.
TACACACATTTCCCAAGCTGTGAAGAATATGTATGTATTACAGACCAGACCATAACAAAACTATTATCAGAAAGATTAAAAAAACAAATTTAAACTGTACAGTAGTATATATAAAATGCATCATTAATACAATAGATAAAAACAAATACAGGAACAAGAAAATAGAGGAAAGATCAGGAAGCTATTAATAAGATCAAGAGTTACACTATAATTTAATAGGCCAGGGGAGTAAGAGGTATTGGCCTGGCAAGAAGGGGAAATCAGAATAGGTGCCAGGCTGATATCCCTAGGGAAGATACTCTATAGTAGGAAAAAAGGCTTTTCCTGGTCATCACTCAGCACACCTCACTTTCTAAAATTGGTCACTTTTTCATTCCAACTAACTCTTTGAAATCGTAACTGAAACCTGTTGGGATTACTCCCATGATGGGAAAACAGCAATCAAAGGATACAAAGGAACAGAAGGAACAGAAAAGGCAAAGTTGTACTGAATATTAAAAGGATCCTTTCCTACTCAGAATTACAAGTGAATGGTCAACTGCGTTATGTGGAGGTACGAACTCTAAGCAGTACTGCTGTTGATGTCTATTACTGCCTGCTCAACCATGGAAAAGGTGTGGTTCCAGAAGTAAACTTTACATCTTTCAAAGGGGCATTAAGACTTTAATTTGTCTGATATCTAGTTGGAAGAGAAACTCTGCTAAGCATGACTACATTTGCTAACAGTTTATCCCTGTGACAGTGGAAAAAGGGACAAGATGACTATCCTTGACTTTACATTAATCACTACATCAAACTTAATAAAATGAAAATAGCAGGACAACTGGAGTGAAATGAATGTGTAACACTAGATTTCTTGATTTTAAGAGAAATTAAAACTAAGTGTAGTCAACTATATATCTTAGACTCCAGAAAAGCATATTTTAATAAATTCAGTGACGATAAACAGGATTCCATGGCAGGAGAACCTAATAGGTTAAGAAAAAGAAATTCAAGATGGATGCAAGTTCCTAAAAATACAGTATACTAAAAGCACTATTGCAAATAATTTCAATGTGGGAAAAACTGGAAGACAGAAGGATATAGCACTGTGGCTGCACAAAAAGCTAAGTAAAAATCTGAACACATGTAAGAGGACACATATAAGAGATGAAAAGAGAAACCGGTTACCAAAGAGAAATCTTTCAATAGTTTTCAAAGCTGTTAGCCTCTATAACCCCACCCCCAATATTTACAGATATATTCTGAGGAATTACATTGAAAACAATTATATATGCACAATAAATACACGTATCTACTTAGATATAGGTCTTCTGATCCTTTTTCATTCCAAGAATGACTATATAGGCTCAATATGCCATATTTTTTCCAAGAAGACATATGTACTATAATGCTCACATGCAGTTTTAATAATCCCTATGAGAAAGAACCCTATAAATAAAAGGGAGAAAGCAATTATTCAGGAGATAAAGTGTTGAGCCCTATGATACCTGCAAAGCTGTTGTCTGGATAGGTGTGGTTATTGCTGCCAGGGCTGGATTCTGAACAGTAGCCATAACAGGACTGCCATCAGTTTTCAGTGTTGTTAAGACAAGAGAATCTGTCTTGATTATCTGTGGCTGGACTAGGACCTGGAAGGTGACAAGACACTGGAATGGAAAGCCATGTTACTACTAATTCCTATGTCACAGTATAGAATTCCACTATGAAAGAAACACCCATAACTACTGTTTCAATATACTTCTGTTCCAGGCTCATTTCTACATGTACCAGAGGCCCAGAGTATACAACTACTAACCTCAGATACGTTACACCACTATAAGCTGATTTTCACTGTGGCATCCGATGAATCAATCCAATCACTTCTCTTTTTTTCAAATTAATGAAATTGGCTCTAAAGAGTGTACTCTCCACCTGATAAAAGCTTTTAGAAGTGGAATAAGGAATATTTTATTCTTTGTAACGCTCTCCCCCTCCATTGAACAAAATTGTTGTTATAAAATACCAAAACCTACACTGCTGAAATTATTACAATAATAGCTTGGATCATTGTCCATTTCTTTCCAAAATTACTCTGCTAACTTGCTTCTAAATATCAGTACTGTGATCCCTTTTTATTTTCTTAGGTTTATACTTAGCCATCAGTGACCTATGAGCCTTAGGGATTTCACTGCTTGGAAGTCAAACCATTTATGTCAGTGAAATTATTTCTTGCCTTGGAACAGAACACAAACAGACATGCCTCTGAAACGCACCACTCCTTTTCCTCGCTCAGGAGACTAAAAGAACTCACTGGAACCTGCTGGACTTGAGGGGCAGCCACTGCCTGGACGGTGGCTGGAGTCAGCGTCTGGATGGTGCCGCTGGTGCTCTGTGTCAGCACCCTCTGAGCCTGCATGGTCTGCACCTGCTGCTGGATGGTGACTGGCTGAACTTGGGAGGAAGTCACCAGGCTTTGAACCTGAGGCTGCAGCACTAGAAAGGAGGAAAGGAAGGTCTGAACCCGCTCAAGGGAACTTGTGACTCCCACAATAAGGGTTGTAGTCTCTGGTCTTTGGGATAGGCCGTGTTCCAACAAAGACATATAGATAACTGCTGTAGTTTTTTCTAAAAATGATCCTAACTGGTGGTGAGCAAAACTCACCAGAAATATTTTCTATTCAGTTCTAATACGTTACATCAGGACAGTAACTGTCTTATTCAATGATATAATTATTCTTGATTTTTAAATTACATATTTGCCTACTGACTACTACTCAAGTTTATATTTTAAGCATTATATATTTTACTGATAGTGTTGTTTAATTGTATTTCTTTTAAACAACTCTGAAAGCAGAGCATGTATTTTGACCAAATAGCCAACCTTTATTGCAAAACAATTAAGATTACACACTCTGCATTAGTTTTCATTTTTGTTATTCTTGTCTCTCACTGGCAGCATGGATATGGCTCTAAATAATGCTGTATTCCAGATATTCTTAGCTCTTCTGTGAAGATGAAGGCAAGGAATTTTTTTACCATAGTGATCTATAAAGCTGTGTTCTTTATTGTTTTGAAGACCATGAGAGTTACCTTGAAAACTTGTGGCTGCATTTTGGTATATTACAGGTTGCTGAATGAACCGGGTCTGGGGAGAGGAGCTGAAAGTTGGAGTAATCATCACTGTCTGTTGCTGAAGTGGGGGTTGAACTTGGGGACGAGGTTGAAGAGGGGGTGCAGCCCGCTGTGGAGCAGGAATTGGGCCTGTTGACTGAGAGGCCTTCACTTGCACAGCCTGAAGTTGTGGTGGAGAAGCTGCACTGGGAGAAGAGGATTGTATCTGCCCCTGGTTGTAGGCTTTCTGTGAAGTATCTGATGTTCTGTCTCCATTACATACATTGCTGCTCTGGAATGTGCCATATAACTGTTCAGAAAATAAATCTGGAAAATCTCCAACCTGATTGCTGACAAACTGTAGCATTTCTATAAAACAAAACAAAAAATGGAAACCATATGATTACTTTTGAAGATTCATCAACCTTGAAATTAAAAAAGTACAGGCATTCCTTTAGATATTATGGATGTTAAGTCTGAAAACAACGAATCACCAGAGATTATGGGAGCTGCAGTCCAAACATCTGAAAGGCACCTGCTTATTTTTCCTGATTCAGATGAGTGAATCTCAGTTAATCATAAGAATGGAGGATGGAGATGCACTTTCCCCAAATGATTGGGAATATTGTTTGTGGCCTTATCGCTGGATGCCTAAGTGGTATCTGTAGCCTCAAATACCGTTGTTTTTTTTTTAGCTTTGGATATAAGCCAATTGTAGCCATACTTTAGAAAACCAAATCTTGCCATAATTATCTATGATTTTGTCACATCCCAATTAAATTATCCCAATGATTTGTGGAACTGCCTTTCTGGAAAATTCAAATTATTTAAAATATGATGCCTTGTTATTAAGCAGGTGTGTAGATTTCACCACTTTCAGTTCAGCACTTAAACATCTCCACCAGTTATTAATGTGTTTATAATCATAGGTTATAGTTATTTTAAACTTTGAAGTCTTAAAAAGTATGTAAACAGACAGCATTTGAAGCTCCTACATGAACCTACCCATGCATAATCAGCTACAGAATCCCAACTCCAAGTTCCCTCTTTTTTAAAATATATATTTTATTAGAATTTTTCACTACAGCAAAAATGAACAAAAGATAGGAAGAAAAAAAGAATAACAGGAATGAGAAAAAAGAAAAGAAAATATACAATTATGCCTTCTGCTCTTTCCTCTATCGAGTAATTATCATCTTAACCTTTTCCCCATCCTCTTTGTGCCTTTTTAGTCCCCAAATCCTGAAATCATCAACTCAATCTTTTCTTCTTTCAACAAAACGTCCATATAAGGTTTCCAGTCTTTCAAAAAAATATTTGTTGTTTTTTCTCTGACCAAGCTGGTCAGCTTTGCCATTTCTGCAAGTTCAGTTAATTTTATAATCCAATCTTCCACTGTAGGTATTTCACTGCTTTTCCAACCAAGTTCCCTCCCTTTCAATAGGCTTGAGACACAGCCTTTTCTGTTACAGCACACATAGATTCTTATATAATAGCTACATACTACACAGGTCAGTGATTGGCTCTCCCAATATTTTATTTTTTTTAATGAATCCCAATCTTTAGAGACGATATTGGATCAGATTTCCTCTGCTGCCCATTTCCACTATTGAACCATCCGAAGTGCTGGCGGGAGGGAATAGGTAACTGAACAACAAAAGTACAAATCCAGCCACTCTTCTGCTTCTTGAATGGTTTCTTAGAAGAGAATCCTGAATGCTGCATATTTTTATCTGGAAGGGCAACAGTTTTCCCAAAAAAGAGGTTAAGTGGGACTGATAGATTACAGTATTCCTGGTTCAGTTTTGAGATGACAGACCCATTTTATCCCTAAGGGAGAGAGGGGAAATTACAGAAGAATAAGACGTATAGCTTATATGATTTAGCAAAGATCATATAAGTACTATAATAGCACTGCTATCAATTGTAGCAGTTCTATAATTCAGATACAAGAACAGAAATTAGACAAAGTAGAAATGAATCTGTGTGATTTGATTTGTCAGCATACCATAAGCCAGTGCTTTCCAAACTGCCGCCATTGGCGACACACCAACAGCGGCGGTGGCGGCAGCACGTGGGGGCGTGCACGGCTGTGGCCTCGTGTTTTCCGCTAAAATGCGGAAGCGCTGATGGCGCACCGCTGCCGTCGCCGCCGCCGCCGTGCACACCGCCGCCGCCACGTGCGCCCAGGCACCGCCGCCGTGCATGTCCACTTCCGGGTTGTGCCGCGACACACAGTTTGGAAAGCTATGCCATAAGCATTAGTAGCAATAGGAATCAGATACTTTCCAGCCATATGTTATATAATCATCAACACCTACAAACTCCCATTAGGATTTCCAGTTTAGTTTAAGAAATGTACATATATGTTTAAATATTTTATTGTCTTTAGGTTTAATGTTTCACATATTTTTAAATATGTAAACTGCCAGGAGTTAGGCATAGATTACAATGGTTTAAAAATACCTCAAATACGTACCTAAAGGATCAGAGTAGATAACTTTAAAAGCTTACATCACAGCTTTCCAAGCTATGTGTCACGACACCTGCCTTCTGGAACGATTTTCCCCCCAACATATGGTTGGCCCCAAACCTTCTGGCCATTAGAAAGGCAGTGAAAACATTTCCTTGGACATTTAAGCCAGGATGTTTGGAATTCCTATCCAGAGGTGTATAATAAATTTGAGTCCCTGATCACCAATTAATGGCTGTTCTTTGTTTTTAGCTGGTATAGTTTATTTTGTTTTTATATTTTTGGTTTATTGTATCCTGCCAGAGTTGCACTGTTTGAGTTCGACAGCCATATAATTGCTCCAAATCAATCAATCAATCAATCAATCAATCCCAAGTCACTAATTCTACTAATCATAAGCACTAAAAAAGTTACCTACTAATTTTCTATGCAAGAAGCTTAGAAAGCAAATCCTATAACTGAACAAGTCATTAAGTAACAAAGCTCAAAAACCTGTAATAATATCAAGGAAATATTTAGGGCACAAATATGCAACCGTGTGCATTTTTCCTGCCTCATTTCTTATTCTGCAGCCTCCATCAATTTAAATCAATATGAGCTATTTCCAGGAAAAGGACTGGAGTGGGAGTTCCAATCAAGGAACTCCGACGGAGTGAACACCACCTCCACCAACACAAGCAGGACAAGCCACGATATATAAACAGAAAGCAAGTCCCACTTCCTTTTCGCACTGAAGATGTTACCTTGTCTGGTAATGAAACGTCTGCAAGAAAACAACAAGGCTCAGAGAGCACCATGGACTCCACAGTTCAACCCTGAGCTACAAATATTCTCTTCGAAAGCTAAAAATGTTGGTTGCAGAATCAATAAAGTGGGCTTATAATTACACCATATAATGAGCATTCTGCTTCTTCTGACCAATGTATAACCAAAACCATCCCAATGTTGGGAAAAAAATCTTATAAAGGAAACAATATTACAGGTAGTTCTTGGGTTACAATGACAATTGGGACCGGAATTTCCATCACTAAGCAATGTAGTCGTAAAGCGCAATGTCACGTGATTGCATCGCTTAGCAACAGCAATCCCGGCAGTCCCCATTGCCACCATTAAGTGACAACCACGCAGGTAATTCAGCGAGGACCTCACATGACCATGACGTGGGAAGAGGCACTGAAACTGTGTCCCAGGCAAGCAGGACAGTAGGCGAGAGCTATGGACAGCTGGGTGGCTGCTGCAGGTAGGCACTACGGAGTACAGGTGCCACGGGCAGGCACTATGGAGGGCAGGTGCTGTGGGCGGGTGCTACAGAGTACAAGGGGACGGGGGGACTGCCACAAGTAGACGCTATTTATTTATTTATTTAATTTTTCCAATTTCTGTCACTGCCCATCTCCCCCAATAAGGGGGACTCTGGGCGGTTTACAATAAAATTAACATTAAAACTATAAACACATAAAATACAATATATATAACCAGTATAAATAGAGAATAAAATTAGATATAAAATCCAAGTAGCGATAAGATCTCATCTAATGAGGAGGGTTCTATGGTGCCAGCCACCCCCAGGAGGAACTACTGCCCTTCCCATCCCAGGCGAGGCGGCAGAACCAGGTCTTAAAATTCTTCCGGAAGGCCGGGAGTGAAGGGGCCCGCCTCACCTCCGGGGGCAGAATGTTCCAGAGGGCGGGTGCCACTGCAGAGAAGGCTCATCTCCTGGACCCCACTAGGTGGAATTCCCTTACCAACGGGGTCCGCAGCATGCCCTCTCTGCATGACCGGGTGGAACGGTTCGATGTTATGGGGATGAGATGGTCCCTCAGGTAACCTGGCCCCATGCCATGTACGGCTTTAAAGGTCATAACCAACACCTTGAATTGGACCTGGAAGCACACTGGCACCCAGTGAAGCTCGCACAACAGTGGTGTCACATGTCCTGATCTTAGGGCACCAATAACTGCCCGCGCAGCAGCATTCTGGACCAGCTGGAGCTTCCGGATACTCTTCAAGGGTAGCCCCATGTAGAGCGCATTGCAATAGTCTATATGGGAGATGACCAGGGCATGAGTGACTGTTCGGAGGGCATCCTGATCCAGGAAAGGGCGTAACTGGCGCACAACACGAAGTTGCACAAAGGCCCTTCTGGCCACAACTGCCACCTGCTCTTCGAGCAGGAGTCATGAGTCCAGAAGGACCCCCAGATTCCACACAGGGTCTGAATGGGGCAGTGTAACCCCATCCAGAACCAAAGATGACAATTTCCCGGATACAGAGGAGCCATCAACCTACAGCCATTCCGTCTTACCAGGGTTCAGTCGAAGCCTGTTGTTCCCCATCCAGGCCGCCACAGCCCCCAGGCACTGAGAAAGGGCAGTTACCGCATCACTTACCTCACCCAGGATGGAGATATATAATTGAGTATCATCAGCATATTAATGATACCTCATCCTGTGGTGATGGATGATATCACCCAGTGGTTTCATGTAGATGTTAAATAGCAGAGGGGAGAGAACGGAACCCTGCAGCACCCCACACAGGAGGTATTGAGGGTCGGATCTCTCATCTCCTATCACCACTGATTGGGACCAGCCCTGGAGGAAGGAGGTGAACCAGCGCATAACTACGCCGCCCACCCCCAACTCCCTGAGCCACCCCAAAAGGATATCATGGTTGATGGTATCGAAAGCTGCTGAGAGGTCAAGAAGAGTGAGGATGGATGCACTGCCCCCATCCCGCTCCCGCCAGAGATCATCCATAAGCGTGACCAATGCAGTCTCCATCCCATATCCCGGCCTGAGACCTGACTGAAAGGGGTCTAGATCAGAGCTTTCCAAACTGTGTGTCGCGACACAAAAGTGTGTCGCCACACACAGTCTGGTGTGTCGCCACACAACCCGGAAGCGCTGATCATCATCAGCGCCTCCAGGTTTTCCCGCGGCGACACACCAATGGCGGCGCGCAAAAACCTGAAAGCGGCAGCAGCGCTTCCGGGTTTTTGCGTGCTGCCGCAACGGCGGCACTTCCAGGTTTTCCCGCAGCAACACACCAACGGCGGTTGGTGTGTCGCCGCAGGAAAACTTTGGAAAGCCCTGGTCTAGATAATCCATGTCATCCAGAATCCTCTGGAGCTGCAACGCCACCACTTTCTCAACCACCTCCCCTAAAAAGGGGAGGTGGGAGACTGGATGAAAATTCTCCAGTATAGTAGGGTCCAGTGATGGTTTCTTGAGGAGGGGGTGCACCAGCACCTCCTTAAAGGCAGCCGGAAACACCCCCTCTCTCAAGGATGTATTTACCATCGTCTGGACCCAGCCACATGTCACCTCTCGAGCTGCTTTCACCAGCCAGGAGGGACATGGATCTAATTGGCAAGTGGTGGCGTTTACAGTCCGGAGGATACTGTCCACTTCCTCGGGTCCAACAGGATCAAACCGTTCGCAGATAACTGGGTAAGTACGTTCTCTGGGTATCTCCTCAGACCCTGTCTCACGCTCGGAGTCCAACTTGGAACGAATCCAATACAGTGGGGCAAAAAAGTATTTAGTCAGCCACCAATTGTGCAAGTTTTCCCACTTAAAAAGATGAGAGAGGCCTGTAATTGACATCATAGGTAGACCTCAACTATGAGAGACAAAATGAGAAAACAAATCCAGACAATCACATTGTCTGATTCGGAAAGAATTTATTTGCAAATTATGGTGGAAAATAAGTATTTGGTCAATATCAAAAGTTCATCTCAATACTTTGTTATATATCCTTTGTTGGCAATGACAGAGGTCAAACGTTTTCTGTAAGTCTTCACAAGGTTGGCACACAGTGTTGCTGGTACAGTATGTTGGCCCATTCCTCCATGCAGATCTCCTCTAGAGCAGTGATGTTTTGGGGCTGTCGCTGGGCAACACGGACTTTCAACTCCCTCCAAAGGTTTTCTATGGGGTTGAGATCTGGAGACTGGCTAGGCCACTCCAGGACCTTGAAATGCTTCTTACGAAGCCACTCCTTCGTTGCCCGGGCGGTGTGTTTGGGATCATTGTCATGCTGAAAGACCCAGCCACGTTTCATCTTCAATGCCCTTGCTGATGGAAGGAGGTTTGCACTCAAAATCTCACGATACATGGCCCCATTCATTCTTTCCTGTACACGGAACAGTCGTCCTGGTCCCTTTGCAGAGAAACAGCCCCAAAGCATGATGTTGCCACCCCCATGCTTCACAGTAGGTATGGTGTTCTTTGGATGCAACTCAGCATTCTCTCTCCTCCAAACACGACGAGTTGTGTTTCTACCAAACAGTTCTACTTTGGTTTCATCTGACCATATGACATTCTCCCAATCCTCTCCTGGATCATCCAAATGCTCTCTAGCAAACTTCAGACGGGCCCGGACATTTTTGCTCACTGTTCTTGTGATCATTTTGACCCCATGGGGTGAGATCTTGCGTGGAGCCCCAGATCGAGGGAGATTATCAGTGGTCTTGTATGTCTTCCATTTTCTAATTATTGCTCCCACAGTTGATTTCTTCACACCAAGCTGCTTGCCTATTGCAGATTCAGGCTTCCCAGCCTGGTGCAGGTCTACAATTTTGTTTCTGGTGTCCTTCGACAGCTCTTTGGTCTTCACCATAGTGGAGTTTGGAGTGTGACTGTTTGAGGTTGTGGACAGGTGTCTTTTATACTGATAACAAGTTCAAACAGGTGCCATTACTACAGGTAATGAGTGGAGGACAGAGGAGCCTCTTAAAGAAGAAGTTACAGGTCTGTGAGCGCCAGAAATCTTGCTTGTTTGTAGGTGACCAAATACTTATTTTCCACCATAATTTGCAAATAAATTCTTTCCGAATCAGACAATGTGATTGTCTGGATTTGTTTTCTCATTTTGTCTCTCATAGTTGAGGTCTACCTATGATGTCAATTACAGGCCTCTCTCATCTTTTTAAGTGGGAGAACTTGCACAATTGGTGGCTGACTAAATACTTTTTTGCCCCACTGTATATCATTTGTATCATGATGTCAAAATGCAAATTGGCAGAGATTTGACTCACTGCATGTGGTCCAGGTCTGCTAAACTGTGGTTTCACTGTACATACATGAAGAGTAATCATATTAACTAAATTTAATTATTTTAATTACATTTAAATTAATTATCAGATTAAAATAATTGTTCAGGCCATGCCTACATTTTGGAGTATAGTCTCTGGCATATCATCAAAAGTTGTACACATCCCTGACTTCCAGTGGGGGACATGGCCGACTGACCAGCTGTGTCTGCGAGCTCCGCGGACAGAACTGACAACATGGCGGTTTTTTGGACTCAGGCAGGCTTTTTCCCGAAGCCTGGAGCGTTTTCACGAACAAAGAAAATGATCGGAATCATCCCATCTGCCCTCCAGAACGCCGACTTGTAGCCAGAGAATCGCAAACAGCGTCTGCGCCAATCTGGTAAGAACCGCCGGGAGGCTGGGACATCACCATTTCCAAGCCGCGGTGTAGCCTTAAAGAGACACTAAGTCGAGCCACCCCATTTCTAAACCACCCAATTTATTTTTTTCCCCAAGTTATATACCCTAAGAGAGACTTTCTACAGCAAGGAAAAGACTTCTCTCTTGGTGCTTATTGTTATTTCTGGGATTAATTTTTACAATTTTTTTTTTAAGTTTTGGCTTGTTTCCCTTTTAAATACTAAGGGGGATTGAGAACAAATAATCACCTCCCTGCTATTATTTTTGTATTGAATTTGAAGAATTTAATATTTTCCTACATGTTGAATCTGTTCTTTTGAATCTTCAGCTTTCTGTTGCCACTTTCCCTGGGAGCTGCCTGTTAGCATACTTTCTCTTGTGTCAATAACTTCTGGAAATTTTCCATTAACTCCTATTCTTGTTAGTCACGTATCTAGGGTGTGCCATAATCTACTGCCTGAAACATGGAGGATTTCAAGGAGACTTTCTCAGAGTTTCGTTGTGAGCTTGAACAGTCCATTAAACAGATCTTTTCCGACTCCTGCCAAGCTATTTTGCAAGATATCCGGGACATTGTAGAAAATAACAGCTTTAAAATGTGTCATCTGGCTGGGGAAGTTGTGGAAGAAGTAGAGGAACTCAACAATGACGATAGAAATGTCTTTACTGATAGTGAGATTGAAGTTTCTGCTGATCATGACCAGATTGTGGAACTGTGGGAATTAAATGAGCAGATTGAATTGCAAATTATAAACGGAATTGTTTTCTTGATGGAAAGTTATGGGGAAAAAGAGATTCTTTTCTATGGGAGTTTTTTTGCTGAGAAATCCAATTTTTTAAGGGGGGCAGTTGGGCTTTTTGATCTTTCTGTGAAAAATGCCTTGTGTTTATTGTGGAGATATGTGAATGCTTTGGTCTATTTTGAAGAGGGGTAAGGATTTGAGAATCTTTTTGCTTTTAAGGCTTGTTTGACTTCATATTCTTTTTCAACGATTTGGATTAAGATTAATAAGGTATAAACATAAATGCTGGTTTTAGGTTTAATAGAATTAAGATTGTTATAATTGTAGTATTATTAACTTTAAGAGTAGACAATTTATATGTCTTTTAGTTTGATTTTTATAATAGTGGACAGAAATGTATAGAAATAGTAGTAGGAAGGAAATAAACAAACAAATGTTGTTTTTGGGGGAGAAGTTAAGAGGTTTATATATTTCTTTTTCTTTTAATACAAGGGGAAGGAGCAATTGTATTTAGTGATTTTTATAATGTGCTAATAGAATGATTTATAGAAATAATGAGATTTTGGTTTGATATAGAGTAAGGGATTGATTATGGAAATTGCTGTATATTCTTGTTGTTAAAAGTCGGAAGTCACCTCTTTATGTAATCTTTAAAATTCTTTTTTTCTTGTGTTCTCACACTTTTTAGTTTTTTGTTTCTTTTTGTTTCTTTTTGTAGTTTTTTTTGCTTTTTTGTAGTTTTTATCTTTGCTTTAAATCTAATAAAATTCTTATATATAAAAAAAGAAAGTTGCACATCCCTGTCCTAAGTCCTTTCAATTCATAATTTGACACAATGAGAATGGGACAAGTTGTGAACTATATAATCCATACTCATCACTGTTATCCAGGAAAAGATACCTACTTACTTTCTCCCAGAACACTTGAAAGTATTTTGGATAGAGAATATGTGTTCAGCTAGTACAGCACTACTCTGTTTATTCCAAGTAATAACACATTTCTAAGATCTCAGGCAGAAACCCCATTTTTCATGGCCCCTTTAACCTGAAGCACAAGACTGCATATAGAACACTCTGTATGCAAAATATGCATTTAACTCATGTCTCCTTTTTGTGCTTCCAGCTGTGCACTACATTACTGAAGCAAAACAATGCCATGTTGTCTGAGAGTTCTATTCCTAATGCATATAGGGGATCAGATAAGGAAGGCTATAGTAGCCAACAGCTTTTAACATCATCTCTACATAATCATGGAAGTTCCCAGGACTGCTTAGCTTAAACATGCTCACAAAACTTTAATTTCTTCTATAAATTTTGGAGAAATACAGATAGCATTGTTATCAATAGTATACCAAAGACAAAAAATAGCTTCTACACCAATATAATAGTAAACATTACAGTCAGCTAAATAATTCTATGAAATAAATGTTATAAAATATTTTGCTAGCTAGTGTTAAAATATCTCACAGATATGGATAGTATGCTTAATTAAATTAGGATCATTTGAAACTATATCAAAACTAACATTAGAATAATACTGTGACGGAAAGTTGATCCTTCTTCCAGTTCAGATAAACCTGTTAATATACAGTATGTTTGAATCATGCCAGTTTTTTGGTTTTTCATGTAGATGCAGCATCAGGCATAAAAGGGCCTTGACAATCTTCTCGCAAAAGGAATTGATGCTGAATATGATGAATTTGATGTTATCAACGCCCCCCACTCAATATTCATGGTATACACAAAACACTGGAAAACATTGATTTGTTATATAGAAATTTGCTTAACAAAGCTCTGCCTTAATTCCAAAGTATCTTAAACGAGTTCCCCGCTGGGGGAGATGGGCGGTCAGATAGATAGATAGATAGATAGATAGATAGATAGATAGATAGATAGATAGATGATAGATAGATAACTACTACTACTACTACTAAACAGATAAACATACAAAGGCAGAAATGTGTCTGTGTGTGTATAAAAATAAATAACCCCCTCCCATTTGCTGTCATTTATACGAAGCTCATAAAAATGCATATATATTACTGCAAATCTGCAGCACATTTTAAGGCTCTTCCCTATTATATGGACTAAGCCAAGAAACAGATCCTTAAATGATGCTGCAATACTAATCCTTCTTTTGGCCACTTTTTCCTAGGTAAATATATTAACATCAGGTGCAATCAGATGACATCACCTGGCATTGTGATGTAGACTCCAAAATTATGAATAGCCACAAAAATAGAAGCAATGTTAAAACAAGAGACAAAAAACTATGCATCTGACAGACTAAAATGTTAACTCTATTAATTTAATTTAATTTAATTTAATTTATTTTCTATCCCACCTTTATTATTTTTATAAATAATAAGCCATGTTTTAAAAAATGTCTTGCACACTTCATAATTTTGTCTGCCAAAAACTGACAAACGTCCACCCAAAAATTATCTCTGTACCATTTTCATAAAACTCTCCAGTCCCAAGCACTCACAAATACATACAGGTTCACATATAAACCTATTACTGTTCTTTGTCATTGGATAGATGCACTGAATATTTTTATAGGTGTCAATATCACATGCCAAGAAATGCAACTGAACAGATGATGCCATCCCCTCAATCCTGTCTGATTCTCCGCGATTTGATGGACCAGCTCTCTCCACATTTTCCGATTTTGTAAGGCTTCTTTTAATTGTTTTAGACTACTCCACTATTAAGTATTATATTATATATAATACTTATTATATATTATATTATATAATATATATATATAAATATATTATATATATATATTATATAATATATATATAAATATATATTATATACTATTATTATTAAGGGGCGTGGTGGCTCAGCGGGTAAGATGCCAGGCTTGTCGATCGGAAGATCGCAAGTTCGGAGGTTCGAATCCCTAGCCCTGCGTGCGGAGTGAGCTCCCGCACTAGCTCCAGCTCTTGCCAACCTAGCAATTCGAAAGCATGCAAATGCAAGTAGATGAATAGGTACCACTTCGGTGGGTAGGTAACAGCGTTCCATGCGTGTCATGCGGCCACATGACCGTGGAAGCGTCTTCGGACAACGCTGGCTCTTCGGCTAACAAACGGAGATGAGCACCGGCCCCTAGAGTCGGACACGACTGCACAAATGTGCGGGGGGAACCTTTACCTTTTTTTACTCCACTATTATGCAAGGGAGGGGACAAGGGCTTCTGGTAAATTATCCATAATCTAGATTCTGTTTCTGTCTTCCAAGCCCATTTTGAGATGTTTAGAACTGGCATAGATCTAAGAGAGTCCTAGGCACAAATGTTCAGTAATAAGGCCAACTGAATTTGAGGGAGCTTACTTCCAAATAAGGATACACAGCTTTGCCCTGCAATCCTAAATATACAGATACACACCCGTGTTCAAACAATATATTTATTCTTAAGCAAGCAGCCATAGGACTGCACCGCAAGTATACCTTAAATTTTACCTAATCTACAGAATAACTCTCAAATTCCCTATCATAAAAGATAGGCATCTGGATTTGGGCAGGTGGGGAGCAGAGAAAAATAACTACGGTGTTGCATGCTACATACGTTGGGAGTGTGTGTAACCACACACCTGCCAATTCAGGTCTGAGGTTGCTCTGGGAATCCCCAGCAATTTAAAGCGGACTAGTGCATCACTGGAAAAGACCCTGATGCTGGGAAAGACTGAAGGCAAAAGGAGAAGGGGACGGCAAATAATGAGATGGTTAGATAGCATCACCGATGTAACGAACATGAATTTGAGTAAACTCCGGGAGACAGTGGAGGATAGGAAGGCCTGGCGTGCTATGGTCCATGAGGTCACGAAGAGTCGGACACGACTAAACGACTGAACAACAGAAAGTGCATCGGTGACCAACAGGCAAATACACTCGGCTGAACTTCGCCACTCTACAGGCCGGGTCGGGAGATCCGCACCGAGCAGCGCCTTCCCTTTCCTCCGCGGCTGCTGTATCTGAGGGGGGCGATAGTGGGCACAACCGAGCGCCCGCCCCGCGCGTACTCACCATCGATATCGCCCAGTGTGAGCTCGTCGCCGAGCTCCGTCAGGGTCTCCATAGTCTCCATGCTGCTCAGCTCGCCGCTTTCCATTGCCGACGAGGCGCGCCCGGCTCAGCTACAGCGAGTCACCTCCTCAGAGGGAGCGGCGACACCCCCGCGCATTAACCTTTTCCCAGGCGGGGGTTGCTGCTTCAGCTCGGACTCTCCAAGCTTACATCCCCCGTCAGCGCCATCTTGCACTAACTTCCGCAAACTCCGCCTATCCACCTGCGAGGAGCCACCGCCGCGCGCGGCTGGTTGTCCATGAGACCAGGTCTCCGCTGACCAATCAGCGGACAGAGCGGCTCGTGGTGTGATGGCGCGTCAGCGATCAGCAGCTTTCATTTGGATTGCGAGGCAATTCCCTCCCTGCTGGACCGCCCTCCCGGTTTGAATATGCATAAGAAGGCGGGAAGTTTATGAAATACTAAGGTTTAAATCGAAAACGGGAGGGTGCCATTGATCTCACTTCCACATTCACGGCTAGTTTTGGGCACCGTAGAAACGAACGCGCAAGAAAAAGATCATCGTGGACTGTCCTAGAGAAAAATGGCGAAACTCAATGGAAATATCCTTCTTTGGACACTCCAAAATATGTTAAGACTGCCATCAAGTTTGATGTTAAGAAAGAGAGGTGGGAGCCCTTTGTGAGGAGAGTGTCCATTTAATAGTGAAATCTAAACATCTGCCTTCGCCAGTTTCAGAAAGATCATAAAGAGTCCTGTGGTACCTTTAAAGATAACCAATTTATTGGAATGGTTTGGTGGATCACAGTCCACTTTAACCACCAAAGGTTATGCAATATTTAAGTGTGTTAGTCTCTAGGTGATCCTAAGACTGGCTTTGCAAAAGACAAACACAGTCACCTCCCTAGAAACTTTCAGATAGAGTTTGGGATCCTCTTACCTCCTTGGGGGAATTATTTTTTCAAAACTGTATAAACTACCTCTATTTGGCTTTAAATTTTGGTTACACATTTTTGTCTCGGTGCCCATATGTAAAACGTGCTCAAACCTGTCTGGGCTTGGAAGCTAAGTAAAACCAGACCTGGCAATACTTGATGGGAGGCCACCAGGCAATACCAGGGCAGTGGGCAAGACTGGGAAGTCGGTGTGAGTGTGTATTCTTCAAAAAGAGAATTACAATTAGTGGAGAGAATAAAGAAATGGAGTCTTTCAAGGATCTGTGTTGGGACTAGTGTTTAACTTGTTCATACATGTTCTTGACTTAGGGGTGAGTGGTGAGCTGGCTGAGTTTGCAAATTATATATAACTTCACATATACTGTGATCAGGTCTGTAACTAACAAAGAAAATATACTGGAGTCATTACAGGTAGCAAAATGAAGATGTTGACTCAGCATACAGAAACTGTGAAAATGGAATATTCCATGCTAGGAATCATTAGGAAAAGAATTGAAAATAAAATTGTCTAAATTGTAATGTTAATATACAAAATTAATACATCTGCATGTGAAGTACCATCTTATATACAGTTCTGGTCATTACACTTGAAAAAGAATATAGCAAAGCTAGAAAAAGCACAGTACAGGGCAACCAAGATGATTCAGAGGCTTGAACAAGTTCTTGTGAGAAAATGCTATAATGTTTGGGGCACTCTGATTGAAGGAGGATATAGGGGTCTATAAAATCATGCATGGTTTTTTGATACAGCAGAAACAGAAAAAAGCTCACTCTTTCTCAAAACATAAGGATAAGGGGTCATCCAATGAAGTTGATTGGGAGGAGAGGTAAAACAGACAAAAGGAAACATTTCTTCATATAGCACAGAGGTTCCCATTGTCTTTAGCATGTCACTAATTTTTTTCATGGTACCCTGCAGTTTTCAAACTGTGTGCTGAGGAAAACACAGCAATACTAGGCTAGTAATTTGTGTGGTGTCCAACATATATTGAGTATTGCTATATTTCCTTCAAAAATTTAAAATATCCCACAACACCCTTGTGAGTTTCCCATGGCACCTTGGGGTGCCACAGTGCAGTTTGGGAACCATGGATATAGCACATTATTAATCTGTGGAAGTCATTTCCACGGAATGTGGTGATGGCCATTAACTTGGATGGTTTTTAAAAGGGATTGGATAAATCTATTTATTTATTTATTTATTTATTTATTTATTTATTTAATACTGATATTTATACCCCGCCTATCCCCTCCCTAACGGAGGACTCTAGGCGGCTCATGGAATGAAATTCATGGAGGACAAATCTATCAAATGTTATTGGTTTTGAAGATTCAATATTACCTCTGGATCTGGAGCATGCCTCCAAATACCAGTGGTGGGGATGGGTATTTTTTCATGTCCTACTTACAAGCATCCCAGAGTCATTTAGTTGGCTGGTGTAAAAACAAACATTCATCTAAGATTTGTTAATTGTCTCATCCAGCAGAGCTGTTTTTATGGAATCACACAGAAGTTCTTCTCTATTGTTTCAAATGCAGGACACAGAATTAACTTGCAGGAAGGCAGATTTCATGTGTTAGAAAAAAGCTTCCTAACAGTAAGAACAGGTTGAAGGGGATTAATTACCCAGAGAGGTGACAGACTTTCTTTACTGTATTTACTTTTACATTTATATCCTGGTTTCCTCAGGGCCTCAAGGCAACATTTATTTGTAAGCCACTCAGAGTCACTTGCATACTGAGATGGGCAGTATATAAATTTGATAAAATAAATAAATAAATAAACAAACATATATAGCACTTCCTCCTTCCATTCCTCTACTTCCATTCCTCCCCTGCCCCCCGCCCCCCACCTACCCTACCTCTGTCATGTAGGCTCAGCTGACTGGTCCAAAATGAGTTTTCATGGCTGAAGATGAACTTTAACCTGGGTATCCCTGGTCCTGGTCCAACACTTTAACCGTTGCAACATTGGTTCTTCACTGGATGTATTTAATCCCAGCCATTTGTTGGGGGTGCTTTAATTTGGATTCCTGCACTGAACATGGGGTTGGACTACATGGTTTAAGTGGCTGGTTCCAATGTTATGTTTTTATGAAATAAATACCAAAAGACACATAAAAATAATTTAAAAGAAATATGACTCTACCCTTCCAGAAATTAGGCAGCAAATCCTCATAATTCTGACTGACTCCAGGATGAACAAGGCCAGCCAGGCACTGGGGTGGCTGCATACTAGAGTGCTCAATCAACGCAACATCCATATCTCCACAAAGCTGAAATTCTACAGAGCTATGATAATCCCTTCTCTCCTATATGGATGTGAGTCCTGGACTCTGTACCGAAGGCACATCAAACAACTGGAGAAATTTCACATGTGCGCTCTCTGCTCCATCCTCGGCATTTATTGGCAAGACAGTGCCTCCAACCTGGAGGTCTTGGATCAGGCAAAGGCCACCAGCATTGAGTCCCTGATTATCAGCGCCCAGATGTGGTGGGTGGGACATGTCATCAGAATGGATGACCACCAAATGCCTCGCCAGTTGCTCTATGGTGTACTAGAGACTGGGAAGAGACCTTGAGGTTGTCCATGCAAGCGCTACAAAGACACTGTGAAGGAAACCCTACGCCACTGTCACATCCATCCAAGGGAACTAGAAGCTGCGGCTGCTGACAGAACCCGCTGGCGAGCCCTGTGTTATGAAGCCTCCATCAGCCTTGAAGACGGGCACGGCCAAAAACCATGAGTGGCATCACAGAATAACACCCACAGTTACTGCAACAACGGACTTCCAGTGCCCCCATTGTGCTAAACTCTGCGCTTCCAGATTGGGACTGCAGAGCCACCTCCGTGTCCACAGATGAACTGTACAACAGCATGTCTTCTTCGAACCCGAAGGACTACTTTATTTATTTATTTTCTATCCCACATTTATTATTTTTATAAATAACTCAAGGCGGGGAACATACCTAATACTCCTTCCTCCTCCTCTTTCCCCCACAACAGCAACCCTGTGAGGCGAGTCGGGCTGAGAGAGAGTGACTGGCCCAAGGTCACCCAGCCAGCTTTCATGCCTAAGGTGGGAAAAACTGAAAAAGCTGTACTTTCATGTGTTATATACTGACATTTTGGCAACAAACAGCAGCTCTCAAAATAATCAGGTAACTCATATTGTTGAATCAAAATCTCCAAGTATTGTTGAAGAATTTAATCATTTAAACAGTAAAGAAAAACCTCTATAAGTAATTATTTTAACTCAAACTTCGTTTTAAGGTGATTTTTTTTCTAAACAAAAACGTAATTCACAGCTCTAATCATTATGATTGCAAATAGTGCCTAAATCCCCCAACAATACAATTTAAAATCTTTGCCCATGCAGCACAAGTGCCTCTTATATTGTAGAACAGTAGCGAGCAACCCATGGGCAGCAGCTTCTACTACCAGATTTATTATTCCTTGGCAAGAAATTGCCTGGTTGCAATAGACTATGATTGGACTACTATGATGTGATATATGTGGAGCTGCTGTTGAAGGTGGTCTGCAAGCTCCATCTAGTGTTTTGTATATCTACCTGGACTTTTAACTGATACAGCAATGTGGAATCACTTTATGTTGGTTCTGAAAGAGCTGCACTTGCTATTTATGTGCTTCTACGTTCTATTCAAGACACGTGTCCATAGTTTTAAAGACCCAGATGGACTTGTTACCCAAATATCTGAAGACACAGCCCTCCCAATATTAGTTTGCCAATGTCTCAGGTTCAACAACTATGTACAAAAATAATAGTTCAGTTAATGAAAGAATACTCTTAGGCTTTTAAATTAAAAATGATCGGCATGGATATCGGTTGCAACAGTTTGCAATTACAAAACTGATTAGAAAAGAGTTGTATAAAACTAGATGTAACTGATTTAAAAAATTGCTGTTACTTCACCAGCTAAGTTGATGATATTAAAACAGTTGTTTCTGAATGTAAGAACTACCCAACTTAAAAATGATAAATCCATCTCTCCTACTCCTGTGACACACTGAAATGGCTCACAAGAATGAGATGTTGAAGCTTTTTTCGAAACTTCAGTTTTATTCAAGAAAAGCAAAGTCAATTTTCAGTTTAAATACATATCCCAAACCAAGCATAGCTGGCTCTCTGTTTAGAAAATAACTTTCCAGCCTTGTCAAGCCGCAGAATCCCCTGAAAGAAACCCTCCTTCTCTACAAAAGTGATCCCCTAATAAGAGCAAATTACCTTTTAGGCAGTGCCACCAGAAATGGGGGGTGTACAACATTACAGTTATCTGAATGTACAGAGAAATCTCCTAGTTTCAATCAATCCAAGTCCTTAACAAAAGCTACCCCATTCTGCCAAATGCTGTACAGGTTCCATGCCAAATGCCCACAGCTTGCTTGTGTGTGGCTATGTGCAAATCCATAGTTCAAATCACCAGTGAAGAACTGCAGATTGGGAAGAGAACACTGACCATACTTGATCCAAAAGCAGCTGATCTCTAGTGTAAAATTAACAGTTAAGGTGAAATCTGAACTCTGCTTCAAGTGTAAGCCTTCATAGAATGCTTGAAAACGTTGAGAAAAAAAGCAGCTCCCTCCTGTGAAACAATAAGGCAGTAGAGTAGCAAAAATATGCTTTCAGTGTTTCACTGCTCACATGTTAAACTTATTACTGGTCATTTTTTGTACCATAATGGTAAAAACAAACAAAAAAAATTAAAAGAGCAAAAGCCAGATGGTTAGCCTTAGCTTTTCCACAGTGTTATAACTAAGGGCAAATTGGTATTTTGTAATCAAGATAAATATGATTACCAAACAATAAAGGTAATCTAATGTACATGGTGTACAACTAGATGTACACATACAGTACCATAAATGAGATTCAGAAGTAGTCTCGGTAGAGCACAAGGTAATCACTAAAACTTTGTAAGCTTTTCAGTAATTTCCATGTATGTAGTGGTAGTAATACTGCATTATGAAATTATCAACAAAGCCAGCTCACACAGACTCCAGGCTAAAAATCACTTTACCTTGATACTTTATTCTCTTGTTCAAGTACAGGCATTATTTCATGGTGCACAGCCTTGTTGACCTTCTTCTCAACCAAACATTTTTCTTCCCTTTCAGGGGAAAATACTTTTAACAGCCTTGTGAAATGAAGGAAGCTTGACAACCAGATAGCACTTGATACTACCTAGAAGGGCTTTGAATTATTATTATGACATTTTAAGGAACAGTATATCTTTCACGTATCCCAGGTCCCAGTCACATTCCATACAATCTAAAGAATAAGTGTTCAAAAAGTACTTTATCTCTAATTAATATTCCCAAATTTGTGCATCTCTAAAAGAATTCAAAACTTTCTCAAAGTAATTCTTTGCTGCCCAGAAACAAACTCTGTTGCAGCAATAATATATTACTTTTCTGATTGCATAATGGTACATGGTATGATATGTTATAAATGGTAGATATGGCATATACCAGAGAATTAATTCCCTCTCTTCTTGCCCCATTTTCCCAACACTCTTAGCATTACAAAGTGGCAAAGCCACAAGAGACAAAAATACACATGAACAGTCCCTGACATACTCTATACATTCCAGATACTTGGAAAAGTCTTTCTTCCCATAAGGAAATATGCACTGAAACCTCATGGTCTTCATCTAGGTATTTCTTATAGCACAATCTAGTACATGCCAATGTCCTGTTGAAAGAATATCACCTCCAAGCCCTGACCTTTCAACTGCTTGGCATTTTCCTGAGGTCACAAAGGGGCATTCCTTTTTCAGTTGTTTTAACTCCCACCAACAATAGTTTCAGTGACTGGGCAAATGGCATTAGAATTACAACTCAGACTGTGAGCGTGAGATGCGAGGCCCCTTGCGAATTTCCTTCCGTTTCTCCTCTTTCTTTCTTCGCTTCTCTTCCTCCCGGAGAGCCTTCTGGAATGTGTTAGCACCAGGGAAAAACTAAAAGTAAACACAATGAGTTTAGGGATTCCAGCATCAAAAGCATGGGTAATACTTTTTGCTTGCTAACTCTCCTCCTTTTAGCTGCACCAGCTTTTTCTCTCTGACATTTATTTATTTATTTATTTTATTAAATTTATATTACCGCCCATCTCCCGATTTCAGTGATCTTCGGGAGATCCTATACTATTAATCAGAACATCAAGCTCCCTGTACTTTTGCCCCAACAGTTGGAACTCCTTACAAGAAAAGAAGCTCACAGAGAAAAAGTGCAAGCAAATCAACAAGGTTAACAATATTTAATTTAGAATTCCCACAATTCCAAGTGTCATAGTATCCCCTTCCACATAATGGATGTGGAAAGGGACAGCATGGGAAAGAGCCATCTTACATCTTTCTGCAGTAAGAGAGTGAGTGGCTTAGAACAGTATTGAAGTCCATAAATTCCCATGTGCTAAATTGACCAGCTCTAGATGTGTTAAAGTGCTGCACTCAATATGCCAACAAATTTGGAAAACTCAACAGTCGCCACAGGACTGGAAAAGGTCAGTTTACGTTCCAATTCCAAAGAAGGGCAATGCCAAAGAATGTTCAAACTACCGTACAATTGCGCTCATTTCACATGCTAGCAAGGTTATGCTCAAAATCCTACAAGCTAGGCTTCAGCAGTATGTGAACCGAGAACTACCAGAAGTGCAAGCTGGGTTTCGAAGAGGCAGAGATCAGATTGCCAACATTCGCTGGATCATGGAAAAAGCAAGAGTGTTCCAGAAAAAACATCTACTTCTGCTTCATTGACTACACTAAAGCCTTTGATTGTGTGGATCACAACAAACTGTGGCAAATTCTTAAAGAGATGGGAGTACCAGACCACCTTACCTGTCTCCTGAGAAACCTGTATGCGGGTCAAGAAGCAACAGTTAGAACCGGACATGGAACAACCGACTGGTTCAAAATTGGGAAAGGAGTACGACAAGGCTGTACATTATCACCCTGCTTATTTAACTTATATGCAGAGTACATCATGAGAAATGCCGGGCTGGATGAATCACAAGCCGGAGTTAAGATTGCCGGGAGAAATATCAACAACCTCAGATATGCAGACGATACCACCCTAATGGCAGAAAGTGAAGAGGAACTAAGAGCCTCTTGATGAGGGTGAAAGAGGAGAGTGCAAAAGCTGGCTTGAAACTCAACATTAAAAAAACTCAGATCATGGCATCTGGTCCCATCACTTCCTGGCAAACAGAAGGGGAAGAAATGGAAGCAGTGACAGATTTTATTTTCTTGGGCTCCAAGATCACCGCAGACGGTGACTGCAGCCATGAAATTAAAAGACGCTTGCTCCTTGGGAGGAAAGCTATGGTAAACCTAGACAGCATATTAAAAAGCAGAGACATCACCTTGCCGACAAAGGTCCGTATAATTAAAGCTATGGTTTTCCCAGTAGTAATGTATGGCTGTGAGAGTTGGACCATAAGGAAGGCTGAGCGCCGAAGAATTGATGCTTTCGAACTGTGGTGCTGGAGAAGGCTCTTGAGAGTCCCTTGGACTGCAAGGAGGTCAAATCAGTCAATCCTAAAGGAAATCAACCCTGACTGCTCATTGGAAGGACAGATGCTGAAGCTGAAGCTCAAATACTTTGGCCACCTAATGCGAAGATAGGACTCACTGGAAAAGACCCTGATGCTGGGAAAGACTGAAGGCAAAAGGAGAAGGGGACGGCAGAGGATGAGATGGTTAGATAGCATCACCGATGTAATGAACATGAATTTGAGTAAACTCCGGGTGACAGTGGAGGACAGGAAGGCCTGGCGTGCTATGGTCCATGAGGTCACGAAGAGTCGGACATGACTAAACGACTGAACAACAAAAGATGTGTTTCCAAGGTGATCATACCATCATTGTCAATATTTGTGACACAAACTGTCATATCTGAAGCAGAACCTATATGGGGGCAACAGTGTATGCTAAGAATTGGTAATGGAAGCAAACATGCATTTGATTGGCTGCATAGGATTGCCAGTGAAAGTTTCTGATTTAAAGCTGTCAAGATGAAAGTCATTATTACTCTTAGTGATTAGGGATTATCAACTAATCATCGGGTACTCCTGCCATCAAGCAGTGCTGCCCTTTTCTTTCCTTCACAAGCAAGTTGTGAATAACCAGAGAGCAAGAAAAAAGGGAATAATAATAGATAAGGTGGACTCTTACTTCAGAATTGTCTGCTTTAAAGGGATTCTGGTAGTCTGGAGATCTCTCACTAATTCCTAGCTCTTGAGCCATCTGTGGAAGAAAGTATATTAAAATGGTGAATATCATTTCTCATCTATGTTATCCTCCCTCCTTCTTGCCAACCTCTCAGTCCTGTCCCTGTGCGCTTAACACAGAGCTTCCCTTGAAGAAATTATCTGGTTCAGAACACAACCATGTGGGCAGTTAAGGATGCAGCTCAGGACACCTATGTGACACTTCTCCGTGAGGTGCACTGGCTTTCAGTGTGTTTTTGGGTGCAATTCAAGGTGCTGGTGATGACCTATAAAACCCTTTATGGTTATTTGTGGGATCACCTCTCTCTGTTTCTACCTGTCCTACTTCTGACAAAAAAGGCCCAGAAAGTATGCCTTTTCTGTCACAGTGCCTGCCCTTTGGAACGCCCAGCCCTGCCAAGACTGAACTGGCCCCAACCTTGCCAATTTTTTGGAAAGTTCTATAGGACCTGTATATGTTCCTGGGCATAGGGGTCACCAGGTTAGTTGGAGCCTGTAAGATGCTGTCATTTTATTGTTGATTGAGTTTTGTCCTCAGCTGCCATTAAAGGCTTTTATATTGCTGTATTTTTATGTTTATTTTGCACCGTGTTTTTTATGTGATGTTAGCCACCCAGGGTCACAACAGGGAGATAGGCAGCCATGAAAATCAAATTAATTAACAAATAAAATAAAAATACATTTTCTACCTCGCTGATTTGGTGTTTAAGTGCAAATTCTCTCAAAGTGAAAAAAATGCACCAAAAATAAAGCATACTATATGACACCAAGTTTTGCATGTCTCTTGTGGGCTGACCTATTCATCTTACAACCCCCAGAACTCCAGCTATGCAAATTATAAAGGGTTAAAATGGGCTTTGTGTAGGTATTACAATGTGAAGAGGAAAAAACTTAGTCTCCTTCAACCTAAGCTCAATTCCTGGTGATTTTATGGACACATCCAAGTAATTTTTTGGATAACAATACCAAAGTTGTTTGTTGCTGCCTTTGTCCTGAATGTTTTTTCAACTTCCCAGCTTAGAAAGAACACATGTGCTATATCAGTAGACCAGAGTAATGGATGCAAGAGTGTGCAGAAATGCTATTAAGATGGTATCAGAACGTTTCTATAGGAAAACAAATTATCTGTAGTAATAAGTATGCAACTTTTGTGTAAATCACTCATCTAAGTAAAATATGTAAAAATGTAATATGCCTATACAAGCATTTATTTGTAACAAACTTATATAGCTGCCCATCTACCAGAAGAAACTGGGCAGTGATCAGAATAAAAACACAGTGTATAAAAAAGACCATTTAAAATATTTGCTGAGAGATGATGACCATTCATAATATATTAGAGCAGGGCTTTCCAAAGTTTTCCTGCGGCGACACACCAACCACCGTTGGTGTGTCGCTGCGGGAAAACCCGGAAGTGCCGCCATTGCGGCAGCACGCAAAAACCCGGAAGCGCTGCTGCCACTTTCGGTTTTTGCACGCCGCCGTTGGTGTGTCGCTGCGGGAAAACCCGGAAGCGCTGATGATGATCAGCGCTTCCGGGTTGTGTGGCGACACACCAGACTGTGTGTGGCGACACACTTTTGTGTCACGACACACAGTTTGGAAAGCTCTATATTAGAGGATATCTATATCTATGGGGGCGCGGTGGCTCAGCGGTTAAGATGCCAGGCTTGTCAATCGGAAGGTCGCAAGTTCGGAGGTTCGAGACCCTAACCCCGCGTGACGGAGTGAACTCCCGCACTCACTCCAGCTCTTGCCAACCTAACAATTCGAAAGCATGCAAATGCAAGTAGATAAATAGGTACCACTTCGGTGGAAAGGTAGCAGCGTTCCGCGTGCGTCATGCTGGCCACATGACCGCGGAAGCGTCTTCGGACAACGCTGGCTCTTTGGCTAACAAATGGAGATGAGCACTGGCATCTAGAGTCGGACACAACTGTGTGGGGGAACCTTTACCTTTATCTATATCTATATCTAACATCAACAGTTAACTATGCACAGATTTCATGACAGTTCCCCCCCAAAAAATATGTGCTACATGTGTATCCTGAAATGTTTGAGGCAACCATTTGATTTTTTGTTTTCCTCAATCTTTAACCCCATTTCTCTGAATTACTATCCAATTCCAAAGGACAGACAAAACGACAGGAGCTGACAAGCAACCATACTGCCTTACCAATCCTAATACTTGTGAGTGGGGACCTTGATCAAATACGCCTGTCTGGTTGCAGAAGCTGATCCCCCAGCGAATAAGGTTGTTCCAATTGGAATTGCGATCAAAGTAGTGGTGCACTATCTTGGGAAAACGCAGGACTACATCCCCAAAAAAAGCAGTATTCTCCACCACATGGGAATAGGCTAAGAGAAAAGAGTCACAATGCAAAAATCAGACCAATTCCACATTCTTGGGAACAATCTTATTATTCAATACACTTGAACCATTGTTTTGTATTAAGTATTAATTAAAATAAAACATTTTTCCTAAACTTTGTTTACCAAGAGGGAAGACAGAAGAGTAAGAATTCTGGCCTGTATTAATGATTAAGCATAAAAATAACACCATGTCATTAATCCAGATTAATAAAGTGCAGCATTTGGAAATTCAAACATTTTATACCTATATGCCTAAAAAAAAGAGCACTGATCTCTAGCTTAGAACGTAAGTAACTTCTTTATTTTGATACAGGCATCTATGTATGTATATCTAGTTATCTATTTATACCTATGCCTGAGATCAAATGGGTATTTAACTGAGGAAATCCAAAATCAAGGTATGAGTCAAAATGTTATTGGCCATCCCCCAAAATATTATTTTCCCATCAAATACTAAAGCGAAATAGCAAGATTCTGCTTTATGTCTATGAAGGTTCTCAGTCATCCAGGTGGAATTGTCTGTAGCTTGAATCATGTCAACTGGATTTCTATTTTCTCAGTGGAAACAAATGTTTCCACTGAGAAAATAGAAATCCAGTTGACATGATTCAAGCTACAGAAGATTCTGCTTTGTTTCAAGTTTCAAACACCATGCATGTGGCTCTATTCACATCTTATGACATCTATAAATGTCAGAAATAACAAGTTATTTATAACAAGTTATAAATTTTATTTATTTATTATTCAAATTTATCCCCGCCCATCTCCCCCAATGGGGGACTCTTTATAAATTTAACAGACTCTTCATAAATTTAATGGATAAAAGATAATGGACAGAGAAACTGTGATTAGAAAGCAAAAAGTTCATACCATCCTTTATCTTCTCATCCTGAGAAAATGGCCCATCTGGTGAAACATCTGCTGCTATAAGCACTGCTCGTGAGTCTTCAAGAACCTGCACATCATAATAGAAAGTCATGTCAATTTATTCCAATTCTGCCTCCCCCAAATATTTTTCCAGTGCCTGTGTTGCCAACAAGTCTCTTTTTAATCCTCCTTGCCCAATCCTTTCATCTAATTTGTTGGATGAAGATGCCCAGCTGATGTAACCTTAACAGACTAGAGAATTTGGAAAAGATGCCATGGCCGGAGAATAACATTACACTCTGCAGTATAATAAAATAAGTATCTTACCCCAGCCTACCCAAATTCAGTGTCCTCTAGACACTGGGAAATATGAGGGTTGTATTCTAAGATATCTGAAGGGCATCAGGTTAGAGGCTGCCCTAGTATCTGAAGTACCATATACATTTTGCCAGGAGATGAGGACTAAAGTTCCTGAACTATGACCAAAAAATTATTACTCCAAAACATATCACAGTGCTATACTTTTATACTAATAAAGAAATAGGTCTTGATGCTCCATATTAGGGCCATAGGAAAGTATTAACTGAATGCAGCCAAGATTTATTGATGAAATAGCTGTTGAAAATGTCCTTCTCTATTAACCTTTGCCATGCAGATGAAACTCATGAAAAGGTACCTGATAAAAACATATAGCTGTCCCTAAGAAATTACATTGCTCAATATATTCAGTAAATGCCACTTCCCAAGAGCTACCATATCCTTTTCCCAAATGCCTGGCTGCTAACTCAGGGGTCAGCAACCTGTGGGCCGCGGACCACTGGTGGGCCGTGGGCTGTTAGGAAGTGGGCCGCAGGGTGAGCCGGAGCAGCTGATTGGTGGGGGCCCGGAAGGGGAAACACCTCCACCTATCAGCGTGCGGCAAAGAAGGACGGAGGCAGCAGCCTGGGGAGAATCTGGCCGGGTTTGAGTCCCGAGCCAGGAAATGGTGTGCGTGCGTGCGTGTGAGAGACCGACCTCGAGTCCTGCTGAGGGGGGAAAGAAGAGTGGTGCTGAGGAAGCAGCCCAGGGAGAATCTGGCCGGGTTTGAGGCCCGAGCCAGGAAATGGGGGGGGTGTCCACGCGATTGGCTGCCACCTGCAAACCCCGCCCACCGGCCCACGCAATTGGCTGCCACCTGCAAACCACGCCCACCGGTCCACGCGATTGGCTGCCACCTGAAAACCCCACCCACCGGCCCTTGGAAAAAAATTTCCCACGGAAGTGGTCCCTGGTGCCAAAAAGGTTGGGGACCCCTGTGCTAACTCATAAGCAAGAACTGTTCAGAATGGCAGCTGCTAAATTTTTCAGCAATCTACTTTGTAGGATGGTGCATGTACTTCTTCCCACAGTTGGCTCGCAGTCAGATTAGCTAATGACATGGAGGCTATACTTTCCATTACTTTCTTAATACTGCTTTAGGACTACCCAAGAAATATGCTGTAATAAAAAAAAATGGGGCTCAGTTAGGCAAGGCTTACTTTGAAGAGACCTTTGAGCATGATGTCTATGATCTTGTACTGCTGGTTTACATCATTGAGTTCAATCAGGTTCTTCAGTGCATTCATTTGGTCTTTGCGCTTTACTTCAAACAGCTTCTTATCTGTGTCTTGGTTAAGGGTACCATACAGATCAGAAGTCCCATATTTTTTGGTACACCATCAACACAACAATGCACAACATAATCCTCATATGTTTTTGCCCTTAACTATACCACTTCAAAGATAAACATTTTGCCAAGTAGCTGTTCATTTTAACTATAGAATCTAAGCGTCTATCCTAACAGAAATCTACAAATGCCAATATGAAATATACTGGTCACCCAGATTCAGGCGCCTGAATTGTCAGGTGCCTCGTTCTTTAGGTCCTGTTGGTAAATACCAGGCCTATGCAGAATTAGATCGCACCTATCTATGACAAGATGGGAGAAACACATGAACCTGGTACATATTACTGAGACCTGGCTGTGCAAAAATGGGTATGCAGATCTGTTGGAAATTTGTCAGTTGGATTTCAGATCCTACTATAGCCCAACACCAGGGCCAAAGAGGAAGGGTTGCTGTGATTGTTCATGGGATCCTTGAGGTGACAAAGAGCACTGCTCCAGAAATGACTGGCTGAGAGTGCCTGCATGTTGAAATGGGCTGCAG
Organism: Charina bottae; assembly: GCA_023362775.1. Lineage (NCBI taxonomy): Eukaryota > Metazoa > Chordata > Lepidosauria > Squamata > Charinaidae > Charina > Charina bottae. The sequence goes on along the minus strand of JALMGJ010000006.1, from coordinate 34,978,932 downwards.
TGGCAAGCTGAAGTACTGACCACCTAGCTGCCCCGCAGTGGCCCTCCATGAGCACCTGGAACTCATCTCAGGGTTGGTGTTGGAGCTCCTGAGCCTTTTAATTTGGGATTTCAACCTCCACGCCTGGGGGAGGGGGCAGGTTTTCCAGTGTTGATGGCTTCCATGGCAGCCATGGGCTCGTCACAGGTAATTGTGGCTCCAACACACATGGGTGGCACACGCTTGATCTGGTCTCCATTTTGGAACAGATGGGATAGGATATGAGAATGGAAGACATTAATATTTTCTTTTGCTATGGCCAGATCACTCCTTGTGAAACTGCAAATTGTAGCAGCCCTGGAACTCTGTAACACTGGCAGACCCTTCAGAATGGTCCCTAATTTATTTATTTTATATATTATATTATATTATATTATATTATATTATATTATATTATATTATATTATATTATATTATATTATATTATATTATATTATATTATATTAATTTAATTTCTATGACCGCCCATCTCCCCCTCAAGGAGGGACTCTGGGCGGTTCACAGCCACAATAACATCACTAAAATACAATAAAAACACAATAAAATATAAATACAATAAATATAAATTAAAACCAAGTGGCATTCTAATTCTAATGAATCCAGAGGGATTCCACATGATGCCTGAAGATTGTCCCAGTTTGGTAAGCAGTTCCATCTTGCACTTAGTGAATCTGTGAAATATGGAGGTGGCCAGTTTCAAATCCCAGACTCAAAACTGGAAGAAGGATACAGATTTCCAATCCTGAATCTGAGGTTTTCTTCTCTGTGTCAGTAGTGACACCTCTTGGTAACATCAGTGTAAAGAGAAATGTGCAGGCCAAGAAATAATCCATTCTTAAAATCCTATAATTGGAGGGGGGGGAAAGATGACGATAGGGAAAGAACAATTTTCCGTGATTCAAATTAAAAACATATCCAGCCCATAACAGACAATGGTTACACACTGTCAACCTAGTTAGGTCTCATCATCATAATTATACCGGTGCATAGTAGTGCATCATGAACAAATTTGTTCCAAATTTTAGCCATAAGGTCCTCTCCACCCATTTCTTTACCTGCCTCATAGACAACCTGAATGTCACTTAGTCCGGTTTGGCAATATATATCCAAAATCTACGCATGTTACTAAAATGGATTCAGGATATTCAGTCTATGAGAAGCTCACTACAGTAAAGCAGGAACTGTGTTTATTTATTCCTGCTGTGCTTTTAGTATCTACAGAATCATAGATCTCTAGAATCTTACATTCCAATTAGTACTGGCTGGCAAAAGCATTAGCACCCCATCTACTTCCCAATATAATCAATACATGCTTAAGGCATTCAGTATCTCTTCAATAGATAGCACATGTGGTGGTTATGCAAAAAAGCCTCAGAAGTACTGGAAAGTAATACATCAATATATTTTAAAAATCCTAAAAATAAAATTTGAACTGAAACCACAGATACTTTTATTAAGTATAATTCCAGAAAACAAAAATGACAAATATCACAATTTACTAAGATATATGTTGACAGCTGCAAGAACAAACTTTCCGCAGGATTGGAAAAGAGAAAGCTTGATGAGGATACTAGATTGGGAGACTAAAATTGGAAAACATGCTGCAATGGCAAAACTGATAGAAGACATCCATAATAGAAGTTTAACCAAATTCCAGCAGGAATAGCACCCTTATGTACAACACATTACATAGCAAGGCAAATTTAAACATTTCTAATGTGGTTAATAGGACTTATACAGAAATTAGCCACAATCTTTAACATTCAAGGTAAAGTCTATCTAAATTGCAGTCACCAGTTGGGGACACAAATGAAAAAAGGGAAGGGGAGAACGTGTTACTTGTCTTTTCATAATGCTTTTAATCTATATTTAGTAGTGCTTTTGTTTTATCTTATTTTCTTTCATCTTCTCTTTTGTATTTCACTATTTTAACAATAAAAATATTTTTAAAGATATCTCTTCAATAGAGAAAGTGGCTTAAGTGACTGCACAAAGAGCCATTGCAAAAGCAGCAGTTACAAGTGACTGTGTGGGCAGGCAACCCCATAAATGAAAAACCAGAATTTATTAGTAAAGGAATAGAAAACCTGATACTTTGCAATACCATTCTTCCCACACTGTTATTGTCCATGGCATCTATTTCTAGAGAAAACATTCAGCCAATCTGCTGCCTTGGAAACAGCTTCTGGTGGTGCTCTGCATCCACAATACTGAAAATACAACGACAGAAGTCCTTAAAGAGGACATTGCTCATATGGTGGATGTAATCTATCCAGCAAGAGATTGGGAAGAAATGGGAAGGTCTTTAATCCTTCCTGAATACCCAATGGAAAGAGGATGCAACAGTTGTATAGACATTCCACAAATGTGATTTACATTTTTTTGCATCAGAACATTTGGAAAGATTAGCAAAACTGTATTTTATTGAATGTGAAATGAAACAGCCACTTGGATAGTTTAACACCAAACCGTAACACTTTAACCTTGTGCATCTTTAAGAATTGAGAGTCATAATGTAGCAATGTACTATAATTTCAAATATTTTAACCAAAATGAATACCATCAAATCAGCTTTAATGGATATCCCATTAAAACCCTTTCTCCGCTGATATGTCTATGAAGGTTCTCAGTCATCCAGGTGGAATTGTCTGTAGCTTGAATCATGTCAACTGGATTTCTATTTTCTCAGTGGAAACGTTTCGCTCCTTATCCAAGGAGCTTAAGGAGCTTTCTCCGCTGAATTTCTCCAACTCCACTATCCAATCTTCATCCAGCATCTCAACAGAAATCCCAATCTCATTCTTAGAAGAAACATTTCTATCACTGTTGAATTCCTCAATTTCATCTAGTACATCCCCAACCAGATGACATATTTTAAAACTTGAGCTTACCGGGGGGGGAGGGGTTTGCAGGCGGGAGCCAATCGCACAGACCGGGGGTGGGGTTTGCAGGCAGGAGCCAATCGTGCAGACCGGGGGGTGGGGTTTGCAGGAGGGAGCCAATCACACGGCCCGGGGGTGCGGGGTTCGGAGACCAGCGTGACGGCCCAGTTCCTAACAGGCCACGGACCTTTACCAGTCCGCGGCCCGGGGGTTGGGGACCCCTGCTCTACAAGAAGCTACTCATAATTCTGTAGATTTGTCTATACAGGAGCCTACTATAACTAAAGGCTGCAGGTATGCAGAGAGGCTATAAATGTATATAACAACTATAGAATGTTCTATGACAGTATCATGTAGAATCTCTTTGGATCATGATTTGTGAAACCTGATTTGTGCAAAAGATCTTGGATGTGATATAGTGTGGAATCATATTGTAGCAAATAAATAATTAAATAAACTCATTGTAAATAATAACAACTTAAGCAATAAACTTTAGTCAGTTTGTTAATAAAAGTGGTTGTCCCTCCATTTGATTTGTGTGCACTGCCCATTTTTTTGCCAATCCAAAAACATTCAAATTTGTGACAAAGTGTTGTATCTAATACTTATTTTTTTAAAAAAGGCAGACAGATGAGAGTACTGCATGCTTTATATATTCACTATAATGAAATCAACAGAGAGTTTTAATTAGGAAGAAAAAAAAGTCAAAACATAAAACTTCTACCTAGTAAATCAAATAAAGAAATTTGGAATAAACTTTTTAACTAAGGAGATTTGTACTAAACCAAATCAGGAAACCTATCCATCAGTGACTGTCATGGTTTTGTCTATGCATCCTTTATTGCAATATCAGAAGTTGTGTGTGTGTATGTGTGTTTTAATAGCTGAGAATGGTGATGTTTTGTTGGTTTCCTAAAGAGAAACTTGACACAGATGACAGTGTTCAATTATTAAAACTTATTGGCTCAATCTATGTTGAGCATCAAAGGACCTTTCACTTCAACCCAAATTCTGTATCTTGAGGTACAGAACTTTTCTGCTAATCTAAGCTGAAGGATTTCAAGAGAAAACACTATGTCAGATAATGTTTAACCTTGAGAATATCTATCAACAGGTAGGTAGTCCAGACAGGTAATTAGCAGGCATCATATACCTTGCCTTCCAAAGAACTTTTGACAAAATCCACTACTAGAAGTTCCACAGAAAATGTTGTAACTATGAGTTCTTAAGGTATAGCCAGATTGGAGCATCATGTACCATTCTGATTGCCCTTCTGAAAAAGGATATAATCAAGCTGGGAAAGGTGCAGAAAAGGACACAAAAAATGATCAAAGGATTAGAAAACATCTACATGGACAATTGATAGTTTTTTTTAGTTTAGTGTTTTGCACATGATAAAGGTTAATAACATTAAAAATTGTGTTCAGGAGCCAGGATTTGATCTGTGCATGTTATTTTGGAATTGTTTTAGAAAAACAATATAACTTATATAATTAAGTATATAAGGAATTGTAGATAACAATTAGATCTGGAACCACAAGTATCTGATTATTTAGATACTTACACAGAGGCTTTTATTTATTTATTTATTTAATTTTTATCCCACCTTTATTATTTTTCTAAATAACTCAAGGCGGCAAACATACCTAATACTCCTTCCTCCTCCTATTTTCCCCACAACAACCACCCTGTGAGGTGAGTTGGGCTGAGAGTGACTGGCCCAAGGTCACCCAGCCAGCTTTCATGCCTAAGGCGGGACTAGAACTCTCAGTCTCCTGGTTTCTAGCCTGGAGCCTTAACCACTAGACCAAACTTCTGCCACCTATGATTTTGGAATGTTTTTCAGATCTGTGGAAGCCTAGTGACTAATAAGCTGTGATTCATAATTTTGAAAATATATGTATCATATTAATATTTATACTTTATTTATACAGTATTTTACATACTAGTGATTTTAAAATGTCCACAAGCACTTCATACCATGGTAGAACAAGTATCTTATCTGTAACTGAGATTCTAAACTTAATTCTGAAACAGATGGAGCTAGCTAACGAGTGATGTATTAGTCCACTAGGAATCTGTAGACCAGGCTATGAGTTGAATGTTAAGTGCTGCATACACAGGTTTGTAAAGGAACATTTACAAACAGAGAAGACAAGCAGAATCATGCTAGATCACATCAAAAGCCCCTCTACTCCAGTATTCTGTCCCCACAGTGATAACCAGATGCCTATGGGACACCTGCAAGGAAGGCATCAGCACAACAGCAGCTCATCTTTTTTGCAAAAGGTATTCATAAACATGCTACCACTGATACTGAAGGTATAGTCATCATGATTAATAGCTATTGATAATTTATCCTGCATGAATTCTCTAAACCTATTTTAAAGACCTCTAAATGGTGGCCTTCAATACATCTTTTGGAAATTTGTTCCTTACTTTGACTATGAACAGTGTGTAAACATGTTTCTATTTATCAGTCTTAAATATTCCACATGCAACTTTATTGGATGACCCCAGGTTTTAGTAGAGCAAAAATCTTTCCTGTTCACTTTTCTGTATCATATGTAATTTTATACATCAGCATGCTCTAGCAATTAAGGAACTGAGAACTAGGACAGGGAGATGAAACCACATTGAGTGATATGAACACTCATTGGGGAATTTTAAAGTTAGCTACTCTCTCTCTCTGCAAAACGGTCAGTCACTCATGCCCTAGTCATCTCCCGCATAGATTATTGCAACACGCTCTACATGGGGCTACCCTTGAAGAGTATCCAGAAGCTACAGCTGGTTCAGAATGCGGCCGCGTGAGCAGTTTTAGGAGACCTGAAGAGGGCACATATAACACCCTTGCTGCGCGAGCTGCACTGGGTGCCAGTTTGCTTCCGGGTCCAATTCAAGGTGTTGGTTATCACCTTTAAAGCCCTGGGACCAGGCTACCTGAGGGACTGCCTCACCCCCATTACATCGACCCGTCCCACCGTCAGGCAGAGAAGGCATGTTACGGACCCTGTCCATGAGAGATTGTCGATTGGCAGGGTCCAGGAGGAGGTCCTTCTCTGCCATGGCACCCGCCCTCTGGAATAAGTTACCCCTGAAGGTGAGGAAGGCCCCCACTCTCCCAGCCTTCCGGAAGGGGGTTAAGACCTGGTTGTGCCACCTCGCTTGGGGTGGGAGGGGGGATAGCCAATCATGGGGGTGGTTGGCACCTTGATGGGGACAATGATGAGATTGTTATTCGCCATCTTGGACTTTATATTTTATATTTTATATTTTGCATTTTTATATTTATATCTATTTATGTTGTATGGTTTTAATAATATTTTAATATTTTATCTTCAATTGTTTGTAAACCGCCCAGAGTCGTTGCAATACGAGATGGGCGGTAAAGAAATACGATAAATAAATAAATAAATCCCAGGTCACAACACTGGTGTAGAAAAAAAGTGGAAAATGTAATGCTATGTACCTCCCTTTGAAGTCTTGGGAGAAAAAGTAGGATAAACATTTAACACGTAAATATCCTAAGTAACAGCATTTCTCAAATTATTCTTTTTCTATTGCAAAGAATCCGTTTTTGCAATTTTACCTTTTATTAGTCCTTGACAATACTGCCTTTCTTTTTTTGTACCTATGTGATTGCATTACAGACCAATATAAAGGCATTCTGATAATGGTAGTTATATTTGCCTTTTTCACAGCACCAGCACACTGTTATTTATTTTAAAATGTTTGTACATAACTTATGATATAACAGAATTATACAATTTGTAAATTTTAAATGTTGATTTATTTAGTCAGAATCATTATATAGCTTACCAGTGTCCTTAATAACAGGAATAATATTGAATATTTTAATAGATCAAGAGTCTAGTAATTTACCAGATCTTTCACCTCACTATCAATAACTTTGCTTTATGTTATTCAATGAACATTCTGTTTTAAGTGCACAAAGGGAAATAACTTCTTGTTTAGCACCCATAAAAGTTGTGTGTAATTCTAAGTCGTCTTTCATGTGTGCTCAAACGTTTCTTAAATTTTACCCATATTTCTTGCTTAACTTTTTCATTTTTATTTTTCCATGAAGCATGAGCAATAGTATAATCAGGCCTATATAATTCAAAGGCATCCCAAACAACCAATAAATTCACAAAATGCACACAAAAAAAATCAAACTACTGTGGCATCTTGTCTGTAGCTTGAATCATGTCAACTGGATTTCTATTTTCTCAGTGGAAACGTTTCGCTCCTTATCCAAGAAGCTTCTTCAGTCTGAGCAAAGTTTGTAAGGGAATCCTTAAATATGTTTCTAGGGTGGCTGTGTGACCTTGCACCTGGGGCTAGGTCATGGTTATTTTGAGATGTTATTTCTAAGTCCCTTTATCATCCGAAGGAGGATCGTTAAGATTACCTTGCTGTTGTTGAGATTGCGAAATGGTCTTAATCTTCCTAGGCACAGAAGACAAAGCAGGAAGGAAAATAGGGGAAAGATTGTGCCTGAGGCCCCCACCTCTATTCAAAGAAGGATTTTCCAAGTTGGCATAAATGGATTCCTTGACCCCCCTTTCAGACCACTTATCTTCCCTGTCTAAAATGTGAACATTAATGTCCTCAAATGAGTGTCCTTTTTCCTTTGGATCAGGGGTCGGCAAACCGCGGCTCGCGAGCCACATGCGGCTCTTTGGCCCCTTGAGTGTGGCTCTTCCCCAGGCAGGCGTGGCGGGCGTGGTGGGGGCAGGCGCAGCAATGGGCGTGGCAGGGGCAGGCGCGGCAGCGGCATGGTATGCGTGGCGGCGGGCATGGCGGCAGCAGGCCCTAAGTGTGCACGATTGGCTCCCGCCCGCAAACCCCACTCCCATGCTGGATTCCCCACCAGCTTTACTTTGCCTGGACTGGGGGCGTGAGCGGCTCCGGAAGAGAAGCGACTGGAGCAGTCGAGCCTCTTTCCCTTCTCCTTCTTCCAAACCTCCCCCGCCCCCTTCCACGCAATTGGCCCCCGCCCGCAAACCCCGCCCCCTTCCACGCGATTGGCTCCCGCCTGCAAACCCCACCCACTGGCCCTCGAGTGATATTATAAATTTTATAAATGTCAAAATGGCTCCTGGCATAAAAAAGTTTGCCGACCCCTGCTTTAGATGAAGGTAAACTGCTGACTCTGGTCCTGTGGTGTTGCTCCTCCTGTGTTGGGCCATCATCCTGTATAAAGGTTACCTTTGGCCCAAACCATGACCTAGACACAGGTGCAAGGTCACACAGCCACCCTAGAAACATATTTAAGGATTCACTTACAAACTTTGCTCAGACTGAAGAAGCTTCTTGGATAAGGAGCGAAACGTTTCCACTGAGAAAATAGAAATCCAGTTGACATGATTCAAGCTACAGACAATTCCACCTGGATGACTGAGAACCTTCATCGACATACTGTGGCATCTGTTTAATTTTTTAAAAAATTAAATCTTTAATAAAGATTTAATAAAATACATCTTTAATAAAGATATATTTAAATACTGTACTGTTTATAAAACTAATGGGACTATTCTTTATTATACTAACTGATAATGTTATTGGGGCATAACTCTATATAACTGTATTACATATTATTTACATTTATTAATCCATTTAGTTAAGGATCGTGATACTAGAAAATCTTTCAAGAACAGCTTTGATATGAAACTGAAAAAAATGTATTGTTAGACTTGTTCCATTTAATAAGACAACAAACAAACAAATTAGGTCTACATTTCAAACATTTCATTCTTACATATAAACTACAGTATGTTTTTTGGCTTAGGGTTAGCTTACCAGTTACAAATTATTAAACTTGATGATTCAAAATGAGCAGTCACTGAGTTCCTTGAAGTATCTAAGTTTGGCTATTCTTTGTAAATTGTTACACACTGTAATATTTTGCTATAAACATTTATATTCTAAAATACATCAAAAGAAATAAACTATTAATCCATTTTCAAGCTTGGATTATCAAAATAATGAAAAGCAAGAATAAGCTATTTGTAGTGACTACATGGATCTGTCCAAATTAGAATATAGTAGCAGCAAAAGGGAATGAAGCCCTTAAGCCTCCCTCCCACACTGTTTCAACAGATGTTTTCACCTCTTTTCCTCTCTCTCTCTATTGCAAAGCAGCATTGAAATTTCATTTGCTAAAGCAACAGTTCTCCGTACAGCGGAGCCCAAAGCACTCCCTCCATGCTGCTGAGTTAGTTAAGAGGCAAACAGGATCTGCAAGTAGACTCATCATCCCGAGTAGGTGAATTAATTACCAGATTTGGACCTGTGTGATATGATCTGAAGCTCATAAGGTAGTCTTAAACATACCATTTTCTCTCAGCTCAAATTGCCCCAAGATTGTAAAGATAATATAGGTTTGCAAAGCACCTTGAGGGTTCAACCGAGTCTTTTAAAGTAACTTGTGCAACCCAATTTCCTGAAGTTTATTGGCTGGGAATTCTGGGACAATTTTCAACCCATCTGAGTGGTACCAGACTGGAAGACTGCTTTAAAGGTTGTGTGGGATAAGGCCAGAAGAAAAAGGTTTAACTTAAATAGCTGTTCCTTTCTCAGTGTTCAAAAAATAACCATGCATTTATTTGTGCAACCCCTGGAGCAATCTAAAAAGCACAACCATAAGAATCTAATCTGCACACTGCTGTTCTGTCAATCAGGAAGCAGCATGTACCACAAAAATAAGTTATAGTAAACCTTTCAAAATATAGATTATGAAGAAAATAATCATAATTGCATGTCCTTTTACTTGCAACCTGCTCTTCAACAGAAATGTATGGATGACTAGAAATACAGAGAAAGAAAACACTATGCTTGTGGCTTGAATCATGTCAACTGGATTTCTATTTTCTTAGTGGAAACGTTTCACTCCTTATCCAAGGAGCTTCTTCAGTCTGAGTAAAGTTAGTAAGGGAATCCTTAAATATGTTTCTAGGCTGGCTGTGTGACCTTGCACCTGGGGCTAGGTCATGGTTATTTTTGAGATGTTTGTTTCTAAGTCCCTTTATCATCTAAAGGAGGATCGTTAAGATTACCCTGCTGCTGTTGAGCTTGTGAAATGGTCTTAATCTTCCTAGGCACAGAAGACAAAGCAGGAAGGAAGATAGGGGAAAGGTTATGCCTGAGGCCCCCACCTCTATTCAAGGAAGGATTTTCCAAGTTGGCATGAATGGATTCCTTGACCCCTCTCTCAAGGAATCCATTCATGCCAACTTGGAAAATCCTTCCTTGAATAGAGGTGGGGGCCTCAGGCATAACCTTTCCCCTATCTTCCTTCCTGCTTTGTCTTCTGTGCCTAGGAAGATTAAGACCATTTCACAAGCTCAACAGCAGCAGGGTAATCTTAACGATCCTCCTTTAGATGATAAAGGGACTTAGAAACAAACATCTCAAAAATAACCATGACCTAGCCCCAGGTGCAAGGTCACACAGCCAGCCTAGAAACATATTTAAGGATTCCCTTACTAACTTTACTCAGACTGAAGAAGCTCCTTGGATAAGGAGTGAAACGTTTCCACTAAGAAAATAGAAATCCAGTTGACATGATTCAAGCCACAGACTGTTCCACCTGGATGACTGAGAACCTTCATAGACAAAACACTATGCTGTTCCTTTGGAGCCATTATATGCTTCCCATACAGTAGATATGATAGCAGGTACCATGAGAGCTTGGGTTGGGGAGACATATTCAAGGGAATATGCAATATATCTCAAGTATCTCAAGCATTACTACAGCAGAAGCACCATCTTTTAACATGGCAATCTACTTCCTATATCAAAAAAACTATTTGGGGGAATCACTGATTACAGCAGAATGAGAATCAAACCTGTAGCAAATAATCAGAAGTAATTTTGGAAACACAAGTTACAGCAAGAGTCTCTACAGAGTCTCTTCTCTTCTATTAGAGTATCTACAGATTTGACTTCTTTGCTTCAGAATTTAGTAGGCTGTCTCTTAAAGGGCACAACCCTGTTCTTCTTTATTAGCAGTACTATCCATTCCACAAGCTGAGGATGAAAACCATTACTGATCATAAGCTTATTAACAACATGAGAGGAATACAGACAAAAGAAAAGTACAGAAAACAAGCAAAATCTCTCTCTTAGCTGGAATCATTTACATTTTTATATAAATAAAAGCTTCCTTTCAAAAGTTGCAAATTTTAGTTTGGGCAATTATCCAAAACAAAGGCATTTACAGTACTTTGAGGAACAGTCAGCATGAATACCTATGTTAACCCAGCATTTTTAATTTGTGGTTGGTATAAGACATACCAGAGATTTACAAAATTAGCACAATTTATCTTTCCTGAATCTGCTTCTCCAGGACTGGTCTTTAATCTACAAGTTTTAAATGTATAAGTTTTTAACTTTTATATTGTGATTGTAAACCGCCCAGAGTCTACCACGGTAGAGATGGGCGGGGATAAATCCAATCAATCAATCAATCATCAATCAATCAATCAATCTAGTCCTGGATGAAGGAGCTTGGTTTCAGGAACAAGAATCAATCACTGCACAAAACCCAATGTAGATTTCTCATGAGATAGAAAAGTAGTATTTGCCAAGACTAGCTGTAGCGTCTTCAGAAAGTGGGAGAAGCTATAAATTCAATAGTGCACTTACTTACAGTTCCTCAGGAAGGAAGTCAGTATCGTAGGCATTTCATTACCTCTAAAGGCTAATGTTATTTCAGCGTGGAGATAGAAAGCTCACGCTCAAATTAAACACTAAGTGGTAAAACAGATTATGTTGAATGCCAGTTCTTGTCTGAGAATTATTTTGTAGAGTCAAGAGGAGGCTACCCAACTTAGCATAACCAGCGTACTTGCAAGTAACTATCTAAGCTTTTTCCCACCAGGCAAACAAACACTTTAGGTGAACCGATTTAAACTGGTGTTTTATTTATAATATGGCCTTACAAAGTATATTTATATAACAAAAAGTAAACTTTTATCAAGCTTGTTGCCAAAATCGCTACACTGACGTGTCTGGCAAGCCACCAATAGTCAAGCTGGACTCGAAAGCAGCTTTATTTTATATTAACGTGGCAGAATCCTCGCTTTTCAAATACGCCCCACTTCAAACAATTTAATTTAGCTTGCTGTTTTCCCGCAAGTGGAGTAGGGAGCCTAAAATATACTTAAGCCGATTGAACTGTGGGGGTCGCAGGCCTCGATTAAAAACGGAACATAAAAGAATGGGGATTTTGGCACGTGTGCTTCGAAACTGCCTAACCATCTGCTAGAGAGAGAGACCTATCACCAAGCAGAAGAAAAGGGGGCGACCTTCTGTCTTCTACTTGCCGCTCTTTAGAGATTCATTAGACTTAACCATGCTTAACACTTCATTTAGGCCTCTCTTCCTAGCACCTCGATATTTGCATTATCCTTTTCTACACGCAATCTTATCTACAGCATTTGAATCGCGGAGAACCGGCAGTGTGCAAACTATGAAGTATTTTCCCGCTTGCCCTGCAGTTCAAGATCATCTCAGATCTGCAATTCAGCAGCAATATGCCCCTGAATATTACCGCGTCAGACCGGGAAAAATGCTTGTTACCCAGCCAGCCATTGCTAGACCCCTAACAAAAAATCCTTACCAGCTGCCTCAACCATCAACCATTCACCAGAGCAGGACTTTACTCCGAGACTGTCATGCTGCAACATCTCTTCCTTTTCCCGGTACCTTTCTTCGGCTGACTGCCCCTGCTGTTAGCAAACCACATACCCTACACTAACACGTCACTTCCTCGGCCAGCTTCCCAGGATCCTCTGTGTTGTAGTTCCGTCTGTAATTTTGCTGGTGCCTTTTTCTCTTCAGTCGTTGGTCCGTTCAAATTATGGTTTGACTTGCAGTTGCAAGGCGCTTTTTTGAATTACGGAAGTACAATACAGGAACGTGAATTGAAATATGCTAGACTATTTTGGAAAGCTTGTAAGTCAGAACAGCAAAGGCATTTGGAAGAATTAGATTGAGAGTAAAGAGTTAATAATTGAGGAAGGAGTAAGAGAAGGAATAGAAATATAACCAATCAGAGATTAATGAAAGCATGTCTGGTGTTTCAGTAAAAATTAATATTCTTGATAACGATGCTCTCTGTTGCTCCTGGAGACCTATTTCATTTGTCTATAAAAAACATGACACTGAATTTCACAGCTTGGTTGCTTCCACAGAGCAAATCATCATGACCCTCATCATCAAATATCTAGGTTTGGGACTTGTATTCAGAAAAACATCATGAGATTGCACCTTGAGGTATTTCCAGACATGTTATAAAGTGCAGTTATTATAGGTACCTAAAAGAAAATGGCAGCTATTATCCCAGGCTAATCGTATTTTCACAGTAATAAAATGGTAATAATTAGTTACCAGAGAATGTACTTTTTTTTTCATCTCACAAATGCATCCATTGGTCTTTGGATTGTGGAGAAAGGCTGAGCAACTTTCAAAAACTATTGGACTAGACATCATATAGTTGACTCATCCCATTATACCTATATTTTAATTTTGTTTTTCCAGTCTTAGAGGCTGATCATTTGATCTGCATAACAGAAGTTTAGGTCAAATGGCATAATGTAATCAGCATTTATCTTATATGCAAAAATTACATTTCTTGTTAAAAAAGGGGGACTTCAGACTTAATTATAATCAGTTTCAACACTAATAATTTGAGCTTGAGTTAAGGATAGAGTTATTCATTTGTTGAGGTTACTTTAGGTTTTGCATATCGCTGCAGCCAGGAAGTTGAGAATCATAGTGCCAAAACCTGCATCAGGATGCAAACCGTGCAGCTTACATACTTGCATCAGACACAAGTACATAAGGATGGAGTTTCTATCCTAGCATTGTCCTCTGTGTGTCATCATTCAGACATAATCACAGTTTGTTGCAGACTCTTATGAGAATGAAAGTGATTAAAGACAAATAGGCCGGCATTTAAAGCAGTCCGTAGAGAGCTCTTGTTGAGGATTCCTCCGTCATTTCTTGACTCATCATCTTTCAGTCAGAATTCCATAGCTATTAAACGATATCTCTTGATTGAGTTTTTTGGAATTTAATGTTTCCCCCTCTCCTCCCATTATATTTCCTTGAGTGTGAATCAGGTTGCTATGGGTACATAAACAACAGTGCTCACAGGAGATAGCACTCTTTTAACTGATTGATAGCCCTGTTACGAGCAACCCTGTCAGCAATTATGCATATTCCTGTATAAAGTGACCCATATCAATTCTTTTGTCTCTGTCATGATAAAGCTTTAATTTTTAGGGAACATGTCCCAGTATAAATGCATTCCCATTTTCTCAAAATATTTAATCATCCTCTTTATTTTCTCCACATTTTTCAAAACACTTCTTCAAAACCATGTTCAAAGCACGCACAGCCCTGGTATCGATCTTTTTTCCCTCGTAGACTTTTGTTGCCCTTCCAGCTATTAACTTTATCCTCTTTCCATCTTAAAATGTTAATACTTTATACAGATCGTTTCTTTCCTTTACTGTACAAGTTTACTCTTACTCCTTGTTTTCAGTTTATAAACCTCTTTCCTTGTTAAAATCCTTGAATTTACAAGTGATTGCTTAGCTATAAAAAAGCACAGTAGTCCTATGTTAACAAAAAAAATCACAACATTTGAGAATGAAAGCTAGGCAACACTTTGTTTACTGAGGTCAAGCACTTAAGAGAATTAGACATACTGTACTGCCTCCAAATTCTTAACAACAGCATAGAAAATAGCATTAAAATGAAGTGCATACTTTTACTTATGCCATTTTCAGAACAATGGAAAACATTTTAAAGTTTTTCATTTATGAGTTTATATTTCAACTTCTAGGCAAATTTCTAAATCTCTGCAGGGAAAGATTCTAACTATTTGTATTATTCTTTCTGTATGTCTATTAGCTGCTAAGAAAATTTACATGCAGGATGGTTTATCTATTTATAATATTATTTTTTTTCCTCATTTCAGTCCATAATATGTGAGAGAGAGATTGCCACGCCCCCAAGACATCTGAAGTCAAACTTGAGTTAAGAAGAACAAAACAGATGGAAGAATAATCCATTACTGAGAAAATATATACATTCTTTTACCAATCAATCTGGAAACTTTGTCAATTTCTAAATCTACTTTGATGCCTGAGTTCTGTTACTTTAAATTACAATTCTATGTAAGTTTAGTCAGAACTACAGTACTTGAATAAATGTTACAGGCTTAAATAAGGAGCCTCAGGCTGCATCTCCCCCACAGGCAACTACAGCAGGGACAAAATATGTGCTATGACACATGTTTTGTCATTTTGACATCATCATCAGGAATGAATGCCTATTATCTTCTGTCAACTCCTATTTCTTCTGTTAAGTAAGTCTTCCCTTTTTGCCCCAGAAGGGAACTATGCTTAAAAGGGAAACTGCTTAAAAGCACTGTTGAGAAAAATGATTATTATTAACTACTAAAATGATTCCTGGTTTGATTATAATCTATCTCTGATACTGAATGTTAATGGCACATTGGAGTATCACAGACTATCACTGTTACTCTTTTTTCAAAATAATATTCTCCCAAATTAATAGTATGAATTTAGGACATAAGTAATTACTATAAACTTCAGAATATACAGATCCTTCTGTTTCACCTTGTTACAATGGAAAGTACTAAAGGATAGGCATGACAAATCAGAAACTGATTTTCATTCTTCGCATTTTTTTCCTATCAACAGAATGGTTTTGCTCTGTCAAGTTACCACTGAAAGCAAAGACAGTTTTCAGCAGGGAAAGAAAATTAAAATTGGATCCTATCTTTACCACTCTGTGCATACAGATAAGCAAAATACTACCTTATATCCAATATTGTGCGTAAGTATATTCATTTATATCTAATGCTGATATTTTACATTATATCTTCAAGTGATAAAGAGGTCAAAAGCACAAAGAATTTTCAAAATAGTAAAACTGTTTCTCTTCCTGGTGGATTAGGCAGAAAACTTCAAGACTTCAGGCTCAGCTACAAGACAGACTGTATTTCACTCTAATACCTCCATACACATCCTCCAAAAAAAGATACACTATGCCTTGATGGGTCCACTGATGCCTGCTTATGGGTGGGAGGTTCTCCAACAATGTTTGGATTACAGCTTTTTTGTTTGAATCCACTTGGTACTTTACATTTTGAAGCTGACATAAAAAGAACAGAAATTATGGAATTAACAGGTTTGTTCCTTCCTTCATTGTTTAACTTCCTCCAGTTACTACAATTGCAATAAATCAAAGTCCTGTAGCACTTTTTCCAATGAGCAAATGTTATTGAAAGGCCTAAGCTTTTGTGAGCTGCAGCTGATGCATCTGATGAAGTGAGTTTCAACTCACAAGAGCTTATGTCTTTTAATAAATTTGTTAGTCAGAAAAGGTGCTACCAGACTCCTCCTGATTTTTTGCCACTATAGACTAACAGGGCTCTCCTACAGCGTCTACAATTGCAAAAAGACTCGAAGGTCTGGCCTTATAGCAGTGTTCCATGTGACTTGCCTATACATAAAAAGACACACTGTGTTTTCCTTCCTTTGAAATCAGAAAGCCAGTTTATAGCAAATTTTAATGATGATACCGAAGGCATATAAAACTAAGAGCTAAAAGCGACACGCATAATACAAGTAATATCTATGCTTATTGTATTAATAGATCTAGAGTAGTATAAAATGTACTTAAATGAACTCAGTGCCTACTCTACATATTTTTGTTTTCCTGAAATAAAACCTTAAAACAATTTACTTTTTTTCATTTTCTGTACTGATACTGGAAGCAAGAAAACATACCTTCATGGAATCTGCACCCAGAATCAAGTGGTTCATTTCAGAATTGCCATGCAGGTATGTTCTTATTCTAATTTATAATTTCCTGTATTTATCTGAGATAGATTATGAGGAATGGTAAGTAACCATCCACTCTTCCCTCAATAGCCTATAATACAAATTAGATATTAAATACATAAAATAAATGCAAACAGAAAACAGATTAATCATACTTACAATAGAATTATGAAAAACATAAACAGTAATTATTTCATTGAAAGTAAAAGCCAAAAGAAAGAGACTCAAATAAGCAGGCCGCACTATATCTAAGGTGAAATAAACCCCTTTAGTAGTTAGCCCTTACAGAAACCAATCTGACAACAAGAAAATGCAGAAGCTGGAAGAACAGCCAGTTGTTTAACTTCACTTTAAAGTACTTTCTATCTCATCATTTCCAGAATCCTTACCTGAAGAAGAAACAAGCGAAGAGCACTGATTATGTCATTAGGAAGTTCTAGCAAGTTGGTATGAGCTGCTTCTTCAAGGATATGGCTAATTTCACTTTCAGAAATAGTCCTGATGTCCTGATATTTTATAAACTTTAAAAAAGTTGTATTTTAGTTTTAGTGGATCTAAATTATTTCTGTTATATAGCAAAAACACAGCCATTAGCTGCCACAAGCTTTATTGAAACAGACTGTTAAACAATACTTAATAATGGATGTTAGAAATTATTACATTTTTAAAATTTAGATAAATCTTGCCTCAGTTGTAGCAAGTGATTAGATTAGTGAGCCAAATTAATTTTTTTCCATTTAATACTTTTGAAATATTTTAGAATGTCCAAGCTTTATGATTGTACAACTAAAGTGTTTACATTTGATTGTAAACAAATGTATGTGGTATGGAGTATGTGGTACTTCTAAGCAGATATGCACAGGATTATGCAGTAAGTCTAACAAACAGGGAAGGGAAGATTTATCAGTCAAAGGGCATGTGGCAGCTTTACACTGCTTGTCTCCCCCAAATAAATGAAGCTGGCTTAAGAAATTGCTATCCAGATTTCAATCTGTTCTTCAGCTTTGGCGATGATGCTGGCCAGGTGTTCTGTCCAGAGAACAGTTATTATAGCCATCAATTGCTGGCTTCCTTCCTTCTTTACCCCTCCCACCCATGTCGGGAAAGTAAGAATTAATTGCTTTCCTTTTTGATGACATATTTCCATTGATAGTTCTTTTATATGAGTCCCCATATGCTGGCTTCCTCTCATACCTGACACCTTCCATCCATTGCACCCACCATTGGATCGCTGGGGGGAAAACAATTTAATCTTCCTTCCTGTCACTTGAGCTAGAAGGAGAAACTAGCAGAACTCTTTGTCTTGTTTTTTTAATCCACCTTTTACTGGTTTACCAGTGAAACTATTAAAAAAGAAAAAGTCCACCCTTTCACCTTAACCCTTTCACTGATGCACTTTGAGGAGGTCTCAAAGGGGGGAGGGGGCAGGCATTCCAGCAGCCTAGACAAAATAGCCATGTAGGGCAGCAACCAGGGACAGAAGCAGAGGGGGCATTCCTGCCACTGCACAAAGTAGCCAGTTGGAGTGGAGGCATTTACCTACAAAAAATGAAGTGCAGCAGATAGACCGCATAGCACTGCTTGTGTCAGTGGAAGTCAGGTTTTTCACATGGAGCAAGAAAAGACAGGTGAAGATTGCCTACGTGAAGGCAGGTGGCAAGATGAGGACAATGTGTGTTCCTGTCCTCAAGAAATGGTCAGTGGCTATCCTCATGCCAGGGCATCTAGGATGTTCATGAGCCCCAAGAAGGATTTTTTTTAATGCTGAACATCTAAACAGCTGAAACCTATGAATATGAATATGAATGAACAGATTTCCCAAATATTTTTAAACTTTGTGGGGGGTTTTCCTGAAAAGCAGCCATGGTAGCCTGATTTTGACTGAAGCACTAGGAATTTAACCCTTTCATCCACATATGTACAACATTCCTCTGAACAAAATCATACACGGGTTAGGCTCCCTCAATATTGTGCTAAATTATTATGCAGTTTGTTTGATATTGGCTTAGTGTCTTTGTGAACTAGCCACTGTTATTTATAAACCATATTTTTTGGTTTATCACTATATATTAAGCCCATTAACCTTATTTAACAAATGTGTCAATGACACAAAGCTGCTATTAGCTTTGCTAGAGAAAAACAACAATAATTATAGAGGGGCTTGTTAGAGATTTCAATGAAAGAAAGGAGTGTCTCCTCCCCAATGTACCTGCTCTGATCAAAATCAGAATTACCGTGGCTGCATTTAAGTTTTTTTCGACTAAAGAAATGCAGTAAGGTTACATTGCCTGTATATTGCTTATGCTTAACAAAAATGATATAAACATCTGCATATTTAAGGCTATCCCAAGCTATTGTTTTACAACATAATCCAGTCATCACTGTGTTATAAATGGTGTTTTCATTCATCATATTTTGCCAGTGATGACTGAATGATACTAGAAATCACTAGAGTTGAAACAGTCACAGTATAGTGCAATAACACAATAGGAATTAATAGTTTACAGCCACTATACTCACCAAGCCAATTAGTCTAAGAATTTCTGAGTTAAGAAAGCAATTCTGATTACCATCTAAAAGTGTGATCAACAGAAATTTATTCCATGGGTGTGAGGCAATATGGCATGCTAGAAGTAGAGAAATTTACCAAAAATAGCTTAGAAAGCAATCTAAGAAAAGAATCCCAAATTAAATTTATTATTCATACTGTACTAAGTCTTTGTTTATGTCATCACACAAGATTAAAAAAACTTAATACTCAACAGAGAAAAAACAATGGAGGTAAAATTTAGTTTCTCTCACAAAAATACTTTTTATTACTGCCCACAATTTAAACTGTTTAATTCATTCAGAACCAAAATGTATTAGTAGAAGAAAAGATAAATTCAGATCGTGTAAAATCTAGGAGAGTTGCTATATTATTCAGTAATGAAATTAGAATATTAAGATATCATTTTCTGCCATGTGTAAAATATAAAACATGGTTCGGTAGAGCTGATTCTGCTTTTATCTCACTGGAATATTATAAACTTCACATTCTATTTTTAAAAAATAATTTAAATTGATTCCCCTATCAAAGCTATCCTTACCCTACCCATGGCCTTTTACATTTTCTGTGAAAATCTTCTCTAACCAGTTCATTTCCCAATAGACTAAAACCCCAGTAAACCCCAGATAGCATGATCAGTATGGGAATTAAGATGGTGTGCATTCACGTCTGCACTAGGGACTGATTTCATCTTCATAGTATCATCCAGCCATAACTGAATTGATATAAAGCTTCTCCACATTATTGTTATTTTGGTACAATGACAGTTGGATAACTTTAGAAGAGGCTATAAATCACTAGTTCAGAAAGTATCCTAGTCTCACATATCTGGACAGCACCAAGTTGCAGAAGACTGTTCTAGGGAATTTATCAGAAATAGCCTTAGGATATTGGTTGTCATTTATGTATAGCACAGTTTACTAAATAACCCTTTCTTTGACATCCTCTGCCTTGCTTTCATTCGATAATGAGTTATAGACTGGAGCAATTGCCCGTTTTTATACATTTTCTTGGCAACCATTAAATACCCGAAATAAAACCTCCATTTCAGTAACAAGATATTTTATACCATTGGGTTTATATCCACTTTAGTGATGTGGGGCCAAAGACTGAAAGCAATCTAGGCAAAGCAAAATAATAAAGTCAATGTAAAGCATTTACTACGAATAAAGCATATACAGAGAAAGATATTGAAAGCTGTACCGGTGCTCTGATTTTTCATGTGCAGATATCCTAACAAGACTTCAAGGCATCCAATAGCAGTCTGTGATAGCAAAAAGTCCTTCTGTAAACATAAAAGTGAGAATACTGTTTATTATCAAATTCAACTACAGGTACTCCTCGCTTAACAACCATTCATTTAGTGATGGTTCAAACTTACAATGGTGCTGGGAAAACTGACTTATGACCAGTCCTCACACTTAGAACTGCCGCAGCGTCCCCATGGTCACAATTTGGGTGCTTGGCAACCGGTTCACATTTATGACCGTCACAGCATCCTGTGGTCACGTGATCGCCATTGCCGGCTTCTGGCAAGCAAAATCAATGGGGAACCGCATGATTCGTTTAATAACCATGTGGTTTGCCTGCAGTGATTCGGTTAACAACCGCCGCAAAAAAGGTCGGAAAATCAGGTCAGATTCTCTTCATGACTGCTTTGCTTAGCAACTGAAATTCCGGTCTCAATTGCAGTCATTAAGCGAGGACTACCTGTAAAAGGTATGCCTGAAATTATAACAGAAGTGGAAATGGCTTCTCCTTTTTTAATCCCCCAGTTGAAAGAATAAAAAATATTGTTATAGTTATCTTGAGAGTCATATTTATTTATTTATTTATTTATTAATCAAATTTATCACCGCCCATCTCTACCACGGTAGACTCTGGGCGGTTTACAATAAATGTCATATTAAGTTATAAGAAAGCTATGGGACATAAAATATTTGATAAATGTTCTAGCATTTAGGAAGCCCTTCACAAGCAAAGGGACTTGCCTGCATCTCCACTGTACCATGGACTGTCCAATAGTCTTTACATGCAGAGACAATTTCGGAAACATATCAGGTCTGCTCCTACTCCAGAGGAAATACAGCAAAAACAGATTTGCTGTGCTTCTTCTGTAGCACCACACCAAGCAGTTTTACATTTGACAGGAATGAGGTGGGAATTTCCTTCTCATCCCAGCTCCTGGGATTCCTCCTCCTTCATGAACAAAGTAATAGCATGTCACCAATCCTGTTGCTTTTTGGCTGTTCTGAGGGACGATGGTACCATACCACTGCACAATGATCTTTTAAAAACTGCTTTCCCTTGCTGCAGAAAAGAAAACATAGCAGTGGAATAACAAGAAAGTGGGTAAATGCTGGCTAGCTGATGCTTTTAGTGTTTCCCCACTGGCCAGCTGGAATTAATGTTGGCTTGGTCAAGGGAATGAGGGAAAGGCATGTACCCAAGGAGTACTGCAGAATGCTCCAAAATCCTTCTCACACATAGGGGGCAGATGCAGGAGACAGTAGCTGGGAAGATAGCAGAGTTTACAACATTGAGAATGAATCTATACCTTTATGAATAAGTGTCTTTGGTAACAGTAGTAGTAGTAGTAGTTTCTACATCATTAAATAGTTGCAAAGTGAGAAAAAGTGCACTGGACTGTGTTTTCTTTACACTTCTCCATTAATTTGAAATAAATCAGTTTTGGTGAGTCTTACAATAAATATTTCAATTTTATATTAACAGTAAATTCTACCTGGACAAGTAGGTTTTGTAACCGGGCAACCAAGGACAGTACATGCCATATAGCCAGTGGATACAAGGAAGCATTCTCTTTTGACTGTGGCAATTCCTTTTCCTGTTCATCTGTGGACTGGACAGTAAACTTCACAAAGGAGGAACAGAGGTTCTGCTTAAAGAAGGCTCTCAGAAACTGAAGGATGCTGACTGGATATAAAATCGTGTATTAGTATAAAATAAGTCTCTCCATTGTACACTTCAGAGATCCTTGGTTACGCAGAAGAATCCATCGACTAGGACAGTGCAGTAACTAGTCACCTCATTAGAAAGCCCACTAACTAGCCCAGATTCCTAGCTTTCAGTTTTAAAAGGTAGTAGACTCTAGCCCAGAGCTTTCCAAACTTTTCATGTTGGTGACACACTTTTTAGACATGCATCATTTCGCGACACACTCTTACAGCAGGGCACAAGGCAGGCACTAGGACCTGCGTGGAATCCTGGCAGGGCTCGGAGGCAGCACCAGCCGCGACACACCCAGACACTGCAGCCGACACACTAACGTGTCCCGACACACAGTTTGGAAAGCTCTGCTCTAGCTCCTGAATAAGTGTGTTTGTATGTATCTCTCTCTGTGTATATGCCTGATTATTCTATTTTGTGAAAAAATGGTTTGCTACCATGCTTCAGAGTGATCAGTGAACAAGGAAGGTCCAACTAAAACATTGCAGAAGCTCTAGCCATTGTGACAAGAATAATAAGGACAATTTGTCTGAAGAAGACATTTCCTGCTTAATTTTTATCCATTTATGTTACTTTCAATATATGCGTGATTGCTGCCCACAAAAATTGAGAGAACCAGAATTTTAGTACAGTATAGCGCAGAGCTTTCCAAACTTTTCACGTTGGCGACACACACCAACAGCGGCGGCGCAGCCTGCAGTGTCCTGGTGTGTCGCACAAAAAACCCGGAAGCGCTGATGGGGGGAACCGAAAGAAGCGGCACCCCCGCCAATCGCCGCCGCCACACCGTTGGCAGCGCTGATTGGTGGGGGTGCCACTTCTTCCAGTTCCATCAGCGCTTCCGGGTTTTTGCGCGACACACTAGGACAGCGCAGGCGACACAGTAGTGTGTCGTGACAGACACTTTGGAAAGCTATGGTATAGTGTATCTTTGATTAGACATTAGAATATCCAATTCAAAAGAATAGCTAGCAGCAAAGACTTGAATTTATGTTCTCTGTTGTTAAACTTTTAATTCTTCCTACTGGGTTTTTACTGTTATTGAATATATACACATTTAAAAAATCATCCTGCTGATGACAATAAAGTATACTAAATTCATATGAGAAGTGGAGCTGAATGAGGAAATTGCATTAAATCCATATACGGTGTGAAGGAAGATGGGAAATTGCAATATTGATAAATATTGGTTATTATTACACCCGTAATAATGTTGAGTGGAAAACTCCCAAGATTTCTAATTTTTATTGTTAAAAAATGTCCTTGGGAGGTACATTACTTTGTGTTCAAATATGTATTTTTCTGTGATGTTACCTACCAAAGAACAATATGCACTTCTTTCTGAATGCAACTGCATTGAAGACCTTGTCCACATCCAAGCAGATCATATGATGAACCTTTCAGAAAGGAATCAAATGAAATGACTGAGGAGAAGGATAGACACACAAAGGGAGATGTTTTCTTTGTTCAATGTCTTCCCCCTCAAAAATGAACTTTGCCAGGGGTCCTGCGGCTTAATTATTTTCTCTATATGACCAAACCCACCTCTGCTTATATTGTCTGAGTTGTCACCATATTCAATGGACATTGTTCATCCTTTTTGTGTACATTGTTCCTTTTTTTTAACTACACACACTTTTTAAGTAATTCATTCGTACAGCATTTAATTTTTATGTTTCTCCTGATGCACCAACCTCTCACTTCCATATTAACAAAGTGGGCAGCGCTGTATACAGCATAGTATACAATACAGTATACTTATATACAACAATTTTCACTTCTATCAACAAGCATTCATTCCGCACAAAAGGACACATTTGTACATCTAACGATATTTCCATCCATTTTCCCATCTAGTTAGTAAACATTCTGCTAAGATACACAAATTCATTTACTTGCTCTGTATTTTCTGCCTCTGTATTTTCTGCCTTGATCCTAGTTTGCAATCATGTTTTAGAGAGTTTGCTCAAACCAGGATTTTCTACTTCATGTCCATTATATTCTATTACAACAGGCTTCTATGTAATTGTTTCAACATTTAGATAACTTAATTTTTGGGTGCAACCATATAAATCAGGGCAGTTGTGGTTCACAAGTTCTCAAGCAAAATTAGCAGTTTCTCTTATTGCCTTCTTGAGATATAAAAGGAAGATTCATGAAGAGATGCTACAAACAACAAAAATGCAATTTAGAATGAATAATTTGCAACTGTTACCTACATTTATCCCACAATACACAATACAACCACCTAGGGGGCATCACACTTTTTTATCTTACTCCCTGCCCAATGTTGAACCATACACTAAGCATTCCATTTATTCTCACACATGCAATACTTCTATTATATAATGCTGTTAGCATGATTCAGCAACCAATCTTCAATTCCTGAAAAATACAGTATTTAATAACTCATGCCTATTCACTTTATTGTATGTTTTCTGTAAATTAAAAACACACAATAAACTTACATTCATACATTTCTCAATTATCTGCTGAAGACCAAACTCAAGCCTGCATGATTTTGTTCAGTGTTTTCTTGTACACTTTCTGTCAGAATGCTGCTGAACAACTTCTCAGGAATGACTAATTCACATACACACTTGTAATCTTTCTCTCTGTATAAAGAAATAGTAATGGCATTCAGGCACAGATGCAGACTTCATACGTACATTAACAAGTTGCACACAGTCCATAAGGATACCACACCCAATGGTAATTTTTCCAGTTATATTATCTATGTCAAGAATGGGAAGTTAATAATACTTAATATAGTTAGGTAATGCCCTTATTAGTGAACTGAGTGCTTATAAAGAAAAATTAACTGGTTGTAAACAGATTTATCAGTGTTTCTAACCTCTGTATTGTAAATATTTTGTTGAGTCAAGAGTGAAGCAGTCAAAAGCCAAGCAGAACAAAGAAGTGATTCAATGGATGAGGAGAAGACAGGCTCAGAGAAAGAGGTTGCCATCCAGGTGCAGTGGAGAACTTTCTCAAGGAGCTCTATCAAAGATGTATTGGAAAGTAACAGTACCACCACTGTAAAAGAAGAAAGGGTTCAACAAGCTATTAAGTGTAACAAGTATAACTTAAGTCAGTAGCTACCAGGTACAATTACAAGCTGGTATTGAAATCTAAGGGTACAAAACACCACAGGCCCAAGACTCTTGATCTATTCCAAAGATCCTAGCAAACTTCAGTAATTTGTGTATTTTTGTCTCTGGAAATTATGCAGAAAAAAATAAACACTATTTTGTAAAATACTTTTGGGGGGGGTATTGAAAAAGTTTCTGCAGATATGGATTATTAAACAATTAATGATGCATATGTTTAAAAACACAATAGGTGTATTTTTAAAATAAATATTTTAATTATATTATTTTCAATATAAAGTATACAGTTAGGAGAGCTGTCACCACCACTAGATTTCTACACAGCAACAATAAATAGCTTTCCCCCCTTTCAAACAGTGCTATATTGATACATAAATAGCAAGAAAGGAAGTCTCTGAATGCATTTTATTTTATTCATCATATAACAGAGATTTTTAAAGATCTCTCACACATACCAGCTTAGATGAACTCATAGTAGTAATACTACTACCCTAGTAGCAGTAATAGTAGTTTTATTTATTATGCACTTATAACTAAGTGCAATACAGTTGCAAATAAAACAATTGATATAATATTACAAACAGTAATAATTTTTAATATAAAATAAGGAACCTTTAAATTAAAATGTCCATGACATACAATAATATACATACATTCTTTATTATGAACAATGTTCCATACACCTTAACATATAAAAGAATATAAAATCAATTAAATATATGATAATCAGTGACACATTATTTGATGGTCAAGTGGAGTCCTTTTCAAACAAAGGACGTACATAAGCTTTTTACAAGACTCAGAAAAAAGGTCAGTGGAAAAGTAGACTTTACCAACTTTGTAACAAAATATATGAAATAAGGAAGGAAAAGGATCAGAAAAACTGGCAATGTAAGGAGCCTCAGGGGTCATTTTGGCTACCACCTCTTTTAAAACTACAGAGAAGGCAAATTCCAGTTTCAGGTGACTAGAGTTGCCAAATCCAGGAATGCCAGAACCCAGCACTGGACTAAAGCTTGAATCAATTTAAATTTTCAGTACACAGTAATTATCAAGATCATCAGGCTTAAGCAAAAAGAAACTACTTAGTAGCAGTTAGTAAAGGTGGAGATAGAAGTGAATGAAAAGTAATCCGCTTGGTAGACTTCATTTGACTAGATACTGCATTTTGGTAGTAGAATTATTTTGCCTGCTTATTAAAGTACTTATTAAAGTACACAGAGTGGATATGGACAGATTCTCATTCTTAAAAGATTGTTTCCTATAGTCTTGTTCCAATTTCCAAACTTTTCAGCAAATCTGGAGTTAACCAGGGGGAGAAAATTCTATTGGAAGTTACTCTGGCTGCCGCTAGCAGATCTAGTGCTGTATGGTGATTCTGCACCATAGGTAACTGCAAATAATGATATAGACATCTTATGAATTGGCCTCATTTTAACTCATGGGAGGACTGGGTATACCTTGAAGTGTAAAATTGATAATATACCAGTCAGACTGAGTTTCTGTGAAACTAATACTAAAAAAACAAGGACATGCCTTAATCCAAATCCAGATATCAGTAGTAATATTATGAGAAGACAAGAGAGAATATACTTCTTTAGCAAAGAGAGATGATTTGTTTGGGATGTTGTCAGCACTGAAAACCAAAAGATAAATTCTTAATATCAGGTGGCTAGTAACTAAGTACTATTAAGCAACTTAAAGGAAATTTCAGTTCTGCAGTTCAAAATATCTAATAGTCTAAATACCTAAATTCAAAATATCTAATATTCTCTACTATAGGAGTTGCTACTGATGATGACAATTTGCAGACTTGGTTTAATATCAAAGCTATTGACCTCCACCCCAACTCATTGATCTGGAGATGTATAATAGTTGATAACCTGATCCTCATCAAATATATACAAATATATACAAATATATACAATTTTTATAGAAACATTAAGGAGAGAACTACAACTAGACAGGATCTTTGTTGTATACAACACATTTATGCAGAGAGAGAGACTTCTGTTGCTTAAATCCTGAAATATTGCCTGGTTCTGTTGGGATATAATGCTAAACTATGGTTTAAAGCTTCATGAAAGACATTTAGACTCATAGGTTCTGCCCTTCCCTGTCTATCTTTGAAAAATCCCAAGTATCTGAATAGGGTGAAATAGAGGACATTACATGATAGCTGTTACACAATGACTGTATTTGGATAACCATATGTTAAAGAAACCATGATAAAACCAGGAAGTCTAACCACATATTCCCATATCTTCAAACAAATATTTTCAATGAAGCCCAAGAACTCATTGCATCCAAATGCTGAAATTGCATCATTATATCGCCCAGAGTTCCCCATTGGGGGAGATGGGCGTTTATATAAATTAAATAAATAAAAATACTGTATTTCTGAAATTGAATGTTTCCCCACACTTGGGTTTTTCTACTGTTTCCAAACATTTTCGAGGGTTTTTTCCTAACATCCATCCTGAAAATAACTTATGCCCCTAAGTCCTTCTTGGGGAAGATTTTTAATACTACCACACACAACAACAAAATTTTTTTTTGCTTTTTACCTATTTGTTGGCTGGAAGGAGTTGTCTGCTGAAGGCACCAGTAAAGAAAGTTCAGGGATGGCTGAAGAATTTCAGAGTCTGTTGGACTGCATTTCCCAGACAAATTGATGACTGAATAACAGAAATACTGTACTCAGTATAATTATAATCCTTTTCAGATTTTAACATGTGAAATATTTGGGGATAGACAGCTATACCAGGTCAGAGTACCGATCAGGTAAGTTTACAGTGTCATCATAGTCACAAACAAGACCATCTGCTTCAAAACAGCAGAAGAGAAATCCCGTAGTGAATATAGTCACAGCTGTGCTTAGTAATTAGCACCTTTATGACCATTTTCAGTTTAGGGTGCTGTAGTTATCCTCAGACAAACATTACAGAGGAATATATTGACAATCTGGCCCAAAGGGTCAAAGAGCTCAGCCTTGCAGAAAAGCTAAGTAAGCAGAGGCTTAGGACAAGCTAGAACAAGAAAGTTGTGCTTTGTTCTTGTACTTGTTTCAGTAAGTACAATTCTCATCATTAATGTTTTAGTGTGATGTCTCCTGATATATGCAGGTGCATCCCTCTTGCTCAGAATATAAACTAAACTGGCCAATTCAGACCCCAAAGGAAAAATGCATGCCTAAAACACTGCCACTATTGGTAAACAGATTTGCACCACTATAAAAGAAGAAAGGACCCCCATTTTCCTCTTTGATCTGAGGATTCTCCCTCATATAACAAGTTCTATAAGCTGGGGATACAAGAAGTGTGAGCACTCTATTTGCAATCCGCAAAGGTCACCCAGAATAGTTCAGGCCAAGACTTTGGCCCTTGGAAAAGGTTTTAAGTGATACAATAAAAAACCCCACTCCCTCCCAAAATTGGGCCAACAGAAGTTGTGGTTTTGGAGCATGGTTGTCAACATGACACAGAAAGCCTAGTGTATCCAAGATGTCAGAAATTTTGTACCCCTTTATAGGGGCAACTTTCAAGTAAAGATTGTTTACCTGTATCTGCAGTTAGTTGGTTATCTGTACAAATGGGTCAGAGTGAATAGTCAAGAGGGAGGGAAAGAGCAAGAAAATAATGGCTAGATGGACTTAATCAGATCCTCAAAAAGAGGTAGATGAAGAGTTTAAAGAAAAAAAGGTAAAGATGGTTTGCAAGAATAAAAAGCTACAGTGAGATACAGTAAATGATGTTGATGTAAATTAGATTTAATTATATATTTTTTCATAGAATCATAGCATCATAGGGTTGGAAGGGACCTTGGAGGTCTTCTAGTCCAACCCCCTGCCCAAGGTAGGAATCCCCATAGCACCTTGGACAAATGGTTGTCCAATCTTTTCTTGAAAACTCCAGCAATGGAGCACCCACAACTCTGGGAGGCAAGCTGTTCCACTGTTTAATAGTTCTCACTGTCAGGAAATTCCTCCTCATTTCCAGGTTGGATCTCCCTCTGATGAGCTTCCACCCATTGCTTCTTGTCCTACCTTCAGGTGCTATGGAGAATAAATCGACACCCTCTTCCCTGTGGAAGACTGCTATCATGTCTCCCCTCAGTCTTCTCTTTGTTAAGCTAAACATACCTAGTTCCTTTAGCTGTTCTTCATGGGATTTAGCCTCCAGACCCCTTATCATCTTTGTTGCTCTTTTCTGCACTCTTTCTAGGGCCTCAGCATCTTTTTTGTATTGTGGTGGCTAGCTGTCATGGTGGTCTCAGATTCAGAGGCAGAGACCGATGAGCAGCCAGCTCCAGCAATGCCAAATAATGAACAGTCAGCTCCAGTCACCGGATGGACTGCCTGAGCAGGCAGAGGAGGAGGGGCTGGCCAGCAACCAGGAGAGACAGCTGCTGCTGCTCTCTGAAGATGAGGGTGTGGAATTACTGCCCCCTCCCAATGCAAGAGCTCGGCAGGCTGCAAAGAGAGCAAAGCAAAGGCATTCTGCGAGATTACTCGCTAGGAAGGAGCCTCGCCTTCCTAAATGAGCCACACTGGGACTGCTCTTATTTAAGAAGAGCTATAAGCTCGAGCCCCTTCATTGTTAACAACTGTTTGCAAACCCAGACTCTGTGCACTTTACCTTTGGACTCGAACCTGTGTGACCGTGACTCTGAACCTGGACCAGCTGACGACCTTGCTACAACGTTTTGGACCCTGGATTTTGCCTGACTACTCTTGTGCCTGCCCCTTGGATTTTGGACTATCTCTTTAAGCAAGTTTGCTGGACTTGTGGGGACTTGATTTCTCTTGTGTGCATGTGTGCGTGTTTGTACATATCTTTTCCTCTGCTGCTTGCTGTTTGCTTAAAAACCCACCTAGTAAAAGTTTGCAACTACCTCTTCATGTACCTGTGTGTGCTTGGCCTGAGACAGGACAGGTCCACAAGGACACCTAGATCCCTCTCATTGGCACAACTGTTGAGCCAGGTACTGCCTATCTTGTGCATCTGGTTTTTCCTGCCTAAGTGTAGGACCTTACATGTCTCGCCATTGAACTTCATCTTGTTGGATAGGGCCCAATGCTCAAGTCTGTCAATATTCTTCTGAATCTTGAGTCTATCTTCCAAAGTGTTAGCAATTCCCCCCAGCTTTGTGTCATCTGCAAATTTGATGAGCACCCGTTCAATCCCCTCATCTAGGTCATTTATGAAGATGTTGAAGAGCACTGGGCCCAAGGCAGAACCCTGTGGTACCCCACTGCATCCTTCCCTCCACGTGGATGTAGTTCCATTAAGGACCACACACTGAGTGCGGTTGGTCAGCCAACTGCGAATTCATTTTCTTATCCCATGCCTTAATTTCTTTAGTTTATTGTTTCATTGTTTCTTATTCTTTTTTTGTGCTTTGTATAAGGTTGCTTACCTCAAAATAATGGTATGTACCCATAAAACATCCTTCCTCTTAAGTAATATAAAAAGAAAACATTTAACCAATCATTCTCAAACTGCAATCCTGAAGAAAATAAAGCCCACTTCAATATGTATTTAATTTCTTAAAAGGTGTAATTGCAAATGATGTCATTAAATCCATTGGAGGGGGGGGGGGAAGAGAGAGAGAGAGAGAGAGAGAGAGAGAGAGAGAAAGAGAAAGAGAAAGAGAAAGGGAAAAGGTAGGTCTAGTTTGGCCCCCAAATCCTAGAGATAAATAATTCTTGCAATCCCTAAGCCAAACATCCAAACAAATTTTTGACACTCACCTAAGCGAAGCAATCTGAAATCTGTATTATCCAACTCTCGTTCACTTGCATACCTCAGTTGAACCAGGAAGAGGAGATTTAACAAAAGTGGTAAGTTTTGGCTTACTAAAACAAAAGAACATGAAGCAATAGTTGGAAATTGCAGGAAAGCATATTACCAAGCTGTACAAGGTATTCATAGTGAATCAAACTCTCACAGGAGGTGGTGGGATTTTCTTCACTCGAGGTAATCTAGTAGAAGTGTACAGCCATTTGCGGACAGAATTCAACTAGATGATGATCTCCGTTAAGTCCCTTTGTTACATATTGACTTAGAAAGCTAAATGAAAGCTACAAAGTGGTGTCAGTTGAATTAAGCATTACCTTTATAAATGGGCATATATCTATTGTACCTTTTCATTTCAACTTAGTCCTATTGATACCATTTGAAGCAAAAAAAAAGTTCTGACAAAGCAGCAACTTGTTGTAGGTTTCCCTAAATTTTACATATTTCACTTTGGTATTCAAAAGCAATAGAATCTCTGTTGCATTAATGCAAAGTATTGTCTCATTTTACATTTGAAGTGCAACCTATGCAGCATGCTATATAGCTGTATATTATAGGACCACAGATTTATTAGATTTATGTCCCATCTTTTCATTCAGAAGCTCAAAGCAGTATATATAGCTCTTTCTCCCCTTATTTTCCCCCACAACAACAACCCAATGAGGTAGGTTGGGCTGAGAGAGAGAGAGAGACTGGTCCAAAGTTATCCAGTGAGCTTCCACAGCTAAAGGTGGACTCCACACTACTTGTCCAATACCTCAACAACTACACTACACTGGGTCTCAAGGATGTACAATTAATTAACATGATTTAGTATAATAATCATGATTTCTTTGTATGTCCTGAAAACAGGAAAAAACATTATTATATCAGTGTGATGAAAGCTGTCTCAGTGATAATCAAGCTGTGCCAGACCATTCCTGTCCTAATCAGAAAGGAAGAATCACTACTCTGTACCTTCCATCTATGCTGAATGTGGAACTCACGAATATAGAAGTGGTCTTTGCATTGCTAACTACAAAAGTCAGTTGCAGACTAAAAACATTATCTTGCTCAAATACATACCTATAGAGAACTCCATAAGCCAATACCTCTGTTCAATAGCATTTCACAAACAAATTTCCCTGGAGTATTTGCTACTTAATTACTTATCTGTCTATTCACCTTGTGAAATACTGGAATCATTTTCTACTAAAAGCTGTTGCAAAGTCTGTAGAAATTGGCTCCGAAGAAGGTCACAGATATGGATATCCTCAGCTATTCTTAAGAAAGTTTTCAGTGAAATTAAGACTTTGTGAGCCACTTCATTGGTGCCAAAGCAGACTAGATCCTGAGTGGGAAAACAAATCAGATTTCATTTACGTGGATAGCATTATTTACACTTGTCCTATAGACATTGATATGAACACTTAATGAGAAACCAAAACCAAAACAGTGGGAAAAAAATGGAAAATACTATTGTTAAATATAACAAGATAAGAAACATTGAAGACATTTTCCTCATTTTAGGTCTTTCTTATTCTGTCTTTCAAATTTTACAGAAAATGGTTAACAGAGAATAATGGCTTTATATAAACTATACTTTATTTTATATACTGGAAACAGATCTATAATTTAAATATTTTCAGATTGTGATTTTGTTCACTTTTGTAAAATCACATACCAGCAATACAAGTATAGCACTGGGATTGCTTTTTAGCATGCAAAGCAAACCATTAAAGTTGTTTGAAGAGTCAGGAAAGCCAACAGAGCTTCTTGTGGCAGCATCTTCATATTCAGTTTGGGAGAAATCTTCACAGGAAAACCAGAGTTGAAGGATGCAGTGACCAAATCTTCCCATAAGATCAGGATATTGTAAAAAGAACTTAAGCATCAAAGGATGATGAACATATACTAGGCTGAAATCAGATATAACATCCAGGATTTTCCTTATAGCAGAAAGTGAAGCCTGGATGTGGAGAATAGAGGGAGAGGGGAATAAAAGAAAGTCAATATAAAGTCAGAATCATCTCTTGAGGCAATCATATTTCTAATTTTTTTGAATTAATAAAATAGTAATATAACAGGTTCAAATCATTTTCATTGTAGTAGTAAGCTTCTCAAGGTTTCTTTTAGGTATGGAAAATAAATAATAATATGAAAGCATCTGAAGTTAGTAGCTTCAATAACATGGAATACTATTCCACCACTTTTTTTGTTGGTGAAAGTGGTTTGATATTGTACACATATATAACTACACGTAACATCTTTAGATGGTGTTTGGACGATTATAATGAGTGGCAATAAACTCTAGATTTTTCCAAACAAGTATTTTATTGTGGAACTGCTCTGCTTCATTCAGGCAACTCTGCATGAGAGGAAGGTTCAGGTAATACCAACTTCCATAGTCCCACCATGTTCTTCTATCACTCCTATAATTTTTTTTCTTACAATTAAAAAAGATTAAAGAAGGAAAGGTAGAACAGAAGGAGAATTATTTTTGACTGTAGCATTAAAAGTAGTCTGTGTGGAAACAATTATTTGTCTCCTTCTCTTGTCATGCCTGTGTTCTTTTGCAAAGGGTTGATGTCATTCTTTTTCTTTGGGTATTTTTAGCATTTTTGCCTGTACATTTTCCCATGCATGCTATTTGAGCATGGCATCTAGTTATGTTTGCCTGCATTGCCTCATTATTCAAAAAATTTTCTGGGGAGTTTGATCTTTGTTACATTGAACTACTGTGTAAAACATAAAAGAGTTATTCACCAAACCTTAATTAAACAAACCCAAATATAATGATGGCAAGATCACCTAGATGACTGTGGTTGAGCTCAAAAAGCTAAGCATGATGGAAGCTAGTAAGCCCTTGGGTGGGAGACCATCAGGAAATGCCATTTCTGTAAGCCAGACTGGAAAGTTGAAAAAGCATCACAGAAGACAATGGCATCTGTTTCTATACAGTTTCCATAAATACTTCACGGACACATCCATAAAGTCCCCAGATGTTAAGCCAGTTCAAAGGCTGTTATACTCCCAAAGCAAAATGGCTTTTCCAGAAAAGAATGGGATACTAAGCTGCTGATGACAACAACAACAAAATACTGGTTTTTAGTTGCCTGGAAATTTCCTTCAATGAATATAATGTGATGTGTTACATTTTAAAAGCTGCTCCTGGATATAAAGATTAAGCCAGTGTTTACCAAGTCTAAAGCTTTACTCTTGTGTTGACAAATTGCCAGAAGGTACAAAATAGCTTTAACAATATATGGAGGTGGACAATCTCCCTGGTCCTCAACTGATAGAAGAAAACTTGATATAGCTGAGAATAGCTCTGTTTCTGGAACAAATCTGAAAATAAAAGATTAAAAACACTTAAGCTAATTCATCTTGCTTACTGACTGCTTTTCCTATTCATGCCATACCACTTACCTGTCTTCATGACTAAAAGCAAGGTAGAAAAGAAACAGAAGGCTATATTGCTGATTGCGAAGTGTTTCATTTAAACATAAGGGATCTGGGGTTTCAGATAAGAGTCTGAGACTTTCCACTGCACTGAAGTTTAACTGGGGCAGAGTCTTCCACAGGAGTTCAGATATTTCTTGCTCTATGAGGAAAAAACAACAGCAACCAAAAATGTCGGAAAAACCTGGACAGCAAATAAACATAATTTCTGGCTTAGAATCCTAACCCCTTACTCCTAATACAATTTTGGTAACAATGATCACATTAATTCTTTACCCTACAAAAGAGAACAAATTTCTCTTTTTCCTCTTAGTTCATTTTGCTAGGTAATCATATGATACCACTAGCCTGTATAATGATCATGGCAAATTCATATAACAATTTAGAGGTTGAACTGAAGGGCCCACCCCACAAATACAAGAATCTGTATTTTAAATATATCACTTATAGAGCCCACATATTCATATCAATCTCCACAAATTGGGCATATTTTTCCCAGATTTCCTGCCACAAGCTTTATTCTTAGACTATAATGGTATGCTGCAGTTCAAAGAAACTTCACAAACAAACAGTTACATCTTTTATCAAACTTACTTTGTTGTGAGGAATCCACCATCTTCTCAGAGGACAAATGAAGACTAAGGCACATCCTATGAAGAAAGCTAGAACAAGCTTGATTCAATGCAGCATTACTTTAAAGAAAAAGAAATCATGCAAAATGAAAATTTGACAGTGCATCCAAGGACAAAGCATCCCTCTTAGTTTAATTATACAGTATTCTATAAAGCTATGAAGGGCTAAACTTTGAAGTAAATAAATGTATTGACTCATAGAAAGTTTTGGCATCTTCAAAACATTCAAAATTAATCAGCTGCTTTATAAAAATTATAAACATTTCTTTATGCTACCTAAATGAAGAAGCAAAGTAACAAAATCCTTAGAAATTTCTGGAGATAGATCTATTTAAGTAAAAATAATGTTTCAACAGAACTGAGCATGACATGATTTTAGTATCAAATTTAGTACCTTTGTCCAATGCAGAATTTGGCTTTCAATTCCAGGTTCAGTTGGATGAAAGAAGAAGATGCTAAAGAGAAAGATAATTCTACTCATGCAAAATGTTTAAATTAAAGTAAGTGTATTTTTGTCTATTTTTTAAAAAAAGTAGCTGTGCATGCAATAGTTCTTGAATTAAAAAAGCTTCTTGGCACATCTTTTCAAGACCAATAAAGTACTACTCTTGCCATCATTTCAGCACCATTTTCCTGATATTTTGGTAAGCAAAGTTTTGTTTTATTTATTTATTTATTTATTTAATTTATTCCCCGCCCATCTCCCATACAAGGGACTCTGGGCGGGTTACAATAATTAAAAACTTAAAAATTTAAAATATTTAAAACCGTACAAGATAGAAAATGTGTAAAAATAAATCCAAATATAAAATAAAATAAAATAAAATCCAAGATGGATTGGGGTCACATTGCTACGGGGCCAGCCAACCCCAGGAGGCACTACCACCTCCGTTGTCCCAGGCCAGGCGGCAGAGCCAGGTCTTAAGGGCCTTCCGAAAGGCCAGGAGTGAAGGGGCCAGTCTCACCTCCGGGGGCAAGATGTTCCATAAGGCGGGCGCTGTCGCAGAGAAAGCACGCCTCCTGGACCCCGCTAGATGGAATTCTCTTGTTGAGGGGGTCCGAAGCATGCCCTCTCTGCACGCACGGGTGGGGCGGGCTGATGTTATCGGGACGAGACGGTCCCTCAGGTACCCTGGTCCTATGCCATATAGGGCTTTAAAGGTAATCACCAACACCTTGAATTGGACCCGGAAGGAAACTGGCAACCAATGCAGCTCGCGTAGCAGAGGTGTTACATGTGCCGATCTTATGGCACCCGTAACTGCTCGCGCCGCCGCATTCTGTACCAGCTGAAGCTTCCGGATACTCTTCAGGGGTAGCCCCATGTAGAGCGCATTACAGTAGTCTATGCGGGAGATGACAAGGACATGAGTGACTGTTCGGAGGGCCTCCTGATCCAGGAAAGGGCATAACTGGCGCACAACTCGAAGTTGTGCAAAGGCCCTCCTGGCCACGACTGCCACCTGCTCTTCGAGCAAGAGTCACGAGTCCAGGAGGATCCCCAGATTCCGCACTGGATCCGAGTGAGGTAGTGCAACCCCACCCAGAACCAAAGATGACAACTTCCCGGATCTAGGGGGGCCATCAATCCACAGCCACTCCGTCTTACCAGGGTTCAGTTGAAGCCTGTTGTTCCCCATCCAGACCCCCACAGCCTCCAGACACTAAGATAGGGCATCGACCGCATCACCTACTTCACCCGGGATGGAGATGTATAACTGGGTATCATCAGCATATTGGTGATACCTCATCCCGTGGTGACGGATGATCTCGCCCAGCGGCTTCATGTAGATGTTGAACAGGAGAGGAGAGAGAACCGATCCCTGCGGCACCCCACAAGACAGGGGTCGCGGGTCAGCTCTCTCCTCTCCTATCAACACCGACTGGGAACGGCCCTGGAGGAAGGAGGCGAACCAGCGCAAAACCACGCCGCCCGCCCCCAACTCCCTGAGCCGCCCCAAGAGTATACCATGGTCGACGGTATCAAAAGCCGCTGAGAGATCTAAGAGAGCCAGGATGGGCGCACTCCCTCCATCCCGCCCTCGCCAGAGATCATCCATAAGTGCGACCAATGCAGTCTCTGTCCCATATCCTGGCCTGAAACCTGACTGAAAAGGGTCCAGATAATCCGTTTCTTCCAGAATCCTCTGGAGTTGCAATGCCACCACCTTCTCAACCACCTTTCCCAAAAAGGGAAGGTGGGAGACTGGGCGAAAATTGCCCAGAATAGTAGGGTCCAAAGATGGTTTCTTGAGGAGGGGGTGCACCAGCGCCTCCTTAAAGGCAGCCGGGAACACCCCCTCACTCAAGGACGAATTTATAATCGCCAGGACCCAGCCACATGTCACCTCTCTAGCTGATTTCACCAGCCAGGAGGGACATGGGTCAAGTTGACATGTGGTGGCATTTACAATCCCAAGGATCCTGTCTACTTCATCAGGCCCAACAGGATCAAACTGCTCCCAGATAACATGGTAAGTACGAGCCTCTGGCATCTCCCCAGATCTTGTCTCACGCTTGGAGTCCAACTTGGAATGAATCTGAGCGATTTTGTCCTGCAGATGCTCAGAAAACTCTTCCGATCGGCCCTGTAGATGGGTCTCCCCTTGTTCCCGACCCAAAAGCGATCTTGTAATCTTAAACAGGGCCGTCGGACGGCATTCTGCGGACGCAATAAGAGTGGAGAAATATTCACGTTTCACCGCTCTTACCGCCACAAGGTAGGCCTTAACAGCGGCTCTAGATTGTGTTCGGTCAGATTTTAATTTATCTTTCTAAAAATATGCATGAAGATGTACCTCAGTAAAAAGTGTCTTAGAACAAATGCAATAATTTATTTAATAAATGATAGAAAAGTATTATTTAGTAAATAATAGGAAAATATTATTCAATAAATGGTGTGCCCAAGTAATTTACTCTGCCTTGCCTACGTACCTCTGCAACACATTCTAAAACGGATGGCAGGTAGAAGAATGTATGCTCACTGTTATGAGTTGTAATGTAATGTATTACTTGTGGGTAGAATATAAGGAGTGGGAAAAATGAGCCAGCTATGCATGTGTTGGTAACTCTTTACTCATGATGTAACCTGCAAGCTATCAGTAAAGCCTACCTATGTATTGGGGTTGTCTTTCTTAATATTTTCTAAGTTTCCTGTGGTAGCAAATATAACGCTCATAGGAATTGCTGTATCTGCCAAATTGTGGAAAGTCGCAGTTCTGCCAGTAGTTATAGCAGAAGGACAAAGATTGGCAGCGCTAGGAGCCACCAATCTTGGTAAGGCAGTTTACCTACTGAATCATATGATTAGAAGCATATTTATTTAGGGTTTTTATTGCATTTTTGGCCTCATTAAAGTTCAGCAATAAAAAAATACATATTTTAATCTAAAGGTAGTCTGCTGCAGCTCTCCTTACCCATCTTAATGGAGAATCTCTTACGCATGTCTGGCATAACATTGAACAGGATGCTGAGAGTTGAAATGAAGACTTCCATGACACCTAGGCGGACAGCCCTTTCAGAATATTTCTGCAAGAACATATATACATATTCTCCCTATTACAGAAAGTAGTGAAATGCAACTCAGTATAGGCCTAGCAGACCTATAACTCTAAGCTGCATAATATAATCTATTGTAGCTGAAAGCTCTTTTCCTGAAACTTACTTACTTACTTACTTACTTACTTACTCACTCACTCACTCACTCACTCATTCATTCATCACATTTATATCACCGCCCATCTCCCCCACAAGGAGGGACCCTGGGCGGTTAAGAAGAACTTGTCTTCTTAACAACACTTGAGATGTCAAATAGAGTATGATAATAAAATTAACTGGATTTATAAATGCTCCTCATTGTTACTCATTTAGTAAAAATCAGAAGCAGAGGACATGGAAGCTTTGCCTTCATTAACTAAACTTTGCCACAATTTCTTCTGTCTGACCTACATTTTCAACTATTTTCCCTTTCTTTCTTTCTTTCTTTCTTTCTTTCTTTCTTTCTTTCTTTCTTTCTTTCTTTCTTTCTTTCTTTCGTTTTCCTCTACATTTATATGACCTACTTGATGTTAAGGACATAATGAAAGTAATTACCATGACCATGGGAATGCAAAGAGAATCAGATATCCTTAGAAGAAATTCCGAAAATCCTTTCAGTGTATCAATATTCTCTGAGTTTGGAGCTGTAAAAGTGTTCTCCTGAGCCAGAGGATCCTTTTGGTATTGCACAGCTAAGCTAAAAAGT
This sequence comes from Charina bottae, assembly GCA_023362775.1. Classification (NCBI taxonomy): domain Eukaryota; kingdom Metazoa; phylum Chordata; class Lepidosauria; order Squamata; family Charinaidae; genus Charina; species Charina bottae. The sequence continues at coordinate 34,939,383 of JALMGJ010000006.1, read as the reverse complement.
TATAAAACCCATTAGATACAAGCTATATTACATCATATTTCTCTATCTTCCCTTAACCCCAGCATCAAATTTAGACATGGTGAGGCTCTAAGCTATGGAAAGCCGTAGAGGCTCTATTAGGCAGATGGTAATAGAGAAAAGTTGTATAACTTGGTAAGAATGCTGTCAAGCATAACCACCCATGATGGGGTGAGGAAAGGCCCTCTATGAACAGGTGTGAATGCATGCAGAAATAAAGCATACCTTAATCAATTAATGAGAATCATATGAGCCATAAGGTAAAGATAAAGGTTCCCCCCACACATTTGTGCAGTCGTGTCCGACTCTAGGGGTTGGTGCTCATCTCCGTTTGTTAGCCGAAGAGCCAGCGTTGTCCGAAGACACTTCCACGGTCATGTGGCTGGCATGACGCACACGGAACACTATTACCTTCCCACCGAAATGGTACCTATTTATCTACTTGCATTTGCATGCTTTCAAATTGCTAGGTTGGCAAGAGCTGGGGCTAGTGCGGGAGCTCACTCCGTCATGTGGGGCTAGGGATTCAAACCTCCGAACTTGCGATCTTCCGATCGACAAGCCTGCTGTCTTACCCACTGAGCCACCATACAGGTGGCTTAATTTATGGAGACTTTCATATATGAAATTAAATAAAACTGTAACAAATTACAAAAATTCTGGAATTTTGAGAGGCCCCTTCGGACTGTGAAGAACCCTACAATGTAGCTTGCTAAATTTACAGTATGCCTAAATCTGGCTCTGCTTAATCCTGAAGATCCTTTGATTCTAATGTGGCTGGAACACAGGATTTGGAGTGTGTGCGTATGCATACATTTTTTTCCAGTGAAAAAGTTAACTGTGTAGTCATATATAAATCAGCTTACCACTTCAAAATATTTAATTAAATACATAGTATGAGACAACAAGTTAAAAGGGGCGTGGTGGCTCAGCGGGTAAGATGCAAGGCTTGACGATCGAAAGATTCCAAGTTCAGAGGTTCGAATCCCTAGCCCCGCGTGACGAGACAAGGTCAGACCAGTTAGATACATTCAACTGAAATGTCAGTAGAATTCTACACATAAAATTACTTCTTCATGCAAACATTATCTTTGATCAGACATAGAGTTATACTTAGACAGAGTTCTATTCACTTTCTCTGCAATAGAAATCAATAGGCATGACCCTACTTCTCCTATTTTGAAGATGTGAACATGATTTAAAGTTTAGCCCAGTCAATTTTACAAGGTAGCTGCAAACATAATATGAGATAACCTGAGATGGACTTCCAGGAAGAAAGGCAGGGTACAAGCATAGCAGGACAAATAAATGAATAAGACTCCATTCATACCTGACAAGATTAAGGATAGCTAAATAAAATAAGCTTAAGTTACATAATATCTAGACATAGCACAAGTATAAAACTCAAATCACATTATCAGGTTTTTAAAATAAAAAAAAAACCCTTCCTGACAGACAGCTATTGTATCAACTGAACATACAGTATGTGCATAAAATAAGAATTATAATTGAAGCCCCTTCAACCATTTATTCATCTCAGTCAATAGCAGTACCCAGCCAATTTTGTCTGTACTCAAAAGTTAAACAATTTTAAGCCTGGTTAGTACTTGGATGTGAGACCTCCAGGGAATGTCACAGCTATAAGCAGGACTGGGAAGATCTAAAAAAAAATCCCAGAAGTCAATGTCAAAACACTTTTGTATTGTTGCTAACAAAACTACATGAATATGTCCATGAAGTCATCAAGGGTCAAGTATGACTGAGGGTCATGTTCAGATATAAACATTTTTCCACTGAATGTAGGTAGTCCTTCGGGTTCGAAGAAGACATGCTGTTGTGCAGTTCATCTGTGGACACGGAGGTGGCTCTGCAGTCCCAGTCTGGAAGCACAGAGTCTACCACAATGGGGGCACTAGAAGTCTGCTGTTGCAGTAACTGTGGGTGTTATTCTGTGACGCCACTCATGGTTTTCCATCAGTTGTTGGCCGTACCTGTCTTCAAGGCTGATGGAGGCTTCTTAGCACAGGGCTCGCCAGCAGGTTCTGTCAGCAGCCGCAGCTTCTAGTTCCCTTGGATGTATGTGACAGTGGCGTAGGGTTTCCTTCACAGTGTCTTTGTAGCGCTTGCATGGACAACCTCGAGTCTCTTCCCAGTCTCTAGTACACCATAGAGCAACTGGCGAGGCATTTGGTGGTCATCCATTCTGATGACATGTCCCACCCATCACATCTGGGCGCTGATAATCAGGGACTCAATGCTGGTGGCCTTTGCCTGATCCAAGACCTCCAGGTTGGTGACACAGTTTTGGCAACGAATGCCAAGGATGGAGCAGAGAGTGCACATGTGAAATTTCTCCAATTGTTTGATTTGTCATCAGTATAGCGTCCAGGACTCACATCCATATAGGAGAGATGGGATTATCACAGCTCTGTAGATTTTCAGCTTTGTGGAGATATGGACATTGTGTTGATTGAGCACTCTAATATGCAGCCACCCCAGAGCCTGGCTGGCCTTGCTGAAAGATTGAAAGACAATTTCTTTGTCCAAAGACCCATTGCTCAAGATGATGCTTCCCAGGTATTTGAAGCTGTTTACATTTGTCAGCTGGGTGTCGTCAGCAGTGATTTTTGGCTCTACGGGGTTGGTATTTGGCATGGGCTGGTAAAGTACTTCAGTCTTGTTCAGGTTGATAATCAGGCTGAAGAGCATAGCAGCATCTGAGAATTTGTTCAGCATCAACTGTAGATCACTGTCTTTGTGCACTAGGAGTGTGCAGTCATCAGCAAAGAGGGTTTCTTGAATGATTGTACGGAGGCCCTTTGTCCCGGCATTCCCGCAGCAAAGGTCAAAGAGAGAGCCATCCAATCAGTACCTAATGTATACTCCCTCCTTCAGACCCTGGGCAGCACATGACAACATGCAAGCGAAGAACAGATTGAACAGGACTGGGGCTAGCACACAACCCTGCTTCACCCCACTGGAAATGGCAAATGCAGCTGATGTATTACCATTGTAAAGAACCTGTCCTGTCATTCCATCATGGAGTAGCTGAATCAACTTCACTAATTTCTTCGGGCATCCATAACATCTCAGGATGGTCCAGAGAGCCTCCCTGTCAAATGCCTTTGCCAGGTTGTGTATTATATATGATATTTGTGTACTTAATATAATATTTGAGTTTCTAAATAGATTTTTCTAACCATTCCTAGCATCAGCAAAGTTGAACAAAACCGTTTCTCACCTACAAGCATTTCTGAAGCTTTCTAAAGCACTCTGCAAGAACTGTGCATGTTGGGAAATTGCTCTGTTCTTACATCTACCCCCTTGATGATCCTGTGATATTGAAAGAAGAGAAATCATTAAGAATATTTTATGCTACCATAGACCAATATTTAGATTAATAATTACATTAATAAAATAATAGTGTGCAAATATGGTCCAAAGTACATTTAACAGATGCAAATAATCATCTTTAGAAGAAAGGAGGACTCAACTGCTTCAATATATGGGGATGGGAGCACTTTCATCAAATTTTGTTAGATTAAAAAGAAGTACAGTTTGTATTTATCATATATATCACACATTACTGATATTCAGTCAGAACAAAAAAGGAGCTATGAGGGACTAACCATCAGCCTCTTACTAAAAGGCGCCAGTGGGAGATCGTTACATCGCATTAATACAGTTTCAATCAATTTCTGTAGCTGTCCATATTGTATAGGTGGAAAGCTCACATGATCCTTTCTGTGCTGAGAAAAGCAGGAAAATGTTAAGCAAGGATAATAGTATAAGTGTCCACCTGAACGTTGTGGTAACAGTTTTAAATATTTAAAGACGAAGTGCCCCACTCAAAAAAGCTTATAAATCTAATTTCCTGTTTTAACACTAATATTTAATTTTTTTTCAAATGAACTATATCAATTAAAATACATGAATGAATGGCAATCTTTGGTTACATTTCTCATCTATTTAATTAACCTTATTTTCACTATCCATAGCCACTACCCCCAACACTTTCTGTACTGCCAATTTAATAATTGAGAAAAGCATTTGAGAGAAATGCTGTGAACAAATTAACTATGAATAGAGGGAGGATGTTTACATACCATTTTTCCTGCTAAAATCATAGTAGTCGTTCCTCTTTTGTCCAAATGAATACTTTGGGCATACTTTGGGCATAATACATTACCAAACAACATGCATGTTATAGAATATCCATATCCTGTTAGCCTAAGTCTTAAAGAGTTTTACCAGTAAGGGACAAATTGGAAGATGCAGAGCTAAGGGAAGTATTTGTATCTTCCAGAAAATAAATAAAGCCTTTCTTCAACACTCAGTAAAACACTTTTAATTTACCTCAAAACTGCAGTCACAGCTTTCACAGCTTCGACTGCTACTTCAATAACAGGGCATTTCACAGCTTCCAAAAGAACACTAATAGCATCTTTAAATACAGCAATATTTGTAAATAATTTGATTTCTACTGGTTGCCTGAAATTAAATAAAATATTCAAAGTTTTTACCCAACAGAAAAACTTACATAATACTGTATATCACTTTGAATATCAGCCTAACAGAAATTAAAGTATGGTATTTCAAATTCAAGGCAGGCTGTTTCAACCATACCAGAAATTCTCCAAACTCAAAACACTTTCAGTATGAATTGTAACCCTTTCTTGCAGGAACTGCCCATTTGAGCTCAAGATATTTCAAATCCAAATATACAGATGCCTAATCTAAAATTATTGTACACAATTACTTAGGTTTTACAGTTTATTTATTTATGAAATTTATAAACCACTTCAATGTTGAAAGACTCTAAGCAGTAATTATATTGAATTAGAAATTATTATTCTACCCATAAAACCTATGTATATATACTAAATATACCAATATTAAGTTTTCCACCACTTAAAACCATTGTGAAAAATGAGTTTGTCACTACAAAATGTGAAAACTCCATATACTGACAAATAATTAGAAGAATTTCATATAATATGCAAGTCTCTTCAACATCCAAAAAAAACCCCTTGTATAAACTGACTCCACAAACTGACTCCTATTTTCATGACTTGAAAAATAAGAGCAAAGTTTTTCAAGCTTCAAGTTCATACTAAGACTGGTGAAAACTTCATCATATTAAAACATGCTTATTATATAAACATATATTTTTCTCCTGAAATATTTATCCTCCCAGATCTAACTTTAGTGAAAGCTGCTTCCTCTGCTCCAATTTTCCAAACTAAAGCCAAGTGGAAGTTGATATCTCTTACTTTTTCAAAATTTCAGCAAAAAGCAGAAGTCCTTGTTTTTGCAATTCTATATTATTAAGATGCAAGGTTTCTTTCAGGCTCTTTATAAGAGGCTCTATGCCTAAGATAAAGAAAATATTAAAAGATTGATGAAGGTAGTTTATATGAATAGGAAATACTGACACAACTGCAGTTCTATTCTATATGAAAAGTAATGATTTACCATAAACAGTGTGGCATTTGGAAAAGAAAAGCTGTTCCTCAGTCAGGAGCAACAGGCAGCAATAAACTGACCAGATGAGAATTTCATTCATGCAGAAGAGACACTCAAATAGAAATTCTGCAAGCAAACACAAAATCATTCTATCACCAGCTGATCCAAAATAACTGAGGGAATGTATTGGGGAAAACAAGGCCAGACTAAATCCTACCAAGATAGATTGATTTGCTAGTCATTGATAAACATCTGGGCATTCCAATAAGAGAGGTCCTGGTAGTCACTATTGATGGGATATTGTTTCCTCCAAGGAAGCTTGTCTGTGACTTGGGGTTTTCCTAATTCTCAGCTCCTGCTCAAGCAGCAAGTAGAAGCTTTAGCCAGAGGGAGATTTCTCCAGCTTCAGGTGATATACCAGTTATAACCCTACCTGTACCAGGATACTCCAACATCTGTAACTCACACCCAACTCACCATTTGGTTGGACTACTGCTGTACATAGAGCTTCCTTTGGAGATGACCCAGAAACTACAGCTGGTATAGAATGCAGTGGCCAGATTCCTGGTAGGACAACTCCACCAGTTTAGAATTACACCTATATTAATGTTGTTACAATGATTACCACTAGGCTTCTGAGCTCAGTTCAAAGTATTACCACCTTTAAAGCCCTAAACAGTGCAGCACCAGGATATATCAAGACATGCCTTGCCAGAGCTAAATTTGCTTATCCAGTCTCATCATTTAGAGAGGGCTTGCTGAAAGCCCCTCCCCCAACTCTCAAATGGTGAGAGTTACAGTGGTGCTTAAAAGTTTGCAAAGGTTCACATACTTTTGTCACACACAAATATGTAGCTTTGGATAATTTTCCTCAATAAATAAATGAACAAGTATTAAGTATTGTTTAATTGGGTTCTGTTTATCTAATTTTAGGACGTGTGGAGAACGTATCAGGTTTTAGGTCATATGTATGCAGAAATATTGAAAATTCAAAAGGGTTCACAAACTTTTAAGCACCACTGTACATGGGGTGTGGGCAAGATGACAGGTCTACTCTACTGAGAGTAGCTTCTACTCTCTCCCCAGAGATATGTAAAGCCCCCACTTTGTTGACATTTCAGGAATAACTTAAAGCAGTTTTATTCCAACAAGCCTTTGATCCATTTGACTGGTTGCACCTATCTTGAGTTTATCTCTGCTTTCTGATGTTTTTATTGTGATATTAGTTGTTTTTGTTTTCATTGTTGTATATTATCCAGAGTTCTTTGGGATTAGGAAAATTAGAACTACTGTTAAATAAATAAATGTTCCCAAAAGGAGGAAAAATATAGAAAAAGAAATGAATGTTAATAAAGCATATCCTACCAAACTTGGGAGGCTTGCTTTGAATAACTCGAATACAATCAGAGAAATTGCACTGAAGGGTAAAATACAGATACGTTGAAAATAAGAGCTTAAAGCTCAGTGAAACAAATCTAAATTAATGTGATCTGCTCAAAATGCTGCCAAATCTAAAAGCAAGCAGGCATTCTATTATAGGCATCAATGACAGGTTTGAATAGACAAGCTAGATACAATATAGGAAATCGGTGACAGGATTCTTTTTTTGCTAACAATAATTAATACATTGGGCTCTCAATTTTGATTGGAGTCACAGCCCTGGGAAAAAAGAATTTACACACACTTTGGCATTTTTCCAACAATTCTCTCTTCAAAACCTATTAGTGTAAGAAGAAAAATTCAAATACAACTTAGGAACCTGTTTCACTTCCACAGGTTATAGTAGCTTCAAGTATATATTGGGTGGATTCAATTCAAATTAGGAAATGGTGCAAGAAAAATTAAGAATATTACTCAGTCCCTTATCAATTATCTGAATTCAGTCATAGGATTTCTACATCATATATTTGGCAGGCTTCAGAAAGAACTTTCAGATGTGTGGACATCAACTTCCAGAGTTCCCAAGTCATTGCTGAGAATTCTGGGAGCTTAAGTCCTCACATCTGGAAGTTGTTAAGGTTGGAAAACATTGCCTTTAGATATCCTAATTTTTGTCTAAAAAACCCAATGGCAATTGCAGACTGCATGTATGAGATGCAGGAATGAATCTAATAGAACAATGTTTCTCAACCCCAGCAACTTTAAGATGGCTGGTTGGGGAATTCTGGGAGTTGAAGTCCACACATTTTAAAGTTCCTGAGGTTGAGAAACACTGCAATAGAAGTTGAGAGGTAGGTAGAAAAAAGCAAAGAAAAAAGGTACCCTTGGTAACACTATCAGAGAATGTTGACTAGACCATTGCTAATTCCAAACTACCCAAGCCCCTTTTCCTTTGCAGGTTTAGAAGCAGTTTATCTGAGCAAAGAAGTCAGTGTAAGAGAAGTGTAACATGAAAAATGGATAGGCTATTTTAAAAAGCAAAGTAGAAGAATAGTAAAATTGATAAGTATACTCATGCTAAAGGAACAATAAATTGTATAAAGGTATTCTAAGAAACAAGAGAGATTCTACATGAAATAGGTAAAAAAAGAACTGGGAAGAAATATATTGGCACTGATTCTAAAACAAAATTCTGGGGCCTATTCCCATTACTAAGTGATAGTGTTCTCCACCTTTCCTTGAGTCAGAAGAAAACTATTGATTATTATGTGCCATCAAGTCAGTGTTGACTCTTAATGATCACACAGACAGATTTTCTCCAGGAGCAGAAAATTATTGAATGATTGATTATGTCCATCAAGTCATGAAATTTGCTGTTCTCATTGCCAATTACTATTGCCTCTGTCCCAGTCACCTGACTTCCATCCAAGGATCAGAAATATACATAATATTTCAAATGTTAGCACACTATATATTTTCCCAATAGCATTACAGTGTTGGCAGCTTTATATTTAATCTCTTTCCTAATGATCCCTAGCATGGAATTTGCCTTTTTCACAGCTGCCGTACACTTTTTTACATTTTTACTGAGCACTCCACTATGAGCCCAGGATTATATTCAGACTCCAAGTGTCTGAAATTAGGATATTAACCATTATATTCTAACTTACATTTTTAAGGTTATACTCATTAATAGTGATACAGCAAAAGTTCTTTGGAATATAGCTTTTAAATCAAATACCATGGCATTCCAGAGTATCAGGCAAATAGAACGTCTAATTACTCTTGTTACCTGGAATATCTGCATGGATAAAGGCAGGAGCATATTTAGCTGGAGAATGCACCAATATAGCAGCCATACACTGCGTACTTGCTACCTGTAATACCTCATCTCTTGACAATAGCAGCTGTGGGAAACATCAAAATTTGTAATGAAGGATCATTTTTATACTGATTACAGTGAGTTCATGAGAAAATACATTTATTGAATATAAACAATATTTAAAAATTTAAAAAATTGGTTTGAGTTTATGGGTGTTTTATTTCAAGGCTGAACAATTCAATATTATTAAAAGATCACTAAATTATTATAAATATAAATATATTCTTAATAAAATACTTATTATGGGAATTGCACTAAGACATAATTCCCTGCATTAAGAAAATAACACTATGTCCAATAAGGAAACAAGAATTCCTATCCACTCTTCTCATTATATTTAGACATAATACAGAGGCTATTGATCTCTTCTCCAGCATAAAATATTAATTCAATTATTCCTGTTCAGAGTAGAGCAAACCCAAATGAAGGCAGATGGAAGTATGGCAGGGAACACTGGGTGGACTATTTCAGAAAGAGGACTGCATTTCATTGTAGATCTCCTCTTCTGAGTTAGTTGCCCTTGTCCTAGTTTCTGGTGGCCAAATTATTGGGTGCCTTGGCCTCCAGTTGCTACTAGAAAATGCCAGATCAAATGGATGAGTAAACTGGCCAACTGTATATTACTAAAACCTGGCTGGACGAAGATGGGGATGTAGCCCCATCTGAAATTGGCTTAGTTGGGAATCGGGAATCATCAGCTGCTACATCAAGATTAGGGAAGAGAGTTGCTGCGATTGTGCAGGAGACTCACGACGATGCAGAACATTGCTCTGGAAGTGAATGATTGGAAATATTCTTATATAACACTGGAACACTCTGTCAAGCCTGGGCTGCTGCTAATGTACTCGCCACCCAGTTCCCAGCAGTTCCTTGATCTCAAGTTCCTTGATCTCATCTTGGGGCTGGTGTTTGAGTTCCAGAAGCTGTAAGTCTTGGGGGATCAATCTTAATGCCTTGGGAGTGGAGTTTAGTGAAGTTCATGAGTTCATGGCCTTTATGATGACTGCGGCCCCAACTCACGTGGGAGGGCACACACTTGTTCTGGTCTTTGTTTTTGAGAAGATGAGATGTGTTGTGAACATGGAGGGCATGTCCTTTGCTCTGGTCAGATTACTTCTTCATTAAACTGAGGACATGCACAGGACCAATTAGAACAGCCTACCCCTAGTGCCTAATGGACCCAGGTTTCCTGAGGGTTCTGGGGGTCTTCCCAATTCTTTGGCAGGCAATCTTATCTCTTCTCTGGTTGGGGCTTCCAGGTGAGGACTGATGGCAGGTTAGATGTCCCTGCAAGCAGCTCTGCAAGCGGGGACAGCACTGGGTTGGAATTGCTGGCCAGGAGACAGTTTCTGGCTGACGAAAATGTCTCCGGAGAAAAGGAGAGATCCAGAGATCGCCCACTTGTGCTCTAGAAGAGCTACTCCTTGCAAGGAGACCACAGGAACTGAGTTTCTTGTGGTCGATCACAAGTGGAGCAGCTTGGGAGCCAAGGGATTTACAATATGCCCTTAACTGCTGTGCAGCCTTTATGGACATCTGACCGGCAAAAGCCTCACTTTCTTGAACACCTTTGGATTTTATTGATTTACAACCTGAGAAATTCCAAATGTTAGGGAAGATCAAAGACTCTCAGTGAGTTGCCTTCTTTTTGAAACTAAGAAGAGGAAAAAAAATGCTATCTTAATGGATTTTAATTTAAAAGCAAAAAGCTTAACAATATTGTGATTCAATAAAGATTTAAACAGATAAAGGGGAAATTATTTTAGAAAACAGAAGACATCATTTTTTTTCTGACAAAAGTACCTTTGAAAATAGCAAAATTAATTAGACCAACAGACTGGACCTTCATGGGAATGCTGATTGTTTATTATTAAGGACAGTAGATAATTGGTGGATTTTACAAAACAAGAAGTTAAGGATAATATGAGCTAAACTGTGAGACTGTAATTACGGAGAGCTAATTGGGACTAAAGTGCTAAAGGTAGAGAAAAGCAAAACAGAAAGAAAAGGAGAAGCCTGCCTTTTACTTTCACCATAGAAATTGACATACTTTTACTTCCTCATCATGGCAACCATAAGAAAAGCTGCTAAATTAGGAGAAGGATTTACTAGAACAACTAACAGATATGGGTATTTCACCAGACTTTTTGCAGAAAATGTTTGAGGAATTTGCTAAAAAATGACTGCAACGGTTGCCAATAGTTTGGATGCTTTTAAAAAAGAAATGGAAGAAGGATTTGCAGGAATAAAAAAGATGTGAAAGAAGAAGTTAAGAAGATTGAAGAATCTGTAGGGCAATTGGCTGGAGACTTAAATTACTGACAAAGTGGAATATGTCTATGAAGGTTCTCAGTCATCCAGGTGGAATTGTCTGTAGCTTGAATCATGTCAACTGGATTTCTATTTTCTCAGTGGAAACGTTTCGCTCCTTATCCAAGGAGCTTCTTCAGTCTGAGCAAAGTTGGTAAGGGAATCCTAAATATGTTTCTAGGTAGCTGTGTGACCTAGGTAGCAGGTAGCAGGTGTAAGGTCACACAGCTACCTAGAAACATATTTAGGATTCCCTTACCAACTTTGCTCAGACTGAAGAAGCTCCTTGGATAAGGAGCGAAACGTTTCCACTGAGAAAATAGAAATCCAGTTGACATGATTCAAGCTACAGATGACAAAGTGGAAGTTTTGGTAAGTAAGACAGAAGTTATAAATAGAGAGATAGAGAAAGATTTGGACAACTTGGCATTATTGGAACTGAGAGAAAAAGAATTTTGTTTTAAGATTTAGAGTAATTCCAGAACAACATGGAGAAGATATCAGAGAAAAGATTGTTAACGCTCTGTCTAATTTCCTGGATTGGGAGGAAGATAACACTGAGACAGAGATTGATAAAGTTTATAGGATTAATATACAATTTGCAAAATTAAAAAATGTTCCAAGTGATGTCCTTGTGCACTTCGTCAGTAGAGATCAAATTCTGCAGCAGCATTTTAATACTAGGCTGAGGAGTGATAATACAGACGTAATTGTACTTAAGGAAATTCTGATTAGAATACTACGTAAGAGAAAAGAGTATTTTTTTCTGACAAACTTAAAAAGAAGAACATTCCATTTAGATGGGAAAAGTTGGAGGGGGTGATTTTTACTTTTAAACAACACAGATTCAGATTGAACTCTGTGCAGAAAGCAAGAGATTTTTTTTAAAAAAATTGAAGAACTGGAAGAAATACAAATGGAACTGACAGTGACAGATCTGACCAAACAAATGCCACAACAGATACAAGACACTGAAAAAAGATTCCATGTCGGGTGCTACAGATATTGACTTTTCTAAAATCTTGGCCTAACTATGGATTATAAATGCTTGTCAGGATCGCATTCATACGAATCCTGCCATTACTAGCATATGCTTGGGACATTGAATAAGATGCGTGTCAACCGGAGAAAGAATTCAGCACTTGGGAGGGGGAGCGCATTCCAGCAATAGCCCGAGACTGTTAGAGACTGTTTTCCCAATCGTCAAGGTCGCGCACCTGCAAGACAGAGAAAGGAGGGGGTTGCTGCAGAGTGGGAAAATGGACGTTGACATCATTGTTGGAGAAGGGGCTGACCCGTTGGGGAAGAGGGAAATTTTAAACTGTATGCTTTTGGTGGGAATCCTCATTCGGGTCTTTAGAAATGCTTTCAGTTACATGTATCCTTAATAAATCTTATTCTGCAATTCACATGAACTGCATGGAGAAATGTGTGTTAAGGATTTGAACTCAGGGTCATCACAGAAAGACCCGAATCTAATGTATGTCGATTCTACCCGAGAGTAGTCCAAAACCCGCAGATACTCTTACAGCTGGGAATCGATACTGTAGCCGATTAATACTTTGGATGTCGGAAGGACAACTGATGAAGGAATCAGTTGTTGAAGCCCAGGGGGTTCCCAACGAACAGCCTGGCACCTCTCAAGAGACCACCACCCAAGGAGTGGTGACTCAGAAAGGAGGAAGAAGCTCGAAGCCAAGGGAACCAAAAAGAAAAAAGGTTCGGTTCCGAAACCAGAGGTGGAGGAAGTAGACCCAGCTGACAGATCTCAGACCAAGACACCCAAACAGACAGCGAGTTGGTCGTTGGGGATCGGAGGCGGCCCGACGTGCAACCAAGAAATGCATTTCACAAGGGCAGAGAGTGGCCTCCCTAGAAAATAAGATGTCTCGAGTGGATTACGAATTGGAGACTGTAAGCCAACAAGTGGCATTGATTAAGCTGGTGGTGGACCAAATTCTACAAAGAATGGAGGGCCAGCGAACGCTAAGCCCCGTTACTACCTCAGCGGAAGAGGAGCCCACAGATGACAGCGAGGAAGAAGAAGAGTCGGAACCAAAGGAGTCCCGCAAAGAGCGACGAAGGTTGCGAATGCAGGTGCTTCGGCCATGACCTCAACCTAAGGAAGCAAGTGAGTTGAAGATGAAATTTGACAGGGATTCGAAGAAACTGGCCTGTTTTATGACTCACGTAAAAGGCTTCATGGAAGAATTTGAGGAATCTTTCCTCAGTGAAGAAGCCAAGGTGAGATATGTATCAGGTTACCTAGAGGGTGAGGCGGCAGACTGGTTGGTGTTGATGCATGAAGCAGAGGCGAGAGAGCTATCCAATTTTAATGCCTCCATGATGGCCCTCCAAAAGCGGTTTGAAGATACATTATCTAAAATGACAGCCAGAGTTGAATTACAGAATATCCAGCAAGGGCATCGTACAGTGGCTGAGTACGCGTTGGAATTCAAGAAACTAGTGAGCCGATTACCAAACTGGCCAGAGACGTTCCAAGTGGAATATTTCCAAATGGATTTGCGACCAGATGTGCTGGAGATGGCACTTGGCTGAGGTGATCCAGAGACGCTGTCGGAATGGATCCACCTAGCTGGCACAGTGGAAAACACCAAACTACGCCTCAAAAAGCATCTGCAGATTCAAGCAGCGGGGAGGAAGCCGGCGGGAGGCACGCCTCTGGGGAAGCGAGAGCCAAAACAGAAACCCTGGGATGAAGAAAGAGAACGTCGCGCGAAGAGTGGAATGTTTTAAATGTGGAAAAGAAGGTAATTGCATTAGCAATTGTCCACAAGCCATAAACCCCCCGAAAAAGAAATTGGAAGAGAAGACCAACAAACCGATACTTGCTAAGCGCAAGGGGTCGGCTGCCGCAGTTGGAGAGAAGAAAAATCCAGAGACTTTTGAGGGAGAATGCGACTCGATTGATGAGGAATTTTTGCTAGCAGGAAACTCCAACTGCCTGTCCTAAAGTGCGCCGGAGGGCAGGCATTTTCCAACGGGCGCACCGACCCACTGGTGAGTGGAGATAGCCCCACAATGCAAGTGCGAATTAGCATTGAGACTTTGGATGGGGGGGATAAAGCTAGTTTATTAGCCATGCTGGACTCAGGGTGTTCCCAATGCTTAATCCATCCTGCCATAGTAACCAGATTGGGGTTGCAATTGTGTAGACTCAAAGTACCCATTATTTTCTGCCAACTGGACAGGTCTGATATGAAAGGGGATCCAATAGAATTTTATACCGACGCAGTAAAGATGTGAATTGGAACTCACGAAGAGACTGTGAGATTTATAATGGCTCCAATTTCCAACCAGCCAGTAGTATTGGGTGCGGGAGAGGAATCCCCACATCGATTGGGTTTCTGGAGAGATGATATTTGTGGATGGAGCGTATGAGGGTTTGACTCAGGGAGACTCAGACTGGCATTGAGTTGGGGGCAGTTGGGACAGAGACTTGTGAGAAGGAGGAAGTGGCTATCCCGGAACAGTATCAGGACTCACATTAAAATTGCATTATTTCATTGTGCCTTTGGCCCAAGCTGAATAAAGGTGCAATGATATGAACTTTTCTTCAATTGGAATTTTACTGTATTAGTTATTTGTTCTAATTGTATAGTTATTGTTTTTATTGTGGGTTGCCCAGAGTCCACTGGGAGTGAAGTGGCCTAAAAGTGATATAAAATCAATTAATAAAAATAAGTTTATTATTCATCATGACAATTAAATTCATAATTATGACAAATTTGATGTTGGCTTTCACCAACCGATATTAGAGTAAGTGTATTTCTATAAAGTTACCTTCTTGAGAATTAAGGGTAATAGACTGTCTCCTTCAAATAACTCAGGACTTGCAGAATCTGCTCCTTTTCCTGTAAAACTCATAATAACTGAAACAAAATTATCATATTTCAGCAGTTGCTTTAACAAACCTGCCGAAGAGAGAGAAAAAGAGAAAATGAAGGACAGTAGCAAATAAGAAATTGTACAATATTTAACTATGTCACCATTAGATCCCATAATATATTTGTACAATTCCAATAATAATAATAATACATACATTAGGTCCCATAATATATTTATAAAATTCATATAATTATTGTAATAATCCTTACAATATTCCTGTAACATCAGATATTATTATTTCCATTGATAAAGAGGTTAGGGCTCAGACGTACTTGAGACAACCCATCAAATTCATAGCTGAACTGAGATTTAAACAATGTATTTCTCTTTCATAATTCACATTCTTAACCATTATGTTACTTTACTTATGCCATTGATTCTTAACCTGTGGGTTTTAGCCAAAAATAGATCACCATGCCTTTTAGTATGAATTGTCATGGTCCTGTAGATAAGCTGAATTTCTTCTGCATAAGCATGTTGAGGTATGATGGGTGTGATAAATCAAAATGAGCTGTTTTGACTATACTAAGTACACCTTCAGTGAAGAGCAAGGATAGAGTTTGATCTCAAATGAATAGGCAAACTGTTCGGTTCAGGGTTACAGCTGTGAGCAACAGTGAGTTGTGCATCAGTTCTCAGAGCTTTATTAACTTAGCTGTAAATCATTTCAACATACAGTAGTGTAAACAGAGATAAGACAAAGGCTGGAAGTGATTAATCAGGGTAGGAGTATGTTTGCAGCAGAACATCTCATAAGAGAGCACTTGCCCTTGCCTCTGTGCTGTAACAGAGAGTCCCAAAACACAATTTGTTGTGCTGGCCAAGGAGAAATTGCCAGGGCTGTCAGCCATTAGTCTGAAAGTCCTGGGCCAATGGAGTTCCCAGGAACCTGTCAAAAGCCAGTGATCAATCCACAAGATAGGAGCCATAAGGAGTTACAACCTCTGAAACCACATGATGCAGATCAGAAAGCAGGATAGTTGTTTCCAACAAGGAGGCAGGCGAGAGGGATGGTCCTGATAGTAAGTACCTCTGACCTTGATTAATTAGCAGATTCGATATTCTTTCCTCCAAGCAATTGCACCAACTGCTGCTGATACGGAACTGATACTAACTAATATGGAAGAATTCCTGTTTTTCCAGTCAGTAACTATCACAACAGAAGAAAATATATTTTAATAAAGTAGATTTGCTTTTCAGTGAAATAAGTCTAACATGGAATCACTGTTTTTGTTTCAAAATGTGCACTGATGGTACACTAGCAATATTTGGTGCATGCCAAAGTATTTGTGACAGAGTAAGCAACAGTTAGAACCGGACATGGAACAACCGACTGGTTCAAAATTGGGAAAGGAGTACAACAAGGCTGTATATTATCACCCTGCTTATTTAACTTATATGCAGAGTACATCATGAGAAATGCCGGGCTGGATGAATCACAAGCCGGAGTTAAGATTGCCGGGAGAAATATCAACAACCTCAGATATGCAGACGATACCACCCTAATGGCAGAAAGTGAAGAGGAACTAAAGAGCCTCTTGATGAGGGTGAAAGAGGAGAGTGCAAAAGCTGGCTTGAAACTCAACATTAAAAAAACCCAGATCATGGCATCTGGTCCCATCACTTCCTGGCAAATAGAAGGGGAAGAAATGGAAGCAGTGACAGATTTTATTTTCTTGGGCTCCAAGATCACCGCAGACGGTCACTGCAGCCATGAAATTAAGACGCTTGCTCCTTGGGAAGAAAGCTATGGCAAACCTAGACAGCATATTAAAAAGCAGAGACATCACCTTGCCGACAAAGGTCCGTATAGTTAAAGCTATGGTTTTTCCAGTAGTAATGTATGGCTGTGAGAGTTGGACCATAAGGAAGGCTGAGCGCCAAAGAATTGATGCTTTCGAGCTGTGGTGCTGGAGAAGACTCTTGAGAGTCCCTTGGACTGCAAGGTGGTCAAATCAGTCAATCCTAAAGGAAATCAACCCTGACTGCTCACTGGAAGGACAGATGCTGAAGCTGAAGCTCAAATACTTTGGCCACCTAATGCGAAGAGAGGATTCACTGGAAAAGAGCCTGATGCTGGGAAAGACTGAAGGCAAAAGGAGAAGGGGACGGCAGAGGATGAGATGGTTAGATAGCATCACCGATGCAATGAACATGAATTTGAGTAAACTCCAAGAGACAGTGGAGGACAGGAAGGCCTGGCGTGCTATGGTCCATGAGGTCACAAAGAGTCGGACACGACTAAACGACTGAACAACAAAAAGAAAGTTAATCTACTGGTAAAAGCTTTTCAGTGCCTTCACCATAGCGAGACTCTTGCCTCTAAGAAGCTATCAGATAAGCTGGTTATTGTGATGAAAAAGATCATTCAGGATGTGATTTGATAAAACTGTGGTCTCTTAATAGCACTTTTAGCCAGATGTGCTCAGGTATTAGCTCCAAATACACACATTGCTTCGTCACTCTGAAGACATGTGACTGTCTTCAGGAAAAAAAAATCAACAATGTATGGTATTACACAATGAGATCAAAATATCTTTGTATGAAAAGAAAAGTTCCTGTGTATTGTATGAAGGACTAACATTTAAAGTTAATTGTTGTACTTAAAGTTCAAGGATAAATTGGAGGATATCTACTTTCTGTATTTTCTTTGTTATTTTTTGACTTCACTTTTTCTTTTCTTTTTTCTTACTTTGTATTTCTATTTCTTTCTTTGTATTAACTTTTAATATGTATTTTAAAATTTAATAAAACTTATAATAAAAAAAATATCTTTGTATGAAAATCATCTCCTGCATTCACCATTCTTAAATTTTTCATGGATACTGAAACTAGACTATATTTCAGATATATTTGCAGAACTTATTAAGTTGAATACTTCAGTGCTAGGTCATGACCAGGCAGTGGTTAATCTAACAGAGAAGTTGACAGCTTTAAAAGAAAACCTGAAGTTGTGGAAGAGGAAAACAGAAGAAAACTAGATTGCTTCTTTGACCTTAAATTTGCTTCAGGAGATGAAAATGTTACATTAATGTTAAAATTTTGTCACTGAACTAAATCTTGACATAGATCCTAGAGGATGTGACAAAATACAACCCATTTGACATTGATGTTGAAGATCTGGCTGATGACATTTCAAGCATAGCTGGCCTTTAGGCTTAGCAATTCCAAACTGAGGCACTGTGCTACTGTTTTAAAAAGCAAACAATATCAGTGCATTCTGGATCAAAGTAAAAAAAAAAGAAACCACAACCCTGGGAAATAAAGTTCTCTACAACATATTTGTACAAAGCAGGTTTTTCTATGCTTGCAGTCACAAAACCCAAATTTCAAAGCCAACTACAACCAAGAACATAACTTGGTCTAGTGGTTAAGGCAACAGGCTAGAAACCAGGAGACTGAGAGTTCTAGTCCCGCCTGAGGCATGAAAGCCGGCTGGGTGACCTTGGGCCAGTCACTCTCTCTCAGCCCAACTCACCTCACAGGGTGGTTGTTGTGGGGAAAATAGGAGGAAGGAGTATTAGGTATGTTCGCCGCCTTGAGTTATTTATAAAAAATAATAAAGGCGGGATAGAAAATAAATAAACTTCAGATGCAGCCTTTCAAATACATGACTATGATTTGAAGAGCTTTCATTCAAAGCTTGTATAAAGTCAAGGATCACATTGATATTAATAAATAATAATAAAGTCAAAGAGTGCATTAATCTAACAATAGATATTTTAAGTTGTGGTGCTTTTCAAATATATGTTCTTTAAAAAATTAATATTTTATTTTTATATTGTACAAGTTCCTAACTTCATAATAATTAATTATACATTAGAAACAATAACATTCTTAATTTGTGTAGACAACATTAATAGGATTTAGTAGGAAAAACATTAATAATTCAAAGCTGAATCATGGGTCACAAAGCTGGCCCCCTCTTGTCTTAGCCAGTCAATTTAATGTTCATTCTCTGCAGCTAACAACTCAATGTTTCATAATGTTTTTATTTGCAAAATATATTTTCATGTGGGAAATTTAAAATCAGATTGTTTTCTGTGGGAGGTATTATAGCTGTTTTACCATATGTCTGAACCTAATCTGGAGGGATGTAACATTAGCCCAGTTTTTTCAAGTAAAGATACTCACCCCCAGTTAAGTTGATTATTTGTATGTGCTCAGTATTCAAAAAGCAAATGAAATCCTTATATTGACATTTATGCTGGATTTTAAAATAACGTTTTCCACTTTTCTCCATATGTTCAGCATTCCCAAGAAAAGGATTGTTATTGTATATAAAAGTCATCCATAACAATTATGAAAAACCCTTCTTGTAACCTTCTGACACTTACCCACAGAGTTAAGTTGCAGTTCCACGGTCTGAGCATTCTTCAAAGTAGTCAGAATGAGGCTATTCAGTTTATCTGTGAAATGAATAGACAGCTGCTCTGCAGCACTGGGGACAGAATATAGCTTGCCATAAAGATAACACACAGCAGCCTTTATCCTCTCATTGGGGTACATCAAGCCCGCAGTCAGATGCTCAATCATGTTACATGTTAAATAAAATAGAAAAGCAGTTGTAATGAGAAAATATTTATATGTCTGCAAAGGTATTGTTAGAAGAGCTCAGAAAAAATAATCACTGAAACCAAGTTCTGAAATGTCATATAATTTCTCATATTGCACAAACCACTCAAATCTCAAGAAAGAACATTGGTTCTGTTTCAACAATTAATTGGAGATGGATAGGAGATCTCCAAGCTGAGGGCCTAAAACTTTTGCTTTCAACATAGACAACATTGTGCTTACAATAGAGATAGTGTGAAATACAGCTAAATTTAAAGTATCTTCTCAAATGAGCCACCAGTAGCTAATTATCAAATCACAGAATATTTTAAAAGGCTGAAGGCTAATTTCCAGTCAGCTATATTTTTTTTTTTTTTTTTTTTTTTTTTTTTAACACTGGCCCTCACTCGCTGGATCGTCACCTTGTTGTGGTGAGTGGGCTTGTGTGTTCCCAATGAACCCTGTGAGCGAAGCCGTCGGGAGTCATGTACTCCTGGCAGGGTCACCCATGGCGGTAAGGTCCAGGGGGAGGAACCAGACAAAGAACGATCCAAGAAAGTCCTCAACGGCAGAACAGGCGGAAGATAACAAGGTGTATTGTTACAACGGCTGCGAAGGCGGATGAAGGCTGCAGCAGACAAAAGGTCACCAATCGTCATGGTATCCATGCCATTGGATTAGAGCCTTTTTCTGTGAAGGTTGTGTGCTGATCGTTGTGCACCGATCTCCACACATAAAACAAATTCACGCACAGGCGTCTTCCAACCACACCAAACCCAAAACAACCAAAAGTCCCATGGCGATTGACGAATGGCAACGGGGGCAGGACTGTGTAATCCGGAAGCTCCTAGTCATGGATCAGCACATGGGCGGTGGATACGGATTCAGTCGCCCTGACTCAAGGATCGAGGCAGTTGAGTAGTTCGGCAGCTGTATCCACGACTGAGCAGCCCTATTTAGGATCCACTCTGCTCACCCCATATGGGGAGGGGGCTAGAAAAGGTGCCCTAAACATAGTCTGCCTCATTTTCTCCCTGACTGGATTACCGCGACCAGTGGGGTCACCATCTAGCGGTCGTAAAAAACACATGAATTTTGGAACATGGAATATACGGACACTGCAAGACAATATGGATAGTGAACGACCTGAACGTAGGACTGCCATTATTGCAAGGGAGCTGAGACGTTTTAATATCGATATAGCAGCACTCCAAGAAACTCGAAGAGCAGGAGAAGGACAGTTGAAGGAAGAAAAAGGAGGTTATACCTTCTTTTGGAAAGGACTGCCTGAACAAGAACGACGAATACATGGGGTAGGCTTTGCTATCAAAAACGACATTGTGAAGCTCTTGTCAGAAGTTCCCACTGGGATTAACGAACGACTCTCAACTCTGCGAATAAAACTCGCCAAAAACCAACAGGAAACTATCCTAAGTGCTTACGCACCAACACTAGATGCAGATGAGGATATCAAGGAAAAATTTTATACCCAGCTGGACACCATCTTATCAGAGATACCAAAGGAGGATAAAATTATCCTCCTGGGCGATTTCAATGCAAGAGTTGGGCGTGATTTTGATTTGTGGCCAGGGATCATTGGGAAAGAAGGAGTTGACAACAGCAACACGAATGGAATCTTACTTCTGACTAAATGTGCAGAGCATAACCTTGTCATTACTAACACACTCTTTCGCCAGAAAAATAAATTTAAAACATCATGGAAGCACCCACGGTCGAAGCACTGGCATCTTTTAGATTATGTAATTGTCCGTGCTAGAGATCGCCGTGATGTACTTCTCACCAGAGCCATGACGAGCGCCGATGACTGCTGGACAGACCATCGATTAATTCGATCCACGATGGCCATAAAGATTGTCCCTCATCGTAGGCTCCAAGGAAGAAAACCAAGGCGTAAAATGAATACACTGGCCCTTCAAGATCCTATTAAACGAGCTTGCTTTCAATCAACTCTCAAGGAACATCTGCCTATGGAACTTCCTGAAAATGTTGAGGAACACTGGATTAAATTGAAGACTTCTATCATTTCAGCCTGTGAACAAACTATCGGATACCAGACTAAGAGACATCAGGACTGGTTTGATGAGAACGATAGTGAGATTGAACATATTATTGACAAGAAAAGGAAAGCCTTCCAGATATGGCAAAAAGATATTAACTGTGCCGTTAAGAAAAAAATCTACGCCAGTGCAAAGGCAGAAGTCCAAAGACGAACTAGAGAACTTAAGAACATATGGTGGATAAAAAAAGCCCAAGAAACCCAACATTTTGCAGATGCTCACGATGCACGGGGCTTTTTTAATGCCATAAAGGCCATCTATGGACCAACAAACCATGGTACAAATCCCTTACGCTCAGTAGATGGTGCTAAACTTCTAAAGGACAAAGAGTCTATTGCACTGCGCTGGAAAGAGCATTACTACAATCTCCTTAATCGTCACTCTACTGTGGCTGACGAAGTCTTCTTGCAAATCCCACAAAAACAAATAAGAAATGAGCTTGCAGTACCCCCTAGTTTGGAGGAAGTCAGTAAAGCCACTAAACAAATGAAAAATAACAAAGCTAGTGGACCTGATGGGATTCCTGCTGAAGTCTTTAAAGAAGGCGGGCCTGAACTTACACAACAACTTCATAAGCTCATCGAAAAAATCTGGATGAGGGAGGAGATTCCAGCAGACTTTAGGGATGCCATAATTATCACTCTCTTTAAAAAGGGTGATAGAACAGACTGTGGAAACTACCGAGGCATCTCCCTTCTAGCCACAGCAGGCAAAATCCTGGCAAAGATCATTGCAAACCGTCTCCTATCTATATCAGAAGACATCCTCCCTGAAACGCAAAATGGCTTCCGCCCTTCCAGGGGAACAGTGGATATGATCTTCACTGCACGACAGCTTCAAGAAAAATGCAAGGAGCAAAACCGCCCTCTGTACATGGCGTTTATTGATCTGACTAAAGCTTTTGATACTGTAAATCGTACTGCTCTCTGGACCATCCTTCTGAAAATCGGATGCCCTGATAAATTTGTGAACATCTTGCGGTTACTCCATGACGACATGATGGCAACAATCCTGAATAACAATGGCTCTCAAAGCGATCCATTTAAAGTGGAATCCGGCGTTAAACAGGGATGTGTTATTGCTCCAACCTTATTCGCTATCTTCATCGCTATGATTATGCACCTTGTTGAAGAGAAACTTCCTACTGGTGTAGAAATTATATATCGAACAGATGGAAAGCTTTTTAATCTTAGTAGGCTGAAAGCAAAAAATAAGGTAATTGCAACTTCTGTTATAGAACTTCAATATGCTGATGATAACGTAGTCTGTGCACACTCCGAGGAAGATCTTCAAACTATCCTAAACATCTTTGCAGAAGCATATGAAAAGCTCGGCCT
The DNA here is from genome assembly GCA_023362775.1 of Charina bottae. Taxonomy (NCBI): domain Eukaryota; kingdom Metazoa; phylum Chordata; class Lepidosauria; order Squamata; family Charinaidae; genus Charina; species Charina bottae. Next base: position 34,916,449 of record JALMGJ010000006.1, on the reverse strand, counting down.
CTCGATTAACATTAAAAAAACCAAAGTGCTTTACCAGCAAGTTCGAACCAATCCCTCTGCAGCGCCATCAATCCAGCTTAAAGGTGTGTCACTAGAAAATGTCGACCACTTTTCTTATCTCGGCAGCCATCTATCAACAAAAGCCGACATCGACGCTGAAATTCAGCATCGCCTGAGCTCTGCGAGTGTAGCTTTCTCCCGAATGAAGCGTAGAGTGTTTGAGGATCGGGACATTCGCAGGGAGACCAAAATGCTTGTTTACAAAGCCATTGTACTACCAACCCTTCTGTACGCCTGTGAAACATGGACCCTCTACAAACGCCACCTCCAACTTCTTGAAAGATTCCATCAACGCTGCCTCCGAAAAATTCTGCAAATTACTTGGGAAGATAGGCGGACTAATGTTAGCGTATTAGAAGAAGCGAAAACCACCAGCATTGAAACAATGATCATCCAACATCAACTTCGCTGGACTGGTCATGTTGTTCGAATGCCTGACCATCGTCTTCCAAAGCAGCTACTTTACTCCCAACTTAAGAATGGAAAACGGAATATTGGTGGACAGCAAAAGAGATTCAAAGATACTCTCAAAGCTAATTTAAAAAAATGTAATATCAGCATTGAGAACTGGGAAGCCCTAACTCATGAGCGTTTCAATTGGAGGTCAGACTTTATTAATGGCGCTATGGACTTTGAAGAAGCACGAGTACAGGGCGAAAAGGAGAAGAGAGCTAAAAGGAAGGCACGTCAGGCAAACCCTCATCATGACCGTCTCCCACCCGGAAACCTATGCCCTCATTGTGGGAGGTTGTGCGGATCCAGAATTGGCCTTTATAGCCACATACGGATTCACCGTTAAAATTTTACCTTTGGAAGACAATCTTACTCGGCTACGAGTGATCGCCAATGATGATATTAACACTGGCCAAGCAGAAGAGAGCAGGTTATCTCGCTAATAGTTTCTGTGAGGTTAACTGAGATTAAGTTTTTAATCCTCTTTTTTACTGCTAGAAATATTCTGTGCAGCATCAAGAAAAATATTTTTTCATTAACTTCACTGAGTTAATAATATAATCACTGTACAGTTAAAATTCATTTGTAATACTTACTGTGTTCAGTCACTAAAGTATCAGCAAACAATGGAATAACGTCTGCCAACTTTCCAAGAAGAATAAATACAGGGAAACTATTTCTTGTTGTGGCTACCTTGCGTAACTATTGGGGTTGGGGGAAGCAAATCAGACAATTTAGAAGACAATCTACAGTATGGAAATCATTGCAATTAGCTTCTTTTCTCCCTATTCAACTATTTTCTCTGCTGCCATCCTGCTAAAGGTCTAGTTGACACATGCAATCACCCTCAATACAATTCTCTTGATCTATATATCTCAATATAAAAATATATTGTGTCAACAGGCAATCCACAGATACGTTCCCACAATCCTAAGGCTTTTAAACTCATTTAACCCTAGACCATCCCTCTCAAGACAAATTGAGGAAAGTTCTAAAAGCAAATGAGGTCAGAGAAAAGTCATATATTCCACTTGGCTACTACAAATACCAGTATCAACCACTGCTATAATATTTCTAAGTTACACTAATGGGTGATAACATAAATGAATGGTATTTCAATCAATGTGAACAAGTGAACAGCAATCACACAGTCCAGTTTGACCACTTTTATTACAAAGGCTCATGCAAAAAAGTGATTGTATGGTTTGCATCTCTAAAATATTTTCCTACTATAACTCCAGTAATATCAAAATTCTTTACATAAGCCTTATTCACCATCATAAAAACATCTTTTTTAGAATAGCCCTGGAGTGCAATGTGTGTTAAGGGCAGGCCACAAAAGTTTGTCTTGGTAGCATTTTTGTGGAAGATGTATCATTGTTGCAATGCACTAAGGAAGGTGCAGAAGGCTTTCAGATGTTGTTTATCGTTCACCTGCATGGAAAGAGTTTGCACTAGCTGCTGGAGATGAAAACAGCCAGAGCTTCCAAAGCGGCCTGGGCAGAAGATGGTTGCAGCTCAACCAGCAACAAAGAACAACCCAGGAGCCAAATGAGATGCTGCAGTGAACCAGATTGATCATGGACCCACTGGCTGAAAAGTAGCAGCAATATTAGCGTCACTAAGCAGAGCTGCAAATACTCTGATCAGCTGATGGAGTTTAGCGGCTAGGCAACTATGGCAGAGTTTATGGAATTTTTTTTTACCTGGTGGTGGTAGCAGCAACAAATCTTGCTACAATTGTTCCCTTAATAGCTGTGTCCCTCTGCTCAATAGTGGCAACCCAGAGTAGGCTGACCTTAGTATTTTGGAGAGTCTGAGTATCTAGGTACTTGTGGTGAGAAACAGTGGGAGCAGAATTGGGTCAGTGGTGGAATTTATTTATTTATTTTTCAAATTTATATAGCCGCCCGTCTTACAAACAAGTGACTCAGGGCGGCGTACAAAGCGCTACTGGTGGCCGGCCTGAGTTCTATTGCTGCGATAGAGCCCATCACTCTGGACAGCAAGCATCTTACCTCTCACATAGAGCAGCAAGACTGCGTGAGAGAGGAACATATGTATGCCATTTACTGCTCATGGTCACTCATGCCTTGGTCACCTCTCATATTACTGCAATGTGCTCTACATAGGACTGTCCTTGAAGAGCATTGGGAAGCTTCAGCTGGTGCAAAATGTGGCTGCACAGGCAGTTATGTATCCCCTGATCAGTGTACATTACACCTCTGCTCCATGGCCTGCATTGGTTGCCAGTCTACTTCCGAGGGCAAATCAAGGTGCTGGTGATGACCTATAAAATCCTTCATGGCATGGGACCTGACCATGAATCCTAGAGAGTCCCTTGATTTTCAGAGGAATTACAGATGAAGCAGCATAGGAAATGTGTTGTAGTGGTTCTCCTCCTTCCTCCAGGATCAGTTCTAGTGCTTTGCAGAGTTCCACAGGGCTCTACTCTCTCCCCACTCCTGTAACATTCCATGAGGCCACTGGGTGAGTTCATCCAACAGCATGGGATTATGTACCATCAGTATGATGATACAGTATATCTCTAACCTAGGATAAGCAAGTGAAGCCATGAAGGTGTTTTCACAGTATTTGGAGGCTGTATAGATTATTGCAATGTGCTCTATATGGGGCTATCCTTGAAGACCACTCAAAAGCTACAACTGATCGAAAATGCAGAACACAGAATGCATACCCCCATCCCCAGATTTGGAAGGGCCTAACCCTGCCAGCCTTTTGTAAGGTGCTGAAGTTCTGGTTCTTCCCCAGGCATTGGGCCACACTACTGGGTGAACCTGTCCTGATGTTGTGACTGTATGTTTTTTAAGTCACTGAGTGCAATGAGTTGTTTTTGAATTGTCTTTGTTTATTGTATTTTATTTTTAATTGGTTGTAGGCCCACCAGAGTCACATATCAAATGGGTGGCAATAAACATTTAAATAATAACTAAATTCTTCTGACTTTTGTAATTATCAGAAGTATAATGAAAACATATTTGGTAGCAGCACATCACAGAAGACAGAAGCCCATAAGTGGTGTCAGGATGAATTACATAAATGCCATTCATGTGTGTTCACATCCCTAAATAAATGAACAGGTTAATACCACAGTACCACTTATTTATTCTATCTTCCATTCATCCATCCTTCATAGAAGTCTATTTTTTTTATAAACTAGGAAAAGCACTTATTTTTCAACTTACTTCAGTTAATGAAAAGCACATTACTACCAAAATGGAAGATACAAACCTCTTTCTGACATTCATCCAGTAGGTAGTGCAGATACCTCTCCAATTTCAGCTCTACTACCAGCTGTACTAATACTGTTCAGAGCAGGAAAAAAATTACTCAAATTTATTCACAGTATTTGTCACACATACTACAATAAATTTTGCTATGAGTATTGCTAACATTCTTACATAGAACATTTAATTTTCTTTACTGTAGTCTTTCCAGAACTTATAAACTCTCTGCAGAGAATGTTTTCCTTTTTAACTTAAAATAATAATCATATGTACATTAAAAGAAATATGCTTAATAATGATATCTCATATACATAACATGATAGGGACTGTATATAGAGCATGGCTTCTGGAATTCTTAACCACTTCACCAGCAGTAGCCAAGGGAGACATATTTTCTTCTATGTAATGCATCTCTGTAGTCTATTTTTTTGTTTCTGTTCTCCCCTCACATCTGCATGTATTTGTGCCCTAGGAAGCACAGCAGCTGCATACATTCCAGTCTGGGTTACATGACCAGAGATGAGAAGGAAAGGGGCTTAGAATGAAACAATAAGCCAACTTAGTAGCCACTGCCCAACTGCCTCTCCCACAGGGATGCACTGTAGGGTTTTTTCCTGGCATGTTTTTCTCCACAGCCCTCAGCATTATCTTGCCCATTTTTAACTCAATTTTTGTTTTGTTGATTTCTCCTTGCATACCAGATTTGGTCCTGTTCTATTCAGTTTTCTAGAGACCCCAAAAGAAATATGGCAGGCTCACAACTCATCTCCGTGATGTATAAATGTAACCTCACATTTAAGGAGGTAAGGAACATGGTTTTATATATCATTTTACATACCATTCAGGAAACACTAGCAGTGTTTTAGACTATATATATATGTGTGTTACATGAAACAAGATTGGGCTGTTTTCAGACATCCAAGCCCATGTGAGGGAGGACAGCAATCACCAGCCAATCAGTCCATTTCCAAGGCAGATCTGATTCTAGATTATTCATGCCTCACGATAAGAGGCTACTAGCTAACTACTAGTTTTATTTTACACCATCTCATAACAAAACAAGTAATTAAAGGCAAGAAATTGTTTACTGCCTTCATAGATCTCAGTGCAGGTTTTGATTCCATAAACAAAAACATTCTGTGGAAGAAATTGGCCACTTTAAACATGAAACCCAAACTCTTACTCCTGGTTAAGGCCCTCTACTCAAACATCCACTTCAAAGTGAGTACCAGTATAAATGGTTCTCTAACTCAGAGTATGCCTACCCATAAAGGTGTTAAACAGGGCTGTATTCTAGCCCCAATGCTTTTTAACCTCTATGTCAACAATATTCCAGGATTCCTGTATGTTTCAGACACTCATATGCCAAAGATCCTTGATAAATTTATTAATATCCTTTTATATGCTGACGATATGGTTCTAATGGCGCATTCTCAATAGGCCTGAGAAGATTGCTGTGAAAGCTAAATACCTACTGCATTCTCAATTCTCTAAACATCAATAAAACGAAATCTAAAGTGATGGTATTTAGCAAAAAAAAATGTGAAATGGGCAGCTGGATGGGGAGCCTATTGAACAAGTAAATTCTTTCACCTATTTAGGAGTGGCCTTTACCAACACAGGGTCGTGAGCAAATCATTTTAAAAGAAGCTTGGTGAGGGCTGAGGCAAGTAGCAAAAATTATATGAATTATTTAACTACAATTACCCAGGTACTTTGACCCCATATTGAAAGTATTTAGGGCAAAAATAGTCCCAATGTTGACCTGTGGTGCAGAACTGTGGGGCCTTACAAAAGCTACCTCACTTGAACAAGTCCAGACCCATTTTTTAAGAAGCATACTGGGAACTGACAAGAACATGGTCAGTGATTAGAGCAGAAACAGGTATGCACTCCATACACAGCCACTCAATAATCAAAGTTTTTACCTATTGGCAGAGGATCCATTCAATGGACCCTGATAGGCTACCCAAAATATGTTTAGCTGAACAGATAAGTATGGCTCAGCCCACCTCCTGGGTAAGCCGACTTACCAAAGTTATTTTACAGCATGGGTTTTCCACCCAATGTTTGCTCTCAACTGCCTTCTAGGCAAAGGAAATGTTTAAACAGAGAATCTTAGATATCAGTGCCCAAATAGACATGGAATTATTGGCAAAAAATAGATCTTTAAATTGGTTAGCTAAGAACAAAACCACTTTCCAAACCAAAAAATACCTGTCAATGAGTTTGACACAATTCCTAAGAAGGGCCTATTCTAGAGCAAATTTGAGTTGTGGGATTCCATGGCCAAATATGGGCTTCCATCACTTGCCATATCATGAGAGGACATGGATATGCTGTGCCCCAGTCATTGAAGAAATTGCTCATGTTTTGTTTGCCTGTCAACTGCATGCCCCTTTTAGGCTTAGATATTTAAAATCCCTACTTGAAAGAACAGCCCACTGGGACCTGAATCACAGATTGTATTTCCTCCTGGGCTCTAATGTATACATAGTGAGCAGAACTACTAAGTTTACAGACAAGGCAGTTCAGCTAAGAATACTTTATATTGAACAGATCGGGGTATCATGTAAAGGCAATGTATTTATCTGAACATTGACTCTTTAGCACAGAGCTTTCCAAACTTTTCATGTTGGTGACACACTTTCTAGACATGCATCATTTCGCGACACACTCTTACAGCAGGGCATCATTTCGCGACACACTCTTACAGCAGGGCATCATTTCGCGACACAGTAATTCAGTTTTACTAGCAAACCGGAGGTTAAACTAACTAACTTATAAGAGAGATGGACACATACATAAATTGTAATAGCGAAATGTATGGGGACACAACATAGCCAGTTTGGTCTAGTGGTTAAGGTGTTGGGCTAGTAACCAGGAGACTGTGAGTTCTAGTCCCGCCTTAGGCATGAAAGCCAACTGGGTGACCTTGGGCCAGTCACTCTCTCTCAGCCCAACTCACCTCACAGGGTTGCTGTTGTGGGGAAAATAGGAGGAGGAAGGAGTATTAGGTATGTTCGCCGCCTTGAGTTATTTATAAAAATAATAAAGGCGGGATAAAAATTAAATAAATACATAAATAAATAAATATCTCATGAAAACAGAGTTCCCCTTTACAGCAGGGCAAGGCTTGGACAGAGCTCCCCTCTTACAGCAAGGCACAAGGCAGGCACTAGGACCTGCGTGGAATCACAGCCAGTTTGGAGGCAGCAAGGCACAAGGCACTGGGACCTGCGCGGAATCCTGGCAGGGCTCGGAGGCAGCAGCATCCGCGACACACCCAGACACTGCAGCCGACACACTAATGTGTCCCGACACACAGTTTGGAAAGCTCTGCTTTAGCACATATATATTTTATTATTGTACTTTCTTTTACCAATTTTATCCTCGAAATAGACCTTGTATTTTACCTTTATTTTATTTTCTTTGATATGGTTGTAAGACCAATCAATCAATAAACTACTACTACTACTACTACTACTACTATTCAGTTTTCAGACAATTATGCTAATTGACAACTCTCTACATAATTTATTTCCAACATTTCATTGGACTGGAAATAATACAAAGGACAAAAATTGAGGGAAGAAGGGAGGGAAAGGAATGTAAGAGCAAGCCAGCAAATCTCTACTTGGTTAAATCATTACAATGCTAAGTTAGGTCCTAACAAATCTCTCACAGAATGTTCTATCAAGCAAAGTTGCCTATTAGATAAAATGTGGTGATTGATCACCTACCACAAATTTCTACTCCATGTTTCTGGACAGTACATGTAAACAGTATAATTCAGAACTATACATCAGGGATAGGCAACCAAGTATTCTCCAGATGTTTTGGATTTCTATTCCTACATAGTCAGGGAATTGTAATCCAAAACATCTAAAAGATACTAAAAAAAAAGGTAAAGGTTCCCCCCGCACATTTGTGCAGTCGTGTCTGACTCTAGGGGCCGGTGCTCATCTCCGTTTGTTAGCCAAAGAGCCAGCGTTGTCCAAAGACACTTCCGCGGTCATGTGGCCAGCATGACGCGTGCGGAACGCTGTTACCATCCCACTGAAGTGGTACCTATTTATCTACTTGCATTTGCATGCTTTTGAATTGCTAGGTTGGCAAGAGCTGGGGCGAGTGCGGGAGCTCACTCCGTCACGCGGGACTAGGGATTCGAACTTGCGATCTTCTGATCGACAAGCCTGGCGTCTTACCAACTGAGCCACCACACCCCCTAAAAGATACTACCTTGCCATAAATTAAACCACGCCCCCTAAAAGGTACTACCTTGCCATAAATTAAATGTTTATGTTTTGACCCTTGTTTCAATTCCTCATACCAAATGACAATTATTTTGGGGCTACAGTTACTGCCTGATGATCTCATTCAATCTGTTCCACTGAAATATAAGCCCACAGAAAACCAGTTTTCAGAAGTAAAGATGTCAGTTTAAAAACAAAGGTGCGTCTGACTCACGCCATGGTCTTCTCAATTGCCACATATGCCTGTGAAAGTTGGACATTAAAAAAGGAAGATAGAAGAAGAATTGATGCATTCGAATTGTGGTGTTGGCGAAGATTATTGAAAATACCATGGACTGCCAGAAGAACAAACAAATCAGTTTTAGAAGAAATACAACCAAAATGTTCCCTAGAGGCGAAGGTAACTAGGCTTAGACTCTCATACTTTGGGCACATCGTCAGGAAAGACCGATCACTTGAAAAGGACATCATGTTTGGTAAAGTCGAGGGCCAGCGGAAAAGAGGAAGACCTTCAATGCGATGGATTGATACAATCACCACAACAATGGATGAAAACATTGGAACAGTCAGGCATATAACGCAAGACCGAACAGCATTTCGTTCTGTTATACATAGGGTCGCCGTGAGTTGTAAACGACTCAACAGCAACTAACAACAACAACAAGAAAACCATGCATACTGAGCACTGCTTGAGTGCAGAAGACTCATATTGTATGAAGCTGGGAAATTACTTTTTAGTAAGATAGCCACAAGATTTTACCTGACTGCATGCCAGTTAAATGAAAGTAATGTACTTAAGCCACTAATTACACTTTCACATATTTAAGTTTGTATAAAAATATTAACTAGAATTTTCATGTATCTTTGATTCAAGAATTGAGAGTTCTCTTTCAACACTACTAATCCATTTAGTTGTAATTTACTAATAAATTAATTTCCTCCCTCTAATAGACTCTAACATATATATTTTAAAGATGAACTGAACAACTTCCTTTTGTCTCAGAACAGAGTAATTTCAGATTGGTGAGCCATGCTATGTTCTGGTATATTAACTTTTCATTTCATGAGTTTATTAAGAATCTAGACTTCCAGTTCTGCAATAGTGGGTGTTTGATGTACAGCTTTAGTTCCCCCTACCAATTTGGAAGTTATCTTCCAAAGTTGGTTTGTAATTTAATTTGTAAGAGGATAATTTTTTTTATCTCTAAGCTTTAGCTATTTTTGAATAAAAAAATGGATCATAAATATCATCATCAGATGAAAAACTCCTCCTCCCTCCTTCAGCTATTGAAAGAGAATAGGAGTTGAAGCTGAAATAATTGCTTCTCCCAACCCTGAGGAATTTCAAACAGCAACACAAAGCCTTGAAGCTTCTGAAATTCCAGAGAATCCAGGTACAGTGTCTAATTTGAAGAGATTAAAACCTCTCCCATATGATTTATAGCATTACAAAACAAAAGTTTCAGTAATTAATATAATCTGTAGATGCATTAAAATCAGTTGTTGAAGAGGTAACAGGGTGACTTGGCTTTCTTAATAAGAATATGGTGGAGTTGAAAGAGATGGTTAGAGCTTCTCATGAGAAAATAAATCATCTCTAAAAAAGGGATAAGTAAAGCATCAAACATGAAGGTCTGCTGAAAGATGCCCAAGATGAATTGACCCATTTATAAGGTTCTTTACATGGGAACAACTTAACATTGAGCCAGTTTGGTCTAGTGGTTAAGGTGCTGGGCTAGAAACCAGGAGTCTGTGAGTTCTAGTCCTGTCTTAGGCATGAAAGCCGGCTGGGTGACCTTGGCCAAGTCACACTCTCTCAGCCCAACTCACCTCACAGGGTTGTTGATGTGGGGAAAATAGGAGGAGAAAGGAGTATTAGGTATGTTCGCTGCCTTGAGTTATTTATAAAATAATAAAGGCGGGATAGAAAACAGACAAATAAATAAATTTTCTAAATATTCCCTTTAATGCAAAGTCTTTTGGGCACCATATGGAAATTTTTTTGCATGAGATTATGTCTATGAAGGTTCTCAGTCATCCAGGTGGAATTGTCTGTAGCTTGAATCATGTCAACTGGATTTCTATTTTCTCAGTGGAAACGTTTCGCTCCTTATCCAAGGAGCTTCTTCAGTCTGAGCAAAGTTGGTAAGGGAATCTTAAATATGTTTCTAGGTAGCTCAGACTGAAGAAGCTCCTTGGATAAGGAGCGAAACGTTTCCACTGAGAAAATAGAAATCCAGTTGACATGATTCAAGCTACAGATTTTTGCATGAGATTTTTCTACTACAACTAGAATATAATTTTGAGATAGGAACTAATATTAATCTTAAGGATTTTTATAGAGAAATCTTAGTGTTTTAATATTATAGCATTGTGTTAGTAATCTAGCTTTTAGTCATCTTTTATCTCTTGTAAATTTCAGTGTTATTATTGAAATGGGAGAAAATTTTCCTTATTGTATTTTATTCTGGTCAATGACCAAAATAAAGATTTGAAATATATGAGAGAGAAGCTGTGTATTGATTAGAATTCCTCTTCCATTCATCAGAGACACCCAGCAAGTTAATACATCCAGTTCCTTAGAACTACTCATTCAGGATAATAAACTTGCTATGTTCCTGACAATCTGGATCTTTGAATTGGAAAGGGAAGAAGTAATGATCTTTTTTCTGATTTGTCCTTTCCAATTGTTCAAAAGCATAAATTCTTTAATGAAGCACATTTTGTAGCAAAACAAAAGGGGGTAAAACATTTGTTTTCCTATCCAGTTTTTTTTTGTCTGTTTCTTGATTCAAGAATCAAAGGTTCCCTGATATTGAAACCACTGATTGATTCATTCAACTGGGACAAGGAGCAAACATTTGGTTTATATTTATTTATTGCCTCCCACCCCACCCCACCCCACCATGCTTAACAGGGGATGCACTTGCTAATCAAGGACAGGGATTGGAGTGGAGCTTCTGTACTGCAGTTTTGGTGTGCTGGGCATTCATACAGTATTAATTTTTTATATTATACATTAATATATTTTATTAAATATTTTATATATTTAAAAAAATAAGTGCATCTCAGCAGTTATTTCCTCAGAAAAAGACATATTGATCCTTTTTATAAAAACATGTGATTTTCATATTTACGTCATCTTTGATAATTTCATGAAATGTTAAAGGTCTGAGATACCTATCAAAGGATATTTTCTAAATCGGGTCGTTTAAAACCTGACTTTTTAAAATAAGAAACTGATATTCTTTCTGATGAGAAGGATTTTTTTAAATCAAGAAGATAAGATTTCTGTAATTCCAAACTGGCCATGGCAGTTGAAATTTTTAATAAGAAATCTTTTAACTTCATTGTGGAATAAGAAATAAATGACATTGTATGATATTTTTTGTATTTTGGATATTGAATGTCTGGGGAGTGGAATAGTTTTATTAATTATTATGGTCCTAACAAGCATACAGTATATCTGAAGCTTTACATGGATGTTTCACTCATTCTTTTTACCTTAAATGTGGATTACATTATTTTGCCAGTAATTGTAATGAAATATCTATTGATTAATTACAGTACTGCTCCAAATAAATCAGATCACATGCTTGGAATGAGTCTCAAGCCTATCTATAAGAATTTAATTTTGTAGATAAATGGTGATATTTATTTATTTACTCATCATAACAAGAATATAATTTATTTCCAACTCCCTATCATATCTGTTTCTCCTTATTATTTTTTAATAACATGATCTTCAGTTGATCAAATAGATATTTGCAAAATAGGATCTATTATATCTGATCATGCTGGAGTAAAATTATTAACCATTTTTAGAAAAACTTGTTCTAGTAGTTTAAGATGGTACTTTAATATGTCATTATTTTTAAAATGTCAATTGAATTAAACACTTTTTACATAAATAAGAATAAACAAATTTAATTACTGTTTGAATATCTTTAAGGCATATATCTATGAGAAAAAGGATTCTCATAATAATTTAGAAAAGAAAGTTAAACAACTTTTGAACTCTATGTAAGATCTCCTAGTTTGGAATTATATAATTCTGGGTGACCTTGGGCCAGTCACTCTCTCTCAGCCCAACTCACCTCACAGGGTTGTTGTTGTGGGGAAAATAGGAGGAGGGAGGAGTATTAGGTATGTTCGCCACCTTGAGTTATTTATAAAAAAATAATAAAGGCAGGATAATAAATAAATAAACAAGCAAACAAACAAATAAACAAATAAATAAATAAATAAATAAATAATGCCTGTTTCTTTTAAATTGGAGCTTAGTCATTTTACTGTGTATGATGTGGAATTTTCATTACATTGGATGAAGCAGAATTATTGAGAAGGTAAAATACTGGGTAAATTATTGACTTCTGGGATGAAACAACGGCAACAACAAAATATTACTACAAATAAGGAATTTCTGATGGGATATACGCTGGCTTAAAGGGGAAAAACTCGAGGCTTGAGAATAAACAGACAAGGAGTGCAGCTTTTAGGGCTAAAAGTATTTACTTGTAGCATAAGGCAATAATGCAGATACAGTACATTATCGCAAAAAGAAAGTTGAATATACATGGTACAGCATTGCAAAAGGAAAAACAAAAACAAAACTTATACGCAGAGTTCCGTGTATTGATCCCAGGGCCAGAGTTCCTGCCACGGCCTATACCCAAAGCCAGGCATAGCTCACACTGCCCAGTCCTCAGAAGTAGAATACACGTGAAGAACTACATGGCTAAAGACACACAAAATTAAGAAGCATAGAACACCATTTTGCATGGTTAGTTATTCAGTTCTTCCAGCTTTCTGATTGGCTGGATGTTAGCTGTGACACACACTAGGCCCAAAGCATTAGGCCTAAAGCACATAGCAGGACCTGCTATTGGGTAGCAGTGCTGCATCTAAGCAAGCACGTGATCTCCTCCCCCCTCTGTTCCCCCTGGAGCAGGCTTCCCACAGAAGCATTCAGGAGACATTGGCCTCATGGGAAGGTCCCATTGCTTGTGTGGGCACTAGTCATAACAATACACACGTGACCGTTGTTATCTTGCACCTGCACTTCACGTCACCATGAGAAGCCTTTGCTTTGTAAAGGATGCAATTTGCCAAAACACTTTTGCTTTGTAGAGAAACCCAATTTGCCAATTTCATATGAGAAATCTGACAATTTCAAGGTAAGATATATACTTTGACGAAAAATTATTACAATTTTTTGAGTGTAGTTTGGACAACTGTTTATTGAGAATACTCTTTGGAAATGTCTTTAGATAATTCAAGCTGAGTGTTGTATTGATAAACAAAATATAATCCAAATCTCAACCACAAAAGAAATGTATTTATTTACTGTCATTTGCATAGCACCTCCTCATACAACTCTGTTCATTGACTGCTCTTCCTACCATCACACAGACACATAAGGTAATTCAAGCTCCCCATTTTATATTTACCTTCAATGAGTAAATCCAGGATACTGCTGTCTTCTATAACTTGTAAAATCCCTGTAACAGCAATACAGATAAATAAGAATAATGTTTTGGAAAAATAATGATCATGTTCTTAAAACAAATACTTGGGGTGCAATCTTCACTGCATTTACTAAAGAGGAAACCTACATAACCATAATGCTATTCCGTTTTGGGCTAAGCAGCTTTATGCAGAATACAGAAAAGAAGTAAGAAATAGTATACCAATATATATATACAATAAAAAAGGGAAATATAGCTAAATCTAATTTATCCCAACCTAATTTACTATATCTCTCCATACCTTTTAATCCTTGAAAATCATCCCAGCTTCTGTCATATCCGTACACCAATACATACATCTTTTGTTTTTTAAAATTTTCATCATCTCTCTTTTTCAGGATGTTGTCAACTGCATCCAACACAGTAACTTGCAATCGTTCATTACGGTCTTCCTGTTCTTTGATACATTAATTTTCAGATCCATACTCTTCATTTCATCATCTAATTTACCTAACATTCACTGTAAATCATTCAGATTCTCAGCTACTAACATGTAATCTTCTCCATACAACAGTATATAAACATTCAGGTCCCCAACCAGAAAATCTCTAACGTCACAAGTATTCCATATATATATTATCCATAAATGCATTGAAGAACCATCCTTTTCTTATTCTTTGCTCAGTGTTAAACCATTCATCAAGAATTCCATGTATTTTCATGTACGATTACTTCCATCTTATACCACTCTTATCACATTCAGCAAGCAACCTTCACATTCCATAATTCAAACCTATTCACTTTATATTACACTTTCTCTGAATCAGCAAATTTACAATTAACTTTCTTTCTCACATTTATATATTTTTCAGTATTCTGCTAAAGAACAAAGTATTGTCTGAATACCCAATTAATAATTCTTAGAAAGGGATGAAAGAGGAATAAAGGAAATTAGAGGTCTGTTAGCTTGGATGTTCTTTAATAGAAGAAGGCAAGAGGTTCCTCACATCCAATTAACCATATTTACAACATGCTGAAAAACAGGATGCCACATGGTTTAACACCAGATTCAGGAAGCATCTTGCATTGTTTCTTATAGAACTGTAACCTACTAATTACAATATGTAGGAGAAGTACCCTTTTTTTTACCTGTAAAATGTTGCACTTTGTGTTCAAAAGATTCAATAACACCACAAAAGAAGCAAAGTAAATATATTGATTGTGGATTACTAAAAATTAAACACATACAATGCAGCAGGATATATATAGTTCCTTCCAAGGATTCAAAGCATTTAATATGAATTAGGAATGTTAATAATAGTCCTATAAATTAAACCTACATTATTAACCCAATCTCCTCAAAGGCCACAGCCTTCATTCTTATTTCCTTTTCCCTGTGGTATTTATTTGGAAGAAAAAGAAAACTAGTCATGTAATATGAAATCAACTATTTAATATGTCTATTTCAGCCAAACAACTCATCTTAGTCATTCTGATTCACAAAATAAATTATGCAGAAAAAAATGAAATATTCATGCAGAAGAACCAAATGTGTGTGATGTTCTCTTACCAAACAAAGTTGCTATAAAATAGGCGCATACTCTTTCATTTTGAACAAACAGTGGGATGACTTGTGTTGCATGCTGAGTCAGAACATCTTGGAGGCAAGAGACCACGTGCTTCTTGCGTACTAGCTAAATGTTACCAAACGAAAATTACAAAAGTTGTTAAGAAGAAATAAGGAACAAATTAATTCTCATGTAAACCTGTATTTGTATTTTTTGAGCCCAAAACTGTTGATTTTCTTTGGAAAGGATCAAAGCTGTTAAAACTTCAGAATTTCCCACCCTATCCTCTGCTTTCTCTCTCCATTTTATATCCAACACATCCTTGGACATAACAATCAATCACGTAACTCTAGTAACCTCAGCTAAAGAGATTTTATACACCTTAGGTGGCCATTTGATAAAGGATGACTTAAGCCTTTCCTCAAGGCCTGTGGCTAAGATGAAGGCAACATCATGGAGACATGGCAGAAAAAAGTTATTGTCAGGGCAAGTTTGTACCATGATTAGTTTTCAGTGGGGAAAGCCTCTATGAATGTTATAAAGAGCAACAATAAAGTTACATTTTAAAACAAATAATCTTAACTTAAAAGCTTATCAGGCACTCATTTCCTTAAATACTGTTACATTAAACTCAAAAGAAATACTTGAGACCAAATCAAGAATTACAGTAGTAAACTTGGCAAACCAATAAAAGTAAAACACAGTTCTCTTCCTCACTTCATCTACGGGTGTATATTTATTTCCTGATATTTTATCCTCTCCTCTTCATTACCAAGGAACATATTGTTACCTGGAATTTTTAGGCTTCCTTATTAGCTTTTTAAAAAGATGATATTAGCATTTCTAACATGGCATTCTAGGCCTCTTTTCTAACTTTAAGAAAACATGTTTTTCTTCTGGGCCAAGGCCATTTCTTTTGGTATGTGAGAACTTGCCTTTTCAGCAACTAAACAATAGGGAGTGTATTCTAAAAGTCCTGTTATACACTTGCAAGTTGTAAAGGTGCAAACCCGGCTGGGAAAGGGAGTGATGTAACTTGTAAATTTGCCACTTGTGGAATGTTATCTAGAATCAATGTTTTCTATTGTTCAATTCTCACATGTAATAAATGTCTTTTATTGTTTGATTACTTGCTTTATGACGTATCACATATACTGAATGTATGTATCATTTGTTTCTGTAACCTATAAAAGGACTTGACCCCCGCTCTTAACAAATCCTTTTGCTTTTGCCTGAATTACTATGTAATTCATGTTTTTGGGTAGGCAAAAAGCCACCTTTGCAAAGGTAAAATTGTTTTTTCTCCCAAATTCAGGGAATAGGTCTTCAGTTCCACGCCACTCAGGGTGCCTGATTTTTAAGGCAACAATATCTATAAAAATATCTATGTATAATGCTTAATAATAAGGAAATTATTATTATAAATTATTATTTATATTTTATAATGAATCTTTTCTTTATATTCACTTGTAAACCGCTCAGAGTTGTTGCTATACGAGATGGGCGGTGAAGAAATATCTTAAATAAATAACTAAATAAATTAGCTCAGTTATTATTTTATGCACCTATTCATTTTAATTTCTAAAATGACTATATCCTAAACTCCCCTTTTTTAATCCAATGGAAGAAAACAGCTAAGAGCAAAAGTCCATCAGTTGTACCACAGATCAACTGTAGCTAGTATTAAACAACAAGGCTCAGAGAGCACCAAGGACTCAACAGTTCAACCCTGAGCTACAAATATTCTCTTCGATTGGTGATTAAACACAGTTGCAGATTCAGGAATCTCACTTTAAAAAAAAAATCCTGGCAAGTTTATTAAGGGACAGTAAGCAACATAACCTTAAATTAAAAGCTGGATCACATATGATACAAAATATAATATAAATATAATTCACACTCTCATATTTAATGCAAGAAGTGAATCCCATGGAAAATAGTAGGAAGTAAACATGATGAGGACTGTCCTGTAAAATGTATCTGGGTATATTTGAGAATAACCTGGCCTTTCATCCTTACCCCCTGCCATTTCCAGCCTGAATCAGAACTCAGATGAACAACTGAGGGAGGCAGAATAATTTAGATATGCCAGGACCTGCCAGGTCTGATTTTTGCTGTTACAGTGTCTTCAAACTCATCCCATTAAAAAAAACATTTTATAGCCAAGGGTTGGCAGGGTAAGCAAGTAAACAGTTACAGAAGCTCATTTTATGTATTTTCCTTTTGCATTTCATAATGTTGTTATTCCAAACAAAATGTATTTATTCCCTAATTTATGGGCTTCATAACTGAAAGAACACACGTCTAACGAAAAAGATGACCATACATACACATACACATACACATACACATACACACACACACACAGACCCTCCCACGACTTCCAGATGAAGCTGATTCTGCGAGCTTAGAACAGGAATTGTGGAGAGAAGCAACGCAGGGCAATGAAGAGTGAGAACACTTAGAGGAAAATGGGGAATGTTACTCAGTCCTTCAAGGAGAGCCAAGGCTCAAAGCAAGCACGTCGGCGCACATACCGAGACCCCGTCCTCCTTCAGTGTCTCGATGGCGCAGGCCAAGCAGAGCGGCGAAGGCATGAACTCCAGCAGCCAGTGAGGGTCGTGCCGTGGGTGGAACCGCTCGCAAACCAACTGCTCTGAGACGGAGCCCGCCATCCCGCTGCCTCAACTGCTCTCCCACACACAACGACACCTGCAGAGAAGA
The DNA here is from genome assembly GCA_023362775.1 of Charina bottae. Classification (NCBI taxonomy): domain Eukaryota; kingdom Metazoa; phylum Chordata; class Lepidosauria; order Squamata; family Charinaidae; genus Charina; species Charina bottae. The sequence continues at coordinate 34,898,672 of JALMGJ010000006.1, read as the reverse complement.
CCGAACAAATTTGGCGGGATAGTTTAACGCAAGCGCGTTGCAAAGCCAGCATGTTGCTATGGTGACCCCGATGACGGTACTGGAGGGGTGGCGGACACGGAGGACTCGCTTTCAGCACCAACTCTTTATTACAGTAGCTGTTTCTCCAGCAGTTCCTGAGCCTGATGTTTGATTTGGTTTTGTGTTGGTTTCTTAGATGTTAAGGGTCTTCCTCCTGTATGAAATAATACTATTCACCAGTCCATGAGCCAGTAAAAAAAAAAGTATGCCAGCATGCATTATGAAATTTGCTGTCACATTGCTAATCCTTCTACTGCCTCTGTTTCAAGTCACAGCAGTCACACCTGACTTCCAAGATAAGAGGTAATAAAGCCTAAATACACACTGAGGATGCCTCTGGCCTGGCTCGGAATAAGTGGGGAAATACTACTTTAATGACTTAAGCATGTCTCCCTAATGGGCTGAGGACAAGGTCATAGGGACCATAGCAGAAAAAATGTTATCAGAGCATAGTTGTACTTTGGGTACAAAGACACAACAGGACTACAACTATAAGCTTCATTCTAACCCAATATATAGGATTTCATTGAAGAGATAAACTATATTTTAACATTGTTTTATTTTTCAATTTATGCATTAATTAAACAAATAAATACCAAAGGGTGACATAGTATGGCATTCCCTAAAGCATATTTACTCAGAAATCCATTGTGCTCTACTTGTTCAACACACACCTCTAAATGCCTTGTGCTGCAATTCTAATGACTCTCATTTTGACAGATATGCTTGTATGTCTTGACTGTAATTTTATCAAATATTCTTGTTGTTTTAGCCAAGGAGCACTGTTTGTAGAGGGAAGGAAAGTGTGCTATAATTAAAATCTCATGCCAGCCTTCATCACTTTGGTGATTTCCAGGCATGTTGAACTTCAACTTCCAAGTGGTCCAATACACTCCTGGGCAGCAATACCACTTAATTCCCCAGGACTCATTTACTGAATAATCCATGCACAGAACTGTGTTGTCAAAGAACTAGAGATTATACTACTTATATAATTAGACGTTAGAGATGGCTCATTATGGAGCATATGCTCTTTAATTGTTTCAGGTACTTAATAAGCTACTCTCAGTACATTGCTCCTATTTAATTTCTGCCATTTGCTAAAGAACTGGGAGATTAAAAAAACCAGTATAATTGCTATCAGAGTATGCCATAGATAACTTCTCAGTTTGTCACATACAGAGAAGTTTGATGAATGGATTTAAATCTAGCTGTTCAGCACTGGACAGTAGCTCTAGGATCTATACCAGATAACAGGCTGGGTGTGCAAAGATTGGACAATTACTTGTTAGCAATTTTTTGTTTCAGGTGGTACAGAGGTTAAGAGCCAGTTTGGTCTAGAGGTTAAGGCACCAGGCTAAAATCCAGGACCCTGTGAGTTCTAGTCCCACCTTAGGCATGAAAGCCTGCTGGGTGATTTTGGGCCAGTCACCCTCTCTCAGCCCAACTTGCCTCACAGGGTTGTTGTTGTGGGGAAAATAGGAGGAGGAAGGAGTATTAGATATGTTCCCTGCCTTGAGTTATTTATAAAAAATAATAAAGGCGGGATAAAAAAAATCTCTTCAATTCAGGCTACAGAAACTCTGTTCACGTCCCCATTCACCACGGAATTTCTTTTTAAATTCAGCCTACTCCAGCAGGGAAGAACTGCTAAGTGCATCACCTTTAACCTATAAAAAAACAGCATAATATTTCTATTGCTGCTGATACTATGTCAATCAAATCATATACCTGTAAAGGTAATTAACAACTTAGTTGTGTATAAATGACAACTGATTATGAGTGAACATGGAAACATGGCCCATTGGATTTGGTAAACGTAACCGTGAGGAAATCTGAACAGGATTGCTATTTTACGTCCAAGCTACTTTTCTACAGAAGTTTTATTTAGCAATCAGCCAAAGGTAGAGGTCGCACTTGCGGGAGCCGAGAAATCTTTAAGGTCTGCAGTATATTTCCTGCGGGCGCTCGGTCTAACGTCACTTCCAGGAGCGCGTCTATCTTCTGTATCCGCGCATTTCCACGTTTTTCCTCTGTGAAGCTTTCGGGCCGAGGGGATCCTGGGCAGAGCGTCTGAGTGAGCCTTCTATTTAACAGAAATGGTGAGTGGGGCCAAGTCCAGGCGTTGCGGAAAGCGAAGGCACTAGTTGCCAGTGAAAATGCCGAAATTGATGGCACTTCCGCAGCGTGAAGGAGAGCGCAAGCCCCGGAGACCACGCGGAGGAGGCTTACCCAGGCTCGCTTCGCCTCCGTTTCCATACAGGCAGGCGCCAATGAAGGCACGTTCTAAGCAAAACTCCTCGCGTGCTGTATCCAGCATCTTCCTCTGTTACTGTTTAATTGCTGTACTCATTGGAATAACCCCCGTCTATTTTTACTATGATGGTGAGGTTGGACTATTAAATCTCATGCCACGAGTATCATCATCTGTGCTTTTGCCATGGATTTCTTTTATCTTTATCCCGTTCTTGTGATATTGAATATGAAATACATAAAGAGGCCTACTTTGTTCTCATAACAACTTTCTCTGGGAATACCCAAGTATTTGGAGCAGGACCCAGGTAAACCAGTTTGCTTCATGGCTGTGTATTTAAATTCAGCCTCTTTCAGTCCAGAACAGCCTTTCTGTTTTTGTCTATCTGTAGATGATAGTTCAAATTCAGCACTCAACAATGGGAGCTAGTACATTTTTAGTAGTATTTATTAAGTATGTATGACGTTTGTCTACTGCTTGAAACCAAAAGGACTCTAGGCAGCTTGCAGAACTTGCATGTAAAATGCAAGTCAATATAGTATTAATTAAATAGCAATCCAGTTAAGGCTTGACTTAAATGTTTGTTAAAAGTAATATATTAAATTTATTAAATATGGTGCCCCCAGTAAAATTAATCCTTGAAGATCTTCTGGAAGAGCCATGTTTTCACCTGCTTTTGGAAGGCCATGAGGATGGGGGTCATCCCTGCCTCAGGTGGTAAGCTGTTCCAAAAGAGTGGAACTGCGATGGAGAATGCCTGCTGCTGGGGCCCCTCCTGTTGTATCTCCAGGTAGGTAGGGACTCTTAGCAGGTGGTCCCTAGTTATTCAGGTAGAATGGGGAGAAACTGCTGGGAGAAGGTGGTCCTTAAGGCCTGAAGCTATGTAGGACTTTATAGGTTGTGACTGGCACCTTGTATTGCATTTGGAAGCATTTTGGTAATAAGTGCAGCTCCTGCAGTAGAGGTGTAACGTGACACTATCCTGACTGACCACTGACCAGTATCATTCTGAACTAGCTGAAGTTTCTGGTAGGTCTTCAAGGGCATCCCATAATCAGTGAATTACAGTAGTCTAAATCTAGAGATGACAAGCATGAGTGACTATTTTCAGGGCATCCTGTTCCAGATAAGGCTGCAATTGGCAGATCAACTGAAACTCTACAAAAGCACTCCTGGCCACTGTCTCCACCTGCTCTTTGAATATGTTATAGTAAAAAAAATGGGAAGGTTTTTTAAAGTGACTTTTGAACCATTAATGAAAGGGAATTAGCAAATACCACAGTTCTGGTAATGGAAAGAAGATTACTTCACCTGATGCAGATGCAGTTATGTTCCTTAAGATGGTTAGATAGGCAGTTGAGAAAGAAATACTGCTTTCTGTAGCTCAATTTCTGATATCTTTCTACAGACTGAGGCAGAAGTAAATCCAAAAGCTTATCCGCTTGCTGATGCTCAGCTCACCAAGACACTACTAGATCTTGTACAGCAGTCTTGTAACTACAAACAGTTACGCAAAGGAGCCAACGAAGGTGAAATCTGATTGAACTTTTAATCAAAATATTCTTATAATATGCATGTTTGGGGGGGCTGTCTCCTGTAGATAACATTTTAAATAATTTGCCCAAGGGCAAGAGAAACTTAATTCAGAATTCAACACATTTGGAGATAGTCATAAGAACTCAGCAGACTGCAAGAACCTATTAGTCCTGAACCAAATAAAGTCTGACAAGGATGAATGGATTAGAGAATGTATTGTGCTTAGTAAGCTTAAGGGAAATAGAAGAAGAGGGACAGCTCTACAAGTTATTACCAAAGGCAGATTGAGATGATGATGTGTCCATACAATTACAAGGAGTCAACCCTGACATTTAACTAAATACATCCTAAAACATTCCTATCTAATTTCTGATTTCTCCTGTTCTTAGTGGTTCTTAGTTCTTATTACTGGTACTCCAAACTCATTCCCTCAAATGTGCTGAACAGAAATAATTGGCATCAGACAGAAGCACTGAAAATAAATGTAAAAATAAAATGAATAAATAAAATAAACTTGAAGACAGGAAGAGCTTTCACAGTAGTATCAATGTTTGCTTTTGTCATTAAAGAAACCCCAACATGGGGAACATTTGGAATGCTGCATAATACACTGATTTGTATTCCACCCTTCCTAAGGTAGGTCAGCTCCAGAAAGGCATTTAACTTGCGATGTATCCAGATGTGAACTTCTACTCATATGTTGAAGCCTTCAGAAAGAGATGCAGTCAGATATAAAATTCATTGATTTACAAGAGGTAGCTATTAGTTCCTTCAGTGATATAACCACTTTAGTATCCACCATACAAATCCCACAATGTGAAAATGTAGTTAAATAGTATATTTATTAAGATGAACACAAATCTTGAAGCAAAAGAGTACAGTGAAGAGCCAGTTTGGTCTAGTGGTGAAGGCAACGGGCTAGAAACCAGGAGACACTGAGTTCTCGTCCCACCTTAGGCATGAAAGCCGGCTGGGTGACCTTGGGCCAGTCACACTCTCTCAGTCCAACTCACCTCACAGGGTTGTTGTTGTGGGGAAAATAGGAGGAGGAAGGAGTAGTAGGTATGTTCCCCGCCTTGAGTTATTTATAAAAAATAATAACGGCGGGATAGAAAACAAATAATAAGACTGCATGTACCAAGATGCTCTTTATCCTCTTGCAGTGCCAGCAGAGGAGCTAGCTCTTGAATTTAATGAGTATCTGATAGTAATTGTATTGATTTCCTTTTCCACAGCCACTAAAACTTTGAACAGAGGAATTGCAGAATTCATTGTGATGGCTGCAGATGCTGAACCCCTTGAGATTATCCTTCATCTCCCACTACTTTGTGAAGACAAGAACGTGCCCTATGTGTTTGTGCGCTCCAAGCAAGCCTTAGGCCGGGCATGTGGTGTTTCTCGGCCTGTTATTGCCTGTTCCATTACTATCAAAGAAGGCTCACAACTGAAGCCTCAAATTCAGTCTGTCCAACAAGCTATTGAAAGACTATTAGTCTAAATCTGACAAAACTCAGAAAAACAAGACGTTATATGAATATTTTGTTCAACAGCTGTTGTTTGTACAATATTTTCTTTTAGTAGGTTTTTAAATCTAGCAGATTATTTCTGTTTAGCCCTTTAACTAGAGATTACTTGCTCATTCTTTTAAGTCAAGAGGAGGCAAACTTATGCCCTCTAAATATTTAGGGCAATAACTTGAAGTTGCCAGGCAAGAGGTAAAGATTTGTGGAAGTTTTAGTTAGAAAAATAGTTCTAATCCCAAACCTCTGAAGTGGGTGAGCAGCCTGCTGGCTTTAGGGAGTGGGCTATATGGAAACCCTACAGCATGGTCAAAAGTTTTCACCTTGCTTTTTGATGGATTTAAGGGTGGAAATTAGAGGCTTCCCAGAGATAACCTGCCCAGATTTCTATCCTAAAACCACCCAAAAGTTCAGAAAATGGGCTGAAATTACTCTACCAGAATTTGGCAAGTTTACCAGTGAATTTCAGTGGCGTGACCTCAGGATGCTTGGGGCCAAATGGGGACTGCGCATTGCTCACCTCTGCTTGGAAGGGTATTAGGTTGCCTATCCCTGCTTTTAGATCCTTCTGATGCAAAACAAATGGAGCTAGCCTAGAAAAAAATCAAGACTCCCTCCCTAACCTGATACAGTTTGATAGGACAGCATTGTAAGAAACTTTTTTTTATTTGCTTCTTGTTGCTATAGCTAGAGGCTTTAACTTTTTCAGGAATAAATTACAATAAATGAGTAACATGTCTTATCTGAAACTGAGCTATAGTACTGATCCTGGTAGGCATTCTCTTCCAACTTTTACTAAGTCAGTGCTCCTTTCTAGAAAGTTAGATGTGTTGGGATGCTGGCCTTCCCTCTAGCCTACCACTGCAGCTGCATAAGGATGAGATGACGGCAAGCTGTTGGCACTATTTTAACAGCAAGACTTTTAAACATTATGGAGCATTGTGAATATTGGTTATTTCTGCTTTTTCTTTCTGACCCAGATAGAAGAGGAAGACAGCAAACAAATTTAGTATGGTGTAAACTTTTCAGATGCATAAATAGGATTATATAAAGACATTGCATGTGTTAAATCTGCTCACCTATGCAAGAATGCCTGTCACATTCAACAGTTATGTTGATTGGGCATTGTTAATAAAATTATTACTGTCTGCATTTTCTACATTTTATTTTTATAATTAATTTGTAAGACATGTATTGCAACTTTTTTCCAGGAGCTCAAGACAGCATGCATAGGAATCCCTTTCCCCTCATTTTTCCCCCCACAGTAACAGTTAAGTGAGGTAGTGGACTAAAAAGGTATGACTGTCAAAAGTCAGCCAGTGAGCTTTCATTATCAAAGGTAGACTTGAACCAGAGCTTTGCCAACATTTTAATCTCTAGCTAGGTTCAGCCATGCGCCAAAGGACATACGTTCAGTATTGTTGCTAAGCCACAGCAAGGCAAACTCGGCTGACTACCTAATCCCTGCCTGTGCCACATACCTAGGGCTACCAGGCCTGGGCTGCAAAAATCATGGTGATGCTAAATGGTAGCAGAGATACAGAAAAAAAATTTCTTTACAATCTGGTTGCCCCAGCTACATCAGAAGTAAACTTCAGCCACTCAGTTGAAATAGAATAGCCATGCAAGAACATGGTTTTGTGAAAATTCTCCTTTAAAACCATGCTTTTCTGCAACATCCTAACCTTTTTGCACATGGATAGTGCTTTTTCAACCAGTCCAGTGAACAACTTACTGGCAACTGGATGAGCTGTGTCCTAAAACAGGAGAGTCGGATTTCTCCCTCCCAAAAAAGGCTTGAGAAAACCAGCTTTCCCACATTACAATGCAACTCATCCAGCTGCCGATCAGCTGTTCCATCAAATTAAGGGAAAATGGCAGTTAAGAATGCTCTAGATCACAAAGGAGAGCACCACCCTACAGTGACTAATGGATGCTGGCCCCCCTGTGGGTCATCATGGACATCCTTTGGGTCACTGTCTTTGACAGAGTAGTAGACAAATTGCATTAAGTTTTACATAACTTTGGAACTAGTACAGGTTGCCTGCTGAAGAGGAAAGACCACTATAAAACCTGAATGACTAACTTTTGTCTCATGGACTGGGAACAAGAAGTAACATGGTTGGGGGAAAAAAGATTGCTGGGTGACATGTTTGCTACATAGTTAAGGCAAGTGGAAAAAATCCCAAATTTATATAGTACTACTCTTCCAAAAATAAGCTGTTTTTCCTAAACAGGACTTTGTACATTGTAATGTTACATGTGAAATAGTAGAAAGAAAAAGCTGACAGAGATAGGCAAAACAAGCTCATTTATTAAAGATGCATGAAAGTTGCACAATCAAATCTAGAACCAGACCGGGGGGGAGGGGCTTTTTTCTATTAATTTCACATTTCACAAAGAGAAAAACCTGATTGCCACTCCCTTTTATCAAATGATTATGAAAATATTATGCCCAATTTTCTCTTCAAAATCCCAACATTTAGGATTAAAATGTTTGAAACAGTTGGGGGGCCTGCACCAAACTCAGTGCTTACTGAAATGTGCAGTTATTACATCTAAAAGTTCTTGCTTCTTTCCACCTCCTGTTAGCTTATAAATCCTGCATGCCTCCTTTAGAATTGGCACAGTAAGTTTACCCAAAGTGCCTTTATGAACGTGATTCCTCAGTTCCTCTTCAGAAAGTTCTATCTTAGCTTTCTTTTCTGGTGGTTCAGTACCATTACCTGCTGGAGAAAGAATTTGGACTTAATTGTTTGCCACTCATTTGCTATCATTGAAATGTTTCATGTATACATCCCATCATGGCACAAAATCCTACAAAGCTTCACATTCTGATCTCTTTAAAAGATTAGAGTCTCCTCCAAGTCAAGCTCAACTGTTGGTGATTTCACAGATGTGCTCATGTAGTTTTCTGAGCAGCAATATGGAAGTGGTCTGCCATTGCCTCATTCCAGGATATTTTTTCAACTTCCTAATCTAGTCTACAGCCCTAGTATTCCCTGGAGGTCTCCAATTTGTTGTTGCTTTAATTTTGTGAGATGGGTGGCCATATAAATTAAGTACATAAATTAAAGTACTAAACGGGGTTGACCTTGCTTAGCTTCTGAACCCAGACAAAGTCAACCAGGAGATGCCACCTACTGAGACAGCTGCTAGTCACAAGCAATAAACAGCTAATTGCATTTAATTAAATCTCTGTACCATAAATGTTTTTGATCCATTGTAATTTCTTTCAGAAAATCGGTTCCCAACTCACCAGTACCATCAAACTATATTCTAATTCAAGATTAGTATCAGATGGCAGGTAGGCTGTTAAATATGTGCCTGATAATTGCTATTCTTAACTGCACCTTGGGTCAGGAACCTACCTATATTCTGAGGAAAAAGGTATACTTGGATTCCACATTGGAATGTTGGCAAATTTAAAAAGGACAAATGAATTTAAGAACACAATTCTCTTCTCTCTATATTCTTTCATCCCACCTTGTTTTCGTTTTGTAGCTTTCCCATCAGGATCATAGCCTGGTGGATAAACAAGTTGTTTGAACTCCTCTGCAAGGTTACCCAGTCGGCAATCCATTAGCTCAACCTTGGGAACTGGAAAGTAAGGAAGACTACCTTAGAACTGGTATTTAAAAATACAGAAATAATGGATATTCAACATACATATATATATATATATATATATATATATATACATATATGTATGTATGTCAAAAATATATACAATGTATATACAATATATTTTTGAGCTTTAAAGCAACAGAGTTCATGAGCAGACCTGTAAAATCTGACTGCATAGGAACAAATACCAATTATTGTTAATTACTGAAATATTTTGATTTGTAAAATGATGTATCTAAAACAAAGTAAAGAATTAGACTGCTTTAAAGAATTAGAAAACAACTAGGAGTTATAACTCAATAGGTTTTTTTTGCCTCAGCCTTCATTAATTATCAGAAATGACAAGATAATACTTTATGCTAGATAGGAAACAGAAGGTAAGAATATTTTGCTAACTTAAATACTGTACATCAGTTGATGTTCTGTATTCAGGAATATGAAGAAAAATTGCTAAACAAGCTCTCACCATGTCTCAAAACTCATAGTACAGATTGGGACTGGCAATCTAGGCTCTTTTTAAAAAGATCCAAATTACTGATGTAGACACTGAAAAGTGAGCTCTATTTTTATTTATATATTTCTATCTTACTTTTACTATCTTATTGTTTCCATCTTAAAAACAATCCCCACATTCAGAGTTGACTTTCAACTTTCAGGTAAGTATGTGTAAATAATGTAAAACTCTATCAAATGTTTTTGCTACTTCTGTAAAAAAATATAAAAGTTCTAAAACAATTGCTTATTGTATTCTTAAATGTTTATGACATATCAAAGCCCACATTAAAAGCGAGACTTCCGGTGGGAATATAGCAGTCTGAACAGCTGTGTTCATGGGCTCCGCAAGCAGAACTGACAACGCGGCAATTTTTCGAGCTCAGGCAGGTTTTCCCTGAAGCTCAGGAGCGTTTTTCCGGAGAAAGGAAAACACGCGGAATCACCTCATCTGTCCTCGGGAAGGCTGCTTGCAGCCAGAAGATCACAAACAGCGTTTGCAATCGACCGGTAAGAGCAGCCGGGAGGCTGGGGCGTCATCATTTCCAAGCCATGCTGTAGCCTTAAAGGGACATTAAGACTGGCCACCCCATTTCTAAACCACCCAATTTATTTTTCTTTTAAGTATGTGTACCCTAAGAGAGGCTTTCTACAGCAAGGAGAAATGTGCTCTCTTGGTGCTTATCGTTATTTTGGGGACTAATTTCTTTTTAAAAAAAATAATAAGTCTTGGACTTTGCTTTCCATCCAAATATTAAGGAAGGTTGAGAGCATGTAATCATCTCATTATTTTTGTACTAAATTTGAAGATTTTAGCATTTTCCTACACGTTGAATCTGCTTTTTTGAACTTTCAGCTTTCTGCTGCTACTTTCCCTGGGACTGCCTGTTATCATACTTTCACTTGTGTAAACACGTCTCGGAATTTTTCTATTATCTTCCACTTTCGCTGGTTAAGTACCTACGGGGTGCTATAATCTACTGTGTGAGACATGGAGGATTTCAATCAGACTCTCTCGGATTTCCATCAAGACCTTAAAACAGATTCTTTTTGATTCCTGTCAAGTTTTTATGCAAGGCATTCAGGACATTGTGGAAAATATGAGGTCTAAAATGTGTCATCTGGTTGGGGATGTCGTGGAAGAAATTGAGCTTAACGACGATAGAAATTTTTCTTCTAACAGCGAGATCGGGGCTTCTGTTGAAACGCTAGATGAAGAGTGGATAGTTGAGTTGAAGAAATTAAAGGGACAGACCGAGTTGCAAGTCATTAGTGAAATTGATTTTCTGATGGAATGTTATAGAAAAGAAGAGGTTATTATGTATGGGAGGCTTTCTGTTGAGAAGTCTAATTTTTTAAGGGGGGCAGTTGGGCAGTTTGATTTCTTTATGAAAAATGCTCTGTGTATTGGGGGGATATGTAAATGCTCTGGTTTATTTTGAAGTGGGGTAAGGGTTTAAGAATATTTATCTGGCTTGCTTCTAGGGTTTGTTTGACTTCATTTATTTTTAATGATTTGGATTAAGATTAAGTATAATAATAAATGATTGGTTTTAGGCTTAATATGATTAGGATTATTATAATTGTTGTATTATTAATTATAATGGCAGAAAATTTATATGCTTTTTAGTTTGATTCTTATTATAGTAGACAGAAATGTATGGAATAGTAGTAGGAAGGAAATAATTAAATAATTGTTATCTTTGGGGGGGAAGTTGATTATATATATTAGATTATATATATTAGAAAGAATATATATATATATTGATTATATATAATCTTTTTCTTTTAATATAAGGGGATGGAGCAACCGTATTTAGTGATTTTTATAATGTGCCAATGGAATGATTTATAGAAATAATGTGATTTTGGTTTAATATAGAGTAAGGGATTGATTATGGAAAATTGTATATCCTTGCTGTTAAAAGTCAGAAGTCACCTCTTCTTGTAATCTTCAAAAAAAAAATTCTCTTGTGTTTTTCACACTTCTTTAGTTTTTTTGTAGTTTTTTGTTTTTTGTAGTTTTTATCTTTGTCTTAATCTAATAAAATTCTTATGAAAAAAAAGCCCACATTAAAAGCAAGCAAGCTATATTATACTAAATTATTCTTGCCTGTCAGATCCTCAGCTTTTTCAGGCTCCATCAAGTCCAGCGCCAGTGCTTCCAGATTCATATAATGCTGTTGTAGTACTGGATTTTCAAAGCTCTCACTTCTATTGAAATCCAACAAAAAGTGCCAAGAATGTCATCGTAATACAGAAATGGAGATTCAAACACACATTGATAGATTAAACCCTGGACTTATTTCACTGAAGAATAATTCTTCCTCAAGCATAGTATCTTTCTGTGGGAGATTATCCAGTTTTGAAATGCAAGTGTGTCTGTAATAAAATGGAATAACTTTGCTCTATAGATAGAGAAGTAGCAGAATGTTTTGCTAATACCACTAAGCAGAGCATAACACACAGTTGTGTAATGTTTGGTGCTCTGCAAGAGAAAATCTTTGATTTTCCTGGCATTATCAAATAACATACATCAGTTAACATTGCCAAAAGAAATGTTGTTTAATGAAAACTTGGCTACTTTAAGTATAACAAAATTGTGCAATTACTATAGATAAATGCACTTGGAATCTATAGCAAGACACAGATCCCCAATGAAGGTGACTTAAACTGCTTTCTATGTCAGAATTTTGTCAAAATTGATGCAGCTCCTACTTATAGATATTTTCAATTCATATTGTCCCTGTCTAGGATGAATGCTTAAGTTTTACTGTAAGCTTAAATTTGTTCCTTCTCTAGAGAAGAAATTTGGTTTTATATCCAAATGTAGGACATTGTAATAGTGCTAAAAGGGTTTGCTGAATAAAATTTGTATATATTCATCTCAGATATTTTGGATGAGTACCAAATTAAAATTGAATTCACAAAAAGTTGCCCTATTTGGGAAACGGGGCTCAGTCGAAACTAAGTTCTGCATCCTGCATTAAAACTGAGAGAGCAACAACACATTCAGATAGGATGAGGTAAAAGAGACTGACTGGCTCAAAGTCACCCCATGAACACCACAGTTGAGTTCTACTGCACTGCACAGGCAATACAACAGTAGGGCGTTAAGAGAGACACTGAAAGTTCAGATAGAATTTGAAGGGTTATCCAGTTACTGTTTGCTGGGCTTAAGTCCTTAATTCTTTATCTCAGTATTCACCTGTACTTGAATCGAAGCTTCTGGATTATTTCCTTCATTTTGCTCACTTGTTCTTGATTAGCTGGGACCTTCTCAGTAAAGTCAATTTTTCGTTTGTCATCAGCATAAGGTAGAAAAATGAGATGAAAACCTAAGCAGAAGGAAAGAAAAAGCAAACAATAGGAAGCCAAGTCATTTGAAAGCACAATTTGACATTTCTTCTGTCAATGTAAGCTCCAAATATGCAGAAGTTTGACAAATAATCTACTCATCTAAATTGGCTTTATCACAAACTTTGCCTTTTGAAGTAAATTTGATGTGGGAATGCTTGAATCATTAAATTTATTATTAAAGTATCAATTCATTAACTGAAACTGTTCAAGTGCCAATAAATGTGATTGCTTTTGAAGAGATAATTAATGTGGAAAAGTAATTAAAAGAGGCAGATCAGAAATAATTTATTGCATGTTTAAATTAATTTCATTAGACATAAATCAGAATGAGATATACAGTGGGGCAAAAAAGTATTTAGTCAGCCACCAATTGTGCAAGTTCTCCCACTTAAAAAGATGAGAGAGGCCTGTAATTGACATCATAGGTAGACCTCAACTATGAGAGACAAAATGAGAAAACAAATCCAGACAATCACATTGTCTGATTCGGAAAGAATTTATTTGCAAATTATGGTGGAAAATACTGTAAGTATTTGGTCAATATCAAAAGTTCATCTCAATACTTTGTTATATATCCTTTGTTGGCAATGACAGAGGTCAAACGTTTTCTGTAAGTCTTCACAAGGTTGGCACACACTGTTGCTGGTATGTTGGCCCATTCCTCCATGCAGATCTCCTCTAGAGCAGTGATGTTTTGGGGCTGTCGCTGGGCAACACGGACTTTCAACTCCCTCCAAAGGTTTTCTATGGGGTTGAGATCTGGAGACTGGCTAGGCCACTCCAGGACCTTGAAATGCTTCTTACGAAGCCACTCCTTCGTTGCCCGGGCGGTGTGTTTGGGAACATTGTCATGCTGAAAGACCCAGCCACGTTTCATCTTCAATGCCCTTGCTGATGGAAGGAGGTTTGCACTCAAAATCTCACGATACATGGCCCCATCCATTCTTTCCTGTACACGGAACAGTCGTCCTGGTCCCTTTGCAGAGAAACAGCCCCAAAGCATGATGTTGCCACCCCCATGCTTCACAGTAGGTATGGTGTTCTTTGGATGCAACTCAGCATTCTCTCTCCTCCAAACACGACGAGTTGTGTTTCTACCAAACAGTTCTACTTTGGTTTCATCTGACCATATGACATTCTCCCAATCCTCTTCTGGATCATCCAAATGCTCTCTAGCAAACTTCAGACGGGCCCGGACATGTACTGGCTTAAGCAGGGGGACACGTCTGGCACTGCAGGATCTGAGTCCCTGGCGGCGTAGTGTGTTACTGATGGTAGCCTTTGTTACGTTGGTCCCAGCTCTCTGCAGGTCATTCACTAGGTCCCCCCGTGTGGTTCTGGGATTTTTGCTCACCGTTCTTGTGATAATTTTGACCCCACGGGGTGAGATCTTGCGTGGAGCCCCAGATCGAGGGAGATTATCAGTGGTCTTGTATGTCTTCCATTTTCTAATTATTGCTCCCACAGTTGATTTCTTCACACCAAGCTGCTTGCCTATTGCAGATTCAGTCTTCCCAGCCTGGTGCAGGTCTACAATTTTGTTTCTGGTGTCCTTCGACAGCTCTTTGGTCTTCACCATAGTGGAGTTTGGAGTGTGACTGTTTGAGGTTGTGGACAGGTGTCTTTTATACTGATAACAAGTTCAAACAGGTGCCATTACTACAGGTAATGAGTGGAGGACAGAGGAGCCTCTTAAAGAAGAAGTTACAGGTCTGTGAGAGCCAGAAATCTTGCTTGTTTGTAGGTGACCAAATACTTATTTTCCACCATAATTTGCAAATAAATTCTTTCCGAATCAGACAATGTGATTGTCTGGATTTGTTTTCTCATTTTGTCTCTCATAGTTGAGGTCTACCTATGATGTCAATTACAGGCCTCTCTCATCTTTTTAAGTGGGAGAACTTGCACAATTGGTGGCTGAGTAAATACTTTTTTGCCCCACTGTATATGTAAACACCCTCCATAGTTGGAGCAATAAGCTCATAAATAGGTAGTGAAGAATTGACAGAAAAAATATTTTATCCGACAAGCAATCAAGGAACAATATTTTTGTTAATAAAATACACAGCTTATTGTAATCAAAGATGGCATGAGCATGCCAAAGTTCAATGAATGGACGTAACGTGGTATGTTTCATTTTTAAGAAATAAAAAACAGTAGGAGGAAGCATTTAAACAACTTTGATTTGAATCTCTACCTCTTGTTTGTTAAAAAAAAGTTCCCCTGTTCAAAAGTAAACAAGATGAGCATGCAACTCAGTAAAAATTACTCCTTTCCAAAACAAATCAGGTATAATCTTTGGATTCCAAAAAGTTGTGATGCTATACAACATTAGAAAGAGATGTGAGGCAAAGCAAAGTTACATTCATTATATCTAACTGCAGGATCTTCACCTAGAGCAGAGCTTTCCAAACTTTTCATGTTGGTGACACACTTCTTAGACATGCATCATTTCGCGACACACTCTTGCAGCAGGGCACCAGGCAGGCACTAGGACCTGTGCGGAATCACAGCAGGTTTGGAGGCAGCAAGGCACAAGGCAGGCACTAGGACCTCCGTGGAATCCTGGCAGGGCTCAGAGGCAGCAGCAGCCACAACACACCCAGACACTGCAGCCGACACACTAACGTGTCGCGACACAGTTTGGAAAGCTCTGACCGAGACGAATACTGGGAGGAAAACTCCAAAATTTCAATCAATGTAAGTGTATTAAAAATGTCATTGTTTTATATGAAAGAAGTCAATACACACACACACACACATAATGTATTTTTTAATAATTTTATCAAATTATTGATAACCCACATTCATTGGTTATTATTAGAAATAATGCCAAATATGGAACTTAAATAGAAGATCCTAATTCTTCTGAAGTTTTACAAATCTTTTTATCAGTAATACAAGAAGAGAAAAGGGATGAAACTCATAGGTAGAAATACCTGCACACAAGTATTTTACTATCTTGTTACTATTGGATATTGAATTGGATAGGGTACTACTTAATAACTTATTACTTTTAATGAATTTAGTAGCAGCAGCTAAAAGACCACATACAAGATACCAGATACAAGGTTTCTTTTTTTTCTAGTATTATTAAAGATGGAATAAATGTCTTTCCAAATTATACTTCCTCCATGCTGCTTGTAATGATATAAACAAAATATCTGTTACAAACAGAACAACACCTCTAGCCAACCACAAGACAGAAATATCAAATATTTAAATTACCTGCAGGGACTATTTGTACATTCTGCTCATCCAGCTCTTCTTCTTGAGGGACCAGAGCTATAAACCTGGGAGGGCTGTTTTGACGAGGGATGTATCTACATATGGCCATCACTCCTTTCTCCATACACTTGGTTAACAAGGCATTAAACAGAGTAGTACTTCCTGTAAGCAAAAGTCAATTTTTGGTTAAATTATTCTGATGCTTTGGGACTCTTCAATAATTTATTTATTTTATTTTATTAAATTTATATTACCGCCCATCTACCCCGTCGGGGACCCTGGGCGGTTCACAATAAAACACAGTTAAAAAAGATAAATATAAAATTACAATAAATAAATAATATAAAATCCAAGTATAAAAGATGTTAAAAATGGAATACTGGGAGGCTTCATGGGACCAGCCATCCCCAAGAGGAACTGTTGGCATTTCCCTCCCAGGCAAGACGGCAGAACCAGGTCTTTAAGCCTTTCCGGAAGGTTGGGAGCGAGGAAACCAGCCTCAGCTCCGGGGGTAAGGAATTCCAAAGGGCGGGCGCCACTGCAGAGAAGGCCCACCTCCTGGACCCCGCTAGATGGAACTCTTTGGTCGATGGGATCCGCAGCAAGCCCTCTCTGGCTGATTGGGTGGGACGGGTCGATGTTCTGAGGATGAGACGGTTCCTCAGGTAACCTGGCCCTATGCCATGTAGGGCTTTAAAGGTGATAACCAACACCTTGAATTGTACCCGGAAGCAAACCGGTACCCAATGCAGCTCGCGCAGCAGAGGTGTAACATGAGCCGATCTTCTGGCCCCAATAACTGTCCGCGCAGCTGCATTCTGGACCAGTTGAAGCTTCCGGATACTCCTCAAGGGTAGCCCCATGTAGAGCGCATTACAATAGTCTATATGGGAGATGACAAGGGCATGAGTGACTGTTCGGAGGGCATCTTGGTCCAGGAATAATCAAGATGTTATAGCAAGTTTTCCCCAACATGCATGTGTGAAGGCTACTTTTGTTTTTTATTTGACCTGGGACTCTTTTTTACATGTGGATGTCTATAGTCTTTTCCCACATTTCTTCTTACAAATCTCATCATGTGGAATTTCATCACCAATATCAAACATGCCTCCTGATGAGCTACATCAGAATCTGGATTGTGGGAGTGCAGTTCTCTTCATCCTGTTAGATCTCTTGGTTGCTTTTGATACTATCAATCATGTTATCCTTCTGGTCTACTTGACAGTTAGGAGTTGGGACACTGTATTACAGTGGTTCCACTCCTTCCTCTCTGGGTGGAATCACTCAACAGTTGCAGGGATAAGAGATTAAACACTTTTTGTATGGGGTGTCACAGCACTCAGCACTCTCCCCCATTCTATTTAACATTTACATGAAGCTAGTTGGGGAGGTCATCCATGGATTCAGAGTAATTTATTATCAATAAGGTGATGATACTCAGCTATACATCTGTACTCGGTGCCTAAGAGGAGATGTTCTGGAGGACTTTACCCAGTGTCTAAAGGCTACAAGGGTCAAGATAGGACAAAACAACTGAGTATGAATCAAGCAAGACTGAGTGGCTGTTTGTTCAGCAACCACATGAGAGTTGGGTGCCCTCCTGCTGGCCAAGAAGGGATGGCACTCTCTCCAAAGGAGCAGGTCCACAACAGGAAGGTGGGGAGGAGGGGGTTGGACTCACTGGCTTAGGAGTAAGGGTTTTCCATCACTGCATCAATCCAATCCTATGGGACAAGCTGCACCCCAGCATTTAGATGGCCCCATTTTATTTTTCAGAAGCTATTGAGACCGGATGCTCTGCCAAGCCTGATACCCGTGTTGCACGTCACTCAATCGTCACTGTTATTTGACTGATTTTGTTTATGGCTGCTATTAACATGGGAGGTTTTTTGGTTTTATTATTTTATATGTTAATCTTATAAGCTGACTTGAGTTGAATAATTTAGCAGCATATAATGCTGGAAATAAATAAAATTTAAAAACCTGATTTGCTAATGACATTTATTCTGGATTCTTTTCTGAAGCCTATCAATTATGCCTAGAAAAGACATCTTATTCAGGAATTCCATTGTTGTTGGTATTGTTGCTGCTGGTGTATACTGGAACTTGTTCACTCTAAGGATAAAAGGCAGACTATAATTTTCAATTATACTTACCATTCATTAAGAACTCATCAGGATAGATGAACTGTGCAGGCTTGATATAGTGATATTGTTTCAGCATTACCAAGGGTTTAAACCCAATTAGATACAAGCCTGGTGAATCAAATCTT
The DNA here is from genome assembly GCA_023362775.1 of Charina bottae. Lineage (NCBI taxonomy): Eukaryota > Metazoa > Chordata > Lepidosauria > Squamata > Charinaidae > Charina > Charina bottae. The sequence goes on along the minus strand of JALMGJ010000006.1, from coordinate 34,880,323 downwards.
TTTACTTCTTCCGTCTCTTCTTTCTCTAGCACAATCTGACGATTCCCATAAGTCTAAGAAAGGAAATGAGGAAAAAGCAGTTGCTATAAAAATTATAGCAAAAATGGCCACAGGTGTAAATAAAGCAGCCTATAAGATTCCGCATAACTAGTCAGCAGCACATAAATCGAATTCCATACTGACTGTACTGTGTAAGAAATGAAGAGAAGGACAGATATTATCCCTGAGTTCATAGTCTACTCCTGAAGTGTACAAGCTCACCCAAATCACACTGCAACTTTCTCTCTAGCTTTAAGCTCAGAGTGGGATTGGGGCTCACTTTCAACAAAATACATACATTTATTGCTACCAGAATTTTATGTTCTTTATTTAAGTTCATTTATATCCTACATTTTCTCCAAAGAATTCTAACATGGGAATATAGTCAGTTACATAACAATTTAAAAATACTTTCAATTTTTCAACCACCTTTGTGAGAGAGCACCAATATCATTAGTAAAACAACAGCCAGATCAAGTATGGATACTCTCAGAGAGTTGGGTTTTCTATGCCTTGGATTACATTCCAAAAAAGTGTTTCAGAGCACACAGAGGTATAAGCACAGCACTTGTTTGTACTTCTTCAAGCAGCTGTGTCTGCCACAGAATTCTAGGAAGAGATGCAGCTACTCTGAAGCACTGCAGAAAGTATGTTCCTGTATACTCCAAAGCATATTTCTGAATTATTTCTTAAGCATTGCACAGCCTTAGTGGATAGTGGAACAAGAGTATACTAAAAGAATCCCTATTTTGTCCCAGCCTTCAGAACCACACATAGAAGACTACGTATTTTATTTAAAGCCCTGGGCTAGAATGGGCTAGAATGGGCATCAAGACCTTTTAATTGGTTAGTTGGTTATTGGCCATTTGGCTTTTTGGGTAATGGTTCCATTAGCTGTCTTCTTTTTTCCTCTTGATGTATTTTGTTTTCTTTTAATTTTTATCTGTAAGCTGCTCAGAGTCACTTGGACAACCTCAGAATTGAAATAATAATAAACAATAAAATATCACATTTCAATTTTCAACCAAGACATACTCAAACAAAAATAAATATTGCCCAAAAGTCATGCATAAAAATAATCCCAATTAAACTAAGTTTGTAGTTTAATGCTTGCCAAACATTTAGAAGGTTTAAGGATCCGATCTATACTAGCCCTAAGAATCTGATCTATACTAGCCCTAAGAATCTGATCTATACTAGCTCTAACTTTCAGCTTGTAAACTTGCCTTAGCAGCAGAAGGTATCTGACTGCTAGCAGTTTTATGATAGTTGTGCTTGAAGAAAAAGGAAACTTAGAGAAAATACATAATACAGATTCCAGTATTTGGTACAATATGACCCAAGAGATGCTAAGGTATGAATTCTTGGTCTTTGTGAATCCATCCATACACCTAATGGTAAAAGTTAAGAAAAATAGTACAAAAATAATTTTAAATGGCATTAGAGCAAAAAAGCAACTGCCCAGGTACATACAGTAAGTTGGGATATAATGGCTTCTACACCATTATATACATTATGATGTACTGCCCCTCAAAATTCTTTAACATGTAAAATAGAAAGTTGAAAATTAGTATAAAGACGTCAAGGTACATTACCTGAGCCCTCTTGGTGTCACTAGGAAGAAGCAAACTACCTGTCTCTCGGTTAAAGGTTCGCATTTTTGTTTTCAGTGGCTCATTAGTTTCTCTGTAAAGTTTCACTGGAGGCTGCTTGACAGCCTTCTGGACTAAGTTGAAAATGCCAACAATAAGAGTTACATCTTTTCCCAAATACAAATTCAGCCTAAAGAAGCAGCAAATACAAACTTAAGTCTTTGAAACCTTATACAGTAGAATAGTTTAATTTCCATTTTAAAGAGATGAAAAGCACATCACAAGATTCTCATCTGAAAACACAGTAAAAGAAACTTTCCACAATTTAATATTATGTACTATTTCTGTTATGATTTCTCCAAAGTCTCCCAGATTACCCTGCAAGAGGAGGAGGAGGTTTCCTGATGCTCACCTACTTAAAGCTCGCTTCCTTGTTTCTTTTGCTCGTACTTTCTTCATAAGGTCCTCCAATTTGCAAGACTCATCAAACTGGATTCCTAAGTCCTCATCATCTGCTGTATTAATGATGTCTCTGTAGAATAAGGAAATATCAAACCCTCCAGGCTTCTTTAGGTTCATTAAGTCAAGGTAAATACCTGCAGTCACAGAATTGTGGGAAAAAAAGAGCTTGTTTCCTATATGAGAATACAGACATCATCATTCCATTTCTTATGCTAATATCCAGGTATGCACAAGACAGCATTTATTGGGCACAGAGTCCTCCAAGATCTGAAGAAGAATATAATATTTTTTTTAAAAAGCACCTAAATGAGGGCAGAGGAGGGCATCAGAAAGCATAAATTGCAAGATGGGCAGATATATTAATTGAAATAATCATAATCATAAATAAAAGCCTCATGAGGACTAAACCGCCCAGAGTTCCCCGTTGGGGGAGATGGGCAGTTATATAAATTTAATTAAATAAATAAATAAACATAGTCAGTAAAAATATAAAGATTAATTGATTTGACTGTTTGGGGAAAGAGATGGAAAGGAGGGGGGAATAATGGAATGGGCTGTCTGAATTCCAAAACAGAAGCACACCACAGTGCAAAATTTTGTTGTATGTTCTACTTTGCAAAAAAGTTTTACTATGCCTACAAAGTTAAGAGATCCAAACTATGAAGTACCATGAAACAAGGAATATAACGTATACATTTGTCTTGTAGTAGTAAGCCCACATGGCACATTCAGCTACCAAATCCCCCGTATCCTCTTGCATAGCTTAAAGGAAGGAAAACACTTAAGGAACAGAAGGCAAGTGCAGACTTCTCACCCTCACACCTTCCACCTGGCTTCCCTTTTTGAGTTGCTTCCTAGCTGCATAAAACTGAGACAGAAATAAAGACAGCAAAGTGAATTATTTCTGCACTGTCATCTACTGTATCTGTATTTCTGTCCCACACAGAAAGTGCTAGAAATAAAGAAACAGAAGAAAATATGGGAAGAAATTTCTCTCTTCGTTCTTTCTTGGGAAGTTTGAGGAATCAAGAAGAGGAGGAATGGAAAATGGGTGACAGCTCTCCTGCTTTCAATTTATGACTAAAGTACAAAACAGACAGCACAGAAAGAGGCAAGCAGTTAATCATACAAGAAATAGTTGTCTTCTCTGAGTTGAGCTCAACTAATGTCCATATAGTTTTCTTGCAACAATATGAAAGTGTATGCCACTGTCTTCTTCCAAGATATTTTTTCCAGCTTCCAAGTTTAGTGTACAGAAGTCAGGTGTTAGTTCATATAGCCCCCTTTTGCTGCAATACCCAGGACATATTGAAACTCTTCACATTTCTGGACTGTAGAAAACAGAAGCACTCAATCAACCTGATCACCAACATTTAGTCCACCACCAAGGTAATCTATTCATGAGGACGTCAGTCTAGGACTTAAGCAACGTGCATTCAACTTTTCATTCAGCCATGAAGGTTTTCCTAAATTATTTTGGGTCAGTGATAATCTCTCAGCCTAACCTATCTCACAGATTTGTTGTAAAAATAAAAGAGGTTAAGTTTAATATATGCCACCTTGAGATCATTGGAAGCAGGGTGAGATACATATGAAACAAATAATCATGCCTCCTTGTAAAGATGAGATTCAGAAAAAATTGTTTGCTTCTCTGAAAGGAGGTATCACTTTTATTCTAAATTATACTTCACCTTTAATTTGAAATACCAACCTGTTTCTCGTAGGTCAGCAGCCTTAGTCCTAGCAAATTTGGCTTTAGTACTGTCTTGACCATGAGGGCCATCTTCATTGGTGAACAGCATGATTCTCTTGTGACTCATCTTGAGATGGACATTACTGAAGAGATTAGAACAAACCCAGAGTGCCTCGCCTAATGAGTAGTTATCACTATGGCCAAATGACTTCTGGAAGAGGGCTTTTCCTTGTTCTCCTTCATAGCTGGCCAGCTCTAATACCCGCTTTGCCCCTAGTGGGTAAAAAAAAATTATTCTCAGTTCTCACAAAACCAAAGCAATGAAAGAGTTAATGTTAGTGCTACTGCTCTAGAGATGATAGGCCAGTATTTGCAAACCATTCAACAGTTTGCCCATTGTGTTTCATTTCCAACTCAGGAAAATAATATTGTTCAGCATGGCAGGATTGTTGGATCACCAATAATTATCTTATTTTTTTCAGTTGCTAAATACATGTGTTTCAAAATAGGAAAAAGCCTGAAACTAAAACTTACAGATTAATATAATAATTTAAGTAGGAGCTTTAAGTAGAGAATAGCAGTTTGGGGGGAAAATAGCATTATCTAACTGGGTAATCCCATTAGTTATTTGCATTGTTTGCCTAAATGTTGCTTTAATTAATTTTGACATTAAATTGTATAACTTGGTTGTCAGCCTTCTTCTTTAACCTATCAAGAATGTTTTGAATTGCATTTCTGTCAGCTATCCCATCCAGTTTTGTGTCATCTGATAAGCATTCTCTCACTTTTTTTATGCAAATAATTAACAGAAAATGTTAAGGAATACAGGACCCAGAACAAAACCTTATGGCACTCTGGTGGAGAACCACTGATGAGCACTCTCTCAGTATGATTTCTCAATTCCCTAGATCAGTGGTTCTTAAACTTTGCATTACCATACACCCCCCATATGATAAATGAATTTGTATGAACCCACCCGCCCCCATGAATAAACGTAATGATCTTATTAGTATTAGGGTTAGCCAAATAATAAATATACCTGTGAAAGCCTTCGACTATACAATAAATATACCATTTATTTTTAATAGCCAACTCTTAATTTATGTATCACAGAGCTTCTCACACTCTGAATTACATCACAGCAATTGCCCACTGCAGGATTTTGCAGGCAAAATGGTGAGCAAAGCCCAGAGTGAGTTTTGACAGTGTTCTCACTTTGATCAGGTTTTTTTAAAAATGTGACTCTCCCTCTATGATGTCCTCACTCAGAGTTTGAGAATTTCTGCACTATGTATCCCTGGACTCTTTCATCATAGATAGTTCCCCCCGCACACTGTGCACATTGTGCAGTCGTGTCCGACTCTAGGGGCCGGAGCTAGGCTGACCATACGTCCCGTTTTGAACGGGACAGTCCCGTTTTATTAGCATTTTTCAACTGTCCCGTCGTTTTGATAAAAATCTCAATTTTGTCCCGTTTTTTAAACCTGGTGGGAATGGCGCGGAAGGAGGATCCGAGCCCGAGCTGCCAGTTGGAGGCAGCCCGGAAGAGGAAGCCCTCCAACCTATCAGCGTGTGACAAAGGAGGGACCGGGAAGCGGGATTTGCAGGGGGGAGCCAATTGCACAGACTGGGGGCGGGGGTTTGCAGGGGGGAGCCAATCATGCAGACCGGGGGTGGGGTTTGCAGGCGGGAGCCAATCACGCAGACCGGGGCGGGGTTTGCAGGCGGGAGCCAATTGCGCGGACCGGGGTGCACGGACCCCTGTCTTTTTCATGAATATGGAATATTACATAAGACCCCGTCCCGTTTTGCCATCCCAATGTCCCATTTTTGTCTCAAGGAAATATGGTCAGCCTAGCCGGAGCTCATCTCCGTTTGTTAGCCGAAGAGCCAGCGTTGTCCGAAGACGCTTCCGCGGTCATGTGGTCGGCATGACGCACGCGGAACGCTGTTACCATCCCACCGAAGTGGTACCAATTCATCTACTTGCATTTGCATGCTTTCGAATTGCTAGGTTGGCAAGAGCTGGGGTGAGTGCAGGAGCTCACTCCGTCACGTGGGGCTAGGGATTCGAACCTCCGAACTTGCGATTGACAAGCCTGGTGTCTTACCCGCTGAGCCACCACGCCCCTTTCATCATAGATACACTCCATATAATTCCCTCTTTACCTGGATTGTTCAAATCCTGTAGAACATATATGTATTTAAAATCCATTGAATTTTTATGCTGCTCAGTTCCATAAAACACAACACCAACATGGTCTCTCTCATGGCTGATGATCTTGTTTTTGTATACATTCTGAATGCACTAATAAGAAAATACAAATCAGCTGGGGTGGGGGAATTTAACATAAGTACATCTCATCATCTTTTTGACGGAGGTGGGGTTATAATACTGTATAAATACTTCTAAGTATGGCCACAATTTCTGACACTTGATTTTTAAGACATTTATAGCTGAAGAAATCTTATTAGGGAGGTAACTTGTACTAGGAGCCACTGCTCCATCTACCTCAGATCGGTGAACAGGTTTCCACATCTTTGGTCCCCAGAGTTTCAAACAGGAATGCTCCTCAGAGATATTAGAGTCTGAATCAAGGACCTTTTGCATACAGAGCATGTGCTCTATCTCTGAATAATACCCTAACCAAGAATTTAAGGAAACACTGGATTGCAGTCTCTTTTCTGCCTTCACAATAAAGGATTTTTTATTACCCCATGTTATAGTGCTACCACTCCAATACATTTCAGAATCTTTCAAACCTCCAAATGTGAAAATAAAAAGTCTCTTACCTGAATTGTCATATCAAAAGGGGTCAAATTACTATCATCAAAGGAATCAAACATGGCTCTTGAGCCATCCACTAAGAAAAGCAAAGTGTCTCGACCTCCATATTTATATTCTCCTACAGAGGTAGAAAATATTGCATTTAATGTATGTCACCCCATTTATCCAATCCAACTATTTTATATTCTTTAATTATAACTCTCACATAATAATCAGACAGTGATTCTGAGACAAAGGGTGTACATTCATATACAGCACAGTAATTTAATATAGCTTTTTGTTTTTGTTTTAGCAATGTGGTGGATATCGGCGCTCCTGCTGGTTCTCAGGAAGGAGGGAGCGCACTCCAAGGAGATAAACGGATTCTCAGCAGTCCGGAGAATGTTGGTGGGAAAGCAAAGAGGTTCAGGGTCACCCTGCCCTAGAGTCTCCTGGGATATTTGTGCTTGGGTTAGCTAGAGTAGCTTTAGTCTGGCAAGATTCTGTCTGTATGGGAAGAACAATAAAAGAACTGGAGTTTGAATGCACTAACTCGCCGTTGTTCTTGGGCTGGCCCTGACAAGCTCAACAGTTTGCCCATGTTGCAACTCATCATAAGACTAGCAGTGATAAGAGCATTAGTTTTATTTAAAAGCAGTTTAAAGCAGCCTGTTCTATTTGCTCTGATTTTTTTAGTTTTTGCAAAAAGCAAGAGCTATAGTAGGTAAAAAGTTACCAGGCACCTATAGCTATATTGAAAAAAGCCTAAAATCTTTGAATTCACATCATGCTTGTGTGCTTCCTATAGGCATTACGAAAGCTACTGTGGAAAAGCCTTTTGTTTTATCCAGCATGTGCCATCATATGTTTTAGGTTTTTCAGGATACTGCACCAGCTTTCACATAAAAGTGGCAAGATATTACTTATGCTACCTATCACATTTCACATAAATAGACTCCTGGTCCCCAATACCAGTCTAACCTAGTTGCAAATTAAATTGCCCTCAACCCAGCATTTACATCTGGCAAATTAACAGCATATGCATGCCCTGAAACTGAGTCTTACCAATGGTTTCAGCTGCTGCTGCTTCTTCCTCTTCTTCCTCCTCCTCTCCCTCATTTCTGTAGTATGATATCCAGTTTGACATGGTTTCCCTGTGTTGCTACAAAGGATGAATGAAATAGATAAAGAACAACTTATAAGAAAGGAGAAATGGGAAAGCTGTTCCCATATTCAGACTGATTTCCATAGATGCAAACTTGAAGACATTGTTGATGCATTCTACTTGGCTTTAACTACAGAAACTGAATCTCCCAGTCTAAGTTTATCCATCATATCATTATTGTTTCAGTAAACAGCAACACACTGCCCAATTTGCTAAACATATTATGTGGGGAATAGAAATAGGTGACATAATAACCATGTATCAGGCCCCTGAAAAATAAAGTTAAATAAACAACAACAATAAAATAGCCACAGTTCAACATTACCTCTCTACTCACTTCATGTTTGGAAAGGGGCCCTCAGACCACTGCACCAAAGAGATTAATAAATTTGCCAAACCCTGAGTTAAAAAAATTATTCTGTATACTATGGGAAATAACCTGTTAAAATGTTTGAGGAACAGTGTAGCGGCAATGCGGAAGACCATTGTATTTCGAGGAGTTTAAGTGACATTTTTAAATTTCTCCTTCATATTAAGAAAATTATAAAAGTTTAGAGTTCATTTTGAGCTATGTTTAATCTGCTTGTTTTTCACTCTTGCTTGAAAAGGGAAGGGGGGAGAAGAGAAAACCTCAAGATTGTTTTTGTTAAGCACTTGCTTATCTGTATAGCTTCCCAGGCTCTTGGATCATGCCATAAACAGGTGCCCAGACCCTGGGAACTCCAGTCAAGGTCAGATCCTGCAGTCTCAGTACCATAGAAACAGGGTCGTGAGATTTTAGGGCCAGATTTTAATAAAAATCTTAAAATTGCCTTTTGAGTTTAGGAGCTTCTGCACAGACCTGAGCACTGGGTGCTGTGGAAATGGAGCTATGTTATATGTTATGCTGTTTATGCTTCTGTTTAATCTTCCTAAACTGTGTTTCTGTTTAAATCCGTTTGCTTAAGTTAATAATAAAGCTTAAAATCTCTTTATTCACCAGTGTGCTTATTGTCTCTGGATCTAAAAGAACCAATTGTCTGGGCACCTGATCACTGCCTGGACACTTGGCAGAACAGACAGTAAGTAAAACAAGACAATTATTTATTTGTTTGTTTGTTCAACATATCACCGCCCATCTCCCCCCACAATTATAAATCTATCAAATTACTACATGTAATCATTACAACTCTTAACATCCATACTGCTTCTCTTAAGGTAGATCATTCCAAGTTTGCAAAGTTGGTGTCAGGGAGATAACGGGCGGCGAAGGAGGGGGCTCCCTCCAGGAAGGGAAGCGCATGCGTATTACTGAATCGCTATGTTTCCCTCCCAAGAGATTGAAGAAAGCCCCGCCCTAGGTTTGTGGACTTATTCTTTGGGCATTGCCACTTCATGTTAGTCTAGATCAGGGCTTTCCAAAGTTTTCTCGCGGCGACACACCAACCGCCGTTGGTGTGTCGCCGCAGGAAAACCGGAAGTGCCGCCATTGCGGCAGCATGCAAAAACCCGAAAGCGCTGCTGCCGCTTTCAGTTTTTGCGTGCCGCCGTTGGTGTGTCGCCGCGGGGAAACCCGGAAGCACCGCCGTTGCGGCAGCGCACAAAAACCCGGAAGCGCTGCTGCTGCTTTTGGTTTTTGCGCGCCGCCGTGGCTGCGGTGCTTTCGGTTTTTTGCGCGCCACCGTTGGTGTGTCACCGCGGGAAAACCCGGAAGCGCTGATGGCGCGCCATCAGCGCTTCCGGGTTTTGACACGACACATCTGGGCCCCGCAGGCGACACACTTTTGTGTTGCGACACACAGTTTGGAAAGCTCTGGTCTAGATGGATTCTGTTAGGGTAGTAGGATAATAAATCACTAGAGCTTGATTCCAGCCTCAGCGTGTTATTTCTATGCCGAAGTCAGGACAGTCACTTACAGTACCTGCTAATAAGAACCACCTTCAACTTAATAGGTGATTCCTGCCAAAGAGACAGAGAAAATTCAAGCAATTTAAGTATTTATCCAGTCTGCAAACTATTGTTAAATTTTATTATAGCTACCTTGAAAGATGAACTGGATTATCTGTGAGGAAACAACTATTTTGTTTTATGTTCATCTACAATCAAGCCCTGCTGTTTATTTTCACATTAACTTGCAGCTTTCAAAAGCAAAAGCAATTAGACAACAAAGCAGAAACTAACAACCTGAAATCTAGTTTCATATATACTGAACAACTGAAGGATAAAGTTCATTGATAAAATCAATATTTTCAATATATTATATCCTTGATTATACAGCATGTATTTATTTTTTATAGTCCAGCTGGTTCCAAAGCATTTGAACAGAAATACTGTAGCAACACTTTAGCAATAAAGTGACTAGATTTCTTTGTGGCTTTGGGATGGCCACATAATCAACTCCAGATCTACATGGGAAAATCTGACAATCTTCTCCAATGCCCTGAACAGGGTTTTTCAAACTGTGTTTTGTAGAACTTTAGATTATGCAAGAATTTGATGGGGTTCCATGAGACACCGGGGGGGGGGGGTTCACTACCAATTTATTATTACTAGAATTTTGCCTTGATCAGGGGTTCCAGGAATTTTTTAAATTAATTAAAAGATTCTGCAGCTTGAAAAAGTATGAAAAAACCCTGCCCTAGAGGGGAGCCTTCTGACCTGGCAATTTCATCATCCAGCATGCTAACTTGTGTAAATGTTTCAGCTATGACCACACATGGACCAGTTTGGCCTAGTGGTTAAGGTGCTGGGCTAGAAACCAGGGGTCTGCGAGTACTAGTCCCGCATTAGGCATGAAAGCCGGCTGGGTGACCTTGGGCCAGTCACTCTCTCTCAGCCCAACTCACCTCACAGGGTTGTTGTTGTGGGGGAAATAGGAGGAGGAAGGAGTATTAGGTATGTTCGCCACCTTGAGTTATTTATAAAAATAATAAAGGCGGGATAAAAATTAATTAAATAAATACATTTCTTGGCAACAATACAAAATTCATTTGGCATTGTTTTGATCTGATTTGATTTTGGAGTTCCTCCTAAGTGAGATATGCTTTCTTTACACCTGCCTCCAACACAATTATGGATTACTCTTAGCTTCCTCCATTTTTTTTTCACTAGTTCAGCAAGGGTGACCGTATCAGAGGCTCTCAGGTCACTGAAGCTACAGCCTTTCCATCATATCAAGCTAGAAAGGAAAACTACGTTTTAGCACTATTATGGACCAGGCCATTGTCTGAAACTACACTCAAACTCCAACTGCATAATTCAATCTTATGCATGAACATTTTGAAATATTTGTAAGGCTTTTTTTCCCCTGTTTATAGGATTGTGAGCAGATTGTGATTGTATTATACATACTTGCTGAGAAGGAAATATTGGATATTTACACATATCCAATATTTATGCACATCCACTTAAGAAACTGCACAAAACTGTAACTTCCGTACTGTCAGGAGCGCGGACTGCACTGCCATCCTTCCACTTCCAAAATTGCTCTTTTGGAGAATGACCACGTGGAAGAGCTCGACTCTACCAGGAGCCCTCAACAGCCCCCGAGGCCTGTTTGGGACCTCGGTCGCTCCTTCGTGTGCCTGAAAACAGGGAAGCACAGAGGCGGCCGAGCACGGGAGCTGGCACTCGCTGCTCCCGAAATCTCCTGTCTCCATGAAAGACCCGCCTTTATTTTCTTACTCACTTACTTCATTTTTGGTAACATTGCTTTGTCTTAGTATTTTCAAACTATAAACCGCCCTGCGTACTTGGCAGGAAAGCGCTATTTTAACACCATTGCATCAAGGAATAAACAGAAACAGCGCAGTCTCAACTATTTACAGCTTCCCTTCCGGCGTTTCAGTCCCCTGCCTCATTTGCTGCCGAGGCGGGCAGAACCTGTAGACGGAATATCCTTAGTCCCAATCCCACCCCCCACCCCGCTTCAAACCTACCGCCGATAAAAGGCGGCGCTCGCGAAAGCGCCTCTTGCCGAAAGCCCCCAGCCGCCTCGGGTATCCTCCCTGATGGATTTCAGCACCGGAAGTTGTCAGTCACAACGAATCTCCGCCCCTCGGGAAAAAAAATAAAAGCGCTCGAGTGGAGAGAGGAAAGCGGGAGTTGCCGTACCGTACTTCCAAATGCCTCAGTACTGTAATCTTTGTGCTCCGATTAACCGTAGAGATAAAATTGAAGAGTCGCACAGGCGCCCGAAATTCCGATTGCCTGTACTGTAGAGTTTGCGTTCTCCGTTGTTTAAGCCGAATCCGTCATTTTTGTCTACTTGCTGTAATTTAGCAGTAGAGCGATGCAAAATCATTTTTAAAGCCTCGACGCGACTGCAGGGAAACCAAAGAAGCAGACGACCTCTTGGAGAAAATCGGTGAGGGGAGGTAATGAGATGCAGTTAGGGGTACTGATTTTTTCCTGCAATCTGAAAAGTGTCTTGAATTGATGGTTTAAGATTGAAAACAATTGCTTTTATTTAAACTTGGAGAATGTAATCTACACACACACGCAAAAAACATTTTTCATGTGGATACTTGATTAAAAGAGCATGAACTATCTTTGGTGCCAACCTTTATTTATTGAGAAATTGGTAACATATCCAATCATTGTTGTTGTTTATTCGTTCAGTCGCTTCCGACTCTTCGCGACTTCATGGACCAGCCCACGCCAGAGCTTCCTGTCGGCCGTCACCACCCCCAGCTCCCCCAAAGTAGAGTCTGTCACCTCCAGAATATCATCCATCCATCTTGCCCTTGGTCGGCCCCTCTTCCTTTTGCTTTCCGCTTTCCCTAGCATCAGCATCTTCTCCAGGGTATCCTGCCTTCTCATTGTGTGGCCAAAGTACTTCAGTTTTGCCTTTAATATCATTCCCTCAAGTGAGCAGTCTGGCTTTATTTCCTGGAGTATGGGCTGGTTTGATCTTCTTGCAGTCCAAGGCACTCTCAGAATTTTCCACCAACACCACAGTTCAAAAGCATCTATCTTCCTTCGCTCAGCCTTCCTTATGGTCCAGCTCTCGCAGCCATAGGTTACTACAGGGATCCAATCATAGCTATTCTAAAAGCTTTTTTCCCCGATTTATTGCTTTATAAGACAGCACCTAGCTGAAAAGCTGAGTAGGGTCACGCTCAATTAGTACATGGATAGTAGACCACCAGGAAATCCCAAGAATAGAATAGACTGGGAAGTCGAAAAAAGAACTTGGAAGAAGGCAGCGGAAACCTATTTCCTCACTGTTCCCAACAATATCGACGTATTACAGTGCCTATGAAGTTACCAGGAGTCGAATTCGACTCGAAGGAATTTTACCGTTTTGCACGGGCAGATTTCAACGGGCAAGAGGAGAAAAAGTCTAAAGGAACACGTTATTCTATCTATTTCTATTGAAAGATCATCTAATCTGGCACTCTTGATTTCATTCCGAAACCTACCAAACACTACGCCGAGTTATAAATTGAATTCACATTCTCACCACCCGCAACACGTAACCCCACCCACCAACCTCTTACTACTCTTACTACTCGTTAAAATCTGGATGTCCCACCCCTTCCGCACATTCAAACCAATAGCGTGTGGGAAAGACAAGATCGCATTGTCCTCAATGATGCCGTTCGCATGGAACAATTGCGTAAACTCTCTGGTCCCGCCTATCTACTGTTCAGCTCCGCTCCCTCACAAGAAGCCCGGTGACAAGCGGTCTACCTCGTCTTTTGGGGCGACGCATGCGTGAAAGGAGCGTTACCCCTCGCCGCCCTCCCTCCGCCCCTCTTCAGTCACCTTCTGTCAGTTGGTTAGCCCCGCAATAGCAGTCGCTGCCGGGAGCCGCACGGACTAGGCCGGCTGTGCTTCCTTCTGGCTTCTTTCTTTCCCCAGCGGCCTCGGCAGGGGAGGTCGCGTTGGCCTCGGAGTCTTTCTGCAAGCTCCCCTTCCCGTTTCCTCTGCCAATGTCATGGACTCGCCTCCGATGCTGCACTCGGTGAAGCTCTACGTGTACGACCTGTCCAAGGGCATGGCTCGCCGCCTCAGCCCTATCATGCTCGGTAAGAGCACCGAGTAGGACATGGAAACCCCGCCGCCTCCTCAATCTGTGATAGGCTGAGGGGGAAGAGGACGCGGGTGGCTGTCCTGTCTTTACTGCCTTACGGGGGAAGAAGCGACTGGTCCAGTTACGCGGGGCTGCGGGAGCAGGCGAGGCTCCTCCGTCCCTCCCCAGGCTCCTAGAGAGAAGCGACGAGAAGATGCAGGCTTGTGCTTCCGTTGCCCTCGCCCGCCCGACCAAGGGGATGCGCGGGTCTGTAACGCGCCCGGGCTATGTAAGGGGCGGCTTTAAGAGGTTTGATGGCCCCTGGCGGCGGAGACAGCAGCGCTTTGCCTAGCTTACAGCCACAACTTTTCCCGCCGACACAAAGGGAGAGGGAGAAAGGCTAAGGTCGACGCTCGAAACCCGGTCTTTTCCCAGGGTCGTTTAAGGTGGTTATAGATGGGAGCGATGACTAAGGATGGGCTGAGTTCCAAAAACCGCGAGACAAGGTGTCTCTTTCGGTTTGTCAGAAAGGGTGTGATAATGGGACCCCTTGGAGGAACGCTCACTCACACTTTCACTTTTATAGGCCAGTTACAGCAGAACTTACAAAAAAAAGTTACAAAAGCAAATCTAACTCCAGGTAAAGAGTACAGTCACTACTGTATACTGATGTTCCTAAACCATTAAAGTGGCAATTATTTGAATAATTAAGTAGAGGAACTTGTTACAGCTGTATTACAAATGCATGCTTTTTTTTTCCAGAAGAGGTGAAAAGTAGAACAAATCAGGGTAATTCCATTGTTCCTAAAATAAACTCTGATTCCAGGTGCCAGTGCCACTTCTGTAACCAGCTTGTAGTTCTCCATGTAATCCTTGCAAACTCTTGCATTTTCTTACTGGCATGTGAGATAAGGGTAATTGTTCAGTAGTTTGAACATTAATTTGCATTGCCTTTTTTTGGTACCTAATAGAGATTGATATTTTCATTCCTCTGGCCACTGCTTTGTTTCCCAGTCCAGCTTACAAACTACAAACCACACTTGAACAGCATCATCTTGTAAGATTTTAAACAGCTTGCTACTATTTCATCAATTCCTGTTGTTAGCATAGCATTTTTTTCATTGACCTATTTAACTTCATTTTCCAAAATGTCTGGCTGTAGTCCAATGATCATGTCCACATATGTATCAATGATTTGGGGGTCTTTCCATATAATCACACCTACCTTATTTTTATCTCTACTTTCTCTATTAGACTTTTGCCTTCTATATCTTTTATTATGACCATCTTTGTTAAAGGCTTTTCTTGGTTTCTCTAATTTTCTTAAATCTCTTGTTTTTCCCATTTGATTATTATCCTCCATTTCTTTGCTTTGCTTATCTAGATATAACTTCTTGCCCTTCTCTGGAATTCAGTTTTTAGGTAGGTAATTTTTTCCTATTGTTGTTGCCTTTTCCTTTTGCCATTTCTCAGCTATTTTCAATGTATCAGTAGACAGCCATCTCACCTTCCTTTGCTTCTGACAGCATGAAATATTTTTAATTGCTTCATCTGTAACAATATGACAGATTTCTATTAGGAATTATTCAGGGACATTATTGAATTTAGTTCATTGAAATATATTTATTTACTCGATTTATATCCCACCTTTTCATTCAGAGTTCAAGGCAGCATACATAGTGTGCCCTCCCCCAACTTTTCTCTGTAACAACCTTGTGAGATCGATTGGGCTGAGAGAGAGTGACTGGCCCAAAGTCACCCAGTGTGCTTCCACGGCTGACGTGCACTAGAACCTGGGTCTCTCTGTTCCTAATTAAACTAAAATTCCTTATTCCCTAAATGACACTGACTCTCTATAAACCTGTTCTTTTATCTTCATCACCTACTCAAACGGAATATGGCTGAGATTACATCTTCTTGGCTTGATCATTTTGTTTCCTTTCTTAGTGGAAGTTGGAAGTTCATGATCTGAGCTGCAGTCAGCATCATGTCTTGTTTTTATTGGCTGAACAGAACTTCTCCATCTTTACTTGCAAAGTATATGGTCAATCCATATAGTAACATCTGTGTGTACAGTAGTTTAGATTGGTGAAAAAAGTATTTCTTATGAACATCAAATTATCATGGCAGAATTGTGTTAATCTGTCACTTGCTTCATTTTATATAAAAAGGCCAAATGTCCCACACTATTGTACTTTAGCATTCCAGTAGCATTTGATGAGATCACATCTTTTCTGCTGTTGTATTGACAAGTTATTGCATGTCAGGATAGAACTATTCAGTATCAGCCTCCTCTGCATCTGTGGGGTGCAGAGATTACTTTAACACTTAATTTGGACTTGAATTGAAATCCTCCTGTCATTTTTTGAGTTGTATCCAAGCACTGGCTTTAACACTTTTTTTGCTAATAATTATGACTACTTCATTTCTTCTTTGATGTTCTTGTTCACTGTAGAATATCTGGTGCTCTTCCGATGTGAAGTGACCCATTCCAGCTTTACAGTTCACTAATTCCCAGAATGTCAATGTACAGACTTGATATTTCTGCTCTGATTGCATCTGGCTTGCCTTGGTTCATGATTCTAACATTCGTTGTATCAACTCTCCTTGCTTTGTGTGTGTGTGTGTGTGTGTGTGTGTATAAACACACACACAAACCCCTTTGCAAGATCAAACTTGCCTTTTGTCTCTGGGCATACCAGCAGCTGAACATTCTATCAGCCTTAATCCAGCCACATGATCAGCATCAGTGCTACTCATAATTGCCCTCTAGTCTTCCTTGTTAAATCCTGCCTCCCTCCGGAGGGGTTCATCTTCCAGTAGGACACTGCTGTTGTCCTAGTCATGAATGTCAGTTGGTTTTCTTGGTAGAATAGTGGAATGGGTTGCCATTTCTTTCTCCAGTGGATTGTGCTTAGTCTGATCCCTCATCCATGATCTGTCACAGGTGGCCCTTCTGGGAGTATGTGCTCCCAACAGCATAGTTCATAGCATAATTGGGATGTACAGCTTCTTGTACCACTACAAAGTGATGATCCTTGAAAGGGTTAAATAATGTAATTTCATGTGTTTATTTTAAATACATAAGATTTAATCAAACTAGTTTAACTACTTGCCTATAATCGGTCACTTTCTTCTTGGTGTAGAAGTGGAACCTTTATTCTTAAAATTAATTTCTAATCAATAAAAGCTGCAACCAGAGTGGTATATGATCTTAACATTATACATCACTGACAGAATAAAATTGTGGAACTGTGAAGGAGCAAACCAAACCTTATCTTAAAACTATCCCCAGATTATTGATGGAAAATTATTTTTAATCCATAAAATATATCCATTCCTTTTACCTGCAAAGCAGCACTGAACTTAGATATTCATGTTGAGTTCTTATGTATCCTCAACATACAGATGTGCATTTACAGAGTAAATGTCTAGATGTTGAGAGATACCACAAAACTGAAGGCCAAAAAGGATAATTTTTCTTAGAAATACTACATAATCATTTGCTGTTTGTCAAAGTGCTATATTTCTTTGTGTTTTTGAAAACAAGATACAGTCGGTTATATGTTGTATGCTGCTTACTACTTTGAATACTTTTAGTAGAAGAGCAAGATATAAATATTAAACCATTTCATTATTTTTAATGTTTGCCTTATTACTTTCATTCATATCTGAACTTGCACTGTCATTGTGACGAAGAAAAGTGTAAGCATAACAAACAACTCATTTGAGTTTCCACAGAATTGCAAGTACCTCCCACACCGAACTCTGTACTAGTTAAAGCTAAGCTTTTGCTTTTATTGTGCATGCTTAGGCAAGTTTATCCTAAGAGCTCTAATTTCCAAACAGAGATTAAAGAGATTTTAAAAATCACCTTCCCACTTAAAAACAACTAAACAGGAAATTCAAATATCATTTAGATTTATTGAAGTATCTGTGGAGTCCAATTGCATATATGCCTTATCAAAAGCAGATACCAATATATCCAATAAAATCTGTAGAGATAGTATTGAAATTTCTGTAGTATGCTGGGAATTGAGTACAGGGGCAATATTCACTTGATGTATTATGTTGCACTTATGATATATCATTTCTATCCTATTAGGGGAGATGTAAATAAAAAGAAGTAATTCATCAATAAGTTTTATTTGATCTCTTCTAAGAGAAAAATTCCATTTACTCTGAATTGTCTTAACATATTAATTATTAACATATAAATATGAATCAACGTTACATGTTACATCACAAATCTGTTATCAGCCTGTCATACTTACAGTCTTGAAGAAAAAGAATAAAGTAGTTTTCACAAGTTTGCAAGGAAGTGAGGTAGTTAAGTCTCACCTATTGAGCTTCTTCTAAGAGAAAACTAATTTAGAGAGGGTACATGTTACTCAAAAACTAACACTGTATTCTTCATGAAGACTGATATACAGTAGTTCTTTGTCAGCTAGCATAAAGCTCAAGGGGTACACATGTCAGTTTGACTGAGGATAGCAGATATAGTATCTCCTTTATTGTTTTAGAAAGTAACACATATTCTAAAGTGTATATGAAATTGTATAAGGAAATGTGTATAATGATGGGAGGTAAATGGTTGCAACATATAAAGTTGCTGATATTTATTGCTTTGTTCTTTTGTATACAGGTAAGCAGCTAGATGGCATCTGGTGAGTAACTAGTCTTAAAATTAATTGGAATGTTCATACTATGGGAGATCCCTACAGTTATGCTCTACATGATTTAGATAGTATAGTCAAGGGATAAAAATTAACAGAGAAATCTAATAAATCTAAATCTGTAGCTACAGTCGAACAATGCAAAAAAACCTTTCAAAATGGAGCAGGGGCAGTAGGGGAACAAAAAAAAAAGAACCCCCAACACACTAATGGGAGCAAGCATTTGTCATAAAATGCTAATTGACTGCTGGAGGTGAGAGGTAAAAGCTAGGGAAAGAAGAATGGAAACGGAAGGGCTGAAATACTGAACATTCTGCAGTGTTATACAAGTAAGACAAAATATTCTGTCAAAAGGCAGATGAGACTGAATAATCTGTTTGCATTTATATTACCCTTGATAAACTGTTTGGCAATATACTAGCTAGAGATTTACTCTTTCTTTTAACTTACTGTTTGTTTATTCTTAGGCACACCTCCATAGTTGTCCACAGGGATGAATTCTTCTATGGTAGTGGGGGAATTTCAAGTTGTCCACCTGTAAGTTTACAGGAGTCTCAGAAGTTATTTTGTTTTTTCTCTCTCTGTTTCCCAGTTGATTTCAATTTATTTATTTTTGTATTTTTTGAAATTAGTATTACCATTCTTACATAGGGAGACTATATACTTCAGTACCTGTATAATCGCAAGAATAGTTAGAAATGAAATAACTAAACAAAGCTTTGATTACAATGGATAAAAGAGGAATAGATGACAAATGAAAAGAGGAGGAGGAGATTATTGTTATTATTCTGGCTTTCTACCAAGAGGACATTTAAAGCACGTAGAAAAATAAGATGTAAAAAAAATAGGGGTTACCCAAATATCTTTCTGCCTGAGGTATAAGACTAGAAATTACTTTCTTAACATCAACAGTGGCAATGGGATAGGATTCTCCATCAGACTTGAGGACAGTGAATTAGTTTACAGGAACAAGACGAGCCTAAACTCTGAGAGAGAAGAGTGGCTGGGCTATGCAGGAAAAACACCCTGGGACTGCCACCCCTTACCCCCCTAGCTTCTATTGCCTGGATGGCTGCCTCACATTACCTAACATTAGGCCTTGCTCTGTATTTTGTATAGTATCCCAGAGCTTTCCAAACTGTGTGTCGCGACACAAAAGTGTGTCGCCACACAACCCGGAAGCGCTGATCATCATCAGTGCTTCCGGGTTTTCCCGCGGCAACACACCAACGGCGGCATGTAAAAACCGAAAGCGGCAGCAGCGCTTCTGGGTTTTTGCGCGCTGCCGCAATGGCAGCACTTCGGGGTTTTCCCGCGCCGACACACCAACGGTGGTTGGTGTGTCGCCGTGGGAAAACTTTGGAAAACCCTGTAGTATCCTTTGCTTTGAATATTAAGTAATCTTTTCAACTCTCTAAAACTTGGTTTAAATAAAAGATATTTCTGAATCTCATTTCCTAATGCGATCGTGATGCAGCCAATGCTGATTTTAGTTTAGCCTTGTACAGTAGGTTATGTTTGTGTACTGAAATGTGAAATTTAAGAGACGCATCCCCACAATTGACAAACTGAAGTCTTCTAAAGCCACAGTATTTCTCTCTTCTGTAAGACAAGATGTGTGAAGGGGGGGACCTACATCACCATCAAAAGCAAAGGTGTTTTTCTTTTCCTGTTGTTCCGCATCTCCAGATTAAGATTAAAAGGGGATCCTTTGGAATGCAACTGTCAGTTTTACTAGTGATAGCAAATGTGAAAAAGTTCTGGAAGTTTGTAGTTGATGTGAGCAAATTTTGGAAGTTTGCAGAACATTTCCAGCTTAAAATATTCTGTAAAAGATAATGAGAAATTTTCTTGATGACTTAATAACCTAATGAATATAAATTTTATAGGGTGGAACGCTGCTTGGGCCTCCAGATTCTATTGTAGATCTGGGATGTACTGAAGTTTCAGAAGAGCTCTTCTTGGAATACTTGTCCTCACTGGGGGAATCTATATTCCGGTGAGACTCTGCTGCTTAGTTTCTATTCTAATATTCTGTGAAGGGAGAAATTTATTAGAGTTCACATCAACATACTTTTTGTGTTTTATGTAAATTTTATGTAAAATTCTGAAATTATATGCACACACTATATTTGAAATCACCTCAGATATTAGAATATGAGGATAAACTAGGCAGAGTCATTATACTATGCTGATTACATCTGATTGTTGCAATTATGTCACCTCTGGATTGATTTACTGTAGAATAGAAGGTTTGTATAAAGCAAACTAACTATAGTTAATGTTTCTATGAAGGTTCTCAGTCATCCAGGTGGAATTGTCTGTAGCTTGAATCATGTCAACTGGATTTCTATTTTCTCAGTGGAAACATTTCGCTCCTTATCCAAGAAGCTATAGTTAATGTTCTTGTTTCTGGCAATGTAATCCTTTAAATCAGTCTTTCTCAACCTTTTGACCCTGAAGGAACCCTTGAAATATTTTTCAGGCCTCGGGGAACCCCTGCACATTCAGGCTCCAATATAGGCCTCAAGTTACAAAATTATTATATTTGTTTCATGTGTAGGCCTGTCTATATTCATTAACAGTATTCTTAAACTAAAAATAAAGAATCAAACTTACCTCTTTAATGTGAAGTTGCCCAAATTTGAAATAATTTTTTTAAATAAATCGTGATCTCCCAAGGAACCCCTAGTGACCTCTTGCGGAACCCTAGGGTTCCACGGAACCTTGGTTGAGAAACCCTGCTTTAAGTAGAATTAGAAAAGATATACCCTCTGTTTATTGTCATTGATTATCCTATATCAAAACACTGAAGTATTTAATTACATTTTCCTTTTTTCTCCCTCACTGATGAGAAGTGGAATGTCTTGGATCATTCCCCTTCATATATTTTAATCTCATGGTTTATTGAGCAGTACAAGTGTATAAAGTATTACTGATATGTGACTATTAACCCAATAAAAATACTACTAGCAAAAAACATAAAAGCAGTAGAGGAGAGAAATTGAGATTCAGTGTTGACCTACAGGTAGTCCTCGTTTAGCAACTGACTTGTTGAGCAACCATTCACAGTTAACGACGGTGATGGAAAAGTAACTTTACAACTAATCCTCATATTTATGACCTTCACAGGTCTGTGAAGCAAAGGAAAGCTGAAGTACGATCATAAGCACAGTTGTGGTTTCACTTAGCGAGCGCTTTGCTTAATGACCAAGTTGCGGGTCCCGATTGTGGTCGCTAAACAAGGACTACCTGTAGTTAGTTGGTTGGGATTAAGTTAGAACATGTATGTCCACATTTTTATAACAATTGCTTTTCAAAATAATTCAGTTGGATCTTTATAAATAAAATCTGCACTAGCACTTGTCTCAGTATTACACATATAGATATTGCAGAGCAGTTGCAAACTTATCAATTTAGCATTGATATGCTACATTCACAGTGATATGTAAGTTTAAAATGGTTTCTACCTTCCAATATGCAAGAAAACCACTTATCCGGCATGTATGGAAGCCACAGTGCTAATTGTTGAACTGAGTTTAGGTGAGGCACCAGTAGGGTGAGGATGATTAACCCATTTCTTGCCCTTAGTTTCTTTATTTTAGATGCCAACAAAATATGTATTTTCTTCAATATATTTTAAAGAAACCAGTAGAACAGTGCTTTCCAAACTGCCACCGTTGGCGACTTACCAACGGCGGCGGTAGTGCGGGGGCGCGCACAGGGGCGCGCAGGGGCGGCCTCGTGTTTTCCACTAAAACGCAGAAGCACTGATGGCGCGCCACTGCCGTCGTCACTACCGCCACCACCATACACACCACCACCGCCATGCGCGTCCACTTCCGGGTTGTGTCGCAACACACTAAACTGTGTGTTGCGACAGAGTTTGGAAAGCTATGCGGTAGAAGGTCAGCCTGACTAGGAGAAACTGTAGGCGGAAAAGGGTTAACGAATCCATTCTAGCTTTTGTATTTGAAATTTCTACCTGAACACTGACTGACTGTACTCTGTTCACATAGACATAACATGTACAATATAGCAATCCTATCTGTGCATTCTCTCTCTCTGTTTTCAATTGCATGTGGAGGGAAATGGCATCATACTTGCTCTCTTTGTTGCATCCATATGATCACTTTCCAATGTCATGCATAGGAGGGAAATGTGTCAAACAGGAGGACTGCTATAGTTATATAGGCTCACTGTATGACTTAAAACTTTGATCATACAGTATCTTGAACTGCAGAGGGAGCCTATACATATACAGGCAACAATCTACTTCATATCATTTACCAACAATAGGTAGAAAGCAGCAGACCTAGGTGGCAGAGGTGTGATGGAGGGAGAACAGCCAGCAGACATGATCCTGGTGTCCTCCTCAGTGTATTAATAGCCCAAATAGGATGCAGTTAGCTTTTGATCTGAATGCTGTAATTATGAATTGTCTTTATATGCTGTATATGTTATTCTAGAGTCCTTATCTTATTTTGAGACTTTTTCTGCTTTACTTCATACTCATGTTCATTCTGTTTGATTTTTTGTGGGGAGTCGCAGTGGAGAGGCCTATAATCTTTTTGATCATAACTGTAATACGTTCAGCAATGAAGTGGCACAATTCTTGACAGGGAGAAAGATCCCTTCCTACATTACAGATCTTCCATCTGAAGTCCTTGCAACGTAAGTGGATTCCTTTTTTATATGGTATACCAGGTTTTTACTGCTACTTTGCATGCCAAGTTTAACAGCCATGCCTTTTCAGAAATTTTAAGGGCATGCTTTGACAAGACAGCTTGGGACAGTGATCTGCCTCCTAAGTCACCTACAAGCAAATGACACTAAGGTCCAAACTATATCAAACATATTAAAAAATAAAAGTATTCTTAAACTGGCCATTCCAGTGTTGAAGAAAAAGAGAACCATAAGGTTCTCCACTACAGAATATGCTCCCAATTCATATCAGGAGCTATATTAACTTTCTTCTGAAAATTCTTTTCCAGGGTTTGCCACCCCTGGTAGTAATTCAGTATACAATAATTTTTAGGGACAAATAAGAGCTAAGGTATATGATTTGGGGGCAAAAGTTAATTTCTTAATGTTTTTTGTAAACCGCCCAGAGTCCCCTTTGGGGGAGATGTGGCGGTGATATAAATAAAATTATAAATAAATAAATAAAGCCTCAGACTAAATCAGCTGTAGCATGCAGTCTAAAATATATGGCAGGGAAATATTTTTTTTAATGTCATTACACACTGTAAAAAGGTAAAGGTTCCCCCCGCACATTTGTGCAGTCGTGTCCGACTCTAGGGGCCGGTGCTTATCTCCATTTCTTAGCCAGCGTTGTCCGAAGACGTTTCCACGGTCATGTGGCCGGCATGACGCGCACAAAATGCTGTTACCTTCCCACCAAAGTGGTACCTATTCATCTACTTGCATTTGCATGCTTTCGAATTGCTAGGTTGACAAGAGCTGGGGTGAGTGCGGGAGCTCACTGCGTCACGTGGAACTAGGGATTCGAACCTCCAAACTTGCAATCTTCTGATCGACAAGCCTGGCGTCTTACCCACTGAGCCACCACGCCCCCTTTTACACACTGTATTGTGGCATAAAAAGATGTGCAGTAACTCCACCCTTTGCCAGGAAGATAGGGTCATGCTTTGGGCTGTAGGTAAAAAAAAGGTAAAGGTTCCCCCCGCACATTTGTGCAGTCGTGTCCGACTCTAGGGGCCGGTGCTCATCTCCGTTTGTTAGCCGAAGAGCCAGCGTTGTCCGAAGACGCTTCCACGGTCATGTGGCCGGCATGACGCACGCGGAACGCTGTTACCTTCCCACCGAAGTGGTACCTATTCATCTACTTGCATTTGCATGCTTTCGAATTGCTAGGTTGGCAAGAGCTGGGGCGAGTGCGGGAGCTCACTCCGCACGCAGGGCTAGGGATTCGAACCTCCGAACTTGCGATCTTCCGATCAACAAGCCTGGTGTCTTACCCGCTGAGCCACCACGACCCCTTCTGGGCTGTAGGTAGCTGCCGTTAAAGCAGCATACAGTGTGTGTGTATGCCAGCATCCACCAACAGGGATAGGGAACCTTGTGTTGTCTGGGGTTCACTACTTTTAATAGTAGTAGTACTAGTTGCAGTACTAGTATAGTACTAGGACCCAAGGTCCTAGAGCAGGGCAGGGATTTCCAGGGGTAAGATTGACTGGTTTGGTATTAAAGCTAAAAGAAGGCTTGTTTCAGTTGTTTTCCTCTTTAAAAGTTGCAGGAGAGTATAATTGCATTTCTCATTAATGTGCCATCAAAACCAGGAAGCTGCAAAAAAGAGGTACAGGTAGTCCTCACTTAACGACCATTCGTTCAGCAACCGTTCAAAGTTACAGCGGCACTGAATGAATGGTACTTATGCTCGGTCCCCAAAGATACGGCTGTTGCAGCGCCCCCGCAGTCACATGATCAAAATTTGGGCACTTGGCAGCCCACCCACACTTACAGCACAGGGATGTTGCAACTCCCCCCACCCATCTCCCCCATCTCTGCCCTTTTGGCCGCCCTGCACAGCAGCACTCCTTGGCAGCAGCAATGGCAGTACCAGCGGTGGTGGGGCTGAAGTAGAGGCCCGGGGAGTTCCAGCAGACTCAGCTGGCCGCCCCCGCCCCTGGGCCTCTACTTCAGCCCCAGCGGCACCAGCACCACCACTGCCAAAGAGTGCCGCCTCAGGCCCCGCACCATGGCCAGCCACCGCAGTGTCACAGCACAAAGCCCCAGCCACCCCTGCTGCCCTGCACTCTGCCAGCCCTGCCACGCCTGGGGTTGAAGTAGAGGCCTGGGGCCGGCAGTAGCAGGCTGAGACTGCTGAAGGCCCCAGGCCTCTACTTCAGCCCCAGCACCACCACCGCCAAGGAGTGCCACTGTGCAGGGTGGCCAAAAGGGCAGAGATGGGGGGGAGATAGGCGGGCGGGGAGAGTTCAAGAGGCTTACCTTACAAGGCTTGGGGCTGGGAGGGACCAAGCCGGGAATGGCTTGGATCAGGGTGGGTCCTCGCCTAACAACCGATGGGATTTGGTTAACCATGGCAACAGGGACTGCCGGGATTTCTGTGGCTAAGCAATGCGGTCACATGATGTCGTGCTTTACAACCGCATTGCTTAGTGATGGAAATGCAGGTCACAATTACTGTTGTTAACTGAGGACCACCTGTATGGAGAAAAAAGAACTCAGTGGACTGCCCACCCCTGCCCTAATATATTGAATATATTCTTACAGCACACCTCTTCAACGTGCTGAGCAGTTCACTGTCAATTGAGTTAATTGCAGAGCAAGTCCGTATCTAGTGCTGCAGAGCTATGAAGCAAAGAAACACAAATAAAGCCCTCCGAAAATAAGAAGACAAAAATGAAAACTAATTTCATATCTCTAGGTTCTCTGTTATTATAGAATGGATTGGCTTCCCTTTTCTGCATCCTGCTGTACAGATGACTGAGATATTATCTTAGGATCGTTTCCCCATATACTGTCTGTCACTTATGGACTGTGCTGAATATGAACAGCCAGTCTCTCCCAAGGTTCTCTAGGTATCTTCTTGTTTTTAAATTACCTTTTTTAGTTACAACGTGATTTGAAAGCTTAAACATACTCTTCTCCCATGCTTCTTTGCTGCCACAGACCATTTGGACAAGCACTACGGCCACTTCTTGACTCCATCCAGATCCAGCCCCCTGGAGGAAATACTTTTAGCAGACATAATGGACAGAGCTAGCAGACACAGTGAAAAAGGTCTCCACTCACAAGGGCATTTCCTTTTAAAACTCCACTGTACTAGATTCCTGTCTTATAAATTCATGCCAGGGTTCAAAAGTGGCATTTCAGACTTTATAGGGAGAATATTTATTGAATTGCATGTCATGTGGTGCTACCAGAAAAATATGGTCATAAAATCAAATAATGTATTTACTTATTAAAGCTGTTTTTGTTTTGGTTCACTATTTTACTATTCCTTGCTGAGAAAGTGGAGATAAGGAAATCCGCCTGCATGGTTTAAAATAACAGAAACACCTAAGCCATCCCTTCCCAGACTGACTTATTTCCATTACCCTTGTTACAGTATTTGTGTAACCCGAAGGGGTGAATTTAACAATATTAAATAACAATAAGCTTGAACATGCTTTTAACTTTTTGTAAGAGAAAAAAACTAAAAATATTCACTGTGAAATTATTTTGAGAAATACTTCTTAAATAGAAAATATAAGCCAGTTCTGCAATAGAAGTAAATACATGCGGTAATAGATTTTTAAGTTTGGATGGGTGATGCCAAAAAGAACATTTGCTTGTCTTGAAAATCTGATCTTTCCAGTACCAGAAAGAATAGCCCTTAATCCTTACACTATGTTAATCTTTTGTATGTTAAAAAAAAAAGTACTATGGGTAGAAATAAGGTCTTACTGTCAGCAGTGACACCATATTGTAAGGAAGGCAACTAAATGAATTTGACTAATACAACAAATAACTTCTATCATTATTTTCACAAGACCACAAGACTTATACAATAGACAAAATTCAGATAAGAGTGTAGATTAGTAATATATAATTCTGGAAGTACATCCAAAATCAATTTTAAGACCTACTATTTTAACTCTGAGATTTAAATCTATAAATATGGTTAGATTGGCTATATCCATTCCTATAAACTCCCTCTTCTCCATATGCCAACATCCAGTTTGAATCAGGAGTATCTTGTAGCTGTTGTTTTTTTTAAAACAAACAGAAATTGGCTATTTAACCATGTTTGGGACCCACTTCACTTTTCCCTACAAATACTTGTAGTAGAACACTTGGGTCAGCTATTTAGGAGCAAACAATTATAATACGCTCTTCTTCCTTCTCTCTACTGAGCTTGATTAAGAAAGCATTCCATGGCGATGACAGCTGCTCTCTGAGAATATTCTGCTTACACACACACACACACACACACACACACAAAACATTCCCTCAAATTCAGGCTACTCCATTATATCAGATTTTCATTAATTAAACTGGATTTTTTTCAAGCACTAGGAGATCTGTGACCTTTTCCTTTGTCCCCACTTTCTGCTAATACTTGAGAAGAACATAAGAAAATCTGCTAATACTGTACTCAGAGATAATATTCACTTGTACCATTACATAATGTATTAAAATACAAACCTAATAAAGTAACTAGATTGCAGTCTAAAGATATTTTGTCCATTTTTTTAGATGAACTGTCCCCTATCTGGTCTTACTGTAGATATGATGGATCAGAAGCCCTATTATCTCTAAACATTACAGGACTGCTTGCTGGGATTTGTAGATACTGGTGGATGCCGGATGAGAAAAGCTGTTTAAGGTTGAGGCTTAGAAAAAATTCCAGCTAGGGAAAACTGGAGTTGTCCTTCCTTATGACAAATAGAAGGACTAGGGTGAATAGAATGGCAGAGGAATGAGATAGGATGCTTCACTGATTGCATGCTTTTTGAAATGCCTCAGAACGTCTGTGCTGAATTTTCAGATTGCAATCTGGTAACAAAGTATTTTTCTATTACAGAAATATTTTATACCTATATTGATTATTGCAACAGTGTAAGAGTTGGAGTGACAGTAAATCTGGTTCTGAATGTTCTTTCAATATGACATATTGTACCTGCTTTTAGAACTTTTTAGAACTACCATCTCTTCTCTATCATAATCATTGTGGAAGCGTGGTAGGGGAGAAGAACTGCCAATATAAGATATAAGCCTTTCTAAAAATTTACTCCATCGCATAGCGGAAGCACCAACTGATTTCTTAAAGAGTAACTTGACTTCTTAAAAGCTACATCCAAAACACACATACTTCCTTGTGAGCTCCAAAAAGTCATGCTTTCTAGTAAGCTTGTTTTAGATTGTAGTTTTAATAATGGTAATTGTTTGTTTTTCTTGTGTGTAAATGTTTTGATCATTCCTTCTGTCAATGTTTTTAATGTACATTTCTCTATTTAACTAGTGCATCTGAGCATGTGGAGAAATGGAGAAAGTCCTGGTATTTATTTAAACATCTTTTTGGAACTTTCCTTCCCATAACTTTAGGAAATGCAATGTAAATTCATGTTTACTCAGAAATAAGTACCGCTTTTTCCCTACAGGATTTATTCACAAGCAACTTTGCCACCTTAGGTGTCTTCACTAGGATTAAAAGGAAGATTATACTTGTTGCATTATTGATCATGTTGTCCTCCCTGCTGCTTCCAGTAAAGAAATGACTCTTTTGCTGTTCTGTAATACAGTGTAGGCTCTATTTTCAGTGATGTGCAATAATATTTAGAGCTTCACTGAATACAGTCCTAAAAGAGGCAGCATTTCAACACTGGCTCTCAATTCTAGGATATGAAAGAATTGTATGTTGTATCCCACTCCAATTGACACTGCTGACTAAGGGCAGTCCATAGACAATAGGCCTGCTTTATAATTGTTGAAAAATATAGCTGCATTCATATCCAGCATTTTCCCCCATCCCTTATATTTATAAGTCTATATAAAGTATGCAACATATTTACATGTATTTAAATTGATACTCTTCTAACCTGTCAATGGGCATGGAAAGCTGAGCAGCCTGTGTATGACAGCAGAGGTCTGGCTTAATGAACAGGTCTGTCATTTCCAGGAATTCCTTATTGTTCTTGTTTTATAATTAAAATAAAGCCTTTGTCAGAACCCACTTTGGTTTGCTTGTTTTATTTAGGCATTGCTGCCTTCCTGTTTATCTTGATAGCTATACAGCAGGTCCCCGGTTTAAGAATGTCTCAGTTTACAGACGACTTCTAGTTAAGAACAGACTGCCATAAAGCCAATTACATTAAAAATTCGAGTTAAGCACAATGTTTTGAGTTAAATATTATGTTTAAGATGTTTTAGTGTATTCGGAAGTGTTTCTTAAGTGTTTTATATGCATAGAAAGGTAAAATATATACTATTTACTAAGACAAACATTTGAGTAACTGATGCTAAATAACTGTTCCGACTTATGTACAAATTTAACTTAAGGACAGACTTAGGAACAGAACTCATTCTTAAACTGGGGACCTGCTGTAATGTAAAATGTCATCATCCTAAAGAGTGTGTGTATTCTGCCAGAGAAAGGAAATCCTATAGACACCATAGCACTCACTGGGTAAAATACGTTACGGTAATTGCATAGAATGAGCCCTTAATAGTTCTCTCTTACGCTCTGCTGCCTGCTTAACAGAGAAGAGTGATTAGAAGCTGTACAAAAAGATTCCTCCACCAGCTGCATAGATTCCAAGATTATATCCACTCTTAGAGGAAAAGTAGTAGTTTTATTGAATTATCTTACCCATCCATCTGAAAGAGGAGTCAACATGACTTTGTGATGGGGGCTACTCCAAGAAAGATGCATCTCTATGGAGCTTGAATGGCTCCCATATCCCATATGTTGAAGTGGGATTTTATTGGTTAATTATACAAAGTGTATATGACCCCAAACCATGCTTCATGCTTCCAATCACTATTTGGAAAACATGACTACTCTTTTAACACATGCAGATTCTGTGATGGCCATACAATGCTTGTGCTGGAGATGTAAATAGTTTGCTTCCAATCACCCTACAATCAGCCATTTCCCTCTCCAAATTTATTTATTTATTTATTTATTTTTCTACCACCCATCTCACGTACGACGACTCTGGGCAGCTTACAATAATAAAAATGGCAGATTGTTAAAAACAATTCAATATAAATATAAATACATATAAATACAAATACAGAATATAAAATATAAAATTCAAGATGGGAAATAAGATCTTATCCTGGGACCCTCACTGGGCCAACCACCCCCATGAATAGTTGTCCCTCCTCCCATCCCAGGCGGCATAACCACGTCTTTACTCCCTTCCGAAAGGCCGGGAGAGTGGGGGCCTGTCTTACCCCAGGGGGTAGCTTGTTCCAGAGGGCGGGTGCCATGGCAGAGAAGGCCCTCCTCCTGGACCCTGCCAATCAGCAATCCCTCATGGACAAGGTCCGTAACATGCCCTCTCTGCCTGGGTGGGACGGGTCGATGTAGCAGGGGTGAGGTGGTTTGTCAGGTAACCTGGACCCATGCCATGTAGGGCTTTAAAGGTGATAATAACCAACACCTTGAATTGGACCCGGAAGCAAACCGGCACCCAATGCAGCTCGCGCAACAACGGTGTTATATGTGCCCTTCTAGGGGCTCCTAAGACTGCTCACGCGGCTGCATTTTGCACCAGCTGTAGCTTCCAGATACTCTTCAAGGGTAGCCCCATGTAGAGTGCATTGCAGTAGTCTATTATGGGATTTGGGTTGACTTTGCAGTGAACTTTTAATCCTAAATGATACATACGGGATCACTAGCTAATTTTCATGTGACAATGTCTTCCAGATAATTACAACACTACAGGGTCATTAGTATTGTAAATCAAGCAGAGCAGAATTAGTTAAAGAGATTTGCAGGTCATAAGGACATGTTATGGTCAATATTGGAATGTATTTGCACTTTTTTCTCCCTATTATTTTGGTATCCCCCCACTCCTTTTCCTATCACTTCTATTTTTCTTGCCTCAAAATTTATTAAGGAAAGGAACAATTACAACTAATTTTTAAAGGCATGGATAGGTACAATTGAGGTACCTATGGGTGGGTGGATTTCTTTATTGAGATTGATTATGATTGATTATGTGCCATCAAATCATTTCCAACTCCTAGTGACCACATAGATTTTCTCCATGATGATGGAGCAGAGTGGGTATGTTACGGGTTCTGTTGTCTAGGGAGCTACGTTTGGTGAGCCCTAGGTGGCAGGCCTTTTCTGCCGTGGCGCCAGCACTGTGGAACCTTCTCCCCCCAGAGATGAGATCGGCCTCATCACTCCTGAGATTTTGAAGGTCCCTCAAGACCTGGTTATGCCAGCAGGCCTGGGAACCTCAGGGGACAGGTGAATTAGTAAGGTGGCCCCATTATTAACATCCCTTTGCCTATTATTTTCTTTTTCTGTTTTAGTTCTGCTTTTATAGTTTTTAATGTTTTTCAATAATTATTATATAATGTTTTTAGGTAATGTTTGTTTATATATTTATTGTTTTATTGGATTGTTGTACGCCACCCAGAGTCACTCTTCATGAGATGGGTGGCCATATAAATTTGATTAATTAAAAATAAATAAATAAATACATGATCTGTCCCTAATCTGGTCTTTCAGGTCTTCCAATAGTGCATTCATCACCACTGTAACTGAGTCCATCCACCTTGCTGCTGGTTGTCCTCTTCTCCTCTTTCCTTCCACCTTTCTCAGCATTAGAGCCTTCTCCAGAGAGCTGGATGTTCACATAATGTGTCTGAAGTAGGATAATTTGAACCTGGTCATTTGTGCCTTGAGTTTGGTTGATTTGTTCAATGATCCATTGGTTTGTTTTCCTGTCTGTCCACAGTATTCTCAGGTGTCTTCTCCAACACCAAAGTTCCTATCCTGCTTCCTCAAAGTCCAACTTCCCTTCTATACAGGGAATACCATGGCTTGCACAATTCTGATCTTTGTAGGTATAGAGACATCACAGCATTTGAATATCTTTTCCAGGGCCTTCGTGGCTGCTCTACCAAGTGCTAGTCTGCAGCTATTTCTTGACTGCTTGTTCTTTTACTGCTGATGGTTGATCCTAAAAGGCAGAAGTTATTTACCACTTTGATATCTTCACTGTCAGTTCTCAGGCTGGTTGTTCTACCTGTTGTCATTAGTTTGCTCTTCTTTATATTTAATTTTAGTCCCATTTTTTCACTATGCTCCTTGATGTTTTTCACTAGAACTTGCAGATCCTTTGCATTTTCGGCTATCAGGGTAGCGTCATCAGCATAGCACAGGTTATTGATGTTTCTTCCCCCAGTTTTAAAACCATGCTCACCTTCTTCCAATCCAGCTTCCCTTAATATATATTCAGCATAAAGGTTGAATAAATAAGGGGAGAACACACAGTCTTGTCGCACTCCTTTGCCAACCTGGAGCCAGTCTGTTTTGCCATGTTCTGTCCATACTGTGGCTTCCTGACCTGTATATAAGTTTCTCATGAAGACAATGAGATGTTCTGGGATTCCCATTTTTCTGAGCACATTCCACAGCTTGATGGGATCGACACAATCAAAGGCCTATCTCTCTATCTCTATCTCTATCTCTATCTCTATCTCTCTATCTCTCTATCTATCTATCTATCTATCTATCTATCTATCTATCTATCTATATCATCGCAAACTGTCTCCTATCTGTATCAGAAGACATCCTCCCTGAAACGCAAATGGCTTCCACCCTTCCAGGGGAACAGTGGATATGATCTTCACTGCACGACAGCTTCAAGAAAAATGCAAGGAGCAAAACCGCCCTCTGTACATGGCGTTTATTGATCTGACTAAAGCTTTTGATACTGTAAACCGTACTGCTCTCTGATAGTATGCATACTCCGTTAAGTCTCCTCTTTTTTTTTGGTATTGGAATGTAAACTGACCTCTTCTAATCGGCTGGTCACTGTGTCATTCTCCAAATTTGCTGTCATAGCTTGCTTAGAAGCTTTACTGATTCTTCTGTTGCTCACCATATTTCAATGGGTATTCCATCAGTTCCTGTAGCCTTCCAACTAGGTAATGACTGAAGTGCTGATCTAACTTCATCTTCTAGTACTAGAGATTCTTGTAAGTAAGGAATATCTTCTAAGGTACAGTATCTTGGATGTTGAGATCTCTACTGTACAGTGTTTCAGTATACTCCTTCCATCTTAGTTTGATCTCCTTTTTACTATCTGTCCTTTGGCGTCCTTTAGCAGACCAATTTGAGGTTAGAATCTCCATCTGAGTTCAGAGCTCTTTTGGAAGAATTTCCTTGTTTTTTGCATGTCTGTTTCCATCTTCAATGTCTTTACAGATGTTGTTGTAATACTACTACTTGTATCTTCTGACAGGAGCCCCCAAACTCTTCAGCTCATCGACTGCTTCGTGAAGTTTCAGATTGTTCATCAACCCCCAAACATTTATTATATGAAAATAATTTAATAAATACTATTTTAATAGTAATAACAACAACAATAATGGATAGTCCCATTGACCTTTGGGGGTCAATATTGACCATTTTGGGAACCCTATTCTAACAGCGGGCGTGGTGGCTCAGCAGGTAAGACGCCAGGCTTGTCGATCGGAAGATTGCAAGTTTGGAGGTTCGAATCCCTAGCCCTGCGTGCGGAGTGAGCTCCCGCACTAGCTCCAGCTCTTGCCAACCTAGCAATTCGAAAGCATGCAAATGCAAGTAGATTAATAGGTACCACTTCGGTGGGTAGGTAACAGCGTTCCGCGCGTGTCATGCGGCCGCATGACCGTGGAAGCGTCTTCGGACAACGCTGGCTCTTCGGCTAACAAACGGAGATGAGCACCGGCCCCTAGAGTCAGACACGACTGCACAAATGTGCAGGGGGGGGGGGGAACCTTTACCTTAACATATGTTAGTGCCACCTAGGGGCAATTTATTGCAATAAACCAGTTGATGTTTTGCCTAATTTTGAAAAGGCGTAATACTTGTGACAAACTGTTATTTTCCTGATCAGACATCTGTATTCCTCTTTCATAACCTCCTTGGCCTAAGAGGTCAACTTGTAGCACAGCTATGGCATTTGTAGTTATTGGCTGGGACAGTGCTGTGGAACCTTTAAATTATATACATCAGGTAAGTGATATAATGACCCCAGAACTTCAGCTTGTTAAGGTATTCTGCATATACTTCTACATTGTTCAGGGTCAAGATAACCAAAGTCTGTATTCTACTATGTAAGCATTTAATGGACTTGCTCTTTTTCACGATTTATTCCACTACTACTATGGAAAACAATGAGAAGCAAGGTCTTGACTCATGAAGCCCTAATTCCACAGGAATCTTACTTAGCCTTCCCTATGCTATGTCTGCATATTTGCAAGTTCATCTTTAGAATTTCAAGGGGTAGAAGCTTGCTGACGGATAAATATTCTTTGATTACTATTATTGACTGAATCTATATACTGCATTTTATCTAAAAATAAAAGTGGGTTAGTAAATTAGAGAATGCTATAAGGTAAGAATCAATAATACAAACTGTATTTATCATTCAGCAGCTAAACACTACTAGCATGTCTCAAAGGCTTATGAGAAGAGGTACATCTTGAGCAATTGAAAAAATTGCAGTATACTGAAGATGCCGAGTGCACTTTCAAAGGCAGGAAGATCCCGAGCAAGAGCCTCTCACCTGACCTTGGCTTGGGTCACAACCATCTCAGGCATGATGCATCAGGGGCATCCCCCCCGCAAGATATTTAAAAAGTGGACTGGTGTATGTATCAGCAGAGATGTTCCAGAATACAGTAGTGACCCAAGCTGTTTAGAGCCTTATAACTTAGTAACCAAGCCTTGAAGTGGATTTGGATGTGAACAGGCAGCCAGTGGAGGTATCACAGAATGGGTGAAATGGGATTCCAGCCTTGTATGTTATCAGTAACTGATAGGACTGTGAAAATGCTTTTGACTGAGATGCATTGCTACATGTATGTATAAAGCTCCTCTTTTCTAATAAATAAAGCAGCCATGTCTTTTTCCAGGCTATTTTCAGGCTCACTGGGAAAAAAGCAAAGCAGCTATTCATGCACATGTATGTGGAGGCAACCAGGAGCATTTCATGAAGCAACAATAGAGTCCCCTATTCGGGGAGATGGGCGGGGATAAATTTAAATAATAAATAAATAAAATTCTGTAAGCATGGGAAAAGATGCAGCTGCTTCATTTCTTCAAAGAGATGTGCTTTGTATGCACTTCTGCTAATTGTGAAGCACCAGTTCTGAAATATTTGCACAGGCAGTGTTAGTGTTCTGGTCAGCAAAAGCTTTCACTTCACAGGCAGCCCCTCGTACAACACATTACAGTAATCTAGATGTGAGGTTATTAAGGCAGGGACCACTGTTTTCAGCTAATGTGCACATTTATGGCTAATTTTAACAGAAAGCTATTTTTTTCCACCACGCATTAAGAGCACTTAGCATCATCTCCTGCCCCCAGCTGCAATATCTATATTTGCAAGAGCAGAATTGCTCTATATAATAATTAAAAATTTTATAACCTCAAATAAATAGCTAACTAATCATTGACATGTGTTTTTATCTGATGAAGTTGGTCAAACATTAGTACTTTTGTGTGTTTTAATTATATTGTTTTTCTGTTTATTAGCTATCTCGAGTGCCATCTATTGGTAAAAAGATGGAACACAAATAAATAAATAATCACAGTGGGGGTGGCTAGCCCAATGTTGTCTTATAAACAAAATTAAAAAGGAAAGAGAGACACAGAAAAAGCCAAAAAATGGGGGGAAAGTTTTGCATCTGGAAATGTAAGAAAGTAATGAAGGGTATCTAAAATCTCATTTCTCAACAAAGACCCCTTCAAAGTCCTGCTGTGCTGCCTCATCGTGGTGGTGGTGGTGGTGTGTGTTCCTGGGAGGGATGAGTGAAGAATATTGGGAGTGTGTGCCAAGAGTATATATTCCCAGCAGGGTCACCCAAGGTGTGAAGGTCATCCCAGTTGCCCAGCTAAAGCAAGCAGGCACCTATATTGGGCAGCAGTGATATAGGAAGATGCCAGAGGCAGTTGATCACTTTAGTGACAATGGCAAAGGCATTAATTCATACTGCACAGGAGAAAGCAATGGTAAACCACTCCTGTATTTTTACCAAGAAAACCACATGGATAGAAAATATAAAATGATTGACAATATAGTGCCAGATGATGGGTCACTCAGGTCAGATGGCATTCAACATGCTCCTGAGGAAGAGCTGAAGATTTTTCAGAGTACTAAGAGTTTTTATGATGTGGCTAAATTAAAGCCCCTAGGATTTCTAGTCCTAGTTGCTGATTTTCAGAAAGAAAACCTGGAGCTGCAAAGATAATTAGAGTAGGAATATGGAATGTAAGAAGATGTACACAGGAAAGCGCAACACAGTGAAAGAGAAAATGAAACAATTACAAATTGACATCTTAGGCATCAGTGAATTGAGATGGACTGAGATCAGATACTTTCAGTCAGAAGATCACACTGTTTATTACTCAGGACATGAAAAACGAAGGAACGGTGTTGCTTTTATAGTTAGGAAGGGTATAGCAAGAACAGTACTTGGCTATAATGCAATCAATGACCAAATAATATTGTTTAGATTTTGTGGACAACCTTTAATATGACAATCATTCAAGTTTATGCTCCAACCACTGATGCAGAAGAAGAAGAGGTTGAGGAGTTTTATGATCAAGTTCAATTTGAAATCGACAGAACATGCAAGCAAGACGTGCTGCTTGTGATTGGAGACTGGAATGCCAAAGTTGGAAACATTAAAGAGGAAACTGTAGTTGGATTGTATGGCTTAGGAAACCAAAATGAAGCAGGAGACCGACTTATCAATTTCTGCCACTCCAATGATTTCTTCATAGCTAACACTGTATTCAAACAACCAAAACAATGCCTCTATACATGGACCACCAGATAAAGTACATAGAAATCAAATTGACCATATTACACCCACTCCTTGTTTAGTGACCGAGTTCTGTTCCAACAACCAGATTGTTAAGCGAAATGGTTGCTAAGTGAACTCATGACACAGAGAGAGAGAGAGAGAGAGAGAGATGCTGTAAAGATCACTGGTTGCTGCCATCTCATTCAAATAAAGTTCTCTTGTACAGCTATGCCAGTGTTACTCTCACTCCGGTGTGCGTAGTTGTCAGACGCATGAAATTTTGTTCTAAATGTGCACGTTATCCGGAAAATATTTTTTTTATTACTGTTTATTACTGTTGTATTTGTGGATGGTTGCTAACCGGGGTAGTCACTAAATGTGGAGTGGTGTATTGCTAAAAGGAGGTGGAGGAACTCAATTATACCATCAAAGACATGGCCAGGTGCTGATGACTGTGGAATAGATCATGAACTGCTCATGTGCAAGTTCCAAGTTAAGCTAAAGAAGAAGAAAGTCAGGTTCCACAATATGATCTTGAACATATACCCACCATTTTCAAGGAGAACATCAGGAATTGCTTTGAAGTACTGAACTTCATTGATAGAGAACCAGAGGAATTATGGAATGAACTTAAAGACGTTAAAGATGAATGTGAAAAGAGACTGCCAAAAATGAAGAAAGAGAAGAAAGCAAACGATGTCAGAACAAACTGTGGAAATTGCCAGGAAGAGAAGGGGAGAGGAGAGGAGAGAAGAATCTTAGAAAGGAACTTAACAAAGAATTTCAGAGAGCTGTTAGAATAGGTAAAGGTAAAGGTACCCCCCGCACATTTGTGCAGTCGTGTCCGACTCTAGGGGCCGGTGTTCATCTCCGTTTGTTAGCCGAAGAGCCAGCGTTGTCCGAAGACGCTTCCACGGTCATGTGGCCGCATGACACGCGCGGAACGCTGTTACCTACCCACCGAAGTGGTACCTATTTATCTACTTGCATTTGCATGGTTTCGAATTGCAAGGTTGGCAAGAGCTGGGGTTAAGCCTTAATTAATTCTTCAGGACCTCATTATGTTGGGCCTTGAGTTATACTGATGGGATGTATTTAAGCCCTCAGTATTTGTCCTGACTTCGAGTGAAGGAAAACACGCTGAGACTTGGTGTACAGGCTCTAGTGTTTTATTGTTCTACTCTGCTAGACAGAATCCAGCTAAACTAAAATGAACTAGTAATGCTCAGCGAAAGGTCTCCAGAAATCAGGGCGGGGCCACCCTCAGCCTCTTATGATGAAAGCAAAGCGATTCAGTGCTGCGCGTGCGTTTATCCCCCTGGAGGGAGCCCCCTCCTTCTTCACCAGTTATCTCCCTGGCAGTATTTAAACCCTCAGTAGAGAGAAGAAATGTTAGGAAATGATAACTTTCAGTGGGTGAACAATAGACATGTGTAAAGTATTTTGAAATGCATCACTTTGAGTTCAGAATGCTCCATTTCAAATGTGAAACAACTATTTTGGGTGCAAAACAGCCTGTTTCCATTAGTTTTCAAAACCACTTGATCAATAACTTCCAAAATGGTTAAAATAGCTTATCTTACATTCAAATGGCTTGCATTAAAACTAGTATTTCATACTCAAAACTGCATTTCAAATTCAGAATGGATTGAATTCTGAATGTTTCATACATCTAGTGAGCAACGTAGGTACTGAACACTCTCCAGAAATGTCTTTTTTCTGATGCGGTTTGCTTAGACCAGGGGTCGGCAAACTTTTTATGCCGGGAGCCATTTTGACATGCTCGTGCACATTTTGAAATGCTAGAGAGCCAGGGGGCGGGGTTTGCGGGCGGGGGCCAATCACGTGGAAGGGGGCGGGGTTTGCGGGCGGGGGCCATTCGCATGGAAGGGGGCGAGGTTTGCAGGCGGGGGCCAATCACGTGGAAGGGGGCGGGGTTTGCGGGCGGGAGAGGGCGTCCACCCGGCCCAGCTGCCCGGGGAGATCAGCTCCGGCGGGATCTGTGGCGAAGAGCGGCCGTGGGGGGGGGGGGGGCGACGACAAACGACACGCTTCAGGCTTTCAGCGCTGGAAGGAGGCCGCCTTCCAGCGCTGAAAGCCTGAAGCGCGCCGCTTGTCGTCGCCGCCTGCCCCCCCCCCCACGGCCGCTCTTCGCCCGCACGAGTTGAACAAAGAAGACGATGGAGGGTGGGAAACGAGGCCTGCCCGCTTACCTGCCTGCTTGCCTCCCTCCGCGAGGCCCCCCGCTGCCTTCCCAGGGTCCAAGCCGGATCGGGGGCCTCGCGGAGAGAAGCAGGCAGGCAGGTAAGCGGGCAGCCCTGGCCTCCGCCGCTGGGCCCGCCCCCCTCGGCTGCTTCCGCCCGCCCGCGTTGAGCGAAGATGATGATGGGGGCGGGAAACGAGGCCTGCCCGCTTATCTGCCTGCTTGCCTCTCTCCGCGCAGGGGCTGCTGCGGCTGGAGATGGCGCTGCCTCCCTGCCGCGCCGGGCCTCGCTCAGTGCGAGAGCCAGGGGGCGGGGTTTGCGGGCGGGGGCCTATCACGTGGAAGGGGCGGGGGTGAGTTCAGCTGCGGAAGAGCCACACTCAAGGGGCCAAAGAGCCGCATCTGGCTCGCGAGCCGCCATTTCCGACCCTTGGCTTAGACTGTGGATTTTGAGATGGATGGTTTATCCCAGGGCACCCGTATGTGCTAATTATTATATTTCTACTATTGTACTTCTACCATGCATATAGAGAAAAGTATAGGGCAGCTGATAAATAATTAAATGTACTGTAACTGAAAGTTAAAAATTAATCCAATCCTATGGTCCATTTTATAACCAAAAATGTAGTTCCTTCCAAGGAACATGGTGCAAAAACTACTTTTTTAAAAAAATAATGGTCTGCCTTTTACTGTAAAGTTTCCAGAGATAACAACCTACAGTTAATGATGAATTTCTCATCTTTGATATTCTTCGAAATTTCCCAACAGTTTTGCCAATATCAGACAAAGAACATTCTCTTTCAGAGTACCTTTGATATGTTTGAGCCAGACATCAGAGAAATCCAATGTAAAACAAGGCAGTTTCAGAATATATGTGCTACATTCAGTGGGAAAAAATATTTTCATAATTCTATATAAGAAATGGAAGCTACAGAGTCACTCAGAATTCTGTAACTTATCTGTTCAGATTGGAATCATGTATACCTACTGTATAAGCAATTCCTAGGGGCAACAAATTCATTTTCCTTTAGAGACCAGAATATCAAAGGTCCTCCTCACTTGGAACAGCTCAGCTGGACAATATTTCATGGCTTATCCTTGCTGTTGTTACTTCCAGAAACAGCTCTAACATGAACTTTAACATGTGTTCAGTCAAGTTAAGCTTTCTTTCACCAGTGTCTGAGATATCAGCCTTGCCCATTCATCCACTGAGCTGACTGAAATCTGAGTAGCTACAGCAGCTACATTTGCCAGGAGAACATCTGGGAGCAATGGTGTTGCTACTTTCTAATTGATTGCCTGTTCAGACATTGACCAAAGCTTCAAGCAAGGCTACTTGTGATCTGTTTTCATTTCTCAATCTCTGGGGTTGGACCATTCTAACAGAACCCCCTCAGAACAAGCTTTCCATCCCTGAAGGTTTTACTAGGGCCAGTTGGTAGGCAGAGGCTCCACATATGTGTGTAAGCATAAAAACATGCACACCCATGTGCAGTTGCATGTCCATAGCCTGGCAGTTAGTCAATAGGTGAACTGTAAAGACAGCAGCAGCTACTGTATGCAGGCAGCCAGCTTACATAAACCCTACGTATAAGGTAGCAGCACTGATAAATCTCAGTGAACACAACCAGTTCATCCTTCAAAGGATCACATTTCTCCTGCCCACTACAACTCATCACGTTGTGATTGTGATCTCAAATGATGTTATTCATTTGAGAGAGATACAGGATTATTATGGAAGCCAGCCAAACCTATAAGCTCAGGCAAAGAGATGCCTTTGCAGCCCACCAATCCTTTTCTTCCTATCTCTTGAGAGTCTACGTACATACAGTCCACCCCTCAATTATATAATCCAGATCAATTCAGATTGCAGTAGAATGTGAATGCAATAACTAAATAAAACTCCAATACTGCCTCACAGCCCATTGGGATTAATCAAGAATCCTAGTGAACACAAATAAAGTTCATCCCGTCTCCCTGATCAGTCTAGATCCTTGCAATAAAAGCTAGGTTATACTGGTAATTCAGCATTATATCTTCCATGGTTATTATTTTCTCATTTACCAACACAGCATTCAACAGCCATATATTAAGATTCAGTATATCTTAAATCAGTATGTTAACGCAGTAAAAAATAGTATATTCATTAATTAAAGAAAAAAATTATCTATAATTATCCAGAAATTTCTAGGAATTATGGATACCATTCATGTGCAAATGACTTCATTTTGGCAGATTTTACGAATGGCAAAGTGGTAATTGCATTAAGAATTTGTTTTAGGAGTTGAAAAGGTGAATACCATGATGATGTTGTTAATCTAAAGTACCTCACATTTTAGCACTGTAATTATTTAAACTTGATGACTCAGTTTGGCTTTGTGTTTGAATTTCCACATAATTGGCCCATATTAAAGAAGCTGCTATTGATTTGAACTTGCACAGATACCATTTTTAGGGCAACAGATGTTCTGGGGGAATAGAACCAATTACTTAAACACAATCCAAGCAACCTGATGATCTCTCCCATAAGATGGTGAATACCCTCCTGGGCAGAAGGGACATAGTTCTATAAATTAATAAGCAAGCAAGCAAGCATAAGAACCAAGGTGGAGACCCAGGGATCTCACAGCACAAATGCCACAGGTTCTCAAAACTACCTCTGGTACCTCCATACAATAGGAACAAAACTACCCCATAGTGGAACCATGCTTCCAATTCACAACTCATAGCTGACTCAGGAGAACACTGCAGTCAGTTGTATCAGAAACAATCAATACACCAGTTTATCCAAGAAAAATCTTACATCAGGGGAGTTTCCATGCCAAAACTAGACCAGAAACTCTACAGAAATGTGTCTAGAAAATATGGGTTTATTCCAGAAACCACAGAGTTGTACACATGCTCTAACGTTTTTGCCACTCTTCAGCAATACAGTAATCACAGAGTTTTTAAAAGGTGCTGTTTTAAAAAGGAAAGGTTGTACCACTCCTTCCTTCAAGAAGGGCTTGCATCTTCTCTGAAGTCCCAAATCTATTATTCTTCCTTTTAATAATTTCATCCCATCTTCTGCTTTCACAGCAGGTGGTGTGTATGCAGACACATCAAATATTAAACTCACCTTGCAGATTCTGTTCTTTCTTTTGCATCATTAAATGGTTGTTGTAGCCCAAGATATAGTAGCAGGGAGTAAAGCCAACCTTCATACATCTTTATATGATCTTGGGTCTTCTATATGAAAGTGATAAAAGTGGCTTGTTGTTCGTCTCTCCTAGGTTACAGAGGAGCAAAGGGACCAGGATTTGTCATTAAGCTGCAGGTTGCCACACACATTCAGATTCATCGGGGACTGTTACTGGCTATCTGCCAAACACATACCTTAATTAAAGAGGAATCAATATCCATTGATGGGTTTAAAATAGTTATAATGCATTCTTCCTGTAGACAGTAGCTTACACTTGGTGTTTTAGGGGTCAGCCAAAAAAAATTAAAGCTTCAAATTTTAAGGCAATGTTTGCAGGCTTGATTAACTGATCTTTTAAATAAAAAGTTAGAACTTCCTAATGTTATTTTCAGCAAAGAAAATTAAATGGTATATGTTGATTTTCTGCCTTTGCCCAGAGAAATGATTAAACAGGAATTTTAGTGTGAAGACTTGCTATGTTCCAGATGGCATAGATTAGCTGATCTTGCCTGATATTGGAAACAAAGCAACTGCATTGTTCCATTTACCAAGATCTGAGTTCAACTCAGTGTCTTCAGCTTTATCTGTGTTTCAGTATGCTGTCTATGAATTTGTTTCATTTTTTAAAAACTTCCCTGCAGTTCACTATTTTTCTCAAGACAATGGAGAGAGAGCTCTTAAACAACAGCATACAGTAATGTGGAATATTAATTTAGTGAACTTCCTTGACAAATGCTTTTTAAAATTAGAATCATAATTCTAAGGCACCACTGTTGCCTTCTACCTTCTACAGTGCAGCCTTTTGCCAAGGATTAACACATTGGAAGAAAAAATGCAACATCCAGAAATACAGAG
Source organism: Charina bottae (assembly GCA_023362775.1). Classification (NCBI taxonomy): domain Eukaryota; kingdom Metazoa; phylum Chordata; class Lepidosauria; order Squamata; family Charinaidae; genus Charina; species Charina bottae. The sequence goes on along the minus strand of JALMGJ010000006.1, from coordinate 34,837,181 downwards.
TTCAGTGGGGTCAATAAGAATGTAACACATTTTTGTCACCTTTTGGTGGATCCTAATAACGTTTTTTTTTTAATTCGATCAATTGTGTCTGATTCTTGGAGACTGCCTGGACAAGTCCCTGCAGTGTTCTTGGCAAGGTTTTTCAGAAGAGGTTTGTCATTGCCTCCTTCCTAGGGCTAAGAGAAAGTAACTGGCCCAAGGTCATCCAGCTGGCTTTGTGCCTAAGGCAGGAGTAGAACTCACAGTCTTCCAGTTTCTAGCCTGATGCCTTAACCACTACACCAAACTGGCTCTCATAATAAAGGTATTATCCCACTGTATATTTTGGATTTTTCTTCCATAGATCAACATTATGATTTCATTTTATATACACTGAAAGATGCAGATGTATACGCAATGGCTCTGCAAGGGCAACATTTGTGGCAAATGTTCCTGTCTGACCAATTTCAGGGCTTTGATCTACAATGATGTTATGCGGCTTACAAATATTGATCTAATTAGTAACTGAACATGAAATGCTTTAGGAGTTCACTAATTGACTCAGCATGAATGAACTATTCTTGTAAACAATACTCAACCCTGAAACCACTACACATTCCAACAATTTTTTATGCTGCTTATTATTTATTTGTATTAATTTACATTGAATTTGTAACTGCGTGTCGCTGTGGGGCATCGCTAATGCATGTGGCTGGAGCCGAAAGTGGGCAGGACCTGTGATCGCAGTAGGGGTGGCCTAGCCGTTCTCCGCACGTAAGAAGCCTCACACGTATAACCTGTCATCCATTCATATACACGAGTGCGTACATATCTGTAAACACCCATCAATGTAAAAGCGCATGTGATTATCCTATGGATAAAGATACGTACAAGCACACATGCGGCGGAGAGAATGGCCAGCCCCTTTCCACGCCTGCAAGGGCCGTAAGAATCTTGACTTACAGCACCTATCCCTCTCCGGTCTTGAGAATCCGCCCTAAGGTTTCGTAAGGACCCGGGTCAGCCAAGCTGCCCTGGGAGCGTTTAGCACGAGAAACCGCCGCGAATCCTTCGCAGCCGCTCGCCAGGCCCGGACGTGTTGCCAGCCCGGTTTCCAGGAATCACATGAGCAGCTCTTGTCGCCCTAATTGGTTCCTCCGCGGGCCGACGCCTTCGGCAGATCGCAGCCTCGTCCCCGCGGAGGAGTTACGGCTGCCGAGCAAGGAAAGCGGGGTGGACCTGCAATGGCTGCCACCGAGACCGCCGGGAGTCCGCCGCGCATTCTCTGCCTCTTTGACGTGGACGGGACCCTCACCCCGCCTCGACAGGTAACTGGATCGGGAACTCTCTCCGCCATCCCTCCCCCTTTCGCGCTCGTCCTCGGCTTGTCCTTGAGCACCTTGCAGAATGAATGGGGACCGGGGGATCCTGGGAGCCTGGGCAGTGGGGTGGGACCCTGAAGCGTACCGCACAGCAGCGGCGCTACCTGGATCGGAGCCCGAACCCAGGGCGCCCAAGGCGAGTCCAGCGGGAAAAAAGTGACGCTTCTCCTCGCCTTCTCTTCTTCCTCTTTCCCGCCCTTTGAAGCTGTAATGCGAGGCAATTGCGAGATGCGCTGCTGGAGTTCACTGCTGTCACGTAGGCAGGGAAGCTGCGGGGCTGCCCGGGATGGGCTTTTCAAAACATTTCCATTCGGCGCCAGTTATATAAGAATTGTGAGGAGGGCAAGCGGCTCAGATTGGGGAGGCTAAATCCGGAATGTTTTGCTCAGGAGTAAGTCCCGCCGTTTTCAATTGAAGCAGACTCAAGCTCCCATTGAGCATAGGGGGGCTTACCACTGGATTGGCTTATATAGAAGAGATAGCGCCGTTGTCTCCCCAAAATGACCAGCAAAATGTATCCAGAAGTGCCCGTACCAAACCAATGTGAGCTGGGAACAATATGACTTAGGATGTAGTGCAAGTGCAACACATTTGGAGGGTACTAGAATGGGGCTGACCATTTAATACACATCCATCCTAAGTACTGCATGCATGGAGACTTTCAAACATTATACCAAAATTGGTTACAGGTACTGCTAGCTCTGCAATACAGCTGAATGGATTAAAATTCTAATCATAATTTATAGCCATTATGGCTCCATTCTAGACTTGTGTTCCATTAACTAGCAGCCGGACTATTGAGTTCCAAAAAAGTCTGCATTGTATGAAAGCTTAATTCCTTTTGTCTGTCTTGAAGTATTGCAAACACCATTCCTCTGGTGACTTTTTTCCCCGAATGTATTATGATTAGAATTTTAATCCATTCAGCTGTATTGCAGAGCTAGCGGTACCTGTTACCAATTTTGGTGTAATGTTTGAAAGTTGGAAGGGGCCATTTAGATATCCAGCCCTGCTCAATGCATGATTCCTTCCTCATTCCATTTCTTTGCCTCTGAATTTGCTGGATTGTGACATCCTGATTAAAACACAAAGAAGGTCCTATAATATTTGCTTTGCAATTACTGTTTTCATTCAGATATCAGGTTATTTATTTTTAATTTTTATCCCGCCTTTATTATTTTTATAAATAACTCAAGGCGGCGAACATACCTAATAGGAGAGTGACTGGCCCAAGGTCACCCAGCCGGCTTTCATGCCTAAGGCGGGACTAGAACTCACAGCCTCTTGGTTTCTAGCCCATTGCTTTAACCACTAGACCAAACTGGCTCTTTATTTATATTTATTTAAATTTATTTATTTATTTATAGTGGAACAATGTAGGGCGTATCTAGATCAGAGTGGGCTTTGCATTTGTCACTGGAGATTTGTTTTTCTAACCCTAAGGACTATTTAGATTTGTTTATTTGCATGTCCTAACTCCTCCATCCACTTTCTTACAGTGAACTTAAATCTGTTTCTCTTACCACAACTTAAACCATGCAGGAAAGCAGTGGATGTTTAATGTATTATTAAGGATTATTTACCTAATTATGGATAATTCTCTAGCCAGATGCCTTGCTCATTGCCCATATAGTTATATAAACTTTGAGTTAAAGTTAGGTACAAGGTTGGATCCCAAACCTGGTGAATAATAAGGGGCTTACAGTTAGAACTTAGGAAACTGTGTGAGTCAAGCAATTGATCCATTTGCCTATGGGGGATTTCAACATCTCCAGTATTTTGAGCACAAGTCATTCCAAGCCCTAACCAGAGATATAGCATGTGGACTTTATTAATGAACTGGGGCCTTTTGCCCTACTTTCAGTTACTTTGCTCAACCTTCCTAAGGTAAAGGTTCCCCCCGCACAGTTGTGCAGTCGTGTCCGACTCTAGGGGCCGGTGCTCATCTCCGTTTGTTAGCCGAAGAGCCAGCGTTGTCCGAAGACGCTTCCACGGTCATGTGGCCGCATGACGCACGCGGAACGCTGTTACCTACCCACCAAAGTGGTACCTATTAATCTACTTGCATTTGCATGCTTTCGAATTTCGCTGAGCCACCACGCCCCCTATAACCTTCCTACTCTCCAGTTAACTTCCACAGTTCTAAAGCTTAGGAGCAAATTTTTAAAAAGTGTATCTTGGCTTGTTGTACCTCACATGGCAGACGCACAAGGGGATGTAATGGGCAGTAAGACTAGCCTTGAGGAACAGGAGGAAGAGCCGCAATCAAGATAATGGTCAGCCATTTGAGTCCAAGGCAGAAAGCGTCTCAGGCTTGACCCTACCTAGTTCTCCCTTATGGGAGGGAGGGTGGAGGCACATTCAAACTTGCAAGATTCTGTTACTGTAATCTTACAATAAAATTAGTATTAGCATTCATAACTTTGGTTTCCTAGCCTGGTCTACCTTGAAGCGCTGATGGGGGTGGGGGTGGGATTCTTTTGTGCCTTAAAATTCAAGAGGTCACCTTCAAGGGGGAGTCAATTCCAGAGTGTAGGAGCAAAATGGGGGAAAAGCTGTGGAAACATTTTGTCGCATTCAGTCTATATGTAATTTTCCAGTTCAGATCAAGCTCTGAAAAACAAAACACTTGGACAATTAAAGCAGTATCTGGCTCTTTATCAAGGTGATCAGTATATCACTACCACCGTCCCAACCATCATTTAGAAAGAAAATGTCCTCACCACTAACCTGTTTTTCCCCAAACCCTCTAAAGTCCGAAAAGCAGCAATCATTGTCCTGAAGCAACAAAAGTCATGACAGAATAGTAAATGAGACCTATGTAAGACAGCAATGTCTGGTGCTGTTTATAAAAGAAAGATCAAGTAGTTCTGATTGGATTGAGAATGAGTTAGAAGAGATACGGCCAGAAGGGGGAATTGGCCATACATTTCCAATCTCCCTTCCCTGGACTGTCCAAACCTCTTACATTTTATTGATCTCCCAGCATTGCTATATAAGGGTTTTCTAGTGGTTTGGTTTGGTTTGGTTTGGTTTTTTGCCTACTGATTACAATTTATCTGGTGATTTTAAACATCCATTGCCCTGGCTTATTCCACCATGATGAAGTGGTTAAATTTTAAGACACACACGGGATTCAGAGTTTTGTGCATGTGTCTGCTGCTATCCATAGCTTTTCCATAAGAGTGCGTTCTTCTTTGTTTCCTTCAGAAAATTGAGCCTGAAGTAGCAGCATTTCTTCAAGAGCTGCGTAAACGAGTGAAGATTGGGGTGGTTGGAGGTTCAGACTATTCCAAAATAGCAGAACAGCTTGGAGAAGGGGATGAAGGTAAATAATGCATACTTATTTTATCTCACTTAATTTTTATATTACAGTATTTTTTATTATTGATTGGACACTGATGGAGTTGCTGCATATTAGTGTCAAATCATGTTAGTGAACCATAATTCAAACAAAATGGAAACTTGTGATGAGTTCTCCTGTGACAAGGCTGCTATAAGTATCCCTCTGGACAAGTTATTACTTTTAATTGCATTTAAAGACTCTGTAAGAGTCTCAGCCAAGAGACTGGCCATTCCTCCCTATTCAAATGCTTGAAAGTCTCAGAACAAAGCAGGAAAATCAGTTGAGTTTTAAGGCTATCTGGGACAGGAGCGGCCTTGCAAGATATATTCCTATACTCTTTCCCAGAACTTATGCGGCAAGCTCTAAGCTTAAATGTCCAGTTGTGCATACATAACCAGAAAACTCAGGAGAGCAAATCAGGCACAGAAACACTCCAGGACGCAGGGATTTAAGAAACAACAGAGACTTGCAATGTGGACCCTTATGGGCAAAGTATCTTTCAGAACAGAGAAAGAAATCACAAGTTTTATTTCTGTAACAACCTGTAGCCTGCAGCAATCAGAGTAAGGTTGGAAAATGTTAACGTTCCATGCTTACATAAATTTGCATGAAAGGGGTATATTGCTTTCCAGTCCATGTTTCCATACAGTTCATTAAGTTAGTGGAATTTCACCAAATGTTTTCAATGTAAGCTACATCCAGTGCAAGAAAAAAATGGAATAGCAGGTAGTCCTTGAGTTAAGACCATTTGTACAGTGACCGTTCAAATTTATGACGGCACTGAACGAAGGGACTTACGACTGGTCCTCGAAGTCCCGGCCGTTGCAGCGCTCCCAGTCACATGAACAAAATTTGAGCGCTTGGCATACAGCTCACACTTACCTGGTTGCAGCATCCCATGGTCACGTGATTGCCATTTGTGACCTTCCCTGCTGGCTTCCCACAAGCAAAGTCAATGGGGAAGCCAGCAGGGAAGATTGCAAGTCACTCAGGTAAGTCTCCCCCACCTTCAGCCTTTCTTCACTCATACGCACCATGCCCTCCTTCCTCCCCTTCGCTCACATGCACATCGTGCCCTCTTTCCCTGGCCTCCCTGCACCCCACATTCTCTTTCCCCAGCCTCCCTGTGCTCACATGCACCCCTCATGCTCACGCTGCACTGCAGCACCCCCTCCCCCAACTCTTGCATGGCCTGCGTTGGGCCTCCCCCACCCCCCTGTGGCACCCCCACACTCTTTACCTGGGACTCTCTCTGCTTCCCACTTAACATCCCACATGTCGGGTTAGGACAACAGCCAGGACTGCCTGGATTGCCGTTGCTAAGCAATGTGGTCACGTGACATTGTGCTTTACAACTGCATCGCTTAGCAAAGGCAATTCCAGTCCCAATTGCAGTCATAACTCGACTGTCTGTAGTTATTCTGTATCCTATGTTCCACTTAGCCACCATATTCTCAGGAACAAATACTGTACAGTACAATATCAAATTCTGAATCCTTTGTTCCAAGGAAAGGTGAGAACTAACAATTTAAAGGGATATACTGCTGTCTGCCAGTTTAGGACTCCTAAAATTATTAATGAGCATCACCGTTTGCACAGCTTTTTAAGAGAAGCAGTGCAAACAGAATTTAGCTAATTCATCCCTCTTGGCCTCTAGCCACCTGAGTGATGAAAAGAGTTGCATTAATTTTTGACTCATTTCTCTTCCATTGCTTTTTTTCCTCAATGTCTCCACTCTCCCAACAACCATTTCCAACAGTCATCAACACGTTTGATTACGTCTTTGCAGAAAATGGCACTGTGCAGTACAAGAATGGGCAACTAGTCTCCAAGCAGGTAGGGCCAGCCTCTTTGTATTTGTCCATCAATATTACAAAAATTCTCCTGACATTCGTTTGCACACTAAATCACTCATGGGGAGGTGGTTATATCCAAAGCCTTTTCAACTCATCTGGCTTCACAGGAATCTGGAAAAAAGAATAACCCTATAAAGACGATGGATAATTTTGTTGCCAAACTACTATTTCCACCAGCCCTCACCGTTGCTTATGCTGACTTAGTTTGCTAGGAATTGAAACTCAGTTATCTCTGGATGACCACTGGTTGCATGCCCCTTTAATAAACCTCAAAGGGGGAAAGCAAAATCTCAGTGAGTGATGCTTGAAAAATATTATTTCATAGTGTAATATACCGAATACATGTCTGAACATTATGGCTTTTTTTCAGGGTCTTTCTGACACAAAAGATGACATAACGGGCACATTAAAATTACATTTAAATATAAGGCAACATTTCCTGATCTGACATCCTCCGAATGTGTTGTAACTCTCAGAAATGGCTGGGATTCCTGAAAATTACAGGAATGCATCTGAATTACCCTAATGAATTTGGAGGACACCAAGTCAAAGGAGGCTGTTTTAAGATTATAATTTTCCTTCCAATCCTCTTCATACAGAGATGACAATCTAGAAATGTCATTTATTTTAGTATCTCTGCACAAGGTAAAATTGTATCCAGGATTTTACATCATAAAATAATATTTGTTGAGCAACATTTTAAGATTTCACCTACTTTGATTTTTACTTTGGGCACTGCCCTCGTTTCTAATTAACATACAGTGAAGCCATCTGCTGTCTTCTGCTATCTGTAATTAGGATCATTTTTGCCCGTTGTATCTTTTGTTCAATAGGCTATCCAGAACCATCTTGGAGAGGAACTTTTGCAAGAGCTGATCAATTTCTGCCTTAATTACATGGCACTTCTAAAGTTGCCCAAGAAACGGTAATGCACCTTCCTTATATCGATATATGAGGATGCTATTGCACCATGTAATGTGTGGCATTAAGATCACAGGAAAAGAAAGAAATGCCCAGCTTTCTGCTCCCAGACAAGAATGAATTTTGTCCAAGAATAAAGTTTTCCCCATTTTCTTATAATTATTTAGCCATTTTGTTAGAATTTGTAACACAATTGTATAGTTAGGTAACATATTGAGAAGAAATTCCTTAATCTTTCTCCCTAATTTGAAAGTAGTCAGAATATTTCCTATAAACCATCTCAGATAATCTTGGAGGGTGTGTCATATTCAGCCTTCTACACTTCACAGGAGGCTGTTGAGGGACAGGGAGGCATGATCTTAAAGGTGAGTGTTGAAATATTTCAGCCTGTATTGACAGGCAGTTGCTTTTAAGTGTGGGAATAGGAATAGAAGACCCTTCAATCTGCCTGAGCCCTAAAAAAACAGCCAAAAGTCCATTTTTTTCAGGCAATTTTGGGCTGTGTTTGAGATTTGGAGGGGATTAAGGGTGAACTAGTCCATTCCCATTGCCACCCCTCCAATGGCTATTTGACATGTTGGGGGGGGGAATGAGGGTGGAAATAGGGGTAGTTGGCCTTCCAGAAGTTTCCTGCTCTTCTTCCTATCCTTAATTTGTCTTTTAAAATTGTTCTACTGAAATTGAACTATTTTACCACTGAATTATAGCAACCCAATTTGAAATGCTAGGGATTCTCAAATAGGGTGCTTGGTAGAGGCTGCATGCCCTCTTTAGGCCATGGGTTGCACACCTTTGCTTCAACCTCAAGAGATTTTGAGCCTCTGCAACAGTACAGTCCTGCCTTCCTACCATACATTAAAGTTTCTTCTTTCTCCTCCAAATATACGAAGGGGAACATTCATAGAATTTCGCAATGGAATGTTGAACATCTCTCCCATTGGTCGAAGCTGCAGCTTGGAGGAACGAATAGAATTTTCTGAGCTGGACAAGGTAAATACAAGCATTAGGCTGCCCAACAGGTCATCAGTGGGGAAGTTTTTATTACGATACACAATTGCTTTAGGATTCTGGTGATATTTTGGGAACGGGTGTGTGTAAATCTGCATTTGTAGTTTTTATGAATAGGACATACAATGCCTGGAAGCTGAAGCCATACAAGAAGATTAACCTGACAGTTTGCTGGAAGACCCCTTTGCACTGGTTTCTGTGGAGAAAAAAGTGGAATCTGATAAATAAAAAAACCTGAAACGTCTCTTTTCACACTTCTGGTTGCCTCCACTGTAGAAAGAAAAGATACGAGAGAAGTTTGTAGCAGCTCTGCAGAGGGAGTTTGCAGGCAAAGGACTGCGATTTTCCCGAGGTGAGCGTAAGAAATTTCTCAGAGTCATTTTGGATGCTTTTTAGTGCATTTTATTTTGGGTGGGATTTGGAAAATAAAAATCCAATTCTATTTAAAGCGGGCAGGTATTGTTCTTGTGAATATAAAATGATATGTGACTGCAGGAAAGGTAAGTACAGTTTTAGTTTGCATCAATGGAAGTTTCCAAATCACAGGGAATAATGGTTATCCTTTGGTCAGACCCCATTCCTGTATTGCTCTGGCACCACATTTTAAGAACAATTTAGAGAAGGGCAACGGAGATGTGGAGGACATTGAGCCCTATGAAGAGAGAGTGAAGTAGCAGGACATATTTAGCCTTGAGAAGGGAAGACTAGGGGGAAAGATGAGAGCATTCTTCAAATAACTGAAAGGATGTCACAAAGAAGAATGCCAAGACATTTTGGAAGGAAGAAAGGGTTGTACTCAGGTAGGTTCCTCATGCAAGTGGAAGCTTTGCACATTCTCTACCTCTGTGTATCAGTCCTTCACTTGGCTAATCTATGAATAAGATTTTGCCCCAGCAAAAGGAGGCATTTTTTACTCTCTTCCTGTTCTGCTAGCAGCAGATGCCATTCCTTGTGGTGGTGTCGGTGGTTCCTGATATTCTTGCCACCAGCATGCCAGACTGATTTAGGTAGAATACAAGCATTGGGCTGCCAAAGTGGCAGAGATGATACTCTAAGCCAGTGTTTCTCAACTGTGGGAACTTTAAGATGTGTGGACTTCAACTCCCAGAATTCCCCAGCCACCCATGCTGGCTGGGGAATTCTGGGAGTTGAAGTCCACACATCTTAAAGTTCCCACAGTTGAGAAACCCTGCTCTAAGCACTCATGGAGAAGCTCCCTGTAGTGTTAGGGTTAATTTGAATTACATGAGGCATCTGCTATGTCTATGCATGTTGTATTAACCTCATGATAAACGAGTGCCTTTTGCAGTCCAGCTGTACCAGAGCATGATAAAAGAATCATTTTCCCCGTTAGCCATATTGCTAAGCAAGATGTTTTCATACAGTATATTTTTCTGAAATGTACTTGAACTCTGCACATCGTGTGCACTCAGACCAACTGTTTCTTGTTTGCGTCTTCAGCTGAAGGCCCACCGCTGATGCCATTTCATATCATTGCTATAGAAACGTCAGCTCTAACATTAATGTGTCTGAGAATCAGGCAGACAGCAGTGCAAATCCATGTGTCATGTAACATTTTTTTATTTGCACAAAGCCACACTGTGTCTTATGCCGGGGATAGTGAAGGAAGGATTTTACCCTAAAAATCTCATCTCTTTTTCATTTAATTTTCTCTAAACCTGGCAGGTGGCATGATTAGTTTTGATGTCTTTCCGGAGGGCTGGGACAAACGCTATTGCCTCAACATCCTTGAGGATGAGAGATTTGATGTCATACATTTCTTTGGAAATGAGACCACCCCTGTAAGTATATGATAGGAAACCCTCTACTTTTTGACAAGGGCCCAATGTGTGTAGGACTGAGAATGTTCCTTTGTTCTTATCAGAACAAGCTCTTCTCAAAGCCCAGTTACCACCATGGCTCAAAGGTGTCTTTTCTGTGATGTTCAAAGTGTAATTTCAGTGTTTGAAAACATCAGTAGGCATATCTGGGAGCCTCAGACATTGTCTGTTTTCAAACTGAAGGGTCCTACAAATGCTTCCCTGACCAGAATTCCCAGTGCCATGGCCAAGGCCTTGTTTGTACAACAGAGCCAGGTTGTGTAAAGATCTTGCATGTCATGCAGACCCCCAACCCAAGACAAGCTCTGGTGATTGGGTCACTCTTTTCCATGGGCTGTTTCATCCAAACATGGAAGAGGGGGATACTTTGAGGCTAACCTGCTTTTTTGGAGAAGAGATTAGAGTCGCTGAAAAAAAAGGCTTCTTCAGTAGCTTTTCTTTCACTTTTGTTCAGCTCTTCCATTGGCTTGCATGAAATGGAGACAGAAGAGGGATGGTGGGTGGCTAAATCTTCCCTCATACTGTTAATGGTGGTTTCAACTTTGATCAGGCCACTTTATTTTTTTACTTGAAGTGTTAAAAAAAAAAGCAGAAAGTGACAGCTGCAAATATGCTTGAGTACCATCCAAAGCGAGAGCCAGATTGGTCTAGTGGTTAAGGCACCAGGCTAGAAACCAGGAGACTGTGAGTTCTAGTCCCGCCTTAGGCATGAAAGCCAGCTGGGTGACCTTGGCCAGTCACTCTCTCAGCCTTAGGAAGGAGACAATGGCAAACCACTTCCGAAAAACCTTGCCAAGAAAACTGCAGGGACTTGGACACGATTAACAGATATTTTTTTAAAAAAAATCCAAAGTAGCTAATCCCATTATATAAAACAAAGAAAGGGCAGATAACAACAAAAAAGCAAAAAGAGGAAGGGGGAAAATCACTTCATTTTTGCCTAGTGCCAGACTCGAGTGTTCCATATGAACATGCTCTAAGTATGATGCTTTCTGGGAATGATAAGCAATGTGGGTGGGGAGCACATTGAAGGGCACCAAGTTGGAGTAAGTAAGGTCTCCCTCAAGTTGAGGTTGAACTTCCCAGTCTGACCTATAGGCCTGTTACTCCCTGGTGGTCTACCAACCAAGTACTTATCACATCCAACTTTGCTTGACTTTCAAGATCAGGCAAGATCTGACTGAGCAAGATGCTGCCTTATGCTGTAGGCTATGCTATAAAAAGGGTATTTCTTATATGCAGGCATCAAACTAATAGTGGGGGAGCAAGATAGTGCATACAATCTCAACCCCCACTAACCACAACCCTGATTGTTCAATCCTGTTCCTCTCTACCTTTTTGGTAAGGGAGATCTAAAAGGAGATTCTACAAGTAGAATCTAATACTTGGACCTAATGAAAATAAACTAGTATTCTCCAATTGTGGTGACTAGAAGAAAGGTCTGTGGCCTGCATTTCTTCCACCCTATTAGGATACCATTTCATTTAAGCATTTCAGAAAGGATCTGGCTTCCACAAAAGAAATGTTCTTTGTTCTTGGTCAGAACTGTAGACTAATCTGGAAATAAAAAGGAAAATTAAGCAGGCAACATTATTCTCACATAGACATAATGAATCTTTCAGTCTGTACTGATTGTATGACCCTCTTCTGCCATCAAATACATCAGCTATTCCCAAATAGTTTATCTCTAGATGTGTTGAACTTCACAAGCCAGCATAGTATCTAAAGTCCAGCACTTCTACAGACTTCGGAAGTGGGGAAGACCAAAGCTTGGGGAACACTGAAGTCCATTATGGATGGTGTTGGGGCAGGGGTTCCGGCAAGGTGATGACCTGTTGTGTGTGGGTGAATTGCAGAAAATTAAAGTAATATATATTTTCAAAAGAGTCGTAAACTAACTGTGGAAAGTCTGTAAGGCCCTTTTGCCATGCTATGAAGATTAAGACTTCCTTCTTGTTTCAGAAGTAGTTCAAATTTTATTCTTGCTTAATCTGCTTCTTAAACCCCTTTGTAGCCTTTCGCAATTATGGACTCTTAGATGGACTATAACTTTGCCCAGGGAGTTGGCACATCCAGATTGGCATGGGCTAATCTAAGTGGAGGCTGGTACCCTGTCTCAATGGAGGCAGGACTGGATGCATGTTTTTCCCATAATTGCCGACACAGCATTTCCAGCCTCATGAACTTAAAAAGCATAAAGCAGGTGGAATAACACTCTTCATATCTTTAGGGTGGGAATGATTATGAAATCTATGATGATCCTCGGACAGTAGGACATAGTATCCACTCTCCCCAGGACACGGTTCGGCGATGTCGAGAGATCTTCTTTCCAGAGGCAGTGAACGAATCTTGACTCGTGGGTCTTCTGCTGCTACTCTTGTTATTCACATCATAAAAGCACTTTTTGAATTGTGTCAAGGATTGCTGAAGCCCAAGGTTGAAATGCACTTTGGAAACGGAGGTGAAGTGTGAAAGGGGAAAGATAGCTAAAGTGCCATCACCAGTTCTCGGTAGTAAGAACCTGCAGAACCCTGACTGCCATACCTCACCCTCCTGGCCCCTGAAACAGAAAGGTTTGTTTTAAGGGAATTGCATCCTTTTTCTGTGAGAGTGGAGGAGGAGGGAGAGAGAAAGCTGGTAATCTCTTCATATATTCACCCAAATGAATTTTTGAGATTAAAATAATAGTTTTATTGGTAGGATAAAGGGAAAATAACCTGACCTTTCAAAGTATTTTCATATTCTTGAACCCTCAAGATGGCCTGCCAATTTTTTTTTTATTGGAATCAGGTCCTTTTTCAAGCTGACAATAAGGAAAACTATTGAGTGCAGCAGGAGGGGGAAAGTAACTTTGAAATACAGATCCTATTGAAAGTGATGAACCATAGACACCGGCATTGTACTCAGTTTTCAGTATCCATTAGAATATTCTTCTGTGGCTTCTGATCTAACATATGAAATCATCTGTTTTTCTTAAAGTACGAGCTCAGTGTGCGGGTTTATTTTATTTTATTTTAGATAATATATTTTTGGACCAAAAAAAGTCAGGCTTTGTAGTGTTTGTGTGTTGAGGTCAACACATCTTAGTAGCCTTGCATATTGCAACTGCACCTTCACACCCCTAGATCTGGGGAGCAGCCCTTGCATTAGCTTCAGTTATTAGAATATTAATCGAAGAGAATATTAGGACTCCACAGTATTAGAATATTGTTTATTTGCACTTTCTTCCCATTGCCCAATCAGTTTGAATCTCTTGTCCCTTCATTTTCTGTGCAACTTCAAATTTAGATTCCCACTGATAAAATGTAATAACTATTATTGTTGGGACCAACATCACATTCAGATTATATTTGAATGGGGGGGGAGGGAGAGACCAACTGAAAGACAGTTGATTGTCCTCCCCAATTAATAAGCTTGTTCCAATTCTTAGGATTCTTGAAATAAGTGAATGAAAACTGCTCAGATGATAAATGAAACCATATTGGCCCATGAGAATAAACTATAACTCCAAATTCCAGAGTTAGATAATAATCTCTAGAACTCCAAACTAGGTCAGGGATGGGCAACCTACAACTCTAATGTTGCATATACTGTAGCCCTTAAACTAATTTCATACAGTCTGTAATTTCAACCCATCTAATCGCCCACCATACGTATAAGTAAGCTCTAATTAGAAAAAAGGCGAGAAAAAAAGAATTAAAAAAATACTGTATGTTCCCATTACCCTTTGGCTCTGACCCAATCTAGTATTTTCTTCAACCCCACCCATCAGACAACCCCCAACAGATTACTATTTATCTATTGCCCACCTCTTATCTAGGTTGTACAAAATTCAGAGGATTAGTTCTTTGGGGTGACAGAGGAAAATGTTAAAAAATCAGACCATAGCCATACAGTATCTGTATTTTAGACCCAGTAATTCATTTTGTCTGCAACAGACTAGAGTTACCAGACAGGACAACAGCAGATACTAAAACCCATCTCTGAAAACATAAAGATCAAATGTTACTCAGATCCACATTTCCTTTATGCAAAACAACATGTTTGAATAGATGAAGAATTTAGTAATTTTTTAATTAGGGAAAGAGATTAATTTATGGTGCTGCATTAGGTAATAAAAACATTTGAAGGCAAATTATGATTTATCAAGTGAGTGACAGATTGGAATCCTCAAAATACAAAGTGCCTGATCTTCTTTCCTTGTAGTCTCTGTCCTAAACAGACGCTAGGTTTATGATGAATTTGGTTCAGTGAATCATCCCTAACCAAGCTGACGGGGGATGATTGAAATTGTGGTTTAATGCATAAGGAGACCAGTCAGGAGAAGACGGAAGTAGAGGGTAACCCACTTTACAGTCCATATGTATATTTTCTTGCACTTGCTCTTTCTACAGATCTAGATACACACACACAATCAGTCTCACACAACAGAGGAGAGAAAAAACTGTTTCGCCTCTTTGTAATCTTGATGAGCCATGGCTCTGTACTTCTTACAGGAAGTACTGCATTACAGATTGAAGGGTAAACATATTTCATCTAATGTTATGTGTAATCATTCCTATGATTTCGCTGAAGCTTCGGGAAGGAAATGCCATTTGTAGCAACCAGGAAGTACAACCCCTTATAAGTGCACAAGGGCTGCCCTTCACCTCATAGAAGCAAAGTAACCTTCACGGTGTAGTATGTTCAGTGGACTATTATATAATGAAATGGGTGCTTTCAGCTACAGTACTTTAATGTAACCATGGCGTTAATCCAGAGACTTGAAAGCAGGCATTTCATCACTTGCTTCCTTCTGAATAATTTGTACTGTGATGCAATTGAATGAATCTATAGAAATAAATGGGTGACGAGAAGAGGCTGATATTAATAATGTAATGAGTTTGACCCATCCTTATCTAAGATGCTGCTGAGGCTTCTGCTTTAAAATAAACATTGCCAGCTCTTATGTTAGTTTCCATTTCTTTTCCAGCAGGGGTGTTATGAAGTACTTAATACAGGAATGTACTGATTACTGTAAGAGCCACAATGTGGCCCATTTCTCAGATGGATCAAAAAACAGATCACCTTATTAAGCAGGAATGTTTATTTTGATGCCATATACGTTGGAGAAACCAACTACTTTGCTGTAGCTACAGATTTGTGGGGCTTTGTTCACAAGCAGCTTTTATATCACTAGAAAAGTATGACATTAATAAAATGGAGTTAAAGATGAGAACCTACTAGTGTCAAGTGTCTGATTTGTAGTTCACATTTGTAACTTGATATGAAATTAAACAAAAGTGAAGGCACAGTAGGAAAAGGGACTGGTAGGCAAGGGGACTGGTCAACTAGTGAGGTGGCTCCGTTATTATTAACATCCCTTTGCCCACTACTACTACTTTTTAGCTTTGTTTTTTATAGATTTTAATGAATAATAATACTAATAATTGTTTTGGATATTAACTGTTTTTAGCTTTGTTGTACACCGCCCAGAGTCACTTGTTCTGTTAGATGGGCGGCTATATATATTTGACAAATAAATATGACTTCACACTAAAGTTCATTAAAATTTAAGCTAAAAATTCTCTTTGGAACTGAACGGCATGCAATGTGTTAAAGCATATATGATTTACTATCCTCAGCTTAGAAATGATAGATAAGACCAGATAAGTATCGTAAGGTTCATAAAAGTCACCAGTAAAACCCATTAACAGGCACACTTACAAACTTAAAAGCAGCACAGATTAGGAGAAAATGCATCATTGGAAACCTAGCAAAGCTATTACTTTATTACTAATACTGGGCTAGATGGTTCAGTGATCTGATTTCACTGCAAAGTAATTCACATATGTGACATTCCAGAAGTTGTTCAGTGCCAACTCTCATTAGTTTTAACCAGCATGGCCAATGGCATGCATTGATAGGAGCTGTAGTCTACCAATGACTGGAGAGCAAATATTGGCCATCCCTAAGTAGACAGCATACATTATGCTACTAACCCCAATAATAGTTTCCAGCAGGTGACTTCCGGTGGGGATATGGCAGACTGAACAGCTGTGCCCGCGGGCAGAACTGACAACACGGCCATTTTTTGGGGCTCAGGCAGGTTTTTCCTGAAGCCCAGGAGTGTTTTTCCGGGAAAGGAAACACTTGGAATCATCCCATCTGTCCTCCGGATGGCTGCTTGCAGCCAGAAGATCGCAAACAGCGTTCATGTTCGACTGGTAAGAGCTAGCCGGGAGGATGGGACGTCACCATTTCCAAGCCACGCTGTAGCCTTAAAGGGACACTAAGACCGCCCACCCCATTTCTAAATCACCCAATTTATATTTTTTAAAGTATATCTACCCTAAGAGAGGCTTTCTACAGCAAGGAGAAGCGAACTCTCTTGGTGCTTATCGTTATTTTTGGGGTTAATTTTTAAAAATTCTTTTAAAAGTTTTGGGTCGTTTTCCATCCAAATATTAAGGAGGACTGAGAGTAAATAATCGTCTCCCTGTTACTATTTTTGTACTAAATTTGAAGAAACTAGCATTTTCCTACACGTTGAATCGGCTGTTTTGAACTTTGTTTTCTGCTTCTACTCTCCCTGGGGAATTGTTTGCTAATCTCACTTTCGCTTAAGTAAACACATTCCTTCATATCTTTGACTTTCACTGGTTAAGCTCCCAGGGGGCACCATAATCTACTGCTTGAAACATGAAGGACCTTAAACAGACTTTCTCTTTTCCATCGAGATTTTAAGCAGATTCTTTCTGATTCTTACCAAGTTTTTATGCAAGGCATTCAGGACATTGTGGAAAATATGAGCTTTAAAATGTCTCATCTGGTTGGGGATGTCGTGGATGAAATTGAGGAATTTAACAGCAACAGGAATGTCTCTTCGACTTCTGCCGAGATGTTGGACGAACTTTGGATAGTTGAGTTGATGAAATTAAAGGGAGAGATCAAGTTGCAAGCCACAAGTGAAATGGATCTTTTGATGGAGTGCCTTGGACAAGAAGTGGTTATTATGTATGGGAGCTTTCCTGAAGTGAAGTTGGAATTTTTGAGGGGGGCAGTTGGGCTGTTTGATTTTTTTAAGAAAAAAAAACTGTACGTATTGTGGGGATATGTAAATGCTCTGGTTTATTTTGAAGTGGGATAAGGGTTTAAGAATATCTATCTGGATTGATTTTGGGGTCTGGCTGATTTCATTTATTTACGATTTGGATTAAGATTAAGGTATAATAGAAAAATAATGTCTGGTTTTGGGTTTGACATGATTATTAAAATTGCTGTATTATCAAGTATAATGGTAGACATTTTGTGTGTTTTTTTAAGCTTGATCTTTATTATAGTAGACAGGAATGTATAGAATAGTAGTAGGAAGGAAATAATAAATATCATCTTGGGGGGGAGTTGATTAGGTGGTTTATATATGTATATTCTTTTCTCTTTTAATATAAGGGGAGGGAGCAACTAAGTGATTTTTATAATGTGCCAGTGGTATGATTTATAGAAATAATGTGATTTTGGTTGATTATGGAAAATTGTTGTATATCCTTGCTGTTAAAAGTTGGAAGTCACCTCTTTCTGTAACTTTAAAAAAAAATTCTCTTGTTTGTACACCTTTTTTTTCTTTGTAGTTTTTTGTTTTTCTTGTAGTTTTTATCTCTGCCTGAAATTTAATAAAATGCTTATTAAAAAAAAAAGTTTCCAGCAGGCCAGTATCCTTCATCTCTGCATCTAGGACCTGCCACCCCATTCCCTTTACCCAACATCCTTAGACATTGTCATGTCCAAAGACCATTGTGAAAAGGAAAAATGTCAAGAAAGGGAAGACTCTTGGAAAGTCACTTTAATGATTTATTGCCAGTGTTACAAAGATCAACATGGGATCAAAAAGGCAAGAACCACACAAAAAGTTGTCAGAACACAGACACACTATAGATAACAAGGTTATTTCAGAAAGAATTAAATAGCATTCTCAGAGAGAAGTCACAGTTTTGTGGCACTCCCACTGGTATTGCACCATCAAGGAGGGAGATAGGCTAGAAGCTGCTGGGGTTGCATTATGTGCAGGAAGTTCCTCTGGCTGTCACAGGAAGCATGTCTCATACAGCAAAAGGAAAGTGGCTGCCTTCAGATCCTCACTTTGTTGGGCCGGAGACCAGCTCTTGCATCCTGAGGAAAAGGTCCAGAAAAATTCTCCCTCTATATCTACGTAGAGGGTGAATGATAATTTCTTTAAAAATCACTGTTTCCCATTTTCTCTTCCATGT
Source organism: Charina bottae (assembly GCA_023362775.1). Classification (NCBI taxonomy): domain Eukaryota; kingdom Metazoa; phylum Chordata; class Lepidosauria; order Squamata; family Charinaidae; genus Charina; species Charina bottae. Next base: position 34,818,602 of record JALMGJ010000006.1, on the reverse strand, counting down.
ATGGAGTTTCTTTTCAAAATGGACCATTGGGAATGCTTTATTTAGTTTTTTAATTGAAGGAGGCAGAATGTTCACATAATCACTGGCATAATGGGAAGAAGAAATTTCAGGAACAAGGGAAAACTAATGTCCCCCAGAATGAACTTAACCAGCTTTTGTATAGCTTTGCTTGGAAAGAACTCATTTCCTATCGCAAACACAGTTCTAATAAACCCACATAGAGACTTCCTGGATTATGTTAATTAATAGTATGTTGGGAACGAAGCGGCGGCGCGCGTGTGCACGGCGGCAGCGGCGCGGGATCAGTGCTTCCGCATTTTAGCGGAGGCTGCCGCCGCACGCCTGCCGCCGCCGCCACCACTGGTGTGTCACCAGTGGCGGCATTTTGGAAAGCCCTGCATTAGACCAATGTTTTTCGAACATGGCAACTTTAAGGTGTGTGGACTTCAACCCCCAGAATTCCCCAGCCAGCAGACTGGGTGGGGAATTTTGGGAGTTGAAGTCCACACATCTTAAAGTTGCCAAGTTTGAAAAACACTGCATTAGACTATGACATCCTTACAGCCAGTTGTGGTATCATTTGGAAGCCCCCAAATCTATATAGCTACCAGAGGTTTCTCTTTAGTCTTTTAGGCTGAAATACAAATACAGCGGAACTCAAGCCCCTCTGGGCACCTTGCATAAAGTCTCCCATGATTCCAGGTTGGCAGCATACAGTAAAACTAAACTATCTGTGTGGGACATCCCCCCTGAAAACTAAATATGAACATCAGGCTGTTGTCCAACGGCTATTTCTACAGAGCAAACAGCCTACCCTCAGCCTCAGCTCACACCTAAGTGCAAGTCTGTAAAAGATCAAGGGGGCTGAAATCCCACAAATATGAACAGTAAAAGTATGTTAGACAGACATTCACACACACACACCTCATTAAGGACTCTGGAAACACATCCCAAATACAAAAAGCATATATTTATAGACAGACACCAGTCTTACCCCAACATACTGCAGTACCATTATGCTATAGGCTCTACCTATCAAGGCTCATCTCACTCAAGAGTACCTCACTACATCCTCAGCTCTCACATTCTTACTTACATCAGTTAAACACACCCACTAATTCCTAGAAGTATGGTGCTTGCTTCTCATGCATTAATTTAAAAACTTACCATCCATGTACATCTTTCTCCCCAAGATCATGCAGCTTCAGACGTGGCACTGCCCAAATGCTTTCAACTCAGCAGACCACAGAGTTTAGACTGCCTGACAATTCCATGCAAGTTCCTAGCATGTACATGGTATCCTGGAAAACTTAATATTTCTAGAAGATTATTATAAACCCAATATTGTGCTTTTGAACAAGACCCTGTATATCCTGGGGAATTAGGATGTTTGGGGAAAGACTGGGTAGAACTGGAACAACTGAAGGAAACTAAATACAATACTACTAGATACCATTATTTAATACTGCCCATTAATCTTATCTCTGGTGACCATTCCTTTATCTCTTCTATACATAATCCTCATTCTCCAGACACACAGAGGATAATCATTAAAAAGTTAGAACAGAAGGGAGAATGGGAGAATTAGCCTAAACATCCATTCTGAGGAAACATGTCATGAAAAATATTCAGAAGTGCAATTGCATGCAGATAATACTGAAGCCTACATTTCTGAAAGTGTAGTAGACAAAGATGCTATTGTTCAAGCAGATCTTCATGGCCAAAAACTACCATTCATAATACAAGAGGATAAACAGATGCTCCCTGGTGATTTTATTTCAGATTTTCCTAGCCTGGTACACTCCAAATGTGTTGGAACTGCAGCTCCCAGTAACATCTGGAGGACACTATGTTAAGAAGTCCATTCTAGTCTCTTTTGAATATTATAACAATATAGTCTTCTGAAAAAAACAGCTTCATCTGCAGGAGATTTTATTATTATGTATTACTTTCAGTAGACGTAAATGCAATCATGGGCAATACTTAACACTGTGATATATATGAAAAATGCAATGTCAGCAATGCAATGTCAGCAAAATAACACATTTCAGTAGAGGCTGAATTCCAGAATACCCTTACTCTTGGACACACGCTTTTAATTACAATTAATGGGAAAAAATATTACCATTCCTGTATTATATTTTGCTACCATTAAAAAAAACAGATGCAACTTAGTTTACAAGTAAGAGCAGAAACAAGAAACCTTTTTGTTAAGTATAACCTGAATGTATATCACAACAGTCTGGAAGCAAGATACTGCTACAGTTCAGGCTACCTGGGACAAACCACTGCAGTGCATATGGAAAAAATTAAACTCAATTTGAGACTAATAGATTTAGAAAGATTCCTCCTTCAACCACCTCCAGAAAAGAATTATTTGCAAAATTTTACTGACTCACTTGCATAACAAGCAGAAGATACTAATTTTGAACTTGGTAAGATCATCTTTTACAAGACCAAAAAATCCCTCCACCCATTTTTAGACGTATTTGAACAAAACATCACAGTGAGTTACCTATTTGTCTTTAGAAATGCTCCTTCCTTAGTGTTACATTCTATTGGATTACTACATAACTACTTCAGATACTGTGCATGAAATGTTTTTGAAAGATGATTTGCAACTAGACCAATAATCATATACACAACAGTGGTAACCAAGCCATTGATCTCAGGCTCAGCCAAAGATGAACAGAAATCTCGAGAAGTGCCATCCATGTGCAGGAGCAAGCCTGTAGGCGCTTTCTTTGCATATGACTATACATGTAAGAAATACACCCCGTCCCCCAAAAAAACCTTCAACCATCCCTGCAGATTGCATGATTTAGAAAAGCTCTGGAAGAATGACAGCTTCACTATGCTTGGGCCATACAGAACTGTGCCCTGAAGAGTACCATTTCATTACCATTTAATTGAGTGCCTGTTCTGGCTGAGAAGGGTGCTTAATGACAATGCAACAGCCCCTGCTGAGGATGTAAGGGAAAATTTTGGTAAAGGGACAGGGTAATAGACAATTTCATTATGAATGTGTTTAGAATAGCAACCAGATAAATATCAGTCTTAGTGGCCAATAAATACTTTGATAGTATATTTCTTTTGTCCAATTGGATACAGTCAGGAGCTCATGACTTAAGAGTAAATCTACCCAGCAACACTTTTCCACTTCTTGCTTGCCTTCTATAACAAAAAAGCACATTTACAAACTAAAGGTTAAATCTTAGAAAAGACAAGATAAAATTGCAAACATGTCACACAGCAAACAAAAATGGCCAGCCTGGCTCTTCCATTGCTCCAGCAGTTCCACCACCCACCATATCATTCAACTCCGCTTCCTGATGGCCTGCAGGCTCAAGAAGCAGTTTATGAGCCAATTATTTGGCCTGACCATGTTTCATGCTTTGTATGTGGTGCTAAATGGGTGAGCACCACCTCCACAGCCTGGAACTTCTGATTCTTTGGTGGGATGGGACAGATTTTGTATGTGACCTCATCTCCTTCTACTGGGACATATTCCCCCTCAATGCTGAAAAAGAAAAAGAGGAAGGAACATTTCAGAGCTCTGAACAAAAGTATGGTAGAAAGAAACTGATGCAATTAAACCTGACAGGCAAAGCATAACAAATTAAAAACCAACTGTATTCCCCTTAGGAAGCTTCAGTATCTGGTTAAGTAATTGCTACAAAACATATAGAGCTATCAAAGAACACTGTATAAAATGCTTAGCATCACCTTGTCTTGATGGAATACACAGAGATTCCCCGGTTTCAGAGAGAGGCCCTAGTCCCCCAACCTAGCTAGCTGAAGCTAAGACTACCAGAAAGGCTGTCTTCCAGAAGATGATGTTAATGGGATCTGATGCATTCAAAGGGAGCAGTTGTTAGAGCCCAAAGAACTAATGAAAGAAAATGGTGAATGATCAGTGAGAGAAGTCTTGCAGCACTGCAGAAGCAGCATGTGTGAGGATCGCCACATAGAGATGTACCTCGCCAAGAGCCTATCTAATGTATTGGCCACTAGCTCCCTCTTTCAAGATCTCTTGTAAGAATCTCAATAGTTCTGAACCCGTTCCTGATGCCACAAGACTCATTTGTATTATTGTTTAAAGGCACACCAAGTAAAATGATAGATCTACAGGCCAAAATGGTTTCCACTGTGGTGGTTAGAAAATTAGAATGAAGGCGATGTTCCCATTCGTTTTTCAGGCATACAGTTGTAGCCATCTGAGTCCAAGTGATCAATAGGGCTGGGAGAGATGGCACAAGGGCTCCTTACTCATTTCCACTAAAGCAAATTTGAAGAACCAGAGTCTTCTGGAACATAGTGGAGGGATTAAAATCATCTATGTTTTGACCATCGTCACTTAGCACACTGCTTTGAATAGTGTTGGTGGGAAAGCTTTTTTTCAGCACACGGTACCACCAGGGCATCAATCCCCTCTGCCTTGCTGTCTTGAGATCGGGATAAAAAGTGCCTATCATGAACAGGGCAACTGAGGGGTGGGGGGTCCCCGTCTTGCTGAGATATCACAAAACCTCTGCTCCTCCCTAAGAGAAAGCATTGATTATTCAGCCAGTTAGCTGTTCCCTTTACATACAGTACTTGGCTGACATAGAGAATAAGTATGTCTCTCCTCATATCATTAATCATGTGGCTTCTTTTGAAGGGACCTTGATCCAGATCTTGTTTACATACATTTTGGTCAGAATATTGTCTGTCCACACCACTAGGTGCCACTCACTTACCTGCTGTGAAAGTGCCTTCAGAACCAATCATACTTCCCCTCAAGTTGATTGATAATGTTGACTTGAGATGGGACCATGATCCTTGCACTGACTTTCTTTTTGGATTTGGGGTCTCCATCCCATTAGGCTGGCATTGGGTCACCTGAACAACTCTCTGATTGGCATTCCTTACCAAGGCAATGATTGAGCTACCCTAAGGTAAAGTAAAGGTTCCCCCCGCACATTTGTGCAGTCGTGTCCGACTCTAGGGGCCGGTGCTCATCTCCGTTTGTTAGCCGAAGAGCCAGCGTTGTCCGAAGACGCTTCCACGGTCATGTGGCCGCATGACGCGCGTGGAACGCTGTTACCTACCCACTGAAGTAGTACCTATTCATCTACTTGCATTTGCATGCTTTCGAATTGCTAGGTTGGCAAGAGCTGGAGCTAGTGCAGGAGCTCACTCTGCATGCAGGGCTAGGGATTCGAACCTCCGAACTTGCAATCTTCCGATCAACAAGCTACCTTACAAATCCTCAAAACAAGGGGACAAACTGACAGCTCAGAATGCTCTGCACACCACAATACATACACATGTGCTTGTATACCTCTATCTTTCTGGCTCAACAGAAAGTTCCAGGAGAACAGTATTTCCTTGTAGAAGTTGAAATGGAAGGACTGATCACAGATGTATGTAAGTGATTATTGTATCAGAGTATGCAGAGGAGCAAGAAGAATAGACAAAGTTGGTTCATACATTTTTTTTCTGTCAGAGTCCATACGTGAAAAAACATGTAGTGCATGAGACTACAATAATGTCAGTGATGCAAGTTGGGGTGGAGAGAGAAAAGAGGGATCATGATTTACAAACATGTTATTTCTGCCCCACACATACTGTAAGCCACTAAAAACATCAATATACTGCTCCTCATAGAACTCACTCAGAAACATGTACAAATATGTCTTCTGTGCCATTCTCTGGGGTGATGAAACCATGGCCCTGGGAGCGTGAAAACTGCTTACACACACCTTTGTAAACGGGGCCAGCAGAGGCACGAGCCGTCCTAGAAAAAAAAAGAGGAGAGGAAGAAGGGGAAAAAAGATAAGATGAAAATCAACCTGAGCTACTCTAGTATTATTTGCTAACAGAATATTACCTTCATAAACAATATGAAATCCTACTTTTTCATGAGAAGGATGCTTAAAGCTAATAAAATATAAGTTAAAACAAAGAGTAATTGTGCTATAATAGAAAGAAAAGAAATATTCTGTGTATCTCTCATAAGACCAGCCAACATATTATCCTAGATTTTTATTTATCTACATCTGACATTAATTTGGCTATGTGTACAAGGATAGACACCATGGCGCCTTCCAGATTTTGTACAACTTCAGCTCCTACTACCTTTCACCATTGGCCATGTTGGCCATAGATCATGGGAGATGTATCTGGGATTCAACATGTGGAGATTCACATGTTGTTTATCCCTAGTCTACAGTATATGTTCTTAATCTCAGACATTTATCACATTTACTGCATTAAATCTATTATTTACCATCACTGTATAATCCTATGGACTATTACTGAAATTGTATGTTATTGGCTTGATGAATGTTTGTTTTCTTTAATTTAAACTGTAACTTAGAAAAGATTCATAATCTGAGCTGCAGTCAGCACCAGGACTTGTTTTTGCTGACTGAAATTTCTGACTTTGCTCACAGCATATATTTTCAGTCTGATTTCAGTGTTGGCCAACCAGCAATATGTAAAGTCATTTTTTCGATTAATAAGGAAATATAGAGCCAGTTTGGTCTAGTGGTTAAGGCAACGGGGTAGAAACCAGGAGACTGAGAGTTCTAGTCCCGCATTAGGCATGAAAGCCAGCTGGGTGACCTTGGCCAGTCACTCTCTCTCAGCCCAACTCACCTCACAGGGTGGTTGTTGTGGGGAAAATAGGAGAAGGAAGGAGTATTGGGTATGTTCACCGCCTTGAGTTATTTATAAAAATAATAAAGGCGGGATAGAAAATAAAATAAAATAAATTGCTATAAACTTTAAATTGCCTCAGCAGAACTCTTAGTTTGTCTGTTTCTTCCTTTTCTACACTGAAGCCAACTTTCCCATTATTCCAGATGTTATTTTACTTTCAATTTTAGCACTGCAATCACCTATAAAAAAGAATGACATTTTGGGTGTTGTATCAATTAAGCACTACACATTATCATAGAACTATTCAACTTCTACTTCCTCTGCATCTGTGGTATTTGATCACCACAATATTCATCTTCCAGTATTATGTTGACGTCCTGGTTGTGAATATCCATTTGGTTTTCTTGGAAGAATATTGAAGTGGGTTGCTATTTCCTTCTCTAATGGATTGTATTAGTCTGATTGCTCATGTACAACTTGCTCCTCATATGTGAACTTCCAGGATTCATAGAAGATGCCCAACTTTATACATCCAACTGGCAATTGTATGACACAAAGTCATGGATTAAATAGGGCTATGGTCGGATCCAAGAGAGCTCTTCTTATGTTGACGTTACTAAAATGTGGGCACAATTTGGTATTATCATTTCATGGGGAACTGAATAACCAAAGTTATCAAAAAAGCAGCATTGTGATGTTCTGCTGTTCTCCTAGGATCAGAATGTGTAGAGAATCAGGGAGAAATAGGCCAGAACTACATGCACCTGGGAACAAGGACAGAGATGCAATTATGACTGCAACTCCTCACTTCTTCCAGCCTTAACTAATAGGCTCCAAGTCATCAAATCAGTAAAAATCCAACAGTCATTCTTTTTAAAAATCCATTAACTTTACTTCTGGTCAACTTTGGATACTTACGCAGAGTAAGTCCTTGTTCTTTTTGTGGGAAGGGGGCTGGGTAAGTCCCGAAGAAAGTGAGTACCCCTCTCACAAATCCGGCTTCCCTCCCTATTGAATGGGAAAATAGGCCACACAGGTGACTTTGGAGAGTGGAGAGGTGGTACTGTAGATTGAGATGTCTGGTCAGATGACATGGTGGAGGGGTTGTCTCCTGGAATGAGAGAATTGGTGTCAGTGGAAAATTAAATGAGCAGCAGTGCTTAGCTTTTAAGTTTGACTTGCAGGGCAAGCCAGAGGCAGACGCCTAAGGAATTTTTTTTTAAAAGTGCATGGTAATTTTAAGCAGAAGCTGCAACAACACTAGTGTAACTCATCAGATAATTCAGTATACATTTAAAGCCACTTTAAAATATTGGTTCATTATTGTATTAATAGTACAGAGGAAGAACCACTCTAAAACAGTAAGGGATAAGTCAGGCTGTGAGAACACTCAAGAGCTGTACAATGTGTGTTTACAACAATGTTCCCCATTGTAATCTTGGCTAAGAATTCTGGGAATTCCAGACCCAATACACCTGATGGACAACAGGTTGGGGAAGACCAAAATTCCCTCCTTCTCCATCTTTCCCCCTCTCTCTGTTGTCAGGGAATAATAATAATAATAATAATTATTATTATTATTATTATTATTATTATTATTATTATTATTATTATTTAACCTTGTATGCCACTCAACTCTCAACGACTTTAGCACATCTCCACTCTAACTTGGCTGCTCTTATATCCTAAGAACGCTCCTTCCCAATTAGACCTGTCATTACTTTGCATTCTAAGCTACAGCCACAGTTATTAAAAATAATAACTTCTTTTTCATTATTTTTACTTCATTATCTAACAATCACCTTCATCCTGACCTTCCACTAGTTTAGATGCCTGTTTGGCAACTACACATATACATGGAAAGCCATGATGTGGTTTGTTTTGGCTGAGCGTGTTGTATGAACTCAGCCATGCTATTTGCATATGGCTTAGTGTAATGTGTGAAACTAGCCAGTGGTGACTTATTCAACAAATCTTGGTTAAACAAATCACAATGTAGCCCAATAGACAAACTCAGACATAGAGAAATAAATGTTTTTCAAGATTCTCTGGAAACTGAGGGATGAGGGAACAACCTTTAGGGAACAGTAAATCAGTCATCTTCCAGCTGTTTGGTGATAGCAAACATCTGGTTTTGCTTCTACTAGAAGATTTATGCACCACATAGCAAACAATGTGTGTCAGTGTCAAATCCTCAGTGAGTTATTTCTTATGAAATGCAAGGGACAGGAATACCACTAATGTTTTGATCCAGGACAGACTAAATACATACTGGAACCCAGGCACACTTCAGGCCTAAGGAAATCTGGTATTACGCGCTCCTTGGAAGTCCTTTGCCTTGCAGGCTGCAGAGCCTACCTTCCCACACATAACGTTCATGCCATACATCTGGGCCAGAAGCAAGTCCTAGAAAATACTGGCTCACATCCAAAAGAGGCTTAATCATACAGCACCAACCCCTAAATTTTGGATTCCTTGAATACCTGCTTACAGTCTTAAGTCTTAAAACAGAAGATTTTATCTCGCAGGCACATAAACAAGCAAGGAAGCTCTCCTACTGAGACTGTATTTTCCCTGGTGAGCTTCAATGGCTAAACCAAGGCTTCCCCGATAAAGGGAGGGCACAGGTGCCGCCATTTAAACTTGTTCCCCTTTGCCAGACAACGGAGAGTGAGTCATGACAGACAGCTAGGCTCATGCTCCTCTTTTGAGTTGCTTTGCAACCCTACTTTTCAAAACTTCCTTAATCATAAAGACTGAAGTGCAAAACTGGAACAATCTCAGACAAACCAGGATGTAAAGTAAGTCTCCTTGTTTTATCATGAAAAAAAGTCAAGTCAACCTTAGCAGAGGTAAAGAAAAGAGCCACATTATTCATAAAGCAGTAAGTCATAAACTATGGTTTGCAAATCATAAATAATGGATTCACACAATACACTAAGACAGTGTTTCTCAACCTTAATGACTTTAAGATGTGTAGACTCCAACTCTCAGAATTCCACACATCTTAAATTTGCCAAGGTTGGGAAACACTGGACTAAGGTAAAAACAAAGAGACCATTACAGAAGAAAAGGACCAGGTCTTTAGGCAGCCAGGCCAAGAGACTCTCTTGCTGAGGAGCTGTTCTTTGGGTGGGTGGGTGGGAGGGAAGGCTGCAGTGGGAAGGAGGTTCAGAGGGCTAGGTGGAAAAGCCCATGGCATTTCTTTATTCCCCCTTTTTGCTTTACAATACTTCTGTACTCTTGCTCTCTTTGAGGGGTAAAAACCCTGTGACCACTCCCATTATATCTCTGTCTCTAAGCTTATATAGTTTTTCCTTATAAACTTTGTTCATCCTTAAACATACTGCATATACCAACTAAACATCATTTTGTGATTTATACGTTTAAATAAAGGTGAAAAATAGCCTCTCTAACCATGTATAACTAACCAACTTCACCAACTGTGAAATGTTTAAGGATTTGGAGAAAAAAGGTGCATTGACTAGCAGGTCTACAGTGTTGTTGTTCAGACCCTTTTGCACAGCCCCCCCCCCCCCATTAGCTGAGCGGCCATTGGAGCAAGAACTGGACCTTGTCCTAAAGTCTGTTATTAGCTGCACCCAAGAGTGATAGCTTCCATTCATTTTTGGCTCTGACAAATTAACCTTGAGGGAATGCAGCTCAAAGCAAGCTACCTTCTGTAATTTGACCCGAGATAAGAACACCTACCACCAGATACCAAAAGACAATAAGCACGCTGAATACTATTCCAATTCCTACTTTCCATCACATAGTGCTACCTGCTGTGATTTCCCCATTTGTGCATTTGTTGCTTTTGGCTACTGCAGTACTAAAGCCTTCCCAGATGTAAATGCAACACAGATGTTTCAGACTAACTTAGCCCTGTTAATTTTCCATAGACAATTACATGGATAATTAAGAGATGTCTGCATGATGTCTGAGCTTAAATATTATCTTTTGAATACCTAGCTTGTTATTCTTTGGTAAAGATCAGCTTTTTCTACATGAGCCACTACATCAAGCCTAAAAGGACTGGGGGTTTTGCATGTGTGTTTTCCCCCCCAAATGTTCTACCATAAACACACCCAGATCATCAGTTACTTCTTGATCCACTGTGGTTCTTCAGAGAACCAGCCATACTGGTGAAAGTTTTTTGTGTTAGTGATCTCCACCAATTTACTTGCATTCCATCTCAGTGGCCAGAGCATAATAGCCAATAATAGATGCAAAGTATCAAAACTGCGAAGGCAGGACATGATAACTAACTCATCTCATGCTTGTATTTGTTACCTTAAACTAGACCCAAAGTGAAATGACTAAAGAAAGTAGCAACGGACAAAAACATATTAAAATTAGATATTAACAACAGTAATGTTTATTTATCATACAGGTATGCTTAATGAGGAGTTATACTCTAATGTGCCTGGGGGTGCCAGATTAGAGAAACCTGCCCCAGACTGGTACGATACAGATTATATGAACAGATTTTACATACAGTTAAACCAGTCACAATGTAAAAATGACCATGTAAGCATGAAGATATCATTTGCTTGCTTTCACATGCTTTTATGGTAATATAACAACGCACTCTTACTTAAAACACACTGGAGTATTACTGTATTATTTGTTCCATATTTATTTAATTATCAAATGTAATGGCTTTTGATAATTTAATTATCAAATTAAATGTTCTTTAGGAGGGTTGCAGTTTTTGCAGCCAAAAACAGCTTTCAGCTTATTTTCAAAAGGTGTCTAACAACCATCAATTGGGGCAGAAAATTGGGTGGGCAATTTCTCCAGGGGAAGAAGAAATTATCCAACAACTTTTGATCAGCAGAGCCTCCCACTTAACTGGTGACCTCCCATTACTGAAAAGCCCCCATGGTCAAGTTCTATCATGATATCTTCTCTGAGAATGTTATCAAAGTATGGAAACTCAGACTGCAGACCAATAGACAGATGATTATCTTGCCTTTCACTCTACATTCATACATACCCCTTGACCATCTTGCAGCTAACTCAGGGCAGGAACTCAACTGTCTACCTGAAAGTATTTCTCCAAAATTATTTCCTCTTTTGAAAGAATTTCTAAAGTAAATTCCCCTTCATGTATTGAATGATAACCAGAAAAAAGTTTGCAGGTTAGTCTGACAAGGGTAATCTGTTGTTCCTCCTGTGGCAGCCTGCTAGGTATGATATAACAGACAAGAATAAGAGGACACAAAAATAAAGGCTTATCTAGTCCCCTTTGGCACCATTTGTGTCAGCATGTGACCTACCAGTGTTAGATTTTCCTTGAAGGAAAAAGGCTTTTGACGAAACAATTTCTCACTCTGCCCTGTAGGCAATCATTTACTAGTGTACAGATGCTTTTATGAGCTCTTTACCAAGTTACAGGGAAATAGTGTCAGGTTTCACACACTGAGCTAACTATGATTAAAACACATAATAGTGCCTAGTTTCTGGGCTAACTATTAATTTGTTAAGTATTAAAGAAATACATTTATATACTGCTTCATATACCGAAAATCTTGAGGTTTACAATAAGAATGTAGTAAAATAACACTTAAAACAATTAAAAAACTTATTCATTAAAGGGGGGGTTGGATTACTCTTCCAACATTCATACCTGGAAGGACCGGGTAAAGAACAAAGTTTTCAACAGGAACTTAAAATGTAGTATATTAACTCTAACAATTAGCTAGTTTACCCAAAACGTTAAGCCAAAGCATATTACATGACCCAGGTCAATGTCAGAAGCAGCATTTTATCTCCTGTTTCAGAAAGCAGTCCTGGGTCTACTTATTAGCTATTTTGAAAGAATGGAAGGGTACTGCTTTGGGCTAGGACTACATATGCATATGAACACTGACCATACTCCAGTTAACAGAAAACAAAGGTTGCCCATTGCCATCTGAATTTATATTTTAGGCCAAAAATATCACACCAGCCGTAAGATAGGGATGCCAATGCCAACAGTCAGAAACTGTCTCTGAACAGATGTCCATTCTATCCTCAGGATAACGTTTTATCTATATAGAACTAAAGAATCCATCAGGAAGTTGGTAGGGTGCAGATCAGCACTTGTTACCTATCTTCAACAGTTTATAGCTTTAGTAGAGAAAAACTATTTTGTTGATTTCTGAAAATCAAGCTAGGTGATTGAGGTGGTACTACAATAGAAAATTCTGAAAAAATATCTGACGGAGCATAGGAATGTAAGAACTTTCCCTTATGTAGTATTTATTATTTGCCTCTCATTCTGGGCCCAAGATTTGTTTAGAAACCCTTAAACTATTTTTAGTGAAAGAAATTTCAGTATCTCTTTTCAGTATACAAATAATTTGAGAACATCTCTGATCTGATCCTGCAACAGCTAGCTAGATATCCCTTGGAAATTTAAAATGAGGGCATTATCATGATTGCCTGCAAGAAGCAGCTACCAGCCTTCTACCTCTGAATAAAGATGTTCTGGTTTTAGTCACTAGGATAAATAATCATAGATCAATTTTTCATAAATGTGACAATCCTTACCAATTTATTTGTAGTAAAGAACAGGACTATCACTGCATGATGCTGAAATTAATTCCCAGTATTAAATGTTTGACATCCCCCAAACCTACTGCCAATAAATGTTTATTGGATGCCTTCAAAACCATAGTATTTTAAGATAATGCAGTTTCTTATTCATTCACACAGATTTCCAATTTATCACTAGATACTAGTAGGCTAGAAATAATAATTAGCTGCCCAGAGCAATACAGAAAAGAATATTTGCTAATGTGATATTATGGGCTAACATATGGGAGAATGTAATATAAATATTCTAGTCCTTTGCCTCATCTGAGTGTCCTTTCAAGCTTTTGTCAGTTTCTTGTATTCATTTGCTGCTAGTCATCCAAATCCCAGCTGCAAAAGATGCAGGAGGTCATCCTGCTATGCAGATCATATCAAGCCAGACATTCAAACATTTACCCCAAATGAGATCCTGGAATATTTAGCTGCAAGGCAGTGGACTTGTGGAGGACAGAGTTTCCAAGGAGTTATAATTAAGCCTGCTCATTTTGGTGGTTTAGACTACCAGCTTTGGGCTGCAAAAACCTGAACTGGTAGATGGCAGCAAAATGACACAGAAAACACTTGTGGCTGCCATCTAATGGTTGCCTGGATTTTTGTAGCCCAGATTTTGTAGCCTTGGTGCTTTACTGTAAGATGCCTTGAGTTTTGTTGAGATAAAAATAATGAAAATAATTAATGGGAGTATATTATCACTGCTGCTAGAGACTCAAAATCCATTGTGACAGAACCAGTCCCTCTTTAGATTCAGATTCTACTTTCTATGCAAGACTGTTTGGTTTCTTTTAGATATCAGAGTTCATGGTCTTCTATAGTCATAGAAGATGCAGAAAATGACATCACAGCCTAAGATGGCACCACCAACTAAGAAACAGGTCCCTAGTTCATTACTCATCACACAGCCAAAGAAAGATCATATTGTCAACACCATAACCCTCTTGGGGTCTTCATTAATGAAGTTATGGAGGGCTGTAGGAACATTTGTGATTTGCTTTGCCTACTGAAGGCAAGACAGAGGTACCCAATTCTACACAGTCTTTCTGCATTCACGATCTAAATTTTGTAATTTATTTTTTTCAGTAGCCAAGAACCATAGGAGCATGTTGGTGATACATAACATCACCAAAAGCAGCAGCATTTTTTGCTCTTTTTACTTTTTTTTTTAATAGGATCCATTTATTTAATATATCTATTATGTGAAGGAAGATGTCTGTGGAACACATGCACTCCATGCTTTACTAACCTTGTTCATATATAAAATGTGTGCATAAAGTGGTGTGCAAATGCTTTGAATTGAACTATTTTGAACTTGAAACACATTGTTCTGAGCATAGAATGCTCCACTTCATGTGTTAAACAGCTCTTTCAAGTATTTCTAAAGTGCTGTAAGCTCAAAACATCTGTTTGAAGTCTGTTTTTAGAATTTGAGAAATATTTCAGACTGTTCCACAGGTGTTTTACATTCAAAACAGGAGGGAGTTGGGAAGACTCAATTCCACATGTTATGCACATCCCTAAGACAGTATCTGTGCTCTGTGAAGAAAAAAGTCCACTTCAGACTCAGTTGATTGTCCATTGCTTCAGGAGCTTCAAGGGGACTGATAAGCAAACAAATAAGCAAGGCAACTCTTTCAAATTAATTAAAATGGTGTTAAAATACTTGCTAAGATCTGATTTCACTTCAATTGCAGTTACAAATGTTCCTCCACTCCCTAAATAAAATGAACTGCAGAAATTAAATAACTCAGTTTCACATCAGACACTACCATTTGTGGTGGAATTTTCATTTGGTGTTAGTAAGAAACTAGTATTTGCTATTGCACCACAGACAAGAAGCTAGTTTAGGAAGCATGGGTCAAGTTCTGTGGCATACACACACAGTTCTGTTGTCACAATACCTCATCACCACTCCAAATCCCCAATATCCACTACCATGCTTTGCTTAATGGTAGGACTGGTCTAGAAACAAAGTTGAAGAATTTAAATCAGAGGTTTCCAAACTGTGTGTTGCGACATGTTAGTGTGTTGGCTGCAGTGTCTGGGTGTGTCCCGGCTGCTGCTGCCTCCGAGCCCTGCCAGGATTCCACGCAGGTCCTAGTGCCTGCCTTGTGCCTTGCTGCCAGCAAACCTGCTGTGATTCCACGCAGGTCCTAGTGCCTGCCTTGTGCCCTGCTGCAAGAGTGTGTTGCGAAATGATGCATGTCTAAAAAGTGTGCCACCAACATTAAAAGTTTGGAAAGCTCTAATTTAGATGTTCCCAAGAATGCAATGGATTGCAGTATCCTCAGTATTCCAATTTATTGAATGACACTGATAGCATTTGTATCATTTCAAGCTTATTCTTCAGTGCAATTTAATGAGCCCGAGTATTTAACTTCATTGTAAAGTGCACAGAGATTATCGATGGGTAAAACAGAATTCAAAGTAGCAATGTCCAACTGGGCATCATTCATCTAAATAGATTACAACTCTCAGAATTCTCAACCAGCATGACCTTTTGCTATATATATCTGTGCCTTTGAGCGGACTCCTGGCAACTGCCTGGACTACTCCGCGCAGTTTTCTTGGTAAATTTTTTTTCTGAAGAAGTTTGCCATTACCTTCTTCCTAAGCTGAAAGAGAGTAACTGGTCCAAAGTCACCCAGCTGGTTTTGTGCTTAAAGGCAGCACTAGATCTCAGAGTCTCCTGGTTTCTAGCCTACTACCTTAACCACTACACCAGAGCTTTCCAAACTTTTTGTGTTGGTGACACACTTTTCAGACAACTTTTTAGACAAAGTTACATTGTGGCACATCAACTTTTTATTCTAATTTCCTGGTGTCATACTGTATTTATCAGGATGAATTGCTTGGGTAGGCTATATTAATTTAGGTAAAGGTTCCCCCCACACATTTGTGCAGTCGTGTCCAACTCTAGAGGCCGGTGCTCATCTCAGTTTCTTAGCCAAAGAGTCAGCACTGTCCGAAGATGCTTCCGGGGTCATGTGGCCAGCATGACGCACGCGGAACGCTGTTACCATCCCACCGAAGTGGTACCTATTAATCTACTTGCATTTGAATGCTTTCAAATTGCTAGGTTGGCAAGAGCTGGGGCAAGTGCAGGAGCTCACTCCGTCACGCGGCGCTTGGGTCTCAAACCGCCGACCTTCCGATCGACAAGCCTGGCATCTTAACCACTGAGCCATCGCGCCCCTGATATTAATTTAGTAAGGTTTTTTTCTCCTATTTTTCTTATGATAAATCTTGTAAAATCACATTAGTTGTTGAGCAGGGGCTATAATGAACATGCTTTGTTTCTTAGAAGCCTTTGAATAATGAGAAAACCCTTGTAGTCTCAAAGAGTCTTTACCCCTGCCACCATTTGTGCTGGTAGAATAAATTCCTCAGTAGCATTTCTGTGCACACATACAACCATAACCAGTCGCACAAAACAATCTCTTTGTTTCTAAATCCTATCACTCTTCCACGTACCTCAAGTTTTATCACACTAAAGGGAAATGAATTGCCCAGAAAATTCACTAACATTTGTTTTCTCCACCCACTCCCCCCATCTGAACAAATATACAAGGTAGGTATATTAATGCATTGGTTCTTCCAATGCAGAAACCATGCAGATACTATACTAAATGGAAACTTTCACCCCAGAAGCAAAATTAGTCATTCTCAATTGGATTTCCAAATGGTAATTGGTTTCCACTGTCTGGCCCTCTCTCATTTGATTCTTAGTTTTTTAAGCAAAGCATCATATATACTGTACATAGTTCAGAAAGGAGAAACATTGGTAGTTTTATGAAGACAAAAAAAAGTTTTTATTTCATGCAATGCTAGCAAGCAAACCAGTTCTTTTGCCAAATGGCTCCATCAATTAAAAATACACACTTAAATATAGTTCCTTCCCACAAATACCCCAATTCATCCTAAAGAAGCCAGGAAAGAATTAGAAAATAGATCTTTTCTGGCTTTTTAGCTTCCAGAAATAGATTGACCCAACTGTATCTAGCCATACAATGTTGCTTTGATAGAAATAGCCAAGGCCCCTCTTCAGGCAGACCAACAATTTAAACTACAGCCAGAGAGCTGGTATAGCAAACTGACAAAAAGACTGAGATACAAATCCAATTCAGGGTAATGTTCTATGCATAATCAGCTAAAATTACCTTTGGTCCACAGGAGTAAGAGCCATAATCACTGTTAAATCTTAAAATGACACAGCTTATTTTTGCTGCAACAGTTACCCTTCTGGTGGCCTATTTTTAATGCAGATATAGATATATGTGGCACTTACTAATGCCACAAAACAGCCTCCCCAACTCTAGTGCCTCAGATATGTTAGATTTCACCCTTTTATCTCCAACCTCTGTTCTAAAACCTTGCCATAAAATGTAGTTATAAATCTTTATTACTCTTAGGAAAACATAAACAGTCATGAACATGTGATTAAATATCACACTTATTTTATTTTGCTCTGCTTCAGGGATCACTTTTATTCCCTCTCACTTCCTTCTTTAAAGGCTCAAAACTACACAAATGCCACTGAACAGGCATGGATTAAGTCCTTTTATTCCAAGACTGGTACAGAAGGTCATGCAAGGGAAAACAACCACTTTCACTTCCATATTATAAGTCTGTAGCAGGACCTAGCACTCCTTCAAAAAAAGGGAACTTCTATACAAAAGGCATCTCTGAACCTAAACAGTTTTAAAAACCTACCCACCAATAACTGGGTTTTCTTCAAAGGCTACCACTCCCCCGCATAGAACAATCAGTCGCAGCCTTATGGAGCAGCCATAGTTAAACAGGCACATTTGCAACCACTGTTTAATCGAACGAGATGAATGCCATCTTTATGATCTCAATACAGACCCATCCTTAGTACTAGGAAACCAGGCATTAGGAGGCAGGCGAGGGAGAAGCGGTCAAGACCAAAAGGGGTGGGGAAGTGAGCATTTCACAAATCCTACAGACGGCCTTTGTTTTTTTCTAAGGCAAACACACAAACCTCCGATTACGGTTTTCGCATCACTTCCTCCGGCCCCCGCCCTCAAATCCTGCCCCCTTGCTGCTTGCTCCCTTGTCAAATTGTACCCTATTAGGGGCTACAGCCGACTATCACATATTTCGAAAACCCCTCCCTGCGCATTTATTTTGGGGCCAGGGGTGCCTTTTCGTTCGGAGTAAGAGGCAAAAAAGGCGTCCCAGATGATTGTTGCCTTCAAAGAGCCAGCGACAAACAGCAGGCTGTTCATCATCATCATCATCATCCGTGCACAAGCGCGCGCACCCACAAATCGGGGGGAAAAATCCAACACGCACGTCCGAAATCACACACAGCTGTTCTCCATCACGCGGAATTGTTAGTCCCAGCGCAGTGCTAATAAACACGAATCCCACGCACTGAGCTCCAGCACGTCTCTGGGTCTTCTCAGCGTGGCTCCTTTTCACCTTCTTCAGCTCCCGGTCCTCGTCCTAAAGCTGGCTAGCTGCAATTGCAAGGCATCCTTGCTCCCTCCCAGAGAAACGACCAATTACCTTCGGCGGGTGGTGGTCCTCTCACAAAACGCTTTACTTCAAGGCTTCGCCTTCGCTCTTCCTCACCCGCTTTGATTATGATTTTCCTCCTCTCTCCTAGACCACCAGCTGCCTTCTGCTGAATTTAAAGCAGGGGGTGGGGGACGGAGAAACCTACCCTCCTGACGTCAGAATAGTGGGAGTTGGAGGAAGGTGGGCGGGGTTTGGATGGCGATTTCTGTTCCAGACTTTAAAGAGACATGGCTTGGGAGGGTGGGGGAGAAGGGAAAGAAAGGCTGTGTCCTCCTGTATTAAGTTTTAATTCGCGTAGAGAAACAAAGCCTTTTCTGCGAGTACTTACAAAATGCATAGCTGGTCAAACCCCTAGAGGGTCTGCAGGAGGAAATCCTGGGTCGAAGTGGAAGCAAGCTTTGCAAAACGGAGCCGCGGGTGCCAGGCGGCTTTCCGTGAGCCTCGAAGCTTTGGCCTGTTGCCTAAGTATGGTGGAGGTTGCTTCACCCATCCTTTCTTTTGCAATGAGGTTCATCTACCAGTCTGGCTGAATACGTACCCGAGCTGGGGAGGGGCGGACGGGAATCACCTTAAGCAACAAAATACCTTGGGTCCAGTCTGACCAATGGAGTCCCAGGCAAGATAGGGTGGGAGAATACATCCAGTATATACCAGCAGAGTCCATGCCTCGGGAATATTTCTTATTGGGTGGGGAAGCAGAGGCGGATCTCTTGGCATTCTTTAACAGTTGTATAAAAGAGAAGACGGCTTTTTTAGGAACTGCATATAAAGGTAAGAACCACCCAGTTGCTGAAATTGCCTTTCCTGCACAACTTTTTAAACGGCATGCAGATCCTGCACTTCTTTGTGGCTAGTCAATAGCCCGATTCCAGCCGTGTCTGCTTATTATTTCTATATTAAGATTTCTTGCTACAATTCTGCATATTCAGTGTAGAGCAAGTAAAATAATAATGCCCCCAATTCTGCAATTCCATTCTCACTTATTGGGGATGAGGCTCTTCTAAAATTGGGATTTCACATGAATTTGCCTATCTAAGGCAGTATGATTTTCTGCAGTCTTCCCCAGTCTGACCTCTTACGGTATACTCCAGGTTCGTTGGGACTATAATTTGCATCATCCTCTGGCTGTGCTAACTGGATGATACTTGCAATCTGTTGTAGAATACCAAGTTAAAGGATCCTGGCAGCAGCTATTCAGCTAATATGCATGTTCATTTTAAAGTAAGTACTGTAAAATATATTCAGGATTTATTCCTAATGTAACTATTTTCCTTTCAGTGAACCTTGTAGCTACTTACTTCCCAGCTGGATTCACGTTGCACTAAATTATGGTTTGTTTTAACCACTTGAAAGAATCTGCCCCAGCATCCCTTTCACAACACTAGAGTGTATAGTTTCAAAATGGTTGTGCTTTGGTTTTGATGTTTTAAGGGGAAAAACTGTGACTTGCTAGGCTCAAGACATGCATTCTATTTGTAACCCATCAAGAATGAGCTGAAAATTTTGGCTCCATCCTCTCGTTTGATATTGATACTGGTGTCCCCATGTAGCTATGGAGGCCAATTTTTTTCAAATGTAATTCCTGGCCACAAGAAAATTGCACACATTTAATTATAAATATGGTTTGCTATAACATTCCAAACAAAATCTGAACACAGGCCATTAACCAGATTTTGACCTAATTATGATGTAAACCGAGACTGTATTGCACCCTTCTAAAACATGTGAAAGATTGAACTGAAATTTCAGATATACTACTATGTTCTATTCCATCCACGTGGATACATTTTAATATTCTAAATTATTATAGTTGGATGGAAGTTCCAAAACATTTAGGATTGGTTATAGAATTCATGTGAAAGTTTGTTTTGCAAAAATTATTTAGTTTGGAAGATTTTCTTGCTCTCAGGTTAGAGTTAAAAAAGTGATTTAGTGTGGCATTTAAAGATAGTAGAAATATCATCTTTGGACCATCTAATCCTAATTATTCTTATGACCCACTGAGCTCAATAGGGCTTTACTCATTAATAAATTTCCTATTAGTTTTAGTGGTAATTAGTAATTTTTATTTGTTTAAGGGCCAGAGGCTTTAATTTGCTTACAAATCATTTATTTGTATTGTATTGTATGTGAAAACATTCCTTATTGAGTGTCACAATATTTTTCCAGATTAAAAAGGAATGTTTAACTTAAAATATTTATGATAACTGACAGATTAACTAACCACTGTTACTTCTATCAAGAATACTGTTGCAGAATTTAATGAACATTAATTTGTATAGAAATGAACATGGACAATAATTAGAATTGTTCTCTAGAGCCAGTTTGGTCTAGTGGTCAATGGGCTAGAAACCAGGAGGCTGTGAGTTCTAGTCCCACCTTAGGCATGCAAGCCAGCTGGCTGACTTTGGGCCAGTCACTCTCTCTCAGCCCAACTCGCCTCACAGGGTTGCTGTTGTGGGGAAAATAGGAGGTAGGAGTATTAGGCATGTTCGCCGCCTTGAGTTATTT
Organism: Charina bottae; assembly: GCA_023362775.1. Classification (NCBI taxonomy): domain Eukaryota; kingdom Metazoa; phylum Chordata; class Lepidosauria; order Squamata; family Charinaidae; genus Charina; species Charina bottae. The sequence continues at coordinate 34,797,326 of JALMGJ010000006.1, read as the reverse complement.
ATAAAAATAAGGCAGGATAGAAAATAAAAAAAATAAAATAATAAAATAATAGGTCAATTATTTTTTACTACCTGATCTTTTTCGGGGATGGGCAACTTTTTTTTTATTTGGCCTGGTCAGGCAAGTCTAATGAGGTGGTGACCTTTGCAGGGGGTGATACCAAACTTTTTCAGCCAATTTTTTCCCCCTTTCTTAGGAGCTTCGGGAGGGAGTGGTTAATGTACAAAATAAGTATGTGATTAAACCTTGCAGAAGCTTAGTGGACCTACAGTGTTTTGCATTTTTATAGTATCACACACACACTTACCCCAAAAGTAGGAAAAGGTTTAGAACATCATCAGTTTTGCCACTGAAATTCAGTTATGTAATCCTGGGTGATCTGGGAACAACAAATGGGTACAAAACTACATGTAGCCCAAGGGCTGCAAGTTCCCCATCCCTCTTAAATCTTAAATGGAGATACTAGTGAAGCCGAAGAATTGATGCTTTCAAACTGTGGTGCTGGAGAAGACTCTTGAGAGTCCCTTGGACTGCAAGGAGGTCAAACCAGTCAATCCTAAAGGAAATCAACCCTGACTGCTCATTGGAAGGACAGATGCTGAAGCTGAAGCTCAAATACTTTGGCCACCTAATGCGAAGAGAGGACTCACTGGAAAAGAGCCTGATGCTGGGAAAGACTGAAGGCAAAAGGAGAAGGGGACGGCAGAGGATGAGATGGTTAGATAGCATCACCGATGTAATGAACATGAATTTGAGTAAACTCCGAGAGACAGTGGAGGACAGGAAGGCCTGGCGTGCTATGGTCCATGAGGTCACGAAGAGTCGGACACGACTGAACAACAACAACAAAGTGAAGTTGGGTATTTCTGCATGCAAAGCATGTGTGTGTTATGGACCCTGCAAATAAAGGGGGAAAGAACTGTGGGAAACTCTTCTAGTTCATCATTGAGGCATTCAAACTGCAGAAATATTTTCTAGACTGGAACGTTAAAATCCCAGGTGGGGTCACTTCTCTATTACCTTTGTTAGAAGGTAATCTTACCAAGGTTCGTCCCAAGCCGGGAATGAATAGACACGCAGGCAGTTGCTGGAACAGAGGTTTGCAGGTTTATTCCCAAGAGCATATGCAGAGTACAGAGTATGCTGGTTGGAAGGTGGCCACACCTGTATTTCCCCCACAGGCCATTTATATAGGAGAGCTTGGTTGTTGCTATGCAAAGGTGTTCCCACCCCCTAGGAACCTGAGAGAAGTGTAATTTGCTGGATTTCAGAGAGGAGGCGCTCTGTGGTTGGGCCCCCTGCTGTTTGTGTTTCCTGTCTGCTGTGGCTTACTTGTGAGAAAAATATAAAATTCATTATTATTAACAAAGAATTAATAATCTTAAACTCATAAATCTAAGTGAAGCTTTTTGGGACTTTCCAATGCTAGCTAACAAAGCTTCTACCAAAACCACCTTCAGGAAATGCTAAAAATATATTTCTAGCGAGCTGATTCTAACCACTTGCTATAGGAAGCTTTGTGGATAGAAATGAAACTAATGAACAATGCTTAAGGTAGGACAACTTCCATACAAGGAAAGAATAAATAAAATGGGAAGGGGAGATAAAAGTGGGTAGTGGGAGATATAAACAGAGGCGGGACAATTGAGGCGGATGGTATAGGCTGTTCACTCCTGACTACCCAGCCTATGGGTAAAAGGAGGAGGGCTAAAGCATCCAGGCAAAGGGCTATAAAAGATGAGCTCTAATTGTGGCTAGTGTGGCTCCTCCCTAGTGTGACTTGTTTTCTAGCACGGTGGAGTCCACCAGCTCTTTGCAAACAGCTTCAAAAATAAAAACCTTTTGTATCTGTCTTTTGACTTGACTCATATCTGACAAATTGGGGGCTCGTCCAGGATCCTTGAATGGCGTCCGGTAAGTCTGGGCACTGGCCCCCACTATGGGAGGCATGCCCTACTGATTTCAGTAGTCCAATGTGGGAGTCCTAAGCCTTAGACCCCAGCGCCCGTGAAGGAACCAGACAACAAAAAGAGGAGTCAAAAGGAGAAACAAAAGGCTGTAGGGACCCAGGTAAGAGGGTTGCGCAAAGCACATGGAATTCCTTGCCTGGGCCCTAAGCCAGCCGGCAGCTCGAGTCTGAAAATCCCCCCGAAGACAAATTACCGGGCAACTTTGTATACGAACCCAGGTAAGAGGGTTGCGCAAAGCGCATGGAATGCCTTACCTGGGCGGTAGGGTTCTGGTTGGGTAAGCCTGTAAGATTCTTGAGACCGGTGTGATTTGAGACGCCCCAAGGGCCATTAGGGCTGGCAAGGCGAAGTGAGTGTGGAGTTCAAACTCGTGGTTCCGAATCCTCGCGAGAGGATCGGCCGGGTGCGAACGAAGTGGTTGGTGTGTGATAATTGGGTCTCAGTAGAAGAAGAATAACCTTTAAAAGTAGCCAGCGCAGGCTGGGAGGTTATTGGGAATTAGGACCTTAAATTTGTTCGGTGAACAAGTCCAGCGCCTGCTGGAGGTTCTGGTTCTAAGAAGGGAGGCCCTGGAAATACGGTCAATAGGGAATAGGCAGGATAGTTAAACCAACCATGGGAGGAGGCTCGAGTGTAGGGAAGGAAAAGTGCACTAAGAAAATATGGAAAAATCCAATGTTGAGAATAGATAAGGACAGTCCAATTGGTGAGATGTTAGATAATTGGGACAAGCCACCATACAAACCTCTGGTGGACAAGTTAGACTTAAGTAAAGAAGATATGATAAATCTGTGTTGTTATGTGTGGTGGGAGGATGATAATGCCTCCTGGCCAAGGGAAGGATCAAATGATTATTTTAGGTATCATGATTTATATGACTATGTGAAACAAAAGTCATGTAAATCTTTAGAAAATGAATTACATTATGCCCTCATCTGGACTCTGGACAAATGGCCGGAGGCAAGTGGGGAAAATAAGAAGGCAATCAAGAAAATGATTTATAAATTGGAAACTGTAAAAGAGGAACCAACTTAGAAATAAGAAATTTCAAAAAGGATATGAAAATATTAGTTGAAGATCCAATTGGACTGGCTGAACAACTAGATCAGTTCTTGGGACCAAACGTATATAAAAAGGTTCCCCCCGCACATTTGTGCAGTCGTGTCCGACTCTAGGGGCCGGTGCTCATCTCCGTTTGTTAGCCGAAGAGCCAGCATTGTCCGAAGACGCTTCCACAGTCATGTGGCCGGCATGACGCACGCGGAACGCTGTTACCTACCCACCGAAGTGGTACCTATTCATCTACTTGCATTTGCATGCTTTCGAATTGCTAGGTTGGCAAGAGCTGGAGCTAGTGCGGGAGCTCACTCCGCACGCAGGGCTAGGGATTCGAACCTCCGAACTTGCAATCTTCTGATCGACAAGCCTGGCGTCTTACCCGCTGAGCCACCACACCCACCACACCACACCCAAACGTATATACCTATGTCCATAATGGGCATTTTGTTCTCTGGAGAAGAAAGGGGAATTATCAGGCGTGCAGCCATGACCAGGTGGGAAAGGCGCAACCCACCCAGCCAGAATGCAGTGCCAGCAGATCAAAAGTTTCCCCTTAACGACCCCAATTGGAATAATCAAATGGCAGCAGACAGAACTAACATGAGAGATTTGAGATGGTATAAAAGAAGCTGCCCCAAAATCACAAAACTTTGCCAAGACTTTTGATACTGAGCAACAAAAAGAGGAAGCACCCTCAGTCTTCTTACAAAAGCTGAGAGACCAAATGAGAAAATATTCAGGGATGAATCCTGACGATGTTGTGGCACAAGGTTTACTGAAAGTAGGCTTTGTGACTAAAACATGGCCAGATATTAGGAAGAAGTTGCAAAAGATAGAAGGATGGAGTGAAAGGCCACTGGAAGAATTGTTAAGAGAGGCCCAAAAATTATATGTTAAAAGAGAGGAAGAAAAACAGAAAACCATGGCTAGAATGATGGTTAACAATGTAGAAAATATTGTAGTAAAGAAATTAGGAAGTGTACAGAGAGGATTAAAGGCTCAAGTTTAGATCATGGGAGAAGTGGGTAAAACAAGCCCTAAAAATCTATGTTAACAATAAAAAGCCTTTGCTAGAGGAGGAGTTGGAATATGCTCAGTGTTGGGTAAAATCTTCCACCCTGATGAAGCACCAGTGTGTTTTTGTTTGTGAGTATTTGTCTTTTTGGATTTGTGTGTATTTTGTGCACAGTGAATGCATATTGCTTCTACTTTGGGGAAAAAATAGACTTTTGTTGTCTGGGGTGTATGTGTGTTTCCTCCCTGTTTCTACCCCCCCCCTCCTTCGGTCTGTCTTTTGTCTGCTGGTTACAGGCTTGAGGAGGAAGGGAGGGAGGGGGAAAAGGGGGAGTCCGGAGGAGCTAGTAAGATAGAGTTGCCAGGCAAACTGGAGACTATGCTAAAAGTACTTTCTCTTGTACTGTGTTTACTGTCTGAACCCACTGATTAGACAGATATTGAAATGAATTTGTGAAATTGAGATCGTTTAAGAGAAAGTCAAAATGAGAGAGAGAAGGAAGGAGAAAAGGGAATGTATGTGCAAATACTAGATGAGGGAGTTAGATTTGTTGCGGAAGACGTGAGGAGCATAAACAAAAGTGAAGGGATTTAGGGAAGAATGGGTTTCCAAAAAAACTTTGGAAATATAAGTGCAGGGAGGCTTTCACTTCCGGGTCTCGGGCTGAGTGGAGCGGCGAAGCGTAGCTCTGAGCTTTGTTTCGATGGCTTCCTAACAGCGGTGATTAAAAAGAAGAAAATCACCAAAAAATCACCCTCGGAGAGAGGGTGAGCAGAAGATTGTCCACAAGGGCTGCTGGATTTGCTGCTCTCTGCAGACCCTCGTATTTCCACCATGGGGGAAGGCAGATTGAAGCGGCAAAAGGTGGCTGGGATTGTCAAAAAGCTCTCTGGAAGCCATGAAGCTGTATAAGTTAAGTAGCTCCCCGCTCAAACTTTTAGATGCACTATTTAGTTTTCTTTTAAACTTTAATTGCCCTATTAAGCTCTAAGATTTATCTTTGGACTTGTTAAATAATTGCTAGTAGTGGTTTTTTCTTTCCTGTCAAAGACTGTTAAAAGGTGGGAAGGAAAAGTGAATTGACTTTGCCATGAAGGAAAGTGATTTGCCTATTATTTTTATTTTTACTTGGATTTAAAGTTTCTATTTTTTGGTTACTATATACATTTTTATTTGGGAAACATTTTATTTGGACTTCGTTCTTATATGGAATAATTGATACTCTGCCTTCTATTTTTCTTTGGTGAATATTGCTGGGAGGGGGGAAATTCTCTTTTTCTTTTACAAGCCCTGTTTAAAATCTTTATATTCTATTTGAATCTATTATATAGAATTGGACTTTTTAATAGGTAATTTGGGAGAAGAAGTGATTTGGATTATTGTTGCCTTTTTCTTCTTTTTATATATTGCAAATAATTCCACTATAACTTTTTTTTACTTCAGTTACTTTTGGCTGGATTGAAGAGTACTAGTGGGCGTGAGAAACCTTGGAACTGTTTACTTTACCTAGGACTGTTTTGACTATCTGTTGCTGTACTTTTTGCTTTGAGATTATATAGACTTATTTACCCTATTTATTTAATGGATTACAAATGAATTTTGAAGACAATTATTTTTAAAGGACTGTTTTTACTTTTTGGAAAAAAAAATTCTTTTTCTTTTAAAAAAAAGAGTCACCTTTTGGCTGTAACTATTGCCTTTTTTTTATTTTTTTTATTTTTAGTCTCTCTCCCCCCTCCTTTTTTTCCCCCTTCTCCTCTCTTTTTTTTCCTTTACAGGAAAACTATCTACACCATGGCATCAGTGGTATTGAAGAGGAGAGATAGAGATAAGGAGAAAGAGGCTGGGAGAGCATCTACTGAAACTGCGACACCTGCTCCAACAACAGAAACTCCACTATTGGAAACAAAAAAAATCCTTGAAGCAATTGCAGCATTAAACAAGAGAGTGGAAGATTCATCAGCCAATTTGGGCCAGCAAAATAAACAGATGGAAGAACAAATTGTAGCATTAAACAAGAAAGTGGAAGATTCATCAGCCAATTTGGAAGAACAAATTGCATCCTTAGATAAGAAGGTAGACAAAAAGATGGAAGTTATGAAAAAAAGAAATTACACAGGAGATAAAGCATGAGTTTAAAAGAGAAATACAAACTGTTATGGAAGTTGTGAACTCTCTGTCAGGAGAACTTAAAGATACACAAGGTCAGATGCAAAAATTAGAGATTAAATCAGAATATGTTACCAAAGAAATTGAACACAATTTAGACATCACAGCATTAGCGGAAATGAGAGAAAAGGAACATATTTTGAGACTGAGAGCAGTTCCTGAGCAAGCTAATGAAGATGTAAGATAAAGGATTATAACTGAATTGGCTAAATTTTTAGAGATAAAAGAACAAGATTTAGATTTGGAAATAGATAAAATTTTTAGAGTGAACTCACGATATGCAAGAGAAAATAAAGTACCTAGAGATATATTAATATATTTTGTGAGAAAAGTGGTAAAAGAACAAGTTTTGAAAAAACATTACAATAATAGTTACTAGGTTAACTATTATTACTATCTGGTTACTAGGCCAGAGTCGGGAATCTCTTGGGGCTGTGCGGTGGGCCAAGTGATTCAGGTGGTGACGGGCAGGGGACGGTATGACGGGAACCGGAGGGCAAGCCATTATCGGGGAAGGCGCCCCCGGTGTTTGTTACCGGTGGTGCGTTCCGGCCCCCCATGTTCATACCCAGGCCCTGGTAAGCAGTTCCTTGTGGGCTCCGGTCTCCGACTGCTGCTGCTGAACGCCAGGTCGGTGAATAACAAGGCCCCCCTTATAAGTGATCTAATCACAGAGGAAGGGGCTGACCTGGTGTGTATTACCGAGACCTGGCTGGGCCCAGAGGGGGGAGTAGCCCTCTCGGAAATGTGCCCAGCCGGGTTTCGGGTGTGGCATCAGCCGAGACACCGGGGCAGGGGAGGAGGGGTAGCAGTGATCATCAGAGAGTCCCTTGTGGCCTTCAGGGGCGCTGCTCCACAAGTGACCGGATGTGAGACCCTGTTTTTCAAGTTGGGTTCACGAGAACAGTTGGGAGTGTTGCTGCTGTACCAGCCTCCCTGCTGTGTAGCAACCTCCCTGCCTGAGCTGCTCGAGGCTGTCTCAGGGTTGGCAGTGGAGTTTCCCAGACTTATGGTTCTGGGGGATTTTAATCTGCCGTCCCTGGGGTGGTCCTCGGAGGCAGCCCGGGAGTTCATGGCTACCATGGCAGCTATGGGCCTGTCTCAGATTATTCGTGACCCGACTCGTGACAGTGGTCTCACTCCGGATTTAGTTTTCTTGTCCGAGCAGTGGCAATGTGATCTGAGGGGAGAGTTACATCTTTCCCCATTGTCATGGTCAGACCACGCCCTGGTGACCCTGAGACTCTCTTGTGCTACCCCACTCCGCAGGGAGGCGGGACCTATTCGATTGGTCCGCCCCCGGCGACTGATGGACCCAGTGAGGTTTCAGAAGGAGCTGGGGGTTATTCCCGAGGATTTGCTTCACAGTCCAGTGGAGGTCCTGGCTGCAGCCTGGAACAAGGCAGCAGCCGGAGCCCTGGACAAGATCGCGCCTATGCGACCTCTCCGGCCCTGTTCGGCCCGTCACTCTCCGTGGTTTACGGAGGAGTTGAGGGCTTTGAAGAGGGTTAAGAGACGTCTAGAGCGCCGCTGGAGAAAGACGAAGACGGAATCTGACCGAACACAATCTAGAGCCGCTGTTAAGGCCTACCTTGTGGCGGTAAGAGCGGCGAAACGTGAATATTTCTCCGCTCTTATTGCGTCCGCAGAATGCCATCCGACGGCCCTGTTTAAGATTACAAGATCGCTCTTGGGTCCGGAGCAAGGGGAGACCCATCTACAGGGCCGATCGGAAGAGTTTTCTGAGCATCTGCAGGACAAAATCGCTCAGATTCATTCCAAGTTGGACTCCAAGCGTGAGACAAGATCTGGGGAGATGCCAGAGGCTCGTACTTACCATGTTACCTGGGAGCAGTTTGATCCTGTTGGGCCTGATGAAGTAGACAGGATCCTTGGGATTGTAAATGCCACCACATGTCAACTTGACCCATGTCCCTCCTGGCTGGTGAAATCAGCTAGAGAGGTGACATGTGGCTGGGTCCTGGCGATTATAAATTCGTCCTTGAGTGAGGGGGTGTTCCCGGCGGCCTTTAAGGAGGCGCTGGTGCACCCCCTCCTCAAAAAACCGTCTTTGGACCCTACTATTCTGGGCAATTTTCGCCCAGTCTCTCACCTTCCCTTTTTGGGAAAGGTGGTTGAGAAGGTGGTGGCGTTGCAACTCCAGAGGATTCTGGAAGAAACGGATTATCTGGACCCTTTTCAGTCAGGTTTCAGGCCGGGATATGGGACAGACTGCATTGGTCGCGCTTATGGATGATCTCTGGCGAGGGTGGGATGGAGGGAGTGCGTCCATCCTGGCTCTCTTAGATCTCTCAGCGGCTTTTGATACCGTCGACCATGGTATACACTTGGGGCGGCTCAGGGAGTTGGGGGCGGGCGGCGTGGTTTTGCGCTGGTTCGCCTCCTTCCTCCAGGGCCGTTCCCAGTCGGTGTTGATAGGGGAGGAGAGAGCTGACCCGCGACCCCTGTCTTGTGGGGTGCCGCAGGGATCGGTTCTCTCTCCTCTCCTATTCAACATCTACATGAAGCCGCTGGGCGAGATCATCCGTCACCACGGGATGAGGTATCACCAATATGCTGATGATACCCAGTTATACATCTCCATCCCGGGTGAAGTAGGTGATGCGGTCGATGCCCTATCTCAGTGTCTGGAGGCTGTGGGGGTCTGGATGGGGAACAACAGGCTTCAACTGAACCCTGGTAAGACGGAGTGGCTGTGGATTGACGGCCCCCCTAGATCCGGGAAGTTGTCATCTTTGGTTCTGGGTGGGGTTGCACTACCTCACTCAGATCCAGTGCGGAATCTGGGGGTCCTCCTGGACTCGCGACTCCTGCTCGAAGAGCAGGTGGCAGTCGTGGCCAGGAGGGCCTTTGCACAACTTCGAGTTGTGCGCCAGTTACGCCCTTTCTTGGATCGGGAGGCCCTCCGAACAGTCACTCATGCCCTTGTCATCTCCCGCATAGACTACTGTAATGCGCTCTACATGGGGCTACCCCTGAAGAGTATCCGGAAGCTTCAGCTGGTACAGAATGCGGCGGCGCGAGCAGTTACGGGTGCCATAAGATCGGCACATGTAACACCTCTGCTACGCGAGCTGCATTGGTTGCCAGTTTGCTTCCGGGTCCAATTCAAGGTGTTGGTGATTACCTTTAAAGCCCTATATGGCATAGGACCAGGGTACCTGAGGGACCGTCTCGTCCCGATAACGTCAGCCCGCCCCACCCGTGCGTGCAGAGAAGGCATGCTTCGGACCCCCTCAACAAGAGAATTCCATCTAGCGGGGTCCAGGAGGCGTGCTTTCTCTGCGACAGCCCCCGCCTTATGGAACATCTTGCCCCCGGAGGTGAGACTGGCCCCTTCACTCCTGGCCTTTCGGAAGGCCCTTAAGACCTGGCTCTGCTGCCTGGCCTGGGACAACGGAGGTGGTAGTGCCTCCTGGGGTTGGCTGGCCCCGTAGCAATAAGACCTATGCTACGGTCTCCAATCCATCTGGGATCCTATTTTATTTTATTTTATATTTGATTTATTTTTATACATTTTCTACTTTGTATGGTTTTAAATATTTTAAATTTTTAAGTCTTAATTATTGTAACCCGCCCAGAGTCCCTTGTATGGGAGATGGGCGGGGAATAAATTAAATAAATAAAAAATAAAATAAATAAATAGATTAAATATAGAAGGGAAAGAAATAATTATATTAAAAGAAATACCTCTGAGAATATTAAGGAAAAGAAGAGATTACACCTTCCTTACAGACAAATTAAAACAACATAATATTGCATTTAGATGGGAGAAATTAGAAGGTGTATCTTTTACGTTCAAAGGGCAGAAGTTCAGAATAACTTCCATTTTAAAAGCAAAAGCATTTTTAGAAAAATACAAGACAGAAATGGGTGTGCCAACTGACGACTTGGAAGAGGGAGGAGCGACATCTAAAGACAAGAAGAAGAAAGAAGATTTATCTGAGATGGGAGCTGCAGGTCTGGACTTGAAAAAGGGACTTTAACCATCAAAACAATTATGGATTATAAATATCTGACATGGAATATAAATGGAAATAATGCGCCACAGAAAAGAAGGAAGATCTTTCATTTTTTGAAAAAACTGAAATTGGATATAATTTGCTTACAAGAAACTCACATTTGTAAAAAAGACACTAAATACCCGATTCAAAAACAATTTGAAGAAGAATTTATTTCAGCTGGAAATAAAAAAACGAAGGGGGTAGTTTTGTATATACAACCAAAGTTAAATCCAAAATTGATATTAATGGATGACGAAGGACGTTATGTTGCAGTTGAAATAAACATACAAGGAACTAAAACATTGGTTGTTGGACTTTATGCACCAAATATGGATAAAGGAGTATTTTATAAAAACTTGATGGATAAACTTTTGGACCAAACCTATGAAAATTGGTGTTTTATGGGTGATTGGAATGGAGTAATTTACCCTAAGATGGACAAACAATCACAAAAAGAAGTGAAGAGTACACAGGGAAAATTGCCACAAACATTTTTTGACTTAAAAGAGATGTTGGATTTACAAGATATATGGAGACTTATGAATGGGACTTCTAGAGAATACACCTACTATTCAGAAAGATTTAAATCACATTCTAGAATAGATATGATTTTGATATCTAAAAGCCTAATGATGGATATTAGTAAAGTTGAAATATTACCTAAGACTCTTTCAGATCATAATCCAGTAATGTTGACTGCTAAAGGAAAAAGGAGTGTATTTAGATGGAGATTAAATGAGTCAATACTTCGGAAAAATGATATAGTTGAGACATGCAAAAAAAAGTTAAGGGAATATTTCCAATTGAATTCAAACAAAGGCACCAATACTCAGATTGTATGGGATGCCAGCAAAGCATATATGAGCGGTTACTTTATTCAATATAATGCTCAAATGAGGAGAAAGAAATGAGAGAATTCAACTGATTCTAGATGAAATAAAAGATAAAGAGATATGTTTAAGAGATAAGCCAATGGATGATATTTTACCTACTCAAATTAAATTTTTACAAAAACAGATATCGATGATATTGACACAAGAGATAGAGACTCAAATGAAATTTATAAAGCAGAAATATTTTGAACGTGCTAATAAACCAGGTAGATGGTTGGCTTATAAATTACGGAAACAAAGACAAAAAAGTTTAATTTCCAAAATACAACATGAAGGAAAAGTTATGGTGAATAATATAGATATACAAGAAGCTTTTTATGATTATTACTCAAAACTATATAAAAAACAAGAAGTTAATTTGATGGACATTGAAGAATATTTGAGTAAACAGAAATTAACTGTTCTTGATGACCAACAAAGATTAATGCTTAACAATCCTATAACAAAAGAGGAAATGGCAAAGGCTTTTAAGAAAATTAGTAGTGGAAAAGCACCAGGACCGGATGGCCTGTCAGCAGCTTACTATAAATGTTTTGAAGACGAATTATGTTTACCTCTACAGATGATTATGAATTCGATTTTGGAAACAGGAACAATACCAGAGACTTGGAAAGAAGCACATATAACATTGATCCCTAAAGAACAACAAGACTTGACTATAACTAAGAATTATAGACCAATATCTTTACTGAATAATGACTATTAAGATTTTTACAACTATATTGGCAGAATGTCGATGAAGGTTCTCAGTCATCCAGGTGGAACAGTCTGTAGCTTGAATCATGTCAACTGGATTTCTATTTTCTCAGTGGAAACGTTTCGCTCCTTATCCAAGAAGCTTCTTCAGTCTGAGCAAAGTTAGTAAGGGAATCCTTAAATATGTTTCTAGGGTGGCTGTGTGACCTTGCACCTGGGGCTAGGTCATGGTTATTTGAGATGTTTATTTCTAAGTCCCTTTATCATCCAAAGGAGGATTGTTAAGATTACCATGCTGCTGTTGAGCTTGTGAAATGGTCTTAATCTTCCTAGGCACAGAAGACAAAGCAGGAAGGAAAACAGGGGAAAGATTGTGCCTGAGGCCCCCACCTCTATTCAAGGAAGGATTTTCCAAGTTGGCATAAATGGACTCCTTGACCCCTCTCTCAAGCCACCTATCTTCTCTGTCTAAAATGTGAACATTAATGTCCTCAAATGAGTGTCCTTTTTCCTTTAGATGAGGATAAACTGCTGACTCTGGTCCTGTGGTGTTACTTCTCCTGTTTTGGGCCATCCTCCTGTACAAAGGTTGTTTGGTTTCTCCAATGTAGAGTTCAGAGCACTCCTCACTGCACTGGATTGCATACACTACATTGCTTTTCTTGTGTTTAATCTTGTGTTGAATAGAGGTGGGGGCCTCAGGCACAATCTTTCCCCTATTTTCTTTCCTGCTTTGTCTTCTGTGCCTAGGAAGATTAAGACCATTTCACAAGCTCAACAGCAGCATGGTAATCTTAACGATCCTCCTTTGGATGATAAAGGGACTTAGAAATAAACATCTCAAATAACCATGACCTAGCCCCAGGTGCAAGGTCACACAGCCACCCTAGAAACATATTTAAGGATTCCCTTACTAACTTTGCTCAGACTGAAGAAGCTTCTTGGATAAGGAGCGAAACGTTTCTACTGAGAAAATAGAAATCCAGTTGACATGATTCAAGCTACAGTATATTGGCAGAAAGAATGAAAAACATTCTTAAAAACTTTATCCATCAAGATCAAGCAGGATTTCTGCCTAAGAGACAGATCCGCGACAATGTTCGAAATATATTAGATATATTGGAATATCTGGAACAACATTATGAAAAACAAGCTGCTTTGATATTTATAGATGCTGAAAAAGCTTTTGATAATTTAAATTGGCCTTTTATGTTTAAAGTATTAGAAAATATGAACTTTGGAGGAAATTTTATTAAATGGATTAGATCAATATATACTTCCCAATTTGCAAAAATAATTATCAATGGAGAATTTACCAAACCATGTAAAATTCAAAAAGGTACAAGACAAGGTTGTCCATTATCTCCACTTTTGTTTATATTGGTATTAGAGGTTTTATTGAGAGATGTTAGACAAGATGAAGCTATCCATGGTATTAAGGTTAAAAAAGAAATTTATAAATTAAGAGCTTTTGCTGATGATTTAGTCTTTACTTTGGAGAATCCACTAGATGGAATTGAATTATTGATTCAGAAATTGAAAGACTTTGGATCATTAGCAGGGTTTAAAGTGAATTTACAGAAAACAAAAGTTTTGACTAAAAACATGGACTATCATCAACAAGAGAAATTGAAAGAAATAACGGGATATTCAATGGAAGAAAAAGTAAAATATTTGGGCGTACATTTAACAACTAAAAATGTTAAATTGTTTAAGAATAATTATATTCCGCTTTGGACAGATATTAAAAAAGATTTGGATCAATGGGAAAAATTACAGTTATCATTATTAGGTAGAATTTCAGCAATTAAAATGAATATTTTGCCAAGAATTTTATATCTTTTTCAAACACTACCTATATTGGCATCAGAAGAACCATTTAAACAATGGCAGCGAGATATTTCTAAGTTTATCTGGCAAGGAAAAAAACCAAGAATAAAATATAAAGTCTTACAAGATTCAAAGGAAAGAGGCGGACTGGGTCTACCGGACCTGAAATTATATTATGCAGCTTGTTGTTTGGTATGGATTAAAGAGTGGATAGTTTTGAAAAATGAAAAACTATTGAATTTGGAGGGTCATGAATTAAGATACGGATAGCATGGATATTTATGGTATGATAAAGTGAAAGTTAATGTGGACTTTAAAAACCATTATATCAGAAGATCTTTGTTACGAATTTGGAATAAATATAAATTAATTTTATGTTATAAAAGACCTTTATGGATTTCCACACAAGAAGCATTTCATAGAACAGAAGTAAGAGTTAAAGATAAATGGCTAACTTACAAAGACTTTTTAAAAAAAGAACAAGGACAATATAAAACTAAATCAAAAGAAGAATTGGCCTCAGAAGGATATACTTTTCAATGGCTTTCATATATGCAACTAGTAGAAAAATTTAAATCAGACAAAAAAGAACTTGAATTTGAACAAACTAAATCGGAATTTGAGACACAATTATGTGAGACAGATGACTATTTAATTGCTAAAATGTATAAATTATTGTTAAAAGGTGAAATGGTAGAGGAACAAGTTAAAGACACTATGATTAAATAGGCAAAAAATATTGGTCATAATATTCAAATGCAACAATGGGAAGATATGTGGATTAAAGGATTAAAATTTACTTTGTGTTATAATTTGAAGGAAAATTTCTACAAGATGATGTACAGATGGTATATGACCCCACAAAAACTAGCTAAAATGTATAGGAATGTTTCCAACTTGTGTTGGAAATGTAAAAAAAAGAGGGGTCATTTTACCATATGTGGTGGACATGTGAGATTGCAAATAAATTTTGGATTCAAATACACTCATTGATGCAAAATATTCTACAAATACGAATTCCATTTAAACCTGAACTATTTTTATTGGGAATATTAGAAGAACAAATAGGAAAGAAATTTACAAGAATTATGCAATATATGGTTTACAGCAGCAAGACTTATATATGCACAAAATTGGAAAAATCAGATTATACCTACAATACAGGACTGGATGTTAAAAGTAATGGACATGGCAGAAAATTATAAATTGACATGTTTATTAAAAGAAAATACAAATTATTACTTTCTTAAAGAATGGAAACCATTAATGGACTATTTGCAAAATGCAGGAGGGGCAAAGCTTATATGGGGTTTTGAAGATTAAAACATATATAAATTGATATATTAGACAGGAAATATTTTACAATGTTATATATAGTACTAGCATGAAAGAGATTAATATTAAAATTACTAAGACCAGAGATAAATCGGAAGTTGACCAATTTCTATGTTTCATCTTTCTCTTTTTCTATTTACTTTACTTCACTTTTTCTTTTCTTTCTTTGATTTGTATTTCTATTTCTTTTTCCTTTTCAAGCTTTTATCTATGTATATTTAAAATTCAATAAAATATATTTTTAAAAAAAAGGAAATATAAGTGCAGGATTTGTTAGTGAAAAGCAGGCAACAGGCTAGGACAAACGAGATGCCTCTGAAAACAAAGTGCATCTCCCTTGTGTTTCCCCAGCCCTTGCAGCAAATTTAAACTGGGAAGGTCGTGTGAGCTGTTTACTGAAGCAGCCAGATCTGTTTTAACAAGGCATTGCCCTTTTAAACACAGTGGCACTTGGCAATGCTGGAAGCATTGAGAAAACAGCAAAAGCCCTGTTCTAACAACATTGGCATGTGCAGGGCAGAGACAGTTTTTACCCTCCGCTTTTTATACGTGCCAGATTCTCCCATAAACATGTTTTGTTAATGTTAAGGGCTGGTGTGAGGTTTTAAGTGTGTGTTTGTTTGGGGAAATTATGTGTGTCTGTCCCTTTAAACACCAGATCTTTTTACGGTGGTAAAGATGCAGGTCCTGGCCAGACCTGCATCCTCCATTAATTTGGTGTTTTTGTGTATTGTCATTTGTACAAACTTGTATAATAAGGAAACTGAGAACTTCCTACCTCACCCAAGCCCCCCTTCTTGTTGAAGCTGCTTGAGGGTGAACTAAGGAGAAAAAGAAGGGAGGACAGAAGTGAAACACAATGCTACCACAGAAAATCCCTTTTCCCGTTTTTTAGGATTTTCCTTCTTTTGTAATATAGTTTTTTAACTTTGTACCAAGATAAACTTGTAAGCTTCTTGTTTAAGCCTTTTCCTGCTGCTACTGCTGTTGGTGAAAATTTTTTTTTTTTAGCTGTTCCTGTTAAGAAACAGCGGTTGCATTTTTCCAGATAGTAAGGGGGACCAATGTTCAAGGTTTTTTTTAGCCCTAGAGGCTTAACATGTGGACTCAGCTCAAGGGACACATTTTAATCCTAAAGTATTGTAACATGTTATGAGAGGAATAGGAGTAGCATGGGATTTTAACACCCCGTGGAACCCGCCTTCTTCGGGAAAAGTAGAGTGAATGAACCAGATTCTAAAGAAGCATTTATCAAAATTGATTTTAGAAAATAAGCTACCTTGGACTAAATGTTTACCTTTAGTATTGTTGAGAATTAGGACAAACCCTAGAAGGGATGTGGGAATTTCACCATATGAAATGCTGTTTGGCTTTCCTTATCTAGCAAATCCAGAAATGCTACCACAATTAGAAAACAAGGATGTATTTTTAAAGAACTACACTGCTCAAAAAAATAAAGGGAACACTGAAATAACAGAATGTAAGTCCAAGTCAATCACACTTCTGTGAAATCAAACTGTCCACTTAGGTAGCAACACTGATTGACAATCAATTTCACATGCTGTTGTGCACATGGAATAGACAACAGGCGGAAAGCATAGGCAGTTAGCAAGACATCCCCAATAAAGGAGTGGATCTGCAGGTGGTGACCACAGACCACTTCTCAATTCCTATGCTTTCTGGCTGATGGTTTGGTCACTTTTGAATGCTGGCGGTGCTTCCACTCTAGTGGTAGCATGAGACGGAGTCTACAACCCACACAAGTGGCTCAGGTAGTGCAGCTCATCCAGGATGGCACATCAATGCGAGCTGTGGCAAGAAGGTTTGCTGTGTCTGTCAGCGTAGTGTCCAGAGCATGGAGGCGCTACCAGGAGACAGGTCAGTACATCAGGAGACATGGAGGAGGCCGTAGGAGGGCAACAACCCAGCAGCAGGACCGCTACCTCCGCCTTTGTGCAAGGAGGGACAGGAGGAGCACTGCCAGAGCCCTGCAAAATGACCTCCAGTGGGCCACAAATGTTCGTGTGGCTGCTCAAACAGTCAGAAACAGACTCCATGAGGGTGGTATGAGGGCCCGACGTCCACAGGTGGGGGTTGTGCTTACAACCCAACACCGTGCAGGACGTTTGGCATTTGCCAGAGAACACCAAGATTGGCAACTTCGCCACTGGTGCCCTGTGCTCTTCACAGATGAAAGCAGGTTCCCACTGAGCACATGTGACAGATGTGACAGGGTCTGGAGATGCCGTGGAGAACGTTCTGCTGCCTGCAACATCCTCCAGCATGACCGGTTTGGCAGTGGGTCAGTAATGGTGTGGGGTGGCATTTCTTTAGGGGGCCGCACAGCCCTCCATGTGCTCGCCAGAGGTAGCCTGACTGCCATTAGGTACCGAGATGAGATCCTCAGACCCCTTGTGAGACCATATGCTGGTGCGGTTGGCCCTGGGTTCCTCCTAATGCAAGACAATGCTAGACCTCATGTGGCTGGAGTGTGCCAGCAGTTCCTGCAAGACGAAGGCATTGATGCTATGAACTGGCCCGCCCGTTCCCCAGACCTGAATCCAATTGAGCACATCTGGGACATCATGTCTCGCTCCATCCACCAACGCCACGTTGCACCACAGACTGTCCAGGAGTTGGGGGATGCTTTAGTCCAGGTGTGGGAGGAGATCCCTCAGGAGACCATCCGCCACCTCATCAGGAGCATGCCCAGGCATTGTAGGGAGGTCATACAGGCACGTGGAGGCCACACACACTACTGAGCCTCATTTTGACTTGTTTTAAGGACATTACATCAACGTTGGATCAGCCTGTAGTGTTCTTTTCCACTTTAATTTTTGAGTGTAACTCCACATCCAGACCTCCAGGGGTTGCTTACATTTGATTTCCATTGCTTTTTGTGTGATTTTGTTGTCAGCACATTCAACTATGTAATGAACAAAGTAATTAATACGGATATTTCATTCATTCAGATCTAGGATGTCTTATTTCAGTGTTCCCTTTATTTTTTTGAGCAGCTTATATACTGGGGTTGTCCTCTTCTTTGTCTTTCCTCAGACAGAAAGGTCTGTTGGCACAGACCCCACCACTTGAATTTGCAGTTCACCATATTAAACCACGAGAGCGGGTCCTGATAAAGTCCTGGAAGGAGTTGAAACTGCAACCCGAGTGGGAAGGTCCATTCCAGGTGTTGCTCACAAAAGAGACCACTGTACGAACGGCCAAAAAAGGCTGGACTCATTATACCAGGATAAAAGGGCCAGTGGACGAACCAGCTCCAGAGTGGAGGGTGAAACCCAGCGAGGACCCGATGAAAATAAAGTTATACAAAAAAAGGTGGTGATGCTTGAATATGGGATACCAAGGGGAGTGCCTGATGAATTCAAAGCCAGAAATCAGGTTTTAGCAGGTTTTGAATCCTTTTCCTTTTGGTGGGTGACAAACAATAAAAATGTGGACTGGATAAAATATATATATTATAATCAACAAAGATTTATAAATTACACCAGGGATGCTGTAAAAGGAATCTCAGAGCAATTAGATGCCACAAGTAGAATGGCCTGGGAAAATAAAATAATACTAGACATGATGTTGGCTGAAAATTCAGGAGTGGATACCTCCCTTACTGGAGGGTTGGACTCCTGGTTTGGTAAATGGAAAAGAGTGGTTCTCTCCCTCCTCACATCTTTTGGAGTAGTAACAGGGGTTTTGGAGGCATTGGGATGCTGCATAATCCCCTGCGTTAGGGGATTAATGCAACGACTGATCTAGACTGCAGTCTCTAAACAGATGCCCTTAAAACCCTTTCCCTATGGTGACACTCTCATGTTAATGAGAGATGGTGATAGTTGGGTGTATGAGACTATGTATCCACAATTAGGGAGTTCAGACGAGCCGAGGCCATGTTATAACAATTAGAAAGTTCAGATGAAACAAGATCATGAAATATAATGCAAAAAGCAACAAAATAAAAAGAGAGAAAGGAAATAGTGTTAATAATAATAGTATAAAGAAGAAAAAGGGTGGATTCAGAAAAATATAAAATTCGTTATTAACAAAGAATTAATAATCTTAAACTCATAAATCTAAGTGAAGCTTTTTGGGACTTTCCAATGCTAACTAACAAAGCTTCTACCAAAACCACCTTCAGGAAACGCTAAAAATATATTTCTAGCGAGCTGATTCTAACCACTTGCTATAGGAAGCTTTGTGGATAGAAATGAAACTAATGAACAATGCTTAAGGTAGGACAACTTCCATACAAGGAAAGAATAAATAAAATGGGAAGGGGAGATAAAAGTGGGTAGTGGGAGATATAAACAGAGGCGGGACAATTGAGGCGGATGGTATAGGCTGTTCACTCCTGACTACCCAGCCTATGGGTAAAAGGAGGAGGGCTAAAGCATCCAGGCAAAGGGCTATAAAAGATGAGCTCTAATTGTGGCTAGTGTGGCTCCTCCCTAGTGTGACTTGTTTTCTAGGACGGTGGAGTCCACCAGCTCTTTGCAAACAGCTTCAAAAATAAAAACCTTTTGTATCTGTCTTTTGACTTGACTCATATCTGACACTTGGAATGTGCACCTGGAAAGAATCCATTGTTATTTGATTATGGAGATCTGTTTGGCTGGGGAAGAAGATCTGCCTGAATGGCTGGCTAAGTTCTGTGAATGAGCTGACCTTTTCTGTGTCAAGCTTTCCAATTGATTCGAAAGGGAACCCCCTGTCTGAGTAGTTTGGCTTCCTTTTCCATCTTAATCTCTGGCAATATCAAACTCTTTATGCTATTTTGTAAACTTTTAACAATTGGGCTTTCTTTTACCTGTTCTGGGGGGGAGACAACATGGAGGCAGACAGTGTTCTGGGGAAGACAACGTGCAGGCAGGACAGTGATCTTAATTCATCCAAACACCTTAGAAGGACAAACTGTTTTCTGAATGAAGCTGATGATCTCCCAGGCTTCAGCACATCTAGACAATTGCTTGGCAGTGGTTTTTTCACATCTGTTACTAAAATTTCTCTCAGTGGCTTTAGCTAGAGAAGATTGCTGGGCTCTGCATACACAAAAGGCGGCTATTCTGTGTGCCAAGATGCTTGCATTCAAACAGATTGTATCTGAGACTTGAATCTAAATATCTTCCATTGAAGGAGGGGGGTGTTATACAGTGGATAGAATCTCTACCAAAAGGAATCAAGCAGTTACTCCTTTTGTGTGGCTGAGGACTTGCTCCTCCTCTTCACTCCCACTTTTTTATTCATAATAATTGAGAATTATGTATCAATCATGTGAGGATTCAGAGTCTCCCCACCAACATATAATCAATAAATTTTAATATTTGTTCAAGTTTATAAGCAAATGATTATTTCATTGTTGGAATTTAAATATGTTACGTTGTTTTGTCTAAATAGCATCCATTCCTACCTAGAGTGAAAAGGAGTAAAGCAGAGCTTTCCAAACTTTTCATGTTGGTGACACACTTTTTAGAGATGCATCATTTCGTGACACACTCTTACAGTAGGGCATTATTTTGCGACACACTCTTACAGCAGAGCACAAGGCAGGCACTAAGACCTGCGTGGAATCACAGCAGGTTTGGAGGCAGCCGGGCACAAGGCAGGCACTAGGACCTGCATGGAATCCTGGCAGGGCTCGGAGGCAGCATCAGCCGTGACACACCCAGACACTGCAGCCAACACACTAACGTGTCCCGACACACAGTTTGGAAAGCTCTGGAGTAAAGGAATGAGGACAGCTTACTTGTACATTAGGGTTGAATATACTCAGAAAAAGTAATTTTTTGTTCAAAATTGTTATTTAAATATTGAATAAACACATAAATATGAATGCTCATAGAAATCTATGCATTGTAATCAAAACAAGTTGCTACCCCATCATCTTTTATCCAGGGTGCATGGAAAATCTTATCTACTGATGGTATTATTAGTAGAGAGACCAGCAAATTCCTAATTTGCTTCATTGTTTGGACCATTTTTACCCCATTCTGTTTTTTTTACTAAAGTAACCAGCAAAAGAAAAATACAAATGCATGCTGCAGCATTAAAATATCAAGACAATCTCAAAATTGATAAGCATAGTAATAAAAAAGGGGGGGGAGAAGTGCCACAAAATAATTTTAAAAATGTTTACCATTTTGCTTGTTCCTTGTTCTATTCCTAAAGGGTTCCTGAACTGGCTAACAGTGAAAAATAATGAAAACATATGATAAATATAAAACTATATTAAAAACATTAGAAAAACAAAATAAAATTTAACAGAAAGCCAGATTTAAATGAGGTTAAACAGATTTAAGAGAGATATCTAAAAGGTTTGGGCAAATAAACATATTTTCATCATGTGTAACTGAGAATGGGGTAGGCATGGGGGGGTCGCTCTCAGAAATGTATGTACTTGGGTTTTAAGTGTGGCACCGGCCACAACCCAGTAGAGAGAGTGAATTGGCTCTAGCCATCTGGGAGACTCTTGTGGCTTTCAGAGGCACAGCTCTACAGTTACCCAGATGTGAGACCCTACCTGTGAAGATGGGATCAAAGGCTCCTACTGGTACCAGCCTCCATGCTTCCCCCACTCAGCTGCTTAATTCTGTGGCCAGCTTGGCAATGGAGTTTCCCAGACTTATGGTGCTGGGAGACTTCAGTCTGCCTTCTCTGAGTGTGGAGTCTGAGGTGGCTCAGTAGTTGATGGCAACCATGGGCCTAATCCCGATCACTGAGAGCCTGACGCAGAGCAGAGATCACACTCTAGATCTGGTTTTTTGTTGTTGTTTTTTGTTTCAGAGCAGTGACAACATGATCTGGAGGGGAGAGGATGTTAACAATCCCTTGCCATAGTCAGATCACTTTTAGACTGCTTTGGATGTCTCCACAGCTGGCCGCCCACCCCAGGGAGATAGGACTCATTATTTTGGTCCATCCAAGGCAGTTGATGGACCCTGTTGGATTTCAAAGGGAGCTTGGGGTGTTCCTGAGGCTCTGATGTACAGTTTAACTGAGGCCTTAGCCTTGACTTGGAATGAAATGGTAAAGACAGCCTTGGATTGGATTGTATCTGTGCAGTCTCTCCCTACTCATGGATCCCAGGGACCTCCTGATTTTCAGAGAAATTCCAGGAAATAAAATGGCAGAAGAAATGCCTAGAATGCTGCTGGATGAAGATTTATTTATTTATTTATAGATTTGTATGGCTGCCCATCTCACATACGTGACTCTGGGTGACTCACAATATTAAAAATAATGAAAACATATACAGAAAAATATAAAATCCATAGCACCTGGGGGAAAAAATTGTCAGAGTATACAGCGCTGGGGCTGCCAATGTTCCTTCTAGACCTCAGAGCAATACGTTTTATTGAGTAAGCAGACACTCACAAGAGATTAGATAAAATAATCTATTTACTCTATATACATACGTAGTACAATACAGTCCAATAACGTCCAACACAGATACCGATGAGAAGATAGTAACGAGAGAGAAAGAACACCAGAACTTCTCTACTTTTATACAAATATCAACCAATCACATTATAGGTCAAACAAATTATCTGCCACACCCAGCTTAAACTATATCAGCTGCAGTATTAGTCACCAATTACTTCAACAATGGCTGCTAATTGAATGACTTACAGAAAGTATTAACTCTCACCTATACCTCACCTGTCTAATTAATCTAGTTGTAAATTCTGGGTATTATATTCAAACCCCAACAAAAATAAAGCCACAATCCAACACTCAACATATCCAAATAACAGGCTCCATCCCACACCTGGTGCCCCAGGCTCAAGCACAGAGTCACGTCTTCAGGGTCTTACGGAAGTCCAACAGGGATGGGGCCAATATAATCTCTGGAGGGATGATATTCCAGAGGGCAGGTATCATGATAGAAAAGGGTCTCCTCCTGGGACCCCCCAGCTGATACACCTTAGCCAACAGGACCCAGACATGCCCCTCCTGCAAGATTGGATGGGGTGGGTAGAAACAACCAGGGAGAGACAGTCCCATAAGTAGCCTGGTCCCAAGCCATGAAGGGCTTTAAAGGTGACTACCAGCACCTTGAATTGCACCTGGAAGCACACTGGTAGCCAATGCAGCTACCGGAGCATTGGTGTCACATGCTGAGGAACAAGCCCCGCTAACACATTCTGCACCAGCTGAAGCTTGCAAATGCTCTTCAAGGGCAGCTCCATATAGAGCATGTTCAATCTGGAGGTCACTAGGGCATGAGTGACTATGAGTAGGGCCAGAGGACTATTTGAAGCATCTGATGGTTAAAGTTGCTGATATCCTCCCTGAACTGTAATCTGGCTGTGCAGTTCCTGTGGAGTTGACTGGGGCAAGATCTGGCTTAGAATTTGAGCCTGTTGGTCCTGGGGAAGTGGACAGGATCCTCGGGGCTATAAGCTTAGCCAGCGTATTAGATCTATATCCCTCCTGGTTGGTTAAGACCTCCCAGGAGATGTGTGGTTGGATCCAAATAGTAGTGAATTCACCCATGAGTGAGGAGGCAGTCATGCCTACATTTAAGGAGGTGGTACTCCATACTCTCCTCAAGAAGCCATCTCTGGACCCAATGGTACTGGATAATATTTGTTCTGTCTCCAACTTTCCTTTCTGGGAAGGTTGTTGAGAAATTGGTCAGGTTGCAGCTTCAGGGAGCCCTGGAGGAAATAGGTTATTTAGACCTTTTCCAGTCGGTTTTCAAATCTAATATTAAGACAACATTGATTACACTTGTGGATTTCGCTCTTGGCTTGGCATCACAACCGAAAATTAGAATGGTACATAAATGACTCCAAGAATCTGGGCTAGCTAAAATAATTCCTTAGCAGAAAGTGTGTTGACAAACATATGAAAATACCATAATAATGTTGGATTGTAGATATATTCTTACCTTTTTGTATATCTAGATGTGAATATATAGTCATGTAATAACACCCCATTTCTTTAGTATGAAATAAATGTAGGCCCAGGAAATCAAGGTCCTCACATCAGATCTCCTTTGTATAGTTTAAATATCTCAAAGCAAACATTCTTGAGGAGGCTGTGACTCACCAAGAATGTGTGAATTGCCCTAGACTACACACTGCCCTTCCTGCCTCAATGACCCTTGTAGAAGGTGATAAGTTGTCTTGTCCTTGCATAAGGAATGTAATTCAGAACAGCCATTCAGGATTGTAAAAGAGATAAAAGATAGTTGACATGAAGATGACCTGACTCATACTCCTCTTCCTGCTTGGATAGGAAGATGGGAGGGGGCATACTAGTCAAGGTACCTGACCTGATTGGGTAGAGAGAATGTGCCATCCCAACGTGGGTCTGTGAGTAATCTAGGGTATATAATGTGCTGTAGGAAGGGGGTCCTGCGCGATTGCCCACCTAACAGCCTGCTGCTTTGTCTTTGCTCTTGGGTGAATAAACTCCTAACTTCATGCAATTGTCAGTTTCTTTACTCCCGGCTCAGGAACGAACCTGGTAAGATTTTCTTCTAACAATAAGTTTTATTGTTTTTAATAATTTGTGAGATCAGAGTTATAGAAATATTGAGAGATAAATGAACTGAAAACTTGCAGTAGAAAAATGCTTTTATTTTAAAACAAAGAAACAGGAACTTAGCTTGCTTTCTTCAGCCGAAGAGAAGCACATGGCTATTTAACATATGAATTGTTGTTGTAGTTCAGTCATTCAGTCGTGTCCGACTCTTCGTGACCTCATGGACCATAGCACGCCAGGCCTTCCTGTCCTCCACTGTCTCTCGGAGTTTACTCAAATTCATGTTCATTACATCGGTGATGCTATCTAACCATCTCATCCTCTGCCGTCCCCTTCTCCTTTTGCCCTCAGTCTTTCCCAGCATCAGGGTCTTTTCCAGTGAGTCCTCTCTTCTCATTAGGTGGCCAAAGTATTTGAGCTTCAGCTTCAGCATCTGTCCTTCCAATGAGCAGTCAGGGTTGATTTCCTTTAGGATTGACTGGTTTGACCTCCTTGCAGTCCAAGGGACTCTCAAGAGTCTTCTCCAGCACCACAGTTCGAAAGCATCAATTCTTCGGCGCTCAGCCTTCCTTATGGTCCAACTCTCACAGCCATACATTGCTACTGGAAAAACCATAGCTTTAACTATACGGACCTTTGTCGGCAAGGTGATGTCTCTGCTTTTTAATATGCTGTCTAGGTTTGCCATAGCTTTCCTTCCAAGGAGCAAGCGTCTTTTAATTTCATGGCTGCAGTCACCGTCTGCGGTGATCTTGGAGCCCAAGAAAATAAAATCTGTCACTGCTTCCATTTCTTCCCCTTCTATTTGCCAGGAAGTGATGGGACCAGATGCCATGATCTGGGTTTTTTTAATGTTGAGTTTCAAGCCAGCTTTTGCACTCTCCTCTTTCACCCTCATCAAGAGGCTCTTTAGTTCCTCTTCACTTTCTGCCATTAGGGTGGTATCGTCTGCATATCTGAGTTTGTTGATATTTTTCCCGGCAATCTTAACTCCGGCTTGTGATTCATCCAGCCCGGCATTTCTCATGATGTACTCTGCATATTAGTTAAATAAGCAGGGTGATAATATACAGCCTTGTCGTACTCCTTTCCCAATTTTGAACCAGTCGGTTGTTCCATGTCCGGTTCTAACTGTTGCTTCTTGACCCACATACAGGTTTCTCAGGAGACAGGTAAGGTGGTCTGGTACTCCCATCTCTTTAAGACTTTGCCACAGTTTGTTGTGATCCACACAATCAAAGGCTTTAGCGTAGTCAATGAAGCAGAAGTAGATGTTTTACTGGAACTCTCTTGCATATGAATTACTTGTTGCATATATTTTATGATCCTGAAAGAATATGAGAAAGCTAGATTTTAAAAGTCAAGCCTTAAAGGTTTTTTCCTGTGGGCTTCAGGAGAGAGCACACTGTTGGCTCCCCCTCTCAGGAATGTTAATTGTTGGAGTCTCAAAGTCTGGTAGTTTAGCCAATCAGAGAGTTACCTGTTAGTTCTTCCCAAATAAGTAATAAGTTGCCTAGGTGATTGGTCACATGCCAAGCCCTGTCCACTCAGGTAATGCCAAGTTGTTGTAAAAAGGCTTTAAATTGTAAATCTGCCTTTGTTCCTTCTGCTGTTATCTCTGTTTTGTCTTCTACTATGTTTGGTGAGTGCGGAGAGGCAAATTGCCTCAAGCTATGTTAATTAAGCTATTGAGCTTCCCCGGCTGGGGAAGACTGAGAAGTTCCTGTTTGTTCGTTTTAAAATAAAAGCAGCGTTTTTTTTCTACTGCAAGTTTCAGTTTGTTTGTCTCTTAATATTTCTATAACTCTGATCTCACAAATTTTTATAAACTACTAAATTACTACATAGTTGTTCTCATACAGGAGTAAACACAAAAGGAAGATTTACATTTTTAAAGCTTTTACAATTACAACTTGGCAGTACCTGAGTGGACAAAGCTTGGCATGTGACCACTCACCTAGGCAACCTATTCTTAATTTGGGAAAGAACCAACAGGTAACTTTCTGATTGGTCAAACAACCTAGACCCTCAGGCACCAACAATCAACATTCCTGAGGGGGGAGTTAGCAAGAGCATTTCTGACTCCTACAGGGAAAAAACTTTTCAGCTTGACTTTTAAAATTAGCTTTCTATATTCTTTCTGAATCATAAAATATATACAACAAATAAGTCCATTATGGGTTGAGAGAGCTCAGAACAATCTATTCTGGCTGGCAACACTGTCCCCATGTTTCCTGTCCTACTATCTTAGATCCTTGTATTAGCTATTATACATTTTATATCAAAATTATTTTATCTCACTTTCAATTTTCTCTCCATTGTTGACTTTATATATAATTTATCCTAGATCCCTGAGGCAGCCAGAGAAGCTGAATCCTCCAAGCTGCCCCAGTGTGTTGTAATTTTCAAAAACACAGCTGCTTTCATTCTTTCAGTGAAGGCTGTGGGGAGAAAATCAATAAATACTGTATATGGCAACATGTTCTGAGTGTTATAGCTCTGTGGGCAGCCTGGCATGAACAACGGGCAATCAAGTCAGCAAGAAGAGAGAGACCTGCTAGGGAAATCCAGGCCGGAGAAGTGCTGTCACTTTGAGGAGTCAGAAAGGAGAGTGTTTCCTGCGGGAAGTGGCTCAACGAGAAGGCAGAGAAGTAAAAGGAAAAAGAGGCTGGCCTCGGACAAAGCATCATGAGAGAAATAATAGGAAGGGTGAGGAAATAAGGTGAGGAAGAGGGGATAAAGAGTGAATCTGAATGGGATCCTGACATATATCATGGGCTTTGATAAGGAAGTAACTAGGAACTCTGGTAGGCTAAAAAGACAACGGGAATTGGTGAAAATATTTGGAGGAAATCAGAGGATGACATGGAAAATTATTACTAACACTATTAGATTTTTATCCCACTTTTTTTTAATATATACTGTACCTAATACTACATGACTGCACAAATGTGCAGGGGGAACCTTTACCTTTTTAATACTACTGCCTCCTATTTTCCCCACAACAACAATCCTGTGAGGTGAGTTGGGCTGAGAGAGTGACTGGCCCAAGGTCACCCAGCCAGCTTTCATGCCTCAGGCGGGACTAGAACTCTCTGTCTCCTGGTTTCTAGCCCAGCACCTTAACCACTAGACCAAACTGGCTCTCAAAAACAAAACAATATACACTGCTTTAGAGGAAGTGGATTTGTTTGTTTGTTTATTTTATTTTCTATCCCTTTATTATTTTTATAAATAACTCAAGGTGGCAAACATACCTAATACTATATTATATAATATTATACGGACTCCCCAAAATCCACAAAGACTCGATCCCACTCAGATCCATTGTAAGTGCCATTGGCTCCCCGACATATGAATTATCCAAACATTTGGCAACCCTTTTACAGACCCACATCGGACAGACTCCATCCCACATCAAAGACTCAGGACACTTCATCAACAAAATCAGCACCCTAAAACTCAACCACACAGACAAACTGGTCAGCTTTGACGTGGTCTCCCTGTTTACCAAGGTGCCAGTAAGGGACACCCTGGCACTCATCAAGCAAATCTTCCCAGAAGACATTACAGCTTTATTTCAACACTGCCTAACAACTAGTTACTTTCAATGGGAGAATGAGTTCTACGAACAGATGGATGGCGTTGCCATGGGAAGCCCCCTGAGCCCAGTCATAGCAAACTTTTACATGGAACACTTTGAAAAACAGGCTTTGGAATCGGCACCCATTACACCAACAGTCTGGTTCCGGTTCGTGGATGACACCTTCGCAATTTGGAGTCATACTGAAGAAGAACTGGAGAAATTTCTGGACCACCTAAACGGCATCCACCCCAATATACAATTCACCATGGAAAAAGAAACTGATGGCAAACTTCCATTTTTAGATACACTGGTCATACGCAATCCGGACCTCAAACTAGGACACAAAGTATACAGAAAACCCACCCATACGGACCGATATCTACACAAAAATTCCAATCACCACCCACGACAAAAGAGAGGCATGATCAAAACCTTGGTGGATCGTGCTAATCGAAACTGTGAAACCCAATTTCTCAACAATGAACTTAACCATCTGAATTGGGTCCTACAGGCAAATGGCTATTCCAAGAACGAAATAAAAAGAGCCATCAAACCAAGAAAACAACATCCAACTGAAGAAAAACAGCCCCCCACAAACAAAGTATTCCTGCCCTACATCAAAGGAGTCACTGACCGCATGGGAAAACTGATGGAAAAACACAACTTTCAAACAGTCTTCAGACCCACCAGAAAAATACAACAAATGCTAAAATCAGCAAAAGACAAAAGGGCCCCCCGCACCGCTGCAGGAGTATACTGCATACCATGCAGCTGTGGACAAGTATACATCGGAACCACAAAACGAAGCATTCACACCAGGATAAAAGAACATGAAAGACACTGCAGACTACAGCAACCAAAAAAATCTTCAGTAGCTGAACATGCTCTCAAGCAAACGGGACACAAAATCCTATTTGAAAACACAGAAATACTGGACAACACCAAAAGCCACTACACCAGATTATACGGAGAAGCCATTGAAATTCACAAACACCAGCACAGTTACAATAAAAAAGAAGAAAGTTTAAAAATTAGCAAAACCTGGCTACCAGTCCTGAAAAACACAGCCTGCAAAAGGTCAACAAACTCAGTCCAACCACCAGGACATGGGAATACTTCTCACAATGAACATGCTAATCACGCTCATCAGCCACTCGTTAACATTTCAACACAACAAAAAACCCCACCTAATCTCCTATAATTTAGCTCTATAAATAGAACATTGCCACTCTACCTGGGCACAGAGATTTTGCTTCTATCTGTGCTCCTGCCCTCTGAAGATGCTGGCCACAGATGCTGGCGAAACGTTAGGAACCACAACTTCCAGAACACGGCCACACAGCCCGGAAGACCCACAACAGCCATACCTAATACTCCTTCCTCCTCCTATTTTCCCCATAACAACAGTCCTGTGAGGTGAGTTGGGCTGAGAGAGAGTGACCGGCCCAAGGTCACCCAGCCAGCTTTCATGCCTCAGGCGGGACTAGAACTCAGACTCCTGGTTTCTAGCCCAGCACCTTCACCAGTACATCAAACCGGCTCTCTAAATTATTTATTTATTTATATTCAATATAATATAATCAAATACAATCTCTATAAATATAAACATAAACAGAGATTGGCCAGGAGGCTGCTATCGTAAGAGGGACATTAGGAGTCAATAACCAAATATTGTGGGCTAAAAACATAATAGGAGTAGGGATTCAGAATGTTTGGAGGGAACATTGATGTTGGAAGGAAACGTTCTGCAGAGAATAACTAGGTGCCAGAGAAGAAAATGTGGATTGGGAAGGAAGCTCTGGGTGACATAATGGAGACTCAGTGAGAGGTTGTCCAGAGAGCAATGCAGGAGTTGTTCCTGAGATACTTTTGGAAACTCAAGTAGGCTGAAATATAAAAATGTTTGTTTTGTTGACTCAAAGTAGGCAGTGATAGTAATTCTTTTTTGGCGTTATAGCATATGCGTTTTGTTTTGTTCTTAAGAAAACAGAAGCATTTCTTGAGGGCAGAGATACAGAAGCAAGCGGTGTGAAAGCAAACAGCCAGTTTATTCTGTTTTCACAGTAGCATGCAAAGCAGTTCTGAAACACTCTGAGAGGATTAACAGATGAGGTAGCAATGTGCTGGCTTTTTAGTCATGGGCTGCCAACAACAGAAGCTATGAAGGGACGAGAGTTCTGGCCTGTCTCGGTAATATTACTAATCTCATTTTGGACTGGTCTTTCTGGGTCTCATCAGTGTGCAAGTGGCATAAAACGTGAGTAAATGAATGAGCCTTGTGCTGGCAATATAAATTCCAGACTACAGATTGCAAGAAAGCTGGAAAAGTTACAGTACAAGTAGAATCCATTCAGCTGCCCTGGCTTCATGCTTGGTTATGTTGCTGTCAGCAAATGACTACAGTATTGCACTTAGTTTGGTTAGGTGTGGGTAGAACAAGCCAAGTTTCATTGGAAACTACTGAAGGATAACACAGCTACACTTTTTAGCTACACTTTTAGTCTGGTTCAGAATCCAGATTGTCCATGAGTTGGATAAAGAAAAGAAAAATCCAACTTTCTCAGCCATGTTTCTGTATTAGGAAGCAGTTGTTTCTATATGACTATGTAGAAAAGTCTTGCTCCTCCCTGGGCATTGCATCTATCTATAGGCAGTGGTGTTTCTTGCCCTTCAAAGAACAAATATGAAATAGCAATGAAGCACAATACTAAAACCTATTACAAAAGTAATCTTGTTTATAACTGCAGTCTTGCTGACTCATCTGTAGTTAGTGCCATTGGATGTACATGGTGTGGAATTATAGTTCTTGACTACACATTTGGTAATGCATACTTCCTATGCAGAATTAGTGCAAGACTATGAAGATTCTAAAGCTACTAGACTATGCAGTTCAACATTGCTCAGAATTAGTTTATCCCACCACCACGAGCTAATGCAGCATGTCCAGCTGCAATAGCAGTAGCTTAGCTGATTGATAAGCATAGTTAGAGCCTGCAATTCCTACATCCCACTTAAAAACAGAAGACTGGTACCTTTCAAGCAGAGGCAAAAGTACATTTTAAGGAAAAAATGGGAAGCAGTTTCACAAATGCCAAAATACTTAGGTTCATTCATTTTTCTTTTGAAGATGAACTTATTTGTGTTCAGTGCTAGTCTCAGTATGCTCCGTTTTTCAGGAAAAACAAACAAACCAGAAGTCCTATGCATAATACCACCTGTGAGGCAGGAAGTAGCACTAATTTCTAACATTGATACAAGTATTACCAATTTGGTGTTGACTTTTTCATATGGTTTGTCAGTTGTAATGGTATCATCTTTCCCCACATAAATGTAATGCAATATGTTACTGAGTTTGTCCATACTTCATCAGCTTGTATAGTTAAGTATTCCAGGCTTCTATAAGAACTTAGGGGATGAACGTATGTTGAATAATTTTGATCACTTGAAAGTACTTCTTTTTCTTTACTTTTTATATTTCTTGTAGTTTGTATTAGTGTTTTCTTTGTATTTTAAAACTGTAATAAAATTTTTTTTAAAAGTCACTTAAACACAGCCAGGAAGCACTATGAGAGGTGGCAGGCTCATAGCATCACCAAGATGCTATCTTTTTGTGAACGAGCCTATTTCTCAGTAGGAAGCAGAAAACTACAATAACCACAATGGAGCTTTTCTGTATAATCAATATATAATTACTGAATTCCAAGTTGTGTCATAAACAAGAGCATAACTTTACAATGAAAATTATTTTCAATTTTTCCTTCCTTTTAAACTAAGACATGGGGATGGGGTGGGGAGAAACATTATAGAAGAGGAGAGGTGAGACGTTTAGGGCAGAGTGACAGGTAGAAATTTCTGTCAAAGGAGAATAGCAATACGTTGTCAGTTTCATATTGCAGCAGAAACTATCCATAGATCAGGATGTTTACTGAAACCCTTAAGGCAAACAACTATAATCAAAGTGAAAAATGAAAATTTTCATGATTCCAGGTGAATACATATTATTTATGGTACATGTACTGTCAAGTTTCCAAACAACCCGCACTCAATTTTCCACACAGTCCTCATGCTCCATCCATCACAAACCTGAACAAAGTACTACTAGGAACACTCATAACCAGATGTGTCAGTTACAATTTTATTTTCCACAAGAACAATTATCTTCTAATTTTTCATTATTTTGTCATCACTTAAATTATTGGGCAGGAAAATAATTGGAAAATAAATATGAAGCAATATGGGAAAACCGAAATGCATGAAAAGTAAGCAGCTATGAAAGATAGAACTGTATAATGGAGAAAGAAAAGAAAAGAAAAGAAAAGAAAAGAAAAGAAAAGAAAATACTTTTATTTGGGTAGGCAAATGAATATTGAAATGAGTAGGAAGCTAACGTTACATTTGATCACAGACATTTATTCTCAAGAATTGTTGTGGAATTGCACTTTAATGGAGACTAGCCATCATCCTCTGGATGTGTTATGTGCGTAGGTTCAGTGCTTCTGTAGCTCTTTCATTCTGTTGAGCGCACTACCAGCTCGGAACCACTCAATCTGCGTCTCATTGAAGGTGTGGTTCAATGTTATTGTTTCTTGGCTCCCATTAGGATGTTTAATGATGCATTTCAGGGGCTGTTGGAGAAATTAGAGAAATAACATTTGCTTTTTTGGCTTCCTATCATAAGCATGCATTTTGTTAAATTGCCATTAACTTCAATGTTTTTTAGACATTTGATTTTTATGGAAGGGAAAATAATTTTTAAAAATTAAAGACATACTCTAAAACATTCACAAGAGCTTGGTGACATTTAGTTTCTGAATTTAGGGGTCCACATAAACATGCCATGATTTATTCCCTAATTTGATAGTTTAGCAAGTCTTGCCTAATATTAAAACCCAAAATGTGCAAGGATCCAGGAGCTGTACTAGGCTTGGCAGACCATAAGCATTTCCCTTAGGTGGGCCTCTTAAATGCAACTTTTTACCTTAACCTGATAATGTTAAGTCACACCAGCCAAGAAATGCTGCTCTCCCCCATTTTAACTCCCCTGCAATGCTTCAAGCCTCAACAGTGCTCCGGAATGTTCCTGCATCAAGGCTGAAGAAGCTTAGGGAAGCACCACCTCCAAGTGGCTATAGCTTCTTGAGGACTTGAACCATTGGCAAGTACTCAGTTTCAACTCTAAACACTGGACTTGAAAAAATATTTAAATTCTTCCCCAAAACACAATATGCATTCTTTAAATCCATGTATAACAGAATGCTTTGTAGAAAGGGAGAAGAGATGAAAAAACACAGCTACTAGAGGGAAGACACACTGGGCACCATACTGTATATGATAAAGCAATCTGTACATTTTGTTTGTTTCTAATATACTAGGGGTATGCAAAGCACTTTGTTTAGAATTGTTTCAAGCATGAAATTTCACAAAATGTTCCATTCTGAATGTGAAACTGCTGTTCATGAGTATGAAATAGATTGGGGCACTTCTGAGGTGTTTCAGGCTCAAAACAGTCTCAAGTTCTGTTCCAATCCTGAGGCACTTCCAAAATGCATGGAACAGCCTGTCTTGGACTCAAAACAGCCGTTTTATACTCCAAACAGTGAAATTTTATACTCAAAACATTTTGCACTCCTCTAATTTCCTGTTGATTTGAACACCTCTGAGAATTCAAGGATATAAATTGCATTTTTAACATGTAAAGTTCAGCGACAAGTATTATTTTCAAATACATTGTTGCATGACTCAAGTGCACAATATCAGAACCCTGAAATACAGAGGTTTGTGACAAACAAGGTGCAAGAAAGTGAGATGGGGAAGAACTAGTGCTGAGAACTGTGACCATTACCTTTCCAGGGGCAAAATCTTTTAGGCCCACAATACTTAGCTTGTCCACAGGGTGGATCTTGTCATAGTCAGCTGGATCAGCAAATGTTAGTGGCAAGAGGCCTTGTTTCTTCAAATTAGTTTCTGTTAAAGGATTTAAATTTAATATGTTAGCATGTACATTCTAGTAGACTATTGCAAAGAGCAAAATCTCAATGGTATTTGTGCATTTTGCAACATATCTTGCATCTCATCTTCAAAAGTACATTCAAACATTTATGAAATCAATTGTCACCTGCCTATATTCCTTCAGCCTTGCATATGCATCTAGTTTTGTGGAGCTGATAGGAGTGGTAGTTGGACTTACCATGAAGTACCATTTTGGTCACTGAAAGATGAAACCGACAGGAAGTTAATTCCACTTCTTCTAATTACAGGTAGTCCTCGCTTAACAACCATTCGTTTAGTGATGGTTCAGACTTAGGATGGTGCTGGGAAAACCGACTTACAACCGGTCCTCACACTTACGACCATTGCTGCATCCCGCAGTCATGTGATCATGATTTGGGTGCTTGGCAACTGGTTCGCATTTACAACCGTCACAGCATCCCACGGTCATATGATCACCATTTTTGACCTTTCGGCTTCTGGAAAGCAAAATCAATGGGGAACCGCGTGATTCGCTTAACGACCATGTGATTCGCTTAATGCTTATCTGCTTAGTGACCACCGCAAAAAAGGTAGTAAAATCTGGTCAGATTCGCTTAATGACTGCTTCACTTAGCAACTGAAATTCCAGTCCCAATTGTGGTCGTTAAGCAAGGACTACCTGTAGATGGCAGAGCTTAAGATTTCTTCCTCTCCTGTGCAGAAAACCCCTTCCTTTCAATTGTATGCACTGACTTAATCTATTACTCAACTTCTTTATTGCATAATTCAACATAAACAACAAAGTTTGCCTCCAGAAAGAAAAAATAGGAAAAATAGAACAACATGTAACAGTAAACACAATAAAGTAATCCTCCACTCCTCTAAAGTATGTTTGAGGTATATTTTAGTGTTTATGCCAAATTTGTTCTCAGGGGTGAGAAGAGTCTGAGAAGAAACTGGGGAGCATAATCTCTTGTGTTTGGTGGAACATGCAATTCTTGAGCATGAAAGCAGATATCCCATCTTATCACCACCTTGTTTTGACAGAATACATACAGATCCCCTCTCACTGGGAGAGTTCCCCAACCCTCTTAGCCAGCATTAGCACTAACAAACGATTGCCTTCAACTGAGGATGTTAATAGGCTAGGAAGAGTCAGTTGCTAGAGTCTTAAAAACTAAATTAAATTCCCATAGAGGGACCCAGCTGATTACAGGAGGAAGAGGAAGGCTTACGCTTCTGATGAAAAATGGTGCAAGTGAAGATGGTGTATCCTGGGCGCGAGGACACAGGCTGTTATATGTCTTTCTTATTGGAGACTAGCACTTTACAGTACATTAGTAGGGGAGGGACTTCACTATTTGATACTAGAATGCAATGTATATATAATAAATTGCAGTAAACAGTTAAGCAAGTTTGTGAGCAAACAACATTTTAGCTCTATTCTGTTTAGATTCCCTATGTCAGGTCAAAATATATAGAATGCCCCATCAATTGCTTGAATCAAATTAACTCCTTG
Source organism: Charina bottae (assembly GCA_023362775.1). NCBI lineage: Eukaryota > Metazoa > Chordata > Lepidosauria > Squamata > Charinaidae > Charina > Charina bottae. Next base: position 34,761,758 of record JALMGJ010000006.1, on the reverse strand, counting down.
TTAGCTGCACTGTAAACATACAATTTAAATACTGTAGAAAAATTACTTAAGAGTAATTGTTGTAAAAGATAAGATTTCCCCCAGATATAAGATTGGCTCCCTCCTTGCTCCTTTTCTGGAAGGTCCTGAAGACGTGGTTCTGAGCCAATCAAGTGGCTGGTGTGCATGTGTTTGCTGCTGCCGGGGGGGGGGGGGGTCTATTGTGTTTTTATGGCTTTTAATTTTGTAAGCTGCCCTGAGTCACCGTGTGTGAGTTGGGCGGCATTATAAATCTGTTTAATAAATAAATAAGCATACATAAAATGTAATAATAAGAAGCGAAGGACAAAAGCCCCTTTAGTCAAACATTATCTGGATAAATGCCATAATGAACAAGAGATAACACTTTGATGCATAGAGAAGGTCAGTGGCAAACACAGAGCAATTTTTTCACAATATTTAAGTTGTTTTTACATACCACACTGCAGCTAATAAGGATATATAACTTTGTCTTTATGATATTAATAAGGTTTTATTAACACTGTTTTTGCTCTGTTTCCATCAATTGCTTGAAGATATACAAGAAAGCTGATCTACATATAATGGGTTCTATATTCTGATCAGCAAAATATATTATCTTATACATCTAGCAGTCTTCTTAAGAATTATACAGCAGTAGGTTCTGCAGAAAGTGGAGGTCTCACCATGAATCCTGGCAAAGCTCTTGACAATAATAGCTCTTCCTCCTAGATGCCGTGGCTCCAATGCTGCATGTTCCCGACTGGAGCCTTCCCCGTAGTTTTCATCTCCAACGACAACCCACTTAACACTATGTTTCTGAAACAAACAAAATATTTCTTCAATAACATAAATGCATAAATTATGTCAGGAAGCAAAACAGAAGCTAAATCTGTTACCCTATTGTTCTCTGAAGAAATGGTAACCAAAACAATGAATGGTGGCAGCTGAAAACCTACTTGAGAGCTATGAGAATGGGGAAAATGTACATAAGTTGTATAATTTTGGAGGGAGGCACTCAAAGTACTAATAACTGGCCAACTTCCAAAAGCTTATAAGCTGTCTTTCAAAAAACCTTGTGTCCCCATCAGAGAAAGCAAATGACACTAGCATATATTTCTTTTGAGCCACTGCATGTTTTTCCTGTCCCACAAAGCCATCAGTATAGGATTACCCACAATGCTTTGTGAACTTATGTGTTATAAAGAATGTCATTTATATATCTGGATTGGGCAACTTCTGGCACTTCAGCAATACCACACCCCTCTTGCAAAGCTCTGCCCATGTGTTCAGAGAAAGGCAGGATACAGAGCTTCCTCTGCCCCTTCCCTTTCTCAGACCAAGCTCTCAGGGACTTAGGTTGCAAAGACCTGGCACTGAAAGACACTCCCCCCCCCCAACCCTCTGGTGTATGTCCTCTCCAGGACAGCAGCATATGCAGAGGATTTGACCCTATTCCCTAACACATCTGGCCTGCTGGAGAATACCTTGGGAGGTCCTCATGTCAGATTTTGTTCTCAGCTTCCGAAACATCATAAGAATTAATGAGTGGTGGCAATGATTTATTTAAAGTAAACACCAGGGAAAGACATTATTTTCATTCTCAGGTTTTGTCAGGGCAATTGGCGAAGAAACAACGCTGAGTCCAAGTTCCAACTCTAGTATCTTTATTGTTTCTACCATACACAGAATCTTGCCAAACTAAAGGTCCCTGTTCTGAGCCTAAGGGAAAAGTACCCTTGGGAATCCAGGGTGGTGCCAGCCGAACCCTCTTCCTCGGCACCCCTCCACTTTCCACGCTAAGCAGGCTGCGACTTCGCTTATCAGCCTGGAATGCACTCTCCCCTCCCCTCTCTTCGAGTTCCATCACCCCTCCTCCCTCCTCATGGAGACATTCCATCACAGGTTTGAATGCATAAAAATGTTTAGGCCTGTTATCTCTTCTGTCAATTACCCTGTTGAGTGAGCATAAGAGTAACTAAGGGAAATATAAACATTATGTTCCAGGTGGGAGAAGGGGCAGAAAGGATCTCATATTGAGTTAGACCATTGGTTCATCTAATTTAATATTCTCTATTCTAAGTGACAGTTTTTCTAGGTTTTCTGACATAGATCTTTCCCAGTCTTTCCAACAGCTACCTAAAAAACAGAGAAATTCTAATGGCTGTCAAAGTCTATCCAGAACTTTCACTATTTTCAGTGCTGGGCTTCAGTTCTGAGCATGCGGTCTTTGGCTCCCCACAGCGTCTAGTGCATAGCTTTCCAAACTGTGTGTCGCAACACAGAGTTTGGTGTGTCGCAACACAACCTGGAAGCGGCAGTGGCGGTGTGCATGGCGGCAGCGGCAGCGACGATGGCAGGGGCGCACCATCAGCGCTTTCGCGTTTTAGCAGAGGCCGCCGCCCCTGCGCTGCCGCCGCCGTTGGTGTGTCACCAACGGCGGCACTTTGGAAAGCACTGGTCTAGTGGCTCTAATGAAAACCAGTCTCTACCTGCTGCTGCATATATACAACACGCCTAAAATACAGTTAAATTTCATAGCCTTACCTTGTAGTAACGGGCTGTGTCAGGAACAGGTCCAAACTCCTGTGTTAATGCATTCCTCACTGAGTTGGCCTTGTCATTTTCAATGTTTATAGCTCCAATCAACAGATTGTTTGAAATGTTGTCCAGATGCCCACGGAATTTGAGCCAGGGGCCTGCTGCTGAAATGTGGTCAGTTGTACATTTCCCTTTGACCTGAATGCAAGATAATCACAGACATTCAATTTGCACGAAATGAGTATTTCAAGAGCATTAAGCACTTTTAAGGACCCCAACATTTATTTTACCCTATGGATTATTACCTTGTAGTGGTGAAGGGGCTTGCGCATCCCAATGAAGCTCTGAGCTATACCATTGGGAGTGTACACTCCCAGAAGGGTCATCCATTCATCCATGACGGGCAGGTCATAGACAAGGGATCAAACTAAACATGATCCACTGGAGAAGGAAATGGCAACCCACTCCAGTATTCTGCCAAGAAAACCAAATGGATATTCACAACCAAGACAATGTCAACATGATATGGAAGATGAACCCCCCAGATCGGAAGGTATCCAACAAGCTACTGAGGAAGAGCAGACGGCAAGTATGAGTAGCAATTAAAGCCAAAAGAACATGTAGCTGCTGATGTGCCCAGAGACAAAAGGAAAGTTCTTTGCTGCAAATATAAGTATACCACTGGTATGTGGGATGTCAGAACCGTGAATCAGACAAACATGATGTCAGAGCGGAAACATCAAGATTCAACATTGAAATTCAGGGAATCAGCAAACTGAAGTAGATGGGAATGGGTCATTTCACATTAGAAGAACACCAGATCTTCTACAATGGACAAGGAAAAATCAGAGATGAAATGGAGCAGCCACTGTTATTAATAAAAGGTTGTCAAAGTCAGTGCTCAGATACAACCCCCAAAATGACAGAATATCAATTTGAGTATAATCAATATTATAGTGAACCAAATCTATATTCCAACCACATATGCAGAAAAAGTGAAAGCTGAATGATTCTAGGGTGACTTGCAATACCTTGTTGACACAACACAATAATGGACATTGATTATAGGTATACTAGAATACTAAAGTTGGGAATGAAATAGCATTTGGAATAATGGGAGAATGTGGTCTTTGTATACAAAACGAAGCAGGAAACATACTGAGAGTTCTGTCAAGGCAATTAGACATTTATAGCAAATGCCTTCTTTCCACAACCTAAAATACAGTTTTACATATGGACATCACTGGATGAAAAACACCTACATCAAATTGATTATATAATCTGCAAGTAAAGATGGAGCAGCTGTATTCAATCAGCATAAATAAGATATGATGCTGACTGTGTCTCAGACTGTAAGCTTCCATTTGCAAAATTACAACTTAAATTAATGAAAACAAACACAGTCATCATACCAATGAGATAAGACCTAAGTAATATTCACTATGATTGTGTGGTCAAGGTATAATAGATTTAATGGATTAGATTTGATAAATAAGAGTGCCTGAAGAACTCTGGACTGAAATTGTGGTATCAGTAAAGATGAAGCAAACAAAAATATCCTGTAATAAAAAGAGTGAAATTGCTGTCTGCTGACATACTTTCAATGCTGAGGAACGACAGAAAGCAAGACAACAGAAACAGAGGAAAATTTGTCCAACTGAGTTCCAGAAAAGAGGAAGAGACAAGAAGTTATACCTAAATAAGCAATGTGTAGAAACTGAGGATAACAATCAAATGGAAAGGCAAGAGATTTAAGAAAATTACAGAAATCAAAGGAACCTTTTATGCAAAGGTGAAAGATTATGAAAGACAAAAGTCTACTGGAAAAAGAAGAGATGGCACAAATATATGGAAGAACTGTACAAACCCACCCACCCCCAAATTGATGATGCAAAGACCTGTTCAACTAGAGCCAGATACCCTGGAAAATGAAGATAAATGGCTCTAAAAATATAATTAAACACAAAACTTCAGGAGTTAATGAACGTCCAGCTGAATTGCTTAAAACCTTGCAAGATGCTGCAATCATAGAGCTACTCGCAGTTTGTAAGTAGACATGGAAAACACAGCAGCGGCCAAGGCACCGGAAAAGATCAATTTATATTTCGGTACCAGAAAAAGGCAGTGCTAAGACATGTTCCAGCTACCAAACAGTTGCACTTATCTTACAGCAAGATAATGCTCAAAATTTTATAATTCAGACTGGAACAAGAACTGACAGATGTACAAGGTGGATTCAGAAGAGAAAGGGGCACTCAAGATCACAATTGCTAACATTCTGTAGACAATGGAAAAGGCAAGAAACTTCAAAAAAAGACTTTGCTTCATTGATTCTATGAAGGCTTTTGACTGCGTAGACCACAACGAATTGTGAACAGCCTTTTAAAGCATGGGTGTATTAGGCCACCTCATCTGCCTGTTAAAGAATTTGTGTGATGAGCCAGAAGCAACAGTTCGAAAGGAATATAGAGCAACTATATGACTCAAAATTGGGAAGGAGTGCACCATGGCTGTATGCTGTCACTTTATTTAACTTACATGCAGAATATATCATGAGCAGTGCTAGGCTAAACTCTATTGTGGATGGCTCAGAATGCTTGTAAAGTAAAACTGAAGAACTTACACAGATTTTTTTAAAAGATGCAAATATTATTTATTTATTAATTTTCAGTCAAAGAGCAAAACCAAAAAAAGGTACCATCAGTTGATTGTAACACATTAACATATTTTGCTCATATTAACCTATTTTATGATATACCACCAGGATATGCAGTACTAACATAAAGTATACATAACTGGACCAATACACTTCAGTTATTTTTGTTCCTTGCACTACAAATGCTTTATAAGAGCCTATGTGAAACAGAAAGTTTAGGCATTAGCAAATAACAACACAGAACAAAACTCTTCAGATTCATCTGTTTGCCTCCACTTCTTACCTTTATGAGGATCAGCATGTCTTCCAGGTCCTTCCCATCCCACTTATCAAAGGGCTCAAGCAGCTGCAAACGCTGGCTAGTGAGGCTCACATCCACGTGTTGGCTACTACCATCCTTAGGAGGATACTGGTAGGTATCCTGGCCTGGATCAAATTCCTAATAGAAAATAGGAAAAAATGACTGTAAGGAGGAAAGGAACATTATTTAGAGAGGAAAAGTCAAACACAAAATGCTGGATGCACACTACATCTTGTGTATATCAATAGGCCAAATAAAGACTGGATGATACTTCAGTCACTTGAGCCATTTTGCTCTAGCATCCTCAAGTACTACCAATTGAAGAGAATATTTGTAGCTCAGGGTTGAACTGCGGAGTCCTTGGTGCTCTCTGAGCCTTGTTGTTTTCTTACAGACGTTTCATAGACTAGGCAACATCTTCAGTGCGAAAAGGGAGTGGGACTTGCTCTCTGTTTATATACCATGGCTTGTCCTGCTTGTGTTGGTGGAGGTGTTGTTCTTCCCTTAGGAGTTCCTTGATTGGGCTGTTGTTTGCTGCTTGGTTGATTGACTGAGTTAATAGTTCCTTGATTAGGGTATATTGTGCTGTTTGATTGTTCCTCTGGTGCTAATCTTGGTGTTAATCTTTGCATATCTGGGTATTGATTGCTGGCAAGGTGGTGTTCTGGTCTTTTGGCTTTTCTACTGTATCTTATGAATGGTATGTAAATGTTGTTTACCTCTATGTGTCTGTTGATGGCTGCTTTGTCTGAGTGCCAAGCTTCCAGGAATTCTCTAATGTGTCTAAATTCTCGTTTTTGGATTTGGCTTGGTTTAAGATGCTTACAGTTTCCCAGTTGAAAGTATGGTTGAGTCTATCCATGTACTGTTGAGTCTATCCATCCTCAAGTACTGTTTGGCTCAAATAATCTTCCTTTTTCCATCCCTTCATTTAAAGCTTAAATTACCACTCTTCTTCTATTTCATTTCAATGTAATGCCATTATTCACGGGAATTATAACCTATAAGGCATCTATTAAATATTTTATGTTTTATACAGCTGTACTTAAGTAAATGCTACATTTATTTATTTATTTTATTTATTATTTTAATTTATCCCCGCCCATCTCTACCATGGTAGACTCTAGGCGGTACGTAGTCAATCTATCTACCTGTCTACCTTCTAAACAAATTTATATGGCCACACATCTAGCCAATGGAACTCTGTGTGGTAGCCAGAAAATAAAAACATAATACACAATCAAAATAAATTAAAAAGAACCAAGTTGAGGCCGCTATTAAAAAAAAACTCCTTGTCAACACACCACATGCACACAGCTCCATTAATGTCCTGATCCCAGTGCCTAGGGAAAAAGCCAGGTTTACAGCTTTCCTGAAGGTTAACAGGGTCAGAGCCATCCAAATCTCTGGAAGGAGGCTGTTCCATTTGGCAGGCACCATGACAGAGAAGGCATGCTTCCTAGGACCCACCAGGTGATGCTGCTTCACCAAGGGGACCCAGATCTGGTGGGACAAGCAGACAATTGCCTGTGGAAGTGTTACCATATCCAGAGTTAATGAGGGAAGATCACTAAATACAGGGGGCCCTAAAACCCACAGCTACACAATCTTGTCAAGTCTGAGTTGCGCTTGCAAAGTACCTCAATAGCATCACTTGGATAGCCTGGGGCAGAGATGTATAACTGAGTATCATGCTGATGATACTTGACCCCATGCTAACCTCACCCAGCACTTTCATTAATGATGTTCCTATGAACTTGGGATGAAGAGAGGGAACCAAGATTAAAAAGAAGTACCAGTTTTGGCAGCTCATCAGCATCAGGTGGCTCAAGTTTAAACTTCTTTCCATCCGTTCCTGTCAGGAAGTCAACCTCTGGATTAAATTTCAAAGTGCCAGCAAGTGCCAGGGCTGTTACTATCTGAAAAAAGCAATCCATTATGGGTAAGAACAGGTTGTCTCACTTCTGTCTTATTACTTGTAAGTAATAGTACCCTAAGTATTTTTGTAACCATCATCCACTAGTCCAACTAAAGCCCTGGCATTGGTATGAAGAGAAATGCCTGACTGGGGAAAGCTACTTGTAACATGAAGTTCAAGTATTGATAGGTAGAAATGTGGAATATTGTTCAGTAAACAACTTTAATGAAGCTACAAAAATAAAGATTTCAACTTGTAAAAGATAAAGGTTTCCCCTGCGCAGTCGTGTCCGACTCTAGGGGGCAGTGCTCATCTCCGTTTCTTAGCCGAAGAGCCAGCATTGTCCAAAGACGCTCCTGCGGTCATGTGGCTGGCATGACAAGCACAGAACGCTGTTACCATCCCACCGAAGTGGTACCTATTAATCTACTTGCAATTGCTAGGTTGGCAAGAGCTGGGGCGAGTGCAGGAGCTCACTTTGTCACTAGGGTCTCGAACCGCCAATCTTGTGACCTTCCAATCAACATGCAATACATTCTTTCTCTAATACAGGTAGTCCTCAACCTATGACCATTCGGTCAGCGACCGTTCCAAGTTACAACGGCGCTGAACAAATGGTGGTTACAACCTGTCCTTGGAGTTCCAGCCATCCCAGCACCCGCTTGGTCACATAATTGCGACCTGTCTGCTTGGCAACCCATTTGCACTTACAAGCAGTTGCCAAGTGCCCCAAAATCACATATCGCCATTTGCAACCTTCTCTGCTGGCTTCCCCAGAAAGTCAATGGGGAAGCCGGCAGGAAGGCTGCAAGGGGGTAAGTCTTTCCCACCCATGTACCCTCCCTCTGTGCTGTGCCAGCCACTCATACACCCATGCACCCTCCCTGCCCCACCTGGCGCCTCTTGCGCACCCTCCCCAACCTGCGTAGCATCTCTCACACACTCCATGCACCCCCCGACCTGCGCAGCAGCTCTCATGCACCCCCTCGCACCCCTACACACCCTCCCTGACGCACACGGCGCCTCTCACGCATTCTCCCCAACCCTCCCCCGCAACTGCACGTACCCCCTTGCTCCCCCCCCTCACCGGCAGCAGGCACTTGCAACTTCCTGCCGGCTTCCCCGCTGACTTTGTTTGTGGGAAGCTGGCAGGAAGTTGTCTCACCTAATGACCATGGGATTCAGTTAACCAAGGCAACCAGGACTGCAGGGATTGCAGTCACTAAGCAATGCAGTCGCACTTTACGACTGCATCGGTTAGCGACAGTAATTCTGGTCCCAATTGCCATCATAAGTCAAGGACTGCCTGTATATACAATGGGTTTATATAGTTTTGGCTTAGTATGATGTGTGAAACTAGGCTATGTGATTTTGGTTATGTTCATATGCCTGTCATATACTATACCTCTGGAGAAGTTACAAATGCATGTGTCTCAGGGTTGGCATCATTACGACCAGTGAAATTTCTGTTATAGGATGTAACAATTGTATTCCTTTCACCTTTTTTGGTATCTTTTCTGCAAAGGCAGAAAGAGGAAAAAAGTTTGTCACCATGATTAAAAGTTTATCCTGCCATATGGTATGAGCAACTCACTGTTAACTTCCTAAAATTTATATTACCATATATATTACTTCAAGCTAATGCTCCTAAGGATGCATAGAAAAAATCCTATTAGATATAAAATCTAATACAAAATTTGCCACCCAAAGTCACTTGTTTGAGATCGGCGCCTATATAAATTGAACAAACAAACAAACAAATAAAAACTGAATGAATGGAACAAGAAATAACCTACTCAAATAAAACATTGTCTATGGAATGATATAAATGAAGGAGAACCCCCCCCCCAAAACCCATAGAAGGTCCTGATACCCAAAATCAAAGGGATTTTACAGCCTCATCAACTGACCTCTGTTCAGGTTAGTTTATATTAGAAATGGCATCTTTTTTCAGCAGTCTAAACTCTTCTGAAGACCAACAATAATTATGGCTCACAGTATCATGAAACTGTGAGAAGAAAATATTCATACAGTAGACAAAGCAGCATATATGTATAGGTTGTACCTATCAAAAGTGCTAACAGAACCATATTAGCAGCAGCAGCAGCCATAATTAAAAAGCAAATAATAATGAGTTTAGTTAGTTGTAAACTACTTTGAGAAGGAGGCTATTCAGGAAGAAGACAGATATACACACAAATACCAGCTAATTTGAGACCTTGAATAACAGTTATTCCTCACAAGCATTTTTTTAATATTTAAATAATGTACAATCATTTAAAACATTTGTTTCTTTTGCTAAAATGGACAGTTCATTCTCTTAAAAACTGCTGGAAATGTAATGAGCAGGTCAGATCATTCTTTCATATCTGGTGGCAATGTTATAAAGCCCAACAATTTTGGAAAATGATTCATATTAGAATGAAAAAAATCTTAAAAATTGAATTTCCATTTCAACCTGTGATATTCTTACTGAATTTTACAAACTATATGTTCCTTCAAAGTATACTGAATTAGCTTGGTATATGCTAACTGCTGCACGGATATTATATTCTTTTTACTGGAAAGGTTGTTTGATCCTGTCATTGGAAGAATGACTACCCAAGTTGTGGGAGTATGCTCCGATGTCTAGAAGAACCCCATATCTTAAATGTAAATGTGATATAGAATTCAAAGTAAAAAACATTCCTCAACTACAGCTTCATACATGGATTTGCACCACATCCAAAATTTGGGTTTCTCTATTACAATATTTCAGTTTTACAGGACATCTAAATTAGAATAGACTCTTAACAACATAGATTGAATTTACTGTAGGACATAATCTTATTTGATGATTTATACTGGGATTCTTGATATTGATATATAGCTTAGAGCTTAATAGCAATTTTTAAGATTATTCATAATTGAATAATGATATACTGGAAAACTATACAGGTAGTCCTCATTTAGCAACCGCAGCTGGTTACAGCAAAACAGTCACTAAGCAAACCATGTGACAGAGAGAGAGAGAGAGATGCTGCAAAGATCACTGGTTACTGCCGCCTCATTTAGATAAAGTTCTGTTGTGCAGCAACGCCAATGTTACTCTCATTCCAGTGTGCGTTGTCAGGCGCAGAAATTTGGGTGTAAGTGTGCACATTGATTGGAAAATGATTTTTTTACTACCATTTACTACTGTTATTACCATCATATTTGCAAACAGTCGTTTAACGAGACAGTTGCTAAACAAGGATTACCTGTAACCTTTATTAATTCCTTGGTTATTCATTTGTATTAATTCCTTATTTTTTACATTTATTTTTTATTTCTGTTTATGTATTTTCTTTAAATTTGTCTAATAAAAAATAAAACAAAAATAAAATATTTCTTTCTTATGGGAGATCAAAATAGTTTTTCCATACATATAACATCTTACCTGTCCCACTGGCCTATGCATGGCCCACATGCATTAGCAAGAACCACTCCACCAACATCACGCAGGATTTTTGACTGAAGGGGACAGAGAACAGAATTAGCTAGCAGAAGACTAGGAGCTGGTCTCCAACCCGATTTTGAAAAAAGCATATTCCAACTGTTGTTTCTGGGGTGTTTCCAGCAGTCTTTAAGGAGGCGCTGGTGCACCCCCTCCTCAAGAAACCTTCCCTGGACCCCACTGTTTTGAACAATTTTCGTCCTGTCTCCCACCTTCCCTTTTTGGGAAAGGTGGTTGAGAAGGTGGTGGCGTTGCAGCTCCAGAGGATTCTGGATGAAACGGATTATCTAGACCCCTTTCAGTCAGGTTTCAGGCCGGGATATGGGACAGAGACTGCATTGGTCGCGCTTATGGATGACCTCTGGCGGGAGCGGGATGGAGGGAGTGCATCCATTCTCGCTCTCTTGGACCTCTCAGCGGCTTTCGATACCGTCGACCACGGTATCCTTTTGGAGCGACTCAGGGAGTTGGGGGTGGGCGGTGTAGTTTTGCGCTGGTTTACCTCCTTCCTCCAGGGTCGCTCGCAATCGGTGGTAATAGGAGAGGAGAGATCCGACCCACGGGCCCTTCTTTGTGGGGTGCCGCAGGGTTCGGTTCTCTCTCCTCTCCTATTTAACATCTACATGAAGCCGCTGGGTGAGATCATCCGTCATCACGGGATGAGGTATCACCAATATGCTGATGATACTCAATTGTATATCTCCATCCCGGGTGAAGTAAGTGTTGCAGTGGACACCCTATCTCAGTGCCTAGGGGCTGTAGGGGCCTGGATAGGGAACAACAGGCTTCAACTGAACCCTGGTAAGACGGAGTGGCTATGGATTGATGGCCCCTCGGCCTCCAGGAAGTTATCATCTTTAATCCTGGATGGGGTGGCACTACCCCGTTCAGACTCAGTCCGGAGCTTGGGGGTCCTCCTGGACTCACGACTCCTGCTCGAAGAGCAGGTGGCAGTCGTGGCCAGGAGGGCCTTTGCACAGCTTCGGCTTGTATGCCAGTTGCGCCCCTTCCTGGATCGAGAGGCCCTCCGAATAGTCACTCATGCCCTTGTCATCTCTCATATAGATTATTGCAATGCGCTCTACATGGGGCTACACTTGAAGAGTATCCGGAAGCTTCAGCTGGTCCAAAATGCAGCCGCTCGAGTGGTTATGGGTGCGAGAAGATCAGCACATGTAACACCACTGCTCCGCGAGCTTCATTGGGTACCAGTTTGCTTCCGGGTCCAATTCAAGGTGTTGGTTATCACCTTTAAAGCCCTACATGGCATGGGGCCAGGCTATCTGAGGGACCGTCTCATCCCAACTGCATCTACCTGCCCCACCCGGTCATGCAGGGAGGGCATGCTGCGGACCCCGTCAACAAAGGAATTCCATCTAGCGGGGTCCAGGAGGCGTGCCTTCTCTGCGATAGCGCCCGCCATGTGGAACATCTTGCCCCCAGAGGTGAGGCAGGCATCCTCCCTCTTGGCCTTTAGGAAGTCCCTAAAAACCTGGTTCTGCCGCCTGGCGTGGGACAAAGGTAGAGATAGTTCCTCCTGGGGGTGGTTAGTTTAATAATTACCTCCTTTTAAGATCCGACCATCCTCTGGATTTTTATATTCTTATTTATTGTACTGTTTATTGTATTTTAATGATTATTGATTTTTAACCTTAATTTTAACATTTGTTGTAAACCGCCCAGAGTCTACCGTGGTAGAGATGGGCGGTGATAAATTTGATTAATAAATAAATAAATAAAACTGCAAAGCAGAAAAAGAATACTTACATATCCATCCCTTTCTATTGTGGCCCGGATCTGCTCTGAGCCAGGTGTAATGGTGAACTGAGACTTGCATTTCACCCCGTTAGTTAGTGCTTGTTTTGCCACTGCTGCAGAGCGCCCCATGTCCTCATAGCTTGAATTAGTGCAGCTACCAATCAGACCTGTGCAGATGGAATAGAGGAGATTCTCTTAAGATTTACCCTACTGAAAACAAATACTTTTTCTTCCACCAGAAGAGTTATCTGAATCCATATTTTTTGCATGAATCTAGCATTTTAGAGTGAGGGGCAAAACAGCCAGTATTCCATCTTACCAATTTGAATTAAAAGGCATAAGCACACTCCTTAAAGGTAGGATGAAGACTTGTAGTGGGACACTGAATGCTTTTGTTTTCAAAACCGTTTAGTTGAAGGACTTTATTAAATTGCTTGGAATATATAATCACAACAACAGGACAATTAGCACTATAATAAGCAATGCAAGATAGGTGAGAATGTTGATTCCAACACATTATGCCAATATTATTTTTTTCTAGAAACTGGCATGGCAGAATAAAATAAATTATGCAGAAAATGTTTAAATATAGAATTATTAACTGAATGTCAAGGTGGAGAAGAAAGCCATCCTAAGATAGAGAAGAGTCAGCCAAGATAAAATCCTACTCACCAACTCGAATATCCACTGGCCATCCCTTTTTTTCTGCCACAGAGCCAATCTCTTCTACAGTGTGTGCCAGATCTGGAGTAAAAGGCCCATTGATATGGGGTTTCAGCTTTAGGAAAGAAAAATTCAAGCAAAAATTTGAGAACACTCTAAATACCATTATAAGAACACAACTGTTTTTTGTAATGTATTAACAGAGGAATTGCATCAGCATGTGGCATATTTTAAAAATGTTCTTACACAGGCATCTCAGCAACAAAGACAAGGGAAGAGTGAACACACACTGAAGAGTTCAGGTCACCTCCTAAACCTCTGTTGTTTCTCTAGCTTTCTTGAGAAGCTACAAGAGTGACTTACCTCGCTGAGATTAATTTCAATTAGCTGATCATAGGAACAGCCAGGATCAGGCTTTAAATACTCTTGGAATTCATCTGCCAAATTAGCAATTTCTGAAAATAGAGAAGAATTAGTTTTTCTAAAGTTACCAGACTGGACTCTGCCTCACCCAAAATATATTTGTACCAAAAAATCCAAGCTAATACAAAAGTGCACTAATAGAGGTAATCCAAATCTTGACCAAATTAAATAAATTGAATTAATATAAAGTATGATCACATAATAAAAAGGGGGCGTGGTGGCTCAGCGGGTAAGACACCAGTTGTTGATCGGAAGAGTTCGGAGGTTCGAATCCCTATCCCCGCGTGACGGAGTGAGCTCCTGCACTAGCCCCAGCTCTTGCCAACCTAGCAATTCGAAAGCATGCAAATGCAAGTAGATAAATAGGTACCACTTTGGTGGGTAGGTAACAGCGTTCCACGCTCGTCATGCCGGCCACATGACCGTGGAAGCGTCTTCGGACAACGCTGGCTCTTCGGCTAAACAAACGGAGATGAGCACCGGCCCCTAGAGTCGGACACGACTGCACAAATGTGCGGGGGGAACCTTTGCTTTACCTTTATGATCACATAATAAATGCAACCCTGAAAATTAAAATATCCTAGTGCTTTCCAATCTCTCTTCAAATGTTTTTCAGTCTTTCTGCATTTATACACAAAACACATTTATACACAAAAATACAGGTAGTCCTCTGGAGTCCTTGGTGCTCTCTGAGCTTGGTTGTTTGCTTGCAGACGTTTCATTACCTGACTTAGTAACATCATCAGTGCTAGTGAGTGTGGGGTTTGCTCCCCCTTTATATACGGTAGTTTGCCCAGCCAGTGTTGGTGGGGGTCTGGTTTTCTCCTTGGTAGTTCCTTGATTAGGGTATCAACACCAGACAAACGATCAAGCAGAAAACAATACCCTAACTTTACCTGTTTCCCAGAAGGGAGAATAGTGAAAACAAATAAGGACCTTCCATAAATCTGACCCCTCATCAAAGCTCTTACCAGCACGTCCAGTCTTGGATAAATATTTCTTCATACGGGGATTGTAAGGGAAGACTGAAGTGGTGGCACCAATCTCTGCTCCCATATTACAGATAGTTGCCATTCCTGAAGTTGAAAGAAATCCATACAAGTGAAATTGGAACCCAAGGTAAATACCATTTACAAATTAGTTTATAAACAAAAATGTTTTATATAAAGATAGACAGTAAATAGCATTTTATATATTTTAATTAGAAGCGGTAACTCTTAAGGCCTAAATAGTTGAATTCCAGGAAGAAAAGCACCTCACTCTGATTCTTTGGAGCCATTACCCTACCTGGTCATGACCGGTCCCCCAGGACTAAGTTTATATTTTATTATAGGACAAACATTTATTTTCCTGGAAAGACACCCCCCCCATTTCTAACTAACAAAACCAAAATACCACTGATACTCTCAGAATGTACCAGATTCTCTCAAGTAAGTAGTTCAATGACACTACTGAACTGTTCTTGGTTGGTTCAAGTTTGATGCAGCTCAGCTTTACATTTATTCCTCTAACAGACATAATAAAGGACCAGCACAGAGCAGCACTTCTCATAACACTGCTGATCCACATGGTTTAATAGCGGTCAAGTATTTCCCTCCACAGAAAGAACACAAATTATGTATGTTAGTCTAGTGAATAACACACAATAGCAGCCATAACAGTCCATCATTAGCCACCAAAAATTCATTTTCTTTGATATGAAATGGGTTGTCCCTCACCTGTACAAGAGATGGAATCCACACCAGGCCCATGATATTCTATGATGGCTCCTGTACCACCTTTCACAGTAAGTATACCAGCCACTTTAAGGATTACATCTTTTGGAGAACTCCAGCCTGATAGCTTGCCAGTTAATTTTACTCCAATTACCTGAAAACCATAAATGAAAATAGATTAAGTCACTTAGATTTAAGTAAACATTCACTTCCTCAAATCTTTTGTGCAATATTCTAATTGGAAATGCAGAAATAAGTGACTCTTGGGATAAAGAGATCAGTTGCTATTAAGGCTCTCATATGTTTAGCACAGTGGCCAATAAGAATAGGGAAATGACAAAACTTCAGAATTGGCCCATCATAGCAGCATATTTTAGCAGTGTAGCATCTCCACTTAAAAAAAATCCTTCTTGTTCATATAGCCCCATTTGCTGCGTAAAGGAACATTTATATTCTTCTCTAACTTACCTTTGGGCATTTAAGCTCCCAGGGGATTCCTGCCATGACATCAACTGCATCAGCACCACCAACTCCAATACAGATTCCACCCAATCCACCACCATTGGGGGTATGGGAATCCGTGCCAATAAGCATAACACCAGGATAGGAGTAGTTCTCCAGGATAATCTGAGACAAACAGTTCAATGTATTTAAGCAAAGATGAGCAAACTAACACTATAAAAAGTTTTAAACTTCTAACACGAAAGCAGGACCAAAACCACACAGTTTAATGTTACAATCTTTCAAAAAATTAAAACTGTTAATCAAGTTAACTCCTCAGTAAATAAGATGGCCATAGATATTACACCAGCCCTTTCCAACCTGGGCTTTCTCCAGATATGGGGACTTCAACTTCCAAATTCCCCAGCTGGCAAGATGAAAGTTTTAGGAGTTAAAGGTCATGCATCTGGAAGGCATCCAGTAATTGGAAGGACTCTTCTTTTACTAATTCCTTGCTTTCTTAAATTATTCTTTAATTATAATGATCCCAAAAAAAACAGTATGATAAAAAAATAACTACGTAATTTAAAAGTGAAATCCAACAAGATTTACTTACTTGATACTTTTGCCCATCACAAACCTGGTCCTACGCGGCAGTGCCAACCAATCATGAAACACCACCAGAGACACTGGGAACCCATGATGAACAAACAGTAACTTCATCTTGTTAACATTCAACCTATGTTCTGCCTCACCCATAATCTCACAGCCTCCAGAAACGGGGTCAACACATAGACAGCATCACCTGTACATCTCAGGGTGGTGATGGACAATTGGGTAGCATCAGCATATTGATGATACCAAACCCCACTGGGATGACCTCTCCCAGTGACTTCATACAGAGGCCAGGGGGAAAGAGGACTAAGCTTTGTACTACCCCACAAAGGAGGACTTGCCCACCGAGGAAGGAGCAGAACTATTGCAACACAGCACCTTGAAGTGGCAAGCCCTGCTCACAGTCCAGAATGATACCATGTTGAGGATACTGAAGGCTGCTGAAAGGTCCAATAGGACCAGAGGTAATAAATCAGAGTGACCAATATTATCGCAGTCCCATGCCTTGGCCTCACTGGAAAGGTCCAGATAATCTGCTTCCTCTAAAGTGAGCCATAGCTGAATTCCAACTAGTCTCATTATGTTCTCTCCAAAAGGAAGATTAGAGACAGAGCAATACTTAACCAATGTAGATGTAGCCAGGAAGGACCTCTTGAGGAGGTGACGTACCATGGTCTCCTTAATGGGAGCTGACATTACCTCTTTTCACAGTGAGGCACTGACCACCTCCCAGAAACAATGTGTCACCCTGACCTCCTAAAGAGCTACGAGGGGCAGGAATCAAGCCCACAAATGGCCAGGGAAAACTGCAAGAGCACCTATCCATTTCATCAGAGTTCACAGAACTGATGTCAAACAATAGGGCCAGAAACAGCTCGACACCACAATGGACTCAGCACATGTGACACAATATTTTGGTGAACCTGAATAATTTTGTCAGCAAAATGCCATGCTACACTGCCACAGCAGCCAGGCTAGAAATCTACCCATTACCCTTTAGGGTCTAATAGAGTGGGTGGCTATAACAAATTTAATAAAAATAATAATGCTAATAATACTTTCTTTAAAAGGGAATTTGCCACTCTAAACAATGCACAATCTGCTGATACAATAAGGGAGGAGAAGTAGTTACACTTTTACTGCTTTATCACCATGGAGTAATATTAGATATGCTCAGATAGATTTACTTTTAGTTTTCTTCCACCAGCACTCCAGGTATCCCTTCTGTCACTTCATTTCCCTGAGGCATTTGGAAAACCAGGGAGTTATCAGAAAACCAAGGAAAATCACAATCTATCCAGGAACACTTATTATAATGAACTCTGACCCAGAAAAGGTTCATTTTAATTTGTGGAGAAGAAAAATCTACAATCAATCCTTCAAAATATTTGCTTTCAATAATTAATCTCAGCAGGAAGAAAACGTGCAAGGGACTTAGGCAAATTCCCTGATTAGCCAATTTGATTTGAAAGGTAAAAACCAGCACTATATTTTAAGAGATTCATATCATCCACACAATTATGATGAAATTCTAGATAGCTAATTAGTGACTTTCCTGACATTATGATCCCTGTAACTTTGAATAGCAGCTAGGGAATTTTCCATAGCAGCATACTTGGTCACTTTGCAGAATGTATCCAGGGCACCCTGCATACATCCAGGGCAATGGCAAGTAGGCCTCATTAAAAAGATACAGAGCTACTGTTACAAGGAAAGGGTTTTCTCAAGAAGCATACTTTAACAGCAGAGCATATGCTTTTTATGCAGAAGTTTCCAGGTTTAATTCCTAGCATTGCCAGGTAAGGCTGAGAAATTCCTGAACAGATGGCTGAAGCCCCAACTGTTACTGTCAGTCACTATTCAGAATAGTGAGCATTTGATTTAGCACAAATTAGCTTCCTATGTCTCTAACTTTGTCTACTTTGCCCTTAACAAGAAAAAAGTTTACCTGGTGAATAATTCCTGATCCTGGTTTCCAGAAACCCACTCCATACTTGGCACCTGCTGTGGCTAGGAAGTTGTATACTTCTTGATTAATATCCTGTTTATATGCACACACAAAAAAGAAGAGTGAGGTTGAATGGGCCTTAAGAAGCATTGCTAATAACAAGGCAGTAGGAGACAACGGTATCCCAGCTGAACTGTTTAAAATCTTGCAAGATGATGCTGTCAAGGTGATGCATGCCATATGCCAGCAAATTTGGAAAACACAAGAATGGCCATCAGATTGGAAAAAATCAACTTATATCCCCATACCAAAAAAGGGAAGCACTAAAGAATGTTCAAACTATCGAACAGTGGCACTTATTTCACATGCCAGTAAGGTAATGCTCAAGATCTTGCAAGGTAGACTCCAGCAATTCATGGAGCGAGAATTGCCAGATATACAAGCTGGGTTTAGAAAAGGCAGAGGAACTAGAGACCAAATTGTCAATATCCGCTGGATAATGGAGAAAGCCAGGGAGTTTCAGAAAAACATCTATTTTTGTTTTATTGACTATTCTAAAGCCTTTGACTGTGTGGATCATAACAAATTGTGGCAAGTTCTTGGTGGTATGGGGATACCAAGTCATCTTGTCTGCCTCCTGAGGAATCTGTATAACGACCAAGTAGCAACGGTAAGAACAGAGCACGGAACAACGGACTGGTTTAAGATTGGGAAAGGAGTACGGCAGGGTTGTATACTCTCACCCTACCTATTCAACCTGTACATAGAACACATCATGCGACGTGCTGGGCTTGAGGAATCCAAGGCTGGAGTTAAAATCGCTGGAAGAAACATTAACAATCTTAGATATGCAGATGATACCACTTTGATGGCTGAAAGCGAGGAGGAGTTGAGGAGCCTTATGACGAAGGTGAAAGAAGAAAGTGCAAAAGCTGGGTTGCAGTTAAACCTAAAAAAAACTAAGATTATGGCAACCAGCTTGATTGATAACTGGCAAATAGAGGGAGAAAACGTGGAGGCAGTGACAGACTTGGTATTTCTAGGCGCAAAGATTACTGCAGATGCTGACTGCAGCCAGGAAATCAGAAGACGTCTACTTCTTGGGAGGAGAGCAATGGCAAATCTTGATAAAATAGTTAAGAGCAGAGACATCACACTGACAACAAAGGTCCGCATAGTTAAAGCAATGGTATTCCCTGTAGTAACCTATGGCTGTGAGAGCTGGACCATAAGGAAGGCTGAGCGAAGGAAGATAGATGTTTTTGAACTGTGGTGTTGGAGGAAAATTCTGAGAGTGCCTTGGACTGCAAGAAGATCAAACCAGTCCATACTCCAGGAAATAAAGCCAGACTGCTCACTTGAGGGAATGATATTAAAGGCAAAACTGAAGTACTTTGGCCACATAATGAGAAGACAGGATACCCTGGAGAGGAAGCTGATGCTAGGGAAGGTGGAAGGCAAAAGGAAGAGGGGCCGACCAAGGGCAAGATGGATGGATGATATTCTGGAGGTGATGGACTCAACCATGGGGGAGCTGGGGATGGTGACGGCCGACAGGAAGCTCTGGCGTGGGCTGGTCCATGAAGTCAAGAAGAGTCGGAAGCGACTGAACGAATAAACAACAAAATGCACAAAATTAAAGCATGTTCATTAAATATATTCATATGAGCAGGACTAGCTTGACTACTCAGGAAAATCCAAGTGACCGTTTCAATCACATGCAGTTTCATTAGCACTTCAGAACTCCTTAAATAAGAGTGGTGTGATACTGGAATGCTGCACTGGCAAGCATTTTGGATAGATCAGGGGTTTTCAAATTCTCAGAACTCCTGATCAAAAGGCAAAACTCTAGTGACAGAAAATTGGCAATAATAATAATGGTCCAGTGATTTTCCAAAAGTTAATCCAAATTAGTTCAGATTAGTGTGATCCAGAGAAGAAACAGAATCATTCTCCAAAACACGCAGTTCCCAGAATGGTAGGCCTTCAAAGTCAATGGTGACTTTCAGCAGATACTGTATATACGTACATTAATACACAAGTGTTGTACATGCATGCATTCATCATGGAGATTGCTAGCATTGGTTTCATTGGAGTTGGTAACCTTAGGTTCTCTAAGTGGGGAAACTAAGCACTATACAGGATTTTGGACATAGTTTATAGTTTTTTCCCCCTTCTACTCTTCGTTCCAGGGTTGGGATGGAGTGATCTTCAATTCAGGTCATCTTCCACTCAGATACATACGGTTATGCCCAAGGTGCATGGTGAATTAAGAAGCAATTGCAACAAAGGAGAGAGCACATGGATGTTTGTTTTGCCGCAGAAAACTAAATATAAAGCCAATTTGTAACAAAAAAAATAATGTGAGAGGAATACAGGAGATTAAGAAAGAAAGAGGATAATAGCTCTCAAGGCCAGCTGAGATTTGGATTACTTACTTCATTACTGACTCCCACAGCAGGATCAATTTTGCATTTGTTCTCCCTATGGCCTTCTGCAAGATAATTCTCCAACCCAGAGCCTGAGTCAGGACAGGCTACAAGTCTACTTTTCAGGCCACAGTTCTCCAAAACAACTCATGTAAGAGTAATTAGAACCTTGTAGTACAGGAGTCAAAAGCAGGGTGGGCTAAATTTCACATTAAATTTGAACCAATTATTTCACTGTGGGCTAAATAATTAAATATTGACCTTTGCTCTTTGAAGATCTTTCTCACCACCTAGTTGAGCTTCAATAAGGTGATCACAGTGGATAGTTGAGGGCACTGCCACTTTAGGCAACCCACTACTGATGAACTGCAGCATGGCCATCTGGGCGGTGGCATCCTGCATAGCTACACGATCTGGTCGCAGACGCAGATATGTCTTGCCCCTTTCAATATCCTGCTTGACAGGGTCATCTAAATGGCCATATACAATCTTCTCTGACAATGTAAGGGGATGGTCCAGTCTGTTGGGAAGAAAAGGGAAGGAACAGATATATTCAACTCATGCATATTAATCATGTCACATATTTCAAACATAGGAATTTCAGTGAGACTCCTAAAAATCCTTCCTGTAACTGTACAGTAATATCTGGTAAAATGATCATCAAAGGAGACAAAGGCCACAAATAATCAGTTCTGATATTAATACACTCTAATATTATTTCTGAGCCAATTTCTTCATTTCAGCTGCTGTTAACATTATACAACTAATTGCTTAGTTTCATACTTTGATTAAATGGGAAACTCACCATCTGGTCATAGTTAACACTAGAAAGAAAACAATAGATAAGGAACTGGCAAATGTTTTTGAACACATGCACCCAAAATCTGGCAAGTTGGTTTCAGTGATCCTTCTCTTGAGATATTATGCATTTTTGCCTGAAATTTAATGAGAGAATGCCACAATCTAGCACAATGCTATGTCATGGGGTTTTAGCTATTATTTAAACTTGCTTTAATATTTATTTAGTTAAGTAGTATGTACACCCATGGGCACCACTAAAAGGTTGTCATGAACACCCTGACACCCAAGCTGTTCTGTGTCAGCACAGTAATAGCTTGCGAACATTACACCTTACAGGAAATATTTGCTATCCAAACGGGAAATGGCAGGAGAGGAAGGTCAAAATCCTACACCCCACTCCTGCTTGCCTGATCATAGTTAAACATATTATGCTGTACTGGCTCCTCAAAAGATTTGACTTTCAGATTTCTTAATCCTCATCTGATAAGTATCATTTCTGAAGAATAAAATTAGCCTTTTATTATATGTCAATAAATATTCTATTATGGGATCCACAAAGAAAAATACCTCAAAAGTACATCTAAACGTAAAAGTTACCTTTTTATCTTTCCCTCAGATTTACCAATGATGAACCAGTTTATGCAAATATTCTCATGCTCAGATTAGCTATCAACAACAGCTAGTTTAAAGGAAAATACAAAGCAGCTATCCATAGAGAAGAACCTTTCAACACCCTCATATTATCTCAACCAAAGAATTGTCCTAAATTATCCCCAACTTATTTAATAAGAATATTCAAAAAGCCATGATGGATCAGATCAAAGGTACAACTAATTCAGCATTCTGTTTCAACAGTGTCAAATATGTATTTATTTAGAGCATTTATGCACTGTACTTCAGCTTGGAAAGTCTCCCAGTGCAACTTACACATTTTTTAAAAAAAATTAGACTGTCTTCAAGCTTACAATTGAGAAAAACACACATACAAATTAAAAAGAGGGGGATAGGACAAGAATGAGAAAACTCAGATACCAGTTCTTAATGTTTCACTGAACTCCGCATTTCTCTGTGCTGCAGCTTGGTGGAATGACTGCCAGTTAATTGTGAGGGAGAAGCAAAGTGTGACAGAGCTGGATCTGAGAGGAGGTTGCTTATACCGTTGCTCTCTCCCCCTCCATCACAGCTAAGAGAAGCCCAAAACCAGGATGCCAGTAAAACCCTATTGCTAACATTCTCCAGAGAACCAGTTTGGTGTAGTGGTTAAGGCACCAGGCTAAAAAATGGGAGACCGTGAGTTCTAGTCCCCCCTTAGGCACAAAGCCAGCTGGGTGACCTTGGGCCAGTCACTTTCTCTCAGCCCTAGGAAGGAAGCAATGGCAAACCACTTCTGAAAAACCTTGCCAAGAAGACTGCAGGTACTTGTCCAGGCAGTCTCTAAGAATCGGACATGATTGAATGGATTTAAAAAAAAATTATCCAGGGCTGATATTTGGGAGGAATATTTCTTTGATACTGTACATATAGCAATCAAAATCAGTAGCCTTATTTTCCATGAATATGTCCAAACCTCTCTAAAAGTCATTTAAATCCATCACTCAGCCTTTTAGTACCAAATTCTAGAATTCTACTTCCCCTGAATCTTCTACTGTTCAACTTCACTGAATGACTGATTTTATCCACCATTTTCATATCATGCTTAACTATAAACATTTCTATCATATCTACTTTGGGTTGCCTTTTTCCTGAATAAATATTCTTTGTCAGAGTATTGTTTCAGGCTTTTCCTGCACCTACTTCCTTTCCACTCTATGATATCCTTTTGGGGTACAACAAGCAGAACAGTATATTGTTTCCTAAGAACTGTCACATCACAGAATTGTATGATGGCATTATCATACTGACAGTGTTACTTTAGATTGCCTTCCTAATATCCCATGACAGAATTTCCCTGTTTCACAACAGCTACATAATGATCTAATATTTTCACTGAGCTTTCCACAACTCCAGAATCCCTTTCCTGATCAGTTATCACTTCCAGGCCCTTTCAGTAGATAGATAGATGCGCTTTAAAATTGCTTACTCTAAACTGCATTAACCATTTTGTTTTACCTTTCCCTAAAATGTAATTTTATTTACAAACTTGGTATACTAAATGTTCTGAAAGTACTCCAAAATCTTATCAAGGTAGGATCTTCATTTGCAGAAGTTGATTCCACTGCTACAAGATTTATCCTATATGCATGATAATCTTTAACAGCATTTCTCATCAAATTACCTAACAGGGTGATAAGGAAATTGGCCTGTACTTTCCTGAATCTTCTCTGAAAACTATGAGCATTTTTTAGTCCTCTGGAACTGAAGCCAAGCAGATATACTACATAATGAGGGCTTCAAAAACCAGATTCTCCTGTGTAATAACAGCTACATCTTCTTCATTCTTACCTTTTCCGGACAATGTTGATGTTTTTTTCAAGCTGTTCATAATGTATGTATTCATTAGGCTCAAACTGGCTCATGGCCACCTTGGCCCGCTGGCACAGAAGGGTAGATACATGGTATCTTCGAACTCCTTTACTTAACAATTGCTAAACACAGCAGATAAGAGAGCAGTTAGCTAATATAATTGTCAATGAAATGTATACCTTCCATTTATAAATATACAATTAAACTTAATCAGAATATTAAGCTTTTATGGGTTAAGACAGTCTCTGAAGGGGTCAGAAAGCTGGAAGTACCATTTTCTGAGTAATGTATTTATAATGTTACTTTTTTCTGTGCTTGTAGCACTTCACTGACTCATTTTTCTATGCAATATCCACCAACATAATGCCAGCCTTTGCTAAAATTCCCCATCTCGTCTGGAACAAAAGTCTGACCTACTCATTTAAGATAGGACACATGATAAAATATGAGAGTTATATCCCAAGACGGTGGTATCCCGAATCAGATCCATACTCTTGATGTTATCTGATGTCACCCTTGATCCATTTCCCACCAGAAGCATTGGGAAATTGGATCTAACTCCTGTACTGGACTGGGTTTCCACTCCTGTTCTGAAGAAATGGAACCATAATTACAAAGAAATGAACTATATAACCTACAAGACAAAGTTGAACAATTTTAAACTGAAGTTTTAAATCATTTCTCTCTGAGTTGGTATTTTAGGTTAACAAAACCAATGTATGTATGTATGTATGCATGTATGCATGCATGCATGCATTTAGCATACTTATATGGCCACTCATGTACCAAAGTCACTCTGAGAAGTGAACAAAGATAAAAACAAAAACAAATTCACAATCCATTAAAGAAAAACCAGCTAGAGAATTGGCAACTGAGATTTCACGTTGTTGTATATAATAATAATTTGTTAAATTTATATGCTGCCCAACTCCCAACAACTCTGGGCAGCTTACAATGGTTAAAACATTTAAAACAAAGAATAAAAAAACCACATACAGAAAAACAGCACAAGACAGAAGAACAATGATGACAAATAAAATAAACCCACAAGGGAACAGAAAGAAAGAAAGGGGCATCTTCATATCAATTTTATATGTGACAGAAGAACACCGAGCCTCTACTGTAAAATTAATATGGCATAGTAGCTCTTCTTTTCAATTGTTTTGATAGCTGTGTACAACTTGATATTTTTTTAAAATATACTTAGGAGATAAGGAACAAAAATTTATTTATTTATTTATTTATTTGTTCAACTTATATGACCGCCCATCTCCCCCCATGGGGAACAAAAATGTCAGTGACAAGAATTTATTGGTTTTCTGAGGCCATTTAACTCAAGCCCAATATGAAAAAGCCTTTAATATTTTAATCCTCTGTTTATCCATTCATAGTAAGTTCTGCCAAATTCAGTGGTACTTATTCCCATATAAGTGTACAGGGTTATATATTTACATTAAAAATATTTTGAAGCAATGGTTTTCCAGGTTGATTAAATAGCACACCTTAGTGGGAGATGTTAAAAAATGGTAAGAATTCTGTACAAATTTGTTCCAAATTCCATAAACAATCACAGAACAGAGCTGGATGATCACCTATCAACGATGGTCTAATGGAGCCTGCATAAGCAAAGTGATGGACTCGATGACCTCTATGATCCCTTCCAACTCTATGTTTATATGAATTAGACCACTTAAGGAAATCCTGTTATAGCATAATCTTATCACATCTCCTCAGTAGAAAATTTATGTCTGCTAGAGTACCTAAGTATGTTTGGAAGGGCTGTGACTCTATGCATATCAAGTCATACTAATGACCCCTGCTCTAAAATAATGTGCTATAAAAATGGAAATTATCTTGCAGAAAACAAAGCAATACACCAGACTAACACCTGCACTTTTACTGCAAGCATTGCAATTTACTAGGAGTTCACAACAGAATCATTTGAATAGGGTAGGAACTGTAACCTCTTGAATGTAACTGGCCTAATCATTTCAGAATTATCATACATGACAGCAAAGCAATACGTATTCAGTATAATGACGTCTGGAATGCCTGCCTATCACGCTCTCTCATAATGACCTAAGTTGTCTCGAAAAGCAGGGCAGGATCCCAGTCACCTTGCCCTCACCTTGGCTGCAAGGGCAAGGAGCTGCCAGGCAGCCTAGCAGTAGAAAAACTGCTAGAGAGCAAAACCGATTAATGCATACGCAGGGGAGGCAAGCAGTTTCCCACCTTGCTACCGAGCAAATATTACTCCACGCGCTCCAGAGAGCTACAACCAGGAGGAACATGCTGACCTACAGCGAGGAAGGAGAATGCTAAGACCCAAGAACAGAACAGAAAGGCACACTTTGAGCTGCCACCCTCACCATCACCTGGATGGGAGGCGCTCGGTTTTTACCTCGGATCTACTAGCAACCCGCTCTACCACCCTTTTGCTCACCTGTAACCGACTGACTAGGACATAATACGGCGCCATTTTGTTCACTGACAAAGATGAAGTCGCCTGGTAATAGCGTCATACACTGACGTTTTGTAAAAACGTGATTTATAGGCGGGGCTTCTTTAGGGCCATCATCACGCTTCCTTTCCAAGAACCGAGGGATATTGTCTCCTTGGCCCTGGAAGTTATAACATACGTAGTTCCGGAGGGTTGAAAGATCAACAGGAAACAGTTTTTTTTTTAAAGAAATCCGCGATTGACAACTATAAAGCATAGCGATCTGGAACCCATCTCCCTGGTTGGACAGAGATAATACCGGCTTACATTGAAAATCTTGTTATTTATTTCTTCTTTAGTGGCTGAAGCGAACATTGCCGACATAAAATAAAGGAACATTCAAAATACATGCCGGTCCCTTAAAACTATGAATCGAACGTCGATGCTTTGTTCTTTACTCCTTTCAAATGTTTAAAAACTAAAAAAAAATGTTTGGATGTGCAGTCGCATAATCACGTGCACTTAATATCATCTGCATCTTGTAATTCCTACGGATTAAAAAACAGTTTCTTCAGACTACCTCTTTTGAGTCTTGTATGTATCCATCTACAATGTAACTATACGACCAATGATGGTAGATAAAAGGGGCGGGCTTTTTCGGGTCCTAGAAGAGAGATATACAATTTAGTCATAGGTCAAATCGTTTTATCTTTTTCTTTATCTAGAATGGTTAGTTCTACAGTAGTTTAAAGCTCGAAGCAAGAGGAAATATTTTCTTTCGCTGGAAAAGGCAGCCCTCTAATTAATCCGCAGGACCTCTATCGTCCCAAGGACCTAGAGGGTAGAGGTCACGGGTGAAACATCATTAACAACGGCGCGAGACGAGAGCTGCGGGGATGGCTAAACATCATCCAGATTTAATCTTCTGCCGCAAACAGGCGGGAGTGGGTGAGTATTACTCTTCAGCCCATACCTGAAGGAGATTTTCATTTAAAAGATGGCGGGGGTGGGTAGGAGGAGAGTAATTATAAACTATGCATGGTAGCCATTCAAGTGGATTCCAGCTACTCGTTCCCGGCCAGCATGCTGAGCATTCTGAGAGTTGTAGGTTCTGGTTGGCCAAACCTGCTATATTTTATGGCATGCTTTATAACTAAAAGCGCTTCATCGTCACTCTTTTTCAGGATCAGTTCCTCCTTCAGTAAAAATAAAGCGCCCAGAATACGCAAACTGAAGAATCCTGAGAGTTGTAGGGCTGGCCAAGACTGCAGTATAGTGATAAAGAGAGTGCCTGAAATGAGGGCATTCGGAAATTGTTGCATAGTATTATAACGTTAGAATTCCCCTTGAGGTCTTTTGCAATCAAATATCCAGGATTTCTGTGGAATAGTGAAGAAAGAGGAGGGCAGGTACTGAAATGAACCAAGGATAGAGGGAAATGAGTTGGGCCAGAATAATACTTTTTTTTACTGGCACTTGGGATTCTTCCCCATATCCTTCCCTCTTTCAGAAAGGACCAGATGTTTGATAAGCAATGGCTGGGTTTGGACATTGGACTAAGCCGAGTGCTGTGGAGACTAAGCCCTTGTCATTTGTATATCATTCCTATAACTTAATATCCTAGGCTAGATGCCCAATCTCTTCTTAAACTTCCCCAAAAGCATATATCATAAGATGACTGGCCTGACTTCTGACAACACTCAGAAATCCAGCAAAATTAAAATCTAGCCGCTGACTGAAAGAAGGTAGTAAAATCTTGGCCTGTTTTATGCATCCAGTCATTTATGGCTTATTCAATAAACTATATAATATAGTATAGTCGAAGGCTTATAATATAGCATGATATGTAAACTGGGTCAGTAAGGCATCTTCAAACATGTGATTTCTTTTTCATATACACATGTATTTTTTTAAAAAAACGATTCACTACTGATTTTCTTCAGTAGCTTGTTATGGAGAATATTTTTAACAAGACTTACTATTTTAGGTAGATGTAGCCAAAAAAAATGTTTTTTAAATTCATTGGCAACAGAATCCTCCAATCTACAGCTGTGAAATTCTAGCCTCTCCTTTTTTTGAGGAAGCTGAGCAATAAGCTTATGTGTCTATATGTCACTACCAACCTCTGACATCATGGAACATAAGGCTTCACTATTGTCTTTAAAAACCATAATTATCTCATTCTCCAT
Source organism: Charina bottae (assembly GCA_023362775.1). Lineage (NCBI taxonomy): Eukaryota > Metazoa > Chordata > Lepidosauria > Squamata > Charinaidae > Charina > Charina bottae. The sequence goes on along the minus strand of JALMGJ010000006.1, from coordinate 34,732,985 downwards.
TCACCTGCACATGAATATTAGCATAATAAAGAGATAAATAATTTTTAAATCATCTATGTTGTGTTTTGAACTCTCTGAATTTAAATATGACTTACTTATTATTTTTCTTTGTTAATGCAGCTATTGGAAGACTATGTGAAAAATGTAAGTATATGATATTTTTTGTGAATGCAAGCCAGAATCTTCCACTAATTAATTAAAAATAAATATCAAAGTCTAAAGTCTTTATATTAATTTGTGAATACAGTGAATTCATTGGAATAGTTTAAAATAAAAACAGTGTTAAGGGTTTGAATTTCATTCTAAAAAGGTGTTTTGCATGCAGAGGTGCAGTTAGAACCTATCTGCAAAATTTTAAATCATATGGCACCTACAAGAGGTCTGGTTGTCTAAAGCTCTGTTTTCATGTGCAGGTAGAGTCCTATATGTAAATACTCATTGGAACTTAATTCCATGCATGTGGCTATAGCATTGCACCTTGAATAGACTTGACACATAACTGAAAAGCTCCTCCTTTGACCTAAATCAGGAGACTTTGCTGACTTGGTATTGTGTTTTAAAGTGCTAGATATTTAATCAAAACATCAGGGTGGCCAAAACATTTTATGTTTTGAAAATAAAATATTAGAATGGAATGTGAAGGGGGGTGATTCTTCAGATAACCTGTCACCAAATATTGAGGGCTCCAGTAGCTCTTTGAATTGGGCCTGAAAACGGACTGGAAAACAATGTAGATGACAAGACATTAACATTAAATGAATGTATGTGCCATTCCAATTAATGAACTTCCTGCCCTGAATCAGCTGATGTTTCTGAACTGTTTTTCAAAGATAGGCAGATACATAACTGTAATAATATGATCAGAAGATAAACAAAGCATAGCAAGTCTATCTCTACAAATGTGAGAAGTAACAAAAGGTCTGCAGCTTCTTGAAAGCTGTTTTATAGCGCCAAATGATAGTTCAGAAGTTTTGACTGAATCATCCCACAGGCATCAATCCTAATATACTACATCTGATATATTGCTGGTCCTTTCAGGCAAGCAAGAATAAATGTATTGTATTTACCTGAAAGAAAGACAGCCATAGAAAGACTCCCCTTTGCAGAGGAAAATACCAGATAGGTAGATTTTCTCCGTGACAATCTGTCCCTAACCTGGTGTTTCAGGTCTTCCAACTGAACTCATCACCACTGTAACTGAGTCTCTCCACCTTGCTGCTTGGTCATGCTCTTCTTCTCTTTCCTTCCACCTTTCTCAACATCAGAGCCTTTTCTAGGGAGCTAGGTCTTTGCATAATGTGTCCAAAGTAAGATAATTTGAGCCTGGTTGCTTGTGTCTCGAGTGAGAACTCTGGGTTGATTTGTTTGATGATCCATTTGTTTGTTTTCTTGGCTGTCCACAATATTCTCAGGAGTCTTCTCCAACACCAAAGTTCAAAAGCATCAATGCTCTTCCTATCCTGCTTCTTCAAAGCCCAACTTTCACTTCCATAGAGTGTCACAGGGAGTACCATGGCTTGCACAATTCTGATCTTTGTAGTTATAGAGACATCATGACATTTGGATATCTTTTGCTCTACCAAGTGCTAGTCTGAGGTGTATTTCTTGACTGCTTGTTCCTTACTGTTGATAGTTGATCCTAAAAGGCAGAAGCTATCCACCACTTCAATCTCTTCATTGCCAATATTTCATTGATTTCTGTTCATTCTGTGAGACCCCCCTACACTAACTTCAATAATGTCTCTAAATTCCTTTGTAGCATTGCCTAAATGCTATTTGCCTTTTTAGTATTTCTTTTGCATAAGTAAATAAATGATATATGAACTCTGAGTTTTCCTATCCTGAGAAAAATTTAAGCTTGTATTGACAAGAGATTATTTTGGGTTGATCCATTCTATTTTGTTTATGCCCAAACCTGATAGTGCTTTCTAAAAGAAACAAAGAAAAAAGTTTAAGTTGGTTAAAGAGGGTTCTTCCCTCACACACCACAAAATGGTGGATCAATTAAAGTTTTGGTGGAGGTCACTCATATGCCAGTTGCCTTCTGCAATTTCTAAATGTAGTCTGCAAATAACATAAGGTGATATATTTATATTTTGGAAGTTAAAAGTCCACTGCAAACATGTCACCTTGGGGAAAAAAGGCCCAGTGACTACCTATTTTTCAAGTATGTTCCCTGTGTAATCAAATGGACTACATCTTCACTTGGTAGGAATGTTATCTTCTGTATCTCTCTTATCTCAAGTGAAATGTGTATACTTTTGTTTTCAGGTGATGGCAAGTGTGTTATCTGTGACTCTTATGTACGGCCTTGTACACTGGTGCGCATATGTGACGAGTGCAACTATGGCTCTTATCAAGGGCGCTGTGTGATATGTGGGGGTCCTGGAGTCTCTGATGCTTATTATTGTAAAGAATGTACTATTCAGGAAAAAGATGTAAGTTTTTTAGAAAGCATTTTTCTATTTTTATCCTTTTAAATATATACTATATATACTAATTATGTATTCTTAAATTACTGTTGCTCAATGAACTATGTAAACTTTGGGCACTTGAATTCAAATATCTACCTTTCCTTTTTTACTAATATATGCCTTTTTTCATTCAAAACTACCTTGAAGCGAGAATGCTTCTCATTCAGATTCTCCCAAATTAATTTTTGGCCATAGTCCTACAGCTAAGATTATTTATGATTTAGATTATAGGAGATTAGAACTAATTGTTTAAAGAAACTTCCAGTTTTATAGTTGATCATTAGGGTAGCACTGTAATTAGATTTGAATTGAACAAATATAGTTGGAAAGAAAACAAATCTCTACAAAATGTCTTTCTCACTTTAGCAAAAACTCCTCAAAATCATTCATATAAACCAAAGAAACAAAGCATTTTATAAGGCACAGTATTATCCCACAAGCATCATAACTGGGACTTTTTAAAAAGTTAGTACATCTACCACATTCTAGGTCTGATTTTTTTTAAAAAAAAAGATGTACTCTGTATGAATGTATTATATCCATTCACATATAGCCTTATTGAATTCTTGTTCCTTTTTGTTGTCTAATCTATGCTTGCTTCATTGTTTTTATTTGCTGCTTGTTTCAAATTCTGCATTCCTGAGTTTCAGGGTAAAGGTAAAGGTAAAGGTACCCCCCGCACATTTGTGCAGTCGTGTCCGACTCTAGGGGCCGGTGCTCATCTCCGTTTGTTACCCAAAGAGCCAGCGTTGTCCGAAGACGCTTCCACGGTCATGTGGCCGCATGACACGCGCGGAACGCTGTTACCTACCCACCGAAGTGGTACCTATTAATCTACTTGCATTTGCATGCTTTCGAATTGCTAGGTTGGCAAGAGCTGGAGCTAGTGCAGGAGCTCACTCTGCACGCAGGGCTAGAGATTCGAACCTCCGAACTTGCAATCTTCCGATCAACAAGCCTGGCATCTTACCCGCTGAGCCACCATGCCCCTTACGAGTTTCAGGGTAGTGCTATTCAAATAATGCAGCTTTCTGGAATTACAATTGATTGTAGAAATTGATGGAGAAATTGCATTGAAACAAATCCTGCGTTTTTGTACTTCTATGCTAGTCTCAGCCAAGTTCAGTGGGAGGTTGCTTTTAAGTAAGTGCTTGTATGAGATTGCAGTCTTGGATGTAGAGTACTATCTCCTACTAAATTTGATATTAAAAATGGGACATCATAATTATCCATAGGCAGTTTGTGGGTTACTATAGGATAGAAAATCTCTTTCTCACACACGCATTCACACATATTATTTCCCTATTTGAATTGTGATATATAGATGCTATGATTATTCCTTTTGGAATCCATCAGGTTAGCCTTGTTATGACTGTTTGTCTTTTGCACCATTCCAGCGTGATGGTTGTCCCAAGATTGTCAATCTGGGGAGTTCAAAAACAGATCTCTTTTATGAGCGAAAGAAATACGGCTTCAAGAAAAGATGATCCCATCTCCTCTGTGGAAGTACTCCTAAAATATTTTTGGACTTCAGTTTTATAGGAAAGCAATTAAATGTATTTTGTTTCAGTTCTTATAATTTGATGGAAAAATATTGCTTACTGAAAATTATTCTTGTCATTTTTCAATGATAACTAATGTTACTGAGGAAGTTAAATATTATTATGTGCCTCACAGAAAGTAAGTAAATTAGAAATTCAAACCATGGATCTTGATAGACATAGAACTTTTTTTCTGACCGAGTTCTTTCATTGTAAGTTAGGCCAAATCCAAGGCTTTCTCAAAAATTTGACTAGTTGTTCTTTCAATGTTATGGTGGATTATGCCACAATAAAGTTTTATAGTAGTCTTCTAATAGAAAGTCTCATCTCTGCACTTCTTGATCTTGGTTGTTACTGTTATTGTTTTGCCGTTAGTTATTAGTTAATTAGATATTATCAGGGAAATAAATTCAGGTGTAAATTAATGCTAGTGGCAGCTTGAAGTCCATAACAATAAAAGGCTATAAAGAGTCACCTAGAATCGTTCAGCGATTGAGGCAGCGTACAAGTGGAATAAACAAATAAGAGCAGCATTTGGTATTGCCCTAAATTGTGCTTCTCACATCAGTACAATATGGTTATACCGTAAAACAGTCCCTAATGTTTGCTGAGAAAGTCTAGCTGCCCCTTGAGACTTACTCAGATTGTTCACTTGGTTATTGTCTGGAACAAGTTCAACAATGGGGAAATAATACAGTACCTGAAATTCCTGGTGCAAACCATGAGAAGCAGGCTATAAAAAGATGGGTGTGCATCTTTTTATAGTACAATAATCATCCTATTTCCAAAATCATCCACAGATCCAAAATGTGATCTGTGATTACCAGCTACCAAATCACAGCCAGATTCTGTATATGTTGTAGCCCATGTAGAAAAATAATTCAGGTGAAAAAATGGATATGGCAATTATAGAGATTTTAAGCACAAAGGTAATAAAACCTATCCACAGAACAGGTTTAGAAGGAAATAACAAACTTCTCACATCCTCCTAATCCTGTTCTCAAGCATTTCTTTTTAGAAAGACATAATTTTCAAATGATTTTATTCTCTTCCAATTTGTTGAATTACTTAAGCAAAGCATATTAACTCATACTGCAGACTTGTTACTCAAATTGTGTTTTGGAATATTCTGTACTTGTTACAAGACTTTACTTTTTGATCTGGTTGTCCAGTATTCCTAAACTTTAAAAAAGCATGTTTTTATTAATTAATTATTGCAAAGAAGCTGTGACTGAACTAGTGTTGGAGATCAATCTAATCTGTTACTTCTTTCAGTGTTGGAATGGAGGGCATATACCTACACTCAAAATAATACTTATCTTCTTTCATTAGGTCCAGTAATGCAGATACTACAGTTTTAGACCACATTATGCCATAATGTAACAGTGAATCAGTTCACTGTTTTTCAGCTTCCTTCTGAAAACAAAACAAATATTTTAAAGTAGTTGTATGGCAAATAGTAAAGAGTGTATTGTGGAGCTGTTCATAAATACTTTTTTTCCCCTAATCATCTCTTGGTTCTTAAAGTGAATATGCAAATTGCAACCAGTCTGATATTTTTAACACTATTATTTAATTCTAGGAAGAAGTTTGACATTATAATGGGATGTCATTTTATTCATGGGGGATGTAAGTGGAGGAACATGTACACTGCAAGGATCTCTCGAGGGGTGTATCTCCCTTGCAGATTTTATCATTATCACAATATTCCCTAGTGGACTGTTTTACTTCAGTCCAAATGAGTGAATAATCATCAGTAATCTCTGTGGTAGAACATAAATATAGAAAGCAGGAATACACCATGAAGTAAGCCAAATTTATTTTTGCCCCTCACAACCTGAACCATGATAACTTAAGCCCATTTGTACCCGCTAACTCCCTCTCCTCCCCACCTACCTGGGTTCCTTTTTATGGTCACATTGGAACATAACAATTTTGGGGATCAGCTCTGAAATAGATTATCTGTGCTGGATTTTTTTATTATTATTTATCTTGCATGTATTTTGTGATCATGCAGTAAGTAGAAATACATAAAAATACTAAACAGAAGCACTGTTTTTCAGACTGTGTAAAGAATTTGGAAACCTCATTCATCATTTGATTTATGCATCTGGACTATCTTTAGAAATGCCCCTAGTTTCTTTGGGCTTTAGATCAGGCAGATGACAAAAGATTGTTTTTTTGAAGTAGAGGTATATAGAAACTGTTGCCATTTCACCATGAACTAATACCTGAAAATTCTGCAGCAGGTTTTGGACAGCTAGAATTTAGTGCAATGAGATCACATAGGTATTATAAAGCACTTCACATGTTAAGGGGTAATGAGTTTCTTCATAGGACTTCAGTCATAATTAGAAGGGAACTACCAAGTAGAACGTGTTAAAATATGTGATAAAATAAACAAGTGGTCTGCAAAAGACATAATCTTGTCAGGTGTCTACTGTAACTAATGGATGTTTTACAAAACTGATTTTTTTTCTACAGTTCTCATTCATTGCAATGGGAATATGCAAGATATATTTTGTACACATAGGGTTCCCTTGTCAGTATATGCCTTGCACATACAGTAGTTCTAAATAAAAAGGCTGTGCACAACTGGCTGAAAACTCTGGTATTTGTCCAGATCAGGATGGAGTCATTACTATTAAGCTGGGACTGGATCATGAGAACAGACATTAAAGGGCCTATTAGTAATGATCTGAATCACTTAATCATGTGCCTAATCATCTTTCTGAATATTATATATAATGGTTATGTGGTTACCTTAAATTCAGATGCCTTGTCTTTCATTTGTTTCTCAAATTTTGCCCTATCAAGCATTTCAGGAGAGCAATTGTCTATAACCAATTAAATCTTTCTAACAAGAGAACCGGCAAGGGAGACATGAAGCACTAAGTCACCTGAACAAGGTGAACATAAAACCTAATGTACTGATTGGAATAATTTCTTGATCCAACTTGTGCTTCTTCTGTTACAATTGGCCATACCTCCATAGGACTACAAATGTCTAAATTGCAGGATCCTCTGCAATTAATAACCATACCTCTGTGATATAAGTTGTGTTTTGCACCTCAAAGTGATTTAATAAGTGCTTCTTGGCACCTTTCATTTGACAGGCAGGAAAAAACTCATTTCCTTTGGGTTTAAATGTCAGCTGATGTGAAGAATGATGGATGATGAACAAGTGCTAATTACAGCCAATTATAGACTGACTAATCTTTCCTGGTATTAAAACTACTATGATAGAAGGGTGTTTGTTGTTGTTTTTCTTACTCCTTTTCTTCTAATTGTTCAGTAGGTGCCATTTGATGTGATGTTTACTGAATTTTCAAAACTGCTTTTACAATTATATCAGACTTCCATTTTATGCATTTTGTGTTGGAATTTTTAAGAAAAGAAATGTATTACCATATTACTGGTAAATACTAGTAACTATATTAACATGTCTGGATTTACATGTTTGTTTATGAGTAATTCCCATTGTTTCATACTATTTAGAAACATACTAAAATACCTGGAAATTTCAGAACTAATTACATTGGAATTTTATCAGTATATGTACACACTTTGCTTCCAATAAAGCAAGGAATTACTGGATTTATTAATATACTATTTTTTATGAATTGAAAATATTTACCACTATGATCTGTCTTCCTAATTATCCTTACCTAGTTCCATTATAAATATAAATAAGTATGGTGGAATATTATAGAGTGATGCATTATATACTTGAAAAAAAGAAAGCCTTCTTGGTCTGCATTCTTATGTTCCTTGGAATGAGAATATATGGCTTTTTTTTCACATAAACATAGATGATTAATTTTACCCTTAAATACCATGACAACTGGATTTGAAAAATGGGACTTGGATATGTCTTTAAAGATATGGGATGCAATATGGTCTCAATGAATTTAGGAGAGTAACTATGGATTGTTATTATAAATTATTTAATTATAAATTATGGGTTGTAATTATAAATTATAACTATGGATTGTAATTATAAATTGCATACTCTATGTCTAGAAAAGCAAATATTCTTATCTCTCATTGAACAAATTCCTTGTTTTTTAATCAGTTGAGCTTCACCATTCATCAAATTCAGCTGCTGAGCACAGGAAAACACACATTACTTCGAGTTATGCCTTTTAGTGACCAGTTGCATTAAAGTTTTAAATTTTAAAATGTAATTTTAATAATATAGAGGACTGTCCCATATCTATATAGATAGTTGTGATGTTTCAATTCATTTTAATTAACCTATTATCCAGTATTCAGCAATGTATAGTTCCATATTAGAGCATTTTGTGAGTTGGATGCAAAAGAGACTTATTCACTTATTTTCCAATGCTAAAGAACATGGAGCTCAGCCTGGTTAATCTGGGATTTACTTTCAACTATGTATGTTTAGGATTACCACTTTACAATTAAGTACTGTACTAGCTTGTTTTTGATTTGGGCTTCCAAGGAAGGATAGTTAAAGATTCACCTCTTAATGCAGTTGCGAAAACTATTAAGGGCTTTTGTACACTTAAGGATCTTTCAGTGGAAATTACTTTTCAATATTTAAAGTTTTATTTAAAAGTAAATAATAATGTTCAAAAATATTTTTTTCCTAGATTTAGGCCTATGTTGAAGAAAACTAGCTTTGCATTAAATACTAGATGGGGTATCTGGGTCATTCATTCCATGCTCATAAGTACCTCAAAAGAAATAGTACAATATAATTGAGAAGAGCTTTCTCCCAAGCGTAACAGTCAGGTTGTTCAACTAAACAGCCTTAATCTGTGAACCATGCCAGCAAATAGGATTAACCAGGCTGAGCTCCGTGTTCTTTAGCATCGGAAAATATGCGAAAAAGTCTCTTTTGCATCCAACTCACAAAATGCTCTAATATGGAAACATCTTTGAAGAAAAATATAGACGTTGGTCAGTAGAGAGAGAGAAAATACTGTGTAGCCTTCATTTTGAACAGCGCTTCACCTTTTTGTCCAGTATTGCTTTTTATTTATTTATTTATTTATTTATTTAATTTTTACCCCGCCTTTATTATTTTTTATAAATAACTCAAGGCGGTGAACATACCTAATACTCCTTCCTCCTCCTATTTTCCCCACAACAACAACCCTGTGAGGTGAGTTGGGCTGAGTGTGTGACTGGCCCAAGGTCACCCAGCCGGCTTTCATGCCTAAGGCGGGACTAGTACTCACAGAGTCCTGGTTTCTAGCCCAGCCCCTTAACCACTAGACCAAACTGGCTCTTTTTACTGTTTGACAATTGTAAGTCCGAGGCCTCCTTTTAACAAAAACTACACTTCCCATAAACCTCCTTCAAGCCGTCCCAATTCTTCGTGCACACATAGGAAAATCTTTTAGCCACTGGTTAAACCAAGAGACCAATCTGCAGAAGCCTTCGCGTCTCTGGCCAATCGGAAGGCTGTTGCTATCGGAGTGCTGTTATTTTTAGAACTGCGTGCCCTTCTACGCCTTGCAGGCTGTTCTCCCGAGCTCGCTGCTTGCGTCTGAAGTTACGTTGACAAGGACGATGTACCGGCGCACTGGTGAGAAAATAGTCCCTAATCATGCGGACTCGCATTCACAGTTCAGCGAAGGGAAACGTACTCCATGAATAGTTAAAATGCCATCTGACAGCCGTGTCTTGTGAGGTTTTGTTTAGGGGATGTGAGGTGATTTGTATATCCTCCAGCATTTTAGAGATGAAAATAAGCAGTAAAATATGTGCACTGGGGTTAAATATGCAGGCTGCGAGCTTTAAGCGGAGGAGTAAGCGAGAAGATCTGAAGGCCTACGCGCAACCTTTATGCTATGACAATGTATTGTTTTGAAGAACTCCACGAGCGAGTGGAGCGCAAACGACGAAGTTGAGGGATCATCGAAATGAAGCAGCTTAACTAACTGGCTTAAAATTAAACTGGTCGAGTGGCGAAACACACACACACACCGCGATTCCGTAAACGTAACCAGTTTTTGGAGACGATATGGTTTGGAGGACATGAGTCGTCGAGAAGGCTAGGGTCAGGCCCGCTGAGGGCCAGGCAAAACGGCCCTTCAGCCGTGGAAGGGGCAAAAGAAGCACCGTGGAGCCGCCAGTTCGCCTTCATTATCGCTGAACGCCCTCCCCACCCCGCGCTAAGGGCAGGTTCAAAGTCCGCTTCGTACATCGGAAGTCTTAAGGTCTTTCTTAAAGTTCAGATCTCCACGAAATAGGTAGACTTCAGGGACGTGGTACCATCAAAGTCAAATAGCAGCCAGTGGACACTTGGGTTGGGCCCCTTCTCTTTGCGAAATTAACAATGGGCAGATTTAGCAAGGTCTGTTGGGACTGACTTTGGGCAGGGGTAGGGCAGACACGTCCTTCTTTTCTCTCTGATGGGTACATATATATTGTTCAAAGAGACGTCCTTTTCTGCAGAACTTCCTCAGAAATGGGGTGAAAGTAGGGTTTGTTGACAGATGTTTGCCACATGCAGATGTCGGAGAGGAACTGAGGAAGGTTTTGGAAAAGTTTGAAATTCTTCTACTCACTATTGGCTACGTTGTAGGAGAGTCGTGTGCAGTTTATGGTAATCAAAAAAAATCTGACTAACAAATTTTATTAAAAGGCATAAGTTTTCTTGAGCTGTGACTCCTGATTTTTTTTTATCACCATTGGCTAGTTTCACCTCAGGATGGCCTCTGTGTATGTGGGGGTTGTTTGGAGAAATAACACCCAGGCAATAAATAATGCAACATTGGACTCTGTTTCAAAATAATATATGTAGGTAGTTTTCCTTTGGATGGGTAATTATTTGGATGGGTAAATAATTATAAATATTTAGGTAATTTTACCTAAAGGAATAGATGAGAACACTCTTGACCATTATGACTGAATTAAGCCACTTGCTTCTGCCTATGTAGTCCTTATTTTACTGTTTAAAATAATCTCTTCAATACTAATACTTTATAGAAATGGGAGGAGAAACATCCTTATATTTTTGGAAACTAGCATGAGTAAGTTTGTTTATTTCATATTTCTTCACCGCCCATCTCGTACACACGTTGCATTTAGGAATAACCTGTTTTAAGAACTTGTTGAATAAATTGCAAATATTAATTCTATTTGCAAATTTAATTCTAGTATGAGCATTATTGTAATTTCCAATCCATCTTGAATATATTTAGAGCAGTAGCATGCCATTTTGTTAAATGTTACATTAGTGCTTAGATTTCTGAGACATCATTTTGTTGCCTTGAAACTCAGGCACTCCGAGTTTGGTGTGGAGCTAAGGATAACAATTTAAGGATCTAAATTTGAATCGATAACTAGAGTAGCTGATAGAACATCTGTTTTGTATGTAAGAGATTTAAGAGTCCAGTTTATTAATGAGGCAGGCTCCACCAAACATAAGTTTTCATTCAAATGCACTTGTATAGATAAGATAAGCCTGCATAAGATTCTGCATTTTATATCCAAGGCATTGGGAAGTTGCCAAAATCCCATTTACAGTATTTACCTATCAAATGTAGGGTTGTTCTATATTAATTAACTCTACCCCACCAGGACTGAACTATCACCACTATTCTGTACTGTACTCACATTCATTAAATTTTAAGTTACCAACTGTCCACTTGTTAAAGTGGAAAATAAGGAATGTTTCTGTGATGCAAATGTGTCTTCATTAAAGGGGAATGGTAAAGTCTTAGTCTTCATTTGAGACTGTTATACAGAACCAGCAATTGGTGGTTACTTCAGAGCAAAGGTAAAAGGTTGAGATCTCTTACAGGTGGCCCAATTATACTACCAAGTTATTGGTGGTAATGGGATCTAATCTACTTCAAATGTTTGATTTGTTCTTATTACCTACCAATTAATGCCAAAAATATGAGTCACTAGAATTACATAATGAAGGAGGTTAATTCAATAACACATACAGTACAAAAAAATCGCTGCAGCGACTGGTCGATTTTCCTTTTTGATCGGCTTTCAAACATTTGCAACAAGAGCGAAGCGCACGGCACGTCGCGGGTTAAGTAGAAACCGACGTTGGGGAAGTAGTTCCGGCCCGCCCTCCCTCTCCTCCCCTTCCTTGTCCTTTGCAAGGCGCGTCACCCTGGGTGTGGAAAAGAATATCCTTGCGCAGGGTTGCTAAGGGTGAAACTTTTCATTTACTTTGCTCACTTTGGGCCAGGGAGAGGGTGGCTTCAGGTTCCCTGCGGAGGGAGGAAAGGAAGGAAGAAGGGGGCTCCCCAATCAATATCCTCTCACCCCACTTCTGATTTGGCCTGTAGAGGGGGGAGAAGTTATCGAAATAGCATCCGTACAGTTTAAAATATATATCGAATATATACATCAGCGCTTTGTGAAAAACTCCCAAGAAATACCTGGAAAGAAAAAGAAGCCACCAAACCACCTTTCCTGGTGCTGAAAAAAAAAAAAGGAAAAAGGAAAAAAAGTAAGTGAACGCTTATGACTAGAACAGGGAGAGGGTGGGTATAATCGAAGAATGTTCTCCATAGTCATACTATTTACATTTCTGTTTGAAGAATGCTTTTTTGACCGAGGTTGCCTTCTCGGCCCCCTTTCCTATTCAGGCTTGCTTCTCCCCACTACTCCTTTAAAGGGCGATTTAATCGGAGCGTCTTTCAGAAGCCGCCGCTCTTCCAAGTCGGGTTCTGAGAAGTCATTTGGGGGTTCCTTCTCCGCCCGCTCCCCCCTCCATGGCTCCCTAGGGGAGAACGGCTCTGCCTTTACAAGAAAACCTTCCCTTCTAGTAATATTGTTTCTCTTACACCCAGCAACATTGCTGATATTAGTTTGGAGGAGGAGGAGGAAGGCTGAAAGCTATTTGGCTTGAACGATTGAAAAGACTCCAGTTCACCATTTTGTCTTTCATTTTATTGGAGTCGTGATCGGACTATTAAAAGAAATCCCTATAAAACAGACTTTCAGTTTAAAGAGAAACACCGCGGACGAACCTGTATCCTTCGCTTTTTCTTTTACGGATATGTAAATGGTAGTGAATGCCAAATAATGGAGGGGTGGGGCGAAAGGGTACAATGGAAAATCGGGGGGTCGAGTAAGGGAGTTTATTTCGTTCCATTTAGCTTAATCCGGATCAGTAGCCAGCGCGGCTTTGTCTAAAAAATGGTTCCATCCCTTTTATACTCGAGCTTTCTCTCCCCGCCGCCTCCTTATGGTTTCATGTGTCACAAACAGACCTAGGGGAAAAAATAAGATGCGGGTTCCCCACCCCCGCCCGAAGGCTTGAGAGGGGTAAACTTGTTATCTCCTCGGTGATTTAAGAATTGGGTGCAGGGGGAATCTCAGTGAAATGAAATAGCTGTAGTCGTTCCTGCAACAGTACTTTCTCGATGTCAAAAGTGCACTTTCAGGCTTCCATCGATTCTCAGCTCGTGAGGTAAATTAGACTTGGGACTTCCCTTTGGGCCACAAAGAGATCCCGGGGCCTAAGCAGCGCCTTGGACGCCGCGCTGCCCTGGGATTGTTTAATCGTTTTTCCCCGAAAAAGAGAGGCGGGGGCGTCCCTTTAAGCCCCAAAGGGAGTTGGGAGTAATCAGTTAAGCAGGCTGGCTTTTAAAGAAAGCTCGGCCAACCTTCCGAGAGGAGCTGGGTTGTCCCGGGTTTCTTCCAAGCGGTAAAGGTCAGGTCCCAATAACCTTCACTCGGTCACATTCTCTGTTTAGACTCCTTTTTTTTTTTTTTTTTTTTGCCTCCGGTGGGCTTTGAAAAGGCGTGCTTGTGCGGCTCCCCTTAACGAGCACGAGGGGAATTAGAGCACAAGCGTACCTCGACATTTCCATGGGCGAAACGGAAGCCTCCGCGAGAGGGCCGGCAAAAAGCTCTCTTGCTCTGTGGCAAGTGGCTTTTCTTCCCCCAAGGAAGGCATTGGGAAGTCTACATCTCGAGACCTTCTGCCCCGCCTCCGCGTTTAAAAGCCTAGAGGGGTTTGTTAGAGAAAGGATTCACCCTGGGGCTTACTTCCAGGTAAACAGGCTTGGCTGGGTGTTGGGCAGACCTCTTCCTTACGGGCCTCCAGCAAAGAGGGGATGAAAGGTTAGGGTCGGGTGCTGTGATTTGCCAAGTGCCTGAGATTTCCTCAGTCGTCCTTCTCCTGCCCCGTATGCTTTTCCGCACAGGGGAGAAAGGGGGCGAGAAGAAATCGGTTATTTTAGATGAAATGCGAAATGGCAGGGGGGGAGGGAGTTGAGCAATAGAGCGCAAAGGGCGCATGCGCCATGGAAAATTTTACACGGCTTCGATGAGCAGGCGCTTGTCTGGGCCAGCTTTGGCGCAAAGCAAATTGAGAAGGGTAGTTAGAAAAGCAAAGTAGGTCACTTGCTCGGGCGTTCCATTTTGTAACAGAAGCTTTGCTCATGAGGTAGTACAACTTCGGGGACACCCGAATTGGGAGGAGGCCAAGAAAATGTTTGCAGAGGTAGGGTCATTAGGGAGGCTTCATAAGCGAATCTTGGCAACCGCGCTTAGGTAGGGGGAGGGGCGGTCCCTCCGGAGAAAACACTATCAACTTTGCACGCGTGCGGAGGCCTGGGAACAAGGTGATTTGTTCATATAACGCCTACGGGGGCAAGGGATTTTGGCAGAAGGTTGTGCAGTCGTGGTCGAGAACGTTTCAAGGATTCGCCCCTCCATTCTTCATAGCCTTTAAAGCAGATACACAGTTTCTGGAAATAGCGGGTTTGTGTGATGGGTGGTTTGAACCAAAGGCCCCTGTTCTGTTAGGGTGTTGCCTGCAAGCATATATAACAGATTAATTAGGAATTAAGATTTTTTAATTTGTCAGTGTAGATTTTATTTAAAGTACTTCTGATCATCAGCCTAACAGCTACTCTTAATAATTGCTGTATATTAAAAAAAACAAAAGTTGTCTAATATTGTTTGTTGTTTAAAGTATTTACTCAATATGACTGGTCAACTGTACACTCCTCTCAAATGAAATAAGCGTAGCTTAACAGTGTTTATATGCAAAATCATTGGGTAATGTCATGGAGATTGTTATTTAATTAGTTGTCTTATGGATATAATTGCCACATGCAGAATAAATTGCAACTTACCTTTTATATTCTCAAGATAATTGGTTATTCTGAAATAACTTGGATCTTATTAATGAAGCTTTGTAGAGAAAACCAAAAATTTCATTCTGTGTTAGTCCTTGTAGTTGTCTCATGTGTTACCAAATTAACGATCTTAAGAATTAAAATATTCTAATGAATATAAAGCTTACTTTGCTAATAAGAAAGCAGTGGCATTATTTTTCAGTCTTCTTCAAAAATTGCTGTACCAAATTTGGAGGGTTCTTTGATATTTAGTAAATTTTTGTTTTGATTCTATAGTTGAATATTCTAAAACAGAGCTTTCCAAACTTTTCATGTTGGTGACACACTTTTTAGAGATGCATCATTTCGCGACACACTCTTACAGCAGGGCACAAGGCAGGCACTAAGACCTGCGTGGAATCACAGCAGGTTTGGAGGCAGCCGGGCACAAGGCAGGCACTAGGACCTGCGCGGAATCCTGGCAGGGCAGGTTTGGAGGCAGCAAGGCACAAGGCAGCAAGGCACAAGGCAGGCACTAGGACCTGCGTGGAATCACAGCAGGTTTGGAGGCAGGCAGGCACTAGGACCTGCATGGAATCCTGGCAGGGCTCGGAGGCAGCAGCAACCGTGACACACCCAGACACTGCAGCCCACACACTAATGTGTCCCGACACACAGTTTGGAAAGCTCTGTTCTAAAATGTATCATGTTGGGGGGGGGTTCCTAAAAAAACCATATTTCTTGGTACTTTTAGTCTGATGAGAAGCCAAGAAAATTCAAAATTCAAGAAAAGTCAAAGCTAAATAAAACCTTTGTGTCTGTGACTGGAAACATAATGCCAAGTGACTTGTGCTGATCTGACTTGCTGCCTTTCTGTTACTTGCTCTAATACTGTTAATAGGTCATTGTGTAGTTTATTATTTCTTATTTCTTGGATTTCAAGACCACCAGACTGTAAAAAGACTCTGGGCAGCTTACAGTTTTTAAAAGAATACATAATTTTTTAAAAAGGCACATACATGTCTAAATTAGAAGAGAAATGGATTTTTTAGATCCAAATGTTGCTGTTCTCATTACATTTACTTGGCAGTAAGCCCTTTTGAATCTGGAGGGACTTAACCCTAATTACTCAGAAGTGAGCTGCAAGGTGATTTGCTTCCTGTCCTTGAGAAACTGGCAAACAAGAACAGTATTTTCTGAATAACATTTTTCTTTTTGCACACTTCTTTAGGATGATTGGCAGCATAAATCTTTAATCATAAATTATGGTATTCATGTTCTAAATCATAGACTTGTGGCCTAAAAATGAAAGATCTTTTACAATCATAAGTTACTTCCCTGTTCTAGTTTCTCAAAACAATAATTTCACAGCACACAGACACAACCATTTTGTACAATTGAGCTGGAGTGTTAGTTGGTCTTGCCTCCCAGGTTCAACAGGCATATTCAAATAGCTTTGATACAGCTTATCATAGTCTAGTCGCTCCTGAAATACAGACTCTGAGGTCTTGGGCTCTGCTGTCAGAAATCATTTAGTGGTTACCCCCATTCAGATGGAATTATTTAGAACAAGCTTCTGTATTAATTTCAGTAACTGAATACACTTGAAGTATACAATTTTTAGAATCCTGTAG
Organism: Charina bottae; assembly: GCA_023362775.1. NCBI lineage: Eukaryota > Metazoa > Chordata > Lepidosauria > Squamata > Charinaidae > Charina > Charina bottae. Next base: position 34,716,264 of record JALMGJ010000006.1, on the reverse strand, counting down.
ATACGTTCCCATTTACATTTCGATGCCAAGCTCTGCTTTATATTTTAATTGTAAGAGATTTTCTGGGTTGAAACAAAGACCTGTCTTCTCTAATATCTTAATTTCCCACAATGACTTAACTAGATACCTATGGAAAGTCCACAAACAGGACATGAGGGCGGCCCTCTTCTCATTGGTTCACAGCAGCTGATAATCAGAGGTATGCTTCATGTTAACCTGGAGATAGCAAATAACCTTCTCAATTTAATAGCCATTTATCATTTTATTCTCCATAAATTTATTTAATCCCTTTAGCAGTCGCTAGGTGTTAAATCTTTTAATTACTGAAAGATGAGGATATATTGCCAATCAGTCTATCTCTGTCCAACAAACAATAATAGACCTGATTGCACAACATTCCCTATGATGTGAAATAATATAACAGAGATTAGCTTATCACAGGTACAGTTCCCATGCATATTTTTTCCATAAATATTAGAAGGTCAGGGTGGAAGGGATGGCACTAGAGCATGCATCCCTATCTATTTTTCCCAAAATTGAACTGACTTTGAAGGGCGCTGTTTCAGACTACTATTTTGTGGGAAATTTCATAGTTTGGTTACTGTAAGAGATGATGACTTATTAAATACATCACCTTGTATTATGTGCTTTTTCCACACCATTTAATATGCTTTCAGGTATTGGTACACAAATGCAGTTGCAACTAGAATTGGCAGAAATGTTGGCACAGGTTTCCAGGAATGAGGTTATGGCTGAAACAAGATGGTAGTTTTTCTTCCTGTTCCTCACTCTAATGTTGTTCTAGTCCCAGGTTTCCAGAGGACACCTAGCTTCTGAATACCAAATAGTATATCAGAAGAAGCTACTTGCCGTAAACCCCCAAATCTTGTAGTGCATCATTGAATTCAACTCTAGTATTCATTTTTTGAATATTTTGTATATATGTTATAGTGGACTCAAAGGAGTCTATTGACTAAGGTGCCAATTAAAAATTGGAACTGTTGCATTGCAGGTAAATTGGTGATAATACAACCTTCAATTTAAATAAGCTTCTGTACCTTTTCTAGGCACTTAAGAGTATTATTGGGTAGAGTGAAACAATGTGGATTGAAGTACTATTGAAAGACACAGCAAATTATTTTGCAGTCTAACCCCCAAAAAGGAAGAGAAGTTTAGATTAAGAAAAGTCTTTAAAATGGTCTGCATGACACACAGAAACCATTAAAAGCACAATTAGTTACCTGCATCTTTAAAAATGACCACTTGATTGAACATTCCTGGGATCAGTAGGACTTGTTAATTCCTCACCAGGAAGAAAATACTGTTTTCTGTTCATATGAAACGATGTTAAGGAAAAACTGTTTCAAATCTTTTATTGTTTGGTATTATAACATCAAGGATGGAAGACATCACAATTTGCAACATTTAATTCTCAGTTATCTCTTTCAAAATGTATTGAACTGCTATTCTATAGTAGCTTAAAATGAAATTTAAATGTACTATGACTGTTTGCTAGTATCTGAAATCCAGAAGGCAGGTCTATCATGAGTAGACCAGTAATTTCACTACATCAACATACCATATATCGGGTGGTTGTGGTAAATGTGTTTATTTATACCATTTGTATGTGTACAGAACAGACTGCTCCAATGTTAAATGCCATGTATGTCTGAAGGCACCATATACCTAGACAGACAGATAGATGGATCAGCCCAGAGTCATTGAGTGACAGGTGGCATACAAGTTTAATATGTTGCTATTATTATTATTATTATTATTATTATTATTATTATTATTATAAACTTAAAAAGGATGCTTCTATGATATTTTGAAGAAAATAGTATGAGAAATTGGGTAAAAACTTAACAAAATGAAATTAAGCAAGACAAATGCAAATTGTTTTTAAATAAATGCAGACAAAATATATTAGCACAGATACAGGCTAAGGTACATATTTCTTGGAAGCTAGAGCTATAGTTTCAGATCATGAGAAGTAGAACTTTGATTCTTTTCTGTGCAAGTCAGCTCTTACCTGGAAGACTTGTATTCACTTCTTGAAGCTGCATTTTAAGAAGTACAAAGACAAACTGGAATGTTTTCAGATGAGGCGAAACAATACAATTAGTGTTGTAGAAAACAAGTCATTAAAATTTTGAAGGATGCTTAGCCAGTATAAGGGAACAATGGGAAAGCAACATTCCACAAACGAAAGAGGACAAAAATTATTCTGTGGATCATGGATTTGAGCTAGATCGCTTAAAAGGCTCTCTTCAGTACAGTAATTTTATATATTCACATATGCATATGTAAATATATACACTTGCATGTACATAAAGTGCAAGTACCCTAAAACTTTACTATGCATGCTGTGCCATGTTAAATTTTTATTAGAGGATATGGCAATATTCTATATTATAATCAACACATTCTTTTACAGATGCCCTGGCTTTCAAAATGTCAGATAAATAATACTTGGCACATGAGAAAGTGTGACTTAAATCTTTTTAACAGCTTGACTTTGGAGATAGCCCAATAGAAGAAAGAAATTGTAGTGCCAATGTATACACTCAGGACACTTGTACTTACGTTCTGGTTTCTAAATCACTTTTTGTCCCAGATCAAAATATCTGTAAAATTTATTTAAAACAAGCTGTACATTTGATTGAAAAATAGTGATTTTTTAAAATATCTTAGAGGTGAAACAACCCATATAAGAATTTGATTTTGTCCACCATAACAATCACTCTGGAATTACATACCATTTAATACGTGGCAATTGCTTTAGCTAATTTTTGAATTGTTTTAAAACACAACTATTGTTGTGCAACAATATTAAATATACCATACTCACTCCTTCTCTTCATTTTCTCTTTCTCCAGGATTATTTGGAGCCACAATCCGTCTATGGTTGTATCCTTTGTCTATTTTTAATATACTGCCCTAATTTGCTTGCTGTTAAGGGAGTATGCATCTAGAGATCAAAGTTGCTCTGAACTTCATCATCTCATATCTGTACAACAAGCTTCCACGGAGGCGAGCTGACCTGTTTGGTGAAGAGTTAGAGAGGCTGCTAAAAAAGAAATATGAAGGCCATTGGTACCCAGAGAAGCCTCTGAAAGGTTCTGGCTACCGTTGTGTTCACATTGGAGAAACTGTGGACCCTGTAGTGGAAATGGCAGCCAAGCGGAGTGGACTGGCTGTAGAGGATGTGCGAGCCAATGTCCCTGAAGAACTGAGTGTTTGGATTGATCCATTTGAGGTCTCTTACCAAATTGGTGAGAAAGGTTCAGTCAAGGTCCTCTATCTGGACGACAGTGAGGGCTGCAGTGCAGCTGAGTTGGACAAGGAGATCAAGAGCAGTTTCAATCCTGATGCACAGGTGTTTGTACCTATTGGAAGCCAGGACAATTCCTTGTCTAATTCTCCATCTCCATCTTTTGGTCAGTCACCTAGCCCTACATTCATCCCACGATCTGCTCAGCCAATTACTTTTACCACTGCCACATTCGCTGCCACAAAGTTTGGCTCAACTAAGATGAAGAAAGGTGGAGGAGCTGGAGCAAGCACCAATGGTACAGGGGTTCCGCAGCAGCAGCAACGTTTGGTCCGTTCACCCACCAATAGCCTGTTGAAGCACAAAGGCCTCTCCCTGTCTATGCATTCTCTGAACTTCATTGGGGGCAGCCCAGCCCCTCAGTCTCAACTCTCCCCCAATGCCAAGGAGTTTGTTTACAATGGTGGATCACCGGGAGCCAGCAGCCTCTTCTTTGATGGTGTAGCCACTGAAAACCAGGCTGGTGGCATCCCTCCTGCATCCCAGTTCAGTGCCAGTGGTGGCAGCAGCTTTGACATGGCTCAGGTTTTCGGTGGAAGTACCAACAGCCTTTTTCTGGAGAAGACACCCTTTGTGGAAGGACTCAGCTACAATCTGAATGCCATGCAGTATCCCAGCCAGTCGTTCCAGCCAGTGGTTTTGGCCAACTGACCACCATATGAGTATTCTGGGGAAAATCACTTCCAAAAAAAAAAAAAATCCCCGAGAGAAAAATAATTAAGAAATATTTGAAATCTTATAAATATAACTTCTTGGAAAGAGATGAACCCTAACTTGTTGTGTCATGCCAGGGAGCGCTGCTGAAGCACTGATTCTTTTTAAAACTTGTATCCTGTGCTCTTTCCTACCCATTGTTGTATGTTTAATGAAAGAGGCTATCCTTCTTAGCCCAGCAGTGGTTGGAACCAGACTCACTTTATTTAATCTCCCATGCTGCTCATTGGAACTGGTCTTCAAATATGCTTGCTGTAAGGATGGCCTTGTTCAGGTGCTGTCATGTTCTTCATACCCAGATGTCTTGAATTTTCTCAGTTTTTCAGGTGGCCTAGGGTAGGGATGGGAAATGATTAAATACCTCTGGTTGTGTAATATCTCAAGCACTTCCTAGGGGAGACTTGTGGTTTGTTTTCCTATATATGAGCGGCATAGATGGTGGGATAAATTACATTTCTTAGAACTCAGATTTTGTATTCCTATAGCAGAACAGGAAACAAAGTTTGTCTTTGTGCTAACTGGTGATGACAGGGTCTTGCAGTGAAAATATTATTTCCCTGGAAATTCCTCTAGTTTCAGAAGAGTGCTAGAGGATAATGTAACATCTGGGACAGTTTTTTGCCTCATGCTTCCTACAAGCCTCTTTTCTTCTCCCCCAGTCCTCTTAAAAGCCTGGACTGTGGTGGATTCTTGGGGAAGCTCAGTCTCAGTTGCTGATAATGACATATAAATAGAACTCTATATGAAAACTCTTCTGACCTGTGAAAAAAAATGATCCACATATATTGCACTCATTCAAGAGTAAGGGTGAATGTTGGCTTTCTAGTGTTTTGTGCCTGAGCAGCATCTGTTGATGTTCCTCTGGATTAATCAGCTTGGGGGTTTTGCCAGGTTTTGAGCTCTTCTGATTGATAGCTGACCATTTGGTTACTAGTTCTCATGGAAAAGATGGTTCTCCTGCTTTCAAATATTATATAGCACTACTTTTGACAGGGATGAAGGAGTTATTGTGTAAGCTACTCTCTGAATGGATGGTAAGAGGGTTTGCACTTTGAATTTCACGTCTCCTAGGACTTTTGACCAAAAATGTTACGATTCTTCATTTGAAAGGAATCAGGTATTCTTGTATGGAAGAGCACCTCGCATACCTGTTCCAGCTTGAAGTTGTTCCATCTCAAGGCTCTGCATGGGGAATGAAGTGGGCTTGCCATAGAATATCCAAGTGATTTGAATGTGAAGAAAGTGTTCACTGATACAAATGTAGAGTCTCTCCTTCCTTATTATTGCTGGTGAGCTAGGAATCCCAATTGTATTCTTTGTTTCTCCCTTTTTCAGCAGGAGAGGATAGCCAGGAAGAAATAGACAATAGTGGCCTTCTAATGTTGATATTTTTTGCAAACCAATTGACAAAATTTGCCTTAGATAGGAAACCTTCCCCATCTATGCCTTATGGAATGATTATGAGGTCCCAGAATTTATCTAGCTATAGTAGTAAGTGAGCAATCTTTTAAGGAGTTAATTGAGTGAGCAGTGAAGATAGGAAGAGGGAAAACTGATTGCGTATTCTGTTTAGGCAGACTTGACATCCTCCACTCTATGCTCTCTTCTACAGCTCAGTTTGGATTGTATTAAATTTTGCTTCTGCAAATTCTCTGGCGAAGTCTTGTCAAATAGATAAGCTAAAAGATGTTCTTCTAGAGCTTGACCTTTTAAGTCTCCCGTCCCCACTTCCTCAACCTAAATTAAGGATTCGTTGCTAGACTGTATATGAGCCTTAACTTCCAGATGCATCTATCCTCCAGAGAAGGGTAACTATTTTTAATGTGTTGGATATCATGGGTGTAGTTATGGGAAATGTTTCCTGCTTAGGCACATTCTGGGATTGATGGGGATTGATGTGTAAGATATCTTAACATGCCCCTAAATTGAGTCCTTTCTTTGTTCCCTCCCCTTTCATAGGATGAGGAAAGAGGACACTAATAAAAGTATATCCAGCACTCTGCCTGTTTTCTGACGCACTCAGTGGATGAAGAGGGAAAGTGCACAGTAATATGAAAGGGTGAAACTGCATGCGGCTGAAACTTAAAAACCTGAACTAGACAATTACAAACTGTTCAGCTTTACAGCTTGTTCATGCTTTCCCCTAAAAGTACCACTGCCACCCACTTACCCCTGTGGAGTGTATTGTAGACTGCCTAGCTATTACACTGGACTTGAACCACATCTTCCTCCCTGGGAGAGACTGTCCATCTAGCATAATCTCCTTCGTTAATTTATTCCTGTAGCAGAGAAAGATGCCACAAGCCCCGCCTTTAGGGATTATATACCCTTCTAAGGTTTAGGATAATGGGAGGGAGGAAGCCTCACTAGCACCTGCAATTTGCAATGTTTGACACTGCTTCATTCTACTCATTGCTCTTTGAAAAGTCTACATGCACAAGGAGGAAATGGGGAGGGACCAACCTCTATTTCCTAAAGGAACACATAAGGAACACATAACTGTGCTTCAGAAGCATTTCCAGTGCTGACAACAATGAAACTCACGGCCTCTTTTTTGGTCTTCTTGTCTCAAGAGTTAGATGTTTGGCTTCAGTTTTATTTTTAAGACCTGCACTAATTTACCTGGTTTCTTAGGAAGAAAAAAGATTTTTTTTAACTTTTATTTTTATGGGTTTGTGTTAATTTTTTTGTTGTCTGTTTATATTGAATAATTTGCTACATTTGTAAAATGTAAGAGGTATATATAATATATGTATATTTCTAACGTAAGAAATGAAACTTTTCTTTTCAAAATTTTTTCTTAGAGGAGAGAAAAATATTTTTTCAGGAAAATTTTAAAAAAGCAGCAGTGAAAGCTCCTTTCTCCCCTCGCGTCCCTCCTTCCTGACCCTTTTTGAAGAGTGAATCAACAACATGTGATCTAAAGTGGATGGATGAACACAAAGAGGACAGAATTATGTATGTTTTTTAATGCAGAGGTCCATGCTGTTCTTGTTCGTCTCTTTGGTTTTCTTGTTTTTGTTTTGTTTTTTATAGGCAGAGGGCCATTGAGTAGGGATTCAGAGGGGGTGGGATTCTCTTTTCTTTTTTTCTCTAGCAAAGGAGGAATACAATCAGCGTTTTGTATTCAGAATGTTGTGCAATATTTTGGAACAGGACATTGGCATGTCTAAAGATTTAGTTAAAAACAACAAAGGTTGATCAAATCTGTACAGTTTCTATTGTTCCAGATTTTTTTAAGTTTGTATTAAAAGCATGATACATAATAGCTTCTTGTCCCTGTTGTTTGTACAAGCATATAAATAATGTTTTAAGGATGAAGAACAAGACTTTCTTTTTGGATTTGAAAATGGACATGGTTCCACATAGTGCTGTAGTATACAGGACTGTGGGAACTTTTTGGAAGAAAAACTTGGCTCTTTCTCTGAGATGCTCCCCATGGTAAGTAAATTATGGTCTAGTTTCCATATCCCCAAGTTGGGCTTGTTCCTGTTAATTAGGCTAAAATCATGAATAGATCTGAAGTGAATCTAGATTATGACAATCCAAAGTTTTGCAATAGCTTAGTTTAAAAGAGTTCGAACAATGTACATAACCTAGAAGATGCTTGTCTCAAATACGCCTTTTTTTTTAACAGAGCAACCCTGTTCTTGTTCATATGCAGCTACATTCCACCGAGTTCATCAGAATAGGAATTCTTATTTTGTGTGTTTTCATGTGAGACAGTGATCTTCTGTAGAGAGTTGGTTATGTTCTTGAGAGCTTCTGTTCTTTGGACTAGATTTTTTTTTTCTATTTTTAGATTTTTCCACATAAAATTGTGATATTTTTACTTGCCACATTGAAACTATCCTGTTATGAGAATAGAATGTAAACATATTGTGAATTCTGTGTCTATGCCAGGATGTGTAACTTTTTCCCCCCATGGAGGACCACTAGGAGATGAACAGTAGGCATGGACAGAGCCCAAAACACATCTTTCCTCGTTTTGACAAATATTTTTTTCTCGACAGTCTTCTGCGCAGTATGCTTTTCCTCTTAATTCTAGCTTTTGTAGCCCAATCAGCACCTTCAAGTCTACATCTCGTCTGATTTTTTTACATCTCAAAAACCTGACATTTTAACGGTTGTGTAGACTTTTTATATCCACTGTGCCTATTTCTGATTGGCTGTTTAGAGTTTAGAGTTTCTGGGATTTCTGGATTCTGTCTGCTCTCTAGATTAACTCTTTCATACCTAGCTCTGGGAATGTTTTCTCCTCTACACTACACCCCCTGCTTAAACAAAACCCGGGGGGGGGAGAGAGGATTTGCTCACTGCATTAAATTAGGGGTGTTCTGTTTTGAATCTTGGCAGAAACGTCACAGACCACTGTAAAAACATCTTGCTATGCTTTAATGATAAGGGAAGAGAGAGCAATTCTCCCTGAGTGTTAGGTTTTGGTTTCTTTTAGTCCTAGCCTTCAAACAGTCCTCTGGATAACACATCTGTCATTGGATGGGCTTTATATCACACAGACTCCAGCAGATCAACAACTTTTTCAGTGCTGCATAGTCTGCATGAAGCAAGAATCCCTGGCCCTGCAAGTAATGATGTCCTCCAGAATGCTCCAAGGGAGTTATCTATTAACTTCTTGCTTAAATACACAGCTGGGTGATGGGCTCGGTCACCCCCATCTGAACTAGCATCTCTCCAATGTCTGTCTCTGACATACCTGTTGTTAAGATGAATAGCTTGGTAGAGTCTGGTGCTTGCAGCACTGGACAGCTACTGATGGTTGCCTTTAAGAATTCAAAGGCTGCTTGATGTTCCTCCTCCCACTTCATCTGGTTGGGGGCTTTTTAGCTTTAAATGAAAGAGTGAAGAGGCTGTTCTGAAGTACCAGGACACATGTTTATGATATCCCACCATTCCCAGAGAATATTGCACCTGTCTCCACCTTGGGAATTGGCCATTTCACTTGTCCCACCTTGTGATTTATGACTGATTAAGGCCAGTTTGATAGTTCTTGGCCTTAATAGTCTCTCATGCATTGCAACACTTCGTTGAGATGTTTAATATGCTCCTTCCATGTAATGAGAAGATGGCCACATCAATGTATGCAAGTGTAAAGTCCTCTAGGCCCCTGAGAATTTGATTGACCAGCCTTTGGAAGATGGCAGGGAAATTCCTTAACCCAAAATGTAAAACGTTAAATTTGTATAGGCCTTGGTGAATGATGCTGGCAGAAGATTCCTGGGCCTTGTTACTCAGGAGCACCTGGCAATACACCAGTCAAATCCAACATGGTGATAAACTGGCCCCTTCCAAATGCTCGAAATGTTTATCCACCCCAGGCATCAGGTAGCGCTCTGGAACTATCTGGTTTAGTTCTGTATAATCTCTCCAAGCTTGTCCATGGGGATCATGGATGAGATCCAGGGTTTCTGAAACAAGTCTGTTGGTTCCTATCCTTAACATCTCCAATTTCCTTTTCCGTGACCTTGCGCTAACAGTGGAGCACTTTATAAAGCCCCTGCAAAGTGTGGATACTTCGCCTGTCTCAATAGCATGGCTGAGTACTAAGTAGCAAATTGGGAGCGTACCCGCTCAGTCTTAGCTCTCTGCTTCATTGTTAGGGTAAAGCGCCTGGAATTTCTTCCACCCCTCCCATTTGACAGTCTCCAAAACAGTGGTGTCTCCCACTCCTAGTAGCTCAACAGAGATGTAAAACAGTATGGCTTCAGGGTGTTCAGGTGATAGACCCTAGGACAGTGCTTTCCAAAGTGCCGCCGTTGGCGACACACCAACAGCAGGAGCGCCAGGGGGTGCGCGGCGGGGGCCTTGCTAAAATGCAGAAGCGCTGATGGCGCATCGCTGCCATCTTTGCTGCCGCCGCCGTGCACACTACGCCATGTGCACCCCCGTGCCGCCGCTTCGCAACACACACAACTGTGTTGCAACACACTGTCGCAACACACAGTTTGGAAAGCTATGCCCTAGGAGGAATGTTGCACCTGGGATTTCCACTAAGTAGTTAATAGACCCCAGTTGCTCTTAGACATGGCACAGCCCTTGCTGTTTGTCCTGTTCATCTTGGGAGTCCTGATGAGAATCAATACTTGAGGGTTTTCTCCCCTAAACTACAGATCTGTAATAGTTATAGAGAGTGCTAAGCAATAAACCATTATTTATAAAGGCTCAAGGAGTCTGGTAGTACCTTGTCAGCCCAACACATTTTATCAAAAGGCATAAGCTTTTCGAGCTACAGCTACAGCTCATGAAAGCTTAGGCCTTTTAATAAAATTTGTTGGGCTGCCATAGACTAACGCAGGGCTTTCCAAAGTTTTCCCACGGCGACACACCAACTGCTGTTGGTGTGTCGCCGTGGGAAAACCCAGAAGTGCCGCCGTTGCGGCAGTGCGCAAAACCCGGAAGCGCTGCTGCCGCTTTCGGGTTTTTGCGCGCCGCCGTTGGTGTGTCACTGCGGGAAAACCCGGAAGCGCTGATGATGATCAGCGCTTCCGGGTTGTGTGGTGACACACCAGACTGTGTGGCGACACACTTTTGTGTCGCAACACACAGTTTGGAAAGCTCTGAACTAACGGCTCTCCTCCCACAAAACCCTTTTCACAAAACACATTGAACCATAAACTTGCTATACTGGCTAGCCCTGCATAGCATACTAAACTACAGATGATAATGTTTTAGCCTAACATGCTGTGCGAGCCCAACCAGTAAGGGGTGTGAGACTGATGAGCCTAGTATTAAAGAACAGATGATCTTTCTGTGCATTCTGAGTTAGTTATTTTGAGGAAACTCAGTTGACTTCCCAATCCTCCTGCATACAAGTTCACATCTGATTACTCAAGTTTTTATTTCAGGAGCCTACTTTAGGTAGAAGAACGTTAAGCTGTTGGGAACAGGGAACCCTTGCCAATTTACTGCAAATCACTTGAGAGCCATACCTGAAGATCACAGTCTGTTGCTTGCTAAAACAGCATATGTTACGCATCTGAAATTAGAAATAGTAGCTTCCAAGAGGTGTATCACTTAATCTTTGTTGGTTAGACTTCGCAGCTACATTGGATACAGAGTAGAGTGGTGGGGGTTGTTAGCCAACGTGGCTGCAGGTTGAAACATTTATTTGCGTGTGTTTTTTTTTTTGCTGCCCTGCATAACACTGAGGTGGCTGGCCTGCATCAGTTGCTTAGATTAGTTGTTCTGCTCCTAACGGTACTGTCATACTATGAGCTACGCATCCAGAAGCTCTGTGCCAGGTTTATAAAACGTTTAATTGCGCTTGCATAACGATTTGTAATATGTGTTCCATTGTTTCCTTTTCTCCTTCCCTTGCCCTCTTTCTGAACCACCCTTCCTATATCACTATGCCTATTTTTCTGATATATTTAGGTTGTTTGTTTGTTTGTCCATCCATCCATCCATCCATCCAACTTCTATCGCCGCCCATCTCCCCCCACAAAGGGGACTCTAGTTGTTATTTCATTCATCACAGTTCCTTAAAATGCAGGTACATGTGAATGATGTTGGGGGGTTCACTCAAGAAAACAAGTGAGGAAGCCATGAGCCCAAAACAAGGCTGAAGTCATTGTGTGGTGCTTCGGTGTCCTCCATCTTTCCAGCTGCATTCTGACACACAATAAATGGAACATGCTCACCCCAACCCTCCCAACAGCAGACTGGCAGGGCTACAGTTCTCTCTCCGCCCCATTAAAAGGCATGCTTCTTTTACCTCAAGAATTCGATGCTTTAAAAAAATGTCTTTTGGTTGTCTTTTCCACACTTCTATAATAATATGGCAATGCAATAACTATAATATTACAATTCTTAACAAATAAAACCAGAACTATTTATAAGGCAGATGCAATTAATCAGAGGTCTAGGATTAATGAGTGCATTAGTGCTAAAAGTGCTGATTTTTATCTGCAGGGCTCACTGACTTTAAAAGGATCAGCATAGTTGGAAAACAGGCCATTGTGTTCTTTGGCTAAAACTCTGTGCTCTATTTCAGAGTTATGGATGAAGAAGAGAAACTTTGCATGTAATTACAACACTATTGATGTAACACAATTAAAACAGGTTTTGTTTTGATCCTTTTATTTTTGAGGATAAGCGTGTGGCCTCGCCAGCTCTGGGCTGGCTCAGTGGGTAGCTTTGTTTTTTGCAAGTGTGTATATGATTTTTGGGGGATAGAGAGCATTTCGGGGCAATATAAGCAGATAGTTTGTGTTAAACTGAGTCACTATTATAGTTTTAAAGCAGAAGGCCTTAAATCACTGAAGATGAAAATATTGGCCAATTTACATTATGTGAAACATACATATTATGAATAAGAGCAGCCCTTAAAAATCCATTGACCTCCACCTGCCTGTTCAGCAGCATATTCAAAGGGGGACAAATTGATGCTGCTCAGTATAAACAGCATGTAATCTGCATCATGGATTTCTTTTCTTTTTACTGCATATTTATTATTTAAGTACTGAAGTTCCAATTCTTTTATGAAAGTCATCCAGACATATTCTGAAGATGCCCATGTGTGCATGTTTAGAAGAAAAAGGGAGCTTCTCCAGGGTTTAGGGCCATGCAAACCATTCCAAAGTGATGCTTCTTTTTATGGTTCCTTCCAGTTCAGCACTGAGCCGTGGGCAGCAATATAAAGGCAAAAATCTTTCTCTATGATAATACTCTAACTCCTAGCATTTAAAAATATTTGTCTAACATGGCTCATAGCTGTTCAAAAAAAACTATCCTCCATAAATTTTAAAGGAAATTAAAGTGATCAGTATAAAGGTTTTCACAATGTTTAGTAAAAGCAAATTCCCAATTTAATTGTGCATTATTTAAAGAACATTTTTGCTCCTGGACTGTATTTTAATTAATGTACTTCAGTGACTGCAGAGGTAGTATGAAGAAAGGACAAACTCCTTGAAAAAAATCTTAAATTTATTTTATTAAAATCATAATCATTTTTAATTAATGCATAAAGTATCTGGAGTCAGTTAAGATACACTTTCCACTGCTTAATTTTAATATGCACTGAAAGCATAGGTCTCGGATTGAGATAATTCCCCCTTGCCTTCCTCTCATGTCATTCGCACCATCTATGCTTGGTGAATATGTGGGGGGAAAAGATTAGACGTTAGGTCTAGATCAGAGCCCCTTTCCTAGCAGGTGGAGGCTGCTGATAGAAGAATTAAGAGAGGCAATTTTATTCTGATTCCTCCTTCCTCAGTAGCCACCTACATTATTTCCTAATAGGGCTGTGTAGAGCATTAAAAAAAACTGTGTGATTCACAGATCACATTACTGTGAGTAAAGCATCTCTCCTCAAAATAATTGCGAGCCAGTGTGGTGTAGTGGTTAAGGTGTCGGACTAGGGGTAGAGGTACCCAGGTTCTAATTTAACCTCATCCATGAAGCTCACTGGGTGACTTTGGGCCAGCCACCAGCCCAACTGTGTAAGGGGAAAGGGGCCCAATCTTGTGGCCATAGTGTTGAATGGCCTCTCTGATGTGGGCAGGCTGGATGGCATTGCTCTGGGCCTCTGCACCACAAGCTGCAGTGCTTTTTTTCCTCTTTCGCTGTTTGACTTTGGAGGAATCTTGTCCAGTGCTGCCATTCCCCATGGTCCCAGACTGACCATGGTATTGTGGGCCCGTTGATGGAAGTGTGGGTGTTTGTGGTGGAGTATTATCAGGAGAGTCTGGATTGCTCTTCATACTTGCAGGCGGCCCTAAAACATGCATTTCAAAATTGTGATGCTGGATAAAAGCAGATATTGCGTGACTAAAAGGATCACCAGCTTTCGGTACCATGTCCTGCTTGACCAAAAGGGCCAGGTCCACCAGCTGTGCTACTGTCTCATATGCTAAATAAGTCAGCATTTCCATAGCAATTGCATTTGGTATTATTTCCATGCTACTACGGTCCAACCAGTCTCGAAACTTGGAGGCTTTCTTGGAAAAGCTCAACTGACGGCTTTCACAGAATTCTGCATATTGTGCTGAGTCCATCACTTGTGCTTGTCTTTCTGCTCTCTCCTTTCTTTCTTGTTTTACGTCATCTACCTCATCATCTTCAAACAAGGCCAAGAGTTCTCCAGTCTGATCAATAGAAATAAGAAGGTCTTGAGCAATTTTCTGGCATTTGTTGGTGCTGCTACTGAATTTGTCTTCAAGAAGATCATCTTCGTCAATGCCTTTGACAACTTTAGATTTGTAATCTTGGAAAAACATGTATTTAAGTAATCATCTAAGTTTTTTCTTATCTTTGTGCATCCAAAAAAATGAGATCTTCTGCAAAGATTACTCTAGCTCCTCTCATCTGAGAAACTTCAGAGGCTTGTTGCAACAAATTGATCAGTTGAGTGTGGACAATGTCTTCAACCAATACTGCTGATTCATGTAAGGGCCTGTGAGCATCTCCTAAGGAAAAATCATACTCTGTAATTCTAGAGTAAAGTTTGAAAACTGCATCATGGATTTCTCAAGGTTACTGTCCACATTTTCCTGAATATCCTCAAGGTGTTCCCAGCTGTGCCCTACCTTTTTTCCTATAATCCATTGTACAAAATGTGCTTATCCAAGCAATATAAACTCTGAATGTAATATAGTCATGTCCCAACATAGGTATATGCACGCTTACACATTTAGGCATCCACATCCTTGGTTATGTGCATATTGGAATGAAAGGAAAGAATACCTCTTCAGTATCACACTCATGCATGATCTCCCCCAGTATTGTGCAGGATGATTTCACTACATTATGCAGAGGTAGCCTAACTCAAGTACTGTAGATCAGAGCTTTCCAAACTGTGTGTCGCGACACAAAAGTGTGTCGCCACACACAGCGTGGTGTGTCGCCACACCACCTGGAAGCGGCGGTGCGCGCGTGCATGGCAGCTGCCATGCACGCGTGCGCCCCCCACATGCCCCCCACGCCGCCGTGCACCCCCCACGCCGCCGTGCGCCCCCCACGCCGCCGCGCGCCCCCCGCGCCGTCGCCACTGCCGCTGCCGCTGGTGTGTCGCCAGCGGCAGCACTTTGGAAAGCCCTGCTGTAGATAATACTTTAACTATGTTTTCGGCTCACATAGTTGTCTTAGTCAAATATCTAAGTTAACCTTACCAAATGCAAATGGTGAATTCTGCTTAGATCATTGTCTTGTGGGGCAGATGCCATGTTACTGCTAGATTTTTTTATTTATTTTATATCCCACCTTTATTATTTTTATAAATAGCTCAAGGCGGCCAACATAGCTAATACACCTTCCTCCTCTTTTCCCCACAACAGCAACCCTGTGAGGTGAGTTGGGCTGAGAGAGAGTGACTGGCCCAAGGTCACCCAGACAGCTTTCATGCTTAAGCAGGGACTAGAACACTCAGTCTCCTGGTTTCTAGCCTGGTGCCTTAGCCACTAGACCAAACTGGCTCTCAGCTGCTAGATTTTGTTTGATATTTAGCCAATTGTAGAAAAGTAGCTGTATCCTAAGCCTAATGACCCCAGAGATATTTATATTATTGGGAACATAAGTTATGCAGGAAGGAAGTTGTGCAAATAGTGCAGATAAAAAATTAAGGAGGAACTACATACAAAACAAGTATTGGGGTAGACAGGCTTTGGATAAAACGCTTGGAAAGGAATGTCATTTATCCCAAGTGATGCTTATTTTGTACTTCCTACTTGTAATCTCCGGGGGGCGTGATGGCTCAGCGGGTAAGACGCCAGGCTTGCGCAAGTTCAGAGGTTTGAATCCCTAGCCCTGCGTGCGGAGTGAGCTCCCGCACTAGCTCCAGCTCTTGCCAACCTAGCAATTCGAAAGCATGCAAATGCAAGTAGATGAATAGGTACCACTTTGGTGGGTAGGTAACAGCGTTCTGCATGTGTCATGCTGGCCACATGACCGTGGAAGCGTCTTCGGACAACGCTGGCTCTTCGGCTAACAAACGGAGATGAGCACCAGCCCCTAGAGTTGGACACAACTGCACAAATGTGCGGGGGGAACCTTTACCTTTTTACTTGTAATCCAACGGAGGGCAACAGTAGATTCATGTCTCCTTCTCCATAAGGTGCTCCTCTCATTCGTCAGTAATCTGCAGTTTTTTTTTCTCTTAGAAGAGAATATGTGGTGACTGGAGAGGGGGCCTTTTCAGGTCTTGATTGGGTTTATTTATTTATTTTTATTTATTTATCATACTTATATCACCGCCCATCTCCCCCCACAGAGGGGACTCTGGGCGGTTTACATACTCCTTAGAACCTAGCCATTGTGGTTTATTCTCTTGATTTATAACTTACCTATAAAAAATGGCTTAGTCAACAAACCATGGTAAAAATGAAACATGACTTGAAATGCCAGTCAAGCCTTGGAATATCCTGTGGTCTCCCATTTAAATATTAACCAGGTTCAATTCTGCCTTACCTTTTTAAAATCAACCAGTGTCAGCTAGGCAAATATCTGGCTTTCCATATTTATTATTATTATTATTATTATTATTATTATTATTATTATTATTATTATTTTATCACTGTCATAGGGTTTTAGTGTTGTGCTGAGGCACATAATTTTGCTTTACTTTATTCAGTTTGTTTGCTTTGAGGTACCCCAAAGGTTTGGTCTACCTTAAAAAAAGAAACATTGCAGGGAAGATGGTCCTGAATTATTTTCCATGGCCACAGAAACTAGAAGCAGAAATAACAGGTATAAGTTGTAGCTTCCTAAATTTCATTTAAATATAGGGAAAAACTACCTGATGTTGAGACCTGTATCACAGTGCAAGAGTCAACCTACAGAGGTTGTGGGTCCTCCATCCCTGGAAGATTTTAAGAAGAGGCTGGACAGCCATCGGTCATGGATGATTTAAAAGTTTTCCTGCACATTCCAGAGGGCCGGACTAGGTGTTCCTCATAGTTCCAACTCAATAATTCTATTACTTTATGACCACCAACACCACAACAAAATTAGAATTGTGAAAGGGCATTTGCTGATGCTCCAACTAACCATTTCAAAGGATAGAATTGGTGACCAAGGAAAACAATGGCAAATGTGGTATTAGAGGCATTTTATTTTTTTATTAATTTTAATGCTTTTTTAAAGATAATCGAAAAAGAAAAAACAAAAAAATACACGATGATACATACATTATCAAAAAAACCAACAACAGGTGCTTTAAAAAATGAGAAAACTATAATAGAAGCATTTAGAGGCATTTTAGTTTTGGTTTCCCACAAATTCTGTAATTTTGACTGAAGGATCACGGATGCACGGGAACTCTTTCTAGTGCCATCCTTGTTTGTTTTAGCAAACTGACCAGAGTTTCTGGTAACCGAGAGCGCACACCACATCAAAACCCAGGCAATATTTTTCTGGATATGAGCATATACTGACCTGAGCATAAGCCAGAAGAGCAACCCCTCAGAATGGCTTCCATGCATCTGGAGTTGAGGGGTAAGACTTTGGGACTGTAGGACATTGTTTTATAAATTAATAATTTAGTATGAAGCTACATAACATGTTTGCTTATACCCTGGAGTACCTGTACTGTATTTGAGCAATAAAGAAACTACTGTATATTGGAATCGGGGATAGCTTATAGAGGAAGGTGTGTTTGCCATTCAGAGAAGAAATGTAGGGAAAAAGCAGAGGAAATGGGGTAAGATGAGGGACAGCCCAAGGGCAATTGGTACAAGTGAGCTGGGTCCACTGGTGAGACAGCTACCTGCCCCATTAAGAACAGAGACAAAATCCTGCAAGCACAAGTGAGCAAACAGCCACTCTGTGCAGCTTCCATTCTATTTGGAACAGCCCTATAAATAGAGTCCCCTATTTTGGCCCTCTTGACGTCAGACTCCAACTCCTTAACTCTCTGCTAGTCTGCAGGAGCTGCAGCAGGCAGTGTCCTGGGCTGCATGTGGGAACAAGAGGGGCAAGTTAACTCTTCATCCTTTCTCTCAACCGCAGATTTTTTATTGGTCTTCCTTTGAAACACACTGCTGTTTATTATTTTTCAGGTGCAACTGCTGAAGATTCTAAATGCATGACTCCATTGAGAAGCTACTGAGAGTTCTAAACAACCCAGTAACTTTAACAAGAAGGAAGAGAGTCTGAAGGTTAACATTTCCAGCTTTATCTCACAGCAAAATAAAACAGCCCTTAACTTAACAAAACACTGTGTAGAATCTTCAGCAGTTGAGGTTAATTTTTGTTTTCATATTGTAGTCTGATACAATTCCATGGGCGGAAGTGGAAGGAATTTTTCTCTTAGTTAAATTAGCTGGCCATACTAGAATTTTCTATTTTTTCTTGCAGTATGTGACACGGGTTCTAAATTCAAGACATCAATATCTTTCTTATTTTACAACCTATCCATCAGACATTTTATGTGTGTTACATTTTCACATACACTGTAATCTAGGTAGTTGAGCTAATCTGAACTAGGAGGTTGGTGTTAGCTCCCCCCCCCCTTAACTTTGCAGAACAAGCAAAACCAAATCTGTGGAGTCTTTGGTGCTCTCTGAGCCTTGTTGTTTTCTTGCTGAGAACTATTAACTCAGTCAACCAAGCAGCAAACAACAACCCAATCAAGGAACTACCATGGAGAGTACAACACCCCCACCAACACAGGCAAGACAAGCCAGGGAATATAAACAGAGAGCAAGTCCCACTCCCTTTTTGCACTGAAGATGTTGCCTAGCCTGGGAATGAAACGTCTGCAAGAAAACAACAAGGCTCAGAGAGCACCAAGGACTCCACAGTTCAACCCTGAGCTACAAATATTCTCTTCGATTAAAACCAAATCAGTTGATACAGTTTTGTGCAAAAGTTTAGGTCACAGTGGTCAAATTGCATGCTTCAGTGAATCCCTGAATGAAAGGAAGCTAACACTATTTCTACATGGTACAAAATTAAAGACATTTTCCTGCAGATATGAAAGCATAATTACTATTTATGTGCAGCCTGCCAGGGTTTTGCAAGCTGCAGCAGTTTAAGAGAAGCTGATATAGGACAACCTTTGCTGTTTTCTTTTCTCCTGACTTTGATGCATGAGAGTTGATGTTTTTCAAATGAAACAGATTTCAGAATGATGCAAAAGTAAGCAAGCTTGTCCTTTCCATGGGAAGCCCCCTCAGCCCAGTCATAGCAAACTTTTACATGGAACATTTTGAAAAACAGGCTTTGGAATTGGCACCCATTACACCAACAGTCTGGTTCCAGTTCGTGGATGACGCCTTCGCAATTTGGAGTCATACTGAAGAAGAACTGGAGAAATTTCTGGACCACCTAAATGGCATCCACCCCAATATACAATTCACCATGGAAAAAGAAACTGACGGCAAACTTCCATTTTTAGATATGCTGGTCATACGCAAACCGGACCTCAAACTAGGACACAAAGTATACAGAAAACCCACCCATACAGACCGGTATCTGCACAAAAATTCCAATCACCACCCACGACAAAAGAGAGGCATGATCAAAACCTTGGTGGAACGTGCTAATTGAAACTGTGAAACCCAATTTCTCGACAATGAACTTAACCATCTGAATTGGGCCCTACAGGCGAATGGCTATTCCAAGAATGAAATAAAAAGAGCCATCAAACCAAGAAAACAACATCCAACTGAAGAATAACAGCCCCCGCAAACAAAGTATTCGTGCCCTATATCAAAGGAGTCACTGACCGCATGGGAAAACTGATGGAAAAACACAACTTTCAAACAGTCTTCAGACCCACCAGAAAAATACAACAAATGCTAAAATCAGCAAAAGACAAAAGGGACCCCCGCACCGCTGCAGGAGTATACCGCATACCATGCAGCTGCGGACAAATATACATCGGAACCACAAAACGAAGTATTCACACCAGGATAAAAGAACACAAAAGACACTGCAGACTACAGCAACCAGAAAAATCTTCAGTAGCTGAACATGCTCTCAAGCAAACGGGACACAAAATCCTATTTGAAAACACAGAAATACTGGACAACACCAAAAGCCACTTACACCAGATTATACAGGGAAGCCATTGAAATTCACAAACACCAGCATAGTTACAATAAAAAAGAAGAAAGTCTAAAAATTAGCAAAACCTGGCTACCAGTCCTGAAAAACACAGCCTGCAAAAGGTCAACGAACTCAGCTCAACCACCAGGACATGGGAATACTTCTCACAATGAACATGCTAATCATGCTCAGCAGCCACTCGTTAACATTTCAACACAACAAAAAAAACCCCACCTAATCTCCTATAACTTAGCTCTATAAATAGAAAACAAACATTGCCACTCTACCTGGGCACAGAGAGAGCACTTCTGTCTGTGCTCCTGTCCTCTGAAGATGCCGGCCACAGATGCTGGCGAAACATTAGGAACCACAACTTCCAGAACACAGCCCGGAAGACCCACGACAGCCAACTTGTCCTTTCCATTAAAAAATGGTTTAATTTTTTTTGCTTATTCCAAATGGCCTTATTTATAAAGTTTGATGTATAGACCCCTAATCCCAATTCAAACATGAATTTTATTTATGTTGTGGTTGCACAGTGTTTTGGGAGACTTACAGAATCACAACATTTGAGAGTTCCTGATTTAGAAGAATAAATTTGGGATTAGGGTCCTTTGTTTTGTACCATGTAGAAATTGTGTTAGCTTCCTGTTTGTGATGGTGAAGTGCATGATTGCATGCTACAAAACAAAGGAAACTCCAATAATAAAGAAAATTAGATTAATGGTTTGGCAAAGTACAGCATATGACCTCTTTTTAGATCAATCTGGAAAGAGTTACGACTTTAACACTGTGGCCAGAAAAGACTTTGGGCATGTTAGAAAACTTTGGTTTGAAAAAAGTTCATAAACAAGCAACTAGGGATTGTATGTACTGTAACACAGACTTGCAAGAATACACGCCCTGCGGCTTCTCTTGTCTGCCTTGTATTTCCTCTTTATCTGTTACTGTCCAGAGGTAGCTCAACTTCCTTGGAAATCTGCATAAACATCTCTCACTGCACCACAGAGCAAAGGGAGAGTGAAATTGCTTCCTAAGAATGAAGGGCTTATACAAACCATCCATTTGCTGGCCATGAGACAATGTCCTCCATGGAACCTAAGGTAGCAGTCTAGCTTAGCTGTAGAGCAGGTTGTTTGGTAAGCCTAGCTCGGCCCTCTCTCTCTCGCTCCATTCCTTCTTCAGCATCTGCTGCCCAAGTCAGCTGCTTTCCTGTGCTGGCAGTAAAGTGGGCTCTTTTGGCATGTCTTTTAAAAATAGCCGAATTCTTCAAGGCTTTTGGTAAAGTGGAACTAAAATGGAGGCTTCAGATATTTCCAAATTCTGAACAATCTATTGTTGTTGCTATTGTTGTTGTTCCATTTTTTTAATTCTAATTTTGGCTTTGCTTAACTATCTTAGCATAGCGTTGTTTGTATGTAACCTTGAATTATATTAAAAAAACAACGTGTGAGAAAAACAACAATCCACATGAAGGCAATAATTGTGTTTGCTAACTTAGATTTATAAAATAGTTTGTAGAATTTGGAGCACAAAAATGAAAAAGGCTAATGAAATAGGGGCTAGGTGAGGAAGAATAAATATGTTACCTTGGAATTACATCTGTGCACCCAGTTAAATTTCCAGGTATTAATTATTGCTTTTAAATAAAATATTCATAGCAAAAAATCAGGAACATTTTCCTAACATTTTACCTTCATATTGGGAATGTTCGTATGTTGTGTTTCTGTCCATAATATAATTAACAATTGTGTTAAAAACCCATTGTATTTGCTGAGACCTTCTGAGATTGCCTGAAACCTTTTGATGTGATAACACATTGAAATTGTTAATTGATAAAGTCGTTGCAATCTGTCTCACATGTAACCTAAATCTGCATAATCAACCTATCTTCCCCTTCATTTCCCCCCAGTTTCATTCCAATTTAAATCCTACATCACTCTAGTCACTCTAGGCATCTGATGAGGTGAGCTGCAACTCACAAAAGCTTATGCCTTTTAATAAAATTTGTTAGTTGAAAAAGGTGCTACCACATTCCTAATTTTTTGCCACGATAGACTAACATGAGTCTTCTCCTACAGTGCCCATAATATACTTATTAACAGAGCCTTTTATTTATTTATTTATTTATTTATTTATTTATTTATTTATTTATTATTTGGATTTATCCCCGCCCATCTCTACCGTGGTAGACTCTGGGCGGTTTACAACCACAATATAAAAGAAAAAACCTATACATTTAAAACTACTATAAAAATAAAAAATAAAAATCCAAAAGATGGTCTGTTCTTAAAAGGAGGAAACCACTAAGCCAACCACCCCCAGGAGGAGCTATCATTTCCTTCACTCCAAGCACGGCGGCAGAGCCAGGTCTTCAAAGACTTCCTAAAGGCCAGGAGCGAGGGTGCCAGTCTCACCTCAGGGGGCAAGTTATCCCACAGGGCGGGTGCTATTGCAGAGAAGGCACGCCTCCTGGACCCCGCTAGATGGAATTCTTTTAAAGAAGGGATCCGAAGCATGCCCTCCCTGCATGATCGGGTGGGGCGGGTAGATGTGGTCCGGAGAAGACGGTCCCTCAGATACCCTGGTCCCATGCCATGTAGGGCTTTAAAGGTGATAACCAACACCTTGAATTGGACCCAGAAGCAAACTGGTACCCAATGCAGCTCACGGAGCAGGGGTGTTACATGTGCTGATCTTATAGCACCTGTGCCTGCCTGTGCAGCTGCATTCTGGACCAGCTGAAGCTTCCGGATACTCTTCAAGGGTAGCCCCATGTAGAGCGCGTTGCAATAATCTATATGGGAGATGACAAGGGCATGAGTGACTGTTCGGAGGGTCTCCTGATCCAGGAAGGGGCGCAACTGGCGCACCACCCGAAGCTGTGCAAAGGCCCTCCTGGCCATGACTGCCACCTTCTCCTTGAGCAGGAGTCGTGAGTCCAGGAGGACCCCCAAGTTTCGCACTGAATCTGAATGGGGTAGTGCCACCCCATCCAGAGTTAGGGATGACAACTTCCTGGAAATCGAGAGGCCATCAATCCACAGCCACTCCATCTTACCAAGGTTCAGTTGAAGCCTGTTGTGCCCCATCCAGGCCCCTACAGCCTCCAGACACTGAGAAAGGGTGTCGACTGCAACACTTACTTCACCCGGGATGGAGATGTACAACTGGGTATCATCAGCGTACTGGTGATACCTCATCCCATGGTGACGGATGATCTTACCCAGCGGCTGCATATAGATGTTAAATAGGAGAGGAGAGAGAACCGAACCCTGCGGCACCCCACACAAGAGGGGTCGAGGGTCAGATCTCTCCTCTCCTATTACCACCGATTGGGAACGGTCCTGGAGAAAGGAGGCGAACCAGCGTAAAACAACGCCGCCCACCCCCAATTCCCTGAGCCGCCCCAAAAGGATACCGTGGTCAACGGTATCAAAAGCCGCTGAGAGGTCCAAGAGAGCGAGAATGGATGCACTCCCTCCATCTCGCTCCCACCAAAGATCATCCATAAGCGCGACCAATGCAGTCTCTGTCCCATATCCCGGCCTGAAACCTGACTGAAAGGGGTCTAGATAATCCGTTTCATCCAGAATCCTCTGGAGTTGCAGCGCCACCACCTTCTCAACCACCTTTCCCAAAAAGGGAAGGTGGGAGACAGGACGAAAGTTGTTTAAAACAGTAGGGTCCAGGGAAGGCTTCTTGAGGAGGGGGTGCACCAACGCCTTCTTGAAGACCGTCGGAAACACCCCCTCCCCCAAAGATGTATTAATCATCGCCTGGACCAAACCACGTGACCTCCCGGGCTGATTTAACCAGCCAGGAGGGACACGGGTCTAGATGGCATGTGGTGGCGTTTACAATCCGGAGGATTCTGTCTACTTCATCAGGCCCAACAGGGTCAAACTGTTCCCAGATAACAGGGTAAGTAGGTACCTCTGGCATCTCCCCAGATTGTGCCTCATGCTTAGAGTTTAACTTAGAATGAATCTGAGCGATTTTGTCCTGCAGATGCTCAGCAAACTCTTCCGACCGGCCCTATAAATGGGTCACCATATCTTCGCGACCCAAGAGAGATCTAGTAATCTTAAACAGGGCCATCGGGCGGCATTCTGCGGATGCAATAAGAGCAGAGAAATATTCACGTTTCGCCGCTCTTACCGCCACAAGGTAGGCCCTAATAGCGGCTCTAGATTGTGTCCTGTCAGATTCAGTCTTCGTCTTCCTCCAGCGGCGCTCCAGACGTCTCTTAACCCTCTTCAAAACCCTCAACTCCTCCGTGAACCACGGGGAGTGACGGGTCGAACGAGGCAAGAGAGGTTGCATAGGCGCGATCCTGTCCAAGGCCTCGGCCGCCTCTTTATTCCAGGCTGCGGCCAAGACCTCCGCTGGACCGTGTTGCAGATCTTCAGGTATAACCCCCAGCTCCCTCTGAAACCTCACTGGGTCCATAAGTCGCCGGGGGCAGACCAATCTAATAGGTCCTGCCTCCCTGCGGAGTGGGGCAGCACACGAGAGCCTCAGGGTCACCAGGGCGTGGTCTGACCATGACAATGGGGACAGATCTAACTCTCCCCTCAGATCACATTGCCACTGCTCTGACAAGAAAACTAAGTCTGGCGTGAGACTACTGTCTCGAGTCGGGTCCCGAATAATCTGCGACAGGCCCATGGCTGCCATGGTAGTCATGAACTCCCGAGCCGCCTCCGAGGCCCGTCCCAGGGACGGCAGATTGAAATCCCCCAAAACCATGAGTCTGGGGAACTCCACTGCCAACCCCGAGATGGCCTCTAGCAGCTCGGGCAGGGAGGTTGCTACGCAGCAGGGAGGCTGGTACAGTAGCAACACTCCCAACTGTGCTTGGGAACCCAACCTGAAAAACAGGGTCTCACATCCGGTTAGTAGATGTACCCATTTGTTTCTCATACTATGGTCGTCATTCAAGATTACCAATGGTCACTCCTGACTCTTCTGTGTCCCAATCAAAGAAAAACTCTTGGATATGACTCAAAATAAAAAATATTGGAAAGAAGCAAAGAAAAAGCAGGTAATAAAAGGATAAGCATGTAAGATAAGCTGAAGAGGCCTTCTGTAGCTAACTATTTCCCTCGCCAATAATGTCTCTTCTTGGAAATTACTTCATTCTTACTAGAAATGCTTAATGAACAATTAACAACCAAGATACTGAGAATGTTATTTATAAATCAAACAAGGCAAGGATATTCCCGAGGGGCCAAAAATTCCACCTCATCCCACTTCCCTCCTCTTGGGCCTCATCAAAGCCCTCTCGGAGGCAATTGTTTCAGCAAACTCAGCTCTGAATACAACCAAACCTAGTTGCTTGTAATACCCATAAGCCCATCTCTTGAAAATTAATGGGAACAGGCTAGGGGGGAAAATGGCCTGTACAACAACTTAGGGTAATTTGATTCACTAAGTTATAAAGACAGTTATAAGTTATAAAGAGTTATAAGTTATAAAGAAAACAAATCCAGACATCTAATATATACCCAAATGTGAGGAAATCATTCTAGCTTTTTCTTACAAAGCCATCCCTTTTCCAAAGATAGGTTTCTTTTGAGAAAATATGGGCCCCCTGATGATATAGCTACTTGCTAACTTAAACGCAAACTAATCTTTGGTTTTTTGTCAGTGGTTTAATTTCCCCACCACAACCTTCCTAACCGGAGAGCTTAGCTGTGACTTCCTTCGTGTTCTCTCACACTACATCCATTCTCTCCAACAGTTTTTTTTTTTACTACCAATCCATCGCAGCACAATTCACAGCTGCCACTTTTAGATGCAGGAAAGCAGCACAGCGATGCTTCACACCCATACATGGCTCCCTGTCAGCCCCTTAAAAACAGAAATCTCATGTCACTGCTTCTCTATTCCGAAGCTGAAATGATCCTCAAGTGGGAACCAGGATGAAACAGGGAAATTTACACACACTGAGTGAAAGAACCGTAGCAATCAGACAAGGATACATACACACATACATACATACATACATACATACATTTGTGAAGGCTACTAAGCCATATTAAAAACCCAGTCCTCTAGACTCAGATAGTTTATATAAATACTAATAATCTAAATAAATAAATAAGCAACTTTGTTAATAAGCTTTAAAGATAGCATTGGTGACATAGTAGGAGAAACTGTAGGTTCCTAATTATCTTAGTAATAAATATAGAAGCTGAGCCTACTTCCTCTGATTGAAAATATTCTAAACCTTCAGGCTGTACATTTCACCATTTCCACTACTACTGTTTCCTCATTGCTGATCTGGCTGTGTTTTCTTAATCTCCAAACCTGCTCCCTGTAGTACTGCCAGTCCTCTCTTTTGCTGTAACATTAGAAAGGTCACACACTTTCTAATGTCACTCCTTTCATACCCAGAGCAGGAAGGAGGAAGAGATGGAGAAGACCCAATCCTTTTAATGCTCTATCATTGTGAGAATATGACACCTTAAAATTGTCTAATCAGAGAATAGAAAGTCTGAAGTAAGAGAATGCTTGCTTAAGGACTCAGCTGTCACTATATTATTTAAGTTTATTTCTAAAAAAAACCTACTCAATTTTTGGGGCTGGCTGTTGCTGCTCTGGGTAGATGTAGACTTAGAGTGTCTTCCAATGCAGATCATCAACAAAACTACATAACAAAAAGAACAATTTCATCCTATTTTTCTTCAGTTTATCAGCCCCACCTATGGAGATCTTCTATAAATGGTCATTAATCAGATCAATTTCTACTTGTAATTGGATATAAAAATAAGTTTAATATCATTATAAGTTGATGACCATGCCTAAACATAGGGATACATCCTACAGTTTCCCAGAGTCTTTGTGCACCCCAGGGAGTCCTTCTAAAAAAGTATAATTTTTAATGTAAAGATGAAAATCAATAGTTGGGAATTATTCATACCAACTATATTTAATTTGATGTTATTTATGTTAACTAATTACATTGAAATCAAATTTAGTTTTTATTCTCACTGTACCTACATTTTAAAGTGTAACCCCCAGCACATTACTAAAATATAACCCTCCACAAACTGAATTTGCAAATATTAACTTCTTTAACCTGAAATCTCCCATCTAAAGCCACTGTTAGAGAAGAAACCTTTAAAAGGAAGTGAAATATGTAAACGAACAACTACAAGAAGAGAATCAGACCCTAATTTTTAAAAAGCATACCAAGTTATCAACTTACTGCAACGGGGGTTGGTGTAAGTGCATCTTTTCCCATAAAGATTGAACACAATTTACACTAACATAGTTTTGAAATGTGGTATACAAATTTTAAAAAGAAAAAAAATGGCCAGTATATCCACTGAACATATCAGACCACCCTTTTTCATCCTGATTAAAAAATAAACAATATTGGAAAGATATCCTAGCTGCTGTTCTTTAAACAATAAGCAACCATCTCTGTTGCTCAGCGACAACAGGTGCACTGTTGGAAACCCTGAAGCACCAGGTTGAGAACAGACCTGCCTAGACAAAACCTATCTGTGTGGTTGCTGAGTTTACACTGACTTGAAGACACATCATCATCATCATCATCTCTCGCGCTACCCTAAAATATGCTAGGTTAGGAAACAATAATCATAACAAAGGTTTATACTGCTTCCTACTGGAAATTGATACAAAATGCTGCATGATTAAGAGATCTGAGAGGTAACATTCCTAAAGAAAATAATATTCTTTATTTTCAGTTTAATAACACTGTTAACGCATATAGACAGGCCTACACATGAAACAAATATAATAATTTTGTAGCTTCTGGCCTATATTTGAGCCTGAATATGCAGGGGTTCCCCGAGGCCTGAAAAATATTTCAAGGCTTCCTCCAGGGTCAAAAGGCTGAGAAAGGCTGATCTAGGGCAAGACAAGGACAGGTATGCCTTTCTGATATAAGCCCATTTTGTTCTCTCATAATATTCAAGATAAAGATAAGCAAAGGTACTTTGCAAGCTAGAGGTTAGAAAATTTGTGCAGGCAGAAATTTGTTTCTTCACCAACATACCTCAGGCTAAACATCACATTTTGCTCTGAGGATTCTATCCTGTTCCCCAGGGAGAGGTGAATCGAGGTCACCTTGATAGCCCTTTGCTCTCAATGCTTCCACCTTGTAAGTCAAAGCATTTTTCAGGTATTCACTTTCCTCAAAGCTGCTCATTTATCAAAATAAAAGAAGCAGGAAGCAGATCAGAAAGTGTAGGTTGTTGGAATCAAGGCCTGATTAGCTATCATTCTCATTCAACTGGCACACAAGAAAAGAAAACAATCACACTGTAATAGGAGAAAGCACTCTGCACCTTTAAATGCCACCCAGATTGCAGAATTTAGGCTGGATTCATGGCACCAGACAAAGCAACTTGCTTTTCTCATGCTCTCCTTAATTTCATACCCATAACTTTAGTTTCTTGAATTCCACTGGGAACCTCATTTATTTTTCAAGTGAAAAGGGACATAGCCAGAGGACTGCATTAGCATGCAATGTACCAGTCCTTTAGCTGATAGAAAAATATGACAGCATAAAATTTGCTGCTCCAACTGTCAAGCCCTATTCTGCTTCAGTAATGAGGCCAGTGAACGGTACTGCCCTTAGAGTTTTAATGTGGAACAAATTAAGGAAAGTGATTGTGAATTCCCTGCA
This sequence comes from Charina bottae, assembly GCA_023362775.1. Classification (NCBI taxonomy): domain Eukaryota; kingdom Metazoa; phylum Chordata; class Lepidosauria; order Squamata; family Charinaidae; genus Charina; species Charina bottae. The sequence continues at coordinate 34,687,549 of JALMGJ010000006.1, read as the reverse complement.
TTCATTTCTCCTCCCTCTGAGTATCACGTGTAGGAAAGAAAAACAACTGTCAGTCATTCTCCCTAACATGGGGCGAGTTGAGAGAGGAGGTGAGATTTGACAGATGGCTAGTCTCATGGCTTTAGCCATTGTCAAAACTTGATACTGAGGCTGCTGATCTGTGAGTTGGGTGCTCCTGCTGCTTGGTGGATAGGAGAGGTTCTTCTGGTTTATTGGGCAGCTTGCACTCACTCAGAAGGCCAGTAGAAAGGCCAGCAGCTCCACAGGCTGCGTGGGGGCTGCCCGGTAAAGCAAGAGAGGCTTTACTGGGCAACCCTCCCTCACCCCACAGATCAGGCCCTGGGCTTGCAGCTTAGGGTCAAGGGGTCTGCATGGTAAAATATCAGAGGCCATCTTGCTTTAGAGGGCAGTCCTTCCCCTCCCTACAGAGCAGCTGCAGATTGAAGGCCTGGCAATCTCTCCTGCCACCCCTCCCAGCCTTGGCATCAAGCTGCCAGAGCTGAGAGTTGGGGCAGAAAAAGCAGGGAGTCAGTTGGCCAGCACCCATCAGCTGGACTCAAAAACAGGTGACAGGCGCTGGGGAGGGAAGTGCAGTAATGCCTGAAGATCCCCCTTTACCATCTGACCACCTCCATATCTATTGGCAACCTTGGGAGCTACTTTAGCTCTGAAAAACAATTGACATGTTGCTTTTTAGCTTGGCTGAGAGGCCTTGGCAGTTCATGGCAGACGGTTCTTTCCCTGCCAGCTCTTAGCTGCAAGCGGGGTGTGTGTGTGTGGGTTGGGGGACACAGTCTCCAATCCCAGGGAATGGAGCCATGTGACGGGAGACCTGGCAGATAAAAAAAGTCTCTCCCACAACCTCCTGCAGATGGAAGCCTGGTAGGTAAATATAAGTAAATAAATGTTAATATTTAAATTTAGTATGAACTTTTAACAGGCCCCGGGGGCGGGGGGGGAGTAGATTTTGCCCTGAAGTGGCAGTTGAGAAAGCTGGCTACGGCAGGCCTCTGAGCCAAGGGATTGCTCAATCCTGGTGCCTATAGGGGAAGAGTAGAAAGAACTGGACTCTCCCACTGCCAAAAGCAGAATGGCTCTGGACAACAAAGGCCAGGGACTGGAGGGAGGCAGCAGCTTAAAGTGACCAATAGGAGCTGGGCAGATCCCACCTGCTTGCCTGCATCACCAACATCATCATCGATGAGGCATCCTAGATTAGCTTAAGTCCATGGCAAACATTGTGTCAGGGGGAGAGGGAGAACAATAATTTAAAGCTGGAATTGCAAAAGACTTGAAGCTGCTTCCGCTGTGGGCTACAGATGAGAAGAGGCAACGTCATGGAGACATGTCACATGAAAATGGTTACCGGAGCATCTTTGTGCAGTGATTAGGGGGAACACAAGGATGAACACTTTTTATGCTGCAATAGGGCCATCTAGTGTCAAAGCTGTTAGAAAAACAGATCAGGATACGTAAGATTAAAAAAGGGCACATATTATTCATGTTCACTTCATTTGCATAGAAGAACTGAAGGTGAGGATTAAATGGTTTTCACAAAGAGGAGAAAAATGTGGGTGTGGAGGTGGGGGGAGAACGGAGTCCTTCCCTGCCTTATCTATCTGCACTCTTGGTCATAAGAAAAACTCTGTACCTGGAGAATGATTCCAATGCAGGCACTCAAGGGTGAAAATGGCCAAAGGCTAATCATCCTTGAAAAGGAGAGGGGAAACAGATTCCAAGAGAGGCAAGGGGTGAGCCTGCGTGTTTCCTCAGACCGATTATTCCATTTATTTTTGTTTTGATTTATATCCCACCTTTCTACCTAAAGGGCACTCAGAATGGTTAGTAATGTAAAACAAAATACAAACAATAAACCATTGAATAAAAAATAATTCAAATTCTTACTATTGCAACTCAACAGGCCTGGTAAAGGAAGGTTTTAATTGCTTTCCTGGGGATGGAAAAAGTAGGGGCATAATATTCTGTTTTAGTTGGGAGCAGTGTATGAGAAGCTTGCCCTAGGCCCTAGGCCTCTCAAATCCTCTCAAATCCTCACTGAGATAGGTACAGTAGTCCCTTAAATAATCTGGCCCCAAAGGATAATTTTGCAGTATCATCTGCTGTATTAATTGCATTATTATTCTCAATACAGAATAAGATATCATAAAGCTATCGAAGTCAATGCTCTTTCCTCAAAATCACAAGGCATAAATGTTGTCTTTGAACCTTGATTGCACTAAGAGCATTGGAAGCTCTTTTAAAAATAAACAGCTGAAATTGCCAAATCACAGCCACATAAATTGTAACCTCAGTTCAACTCTTAGGAGCAAATATATCTCAGGTAAATCACATCCTGGATCACTTGCTACCATGCCTGGACTCCTGCCAGTACCTTTACCCTGAAACCTTGCAACTCCCAACTGCCCACTCAGTTACACAAGCTTAGCTCTTTCTGTGTCAGTCTCCTTCCACAAAAAGAGCAATGTGCAAGGATACCAGCCTCTAACAAATCAATCTCTAGAGCTCTCTTGTTTTGAGGCGACAAATAAGTGTGTTCCTACTTGTATGAAGAAATGGAGATGAAAGAGCATTACATTTCCAAGTTAGGGTGTTACAAACAGGAGATGATGAGCATGTTTGGAATTCTGCAAGAATGTTGGGGATACTCTTGCTAAGTGATTGCCAGAGTGTCTTGCCCAAGAACTTAAGCATAAGCAAAACTGGAATCTAAACGTCCAACTAAAGCCACTCTTTTGCAGTCCGTAACTTTCTGCTCCAACATTCATTCTAGAGGTGGCAAACTAAGGAGGTTCAGAGAAAAACACCCACACAAAACCCAGGCAGCACTGCACATCTGTCAGGGTTCATGTCTATGAAACCTGCCATTGGGATTAGAGAGAGAGTTCGTGTGTGAACTGCAGGGAGGGGGGATTGGCAGTTGGGTGTTATGGCTGATAATGGAGGCTGGAGACGGCTTGTTTGTGAATTGGCGGAGCAGGGGGAAGAGTTAAGATAGCAAGCTTTGGCGGGAATCCGCATTCAGATCTTTAGAAGTGCTTCAATTAACATGTATACTGAATAAAGCTTAATCTGCATTTCAATGAATTGCATTGAGAAGTGTTTATCAGGGCATTGTTGTTGGAGTCATCACAACATCACACACATCAGGCAAAACAAGTCTTCCAAAAACAAACTTATGTTCAGTTACACTCCTATCTAAAATGGCACCAGGCTGATGTATAATGAAGTTCCTTCTGTAACAAGTCTACATTGTGAAGGTCCATGCAATAATGTATAAAAAAGGAAATAAAGGTTAAGGAAGTTTAATGATTTGAGGGAGAGATTGTTTCTCATTATAGATAGGTACGAGAGAGGTTTGTTCCACTCTTGACTGTAATGAAAAGTTGTTGAAACCAAAACATATACCTGAAGTATGTTAGCAAAGCAAAAATGAGAGTTGAAAAAGTGTCCTGTTCCTAGCCCAATCTAAAGGCACCTTTTGAAACACTGGATGCAGTTTACTACTGGAAGGATACCACAGCTAAACCTTTCTATGTGAGTTAGTATTCAATGCTAGACTCTCCAAACTATTGTTCTCCCCCATTTACTCCAGGGATTGGAGGAATCTTCCACATAAAATCTGAGGTATGTGGGGATGCAAAAAAAGAGACTGCTAAATATACCATGTTGAAAAATTCTAGTATGTTCTAAACAAGAACTGTTTTTGTCCTATTGTTTGAGGTTGCTTATAGTTTTATCTATTGGAAACTGGCCACATAATTGCTGTAATGAGAAGTGACTCTTGGTATTCTGTCCTGCTCCAACTCCAGTTGGACATTTAGCCTTCTCTCTGCAGATACATACAGTTCTCCTTGATTTACATAACTGGCATCTAATCTTAGTCCTTAACATTATTTTAAGCAATTTTGTTTGATGCTTAAGATTAATGCACTATTGATTACTGATGCTTTAGAGACAGTGAATAGATCCTTCATAGTCAGAAGCTGTATAATTTAATTCTTACAAAACATTTATTTACTTTCTTCTACGTTGTATTAAAAGATGATTGAAATATGAAAGATTATTCTTCATAAATTGTTTCAGCATTCTTAATTAACAGTTGACCACTTGAGAGAGGAATAAAGTGGAGCATTTTGCATCTGTGTTGTCCACGTTTCAAGAAGGAGAGTACTGAGTTTCCTTTTTTCTTCTTGGTGCTAGAAGCTATTGTGTTTTATATTTCTTGTATACTCATGCTATATCAACACAAAGAAAGGGAGGATGAATAAAATCTCTGTGTATCACAGCCTACTTGAAATTCCAGCAACAGGACATTACGCTCAGTGGCTTGTGCATACAATAGATTGGTAGTCACAGTATTTTAATTTAGTAGAATATACTTTTATTTTTTTTCAGAAGGAAAAATATACTAACATAATTCAATACAGTCAAAACTTTATATTTTAAACAAAAGCATTACAAAAAACACTTTAGCAGAGGCTTTTATATATTCAGAAAATCCAGCCCTATTTCACACTCAGAGAGTTCATAATCATAATTGCATCTTTAAAAAAGTAACAGAAATAGAAATGGATACCATGTAGAATTTGTCACTGAAATGTTACTTCCTTACCAGAACAACAGTTTAAATCAGAGGTAGGCAATCTATATTTCCCACATACTTTAAACATTTCCATAACCTCTAGTTATGCTGTTATGATTTATGAGAGTTATATTAACTGAATGGTATCAGGCTGCCCACCTGTGCTTTAAGTCTTTTTACTTGCCATTCATTAAGCTTTTGCATATTTTATTTTAAAAAATAGGATTATAGCATTTGCAAAAATAACAAATGTAGCAAGATATAATTTATCTCAGCTTTGTAATGGTAATAATCTTGTTATGGTGCCATTATTCAGGATTCAATGTTTACATACTCATGTAAATATATATATACAGAAATTACTCTTCACTCACTACAAACTGGACATACCAAAGAGAAATGCAGAAGATGTTGAAAGTATATTGCAACACAAGTACATTTTTATATAAAAATTATGCATCTTTTTGTAGTTTTGTCTAATTTCCCCTCTAATGATACATGGGACTAAAAATGTTCGCTCTACTAGAAAACAGGAAGAGTATTTTAAAGTGATGAATAAAAAAACAACATCCCTATTAAAAGTACATACATTTCACGTTATTACATTAAAGGTAGCTGATTACTTGTAACATTTTGATATTTTAAAGTTTCTTTAAAAACTTCTATATCTCCACCAAATTGGTTTTCTATTGCTCTTTCAAACCATGGAGTTTGCATGCAACTGTTTCCAATACAAAATACTAATATAGGGCAAATCGATTTTCCAAATCTATCCTATTTTCTGCTCAAGTCTTCAAAATAGTCAATTGCAATAAGCATTGTGAAACACTATTCTGCCATGAAAAGTCAGGCAAATTTTCCATTTATTAAAGTGTGATTAGAATAGGAATATAAGTACACAAAATGCAAGGCATAAGTCCAATTTTTTATACTTAAGATGTTAGGAATTTAACTTATGATATATTAAATGGTAATTCACTGCAGACTGATGAAGGGTGCAAATTAAGGCAAAATGCAGAGCTGCTTTGTTTCTGAAATCACCTTGTACTTTTTGTCAATGAGATGTAACATGTGAGGAAACTGCCACTTAGCAGAGCCCTTGTTCTCAAATGAGTTTGCTCTAAGTATTATTATGAATAAATTCAGTGACCAAAGAAATAACTTTCATCACAATTCTCAACCTTAGAGATTTAAGTAAATCTTTTTAAATAGAGAGTATTACAATCCAAAACTCAACTTCTAATTTTGTTTTGATATTTAATTTGTAAAAAAAAATCACCTTAAGCCATGCTACATTAAAACTTTTTAAACAACTTTGCAGAGATTATAATGGAAGCACCTATTACTCCATGAGGACTGAGATTTAATATTAAAGTGTATTTACATATTTGTAATACAAATACAATATTCCAATAATGTTAATTAACCACCATAGTTCAGACACTAATATAACATTAAAACATTTTTTGCTATTCTGAAATCTACTAAGCATTTTTTCAGTTGAGTTTTCAAAGCACAAGTAAATGATCCCAGTTCAGCCAAAATAAAATAATAAAATAATAAAATAATAAAATAAAATAAAATAAAATAAAATAAATAAAATAAAATAATAAAATAAAATAAAATAAAATAATAAAATAAAATAATAAAATAAAATAAAGCTACCTTACTTTGAGCTTCAAATGTCTTATTTATGAATTTAGATAAAATTCACAATTAATAAAACCCCATTGCAAGAAAGATGTACCTAATGGACCAAGTATGGAAGGAAATAGCATGTCCTTTTTTTTTGTTATTGGAATCTAAGTGTTCACAAGAAATACGATCAAGATATTAAACTTTCACATCAAAAGCCATAAATGGCTTAAAATTAGGATTCCCAAGAATGGCCACAGCATGCTAGTATATCTGTCTTCTCATTCCTACCCATCGTTTGTTACCTCTTTCACCTATGACTACAGACATATGTATAGTTTGTATGATGCATATTTATTGCAGAGCTAAGGGGAAGGAGGCAGAAGAAATATGAAGAATGTCCATGCTACAAAGTCAACAATATTTTTAGGCCCTGGGTACCTATCCCATATTAGATCTCAGCAATCTCATGACTGCATTGGGGATCATCATGGTTGGTATTTTTAGATGCCATGGGGAATGGCAGAAGCTTTTATGCCCACAGGTGACACATTGCAGACCTCTGCTGTACTGTTGTTTTGCCAAGAATCAAACATTTGATAAGTTCCAAGACAAATGTGAGGAAGGCATATGCACTACTTTGCCCTCTGAGAATGAGAGACTTCTTATGGAAAGAGCATGTCTTTCAACCACAGAGTAAGCACTAACTCCTCCTTGCTTCTCAGATTAAATTAGCTATGAATGCAGATCTAACAGTTAGTTAATTTTGTATCTCTCTCCCACTTTCTGCTTCAGGCAAGCTGCTTGTACTGTTAACAAAAACTGTAAAGGAGTTGGATGTAAATGCATTTCACTTATGTATTAAAGAAAAGGACTGTCAAAGTGCAAATGAGCTGATTTGATTAATTTGGAGCTTATGTTTGGGAATTTTGTACCAAAAACAAGCAAAAAAAAATTTCCCAAAGCAAGAGTATTATGAGTATTATAGTGCAGTATCAGGTACTTTTGGTTATTCAAAGAATATTTATTCTAACATTTTTACAATATATTTGCAAGCTTTGCTGCTCATTCTCTTCTACTTTCTACATATAAAATACTTGATTATTCCAGGCAGCACAGCACAATATAGCTCAGAAAGGACATGGAGAAATGCCAATGAATATGTACTTTTAAAAAGCCACAGATTTGGGTGATTTTTAGCAATCATACAAAATGGCAACCAAGCATAGATTAAACATCAAAGCTTGGAAAAGCTTCAGAATTCACAACACAAGGTAAATGTCTCATCAACTACTTCTTTAATGAATTATACTAAAATGAGAGAGACCATCAAAATTTCACACAAAATCTGTACAGAGATCACAGAGAACTGCAAAATCTCCTTTAAACCTAACCCAAATAGAAGGCTCACACAAATATTCAATAATTTTTTTTAAAAAAATCTATGCTATGCCAATTCAAATCAATTGTTTATGAACAATAATAGTTTATATTTTTAAAAAATACAATGTTTAATCTATGGATAAAATTAAGTAAAAAAGGATATGTTATTTTCCACTGTTATGAGTTACTGCTTGACCATATCGAAATTACTATTATGTATTTGCTTGTTATTAAAGTAAAAAAATGATAAATATAGACAAAATGGTAAAAGATTATTTTCCAATGGATACTGAATGTAAAAAAGCGAAAGGAAACCAATGAGAGGGCTAAAACACCCAATATCACTATGCTTCTTTTGTCAAGAAACCTACATATTTGGTAGCTGGTATTAAGCAAAGAGTGCAATAAAAAATTATCTGTAATGGCAGTGTTTCATATAGAAAGAACCCTATGACATACAATGTTCAGGAGTTTTTAAATATTTTTCTTTTTAGAGTCTTTCATCCAAGATCTTAAGGAAAACTGAGAAAAAAAGAATGCATGGCAGGCATGGCAAACTCTAAAAATACACATTTCCTACCAAACAAGTAAAACAATACTAGTAGACTTTTCCCTCTATTTGGTGAATTTTTCATTCAAATTCCTCTAAGAAATGTTGTGCAATTTAATCTAGGATGCCCTTAAAAATCACTTACATTCTTGTACTATTCCATAAATTTCTTCACCCCAGTATTTAGAATAAATTTCATCACATGTGCTATTCAGTGGCAGGTGAATAAAATTTGAGTGCCTATACAGAATTCATTGTTGCCTACAAACTTTTCCTAGTAGAACATATTCTGATTGTCTGCTGTAGACCATTCCAGTATATAAAGAAACAGGCAATAGAAGAGTTTTCACATCTACTGTACTGCCTTCATTGTGCATTACTTATTTGGATACATAATACTAAGCATTGGGGCAAATTAAAAATGTATTTCTCTGCTGACCATAATGGAATTACCAAGTAGAAGAGTTATAAAAGATAAGCCTATTTGTGCTTATGATCTATACATTTTCTCTTAATTTTCCTAAACTTGTTTTTGAATTGGGAGTTAGAACTCTCTCATTCAGAGAGGAAAATGCCATTTCTAACAAAAGTCAGAAATATAGCTGATACATAATTTCACACAGTTTTGTAGTTAAATATAAAGTTATTATAAGACTTTCAAGCAACTAACAAGCAAGTGAAATACTGCAATTTCCCTGCTATGTAGATATTTTTATAGCATGGTCTTAAAACATAGTATGCTACACTACTGAAGGCTTATATGTGCAGGCCATAAATAATTAGTATTTCTGCTACTGAAGATTTTTAGTTACACAAATATATACAATGTCACTTGATATATTCCTACAATCTTTGCTAGATTGTATTATGTTGTTCATTCATAAAATCTTCACAAAATATGGCCAGAGAATTTAATGAATAATATCTAACACAGAGATCATTATAAGCTGCATTTGTAACATAGTGAATACAGTTATTGAAAATCTGGCACCGAATGCAAGTTATAAGAAACTGCAGCACAGCCTTTAGACAAGCATTACAAGATTGGTATTATGATTATTTTTTCTAATTTATGTAAACTTTATACCAATTTTCTCAGATTTTAGAGACTTTACAGTCCACATTCATAGAATTTTAAACAGCATCTTTGTTTGCTTACTAATCAGAAACAATCAAACCTGCATTTAAGTAGGAAAGGCAAGTTCTAGCCTACTCTGGTTGACCTGGAAAGCTAAGCAGGATCTGGTTACTATCAGGATGGGAGACCACTAGGAAATACCAAGTCTATAAACTAGCCTGAGAAGCTGAACAAATTTTCCCTATTGCTACCAAGAAAACTGTGGACATGTCCATGAAAGTGCCAGGAGCTGGGCTCAATCTGAGTAAGCTTTTATGGGTAGTCCTCGCTTAACGACCATTCGTTTAACAATGGTTCAGAGATACGACAGGGCTAAAAAGTTACTTATGACCCGCTCTCAAAGTTATGACCATCACACCACCCCCGCGGTCACATGATCGTGATTTGGGTGCTTGGCAACCGGCTCACATTTATGACCATCTGCAGTGTCCCGTGGTCACGTGATTGCAATTTGCGACCTTCCCAGCCGGCTTCTGACCCAAAAAATAAATTGGAAACAATTGATTCATTTTATGACTGTCGCAGTTCGCTTTACAACTGCAGTGACTCGCTTTACAACCACCACAAAAATGTTCGTAAAATCGGGTCCGGTCACGTGGTGCCTCGCTTAATGACCGCATCGCTTAGCGACTGAAATTCCGGTCCCTATTATGGTTGTTAAGCGAGGACTGCCTGTACTTTACATTTTGAAATATGCTACAAACAGCAAGGTTCTTCAATTCTTACATGCTTTTTAAATAACTTTGCTTAACTGAGTGTTCATCATTAATAAATACATCCAAATATGTATTATTTTGACATACTACAATTGAATGTAGATCACCAATTTCTACAGAATTCTAATTCCCATCTCATCATTCAACCTTTACTACCTATGTGGTTTGTCAACTGTTTCTGCCACCTCACAGGCATGTATCTGAATTATATTTCACTGTTCTGTGTGATATTATCATAACACTAAATTAAACATTTATGAAAATTCACAAATGCTTTAGGACAGTGCTTTCCAAACTGCCGCCGTTGGCGACACACCAACGGCAGCGGGGGGGCTCGCGGTGGCAGCCGGCACAGCGGCAGCCTCCTGTTTTCCGCTAAAACACGGAAGCACTGATGGCGTGCCGCTACCGCAGCGCACCACCACCGCTGCGCGCGCCCCCACACCACCACCGTGCATGTCCACTTACAGGTTGTGTTGCAACACACTAAACTGTGTGTCACAACACACTAAAGTGTCGCGACACACAGTTTGGAAAGCTATGCTTTAGGAGAATGTAAGGGAAGATGAAAAATAGCTGTGTTAATTTTTTATGTAATTCAGAAAACCAGAAGACTACCCTTACTTTGATGGGATAGTGCAAACTATGTCATTCACTGAAGTAAAGAAAATTAGACACTGAGTTCTCATCTCTCTCCATCTCCATGTAAAAACAGAGGAAATGGGGACTAAATTATTGCATCTTCCATCTTGTCCAATCTGTCCTTTATTAATTATAATACTTGTCTCTTATTAAATAGCTACAGTTAAGGTATGTTTAGAAAAGCAAGGACATCAAATTGCACTATGCTTATTATAAAGAGTATACTGTGAAAATGCATCAGCTCATCAACACAGTAATCTCACAACAGTATTGTCAGAGGTCAGGAAGGAAAAACGCTAACTTAGAAATCTTGGGATGCTTGCAGAAAGCTGTCTCATCTCTCCTATCCTGTCCTGAGTAGCAGTTTTGAAATGCTCTGCTCCAACCACCATGAAGTGGGCCTGCATTCCTCAGGATGACTAATGGAAGGGCACAAACAATGGCAGGCAGCCCACCTCCCATCCCAACCAACAAGGGGAACAGCAATGCTGCCCTTCCAAAACTGGAGATTGGTGGCGGGTGGGGAAGAATTCCCACAGCATGAGATCCAACAATGGAAATCTTGCTGTCACCTACCCCACCCCAAAGAAACACTACAAAACTGTTCTTACAGTGTTATCTCTTGCTCCACAGCAGGGCTAACAGTTATTCAGCTCAGTTTCTCAAGCTTCACAGTTCACAGGGCACGGGGGCAGTGCCAGTCTCAGATCGGTGCAGCCCTCATGTGTGAAAGAGGGCCTGGCGTCAATGTTTACGGATGGCAAAAACAGCTGCTAACATTTGATAATATGCAGTGCATCCTAAGGTGCTTGTTATTTTTATTGGTTGGCTATTAAATCAAAACATTCTGGCCTGTTTCTTATAGTTTCTGTTTCAACAGCATTATTACTTAACAGAACCTAGAGGCAATACCCCTCTTCTAGAATAGATGAGAACAAATAGAATTTTTAACTTTTTTGTTTAGCTGAACTGACTTTCAGTTAAAACTTGCTCTTTTCTCCTAAGAATTACCTTGCAAAGCTACGGCTCGCTCAGGCTGTATTCCGAGTCACAAGCACCACGTGTGGTTGAAAAGAAATAAACATTGTACTGCAAATTGTACAAAGGGAAGTGTAGAACTAGAGACCTTAGTCTTCTCATCATGCTCAGCCCTTAGATAGTTCAAGGAGGTACTTGCAAAGAAGCAGAGTCGTCAGCTGTTTGTGTGGAATCCCTCCTCTCTCTCACTGTTCACTCTGATGGCAGGTGGCTTCACGTGTAGTTTTTAGTTTCTTCGTGATTTAAGAGTCTTTAAAGCTGCATCATTCGGAATCGGATAAGTCACTTCAAACAAAGCAAAGCAAGAATATGACTATTTATAAGACAGTACTTTGCTACATTGCACTTCCAGTGATGTCACCTTTTATTTTAAAATATCTTTTCAGCTACTGAAGGAATTTTAAACTAGCAACGAAGTGCAGCCAACTGCACCAAGAAAAAGGTAATAATAAAAGGGAACAACAATTGTAATAAATTTCTCATAATTGCACAAAATTAGAGCACTTTTCATGTCTACTGAGGAACAACATTAATGTTTAAAATAATTGTTGATTCATATCTGACACTAGCTATTTGTATGACAGTCATTTGATTTTTCTATGAAAAAGACAGATTGAAAAATAATGTGTACAACAGAAAATAACTATTGGCACATATACAGTAGATGATATTATTCTAAAATAAAGGTAATGCCCCAAACATTATCTTTCATTATGTCTAAAAGCCAATTCAAACATTTAGCTTCCTTCTCTACTTGACACTGTTTTATAAAGGGAAACTTTAATATAAGAGGGTGCTTTTTAACAAATGCGCCTGTATCTAAATTTGCTATACAATAGTAAAATTATGCAAATAACCATTCTGCATTATTGAGATAAATATACTTATAACTGATAACCTTAAGATAAAGTTTCCTATACTATAGTTAGTATAGGTGGGAAGGACAGTATTTGTATTAGCAGCTCTAGAAAAAGCTTTAATCTTGTGTTCAAGATAGCAGCAGTAGCATGTTTGTGACATAGGGTAGATACCCATAAGGGAAGCCAGATGTAAGGCAATCCGAGATATAACTGAAATCAAATCAAAGAGTTTGCAAGAAGGTAGAGCTCCTCCTTATATTGAACAAGAAAATAACTGAACTTTTAGTAAAGAATTGCTTTAGAAGATTTAAAACAATCTCAACACTCATGCTACTTTTACAGCATAGTTTATAAATCATTATGCTTTTTACCTTTAATTAAAATAACAAAATTGAACCATTTTGAAAAATGAATAGAGGATTTTGCTATATCAGTTGTATCTGGTATTCAAGAGACTTGGAATCCTTTATCCGTCATCCATGTTAGTTTTTTAAAAAAGCTAGCACAAATGAGTTAAGAGGTAATTAGAGAGCCAGTTTGGTCTAGTGGTTAAGGGGCTGGGCTAGAAACCAGGAGACCGTGAGTTTTAGTCCCACCTGAGGCATGAAAGCCGGCTGGGTGACCTTCGGCCAGTCACTCTCTCTCAGCTCAGCTCACCTCACCTCACAGGGTTGTTGTTGTGGGGAAAATAGGAGGAAGGAGGAGTATTAGGTATGTTTGCCGCCTTGAGTTATTTATAAAAATAATAAAGGCAGGATAGAAAAATAAATAAATTTAAAAAATTATTATTGTGAGTTGAGACAAACTATAGATCGGTTAAGAGAAAAATTGTCCAGCTTTTCCAACTTCCAAAAGAATTTATAATGTCCAAAATAAAGCCTCAATAGCATGGTTTATGTGAAGGCATGGGGACTGAAATATGTACTTTCCTCAATAGAGTATTAGAAATCATATTAATTATTTCAGAATACTTTATAGTTCTTTTGTTAATGGATAAGAGAACAATTCTCACAGCACCATTTATTAAACAATGTGTTATAAAGCAAAATAAAATGACTTTTGCATTAAGTATTTTCCTTCCAATATCAGAATTGGTTAACAGGGGTCCCCACCCTGTGGCCCGTGGCCCACTAGTGGGCCGCAGGGCTCCCACCTGCAAACCCCGCCCCCCGGTGCACGCGATGGGCTCCCGTCTGCAAACCCCGCCCCCGGTGCGCGTGATTGGCTCCCGCCTGCAAACCCCGCCCCGGGGAAAAAATTTCTTCCACGACCAGTCCCTGGTGCCGAAAAGGTTGGGGACTGCTGGTTTAGCAAACCCAGACAAGCTTGATTCATCAAATTAGCATTGTTTGATTACAAATGTCAAGTTCTATAAATGTGTTACTGTTTAAAAAATATTAAAAAGTGGCATACTGCAACACAAAACTCAAAAAACATCTGACCAACTTATGTTGGCAGAAGTGGAACTTAGTTAAGCGATACACAAAAGTGCCTTATTATTTCTTTAAGTCTCTATAGCAGGGCTTTCCAAACTGTGTGTCACAACACAGTACTGTGTCGCCTGGGGGCCCCAGGTGTGTCGCGCGACAACCCGGAAGCAGCGGGCCATCAGCGCTTCCGGGTTGTCGCGTAACATACCAGGACGATGCGCTGCCGCCGCAACACACAAAAACCCGGAAGCGCGGCGGCGGCAACCCGGAAGCGCCGCTGCTTCTGGGGTTTTCTGCGCCGCGGCGGCGCTTCTGGGGTTTTCCGTGCCGGCCGTTGGTGTGTCGCCAACGGCAAAAGTTTGGAAAGCCCTGCTCTATAGAAAGCTGAACAATCCACGGGACTAAGTAAGGAAAAAGGGTTTGCTTACAAGGATCCATATCTGCTCTCATATTTAGAGACAATGTTCTTGCATTTTCCTACTTCCTTCCGTAGCTCTGCTACTTCGGTCCTCAAGGCTGTATTCTCCTTCTCCAGAAAGGCAGCTCGGATTGTAATCTGATTCTCTTTTAGGCGCCGAGCATCCCGAGATCGCTTAGCTGCCACGTTATTTTTCTTCCGCCTTGTCCAATATTTTTCATCCTATGTGGAAATAATCAGTTTGACAGTTTAGTACTTAACAGATATTTCACTGATTTTTGATATATTATCTGGCTTTTCTTATGACCCAATGGAGTGCTTGGCTGCAAGCTACTGCCCACAGTTATTGTTATCCATGCTCTAGTAATCTTCGTATTAGACTACTGCAATGAGGTGCACAGGGCTACATATGAAGACTCCTCAGAAATCTGGTCCAGAATATATTATGTAACAGATATTGGAAGCAGTATATATAGGAACTGACTAAAAACACTACTGTTGACCAGAACTAGTCAGCCAAAAATACCATGCCAATTTTAAAAAAAATTATCTGGGTATCTTTCACCTAATGGCAATTTTTGTTCATCTGTATGACAAGCCCCTAATTTTGGTATGGCATCATAGTACCCTCAAAACATCTGATAAACTGACCACATGCTGAGAGCCTTAGATGGAACTCAATTGTTTCTCCAAAACACGTTTCTCCCACGTAATCTCATTTACACAAAGACAGAAGTGATAAAAATCAGAGGGTGCCTTTATAATTCCTTCAAGGATCTTTAGGAAGATGAATTTAGCTCCTAATTGATTTCCGGTCTGCTGGCAAAGCCCAGAACACCATAAATTGAATACCGTCCTTAATTTGGGAAAGGAAGCGTCACTTCCCCCAAAGAGGTTGGCTTTCATTACCTCTTCATTCAATAAAACGGATGAGATCCGCTCAGGAGAGAGAGGAAAGAGAAAAAGCAAAAGGAACAAGATGGGGCTTCTACAAATATCTAAGCAAGAGGCCCACATGATTCTTCTCCAACCATCCTCTCCACAATGAACATGCACTGAAACCCAAAAGCTTATTCAATGAGGTAATACTCAATGGAGAGCCAGCTTGGTGTAGTAGTTAAAACCACTGGGCTAGAAACCGGGAGACCATGAGTTCTGGCCCTGCCTTAGGCACAAACCCAACTAGGTGACTTTGCGTCAGCCACTCTCTCTCAGCCCCAGGAAAAAGGCAATTGGAAACTTGCAAAAAATGTTGCCAAGAAAACTGCAGGGTCCATGTGGTCACCAGGAGTCAAAATAGACTTGAAGGTACCAAATATATTTATACATACACTATACAGCTACCTCTTGTGCTTCAGGATGTATACAAGGTTTGTAAAACTTTTGTATTTCTGGGTTCTGGGAAGGAAGATCCTTTTTATTTTTCCATCCTTTTTCCCCCTCTATTTTTTTGAAGCTGGACTGAAGGAGAAAATCCTGGATAGAAAAGCAAAGAACTCCCCAGATGGACAGAATAAGGGATATCAGGAAATTCAGCCTGACTAGTGGCAGTTTATGATAATTATCTTTTACTGGAAGAGGTTTTAAATTATCCTCCTTCTGGGTTGCAATAATCTGAAACAATTGAAACAAAGTATCCTTGATTAAATTCTAGCAATGTTATTACATGCTGGGGACAGGTAAGATGATGGTAAACTGCCATTCCTCAAGAAACCCACACTAAATCTATCAGAACTTTAGAACACATAATCTGCAGATTAAAAGGACTCAGTTGTTGTGGAAAACTCCAGTAGCATAAAAGTTGAAAATGTAATTTGCAGCCAACAAACATGATTTTAAGTACCTCTGAAATATGATCACTCATCTAAGCAGTAATAGAATAAACATAGTTTATTAACATAGTTACCTTTTGATCTTCTGGGACAAAGACTTTCTTGGCTTTTTTAATCATAGGCTGTGGTTTCAGGTCCTCTTCAGCAAACTTATGCTTTCTAGGATTAAAGAGCTCTCCTCCAGGCACACTGGACAGCACCAGATCAGCAGGGTCAGGGTTAAAATTCACATCAACCTCAACACAATCTGGATCAGCAGGGCTGGGAGTCAATCTTTCATTATCTGGCAAGGACTCTGGCAAAATGAAGATAAATAGTGAGCAGCATGAAGAAGATAACTGAAAAAACAGAAATGTTAAAAGGGGCCCTTTATTGGAAAAAAAAATTATTTAGTACAATTCTAGTACCTGACACCTTAGAAAGAATAACTCTATAACAGATGTACTATATAACTAGGTATAAGATAACCAACAGAAAGACAATTAAGAGGGAAATAATATGCAATTTCTTCACTTACATGTCCGAAACCTAACTATCCCATAAAATATGCATTAAGAAAGAGAAATATGTATGCCTTTGTGAATAACCATATTCTAGCTATCTGAAAGCATAATCAAATACAGGTAGTCCTCTCTTAACAACCACAATTGGGACCAGCATTTTGGTTGCTAAGCAAAGCTGTCATTAAGTGAACCCAACCTTTTATGACTTTTTGCAGCGGTCGTTAAGCAAAGCACAGTGGTCGTTAAGCGAGCCATGTGGTTGTTAAGCAAATTACATGGTTTCCCATTGATTTTGCTTGCCAGAAGCTGGCCGGGAAGGTTGAAAATGGCAATCATGTGACCACGGGACACTGCAACGGTCATAAATGCGAGCCAGTTGCCAAGCACCCAAATAGTGATCGTGGGGACACTGTGACGGTCATAAGTGTGAGGACCGGTCGTAAGTCGGTTTTTTCAGCACTGTCATAAGTCCAAACCGTAACTAAATGAATGGTTGTTAAGCGAGGACTACCTGTATTACTGAAGGAAACCTGCACTTCTATCACAGTATTATGGTATGTTCCTATGCAAAGGCTCTAGAAATGTACAGTAACAAAAGCTATGATTAAGATTATTCTCACTGAAGAAAGGACACTCACATAAACAGGACACAATACTGGAAATACCTGTACTTAGGCTTACTTTAACAAGGCAGTGGTATTAATTTTCATAATTCTCAGTTTCCCTATGTCCACTGAGAATATTGAGGGAAAGCCATTTTAAATGGCTCTCCAAGTAAATATGTGAAAACCCGATTAGAGATAATGTACCTGGCATGCAAAAAGATTCCAAGAATTAAAACCATGAATTACCATATGCATGGGACTATTCTTATATATATTCCCAAAGGATTATCTTAAACCATAGGAGTCTACACAGTTGAAGCACAGTTTTTTTCTGGTGAAATAGGAAGGAAATGATCTTTCAATAGAAATTCTTCAAGAAAGAAAAATAATAATAATAAAGATGAAACAAAAAAGGACCAAAAAAAGGAGGTCCACAGATACTGCTAAGAACCCTGAACAATAACAAACGGTACGCTACTATTCAATAAGGGTTTTATGTCTAGAAATAAAAAGCAATGAGATGAGAATACTGTTTAATAAAGGCAGAAAAATATAATTTGTAAGTCAAAATGGATTCAGGATAACCACAATCTGGCTACCCACTTGTAAGGAAATATTTTGGTACTAGACCCTTTGGAATTTCACTGTAACACAGATGTATGAAAACATGGAAAATATTAGAAAATGAGCAAAAACAATCATAAAATGTCTACAACAGTTTTTTGAATTGCAAAGTACACAGGTAAATTTGTATGCATCTTCACACAGGTAAATTTGTATGCATCTCCTTATATTTTCCAACATTT
Source organism: Charina bottae (assembly GCA_023362775.1). Classification (NCBI taxonomy): domain Eukaryota; kingdom Metazoa; phylum Chordata; class Lepidosauria; order Squamata; family Charinaidae; genus Charina; species Charina bottae. Next base: position 34,669,390 of record JALMGJ010000006.1, on the reverse strand, counting down.
ATTTTTAAAATAAGTTTTTCCAAAACAATACTTTTTGACCTAGCACAAGCATTTTTCTAGACTGTTCCTAATATGTACATTTTTGAATGCATATTCTGAATGCATGCTGCAAAGTAAAACTGTATATTGTGAATTATAAACACTAGCTAGCTTGCATATAACGTCAATAAATGTAATTTCCAATTAAATGCAAACTGAGTGTTTCCATCCTTAATAATGTGTCACAAGAAAGAAGACAAGGAAACTGGCAAAAAAAAAGTTTCCTCTCTTTCATCACTGAGTCTGAAGCCCAGTGATAAATGCCTTTAATATAGCAGTATATAAGGCAGAACATGTCAGCACTAATAGAACGAGGCAGATTTGACAGTAGGTTTTCATTCTACAATTATTTATGAGAATTAAAATGACATATTTCCAGCAAAAAGTAGAATACATAGTGCTACCACCATGGTCTCTTTTGATCTACTGGGACAAAGACTTATTCTTACATAATATTTAAAGAATTAACTATATAGTGTGGACCAGTGAAATATCACTACAGTTTCTTCCCTGTAACTTGTCTCTGTAATTATTTGTTAGATTGCGTATTACTGAACTATCCCTTACTAAATTCAGGTTTTATTTTGTATGACAAGCAAATTGCTCATTCTAACCATTTAATTCCTTTTCTGATTTTTCATTTTGAAACATTGCAATGATACTAATAAACCCTATCACCACATGAGCAAACCATTTTGTAGAGCATCCTCCTTTGACCCCTTGACACACCTGCATTTGTGGTGGTTTCTGATAGTTGGAAAACCACTGTGGAAGATGATGCAGGTGGAGTGGCAGCAGCAGAAACAGTGGCAGGTTCTTTTCCTTCCAGTTCAGCCACAGGCAGGAGAGGATTCTGACTCAGATCCAGATGAGCAGGACTGGAAGGGATTCCATTTTCTAACAGGAATTCATCCAGATCCATATACTCCAGGTGAAAGGACTCCCCATCATAAGGAATAGTTTTATCCCAAATGGGAGGCATGAGGGAGGCAGAGACTGCCATTGTACTTGCAGCTGCTGCTTCATCTTCCTCTAGTTTTTCCTTCTTCTCTTTATCTAGAAAAAAGCAGAATGATGCCATCAGTCTTATGCAGAACTATGTTTAACGGTGAGTTTTTATATGATGATCCAAGACACATTCTGGAACCATTTGCTGTATCAATCCTGCAGATGGCAACACCAAGCTGACCATGTCGATCCCCCAAAAACTAGCAGAGTCTGTACCGCTGCCAAAAAAACTACATGGAGATTTGCTAGTCTGAGCTTACTAAAGAAATTTGATTAATCACTTTTGAGTGTGTGAACCAACAACAGAAAACAAAGTTGAAGAGGTTTTCAACATATTAAATTGGCTACATTTAGTATGTAGCCATTTTGTACACAAAAGGTATAATTATGCACTGAATATGTGATGAAACACCCATTTGCATTTCTAAGTATTAATTTTAAAGTAAAAGTAAAGGTTTCCCCTGCACAGTCGTGTCCAACCCGAGGGGCCGGTGCTCACCTCTGTTTGTTAGCCGAAGAGCCAGCGCTGTCCGAAGACGCTTCCGTGGTCATGTGGCTGCCATGACGCACGCGGAACGCTGTTACCTACCCACCAAAGTGGTACCTATTCATCTACTTGCATTTGCATGCTTTCAAATTGCTAGGTTGGCAAGAGCTGGGGCGAGTGCGGGAGCTCACTCCGTCACGCGGAGCTAGGGTCTCGAACCTCCGAACTTGCGATCTTCCGATCGACAAGCCTGGCGTCTTACCCGCTGAGCCATCACGCCCCCTAAGTACTGATTTGAAGACATGTAAAAACACAAAAATGCATAAAAGATGGAAACTAACAGATCAATTTTCTGTTTACTGAAAATTATCCTTCTAAGTTCAACAAATTTTATTCTTCATTAAGTAGATATAGGACTGGCTTAAATCAATAAAAGAAGAAAAATTATTGCATACCCTAGTTAAACAGAATAATTTTTCTGCATTAATAATATATTATTGCAATTTATGTTCTTAGATGGATTTTAACTCCAGAATTTGCTGCTTAATATTATAGCAATATAAAATGCAAAACAATAAACCATAGAGATTAAGAAATTAGTTCAAAATAATAATATGCATTTCAAAAAATGCAATCTTGTTTCAAATATATATGCCAAAACAGGAATATCTAATAAGATAAAACATTGTATAAAGTCTTAAACCCAGATGCTTTGCATTCTTCAATCAATATGTAAAAACTTAAAAGTCTTGAGTGGCTACTATATTTTGAATATCAAGTCTACTGTTTCTTTTGAGGAGGAGGGAGACAGAAGATATCAAAACCACATTCATATAAATAAATAATTAAAACAAATATTTGGTTATTCAAGCTGAGGAATGTTGAAAATTAAGCCACCACTGTTTGCTGCTGAGTTTAGCAATTACTTACTACAATCTTTTGTTATGCCACTGGTAAAAATGACTAATTCAAAGCATTTTAAAAAGAAAATATATAATGATAGCATATAAAAGTCAGCAAAGCATTCACCTGGCAGATAATGGAAATGGGTATGTGGCACCTCATATCCAGAGCCAAACAACTGAAGGAAACCCACTCCCAGACTGTATCCCCAAAAGGGGATTACATTCATATTTGTTCTGAACACAGAAAAATGTGTATCTATGATTGTGATTTTAGAAAGTGTTGTTAGGTCACATGCAATTATTTATCAGCAATCCCTCCATCTGGCTTATTATAAAGTACTGGAAATAAATACATTCTTCCTAATTCACCTCTGGGTACCAGTAAACAGCAGCCCTTTGCATTCTCGCTGAACCTCTCCATCTGTTATTTCCTGGGTCTCCTCAAAACTGGGAAGAGAAGTGTTTGCGTGCGTTTCGCGCCTAAACTTTGCTAAGTGCAATGGATCGATCCGGAACCTGAAATCCAATCGTTTCCCCAAACGCAGAGTGCTCTACGTGCTTCCAGCCACCGCTGCGGGGCCGATTGTCCTATACACGGTTACTATCACACGGAAGTCTCGCTGCGTTAAGTGGAGGTTACTTTCAAGGAACAATACACAGGATCGCCGCCTTACGCGTCCTGAGCTTCAAAAACAGGTCCGGGCACACACAAACAAGCAACCCGGGCTGCAAGAGCCGGCGATGAGCCGCTCCGCGACAGCAACGAAGGGCAACCCCAGCGCCCGCCAGACCACACGGCAAAATGGATGCGACGCGCCCGGCCGAACCGAGACACTCGCCGCCGCCGCAACCCTTCCCTTTAGCTCTCCGCCGCCTCCCTCCCATCAACCACGCATTTCCTTCTGCAGAGGCCGATTTTACCCGCGAGGCGCTCCCGCCACCCTCACCCAGGCGCGCGTCCCGCGGCGGATTTTCCATCAGTTTCTTCAGCACCAAGGGAAAAGCGCCCGTCAGGCCCCGTTCTTGCTGCACGGCTCCCGCGGTCTCCGCTGCCGCCGCCGCCGCCGCCACCTCCTGGGGCGCGGCACGGCTGGGCATGCTATTGCTGTTTCGGGGCCGACCACCGGAGCCCGAGCCCCCCCGGAGGCCCAGAGGGAAGAGCGACGCGAGGAACGACGCCAGTGGATCAAACGCCGCGAAAGGAGAAAATAATTAAATCTATCGCTGCCCCTCGAAGCCCACGAGGGCGCATGCGCCACTTCACTCGGCGCGCCTCCGGCGGCCCTGGAGGTACTTATTATTCATGACCGCCTTTAAGCTGCTCGTGCCGTGATTCGCTGGGTCTGCCGAAAGACGGGCTTGGTACCGCAGCCACTCCGCGACAAGCCTGAACGCAGGCCTGGCACATGCCGCGGACCGAGGAGCAGTTCGCGAGGATGTGGGAGCCGCCCCTTCCCCTCCGTGGCGTCAGCGGCCCCGCTGAGACTTCCATCGCTTAATACACCTCGAGCGCTAAACCTCAAATGACCCCGGACAGCGGGTGCGCGAGCAACTGGAGAAACAGCGATGACAAAGGCGGAGCTTTTGAGCTGCAAGTGACTCTGGGGGCGGGGGCGAAGTGGAAAAGGAGCGGAAGGCTCTGAGAAGCAAGCGGGCGTTAGGACGTTCGGAGGGCCCATACTCCGACCGTAAAGCGAGGCACGGAAAAGACGGGGAGAGAGAGGGAGCCCGTGGCCCTCCGGTTGGGTTCGACCACATTTCCTTATCCGGAACGATCCAAAGCCGTGTTTTGTTGTTGTTGTTCAGTCGTTTAGTCGTGTCCGACTCTTCGTGACCTCATGGACCATAAGAAACCATCCCCACCTCCATGGATTCCAAAAAGAATGAAAAGCAGCATCTGAGAACAGCTCTGCAGGCCTGTGGATATCCAAATTGGGCCTTCACTAAATCTAAGTCTACCAGGCCTAAAACAGCGACAGATAGGGCTGAGACTCAGAGTAAACGGAAGAACCTGGTCATTCCTTACATGGCTGGCGTGTCTGAAAAGATAAAACGGATATTTGGCAAACACCACATACCTGTATATTTCAAACCCACCAACACACTGAGACAGAGGCTTGTACACCCCAAAGATCAAACTCCAAAACACAAGGAAAGCAATGTAGTGTATGCAATCCAGTGCAGTGAGGAGTGCTCTGAACTCTACATTGGAGAAACCAAACAACCTTTGTACAGGAGGATGGCCCAACACAGGAGAAGTAACACCACAGGACCAGAGTCAGCAGTTTATCTTCATCTAAAGGAAAAAGGACACTCATTTGAGGACATTAATGTTCACATTTTAGACAGAGAAGATAGGTGGTTTGAGAGAGGGGTCAAGGAATCCATTCATGCCAACTTGGAAAATCCTTCCTTGAATAGAGGTGGGGGCCTCAGGCATAACCTTTCCCCTATCTTCCTTCCTGCTTTGTCTTCTGTGCCTAGGAAGATTAAGACCATTTCACAAGCTCAACAGCAGCAGGGTAATCTTAACGATCCTCCTTTAGATGATAAAGGGACTTAGAAACAAACATCTCAAAAATAACCATGACCTAGCCCCAGGTGCAAGGTCACACAGCCAGCCTAGAAACATATTTAAGGATTCCCTTACTAACTTTACTCAGACTGAAGAAGCTCCTTGGATAAGGAGTGAAACGTTTCCACTAAGAAAATAGAAATCCAGTTGACATGATTCAAGCTACAGACAATTCCACCTGGATGACTGAGAACCTTCATAGTCATGGACCATAGCACGCCAGGCCTTCCTGTCCTCCACTGTCTCCCGGAGTTTACTCAAATTCATGTTCATTGCATCGGTGATGCTATCTAACCATGGCAATTACGGGAGCCCGCTCGAAAATCTGGAGGAGCACAGGTTGGGGAAGCGTCATGCCCGCAAATGTATACTGTATATTCACTTTCGTTCCCTCTTTGGACTAAGACATTCACAACTCAAGGCATCTAGGAAAACACCCCTTGGAGAAAACTGTTTTATCCTGTCCCAAGGGCTCATTGCAAGTAAAAACCTACACAGTATTGGCAAAATGGAGAAGCTGTGGGAAAGTAGATAGAAACCTTGTATCGTACCAGGCAGCTTAGGCGAACTAAAATAACCTCAGGTTGGTTTGTGGTGTCTGTGTATGCGTGCGCGCGAGATCATATTCCTCCATGTTATCACTTGCTAACAAGACACCGCCCATGTTTACTTGCAGCAGAATTCTCTTCCTAAAGTTGTACACAGTGCCATTTCTTTTCCTTCCAATCCTTTTAAAGGCTGCTTATTTATAATTGGTCTCAGCAGATGGCAGCATGTGACCAATCTTTTCAAAGCTCAGAAGCTGAGCAGGGTTGGTCAGGTTAATGTTTGGATGGGCTTCTCCAGGGGACCCCAGGGCTGTGGCCAGATGGGTAAGTTGAAAGAAGATCCCAGAAGAAGGCAGTTGCAACCCCCTTCTGTATTGCTGACAAAAAAAATGTCCTAATAGCACTGAAATGTAACTCACAGCAACACAGGGTTGTGGGTAAATCATTTTAAAAGAACCTCCGTGAAGGCTGAGGCAAGTACCAAAAGATTATATAAACTATTTAATTATAATTACCGAGGTACCTTGACACCCATATTTAGGGCAAAAATAGTCCCAATGCTGACCTATGGTGCGGAACTGGGGGGCCTTACAAAAGCTACCTCACTTGAAAAAGTTCAGACCTGTTTTTTAAGAAGCATACTGGGAACTGACAAGAACACGGTCAGCGGTTAGAGCAGAAACAGGTACGCACTCCATACACAGCCACTCAATAATCAAAGTTTTTACCTATTGGCAGAGGATCTATTCAATGGACCCTGATAGGCTACCCAAAATGTTTAACGGAACAGATAGGTAACTATGGCTCAGCCACCTCCTGGGTAAGTCAACAGATAAGCACAAATCTAGGTGCATAAACCACAATGAAAAGAATAAAAAAGCTTGACTTTTTATTTATTTATTATTTACTTATAATAAATAAATAGACAGGCCCCTTCACTCCTGGATTTCAGGAAAAAATTAAAAACTTGGCTCTGTGGTCTCGCCTGGGGCAAAAAGGAAAGTGGTCAAGCCTGGGGTTGGCTGATTCCCTAGAGCCACCTCAAATATCTCAAATATTTTAAATATGTTCAACGTCACTGTAAGAACCACCTACCACTTGGATTTTATTGTATTTATATTTTTATTATTGTTTTTATTGTATTTTATTGATATGTTGTGAACCGCCCAGAGTCCCTCCTTGAGGGGGAGATGGGCAGTTATAGAAATTTGATAAATAAATAAACTTACCAAAGTTATTTCACAACATGGGTTTTCCACCCAATGTTTGCTCTCAGCTGCCTCCCAGGCAAGGGAAATTTTTAAACAGTCCTAGATATCAATGCCCAAACAGACATGGAGTTATTGGCAAAAAATAGATCTTTAAATTGGCTGGCTAAGAACAAAACCATTTTCCAATCCGAAAAATACCTGTCAATGAGCTTAACACAAATCTTAAGAAAGGCCTATTCTAGAGCAAGATTTGAGTTGTTGGATTCCATGGCCAAATATGGGAGCTTCCATCACCTGCCATATCTCAAGAGGACGTGTATATGCGGTGCCCCAGCCATCAAAGATATTGTTCATGTTTTGTTTGACTGTCAACTCTACGCCCCTTTTAGGCTTAGATATTTAACTTCCCTACTTGAAAGAACAGCCCACTGGGACCTGAATCACAGATTGTCCTATTTCCTCTTGGGCTCTAACATATACATTGTGAGCAAAACTGCAAAGTTTATAGACAAGGCAGTTCAGCTAAGAACCCATTATATTGAATAGATTGGGGTTTCATGCAACAGTGATGTATTTATCTGAATGCTGATTCTTCGTATTTATTTATTTATTTATTTATTTAATAAATAACTAAATTTATTTATTTATTATTTTTATAAATAACTCAAGGTGGCGAACATACCTAATACTCCTTCCTCCTATTTTTCCCACAACAACAACCCTGTGAGGTGAGTTGGGCTGAGAGAGAGTGACTGGCCCAAGGTCACCCAGCCGGCTTTCATGCCTAAGGCGGGACTAGAACTCACAGTCTCCTGGTTTCTAGCCCTGTTGCCTTAACCACTAGACCAAACTGGCTCTCTAATAAATTCTGTTTACCACATATGTATTTTATTATTGTATTTTCTTTTATCTATTTTACCCTGGAATTAGATCTGTATTTTACATTTTCTTTGATATGGCTGTAAGACTAATCAATTAATAAACTACTACTACTATCCTAATAGGATTTATTTATTTATTTATTTGATTTCTATAGCTGCCCATCTCAACAAGTGACTTTGGGCAGATTACAACAATAAAAAACCATAAAACAGTTAAAGCAATTACAATTAAAACAATTAAAATACAAAACAAAAATACATGACTGCCCAGTAAGCAATGTATGGATGTTAATATAGCCAAGAATTGGGACCATTCCCTCATTCGGGGCCCCATAACCAGGTCTTCACGGCCTTGCAAAAGGCCAACAGTTTCAGGGACATCCTGATCTCTGAAGGGTCCATGAAGCCAACAGGAGCTGAGCCTGGCTTGAAGAGACCATGTATTTCCCTTTCTATGTAAGAGCCAACCTTATTAAGGAGGACAAGGACGAGGTGGCCAGGTCAGGCAATAAGCTACTAAGGACAGGGCAGTCTGTGGCCTGACCACAGGCCCAGTGGAAGATGATGTCCTATTGCTGGGGTTGAAATAACACTCTGTTGGCAGTCCAACTGACTTAGCAAATGGGCTGGGAGGGAAAACTTCACTCCAAGCAGCAAAATGTCTTGGGCAGCTGTGCACCTTTGGGGCTGAACCTTTTAAAAAATCAGTTAAAATAGTGAAATACAAAAGAAAAGGGTCTACGTATGCAACCACATTTTAGCTTCATTTCCCCAGAACCACCAGTTGCCCTTTCATTGATTGCACTTGTCTTCCCTATTGCCCATTTTGAATGTAATCTCCTTGGGAGGGGAAATAGGTCTATTTTTCCTAGATTGATAAATGCTGCAGAAATATTAATTCCTTGACATTTGATTCTTCAAAATGCTCTTTTAAAGAAATATTAAACATCACAGGTCATAGCAAGTAACTGATCTTGGAGAAAAAGCTAGTCAGGATCAGATATGGCTAGTCCCTGGATGGCAAGCCACCAGGAAATTCTCATACTATAAACTAGACTGGGAAGTTGAAAAAATATCCCAAAAGAAGGTAACTGCAAACTGTTTCCATGTTATTGCCAAGAAAACTATGTGTGGATACTAGGAACTGAGTTCAACTCAAGGAAGTTTTAACCTTAAATATTGCAAGCGAACATGAAGTACTTTGGCACATGGGTTATATTGATTGGCACAAGTATTCATATCATTCTTCTCTCACACTACTTCAGTAATTCAACAGATATTAGTAAAGCTTCTAAAAGAGACTGAGAGGCAAAGACTAGTTTTCCAGGATACAATAGTCAAAGAACAAAATATTATCCTGTACTAGCTCCTAGGGCTAAGGGCGTGGTGGCTCAGCGGGTAAGACGCCAGGCTTGTTGATCGGAAGATTGCAAGTTCGGAGGTTCGAATCCCTAGCCCTGCGTGCAGAGTGAGCTCCTGCACTAGCTCCAGCTCTTGCCAACCTAGCAATTCGAAAGCATGCAAATGCAAGTAGATTAATAGGTACCACTTCGGTGGGTAGGTAACAGCGTTTCGCGCATGTCATGCGGCCACATGACCGTGGAAGCGTCTTCGGACAACGCTGGCTCTTTGGCTAACAAACGGAGATGAGCACCGGCCCCTAGAGTCGGACACGACTGCACAAATGTGTGGGGGGTACCTTTAAAAAAAAAAAAAACTAGCTCCTAATTCCAACATCAGCTGTTTCCATATTGTCTTTGAAAGATTCAGCTGGACATTGCATGCTGACACTAAGTGTATTAGTCCCACTGAAAACTTTTTCTTCTAAATAACAATAACAACAACAATAATAATTTATTAAACATCTATGCCGCCCATGTAAACAAAATGGAACTATCTCTGAACAAGAAATTTGGAGCTCAGAATAATACAATTAGTCATAAGATTTCTACGCTCTCAATATATCCTCAGCACAAAGATGACATGATAACCAAGGCATGTGCCTTCTTGAGGTTTTGGCTGAAATGTGTTATTATACAGATGACACCCAATTTTAATCACATTCAAATAAATCTGGGAAGATACAAGGCTGATCTCTGGAGGCAGAGAGGATTGTATGAAGTCTATAAACTGAAGATTGGTATAGAAGAGATGGAGGTGTTATTAATGGATGCTTCTTCTGGCCTGGAAAAATATATTCAGCCTCTGCACACCTTGTAAAATACCAGGTTATCTGGAAGCTTACACTGAATACAAAATACTGTAACAAGATTACGAGTTGGGACTTATGCACAGTTACATGATGGGGAACACCTGGCTTCATAACAGTACATATGAAAAGGATTTTGAAATTCAAGCACAATTCAACTGCTGGTTTTAACCAAAAAAGCCTTCAAAGTTATAGGTCCAGCATATTTATAGGCCATATCCTCCAAGTTACTTTGGCCAAACTTTGTTGTGCGTGAGAGGTTGTTCTGGATACCCTCAGCCTGAAAGATGAAGGGACCAGGACCACAGAAGCAATTTTCTCCATTGTTGCCCTGTTCCACTGGAATAAGATGCCCACACCCCCTCCCCAAGATATCCAGTTGGCCTCAGTCTCTATTTGGGTCATCTTTTGGAAAGCTGTCAAAACCTGGCTGTTCTGACAAGTCTTTGGAGATCAATATCTGCTCTTTGCCTGCTATCTGTTTGGCAATATGCTATCTTAAATTTACATTGTTTTTAATGAGTATTACATTGTGGCTTTCAGATTTACTACTTAAGACAGGTTTGCGGCAGTATACAAGTAAAGGAAGATGAGAAGAGAGAGGGAGAGGGAGAGGGAGAGGGAGAGGGAGAGGGAGAGGGAGAGGGAGAGGGAGAGGGAGAGGGAGAGAGAGTTGGATGATAGAATCAGTGACAAGGGTTCTCAATATATCTAGGAAATCTTAAATGGTGGTGGAGACTACTAGGACAACTGTCTGGTTTATGTTAACTGTCTCTGGTCCAGGTCACATTATTAGATACTAGGTTATACAAATATACTGCTGCCTCTAAGCTAGCTAAAGATTTATACCTATCAAAGGGTGCATATATTTCAATTTGACATCAAATTATACCACCACATTGGGGAGAGAAGGTATGATAGCCCTCTTCAACTACCTGAAGAAGTGAAACACAGAAGGGCATGACCTGTGCTCTACTGACTCAGAGTACAAAGTGGAGGACATGCAATGCTGGTCTTAAATTACAAGAAAGAGATCCAATTGAATGTTAGGAAAAGTTCTAATGCAGAGCTTTCCAAACTGTGTGTCGCGACACAAAAGTGTGTCGCCACACACAGTCTGGTGTGTCGCCACACAACCCGGAAGCGCTGATCATCATCAGCGCTTCCGGGTTTTCCCGCAGCGACACACCAACGGCGGCACGCAAAAACCCGAAACCGGCAGCAGCGCTTCCGGGTTTTTGCACGCTGCCGCAATGGCGGCACTTTCGGGTTTTCCCACGGCGACACACCAACGGCGGTTGGTGTGTCGCCGCGGGAAAACTTTGGAAAGCCCTGTTCTAATGTAAGAGGAGTTCAGTGGTTGAATCAGTTACCTAGGGCAGTGGTGGCCTCCTCATAATTGGATGTATTGAAGCAGAGGTGAATGGATTGGGAATACTTTAATGGATCTCTACACTTAGCAGGGGTGGATTCAATAACCTAAATCATTTTTGCCAATTCTAATTTTAAGGACTGTTCACTTTAAAACAGCTGCATTAATTGTGCTTGGAAATTAATAATTAAATGTGATGATTCTTTCAATTTAGCTCAGGTCACATAAACTTGTCCAAATATTAAGGTATTCTATAAATGCCATTTCATGAGTTCCAGTCTTTGAGAACAAGGCAGGAAGGGCTCAGAAACAGGATTTTCTACTGTGGCACTTGGTTATGGTTATAAAATATTGCCTAGGGAAAGCCTGACATACTGTAGATTCTGGCTTTTTCTTTTTTTTTTAGCATCATGTCAAGATTTACTGAAAGCAAGAATCCAGTCCAAATTTCTACACTTTAGTAAATCCCAGGCAAATGAAAAGCTAAGTTCCAAACCCTAAATACGTGTGTACAACCTCATTCACTCAATCATCAGTTTCTCAGAGTTCTCCCTCACTTTTCATGTCACAGCATAAATCTTTTCTTTCCCTTTGTATCCATCTATTGTTCTTCTCTTATTCCCTCCTGCTTCAATCTCAGATTTCTGATTTCCCCTCCCTTCAGATTTCTGTCACCCCCAATTTTCTCTCATCTCCCTCAGCTTTCCAGACTTTCACTTCTCTTTTTACTTTGCCATTCCCCATCTCTTCTCTTCCATACTGAATTTTGTGATATCACAACACGGTTGATTTCAGTATGCAAGCAATTCACACACACAGGCAGTTTGCAAGAGAAAATGGGCTGCTTGGTATAAAGGGTAATTGCAGCAGGTTGATATAAAATAGAACAACACTTCCACGTGGTGTCCCTTGAATCCAGGAAAAAGATAAGCAATGTTCTCCCATCCCTATGATCTGAAGAGTTGAAGAGATTCCCACATAAAAATATTAGGAATTCATCCAAGAGATCTCAAATAATCAAGGATGGCTTATAATAAGCACATGAGCCTTGTGTGATGCAGACTTTCCCAAAGCAAACTAAAAGAAAGAGGTAATCTCACTGACTGTAAGAAACAAGTAGGAACCTGCTAAATATGGTAGTTCATGAAACTGTAACAATAATAACAGCAAAATGAAAATGAAAATATTTCATAAAACTTGCCCAAAAGTCAATTAATGAAATTGACAATCTTAGGGAGCAAGACTTTTGTGGATATTTTCCTCTAGGCAATTTATCTATGCATCAAGCATTCTCTGAAGTTAAACCAGAACAGTTAAATGTATGTCAAATATAGAAATATTCTGTACAGCAGAGGTTTAACCATTCCCATAGATGCTACACATGCAATGTTAGCTTGATTTCTAGCATGCCCATAAAAGTGGCTCAGTTATTAGATGCTGAGAGATTACCACTTTAGAGAGTTGCCTGGCTTTGGTGTGAAAATATATTTGAATGGAACAGCCAAGTACCCAAAACATCATAGCTGTAACGTTCAGTAAAGATGAAAGCTATTTCTTTATGTGATTGGGTGACCACCCTTAAAGAGTATTGCCATGGCATCATAATCTGAAAATGTAGCTTCAGAATAGCCCAAATCAGTGTTTCTCAACCTTGGCAACTTGAAGATGTGTGGACTTCAACTCCCAGAATTTCCCAGCCAGCCACACATCTTCAGGTTGCCAAGGTTGAGAAACACTGGCCTAATTAAATAAACCTGAATCCTTAGAGATCTCACCATTTTCCTAATCACTGATCTCTTAGGATAAATTTCTTCAGGTTTATTTTACCAGAGAACAAATACGTGGCTTCATGTAATAGAGTCAGAACAGAGTCTGCAAGGAAAAAACCAGACTAATTGGTAATAAAAAATCAGTGCCAAGGAAACAATAGAAACATAACTATTGCCCATTGCTTCTGTTTTCATCATGGCATAACATATGCATTTAGCATTATTAGGTTCAGATTGAGAAAAAGGTGGGGGGAATGAGCAATCTCATTCAATCAGATGTTTCATGGTTATACAGTATTCTTATTCAAATTCAGTACCTTAAAATTACCACCAGATTGTGTGAAAGAGCACATCTAAGATATATACATACAACGTGGGATTTAGACAAGTATTCAGACAAGTATTAGCCCAGTATTCAGGAATGCAGGAGGTGAGCAAAATTGTACCATCAGAAAAGGAGAACCTCAATAAATGAATGTATCAAAAATCCTGACTCTAGAGCCAACCTTTCATCAGAAGTCCATTTTTATAACACTTTTAAATAACTGTTCTCTGGAAAAGAGAGAATAGAGTCGAATTGCTTTCAAAGTGCATAACAGGTCTGAGAATCAATCGAAGAGGTCTGAGAATATAAATCGGTCAGCAGCCCACATCCTGTACTTCATAGTCTCTTTCCCTTTCCTACATTTTCTTCTGCCCCCGATCCCACCCCACAGGCCCGTAGATTTTATTGCTGTTAAACTGCCTGTTACGTTTCACGGTACCTGCCATTTTCCTGATCGTGGGAATTTCACGAGTGTCAGACGCTCAAGCTACGATACAGAAATCGAGATGAAGTTCACCCCTTCCTTCCTACAGCCTCGGAAACCGTTAGGCGTATGGTGGAGGTGATTTGTCCTACCTTTCAGAGTGCCCGTCCAGGGTAAATGGTACTCCAGAAGCGATTTCAGGACTTCAGGAAAGTCCACAGGACCGGCCCCGCTATTGTGGTAGCTAGTCATGGCCAATCGCGGGGCGGGGCGGTGGGTGAGAATTCTCTCTCTTTCCAAGGAAAGGGCTCCCTGGGCTGGTAACTGAGCGTCTGAATGCAAAGAACTTTTTTATAACAAGAGTAACTTGAAGGCTTAGGGTATCTCCAACTATATTGCTAAACAACTGTAATCTGAAAATGAGGGAGGAGGCTGAGGGGGGAAGCCAATCAGAGGTGAACCAGCACTCTTTCACCGCATCCCCGTTTTTTCAATCGGCCAGTGATAAAAGGGGATTGGCTGAGCTGCCTGAGCTGGTTTATAAGGCCCGCCTCAGCCAATCAGAATACGGAGAATTGGGACAGTTATCCAACTTGCGAGAGGAAACCGTTTGATAGTAAGAAAGGCATTATCCCAAGTATGAGCGAACAAGCAGCGTTAGCAAATGATGGTCTGATAGGGTAATAAGCTTACTGCAATAGATCGATGGATCAAATTTTTCTTAAAGCCGATTGAGGTCCAACTGTGTTGCTCTGTTACACTCATCAGTGCTGGCCAACAAAGAATATTAATCTATGCTAATGTAATATTAATGTAGAAGGAATGCATTACTATGGAGGCCCAATTTCTTTGTGGCTCTGAAACGATTTTAGAAATTACTGATCAACCAGTTAGTATTTTTAATTTATCTCACAACATGAAAAATTAGCTACTTTGTTGGAAAATCATAACCTGGAAGATCAATGTTTGTAGCCTTAAATTGGACAGTTCTGAATACTATCAATAACATTTTGATATAATGTGTTGACTGGATAAAGCTTCACAGTAGAAATTCCCACTACCTATTACAGCCTGATGCTACAGAAGACACAGGCAGACACAGGCATTCAGGAAGATGCTGAAGATGCTGAAGTTGTTCCAGGGAGCATTCGAACCAGATTGAGCTCTCTGCTGTTTAATTTTTTGAGTTATTATTATAATAATTATTTATGTCTTTTCTGTGCTTATTGTGGATGTATTGCTCTTCTTCCTCATAAAACCTCTTCAAGTACTCAGAGTTTTATCACAACCTCCTTAATAATAGTTCTCCCAATCATTCCTTGTGGGGCTTAGTTTACAGTCCCATTATCATCATTATTTTCCTCTGAACCTGTTGCAGTTTCTCTGAATCTTCCTGGAAATGCAGTGTCTCAGACTGGACGCATTACTTGATATCGGCTATGACCAAAGGAACAATGATACAACTATTACTTTCAATTATTTGGATTCTGTCCTTCTATTAATACACCTGACATTGTGTTTACCATTTTAGCGGATTCATATTCAGCTAGCAATCAATTAACAGTTATATGTTTCGTGTTTATAAATGTTTGTAAATTTTAATTAACGTGGTATAGTTCTAGTAGTAGTTATCAAGGGGAGTTGCTTATGTATGATTATTTTATGGCGTGGCATGGTTTTAACTGGTTTGTTTTATGGATATGTTGTAAACCACCAGAAGTCCATTTGGAATTAGTGGTATCTAAACATCACAAATGAATAAATACTAATACCAAATCAGGTATACATACCTCATATCTATGTATTTACATTTTTTTCCTAAGCAACTTTGTATTTGATTCTATAAAATTTCATTATACTATTTTCAAGTCACTTCTCTAACCTTCAGGCTCATTTAGAACTCTGATTCTATTTTCTAAAGTATTAATTATCCTATTGAGTTGTGTGTTATCTGAAATTTAAAAAGAATTAAAGCTTTTATTGTAAGGGTAAAAAAGAAAGAAGGAAAGAGAAAGAAACAAGAATTCATGGAGGATTTACAAAATAAATTATATAAGAATTTACAAAATGTTAACAGAAAAAGGAAAAGCATTTCACCTTTATTCTTACAAGTAACATTAAATTGGAATAGTTATAATCATTTATCAGCTTGGCACTTTAAGAACTACGAATCAAATCAAAACTAACAAAAACAGCCATTTTTTATTTTATAATCATATTAACAAGGAATTCTAATTAATCTGAAGTAACCCACATGGTCAGTCAGACAACATCTAATTTTGTTACAAGAAACCTGAAATTTGAATATGGCAGAAATTTATGTGCAGAATTATATTCCATAAATAATTTTGAATTAAGTTAAAGTCAGTATCAGATTTATTTTTTAGATATGAAATTATTTTTTACATTAGTACATACTCCCAAAGCTTAATCTGCCAGTCCTCTAATGAAGAAATTGAATGTAATTTCCACTGGGAGGCAGAAAGTATGTTAGTATAAAGTGAACTCAGTATTCTTAATAGGAATCCAAAGCTTGGTGATACTTAACAGAAAAGCAACTGGCATGAAGAGAAAGTAATTGTTTAAAATTTGTTTCATCCTGTGATGAATCATCTTCCAGAATTGCTGAGCTTTGTGACACTGCCACCAGATTTGAAATAATTATCCACATTATTCTTGATTATTATATTTCTAGCAGGTTTTTGAATATGTATTATCCATTTTAGCAATCAACACTGGAGTAATGTACTAATGAAAAAATATACAGTTTTCTCTGAGTGGATTTGATATTTATCTTCCATTGATATTCCCATTGTTTTACATCAATTGTCCTGTTAAATTGCACATCAATTTAATTATGCAATCTGACTTGCTGAACTTCTGAATCACATTTCAGTAGTACCTTATTTTCACTCGCTGGATCGTCACCTTGTTGTGGTGAGTGGGCTTGTGTGTTCCCAATGAACCCTGTGAGCGAAGCCGTCGGGAGTCATGTACCTGGTAGGGTCACCCATGGCAGTAAGGTCCAGGGGGAGGAACCAGACAAAGACAAAGAACGATCCAAGAAAGTCCTCAACGGCAGAACAGGCGGAAGATAACAAGGTGTATTGTTACAACGGCTGCAAAGGCACCGATCTCCACACATAAAACAAATTCACGCACAGGCGTCTTCCAACCACACCAAACCCAAAACAACCAAAAGTCCCATGGCGATTGACGAATGGCAACGAGGGCAGGACTGTGAAATCCGGAAGCTCCTAGTCATGGACCAGTACATGGGCGGTGGATACGGATTCAGTCGCCCTGACTCAAGGATTGAGGCAGTTGAGTAGTTCGGCAGCTGTATCCACGACTGAGCAGCCCTATTTAGGATCCACTCTGCTCACCCCATATGGGGAGGGGGCTAGAAAAGGTGCCCTAAACATAGTCTGCCTCATTTTCTCCCTGACTGGATTACCGTGACCAGTGGGGTCACCATTTAGCGGTCGTAAAAAACACATGAATTTTGGAACATGGAATATACGGACACTGCAAGACAATATGGATAGTGAACGACCTGAACATAGGACTGCCATTATTGCAAGGGAGCTGAGACATTTTAATATTGATATAGCAGCACTCCAAGAAACTCGAAGAGCAGGAGAAGGACAGTTGAAGGAAGAAAAAGGAGGTTATACCTTCTTTTGGAAAGGACTGCCTGAACAAGAACGACGAATACATGGGGTAGGCTTTGCTATCAAAAACTACCTTGTGAAGCTCTTGTCAGAAGTTCCCACTGGGATTAACGAACGACTCTCAACTCTCCGAATAAAACTCGCCAAAAACCAACAGGCAACTATCCTAAGTGCTTACGCACCAACACTAGATGCAGATGAGGATATCAAGGAAAATTTTTATACCCAGCTGGACACCATCTTATCAGAGATACAGTACCAAAGGAGGATAAAATTATCCTCCTGGGCGATTTCAATGCAAGAGTTGGGCGTGACTTTGATTTGTGGCCAGGGATCATTGGGAAAGAAGGAGTTGACAATAGCAACACGAATGGAATCTTACTTCTGACTAAATGTGCAGAGCATAACCTTGTCATTACTAACACACTCTTTCGCCAGAAAAATAAATTTAAAACATCGTGGAAGCACCCACGGTCGAAGCACTGGCATCTTTTAGATTATGTAATTGCCCGTGCTAGAGATCGCTGTGATGTACTTCTCACCAGAGCCATGATGAGCGCTGATAACTGCTGGACAGACCATCGATTAATTCGATCCACGATGGCCATAAAGATTGTTCCTCATCGTAGGCTCCAAGGAAGAAAACCAAGGCATAAAATGAATACACTGGCCCTTCAAGATTCTATTAAACAAGCTTGCTCTCAATCAACTCTCAAGGAACATCTGCCTATGGAACTTCCTGAAAATGTTGAGGAACACTGGATTAAATTGAAGACTTCTATTATTTCAGCATGTGAACAAACTATCGGATACCAGACTAAGAGACATCAGGACTGGTTTGATGAGAACGATAGTGAGATTGAACATATTATTGACAAGAAAAGGAAAGCCTTCCAGATATGGCAAAAAGATATTAACTGTGCCATTAAGAAAAAAATCTACGCCAGTGCAAAGGCAGAAGTCCAAAGAAGAACTAGAGAACTTAAGAACATATTGTGGATAAAAAAAGCCCAAGAAACCCAACATTTTGCAGATGCTCATGATGCACGGGGCTTTTTTAATGCCATAAAGGCCATCTATGGACCAACAAACCATGGTACAAATCCCTTACGCTCAGTAGATGGTGCTAAACTTCTAAAGGACAAAGAGTCTATTGCACTGCGCTGGAAAGAGCATTACTACAATCTCCTTAATCGTCACTCTACTGTGGCTGATGAAGTCTTCTTGCAAATCCCGCAAAAACAAATAAGAGATGAGCTTGCAGTACCCCCTAGTTTGGAGGAAGTCAGTAAAGCCACTAAACAAATGAAAAATAACAAAGCTAGTGGACCTGATGGGATTCCTGCTGAAGTCTTTAAAGAAGGCGGGCCTGAACTTACACAACAACTTCATAAGCTCATCGAAAAAATCTGGATGAGGGAGGAGATTCCAGCAGACTTTAGGGATGCCATAATTATCACTCTCTTTAAAAAGGGTGATAGAACAGACTGTGGAAACTATTGAGGCATCTCCCTTCTAGCCACAGCAGGCAAAATCCTGGCAAAGATCATCGCAAACCGTCTCCTATCTGTATCAGAAGACATCCTCCCTGAAACGCAAAATGGCTTCCGCCCTTCCAGGGGAACAGTGGATATGATCTTCACTGCACGACAGCTTCAAGAAAAATGCAAGGAGCAAAACCGCCCTCTGTACATGGCATTTATTGATCTGGCTAAAGCTTTTGATACTGTAAATTGTACTGCTCTCTGGACCATCCTTCTGAAAATCGGATGCCCTGATAAATTTGTGAACATCTTGCAGTTACTCCATGACGACATGATGGCAACAATCCTGAATAACAATGGCTCTCAAAGCGATCCATTTAAAGTGGAATCCGGCGTTAAACAGGGATGTGTTATTGCTCCAACCTTATTCGCTATCTTCATCGCTATGATTATACACCTTGTTGAAGAGAAACTTTCTACTGGTGTAGAAATTATATATTGAACAGATGGAAAGCTTTTTAATCTTAGTAGGCTGAAAGCAAAAAATAAGGTAATTACAACTTCTGTTATAGAACTTCAATATGCTGATGATAACGTAGTCTGTGCACACTCCGAGGAAGATCTTCAAACTATCCTAAACATCTTTGCAGAAGCATATGAAAAGCTCGGCCTCTCGATTAACATTAAAAAAACCAAAGTGCTTTACCAGCAAGTTCGAATCAATCCCTCTGCAGCGCCATCAATCCAGCTTAAAGGTGTGTCACTAGAAAATGTCGACCACTTTTCTTATCTCAGCAGCCATCTATCTACAAAAGCCGACATCGACACTGAAATTCAGCATCGCCTGAGCTCTGCGAGTGTAGCTTTCTCCTGAATGAAGCGTAGAGTGTTTGAGGATCGGGACATTCGCAGGGAGACCAAAATGCTTGTTTACAAAGCCATTGTACTACCAACCCTTCTGTACGCCTGTGAAACATGGACCCTCTACAAACGCCACCTCCAACTTCTTGAAAGATTCTATCAACGCTGCCTCCGAAAAATTCTGCAAATTACTTGGGAAGATAGGCGGACTAATGTTAGCGTATTAGAAGAAGCGAAAACCACCAGCATTGAAACAATGATCATCCAACATCAACTTCGCTGGACTGGCCATGTTGTTCGAATGTGTGACCATTGTCTTCCAAAGCAGCTACTTTACTCCCAACTTAAGAATGGAAAACGGAATATTGGTGGACAGCAAAAGAGATTCAAAGACACTCTCAAAGCTAATTTAAAAAAATGTAATATCAGCATTGAGAACTGGGAAGCCCTAACTCATGAGCGTTTCAATTGGAGGTCAGACTTTATTAATGGCGCTATGGACTTTGAAGAAGCACGAGTACAGGGCGAAAGGGAGAAAAGAGCTAAAAGGAAGGCACGTCAGGCAAACCCTCATCATGACCGTCTCCCACCCGGAAACCTATGCCCTCATTGTGGGAGGTTGTGCGGATCCAGAATTGGCCTTTATAGCCACTTACAGATCCACTGTTAAAATTTTACCTTTGGAAGACAATCTTACTCGGCTATGAGTGATCGCCAATAAGTACCTTATTTCAATATATACTGTATAAGCCTAATATTAAATATTTGGATATTGAAACCAACAAACCCAATGACTGAAACCAGTCTATACAAATTATTATCTCTCTACTGATCACATTTTTGCATGTTTATCTTAATGAAAATAAGTAAGCAAGAGGTAATAAACCTGGGCTTATTCTTCTTTTTTATTTGTCCCATATTTTTAATAAGCTATTTATATCAGACCAAATACAGTATGCAGGACTTCTGAAAATCTTGCTCCTTCCAGTTAGAAAACATACATGGAATATTGTTTTAATATATGATTACTGAGGCAAGATTAATATATGCACAGAGATGGAAAGATTTGACACTACCCACTACGGAGGAATGGTTGGTGAAGCCGACAGATTTTGCTGAAATGGATAAATTGACTTATTTGATTAGAGAAAAGTCACTGATTGGTGACTGTCTCTTATGGACTTTTTGCGTAAAAATGAAAAAAATGAACTTGTGATTTATGATTTTTATGATTAGACAGGATAGATGTACTATTAGAGAGAGAGGTTAAAATATATTGTACATATAACTACTGTGAAGAATATCGTAAGCCACTTTTTATATATATTTTTTACTTTTCTGTTTTTCCTCAACTTTTTTTCTTTTTTTTCCCTTTTCCTTTTTTTCCCTTTTTCTTTCTTTAGATTAGTTTGTGTTAGTTTTTAATCTTCTTGTTTAATAGCTTTAATAAAAATTATATATGAAAATCTTGCTCCTTCCAGGGAAGTAATCCTACCATATGTTGATAAGATCCAGTCTGAAATCCAGGTCAAAAACTTAACAGTTTAGCTTAAAGTTTCATATAGCCAATCCATCTTTTCCTTTTGCATCTTGAAGAATCCTGAGTTTGATCCTCAGTAATTTATCTGACCAAATGAAGTTATTCATTTGTCTTTGTCATTCATTAAATGTGTTTTCTTCCATTCTTATTGGGATCATTTGGAATACAGAAATAATGCTTGGTAAGATAATTCATTTGTATTGCTGATATTCTTTCTAGCCAAGATAGCTTTTTCCATCTTAAATAACAGCCATTATATTTTTCCAGATTGGTGATAATAATAATAAGTCTTTATAGTTTCTAGTTAAGTAAATTCCTAAGTATTTATTCAATTAAGCACTGGTATTAAATCCTGTTGTTTGTTTCAGATGCTGTTCTACTTCTTCAGATATTCCAGGTCATAATCTGTAATCTTATTTTTATTGATCTGGTATCCTGATACCATATTGTGTATTTTCCATTGTTGATTCTAAGGAAACCTGTGGATGAGTAACTGTAAGTACATCATCATCAGTATATAATTTTAATTTATGCTCTTGATTTGACTCCCGAAGTTTTACTCTTTTGCCATTTCTTCTTTGCCAGTGGTTCTAATGCCAATAAAAACAGGTAAGAGAGGGGTCAACCTTTTCCTTCGCCTTTCATAATAATACATTTTTGTGATAGAAATCCACTTACACTTCTTGTTCATTGTAAATACTCTGTGTTAAAGACAGAAAATTCAATCCACAATTCATCTTCTTCAGGTTAATTAATATAAAAAGCCATTTCAAATCCCAACCCTCCAGGGTAAACCAGGCCAGGAAACTGACTCCATAAGTTTGACTGGAACTATATTTATTGATACAGGCTATAGCAGTTTTTTTTCAGCCTTGGCAACTTAAAGATGTGTGGACTTCAACTCCCAGAATTCCCCAGCCAGCATCTTAAAGTTGCCAAGGTTGAAAAACACTGGGCTATAGTAACAGAATATTGAAAGCCTGACTGGGTTTTCCCTTCCCTCCTTTTTATACCTTCAGGGAATCTGGGCAGAGCCCATCTAAGTTTCTTCCTAATGTTTCTTTGTTTTCCAGGCTTAAGGCATATTTTTGCACATGTTGTTGTAACCATGTCTGCAAAGTTTCTCCAAAGTCATCTCTGTGGCTGTCTACACCAAATTATCAAAAGCTTTCTCCACATCAAGAAAAATTATAGCCACTTTTTTTCTGATTTAAATGATCAATGGCATTTAAAATATATGTATCTCTTTGACACAAATCCAGTCTGATCAGAGTAAATTATATTGGCTGCAAATATGATAATCACTATTTATCTGTTTATTGAAGCCATTATTTAACAATGTTGAAAAGGACTAAACCTGATTCTTGTGGTGGTACCCCACTCAAAATCTCACCCTGGTTTGAGGAGTTACCATTGATGAGCATTCCTTGAATTATGTATCTACTTAGTTGTCATGTCATCCAGCCCACATGTACAGTGGTGCTTAAAAATTTGTGAACCCTTTTGAATTTTCAACATTTCTGCATAAATATGACCTAAAATGTGATCTGTTCTCCACACAAGCCCTAAACTACAGTTGAAGGAACTGGATGAGCTTTGATCTGTTACCAGAATCTGTCACAAGACTGAAGCCAGTCTTGAGGCTAGATGAAGCCCCTTTACCGCTGTGGACTGGGAGGGAAAGAAACCCCAGATTGTGGCTGAAGACAAAAATAATGACTAACTAACTAAGTCTTGTATTATGCTTTCAAACAGGAGAGTGACTTGTTGGGAAACATATTTTTTATTACAGAAGTATCCAGTAGCTCTTTAATTTAAATTTGGTCTTGCTGTCAGAAAGTCCCTCAATTATGGCTGTATTCCCAAGGTTGTATCTTGGTATATAATAAACAGTGATCACTTAAACCTACTAATTTAAACCATTTTTGCCTTTGAATTTTAAAATGGACAGTGTTTTGTCAATGCAAATACAATTTACAATTACAGACAAAACATCTTAAGTAGGTTGCAATCTCATCCTGCATTCGCAACCAGGTTACTCAGAATCAATGCAAACAAGCCCCAGCTTCTCCTTGGCATCTCTCCTCTCAGTCTTTTCCGTAATCTTTCTTCAGCCTGGAGGCCCTATGTGTGAGATCTCTGCCCTACCTCTTACTCCTTTCACACTTCTGGGTGCACCACTCCTAAATAGCTTCAAAAATGAAGAGAGCTATTGTCTCCAGGGAATAAACAAAAGAACTGCCCAGTTGCTCCTATAATGACTAAATACATAATTGCTTAATCAATATATAACAGAGAGAGAGGGAAAAAAACAATAAGGGTGGTGGTGGTAAGGAGAGATTCTTAATGGAAGATGTTGAAAAACTAAGGCTGTCTTTTGAAGAAGGCTAGACTTGTTTTTCTAGAGCAGAGCTCCTGTTCTGAAATATTTATCACAACCGGTTCTTAGGCTATCCCAAGTTCAAGGAACTTTAATTTTTCACAAACCCTTTTGCTAAAAAAAGGTGGCAATGTTATAATAGGTAGCTAGGGGAATAATAAAGAATAACAGAAAAAAAGAGTAGAAAGCACCAAAGTAGAAAAAGATTCTACTGCTTTTATACCAATCAAGGGTTAACCTTTGAAGTCATTTTGAAAAGAAAGCTCCATTTTAGAACATGTGAAACAATAATTTATGTGCTTCCATATGTTTAGAATGCATTTCTTTATGTAGCTCCCACCCAAATCTTATATATGGCATCAGGATTGGCAGGACAGACCTGATCTCTAGCACCTTTTGTTTAAATAAACACATTTATTTTTGTAAAGTCAACAGTGAACTAGGACTGACTCAAAAATATTGAGTTGCTGGAGGCTAGCACCAGATGTCTGTGTCCAAGTAGGGATTTAAACTTGGATCTTTACTTCTCATATGTTCAAAACCAAACTTTATCTTTGCTCTAACCAGAGTGATTACCACTTTCTTCTGAGCACATTTTGCATGATATATAAATAGCTATCTTTGGGCAGATAGAAGATAAGGTTAAGTAAAAAGCAAGTGGTACTTCTTACGTTTCACAAAATTCATACCAAAGTCACATAACAAAGGGAAGCTAATGGTAACTTTTTGTAGTAGAAAACCAGAAAACATACAGCAAGAGAACTCTGAGAGTATTACCAGCTGGAAAACTATTATTTGAAGAATCTAAAAACCCAATGAAAGTAAAAAGAACGCAGAGTTGCTAGAGACTTGGACACATTTATATCAGCACTTTGCCAAATATGACTAATTCATTACTATCTTAAGCATTTGAATGAGGTTAAGAACACATAGTCTAAAGTAGCATGCCAGTTAATTGAGAGATTGAAAAGCACAAAAATAAACATTTTTCTCATGGAGCTGTGAGGGATGCACAAATCAGTTAATTTTTAACAAAATAATTTATACTGGTAATAGCCATTGCAATTTTTTATATATATTACATCTAAACCAACTCTTGGTGATTGAGTGGCTGGAAACTGAGATGACAGCTTAAGTTCAAGCAAGATGATCAGAATCCAATGTTTTAGGATAACAGTGACTAAGATAATAAATTACACAAGAGACAAGGGGAGACGGGGGACAGAGATAGGTCTTATCATCCCAAGGAAATAAGGAAATGTGTACACAAATACGTATCAGAGTCAGAACAAACTGCGAGGTCAAACCATGACTTATGAGGAAATCCCATTGTTTAACACACAACCTGATAAGGCTTCCGCAAAGCCCCCCATAGATTGAAAAATGCATAGGATGTTTTAATGTAATCAATAGCTAAAATGTGTTAATTATAGGCAAATTGGAAACAAGAGTGTAACATCCTGGTACCTCAGCCAATGGGGACAGATGAGGGTCACCTTCGGCCGCGAAATTAGGGTATATAAGATGCTGAGATCTGTAATGAAGTGTGGTCCTTTTTGCCTGCAGCAATTGGATCCACCCGCCTTTGCAAACGCGAAATAAATCTTTGCTTTTATACTTTGACTCAGAGAGATCGTGAGTGGTCATTTCTCTGATCCATTTCTCACAGAGCCTTTACACAGCTCCATCTAGTATGCCAGTTGTGACCTCTTCTGGAATCATAGCCACACATGCTTTAGTCACCTCTCAGTTGACTTCAGTCACACTGACTACTGCAGTGTGCTCTACACATGGCTGCCCTCGAAAAGCATTTGGAAGCTACGTCTAGTCTAAAATGCCTTCTCATTGTACCCTTGTAACACTACTATTTTAGGAGCTGAATTGGTTACTGCTTTGCTTCAAAGTGCAATTTAATGTGCTGATTATCACCTTTAAAGCCATGCGTGGATCAAGGTTTGAATATACAGTGGGGCAAAAAAGTATTTAGTCAGCCACCAATTGTGCAAGTTCTCCCACTTAAAAAGATGAGAGAGGCCTGTAATTGACATCATAGGTAGACCTCAACTATGAGAGACAAAATGAGAAAACAAATCCAGACAATCACATTGTCTGATTCGGAAAGAATTTATTTGCAAATTATGGTGGAAAATAAGTATTTGGTCACCTACAAACAAGCAAGATTTCTGGCTCTCACAGACCTGTAACTTCTTCTTTAAGAGGCTCCTCTGTCCTCCACTCATTACCTGTAGTAATGGCACCTGTTTGAACTTGTTATCAGTATAAAAGACACCTGTCCACAACCTCAAACAGTCACACTCCAAACTCCACTATGGTGAAGACCAAAGAGCTGTCGAAGGACACCAGAAACAAAATTGTAGACCTGCACCAGGCTGGGAAGACTGAATCTGCAATAGGCAAGCAGCTTGGTGTGAAGAAATCAACTGTGGGAGCAATAATTAGAAAATGGAAGACATACAAGACCACTGACAATCTCCCTCGATCTGGGGCTCCACGCAAGATCTCACCCCGTGGGGTCAAAATGATCACAAGAACGGTGCGCAAAAATCCCAGAACCACACGGGGGGACCTAGTAAATGACCTGCAGAGAGCTGGGACCAACGTAACAAAGGCTACCATCAGTAACACACTACGCCGCCAGGGACTCAGATCCTGCAGTGCCAGACGTGTCCCCCTGCTTAAGCCAGTACATGTCCGGGCCCGTCTGAAGTTTGCTAGAGAGCATTTGGATGATCCAGAAGAGGATTGGGAGAATGTCATATGGTCAGATGAAACCAAAGTAGAACTGTTTGGTAGAAACACAACTTGTCGTGTTTGGAGGAGAGAGAATGCTGAGTTGCATCCAAAGAACACCATACCTACTGTGAAGCATGGGGGTGGCAACATCATGCTTTGGGCCTGTTTCTCTGCAAAGGGACCAGGACGACCGTTCCGTGTTCAGGAAAGAATGAATGGGGCCATGTATCGTGAGATTTTGAGTGCAAACCTCCTTCCATCAGCAAGGGCATTGAAGATGAAACGTGGCTGGGTCTTTCAGCATGACAGTGATCCCAAACACACCGCCCGGGCAACGAAGGAGTGGCTTCGTAAGAAGCATTTCAAGGTCCTGGAGTGGCCTAGCCAGTCTCCAGATCTCAACCCCATAGAAAACCTTTGGAGGGAGTTGAAAGTCCGTGTTGCCCAGCGACAGCCCCAAAACATCACTGCTCTAGAGGAGATCCGCATGGAGGAATGGGCCAACATACCAGCAACAGTGTGTGCCAACCTTGTGAAGACTTACAGAAAACGTTTGACCTCTGTCATTGCCAACAAAGGATATATAACAAAGTATTGAGATGAACTTTTGATATTGACCAAATACTTATTTTCCACCATAATTTGCAAATAAATTCTTTCCGAATCAGACAATGTGATTGTCTGGATTTGTTTTCTCATTTTGTCTCTCATAGTTGAGGTCTACCTATGATGTCAATTACAGACCTCTCTTATCTTTTTAAGTGGGAGAACTTGCACAATTGGTGGCTGACTAAATACTTTTTTGCCCCACTGTATGCAGGACCACCTTCTCCCAATAACATCTGCTGGCCTGATAAGGTTAAATAGGGCAGGTTCTCTCCACATTCCCACATTCAGGGTATGACATCTACAGGGGCCATGGAAGCATGTCTTCTTTATTCCAGCCCTCCTCCTTTGGAACAGTGTCCCCCCAAACACATTTGAATGGCCCTTCCCTGGTGGCATTTAGAAAACCTATAAAAATGTGGCTGTTCATACAAGTCCTAGGAGATTAAGTAAGATGCTTGTCCCTCTACTAACAGAAATATTGGGGTGGGGTGGAGGGATTGCAACTACTCCTGGGGTCTTATACTATGATTTTATGGTTTTGACTTTTCAATTGTATTTTGTTTTGATCTGAATTAGAGGGAGAATTTTATGTTGCTCAGAATCAATTGTGATTGGAGCAACCTATAAACCCTGTAAACAAACAAATGCTCTTGTATGGATAAAACTTCCCTTGGATCTCTGACCAATGACAGTTCATCTTCATGATCACTTTTTGCAGCCATAGGGCAATTTTAAGGTGCTGGGCTCGAAACCAGGAGACTTAGAGTTCTAGTCCCGCCTTAGGCATGAAAGCCGGCTGGGTGACCTTGGGCCAATCATTCTCTCTCAGGCCTAGGAATGAGCCAATGGCAAACCAGGAGACTGAGAGTTTTAGTCCCGCCTTAGGCATGAAAGCCAGCTGGGTGACCTTGGGCCAGTCACTCTCTCTCAGTCCAACTCACCTCACAGGGCTGTTGTTGTGGGGAAAATAGGAGGAAGGAGTATTAGGTATGTTCGCCACCTTGAGTTATTTATAAAAATAATAAAGGTGGGATAAAAATTAAAATAATAATAATAAAATAATAATAATAATAATAATAATAATAATAATAATAATAATAATTAATAATAACTAAGAGCTAAGGAGCCTTGGGGCGTGGTGGCTCAGTGGGTAAGAGGCCAGGCTTGTCGATCGGAAGATCACAAGTTCAGAGGTTCGAATCCCTAGCCCTGCGTGCGGAGTGAGCTCCTGCACTCGCCCCAGCTCTTGCCAACCTAGCAATTCGAAAGCATGCAAATGCAAGTAGATGAATAGGTACCACTTCGGTGGGAAGGTAACAGCGTTCCGCGTGCGTCATGCTGGCCACATGACTGCGGAAGCATCTTCGGACAACGCTGGCTCTTCGGCTAACAAA
The DNA here is from genome assembly GCA_023362775.1 of Charina bottae. Taxonomy (NCBI): domain Eukaryota; kingdom Metazoa; phylum Chordata; class Lepidosauria; order Squamata; family Charinaidae; genus Charina; species Charina bottae. The sequence goes on along the minus strand of JALMGJ010000006.1, from coordinate 34,640,941 downwards.
CGGAGATGAGCACCGGCCCCTAGAGTCGGACACAACTGCACAACTGTGCGGGGGGAACCTTTACCTTTTAAGGAGCCTTATGTCATGAGGGAAGAACATGAGGCAGCATGAGACTTCTCAGCAAGGCTTGGCAATGTGGCTAGTGACTAAGGCTGGAATGTTTTTCCCCTCACTTCAATACCATTTTTTCTGAGTGGGATGTGAGGAATGTGGTTGCATGATTGCTGCAAGTACCCTTCAGCAGCGCATGTGACAAGTGATCAACAAGCATCACTTCCCGTATCTGTATCAGTGTAACCCTGTAATTTCCCTTCTCAAAAGAGGAAGAATTTTTGAAAGCCTTGTACATCTTCCACTTCAGCAATGGATTAAATGGGTTATATCCATATTTGACAGTCAAAAGTAAGGATCCTTCCCCCTCCACTCCATAATACCACTCAATCTTCCCACTGTTAACTGAATATTCACCACCCTTCTTTCATGTTCCTCAGCCAGAAATTTGTAGGGATGGGAATTAAGTTGATTTCAGATAAGTTCTTCAGACATACAAAATGGAAGTTGAGAGGGAGGACATTTTATGTTCTCAGGGTTGTTACTGGGAGGTGGAGGGTGGGGGTGGTTATGAAAGAAAAGTGGGGGGGGGAAGAAGTATGAAAGATGACTGTCCTCTCCATTCCCCCTGCTTACTAGCAACTATTATATAAAGAGTCCCTCTCTCTGCAACTCACTTCATTGATCTAATAAATATAATAAAATGCATTATACTTTAAAGGGCCAGAAGACTTTTGGCCTGTAAATAAGTTCTGGCTCCAACCAAAGGCCAATCTAGTTTAGCTTTCTGTTCTCGTGGACCTGAGACAAGATGTGAGTGTTCAGCACTTTTCAGCTTCTGTTTCCAGGGACTGGTACTGAGCAGCAATGGCATGATTGATTTTCAAAGCAATACCAATGTAATCAGGTTCATGGAAGGGACTAACAGTCATGTACTGTAATTAAAAGCACTGTCCAAATGCATGTCCAAGAAAGAGTAGTGACATCACAGGTGTTGCAAGGAACACCAACGGTATGCTACAAAAGGTTTCAGATAAAGAAGGCAACAGCCACCTTTGTATCATAGTCAGATTGCATCTGCTCATGTTTCCTATTATTAATATATGTAAGGTTCACGCCTTCTTTTGTGGTCCTTCAGCAGGGGACCAACCCTCCTCCTTTATCCAGACTTGGGACCAGCCGTAGTTGCCTGCAGGTGGACTTCATCTCTCTTGCTCTTCAACATTGTGATCAATGCAGTCATGTGGATAGTCTTTGCTAGTCACCATGGGTCAAATTGGGACAAGATGAATTCATCACAGATCTGACTGCAGCATGACTTTGGCAGACAGTGAAAGAGAAGACCATGACATCCTACTCAAAATAAAAAATTGTTACTTATCCAATGGCTTAACCATCAAGACCAAGGTAATCACAACTGATGGCTCTTGGGCAACCATCTACTTTGATGGAGTTCTGCTTGAACAAATTGAACTATTTAAATAACTTGGCTCAGTTGTCCAAGAACAACAATCACAATAAAAAGCTGCCTCAGCTTTCAGAACATTGACATGGTGCCTTTGGCAAAAAAGCAGCATACGTGTTGCTACCAAAACGTGCATCTATCAATAATTAATATTCCTGATGCTGCTATATGATGCAGAATCTTAGACTTTATTATTTATTTATTAAATTAATATGCTACCCAACTTTGCTTCAGCATGATTTGGAAAAAAAAATCTCAAAGTTTTCCAAATGCGCTGCCTACTCCAAATATTAAGAATTTCAATTTATGACAAAATACAAAACGTAATGATTAAAAAAAATGTTGCAACCAGTCTATGGTAGCTGATGCAATTCAGGTGTGTTGAATGTGGTACTTCAGACACATCTGCCACATGGCCCTATGCTGACTTCCTTATCAATTGTTCTGGAAATCATGCCTGGTGGTTGTGATCAGCTCCAAAGAAAACTTGGCTGGAGCATGTGGAAGAAGATCTAGCAAAACTTAGGCTGACCCCAATAGAAGTGAAATAACTGGCCCACAACAAACAAAATTGTAGCCACCTACTGCCACATACTGGTTACGTTGTTGGTCATTAGCATATATGAGTTATGTTCAATATATACTGGATAAGAGACTGAGGGCAATGTTAACATTTTTACTTCAAGGGGAACATCAATATACAAAGCACAGGGTGAAGGTTTAAAGTGCACACTTTTATTTTCTATTACAAAGGCTAAAAGAAACAAATTTGTTAAGAACAAGAATGTTATTAGAACATCTACAGTATTATTTGATTACTGGACCTTGTGAAAGGTACTATTAATTACTCTTTAATAGTAAAGCGTGGTATTCTTACAATATATTAATACAGAGATATTTTGAAGGACTCTCAAGCTTATTACAAACCCAGCTTCGAAATAGAGCATCTCCCTTCATTTGCTTTCCTCTCTGATTGCATTTCTAACAGACAGTCTGGTGGAAAGCTTGGTTAACCAGCATCCCATTCAAACGTACCCTTGCTTGATTTTCAGGGTCTGGGAAAGGAGCCAACCAGCTTTTTTCTCTTTGGCATCTCATAAGGCAATCACTCTTCTTTTATATAAAGAATAGGGCATTCCAAGATTTCCGAAGCACACTTTGTATTTATTCATAAATACAACCAATGACAAAATTTCATCACTCCCAAAATGCTTTCTGAAAATCCTTTCCTTCCCAGCCTACCTATTAAATTGTAGTCAACTATATCCTGTTGTTGTTTTAATTCAGTTGTTCAGAGCACTGGACTTAAGGGCTGCAGGATACAGCAAGATGCAATATAGCAGAAACTGATGATCCTGTAACCTCTGGGATGACAAAGGAAAAGGAAACAAAAAATCAAGAGAGTCCCCTACCCAGTATCTCCTTCCTCAAAACAATAAACAGATTTCTTTAATCATTAGCTGAACATTTATTTCTATGGATCAGACTTACAGGCTTTTACAAAATGGTAAGTTCATGACTGATTGGGATACTAATCCTTATACAATGCTTTATTTAATCCCAGAGAAATATTCCTCCCCTCCCAACATCTTCTTTCTTTCAATGAGAGATGCTATATTCCCTGGCTCGAGTCCTTTTCCTTAACTCTCAATAAAAGATTCCTTCAATACCACACACATATATAATATTATATAGAGTGATATATTTAATACCTGTGTATATATGTCTTATGAAAGGAGTACATATATACACACTAGAACAAGTCTGGTAACAAAATACTGCAACACCACATACCAGGTTATCATATCAGGAAAAAAAAATGAAAATTTCCACTGCAATGCCCAGAAATACGTGCACCCACCGTGCTCTAACATCATAATCCACAAGCCTTTTTGTCCTGCAGCACAGCCGTACTGACGAGGGTAGAAAAAGGCTGCAACTAGTTTTAATTACTTTTTTTTAAAGGAAACATTTTATTTAGCTCTGTAATCTAAATAAATGCACATATCTTGTATTGACACAGCATATTGTTATAATTATATTTCTAGATGCAGCAGAGAGTTTAGAACTTTAAGCATCCATCTCTTATTTACCTCCATTTTTCTTAGAGAAATAGGACCAATGAATTGAAAACATAATAGTGTATTGTGTAACTTACTCAACACATCTATGCATGGGAATAGGGGGTGCACCTGGCTCATTTAATTGCAACTGGGGTCCTGCGAGTTCGCTTAATCCAGAATCAATAATTAAGACTACAGTATTTAATTAGGGAGGCAGGAGACAAAGACCCACTCCTTTTATAAAAATCAGCTTCTAGGATAATGGAAAGCATATACTGTAACAGAATCTGAAAAGTCTTGTTACAAACTTCATAACAATCAAACAGGGGGGTGGGGTGTCGGGGGGGCTGGTTCAAACAATTTTCAACCCAGATATGTATGGATTCCACAAAAGGATGACAATTAGGGAACATAACTACTTCTAAAAGGTTTTGAAATACAAAGATTCTCTATCTCATAGACACATTTCCCCAACCTGGCGCCCTCTAGTTATAATAGACAATTTCCTTCATTGCAGGCCAGCCCAGTCAATTACCATGTTCAGGGTTTACAATGGGGGTAGCAATCTAACACATCTGGAGGGCACCAGGTTGAATGGTGCTAAAATATTCTTCTTCAAAACTTAGCAAAAAGCATCCACACCTGCTTCTCAGAAAACAACTGTCTTTGCACCATTAAAATAAACCAAAAATACTTGCTTTTATACAGGGAACAGATGATCTTAGGCTAATTTTTGTGATGGGCAGAAATGGGTAATTAAGTTATCAGGCAAGAGTGAGTCAATAATCCATCTACCATCAATTAATAGCAGAAAAAGATTGACATTATATTCTCCCAACTAACTGCATTTCCCTTTATAATCATTATAAACTGATAATCATTCTTTCTTCTTCATATGAGCAAGGATAGATTATCTTGACTGATATCACCAATAGGAGAAAGGTATAACATTCTACAACATCCACTCTTCATTAAGGAAGAGAGAAAAGGATTTGATACAAGCAAGCCTTCATATTCTAGATAGAGGATACCTTTACATGAAACCTTCACATTCAGATCAAACCATGCCTTCATCCACCTTGCAAAAATATAAAAGTCAATTCTGTAGCACCGTATATCCCTAAACATACTTGTACCTCCCCACCAGACCAGTAAAGATAACTGCACCACAAATGCTGAGGGTTTTTTGTTTACAGCAGCAAAATCCATACATTATGAATCATTTGTTTCCTCATATCACATCAAAAACCATAACATTTTTTTTGCAGCCTGTTACAATAATTCTGTGAAATATTACTATCATCTTACTTTTTTTTTACCACTGAGCTAGTAGGACTTAATTCCTAGCAAAGATGCTCTAGATTATAGCCTCTTGAAGTTCTTTTCAGCGGTACATTAAATATTATTGGTTTAGAGGAGATTTAAGAGAAGGGATAGAAACTTAACTTTCTAGTCTTATGTTTAAATTCTGTTAGTTTGGGATATGAAACATTTAATTGCAAGGAAACTCTAGTCTCTTTATTAGCAATTTAAATTAAACAGATTAATTTTTAAAATTTCTTTTGAAAATATTTAATTTTTTTTTGCTCCTCGAGACCAAAATTACTAAGATACTTTTGTAATTAGTGGTAAATTATTAATACCAAAGAAAGTTTACAAACCTGATTCTTTGGCATAATCAGATTTATAAAATCCACTTCTGGATAACAAACTAAATCCTTTTTTCTCATTTCCATCATTACTGTTTTTTCATAGTGACCAAAACTGTACCTACTACAGAAAATACTACAAGTACAGAGGGAATTATTCTTTTTCAGTAAACCAAGAGGTTCTCTGCAGAAACCCAAATATTAACATTTTCTTGTGCATGCGAATCTTCATATATCTTTAAAGTTCTCTGTGAAGAAGCAAAAATTGACTGTTGTGATTGCTGACACACCATCAGAAATAAAAGTTATCTTTAACTCATATACATTCATATGAGGCCTAAATCAATCATCAGTTATCTATTTGCTTTTTAGGTAATCTTTAATATGAAAAAATAATTGCTTTCAAAGACAGCTAATGGCTTTTCTAATGGCATGTGACAGGATTAAAATTCTTTGTCCTCTTTCATGGAATTCTGGGTATAAGGAGAAAAAGAGATATTCTTTACTATTATTTTTTTACTACTATTTAGTAGTATGAAACAGTAAATACTTTTGCCACTACTATTTAAAAGCAACCACCAGAATAATCTGAACATTTTAGAACCAGATTGAATTGGGGGAAGCTAGTATCTTATTCACATTTAACCCTTTGTATTGTTAATTTCAACACTGTGGTTTGTGATTGTGAAGACCCAGCACACAGCATCTACCCTGAACAAAACCCTGCATCTTTGACACTTCTCCTCTTTCTATGCTTGCTTCTGTAACACTACAATATCCCATCAAAAATTAAATGCTCAAAATAAGAATCTGGATGTTGGGAAGTTAAAAAGTAAAAAGAGAAACATCTTCTCTTTTACGAAAGAAAAAGAGAAAAAGAAGCTGGTAATAGACTGAAAAAATCTGGAAAACAAAATGATAGGAAGTATTGTGTCCACTGGCTACAGATGATTCAATCCTTAATTCCATTCAACATCAGTGAATCATTTTGATTATCTTACAATCAAAGCCACGGTATTGGAACAACTATCAGTCTCTTTGTAACTGCCCCAGCTTCATCTTACTCCAGTTCTGAAAAGTTTGCTTGTTTCCCACACCAGCCAGGAATTATATACTATCTCGTAATAGAAAGTTGTATTTGCCAAAGTCATCATCTCGAGGACACAGCAGCATATCCTTCCGGGCTTTAGCCAGTTTCTGCTTCATTACTTCCCTGCGATCAAGCCATTCTGTCAACTCATCTTGTCCATGAGCAAAGCGACATTTCTCCCCTTCAGGACAGCCTTTTGTCTTCTGGAACCTGTAGGAGGGCAGCACACAACTGTCAATTTTTTAATTGGAATGTCTCTTCTTTTAATTCTCTAGTATGTGAAGTCAGAAGGTTAATTTCAAATTACAAAAAGATCTTTTCCTAAAGCCACAGGGCCCACAGCGTGAAAGGGACAGATTTTTCAGCAAACAATCCAGATCAGTTTCTAGCACATGTGGAATCTGGATCAGTAGCAACAACTTTCTGCCAACACAATGGCCACCTTTAAATGAACAACCCGAAAATAGGTGTATCAGTTATGAGGACAAACTAAAGAGTGAATGGTAGAAGAGAGAGACTATTGAGCAAGATTTTAGAGCTTCTGAAATGATCAGCACAGGAATAAACACAATTCCTATATCAACTATAAGAATACAATGTACTAACTTGCTTAAAATACTCTATTTCTTTAGTTGGTAAACAATGACATGAGCACATTATACCTGAATGCATGTTTAAGCCCATCTTTGTACAATGTACATCCAGCAACAAAAAATCTATTTTTAAATCAGTGTTTCTCAACCTTGGCAACTTTAAGATGCATGGATTTCAGCTGTGATGGAATGTCTTCCTGAGGTGGGAGGTGGGGTGATGGAGCTCGAAGGGGGGGGGGAGAGCGCATTCCAAGCTGATAAGAGGCCCTTCGAACAGTCACTCACGCCCTGGTTATCTCCCATATAGACTACTGTAGTGCACTCTACATGGGGCTACCCTTGAAAAATATCCGGAAGCTACAGCTGATGCAGAATGCAGCCGCGCGGGCAATCTTAGGTGTCCCAAGGAGGGAACATATAACACCTTTGTTACGCAAGCTGCACTGGGTCCCAGTCTGCTTCCGGGTCCAATTCAAGCTGTTGGTGATGACCTTTAAAGCCCTACATGGCATGGGTCCAGGTTACCTGAGGGACCATCTCATCCCCATTACATCGACCCGTCCCACCCGGTCATGCAGAGAGGGCATGTTACGGACCCCATCTGTTAAAGAATTCCATCTGACGGGGTCTCGGAAGCGTGCCTTCTCTCCAGTAGCTCCTGCCCTCTGGAACATTCTTCCCCCAGAGATAAGACAGGCCCCCTCGCTCCTGGACTTCCGAAAAAAAATTAAAAACCTGGTTTTGCCAACTCACCTGGAGCAGGAAGGAAAATGGTCACTCCTGGGGATGGCTAGTCCCTTAGAACTGCCCTAAATAACTTTTATACCCACGGTAGAGAACCATCAGCCACCTGGATTTTTTTATATCTTATATTTATTGTATGTTTATATTTATATTGTTGCACCTGCAGTTATGTTGCATTTTAACGGTGCTTTATTGTAAACTGCCCAGAGTCCCTCCTTGGGGGGGAGATGGGCGGTGATAAAAATTTAATAAATAAATAAATAAGAGACATTGCAGCCTGCTTAGCGTGGAAAGTGGAGGGGTGCCGAGGAAGAGGGTTCGGCTGGCACCACCCTGGATTCCCAAGGGTACTTTTCCCTTAGGCTCAGAACAGGGACCTTTAGTTTGGCAAGATTCTGTGTATGGTAGAAACAATAAAGAAACTAGAGTTGGAACTTGGACTCAGCGTTGTTTCTTCGCCGATTGCCTTGACATCAGCTCCCAGAATTCCCTATGCTGGGGAATTCTGGGAGCTGACGTCCATATATCTTAAAGTTACCAAGGATGAGAAATCTACTGGTTTAAAGGCTAATCTGCTGCCACGCAAAGGTATCTGAATGTGAGCCACAAACGTAGCAGAGACAATTTCCTTTAAACTGTAGGTACGCAGGAATTTCACGCGCTCTCCCCACTCACCAGGAGTTCATGACCTGAAAAAAGGAAAATGTTATGTGTCGTACCTTTCACACAGCCGGAATTCTCCCATTGGGAAACGGTAATTCCAGCAGCTGGAGTCATTGTCAGAGGTGAAGACTTTCTCTTTATGCTTCTCAGACTGGATGTGCTGCTGCCACTGCTTCTTACTGTTGCTGTTCTTTCCGCAAAGCCAGCAGTGGTAACCCATCTAACCACCAGGGAACAAGAGAATACAGTCCTATACCTTCACTAGATTGCCTTGATAACAGCTCTAAGAAAGGCTGGGAAGCCCTTTATTGTCCAATAAAACCTACTCTTCCATGGCTAAGCCCATTGTTCTTTGGAGGATTCATACATATTTTGTTAAATAGCATTAACTGAGCATCAACTAAAGATTTTCTACCGCCAAAGTAGTTAAGTTTCTTAGGGATGGAAAAACACTCAGGAGCCCATTTGATCATTTAATATAAATACTTGACTGAGCAAGTCCTGCTGGACTGTATCCCCATAGGTATGAATTACTAAACATTTTCTAATTTCATGCTATAATTCATGTGTAGATTGATGGAACAGGGTAACATTTGTTTCATGTGCAGGTGTCTTCTTTAAAAAGTCCTATTAGTTCAATTTCCATCTAATATAACCAATAAATGTAGAATGACCTGACTCCGTATCTTACTGATGAAGAAAATGTATGTTACAACAATGTATATACTGACTTTGGCTTCTGAGACCTTCAGAGCTTCTTAGGAAAACTTGTGTAATTTATTAAATGGCTCTCAATCTTCTATTCCAGGGTAGGCAACCATTCTATATGACAGTGTTCCTCAACCTTGTCAACTTTAAGATGTGTGGACTACAACTCCCAGAATTCCCCAGCCAGCATGGCTGGCTGGGGAATTCTGGGAGTTGTAGTCCACACATCTTAAAGTTGACAAGGTTGAGGAACCCTGCTATATGTGACAAGGTATGATGGGTTGGCTGAAGTTGGCAGCAGGACTGCTCCCCTTGCTCCCGATGCACTTCTCTCACGCAGAAATCTTCTCGCCCAAGTTACTCATCATACCCAGGCAAACTCTTCCAAACCTCTCTGCTCATAGGGAGAGACAGGTCTAAACTTCTCTCCCTGTGTAATGAGATCACAGCATCCCTATCTCCAGCAGAGCACATGGAGAAGAACCATGATTTAAAGCAGGAGTATAAAATGTAGGGAGGATTTTTTCTACACACTGCCTTCCCAAGTTGATGAGCTGACAACCATTTCATCAGCTCATCAAGCAGCTGTGTTTGGGCTTTAGAGATGGAGAGAACAGCTCTTGGGGATGATTCTTTTCATGTGCCATCTTCTTTAGCAAAATTATGGCAAAACTGGCAAAACCCAGCAGCAGCTGGGCACATATAGTGCTGCACTGAAGATCTCCATGAGATGCAAGTTGCTGACATGTTTCATTTTGTAGCACACTACCTTAAAAACTATCCATGCGCAAAATAAAATAATCAAGAATCACAATAATATCTAGTATTTGATACTACCATGTCAGCATAGTCAGTGGGCATCTGGATCTGCTTCTCTCCTTCCCGTGACGTTAGAGGTGTTCCCTCTCCAGGTTTTCCAGGGTTGTGCTTTTTTAGCCACATGTCATAAGTCTGCTGCATATCCAAAACTGCAAGAATATACCAGCTGGATTAGCTAGAGTCACTTTTGCATCCTACCAATACAATCGCTCTAAACAGGGATGTTTGCCTGTCAACATTAAAAGCTTTTTATTACCAAGTCGTAATATTATTCAATCTCACTCAGCATTCTTCAGATGTCAGACAAGAAGTCTTCCTCAGCCCTGCTTCAGGATTCCAGGGACTGAACCTAGGATCTCTTCCATGCAAAGCACATGTGCTGTCATTCAGCTGTAGCACCTAAAGTCTGACATAGAGTAGATGCCAGTCTAACATCTTCTATCAGATGAAGTAGAAGGAATGCAGCTCCTTCTGAACAACTTATTATCTCACAGGCATGGGGAGGATGTGGCTTTGAAACTGTTGCACAACTCAGCCCGGACCCTGCCTTATCCAGACCCCTTTTCAGGTCCTGAGCCTGACCTAAGCCCCAACATCCTAAGGCATTTTCAAAGGCAGCCACTATTGAGAAAGCCAGAGCTTACCTTCCTCTTCCTGACATTGCCAACTTCCTTGAGAAATCCCCTCTCTACTGCAATGAAGCTAAAGTACTTTTCATTAATATCACTGGAAGCTAATTTAAAACTTCATTGCAGCACATGGACATTTTCAGGGGAGTATTATTCTGGTGATAATCATGGATTCAGGAAACCAGGGTTTGCATACTAATTTCAAGACATAAATCCCCAGCTTGAAATGATTAATGACTTACATTAGTGTTCATGTAATGTTAAATCTTGGTTAATCTTGGTCTGTTTGCTTGCACACTATGTTTTACAGGAAGCCAAAGCTATATCCCTGGACTCCCTGGAAAAGACCCTGATGCTGGGAAAGACTGAGGGCAAAAGGAGAAGGGGACGGCAGAGGATGAGATGGTTAGATAGCATCACCGATGTAATGAACATGAATTTGAGTAAACTCCGAGAGACAGTGGAGGACAGGAAGGCCTGGCGTGCTATGGTCCATGAGGTCACGAAGAGTCGGACACGACTGAACGACTGAACAACAAAAAGCTATATTGGCACTGAGCCATGGAACATTTATTATTTTCAATGAGTCCTTGGAAATGGGGATGGGGGATGACACAACCAGAAAGTTAAAAAAATCTGTAGCTCCCAAACCTATGTATAGATACATATTTATATATTCCACTTACTCTTATTTTCTTTCATGAAGGTCCACATCTCCCTCTCTTCAGGGCTATGGGCAAAGGAGCAATTTCCAACATACTGGCATTTCCTGCCATTTTGAGCATGAATACATAGCTGTGTAGAGACAGCAAAAGATACAGTCTTCAGAAATACCGTCTTTCTCCTGAGAATTAAGCCGGCAAAGATCAAACAAGGAAAAGAGATGCCAAGTATTATGGATTCATTACACATCCAGTGTGATTTTATGGGGGCAACCTACTGCCCACATGCAGCTCTTGGAAGAGTGCAACCTACCACAGGTTTCTAAGCTGCTGCTACTCTGTTATGGAGTTTTGCCACTTTGGGCATGATTGCACTGGAGAACACAATGAATGGCATGAGCATTCTGTTTTCCATTAAAATTACTCTACATCCAGCTCTCCAACTGCTTGCTTATAGAGCAGTAAGGAGTGAGATTTCATCATCTCAGCATCTCTTCCCTTTCCCCTCCTACATGTCTGTTGATTAATGCAAAAGAAGTACAATGTTCTCTTAGCACACAGGGTGGGAGAATGTAAACTTCCTCAGCCCTATGTGCTGGGATGACGGAGGCACATTTTGGTGTCAAAGGGGAGGGGGAAGAGGTGATAAAGGTAATAGGTAAAGGTAAAGGTTCCCCCCGCACATTTGTGCAGTCGTGTCCGACTCTAGGGGCCGGTGCTCATCTCCGTTTGTTAGCCGAAGAGCCAGTGTTGTCCGAAGACGCTTCCACAGTCATGTGGCCGCATGACACGCGCGGAACGCTGTTACCTACCCACCGAAGTGGTACCTATTCATCTACTTGCACTTGCATGCTTTCGAATTGCTAGGTTGGCAAGAGCTGGAGCTAGTGCGGGAGCTCACTCCGCACGCAGGGCTAGGGATTCGAACCTCCGAACTTGCAATCTTCCGATCGACAAGCCTGGCGTCTTACCTGCTGAGCCACCATGCCCCTTATAAAGGTAAAGGTAATAGCCTTGGCCATATGCATAGCCAGTTACTGCAGATCTTCAAGATGGCACTACAAAATCTCCTGTGGAATTATTCCTGCACCATGTGCTAAAATTCTGCACTTTCCTGAGGCTGGTCTTTGTTAAGAGCTTTCAGATGGGGGCTTTACCATGTCAAGTACACGTTTAATGTGTGCCTGGTATCAACATGCCCCTGGTCTGTGCCAATCCCACCATGCTGATCATAAATAGCGACGAAGGACATGCAGGGACTAACAGGATTAATATGGAATCAAGTATGCAAAAAAGCAATTGTTGTGGAGAACAGAATAGCACTTGCTGCATCATAGGGGCTGGACTCATGAACAATTTCCTGCCTTCCTCTCTTCCAGAGTGACAGAACCACATTCTACCTTCACAAATATACAAGGATGACTTTTTTTTCTTCATAAGTTGCTACAAGTAAGCAATATGCACCAGTCTCCAGAATAGTCCAATTACATCACTAGGCTGTCCTTCTCTTTTTCTCTCTAGCATCTGCTTTTCCCTACTCTCTGGCTATGCACACACCTGTTTCCTTTGTCTTTCCTTTAGTCTTCTTCTGCTTCAAGAGCCAAGATGAGTGAAGCTTGCTCCTCCTTTTACACCTCCATCCTCTTACAACTGTGACAAATCCCTTTTCCTGTCTGCTGAGAGCTCGTGACCTCTGAAGGCCATGCCTCTGCTAGACGTGTCACTCTCCCTCCCACCTCCTTCTCTCTGGCAATGCAAAGCTGGATCCCTAATGCAGTTGCTTCAGACCAACAATAGGACAGAGTTATGGCCTCAGGTCCAGTTATAGGATTTACATAGAGATCAGGTTGGCCACTATACTAAATAGGGACATTGAACTGGTCTAGTTGGCAAAGTTTTTCTTACATTTCTTAGATAATATTTTTATGGTCACACATTGCCTCAACAATATGTTCCCCTCATCTGTTTAGCACTAAATCTAGGCAAGGTCTTCAAACTTTAGTGTCTTACCCTCCCTCTCAACACATTCCCTTAAAATGGAAAAAAAACCTGATATATTTCAGGGTGTGGAGCTAAACTCAGATCTACTCTAGTAGCCTCAGAATGCTATGGCCATTTTTTTAAGGAAAAAAAAATCTGTGACAAAATTCAGATAAAGGTTCTGAAGGCCCATTTGCCAACTCTTTTGCCACATCAGAAAGTAACTCTGGGCCAAATCACCTCTTTCTTCAGGAAATGGATACAAATCACATGAGATTCCTAACTGGATCTAATCCAGCCTTACACACTGGTGACCCCTGCTTCTATCATTTGAGAGCTGCATCTACAACTCAGGGGAAAAACAAGTTACAAGCCATTGTCACTTAACATTTGGTGGACTGACGCATACCATTATAGGGCAGCTTTTTCATTTGTATTCTGCTATTTTTTTCCTTAAACGAATGTCCACCAAAATAAATGTCTACTAAAAACACAGGCTTGCTATGTCATCCTCAAGCAATCATATTATTTATTTTTCCAAGGCAAGGAGGAAACTATTTTGATTGGGACATGAAATATGACTATGAAATATGAAAGATCAGCACTGTACCCTTGCAAAAGGCACAGTTGTGTAGTCTAATGGTGAATTTTTGGGCAGAACTTTTGAATCCAAAGAGGTTTCTATGGCCTACAAGGCTTTTCACATAAGTTTTCACACAGTGGGGCAAAAAAGTATTTAGTCAGCCACCAATTGTGCAAGTTCTCCCACTTAAAAAGATGAGAGAGGCCTGTAATTGACATCATAGGTAGACCTCAACTATGAGAGACAAAATGAGAAAACAAATCCAGACAATCACATTGTCTGATTCGGAAAGAATTTATTTGCAAATTATGGTGGAAAATAAGTATTTGGTCACCTACAAACAAGCAAGATTTCTGGCTCTCACAGACCTGTAACTTCTTCTTTAAGAGGCTCCTCTGTCCTCCACTCATTACCTGTAGTAATGGCACCTGTTTGAACTTGTTATCAGTATAAAAGACACCTGTCCACAACCTCAAACAGTCACACTCCAAACTCCACTATGGTGAAGACCAAAGAGCTGTCGAAGGACACCAGAAACAAAATTGTAGACCTGCACCAGGCTGGGAAGACTGAATCTGCAATAGGCAAGCAGCTTGGTGTGAAGAAATCAACTGTGGGAGCAATAATTAGAAAATGGAAGACATACAAGACCACTGACAATCTCCCTCGATCTGGGGCTCCACGCAAGATCTCACCCCGTGGGGTCAAAATGATCACAAGAACGGTGCGCAAAAATCCCAGAACCACACGGGGGGACCTAGTAAATGACCTGCAGAGAGCTGGGACCAACGTAACAAAGGCTACCATCAGTAACACACTACGCCGCCAGGGACTCAGATCCTGCAGTGCCAGACGTGTCCCCCTGCTTAAGCCAGTACATGTCCGGGCCCGTCTGAAGTTTGCTAGAGAGCATTTGGATGATCCAGAAGAGGATTGGGAGAATGTCATATGGTCAGATGAAACCAAAGTAGAACTGTTTGGTAGAAACACAACTTGTCGTGTTTGGAGGAGAGAGAATGCTGAGTTGCATCCAAAGAACACCATACCTACTGTGAAGCATGGGGGTGGCAACATCATGCTTTGGGCCTGTTTCTCTGCAAAGGGACCAGGACGACCGTTCCGTGTTCAGGAAAGAATGAATGGGGCCATGTATCGTGAGATTTTGAGTGCAAACCTCCTTCCATCAGCAAGGGCATTGAAGATGAAACGTGGCTGGGTCTTTCAGCATGACAGTGATCCCAAACACACCGCCCGGGCAACGAAGGAGTGGCTTCGTAAGAAGCATTTCAAGGTCCTGGAGTGGCCTAGCCAGTCTCCAGATCTCAACCCCATAGAAAACCTTTGGAGGGAGTTGAAAGTCCGTGTTGCCCAGCGACAGCCCCAAAACATCACTGCTCTAGAGGAGATCCGCATGGAGGAATGGGCCAACATACCAGCAACAGTGTGTGCCAACCTTGTGAAGACTTACAGAAAACGTTTGACCTCTGTCATTGCCAACAAAGGATATATAACAAAGTATTGAGATGAACTTTTGATATTGACCAAATACTTATTTTCCACCATAATTTGCAAATAAATTCTTTCCGAATCAGACAATGTGATTGTCTGGATTTGTTTTCTCATTTTGTCTCTCATAGTTGAGGTCTACCTATGATGTCAATTACAGGCCTCTCTTATCTTTTTAAGTGGGAGAACTTGCACAATTGGTGGCTGACTAAATACTTTTTTGCCCCACTGTATGATGTTCGGAATTCATGGGTTGGATACAACTCCTTAGCAGAAATTACTTGGTCAATTAACAGTACTCTAGTTAATATATAGTACACAAGGATGCCCTCTAATAACAGCTCAGAAATGGCAGCTTTGCAGCTACACCAAAGTAGAATCCATCTTCTGATTGCTTCTTCAAATTTAGAAAGCCCTAAATGGCATAGAATCTAGGAATGTTAAGGGCTACCTTCTTTTACACAAGCTGGACAAGTGTATTAAGATCAACCTCAGAGATCTTTTTCCAGATCCCACTGCAAATAAAATGAAATGGGCAGGAGATAGGATATTTTCAGAAATGGCACATTGACTTTGGAATTCTCTCAACAAAGAGATTTTCTTGATATGAGTTTGACATCTTTGGGCACCAAGAGCAGTTGATGCTGCTCTTAAAAAAATATTGTATAGTTCTTAAAAGATCATGCTCTGAAGTTACACTGCAGTTTCCCATTTCCATTCTACAATTAAAACCATTCATGTGTATTAGAGGAACTATCTGTTTGTCATCTCCCTCCCTTGTTCTTACTCATCACTCACATATGCAAACAAAGTATTTTGGTTTTTTGCAGAGTGCAAAATTTACCATGGCTTACAGACATACAAAGACAGATTATGAACGGGCCTGTAACAATAATGGAACTTTCTGAGGCTATAGAAAAGATTAAACCAGGAAAAGTACCTGGATTACCAGGCTCTTATTATAAATGCTTTGAAGATGCAATTTTACAACCTCTTCAGAATACAATGAATTTTATTCTACAAGGTGATGGGATTATGTTAACATCTTTTCTAGAAGAAAACCAAGCTTTTTATACCTGTTGCTCTACCTTGCATTAAAGAAAGAGATGTAAGTTATATATTCTTACTTTCAGAACCAAATAATTCTTCATGAGGCAATACAATTAATTAAATTAATTTGAATTTATATTTCAAGAGGCATCAAATATTTTCTCAATATTGAATTGCAGATACCTTTGGATGTCAGTACTGACTACAGAGCATCTCCTTCACCATTTGAGCACCTGCTCCCTTTTCCCTGCATACAGACCCTCAAGCACAACAAGATAGGCAGTGTTGTTTTGGACAAAGGGCAGCATTACTTACATCATATTGCTGAGGGAAATTGCGGATAGAAGGCAGGGGTCGGACAGACACCCACTTTTTTTTTGCTTTGGACATCACTAGCAGGACACGGCGTTCCTTGGTCCAACTGGAGGAAGTATGTTGTGAAGAACAGGTAAGCAACAGGAGATAGGATAGAAACAAATGCTATGAAAACATTACACCACCATAACAGAACATTAAAAGTGATGATTATTACTAAGCTTTCATGGCAACCAAGGAAGGGTCCCAATGGGTGAACCGTCATCCCACAGAGGAAAAAGTTACGACAATGGGGGCATACGCTTATCATCAACCTAAACTGAACAAAGAAACTGCAGCAGCACATAAGCTGTGGGCAGCCTATCTAGTCATGAATATTTATATACTGCACTAAAAAATAAAACTGAGCTAAAACTAAAAATAATATAAATATAGTATTTATATTTAGAATATAAAATAAATATTATATTTATATATTTTATATATTTATAAAATATAAATAAAACTTATATTGAAATATTTCAATATAAGATAGCAAAATAATGGCAGGAGGAAGTTCCACATCATAGTGAAAGGAGAAAACAGACCAGGAAAAGGTACCTACCCATGGTGTGCTTTGGCACTACAGTATTTGAGGTCTTTGTCTGGTTCCACAACTTGCCCATTCCTCCAACACTGGCCACACACAAATTTCATCTGGAGATCAAAAGTGTTGGAAGTGGGAGTTCTTACAGAAGCCTAAAATCAGGAGGGCGGGAGAAGCAAAGCTAACTGAGAAACCTGTGTTCTAAGATCATGCGTCATGCATATGTTCTTTTAGGAAAAAAGGCAAACAACAAAAATGGCTGTAAAAAAATCAAAACAGTGAAATAAGAATCCTTGTTGCTAATTTCCTATCATCACCAAGTGAGAAGCTGAAGATGACTGTACATGCAGGACTGCGAGTAAAAATTCACAGAATCACATATGTATGTATGTATGTATGCGTACACACACAGACACACACAGACACACACAGAGCAAAGCTACTCTTAGTTCTCTAATACAGGGGTACCCAACCTTTTTGGCACCAGGGACCGGTCGTGGAAGACAATTTTTCCACGGACCGGGGGGGGGGGGTTTTGCAGGCGGGAGCCAATTGCGCAGACCGGGGGCGGGGTTTGCAGGTGGGAGCCAATTGCGTGGACCAGGGGGTGGGGTTTGCAGGCGGGAGCCAATCACATGGACTGGGGGGGCAGGGTTTGCAGGCAGGAGCCAATCAAGCCTCACTCTCCTCGGCCCGCCTCTTTGCCCTTATTTGCCGCGCGCTGATAGGTGGAGGTGTTTCCCCTTCAGGGTCCCCACCAATCAGCTGCTCTGGCTCAGGCTGTCTTTGTGCCTTCCCAGCTTCTTCCTGCTACCGGCTGCTCTTCCTCCGACTCATGGCGGCAGCGACAGGCTTGTTCCTGATACCACCGCTCACCTCCTGCTGTGCGGCCCACTTCCTAACAGGCCGTGGCCCACTAGTGGGCCGTGGCCCACAGGTTGGGGGCCCCTTTAGAGGCAAGTACATAAGAAAACAGTGCCTTGAAGAGTTCTTTCAATCTATCACCATAAGTTTCAACTGGCTCTTTCAAGAACTTAATACAACATCAACAACATCAACCAAACAGGTTTTCTAAGGTAAGCAATCCAAAGACTTTGCACAATATAACCTTTTGCCAGATAAAACCATGTTCATACATGGGAAAGAGATTAAGTAGGAAGCCAAAGCATTTAGTAGACATGACTGTATCTGTAAAAACAAGACACAGCAGATTGACTAACTTCATAGCAATGTTACATGGAAATTAGAAGTTGCGAAGTGTTCAGATAACAGCAGCATCTGCTGTTGTGAGGCCAAGAGTACATTATAAGATGGTAATTAAACCATACCAAGTACAGGATTAAAAGCTCTGGCTCAACGAAGTTTGGAATTGTTATTCCAAATAAGGCAAGAAGCACACTTCAAGAGAAAGGGTAGAGCTTGGAGCTTAGTGATATACAGTAGTACTGACACCAGCTCCAGAGCTGGAACCAACATTTTGCCATGCCTCAATTATTCTGAGTAGATCCATTTTATGTCTCTTGCATTGTTGTAGCGATCAGGACCTTACTCCTACAGTCTTACACCACCCCTCATCCACACCCCACTAATCTTGCTGCTTTAGCATGATCATCTTCTCTACAAGTAATGGTTGTCCATGTGCACTTAGTATGATAAGCAAAATATCAAAATGACAATATCTTCCTTGCTCCATGAAATCCTGGGGACCTGGGCCTGGCCAGGTCATTCCAGCCACCTTTTAAATCCTAAAGACGCTTTCTCTGTATACAGTATATATTCACTTTCCAGAGTCTCACAGCAAGCCCTTTTCCCATCCCTTTTTAATTTCTGTAATGGAATGTGAGAATGACCTTGGAAGATGGGGTGGGGGGGGAAAGAGATGTCTAGGGAATGATCAGATAAAATGGGGAGGAGCCCGAAACTGAGTAACGGACAGAGAAAAAAACTTAGAAAGGATCCGCCCTATCGGCAGGCGATAAAAAGAGACTTGCAAGATTCTGTTAATGTAGCCTAACAATAAAGTAGAAGTAGTTTGTCTGGTCGTGTTTCCTGTCTGGTTTACCTGGGAGGGCTGACATCAATCTTGCAAGTCTGAAATTACAAATCTCCCGCCATACCTTTTACTGGCTGGGGAATTCTGGGAGTTGAAGTCCACAGAGCTTAAAATTGCCAAGGTTGAGAAACACTGCTTTCGATACTCCCTCAGCTGTTTCATTCATATATCTGTATGTGCAGACTGCAGCCCCATCCACACTCATGCAAAGGCAGGTCCCATGTGTCCTGTGGCACTTACTGTCTAATACAGGGCTTTCCAAAGTGCCGCCGCTGGCGACACACCGAGCGGCGGCGCCAGCGGCGCAACGCGCGCGCGCGGCGCCGGGGGGGCGTGCGGCGGAGCGCGCGCATGGCGGCGGCGCGGGGGGGCGTGCGGCAGCGCGCGCGCGCACGGTGGCGGCGCGGGAGGGGCGTGCGGCGGCGCAGGGGGCGTGCGGCGGCACGCGCGTGCGTGGCGGCCGCCGTGCACGTGCGCACCGCCGCTTCCGGGTGGTGTGGCGACACACTTTTGTGTCGCGACACACAGTTTG
This sequence comes from Charina bottae, assembly GCA_023362775.1. Classification (NCBI taxonomy): domain Eukaryota; kingdom Metazoa; phylum Chordata; class Lepidosauria; order Squamata; family Charinaidae; genus Charina; species Charina bottae. The sequence goes on along the minus strand of JALMGJ010000006.1, from coordinate 34,621,200 downwards.
GAAAGCTCTGGTCTAATAACTCCATGTAGGGCTGGAGTCTTAGACACAATGGCCTCAATGGCAAAGAACACATTTTATTCACTCAGACTGATAGATCAGCTGCCAGAGAGATATCTGATCATCTTCTAGCCTCTCACTACTGTACGTTGCATGCCAAGCTATCTCTGAAGGTTGTTCAGAACTTCAGTCCGTCCAAAAGAGAGCTGCTTAGTTACAACCTGGGACTGACTGCCACAATTATATCATCCTAATACTTTGTCAGCCATGCTGGCTGTCATTCCATTTCTGGATCAGATTCAAACAGTTGGTGCTGAATGTTAAACTCTTGAATGGCTCAGGGCCAGGTGACATAAAATAAAGTTTTTTGTCCATGTGCTTCTACTTGAGTGGCTCCAATGGGAAGGGACTTCTCAGCTGGAACACCTTTCCCCAGGGAGCACTCTGATACCTCCATCATTGTCTTTTGGGTACCACATTTAAACACTGCTCTTCTCTGAGGCATTTTAGGTTTTGAGTTTAATTTTAAGCTTCCACATTACAGTGGAATAATGGCTTTTACACATGCTTCTTTTATTTTTATTTCCTGACTATTTTATTCTTTTACAACTTTTATTTTTAACTTCTTTAATCAATGCAGGCAATTCTGCTTTTTATAAGGATTAAAAAAAAACTAGATAGATTACCATATTGTTGTTTGCTTTGCCAGCATGTGCCTCCATTTGCTGCCAATACTTTTTAGATTCTTGTACAATATCTTCATGGGTCATTCCTAGGATGACAAAAGTAGCTTCAGAGATTCAACCGATTATAACATACTAAAACCTATTTCATTGCTTTATCCTATCAGTGAGAAAACAAGTATTTCTGAGATGCTCCTTTTCCTGGAATTTAATCGGAATCCACTATATAGTAGTAAATATTGGAGAAAATGAATTTACACTGAATAGTAACAAAATTTTCATAAGTGTAGATGAGAGATCGTACAATACATCTTCCACCTAAAATTAAAAAATAAACTTTTAATACTAGAATTATTGCCTTTAGCTAGTAACTGGATGAACATTGCCTCTCTATAGCAAAGGGTTGTAACAATTCAGTCCAAATCAGTTCCCCAAGCAGGTTCCACAATGTTCCACAGAATACACAAACTAGTAAAGGATTATGCTGACTAAGAACTATAGTAACTATACTAATAAGGACCTACTACTTGTGTATGTAAGTGCAAGTGCCAGAAGTGGAGTAGAGCCTACCTCCTCTTTCACTATATACACACATTCATTCAAAGCCACCGTCTAGAACTGGTAACTTCCGGGTACAATTCAAGGTGTTGGTTATCACCTTTAAAGCCCTACATGGCATGGGGCCAGAATACCTGAGGGACCATCTTATCCCCATGTTATCGACCCGCCCCACCCGGTCATTCAGAGAGGGCCTGCTACGAACCCCATCAATTAAAGAGTGTCATCTGATGGGGTCTAGGAGATGGGCCTTCTCTGTGGTAGCACCCACACTATGGAACATTTTGCCCCCAGAGTTGAGACAGATCTCCTCCCTCCCAACCTTTAGGAAAGAGCTGAAGACCTGGTTCTGCCGCCTGGCATGGGAAGGAGGGATAGTTCCTCATGGGGGTGGCTAATCCCCTAATTTTATAACTGTCCTTCTTTTAATTATTCCATTACCATCTGGATTTTCAATTTAATTTATATTTATTGTATAATTGAGATTTTAAACCTTATTTTAACTTGTTTATTGTGAACCGCCCAGAGTTCCCCATGAAGGGAGATGGGCGGTTATAGAAATTAATTAATTAATTAATTAATTAATTAAATAACTTCTACCAAGTCCAAGAGAGAGGGCTGGATTGAATACTAAAGGTTCGCATTCCTCCATTCAATAATAGCCAAAATATTGTGCTGCTCAAGGACACAAACGGAGGTGAGGAAAATGGTTCTATTGATACCTATGTTTATTCATTTCTGCACAAATGTTGCAAAAGTATTATTGCAAGGCACACAAGTCAAATGTCCAAAAACCAGCCCTACCCCCAGCCTTCTCTCCTGATTTCTAATCCACAGTTACTCTCATCAATCCTGTGGACATAGCCAGAGACCCAATTTAGAGCAAATACTTTTTGTAAAGTTTACAATATCTATATACTACTAAAACTCCCATGTCTGTAACCTTTAATTGGGTGAAACCTTTAACTGGGTGAAACGGTGCATTGTAGGGTAACAATTTTTGAACCAAACTAACTCAAATGGGCTTACAGAATGCATCCAAAATCGGGACCCATGACTCCCATGGAATAGAAATTTGGCAAATTTGATAAAACATTTTATGACATAATACAAAATGTTATAAAATATTTCCTGTGGTCAACTCCTGATGTTTGACTGTGCTTTACAGTTCAATATGAATGACACAGACTATTTTCAAGGCAGATAAATCTCTGAATGTCTCCCTGAATTTTTAAGAACTTTTCCAGTGAAGGCAGTACATTAGAATGTGGAAGGCATTGAGGAATCTGGTAAGGAAATATCTCTGAAACAATGACCCAATGGGTCACAGGTTGTCTAGTTCATATTTAAAACTCTTCCTTCAAATCATTTCCATCATATAATCATGTAGGTAGGACATTCATTAAGGTTGTCCCATTGGACACAATAGATTGTGTCAGAAGGCACATGCAGTTCTATGACCAAGGATATTGTACAAGTAATTTAAAAAAATCATATTTTGCCTTTCTTCAATTCCTGGATGACATTGTCCATGGGAGCTCAGAGAAACAGTGCGCACGTGGAAGCCTGCAAACTAACCTCCCTGCAGCCCTTTGGACAGTCCCAGCCAAGTGACCACTCACCAGAGTATTGCTGCAGCAGCCAAACTTTAAGCTCTATAAAGCTGTGAGCAAAATGGCAACTATCTTCACGCAAGCAGCCATAACGCACTTCATGCCGGCAAACATCAAACTGAAAATGCTCCTGAAACTGGCGGATTTTAGAGTATTTTAGAGAGGTGGAACGAACAATGTGAACCAGACACCTGCAAAAAAGAGAGATTCATTCACACTAATCCTCATTAAAAAAGGTCAGCAACTAAGTATATTTAAAGGTAGAGCTGAGTCAAAACCAGCTATTTTTCCATTTGCAACTTCCACACATTTGATATGGGGGTGGGTAGTTCAATTTCAGTAGCTGTCATCACCCAGCTTTCCAGATGCTGCAAACCCACTCTTGCTCTCCAGGCCATCTCTCTGGAAATCAGCTCCTTGTATGTATCTTTAGATCAGGTTATATTAGGACTACTTGTATTAAGCTCCCCAAGTGTTACGACTAGTATTAGGATAACTAATCCTTGGTCCACTAGTAGCAACACTTACATTATTAGTACAAAGGAAAAATGTTTTGAATGTTGGCCCTGCACCTCTCAACTCCATCTCCAGGGAGATACAGTACATATGGCCCCATAACTGCTGAGTTTGGTTTGAATTGCACTGTACATGGGGAATTTTTTTTAGAGCTGCTGTTGATTTTTCTCCCTTAAAAATAATTACAATTTAAATTACAAATTATTTGTTTTAGGGCACTGAAAAGTAGGTTGTGAGAACAATGCACTGGAAGCAGATGAAATATATTGTAACAAATTAGTAAAATGCTTAAGAATCAGAAGCTTCTTGGAAAAAGCATTTCAACCAAACCAATGTTGTTTGGTTTGATGATTAAAGTATGGAGGCTGCTTCAAATGACCAGCTAGAGCAGCCACAACATAACTATGGAATAATGCATGCTGGATCTGGAATGAGCAATCATTTCAACATTCCTACAAAATAGCATAGTATTATTCCCATTATAGAAGAGGAGATGTTACCGTTCGTTTGTGGCTCAGTTTGCCTTTTACAAGCAGTTACATATTACTGGCTGAAGACAAGTCCAACCCACTTACTTATTATCATAAAAACTATGTTTTGCAGCTAGGTTGGAGCACACTGCTGGAGAGTCCTTGATCCCTTTGCTGATTATTCGGGGTTTGCTATCAAAGCAGATCTGCAAGCATACATATAAAAAAGCAGTTTAGACTTTTTTCTCTCTACAACTTTGTATAAAAGACAATGACATTGCTTTCAATACACTGCAATCTTTGCCTACAAGAATACATTTCTCTCCAGTTCTTGAATATAGATCATTATTTTACAGACAAAAACTGACACTTGTAGAGGCTCCAGCTCAGAATCATAGAAGTGAAAGGAGTCATTTAGTCACTGACCCCAGCCTCTGCCCAATATATGAATTCAAATCAAAACATCTCTGACAGATGTCTACCTTCTGCTTGAACGCACCCAGAGAAGGGAATTTCATCACTTCTCTTGGTAACTAGTTCCACTGACAAACTGCTTTTAGTATTATGAAGCTTTTTCTAACACTCAGTCAGAATTTACTTTTCTATAAGCCATTATTTTGTATTTTGCATTCTAGAATAATGCTGAACATGTCTTGACATTTTTGTATGTGACATCCTTTCAGGTATTTGAAGAGCACCATCATAACCCTTCCCAAATATCTCAAGGCTGAACATTCCAATTCTTTCTATCACTCTTCATACAACTTAGTTTCTAGTCTTCAGTTCATCCTCACTGCTGTTGTCTGAACCTGTCCTATTTTGTCTAAATCCCTGTAAAACTGTGGTGGCTAGAACTAGCATAACACTTCAGGTAGGGTCTGATGAATACAGAATAGTGGAACAATATCTTATACTTCGGAAACTAGCACTTCAAAAACTTTTCAAAGGTACTATTACTAAGCCAAGTATCCTCATTTTATACTGATACATTTTATTTTTATTTTCTAAGCAAAGAATTTTGCATTTGATTCTACTAAAGATCATTATTTTCAATCAATTTATCTAAACTATCAAGATTACTTTGAATTTATTTCTATCTTCTCAGTATTAGCTATCCTTTCTAATTTTGTGTCATCTGCAAAGGTGATAGCCCAAACCAGCTTCACAGTAAAAAAGCCCAGGTCTTCTGAAGCCAAGTATAACAATCTGTTAGGACACAGTTTTTCACACATCACGTGAAGGCATCATGTGATTTGTTTGGGACTGATTCAGTAGTGTGTTGTGAGAATCCAGCCTTATCACTAGTATGTTTTTCCAAACAGTCAATTTGGTTCATTCAGCAAACCATAGCTTATTGCAATGTGTGAACTAATTAATGGTTCTCTCCCCAGTCACTAAAAAAATCAGATGCTTGTCCTAAAAATAGATCATGTGCAAGTTAAAAACAGTCTTCAACTCTGCTTGGTCCTTAGGCTGACCATAAACTTATATGCAAAAAAATAACATATTCACTCATTCTCACATAAGTGTTTTCTGCTCATAGCATAGTTTAAATGTCAGAGTGAGTGAGCTTGTAATGTTTACCTTCAAAGCCTATGTGTCTAAAGCTGGCATTGGGCAGTTTTCCTATGAGGCAGTCTAGCAAGCAATTAGAAAAGACACAGTGAACAGTATCATGAAAATACATCTTGTATGCCTGCATCGCCTATTCCATACCTCACAAAGAAAGGTGAATATGCCCTGGTGTTCTTTCAGGATCTTGGTAATAGTCAGGCTGCCTCGCTTGATCCCACCCAGTGGATCAAACAAGAGGTCACGATTGAGGGTCCCCTTCCGCTCCTCTGTCCACACGTCGATCTCCTCCTGGTGGTACGCGAAGGTGCAGTTATCCCCGTACTTACAGTCCTGCTTGTTAAGCATATCTACAAAGCAACAAACATCACACCACCACACACGGAGTGGAGGCTAGGATCAGAACTAAGGTCTCTTGCTCCCCTTATCCTGTTTCCTTTTCTCCCTCCCCAAGCTTCACAATGGCTAAAGAGAGACTGAAAGTTCATGAAATCACATGATGAAAGACGACCCTGATGAAATGTACTGACAATATTACTATTTAGCTGCTCTTGACTAAGCAAGAATGGATTTAAGAGGAACAAAGCCTACCTTACCCTGAGGCACAGTAAGGTGGCTGCTTCAGGCAGATGTATATAGATATTTGTCAGATTTCATACCAATCAAAGGAATAAACCTTCATTCTCTAGGAACTCAATCTTGCATTCAGTAGCTAGCTAACAGCAGAAGCTGACTTGACCCATGTAGAGAAGTTGTTTTATTGCCAACAAGAAAGTAGTTGTATACAAGCAGAAGATCTTTGTACTGCAGAACACAGAAATCAAGCCCTATACATATGCGTCAGCCCTTAGGGTTTAAATCCCAAGACTTTTCCTCCCACCTTCTGAGTGAGACTTTTAGCCCTTCTTCTCCTAGCCCTGAGGTTGGGAGGACCCTGCTCAATGTTTACAATGGTTCTGTCTGACCTGAGAATTGTTGGTTCCCACCTCACCAGCATCAGTCCTTACACCATCATGCAAGAGCAACAAAATATTAATTATTTATTATTGTTTACATTTACTTTCAGAGGGGAGAAGAGACCATCTTAGGACTGTCTACTTCAGATGCCATAACTACTTCACAGAAGTTGACTATGTATTTAACTTGGGTTCTCTCATTTTGGGTTGTCTCTGAGCATACATGAGACTCCACATCAAATGTTGAATTAAAATTCCACCATGACAGCTAGATGAACAGTCAGAGGAATAGTCCCTGAATGTTCTCATTATGCATGTTTCCAATTTTACCACTAGCGTAATAGGAATATTTTATGTGCTTTAAGTTTGAGTTTTGAAATTGTATTAATATTGGAAATTTTTTATAATCAGTAAATGAGGTGATTAAATAAGTAGATAAAAGTTAATAGTGCATTGCTCTCCCATTCTTCAGCCCACCCTGCACAGAACTTTTCCTCCTTCATGAATCCATCTGCATTTCATTACATTCTCCTCTTTCTTCAATTCACCTTTGCATAGATAATAGGATCCCACAAAGTTTGTCTTGGTTGGACGTGGGCGAATTCTCTTCCAAGTTTTATCTTCTGATATACGACGCCTGCCCAGCAGTATATCTCGCTTGCACTTATGTTCCAAGCCTTCTCGATAAGTATAATCACCAGCTTTGGGTCCTACAAAAGAGGAGAATATTAACAAGAGCCCAACTCTGCTAAAAGTTTTGGGCCATCCTCATCATAAGCAGATGACCTGTTTTGGGATAGCAGATGTGACAGGCCTGTTTGAAGATGTGAGTGGACACCAAGGGATTCTTCACGAGCAGGGTTGTGTTGGACATCACCGATTCTGGCTGAGACATAAGCAACTCTACAACTTTGGGTACTGTAGTGTGGCTCGGCCCACTTTGGTTTGCCTGAAAAGGACAATAAAATAAACATCCTCAGAGATCAACAACATCTACTACATCTACCCCCTTCCAGGGTTCTTTAGTTTCCAAATGAACAAAATAGCAATCATGAGCAACTTAAAGTAGGCACCTGCTTCATTCTCAACATGTAGCAGGTTGGAGAGAAGGAGCTTTTGCCTATTGCGAACGTGTCAGCAATTATTAAAATAAGCAGCACTCTTTTTATAACAAGAGATATACATTCCCTTCTATAAGGTTTCCAAGTTCATTCATTCAGTCAGTCATAAAATGGTTTAGACCTGAAAGGAAATTGTTCCTTTACTCATCCAATAATGCCAAATCACTCACACAATTTGTGGTCAATCCAAAACAGAATCTGTTGAACAGAGTGGGAAGCGGAATTGAAAAAAAGAAAAAAATGATGGAAGTACAACAATATTTTTCTAATTAAATTGAGGAGCTGGATGAAAACAATGGAGTAGGCATCTCTCTTCTTCTTCTCAATTGAGAGAGATGGTTACTCACCATGGGTAGTGACTTTTGGATACCAGCAGGTTGTCGGGGTTCTTGGGTGCTGGTTTCCTCTAAACAGTGAGAGAGAAAAATAATTTAAGAAGATTTATCAGTGTGAATATCAATTATGCAGTGTGCTATCAATTATGGGAGCACTAATACACACAAGCACTTTTGTACTTCTCAAATTTCAGATATATTTAGGGCTGAAACTGTCAATTCTGGAAGTCAAGAGCTGAAACTAGAAAGGACCGTTACAAAAATAATGCAGATGCCTTTCATATCCAAGTCCAAAAAATGAGTGGCAGGAAGTCCATTACCACATAAGGGTGGGAGAAAGAGCTGTAAGATTTAAATCCTGTCACATACATAGGACTGTTAGATTCTTCAGTAGCTGATCTTCATTATTAGGGTTTCTTTTATCTGCCATAAGAGCAATTTATCTATCCGAGCCTTGGCCTTGATTCTTCCACTGCTAGCTCTTGAGTGGTGGCTCAGTTCTAGAGAGAAATGTATTGCCACGCCTGGGTGAAACTCGATGCCTGGGCGAAACGACAACTTCTAGCAACTCAGTCAGCATGGTCAATGGTAGAGAATCCTGGGAGATGCAGACTGCATTAAATGTTCATTTTTTCAGCACAATCTTGCTATTCATTCGTGCTCTAAACCATGCATTTTTTTTCCAGATTTGTCTCTAAATCTACAACACTTGGATTTCCTAAAGCTATTATTTAACACTTTTAACACCAACCACATGATTGATACTACACAAACTGACACAGTACATTTTATAATCAGCAAAAGACAATGCATTAATGGAGAGTAGGAGAAGGGGAAATAAACCATAAACAGCAATGGAGGGGCTGACCCCAGACACAGAAGTGTCCTCTCCGTATGGAATACTGATGCAGGATTACTCTTCCTGTGTCACGAGGTAACATTATTTAAATAGTCCCCATACCTACCAACAGTAAAGGAATCTAAAGCATCCAATGATCCCCTACTAGTTCCAAAAGCATCCAACATATCCAGCCGAGACTCTGCATATGGGAGCAGATCTAGTGAATCCAGTGAATCCAAAGGAGAGGTGCCACTGTCCCCAACTGGTGTTTCAAAGGTATCCAGAACAGATGAAGAAGAGAGTTGCTTTGTGGCCTCCATCGCTAGGCCAAAGGAGGCAGGTGGCAGCGGTGTGGAGACTGGAATGTTAGCGGTCACCACAGGAGGAAGAAGTGGAGTACCACCTGGAAACACAGGGATGAGCTGGGGCATCTCACTCGGCAGATTGGCAGGAATGGCACCACGGACAAGAGACTTCAGGGAGAGATAAAATGTGTTACAATTAAAGGGGAGAAATTAAACATATTATTTCGGTCTTTCCTACTCTACGCTTTCCAGATACATTGAATTTTATGACAGATTGACCTCTACACCATGGGTTGTGGGCCGTGGCCTGTTAGGAAGTGGGCCACAAAGGTGAGCGGTGGTGGTCCATGCAATTGGCTTCGCCTGCAAACCCCGCCCCGTCCACGCGATTGGCTCCTGCCTGCAAACCCCACCCCCGGTCCGCGCGATTGGCTCCCGCCTGCAAACCCCGCCCCCTGGAAAAATTGTCTTCCATGACCAGTCCCTGGTGCCAAAAAGGTTGGGTACCCCTGCTCTACACCACCAATTCTGTGAGGCAAGATAGGATGTGGTAGACAGATAGATAAACTGTCACAGGGAACCTGCTGGCTCTAAGATTAGTCCATGGTTACTTTTTCCAATGTGGCAGCAACATCAACCACTGACTCAGCAAATGCTTCTGAAATACAAAACCTACTCCTTATTGCTGTTAAGGGTTAGGGTGGTGCAACACTTTGGACTCAAGGCAAAAGGGTGTTTCAGAGTGTGTGGGGCATGAACTGCCTGCAACTCCTTAACCAGCTTTTTTTACTTTTTCTAAGGATGGTGGAACAACTAGGAAGGGTCGTTGTGCAATCCTGGAAAAATGTGCAGCTGCTTTAAAGAGTTGCAGACTGGTGCTACATTCATGACCCTGCACAGACTGAAGCATCTTTTGCCTTGGAATCCAAAGTACATGGCCCTAGTAAAGATCATGCTTATGCAGGCATCAATTTAACCATGATTAAAGCTAACTAGGTATTCAGGGCAAGCTCTCCATTGATGGATTTCCCTATACCTGATATCAGAGCTATCTCTTAAATACGATTTGGGAAGTAGGAAAAGAGGGCAGGGAGTCCTAGTAAGCTTTAACCAGCTATGTCCATTCCTTTACAGCATAGCTTTCCAAACTGTGTGTGGCGACACTTTAGTGTGTCGCAACGCAGTTTAGTGTGTCGTGACACAACCAGGAAGTGTGCATGCACGGCGGCGGTGTGGGGTTGCGTGCGGCAGCAGCGGCGCGCCATCAGCGCTTCCGCATTTATGTGGAAAGCACGAGGCCGCCCCCGCCACACACGCCCCCGCCACTGCTGCCGTTGGTGTGTCACCAACGGCGGCAGTTTGGAAAGCACTGCTTTACAGTCTCAGGAATGGCACTGACAGCCACAACTGGCTTTAAATATGATTGATGCTACTATACTTCTAAGCCACATTTATGACTTGCAGAGAGAAATATACACTCAAGAAAGTGGGAGCTAAGGAGAGGAACTGTATAATTGTTGTATGCTGCCCAGAGTCACCTTGTGAGAGATGGGTGGCCATATAAACGTGAGCAATAAATAAATAAATAAGTGGTCTTAAAGTCTTCAATTGCTTACCCCTATTTAGAAAATTGTAAGTACTAAATTTGCACTGGTTCCTCCTCTCCCTGAGGTAATGAACTATTCCATGTAGGAATATGTAACATACTCATCACAGATGTCCTCCATTACTTAGAGGGGAGAAGTTTAAAAGGCAGGGATGGAGAGTGAGCATGGAATGTACCAAACCCTGTAATGATCAAGAAGAGGATGCAAGAGAGCAGTGACTAAAGTAGAGGAGCATCTAGAAAAGCCACTCTTACTAGTGGGTACTGGGACCCATCTGCAATAGAATCCAAAATTGAATCCAATTCATCTCCAAGAACTCCTCCTTCAGTGAAGTCGTCTACACTGTCAGACTCTGGCATGGATGCAACATCTGTAGAAGGGAGCAGGGTGGCTACAGGGAGTGATGTTGGCAGGCTCTTCGTATCCAAGTCAGATGATGAAAAGGCATTGGCTTCACTGGCAGGGACAGAAGGAGCACTAGGAGTAATGATGCACTGAAGGACCACAGGGCTATCTGCAAGAAGAAGTATGAGATTGCAGCTAAGGTCCACCCTTACCTACATTCCATTCAAGAGAGAAAATACAAAGCAAATGCAAAATAATAGTCTATTTGTCTATCTAACCTAGCATTGCCTATTCTAACTAGCAGCTGCTCTCCAGAGTCCCAGAGAGAGATGCTTGTATCATTTTTTAAAAAAACCCAAAGAGGCCAGAGCCAGAACATAGGACCTTCTGGATGCAGAGCATTTGCTCTATTGTTCAGTTGTAATCTCTCCCATCTTCAAAATATGACTGTTTATCCTTTGCAAAAAAAGGTTCATCATTAGCCTATATCCTAAAATTATATTCTTAGCAACTCCCTCATGGTGTCCACTTCAAACACACCTTTCAGAATTACAAACCATTCTTATACAGTATGTACCAGGGTGATCAGATGTATCCAGCAATGGCTCTATCATTGCCACTATTTACATTTATAAACTTCAACCTGCATTGGTTGCATTAGTGAGAACAATTGTAGGAACTCTGCTGGCTTCTCAAAGAGAAAGAACTAGTCTTTCCCCAGGCATTTCCTTCCATTCCTGTTAGGAGCCTTAGTGACAAACTAAACTGACAACCAGATATTTTGCAGATTTCTTTCTAAAAGCAAAACCTCTTGTGCCATTTGGGGGGGGTGGTGCTGGGAATAACTATGAATCAAAGAAACATAACTTTATTACCTGTTTCAATGTCATCTATGGAGCCTAATCCATTGGTCTGCAGAAGGGAGAAAAATTAATCAGTTCTCTTTTGACTAAATTCAGTTTCCTTTTCCAATATTGGACTCCCTGTGAAACAATGCTCTGGAGTGGGAGTTGTACCCTTGTGATTGGCTGGATCCTATGATAATCAATACTCTGCAGAACTGAATTTTTTATTATTACAACAGTCAGCCAATCAACATTCCACACAACCAGTTTCTTCTGAAAACAGGAAGAATTACTTACTCTTAACCTCTCTGAAGGAAGGTTATATATCTGGCTAATAAAAGGATAAGTGGGCATCCACAATGTTCTTAACATTTGAATTATGTATGGTAGATAAATTCATTATCTTTTCATTTGGATTACCCCAAAATGGTTGTTCATTCCTTTAATTTATTTATTTATTTTATATCCCGCCTTTATTATTTTTATAAATAACTCAAGGCGGGGAACATACCAAATACTCCTTCCTCCTCCTATTTTCCCCACAACAGCAACCCTGTGAGGTGAGTTGGGCTGAGAGTGAGTGATTGGCCCAAGGCCACAGCTTTCAAATGGGCCTGGGCTCCTAAGCCTTCAATAACTGAACATTTAGACTGATGCCATTTCCCTTCACCACTGCATTTCCATGCACATGTTGAAACTCTGCTCTCTTTGCAATTATTAAAGACCCTAAACTAGTCCCTACTGCTGAACTGCATTCTATATAAATGAATGACTAAATAAATAAGATCCAAACAAAAGCTTAAATACTTCTTGGGAGGGGTGTTAATGTAAGTGAGCTAAAATAGTGTCTTTTTCCCCCTTCTTTGAGCTACAGTATAACAAGATGACTGAGAATAAACAGTGAAAGGAAGGGACTCTGCTTCTCCCCAGCAATTTAATATGAGATTCAATATACTCTAGAGGTAGAGAATTTCCAGTGCCAGCTTTTAGACAGTGTTTCTCAAAGTGAGTGATACCGCCCTCTGGGGGGTTGTTTGTATTATTCAGAGGGGCGTTAAGACGGCAAGGGGGCAACAGGACAGGCGATTAGGATTATAACAACAGAAGATTACACATAACTTATCCAACAAATTTTATTAAGTGTGTAAAACTGTAAACATATACTTTGATAATTATAAATATAGGTGGTCCTCGGTTAACGACCACTCGTTCAGCGACCGTTCAAACTTACGATGGTACTAAACGAGTGGTACCTACGACTGGTCCTCAAAGTTCCAGATTTCCAACCGTTGCAGCATCCTGCAGTCATGTGATCATGATTTGCGACCTTCCCTGCCGGCTTCCCACAAGCAAAGTGAGGAAGCCAGCAGGAAGTCGGAAGTCGCAGTCACATGAAGTCCTCGCTTAACGACCCACAATGATTCACTTAACAAAGGTAACCGGGGACTGGTAGAACTGCTGTCACTAAGCAGCATGGTCACATGACGTCACACTTTATGACTGCATTGCTTAGCAACAAAAATTCTGGTCCCAATTACCGTTGTTAAGCAAGGACTATCTGTATATCAATCTTTAGAACACTTGAAATAGTATTGTGCTTCAACCACATGCTGACAGCGTGAATCATACGATCATGCTGGGTATTAGCGCAACTGCATGATTCACAAAAACAAGACCTGCACAATAATTTTTTAAAAATTATTTTATATATTATAAAATTTTATTTTATTTATTCTCTGCTTGTGTTTTTAGATATTTTTGTATAGTTTTTTAAATTGTATTTGTTGTAACCCGCCCAGAGTCCCTTGCATGGGAGATGGGCGGGGAATAAATTTGAAAAATAAAATAAAATAAAAATAAAAAAATTATAATTCACACACACAGAGGACAGGGGGCATTACAAAAAACATGGTACAATTAAGGGGGTGGTGACCCAAAAAAGTTTGAGAAATGCTGGACTAGAGAGATCTGGATAGTTGAAGCCTACATAGCTGGTAATGACTTTATGTAATAAAGAAAGTTTTAAAGACTTTGCTGTCACTAGAAATCTGCCTTTGTTATTCCAGATTTTAAAAAAAGACGTACTTCAAAAAGCATAAACATTTCAGAGGAAAAAAGTACTATGATCCTGTGTAACATACTACACTAAGCCAGAGATTATCTTAATCGTGGTTTGTTGAATAAGCCACAGAGATTCAGAATAACACAATGTCATAAACCATTGGTTTACAAACAGCAAACCATAATATGGCTTAGTAGCTCTGTTTACTCAACACTTTAACCCTGATTAACTGAATTAATCTGATTACCAAGAACAACCAACTAATGCATATTATGGTTTAGCTCAATGCATGAATTCAGCAATGAATTTCCAATTTTCTCAGTACAAGAAACAAAATATGAAATGCCATTAATGTATCAAACATAAGACAAAAGTGACTTCTGTTATAAATAGCCAGCCAGCATTCACAACACTGCAGCCTCCCTAAGAGTTTAAATGCCAGACAGCATCTGTGTTTCAATACCGGTAGTCCTCACTTAATGACCCTAAGTGCAACCGGCAACTCCATCGCTAAGTGACACTGCTGTTAAATTAAACGTCATGTGACCGCTCCACTTAGCGACGGCAGTTCCAGCAATTCCAGTTGCTGTCGTTGAGCGAATCCCACGTGGTTGTTAGGTGAGGACCCACCCAGATCCAAGCCATTCTTGGAAGACAGTAAGGGACTCCCTCAGCTTCAGCTCCCCCATCCACCTCTCTCCCCCCCCATCTGTGCCCTTTTGGCCATCCACCTGCTCACTACCACCAGCTGCCCCCACCACCCGACCCTGCCTGCTGCCGTGCCCACTGCATTGTGCACCACTACCAGTCGGGTCCTTCTTTGGCGCGCCACCTGGGGCCTCCTTTTGCGTGCCAGCCAAGTCTTTCTTTCGTGAAAGGCGGCCCCGGCCAGTGCGAGAAAGAAGGATCCAGCCAGTAGTGGTGCACAGCGTGGCACACACCCGCCCACCCATAGGTCTCACCTGCTGGCCAGAGGGACATTTCCATGGCGCCTCCCTTGCGCGTGGCCAGGATGGTGAGCCCAGCAGAGGGGAGGCAGGCAAAGACGACAGAGGTCAGCTGGGGGTGGGGGTGGGTGGCGGGGGGCAGTTGTAAATGCAGGTGGGCCCAAATTTTTTTCACATGACCGTGGGGTGCTGCGGTGGCTGGAACTTCGAGGATCAGTTGTAAGTCCCTTGGTTCAGCACCACTGTAACTTTGAACAGTCATTGAATGAATGGACGTTAAGCGAGGACTACCTATGCAACTGTTCCCTCTATCTCTCCCCTCCTAGATAGAGAAAAACCTTTGTTCTTTTAAAATCTAAGGCAGAACTCTGGAGACAGAGCAAGCAGCTTCCCAGTGTCTGAGCTGGGAAAACAACTGGAATAAACCATCACCCCAACAGTGCCGATGAATGGCTGGACCTACCTTAAGCAGCTGAGGGAGGTCCAGAGAGAAAGAAGCAGAGGACTTTACATCAGGATTAGGTAGCTACTCTAGTTAAACACTGCAATCCTTTTTAATTTATTTTGACTGTGTGTGTGTTGGAAACCATATTCTTTCTTACTCTTATCTCTGCATAAGTAAGGCATTTTGTATAATTTCAGGCTAAATCCAATATTTACTTTGTTCCTTATTAATTTCTTGGGAATTGATATACAGTATAACTTAAAAATTTCTCTCCCAAAATCACTAATTATAGAGGACTGGCACCATTCTGTCAAGAGCACTGCAGGAGGGCCTTTGCACAGCTTCGTGTTGCACGCCAGTTGCACTCCTTCCTAGACCATGAGACTCTACTCACAGTTACTCACGCCCTGGTTACCTCCAGGATGGATTACTGTAACACGCTCTACATGGGGCTGTCCTTGAAGAGCATCTGGAAGCTTCAGATGATGCAGAATGTGGTTGCATGGACAGTTATGTGTGCCCCTAGGAGGGCAGACGTTACACCTGTGTTCCGTGAGCTGCACTGGTTGCCAGTCTGCTTCTGGGTGCAATTCAAGGTGCTGGTTTTGACCTTTGAAGCCCTACATGGCATGGGGCCAGGTTATTTGAGGGACCGCCTCCTCCCTATTACATCTACCCATCCCACCAGGTCAGGCAGGAGGGGTATGCTGTGGGTCCCGCCTCCAAAGGAGCTCCATCTGGCGTGCCTAGACGCAGGCAGCGTGCCTTTTTTGCTCTGGCTCCTGCCCTCTGGAACATCATCCCCCCCCCCGCCCAGGTGAAGTTAGCCCCATCCCTGTTAGCCTTTCAGAAGGCCCTGAATAACATGATTCTTCCAGCAACCTTGGGGATCCCATGCATGATGGTTGCACTGTGTTTAGATGGATGTTCTTCTCCGCAATCTTGCTTTTATTCACTTTTTAAGTGTTTTAACATTTGTGACATAGTTTTAATTACTGGTTGTACGCCACTCAGAGTCACGTTCAGTGAGATGGGCGGCCATATAATTTGTTAAAATAAATAATAAAATAAAATAATAAAATAAAATAAAATAAAATAAAATAAAATAAAATAAAATAAAATAATAAAATAAAATAAAATAAAATAAAATAAAATAAAATAAATAAAATAAAATAAAATAAAATAATAAAATAAAATAAAATAAAATAAATAAAATAAAATAAATCAAGCTTCATATATCATATCTTTTGAATTACTCTTCTTTATGAAGTTTTGAGGTTTTTTTAAATCCCTTATGGAAAACCAGTTTGGTATAATGGTTTAAGTCACCAGGATAGAAACCAGGAGACCATGAGTTCTGGTCCTGCCTTAAGACACAAAGCCAACTTGGTGACTTTGGGACAGTCAGTCTCTCTCAGCCCTAGGAAGCAGGCAAGAGGAAACCACCTCTGAAAATGTTGCCAAGAAAACTGCAGGGACTTGTCCAGGCAGTCACCAGGAGTCAGTAATGATCTGAAAGCACAAACTTTTTCTCTCTTTTGAGACTGATTTCTCCCCCAAAGAGGGGAGAAATAGCTGAACACGAATTGCATGCTTTTATACTAAAAGGCCAAGAGGTTGTGTTATATAAATATAAATTATTTTATTATTTCCATTTTTATCCTTAATTCACCAAAAAGGCAGTCATGTGGGAGGCCTCTCTCTTTCACACATTAGCACAGAACTTCCGAACTACTACCCCAAGGGACAACAGATGGAGCCAGGGTGCGCAGACCAAGGGAGCTTCTAGAAGGTCAGATCTGAAACATCCAGCCGTTCAAGGCCAGCTGTACTGCTACAAGTTTAAATCTATTTTATTATTGCATTTTACCCATCTTTCATTCAACACAGCAGATACAGAGTTCTCAAAGGTTTCCCATTTGCATCTCAATTAAACTCAAATCTGCTTAACTGCTCATCATGTACTTTCAGACTGTGCCTTAAGTAATCATAACTCATTCCCATCAAAAACATTAGAAGAAATTAATTCTTCCCAACTTACTCTATTGCTGTAAGATGTAGTCATCAAGAACTGTACCTGGGCCTGAAGCTTTACACTTTGAAGACTGTTGTTTTTCAGAAAAGTGAAAAGCAAAAGGCCAGCAAGTAGAAGAATTTTTTTTTGTTCAAATCATATAGCCAGAGTTAATCTTATAAAGACTGAGACATTGTTATCCATATCTTAAATACCTCCACTTAGTTTTAAACACTTTTTAAAAATTTGAAATGTTCAAAAATTATTCAGAAAATTAAAATGCAGATATACAGTTACAGTTGCAATCAAAATTATTCAACCCCCATTGCAAATCAGGTTTATTGTCAAAATTTACACACTTTCAGCTGTTTGCAATAAACAAATCAAACAAAAGCAATTGAAATAGCTCAACACAAGGAATGCTTCAAGAGATTTCCCCAAATTCAACTGGAAATGCAACTTATCATGACTTCTCCAGTCTCAAAATTATTCAACCCCTTCATGGCAAACATCTTCAGTACTTAGGAGAACACCCTTTTGCTGTTATGACCTGCTGCAAACGAGATGCATAGCCAGACACCAGCTTCTGGCAGCATTCCTGAGAAATCCTAGCCCATTCCTCATGAGCAATGGCCTCCAGTTCCGTAATATTCTTGGGTTTGCATGCTGGAACCGCCTTCTTCAAATCCCACCAGAGATTTTCTATGGGGTTCAAGTCAGGTGACCGTGATGGCCACTGTAGAATCTTCCAGGACTTCTTCTGCATCCAAGCCTTAGTGGAATTTGAGGTATGCTTGGGATCAGTGTCCTGTTGGAAGGTCCAACGACGCCCAAGCTTCAGCTTCCTTACAGACGGCATGATGTTTTCTCCTAGGATTTCCTGATACTTAAATGAATCCATCTTGCCTTCCACACGCTGCAGGTTTCCAGTGCCAGAGGATGCAAAGCAGCCCGAGAGCATCACTGAGCCACCACCATGCTTCACTGTAGGCAGAGTGTTCTTTTCAGCGTATGCTTCATTCTTCTTCCTCTAGACCAGAGCTTTCCACACAGTCTGGTGTGTCGCCACACAACCTGGAAGCGCTGATCATCATCAGCGCTTCCGGGTTTTCCCGCGGCGACACACCAACAGCGGCACGCAAAAACCTGAAAGTGGCAGCAGCGCTTCCGGGTTTTTGCACGCTGCCGCAACGGCGGCACTTCCAGGTTTTCCCACAGCGACACACCAACGGCGGTTGGTGTGTCACCGCGGGAAAACTTTGGAAAGCCCTGCTCTAGACATACCGCTGATGCATCGGGCCGAAAAGTTCCAGTTTTGTTTCATCGCTCCACAGAACAGAATCCCAAAACTTCTGTGGCTTATTTAAATGATTGTGAGCATATTGGAGCCGACTTTTCTTTTGTGCTTTTGGGTGAGTAGTGGTGTACGTCTTGGAGTTCTGGCATGGCAACCTTCTGTGTTTAGTACGTGCCTTACTGTGCTCACTGAAACCTCAGTGCCTGTTGCCACCAAGTCTTGCTGCAAGTCTTTTGCAGTCACTCAAGGGTTTCTCTCAACCTGCCTTCTCAGAAATCTGGTTGCAGCCATTGACAGCTTCCTTTTTTCTGCCCCGTCCAGGTAGTGTAACCACTGTTCCTTTGAACTTGTGAACTATGCTTCCAACGGTGTCTCTAGGTACATTCAGTGCCTTTGCTTTTTGTATCCTGTTCCTTGTTTGTGAAGGGCGATGATCTCTTCTCTTACCTTTTTGGACCAATATTTTGACTTAGCCATATTTCTAACATGCAGTCAAACGTGACACTCAACAAACCCCTAGCCAGTTCAGGCATTTCATGTGTTCCAGCTCAAGCACACCTGGTGCAACTAATGAGGCCCTTGATTAGTTGCATCAGGTGTGCTTGAGACAACACCTGTTTTGCAAACTGTACAGTATGTGTGCTGTTGTGATGGATTCTATTCAGGGGGTTGAATAATTCTGAGACTGGAGAAGTCATGATAAGTTGCATTTTCAGTTGAATTTGGGGAAACCACTTGAAGCATTCCTTGTGTTGAGCTATTTCAATTGCTTTTGTTTGATTTGTTCATTGCAAACAGCTGAAAGTCTGTAAATTTTGACAATAAACCTGATTTGCAAAGGGTGTTGAATAATTTCGATAGATAAGTGGCCATATAATTGTTTTAAATAAATAAAAATAAATGTAGCTCACTCTCCCTGTGAGATTCAAATCCCTTGTCCACAAGGATGTCTGGAAACTTTGGCTGGCTGCATACCTCTAAGTGGAGAACATTAAGATGCCCTTCAGATGGGTGATGCAGCACTCCATCAACACATTTTGTTGGAACCACCTCTTACCATTTTTTATCCACGTTTTTAAATTAAGAACTTTACATTGCAAATTATCTCCATACAAGCAGGAAAACATGTTATCCATTATATCAATTCCACTGAAACTGTTTAAACAATAAAGATATACCTGATTTGGTAAGGCAGATGTCAGGCCATTACTTAGTAGGGAAAATGTTTCCAATTCCTGCTGCAAGGAAGAGAGAAAGGAAGTAGCAGACACTTAACAAAGAATGGTAAGTGACACATTTTCAATGAAATGTCAGCTTTAATAAGGGAAAGCTACCTGATATACAGGATAGCCCAGTTTGGCTGTACTCATAGGTATTGCCTATGCATGAGCACTCAATAGAGACCGGAGCCTTTCAGCTAATCCTGGGCTCCTGTACGTGTAAAAGAGTCAAGCTTAAGGATTTTGGGGGAGATAAAAACAAAGTAAGTGTGTATACCGTCACAGGAAGTAGAGTTGGATGCAAATATCATACCTGAGGCCTCTTATATGCTTTCCGGATCCTTAATCCCAGCTTCTGTGCAAGTTCCTGGCCCAATTGGACCACACTTTCATCCTTCAGCAGAGAAAACAATTAAGGATTATTTCCACCTATGGTGGTCACAGATAATACAAAACTGATGTTTTATCTATTTTATTGGCAGTGAAAAGTACAAAAAGTAAATGCTTTAATCTTATATTATTTGCAATAATTATGATTGGTTTTTTAGAAAGCCTATAGCAACTTCATACACAGTGAAACATGTTTTACTAATTTATATCTAATTTTGGATTGTTCTGTCCTTTGCTCCTTCAATTCAACTGAACTCCTTTAGGTAGCTCCTATTAACATTTTTTATCACCATAAAGAAAAAAAAATTATCTGAATCAATCTTCTTTGCATTCCTATGAAACAAATCTCTGCCACACTGTGAAATTAATTAGGAATTATAACAGGTACAAGATCCTTAAAAGTTACAATGGTATGTCATCAACAGATTTTTACTCCAGGTATTTCATTATATATATCATATATCATTATGAAGTGTGATGGTGATCATACAGAGATTATTCATTAGAACCAGATCTCAGACTTTTTTAACGGTAGTGCAGGGATAAGGGATGTAACATTGTTACAAACATCTCCAATACATATGTTAATACAGGTAGTCCTTGCTTATCGATGGTAAATGGGACTGGGAACTCCGTTGCTAAGTGATCTGATCGTAAGGCATGATGTCACATGACTGCACCAACTTATGATGACAGTTCCGGCAGTCCCAGTTACTGTCATTAGGCAAATCCTGCATGATCCTGGGGTCATGGGATCGCCATTTGCGACCTCCTGCCGGCTTCCCCATTGACTTTGCTTGTCAGAAGCTGGTAGTAAAGGCTGAAAATGGTGATCACATGACTGCGGGATGCTGCTAAGTCATAACTGCAAGCTGAATGTCAAGCACCCAAATCACAATCATGTGACCGCGGGGATGCCGCAATGGCTGCAACTACAAGGACCTGTTGTTAAGTACCCCTCGTTCAGCACTGTCATAACTTTGGTTGCTGAACGAGTGGATGTTAAATGAGGACTACCTGTATATCAGGCATCACATAAAATTAATGCTGTTAAATTAACTGTATGTCAATAAAAATGTTCTGAGATCAGACTTCTCATACAGCTTTTAATTTACAGATTCACCATAAAATATTTGACCAAAAACAGGTCTCTGCGGAGTGAAACAACTAAAAATTGGAAGAACCCTTGCTAACTGATGGCTTTATTTTGGGTGTGACTAGGCGAGTAATTATTATTATTAGATTTTCTTTCTGCCTTTTTTATATATAACTCAGGGTGCAAACATACCTAATGCTCCTGCCTATGTTCCCCACAACAACAACCCTGTGAGGTGGCCTAGGACAGAGAGTGACTGGTCCAAAGTCACCCACCCAGTTTACTATTTCCTTGGAAATAGTAAAAATAGTGCAATGATTATGTTAGAACATTATAATAGCATATAATAATAAAATAAATAATTTTGCTTGAAAGTAAACAAATAAACATTGATTTATCCTCCAAATAATTTATGTATATGTGCATGTACCTGTAGGGTTGAATGCTGTAAATTTGGTTTAAGATCTGACGTAAGGACAAGTACTGTACAGTGAAGATACTTTGGATATTACTGGCTACTGTATTGGACAACAATCCCCCACTGCCATCCATTAGCCCAGTGCTTTCCAATCTGCCGCCGCTGGCGACACACCAACGGTGGCGGTGGTGCGGGGGCATGCGTGGGGGCGGCAGGGGGTTGCGCGGTGGCGTGCATGGCGGCGGCGGCAGCCTCCGCTAAAATGCGGAAGCACTGATGGCACGCCGCTGCCGCCGCCATGCACACCCCCGCCGCCGCTTCCGGGTTGTATGGCAACACACCAAACTGTGTGTTGCGACACACTAAAGTGTCGCAACACACAGTTTGGAAAGCTCTGCATTAGCCTCTTTGGCTTTCTTTTAAATAAACAAAGCATATCAGAAATATTAATGAATTGAGTTTTTCAAGTAAATTAAAAAAACTCGACTCTAATGGCATTTCCAGAATATACAAAGAAGAGGAATTTCAAAACCCAGCATCCTGAGTGTATATCAGTACACTGCAAATACTTCCTTATTCATGGGATGCAGGCATTGTATGTAAGCCTTGATTGAACAAAACCATAAAATGCAGTGGAGGTCACTATCTATGGGCCCATCAGGTGACAACCATGGCATAGGGAAAATTGAGGGTTGGCATTCAAGTGGAGTAAATGATAAAGAACAAGAATGGATAAAATAGTAGAAAGAAAAAAAAGACTGTCTGTAAAACTAAGAGAAAGAGAAAGAGGAAGGATGTAATTAGATCTGACGGAAGGTGGCTAATCTTTCAGAGTGGAGTTGATGAATATATGCAGGGAAGTGAAGGTGTAGATACAATTATTAATGAAAAGGGAACATGTGTTAGAAAATATGAACTGGTGTCATCTAAGTTGCAGGTACGTATGAAAGTAAGAATCCAAAGATTGGTGATAGTTTTATACTATGCTAAGTTTCGTTTTCGTTCGCATGTTTCATTAAAGTACAGTAAAAAGATGCTACAACTCTGATATCATTTTATCCATTTAAAACATTTACCTGTTTTTCTATTAATAATACAGAATATTTAGAAAGGAGGAAACTACTACTTACATGTGGGAGGGAGAACAAACAGCGACTGTTACATTCATAAGCTTCCTTGTGCCTTCCTAGCTCACTCAAGCAGCGGGCCTTCCGAAAGAGAGCACGGATGTTCTCCTTGTTGAAACTCAGAGCCTTCTCGCTATCTTCCAAAGCTTTTTCATGTAGGCCCTTTTAGAAAATCAACGG
Organism: Charina bottae; assembly: GCA_023362775.1. NCBI lineage: Eukaryota > Metazoa > Chordata > Lepidosauria > Squamata > Charinaidae > Charina > Charina bottae. Next base: position 34,598,240 of record JALMGJ010000006.1, on the reverse strand, counting down.
ATGTAATCATGAAAACTTTTAACACAAACAGAACTCTAACGTAACCTACCCAAAAAAGGCAGTCCTAATTAATTCACTGTTCTTATACACTCTTGGTAAGGGGGAAAAAGGAGCAAAAAAAAGTCTAAACAGATGTGGGTTATACCAAAAGCACCTAACAAACAATATGGCCTTTCAGATAGCAGGTAGTAGCTGTATATTTCCTTCACGAACACACAGTTTACAATATACACCTTCCACTTGACGAAGACCTGAGAAAACTTAACTATGCCACCTTGCCATTTGCTTTGATCAAATTTTCTTCCTCTTTGCTTTCAGGTTTTGAGGCTCTGAATATGAATGTACAAAGTAGCCCCCACTTCTACCTTCTAAAGGTTAGAATCATGCAGGCAATTATTTTCTCTGTGACATTCTATGGAAGTGAAAATTGGACTTTGAAGATGCAAGACAGAAAGAGTATTTATGCTTTTGAACTTTGGTATTGGAGAAAACTCCTGAGAATACCATGGAGAGCCAAGAAAACCAAAAAAAAAAACGGATCATCAAACAAATCAACCCAGAGTTCTCACTCGAGGCACCAATGACCAGGCTCAAATTATCAAACTTTGGATACATTATACAAAAACCTAGCTCTCTGGAGAAGGCTATAATGCTGAGAAGGGTGGAAGAAAACAAAAGAAGAGGACAACCAACAGCAAGGTGGATGGCTCAATTACAGCCATCAGACAGGTGCACCGTTGAAAGATCTGAAGGACCAAGTTGGGGACAGATCCTCCTGGAGAAAATCTGTCTGTGGTCACTAAGAATTGACACCAACTTGATGGCACATAATCTCTATCAGTCAATCTCTATCTTCTTTTCATGTGAAATGTGTATGAAAATGTACAGAAAAAATGTGTGTGTGTTTATTTGAATGATTTATATAGTTACCCATCTCACAAAAATGACTCTAGGTATCATACAAAGTTAAAACCACACACACATACATACAAACATACAAACACACAGAGAGACGTGCATCTCAACATTGGCAACATGACAAATTCTGCTTTGTCATTGCAAGAGGAAATCTGAGCAAACTCTAACCCTTCAACTCCCTTCTCCCCTTTCTTTTCTGGAAAGGAAAAATCTTCTGCTTCTAATCTGCCTTCATTCATGAAGGCAAGTTAGAAACAGAAGATTTTTGTTCATGTGCAAAGGATGGAGTGCATGAGCCTCAGGTTTTTGTATATTTAAAATGAGCCTATGTTAATTATATATGAAAATTTATATATTCCAATAGAAGAAAATATATGTAGCTCAGGGTTGAACTGTGGAGTTCTTGGTGCTCTCTAAGCTTGGTTGTCTGCTTGCAGATGTTTCATTACCTGACTAGGTAACAACATTAGTGCTATTGAGTGTGGGATTTGCGCCCAAGGGATGCAAGCTGATGACATTACCTACAGTAGTTGGGTAATTAAACATCTCCAAAAAACTAAGCTCAGAGAGCACCAAGGACTCCACAAATTTATATATACATGCTTCTCCCACATATACATACACAACCATAAGCACAATGTCTTTATTTTGCCATCATTCCCAATTATTTTTGCAACTTCTCTAGAATTTGCCACTTTCAGGGGAAGATCTGCTTGTGTTTTGAGAACCTCAACTCTCAGCACAACAGGCCTATGCAAATTCTGCACTGTTGGGTGTTGTGCCTACCTTTGTAACACACACACATTTAAAATGGGTCACTTTTCCTATTGTACTCCCTTGTTTTATATACACACACACATATTTTCAATCTGCTCTAAGCAAGTATCAGCCAAAGAGGGATGAATCACACATGTATGGCCATCACCTGACAAATACAACATTAAATAATGACTTGCACTTATGTAAGAGAGATAACAGGTCTAAAAACATTGCTTTTCCTCAAAACCATTTCAGTGTGGTATTTTTCAAAGGATGAAGCTATCAAGTACAGGTAGTCCTCGCTTTCCGACCACTTGTTCAGTGACCATTTGAAGTTACAATGGCGGTGAAAAAGGAGACTTACGATCAGTCCTCAAAATTATGGCTGTTGCAGCAGCCCTGTGGTCATGTGATCATGATTTGGGCGCTTGGTAACCAGCACACATTTACGATGGTCGCAGAGTCCCGGGGTCAAGTGATCGCCATTTGCGACCTTCACAGCCAGTTTCCAACAAGCAAAGTCAATGGGGAAGCCAGCAGGAAGTCACAAGTCGCAGTCATGTGACATTGCGCTTAATGACCCACGGTGATTTGCTTAATGACCACAGCTGGAATTGACATCATAAGTCGGGCACGGTCACGTGACATTTCACTTTACAACTGCGTCGTTTAGCAACGGAGTTGTCGGTCCCAATTGCAGTCACTACGTGGGGACTACCTGTAAACAGATATATGAAGTAGTCCAAAAGGTACTTACCATAGCGAAGTAGCAGGCAGCTCGATTGACATATAGCTTACATAAAAGATCCACAGGAATGTTCACTTCATCCGAAGCTGCATATTCAGACACATTCAGTCCTTCTACATACTGTACCAGTGCCAGTTTATAATCCTTCTCTCTGAACAAATCATTGCCCTCGGCAAGTAAGTTTTGCACCAATTTTTGTAAAAAGGCCTATAGGGAAGAACATACAGGGTGGAATTCAAAACTTAATGAATTAAGTTTTTACTTATGGTTTACAACATTTTAACACATTATTTTTTGCAGTAATGGCTCAATAGCATCTAAATCAGGGCTTTCCAAAGTGCTGCCGCTGGCGACACGCCAGCAGCGGTGCGACGGCGGCGGCACGGCGGCGGCGACACAGGAGGGCGTGCGGCGGCGAGGGCGTGCGGCGGCGTGCGCGCACGGCGACGGCGCAGGGGGCGTGCTGCGGTGCGCGCGCGGCGGCAGCACAGGGGACATGCGGCGGTGTGTGCACGGCGGCGGCAGCGGCTGCCGCTGCCACCATGCACGCGTGCGCCGCCGCTTCCGGGTGGTGTGGTGACACACCACGCTGTGTGTGGCGACACACTTTTGTGTCGCAACACAGAGTTTGGAAAGCTCTGATCTAAATAATCAATTGTACTACTATAGTCTATTTCAGACCTACCTATTCTTTGTAGCATGCTGCTTTTATTACACAACAGAGACCAGATGTAACAAATCCCTAGTTTTTGGTATGGTACAATACTGCTAACAAAATAATTTGGTAAACTGTCCCTATCCTGAGAGATCTGAATAGGCAGAATTCATCTCTGGTTCCCCAAAAAGCCTCTCCAATTTTTAAAAAACAACAATGGCACAGCTATTGAAAACTAGTGGTTCATTCGAACCACAGGGTCATTAGGAAAACGGGTTCCTCCATCAAACAATTTTCTCACTTCAAAACTAGAATATTTTGCTTGACTGGATGAAGCAACAGGCAGTCTCCACAGATACTGGGTTTCAATTATCCTTCATGTCCTATAAAATGATGAGGACAGTGCTCAAGAGAAAGAAGAAAAAAAGAGGAAGGGGGAAGAATACAGAGGGCCTGCCTAACAATATCCAAACTGAAGGCTCACATGATCTCTCTCAAACCATCCTCTCTGCACTAAGCTCCTAACATATACTGAAACCCAATATTTTATTCAACCAATATTAAGTAACTTGTATGCTTTAGGTGATTGTTCTGATTTTTTGAAATACTGGGTGTTTGACAGTTTTCTTCTCTTATTTTCCTTATACAGGTAGTCCTCGACTTACGACCATTCGTTCAGCCACCATTCGAAGTTACGATGGTGCTGAATGAATGGTGGTTACGACCGGTCCTTGGAGTTCCGGGCATCCCAGCAGCCCCGCGGTTATGAGATCGCAATCTGGGCACTTGGCAACCAGATCTCACTTATAACCGGTTGCAACACCCCATGATCATGTGATCGCCATTTGCTACCTTCCCTGCCAACTTCCCCAGAAAGTCAATGAGGAAGCTGGCAGGGAAGGTTGCAAGTCACTGGGGTAAGTCTCTCTCACCCACACACCCTCCCCCATCCCCGCTGTGCTTGTGACGTGCCGGCCACTCATGCACCCTCCCCGTGCCTCCCTCGCACCCTCACTGACCCTCGCTTCACTTCCCTCGCACCCTCCCCAACCCTTGCCATGCCTCCCACGCACCCTCCCTGAGCCTCCCTCACACCCCCGCCCCGCACCTTGCCGTGCCTCCCTCACGCCCTCCCCAGCTTCCTCCCCCGGCCACAGTTGGATACCTGCCTGCCGGCCTACTTGCGAACCACCTGAACTTGCAACTTCCTGCCAGCTTCCCCACTGACTTGGTTGTGGGAAGCCGGCAAGAAGTTGCCTCCTCTAACAACCGTGGAATTCAGTTAACGACGGCAACTGGGACCGCAGGGATTGCCATGGCTAAGCGATGTGGCCACAGTTTACGACATTGTTTAGCGACAGAAATTCCGGTCCCAATTGCCGTTGTAAGTCGAGGACTACCTGTATTTGCAGTGGCATCACTGGTTTTAAAATTGAATTTCTCATTAAAATCATCTTAATTCCTATCTTTTTTTTTTGTTTCAGGATGGGCACAAGAATTCTTTTGATCTGCTGCTGGATTGTCGTGTTTTTAATGGTATAATTTAGTTCATTGTCAGTTTTGTAGATGTTGTAATGATGAGTAAACTTGAGTAAAATATTTGTAATAAATAAAAATATACAACCATGCTCTCCCTGTAAGAATGAAGTGCAAGGCCTGTTTGGGGATTATTATTATGATAATGAAAAGCAGGTAGAAATGTTATAAATAAATACAACCTTCCTTAGTGAAACTCTGCTTTAGCTAAAGATATAGCTGAGAATGATTGCTGATTTTTCCACATAAAACTATGCTCATCTAGCCACTTTAGAAAACTACTCATGCTGGTCTTCCATTCCTGAGCACTACTTATGTCAACAGGACAAGCTATATTAACATAATACCATTAGATACTTTAAAATAAAAATGTGAAATCTTAAAGTTACCTCATAATCTTCTTGGCTTAAGGGTAACGTAGACCTAGGTAAAGAATGTAATAGTTATGAAATGCATGCATCGATCTAACGTGCATAAAGATATGCATATATATTACATGCATAATTTAATCAAGGATAGGAAATTTCCATAATAAAACATATATCCTGGTTTTCCAGAAGGACAGCATTATTAGGTACCAACATTATAGGCTGACTGATACACTGATGTTTGTCAAGAACTTTGAGCAACTTTAATATAGTAACTCTCTCTACAAGTGAAAGAAGGAAAGACTGTGGCTAATATCCATGACCCACATATTTAAGGAAGTTTTCTGAGCAGCACAGAGTTCAACTCTATTCCTGAAAATTATACTCATGTAAAATTGAAGCCATGAAGAACTGAATAGAAGCTGTGAGCTCCCACTTTATTTTATAGCAGTCCTAGGAAGCCAAACAATAGAACAGGGCTTTCCAAAGTTTTCCCGCGGCGACACACCAACCGCCGTTGGTGTGTCGCCGCGGGAAAACCCGGAAGTGCTGCCGTGGCGGCAGTGCGCAAAAACCTGGAAGCGCTGTTGCCGCTTTCAGTTTTTGCGTGCCGCCATGGCTGCGGCGCTTTCGGATTTTCGCATGCCGCCGTTGGTGTGTCACCGCGGGACGCTTCCGGGTTTTGACGCGACACATCTGGGCCCCGCAGGCGACACACTTTTGTGTCGCGACACACAGTTTGGAAAGCTCTGCAATAGAATATCAGCTGAAGAACATCACCTCAGATTTGCCGACTAAAACAACAGAAAAAGATAAATGAAAATCTACGAAACTACAGGTAGTCTTCACTTAACGACCACAACTGAGCCCAGACTTTCAGTTGTAAGTCATAACGGTTGTTAAGTGAGCCAGACTAATTTTTACAACCTTTTTTACTGCAGTTGTTAAGTGAGTCACAGCGGTCATTAAGTGATTCAAGATCAGGGTTTGTGGTTTCCTTCGGTTGTTAAGCTAACGGTGCGGTTGTTAAGCAAACCAGGAGTTACTTTGCAGTATTGTGGGGGGCGGAGTGTGATAGTCATATGTTTTCCACCAAAACATGACTATGAAAATGCTTCTGTGGCTACAGTAGTATTATTTTCAGTTAATATTACTGTTATTTTCAACTAATATTACTGGTTGATTATTAAAAACTTTTACTGTAAGGTCTTCATTGGAATCTTTATTCTACAGTACAGTACTAAACAGGTTTAAAGGTACTGTACAGTAGTGTACCTTTTTTTCCTGCTGTAGTAAACTCTGCAGCTTTTGTTACTGTACAATACTGTATATAGCGGTGGCGTTGCAACTCTAGAGGATTCTGGATGAAACGGATTATCTGGACCCTTCCAGTCAGGTTTCAGGCCGGGATATGGGGTGGAAACTGCATTGGTCGTGCTTACGGATGATCTCTGGCGAGAGCGGGATGAAGGGAGTGCATCCATCCTGGCTCTTTTCAACCTCTCAGCGGCTTTCGATACCATCAACCATGGTACCCTTTTGGAACGGCTCAAGGAGTTGGGGGTGGGCGGCGTAGTTCTGCGCTGGTTCACCTCCTTCCTCTAGGGCTGGTCCCAATCGGTGGTAATAGGAGATGAGAGATCCGACCCTCGCCCCCTTGTCTGTGGGGTGCCACAGGGTTTCGTTCTCTCACCTCTCCTATTTAATATCTACATGAAACCACTGGGTGAGATCATCTGTCACCACGGGATATCATCAATATGCTGATGATACTCAATTGTACATCTCCATCCCGGGTGAGGTAAGTGATGCGGTGGCCGCCCTTTCTCAGTGCCTGGAGACTGTGGGGGTCTGGATGGGGAACAACAGGCTTCGGCTGAACCCTGGTAAGACGGAGTGGCTGTGGATTGATGGCTCTTCCAGATTCAGGAAGTTATCATCTTTGGTTCTGAATAGGGTTGCACTACCCCATTTGGAATCAGTGCGGAACCTGGGGGTCCTTCTGGACTCACGACTCCTGCTTGAAGAGCAGGTGGCAGTTGTGGCCAGAAGGGCCTTTGCGCAACTTTGTGTTGTGCGCCAGTTACGCCCTTTCCTGGATCGGGAGTCCCTCCGTACAGTCACTCATGCCCTGGCCATCTCCCATATAGACTACTGCAATGCGCTCTACATGGGGCTACCCCTGAAGAGTATCCAGAAGCTTCAACTGGTCCAGAATGCAGCTGTGAACGCAGTTATTGGTGCCCCTAGATTGGCTCATGTGACACCTCTGCTGCGCCAGCTGCACTGGGTGCCAGTATGCTTCCGGGTCCAATTCAAGGTGTTGGTTATGATCTATAAAGCCCTACATGGCATGGGACCAGGCTACCTGAGGGACCATCTCATCCCCATAACTTCAAACTGTCCCACTCGATTATGCATGCTGCGGACCACATCGTTAAGGGAGTTTCACTTGGCGGGGTCCAGAAGGCGGGCCTTCTCGGCAGTGGCACCGGCCCTTTGGAACATTCTGCCCCCGGAGATGAGGCAGGCTCCGTCGCTCCTGTCCTTCCGGAAGAACTTAAAGACCTGGTTCTGCCACCTTGCTTGGGAGGGGAATGGGAACAGCTCCTCCTGGGGATGGCTGGTGCCATGGAGCCCTTTTAAAATACCATCTTATCGCCTCCTGGATTTTATATTTAACTTTTTAGTAATTTTGATGATTGTAGATTTGCATGATTTTATATTTATTTATATTTATAAATTTTAATTGTTGTATTTTGTGAACCGCCCAGAGTCCCCTTCGGGGGAGATGGTGCGGTAATAGAAATTGAAAAATAAATAAATAAATATAAATCTGATTTTTATAAAATAACTGTTTTAAAAAGGGTAAACCAGCATTCATTATTGTTAAATATAATTAAAAATCAGACAGGCAGAGGATGGAACATGCATGATACTGTACAAATCTCTACTTAAGTTAAACAAAAACTGGGGAAAAATTAAAGGCAAGCATAAGTACAGTATTGCATGGAAAAAGTACTTACCTTTCCTGTACAGTACTGTAAGGCACACACAAGCCTCCCTCTGCCGGCTGCTAAATAACAGTAAGTAGTGCGACCACGTGACCGGGCCTGCTGCCTCAGACATCCAGCTTTGTAAGCCTGGAGGACTTCCTGGTTCCAAAGGGCAGACATGTGACCCAAAATGGCCACCACTTCCGGGATGGTCGTATCTCGGTCACGTGATCGCGGAGGCCTTATGAGGGTTGTAATTTTGGGCCCCCATCAGAAATCTACTTTTGGAGTACCATTGTAACTTTGAACGGCCTTTAAGCGGTCGGTCGGTAACTGAAGACTACCTGTATACTCCTCCTGGGTCTCAGAAGTTCTCCTTTACAAGTATGTGAATTAAAATACATTGATGGAGGTCTAATATTTCAAGATTCCAAATTCCACATTAAGGCAATATGTTTAAATTAGGTCACACAGTTCTAACAAGTACCTTCTCGGGTGCTGCCATATTTTTACACTAATGCAACAATAATGGAATTGTGATTTGATTCTTCTTTGGATGTTTCATCTATGTTATAGATCTCTGATTTTATATGACATTTTCATGGTATTTATTTAAATAACTTGTAATGAAAAGTACACTTCAACAACTTTGGGTAGTGTCTGGAAAGAAACAACTGTAAATTTGGTAATATATACAGTAAAAGGGAATTTTATATTACAAATAAATGAAAACAGAAACATTACCATTTCTAAATATGGCTACTTACTGGATGAACTGAAGACCTTTCTCTATCTCTTCTTTTCTTTTTTGTCTTTCCATTGCATCACTGCAATAGTAAAAAATAATATTTTAAACTTTTACAGTTGTACAAATCTGTTCAGTTCAAATTTTAACACTGACATCCTACTTTTACATTTCTTTCCCAAGTATGTCAATATTTTGTCTTTTCTCCCCATCCTCAAATAAAGAAATAAAAAACGTAAGAACCTATCAATTAATTATTTGCAAATATGAATAAATAGATTCCAAGAGCTTTCCCTCCTAAAAATACAGCAAAAGCAAAAGCTTATTTCATTATGTTTATTTCATTACGTTTCTCAAGGTATATACAAGTTTTCTAAGGAGAGCAAAGGAATAGGAGGAGAAAAATTCAAGAACTTCTAACCTTTCTCAACACCCCTTAATTCCTTGTAAGTATTCTGAAGACTGCATATGACTTTAAGAGAGAATTACACAAATACATGTAGGATAAATCTATCAATAACTCTAATGATGATTAAGGAACTATGCATACTGGTAGGAGTGGCTACTTTCTCTGCCTTAAATCAGAATGCTGGACTGAACAGAACAACAGTATCTATGGCAATCACAATGCTGGACTGGATAGGTCTTTGATAGGATCCAGAATAGTTCTTCATTAACAGCGAAGCTATTAATTCACTGAATAACTTAACAGATTTTACAATCAATTTTCTCAAACAAAGTAATGTCTTTCTCAAGTTTTGTTTGACTCCTGGTAACTACATAAACCCTTTTGTTTTCATGGCAATGAAACAGTAGTAGGAGACCAATATCTTCTTCCAAGAAAATGAACTAAAGCAGCTTATTTATACACAACCTATAATCCTATACTGTATCATACATTTTATGAAAATAAAAACTAGCTCAGGATTAAAAGAATTTGCTAAAAACCTTCTAAGATAAGATATGGCAAAACCTATTTGAAGGCTAAGCTACAACAAATGTGTAATCTTGAAATATCAGCAGTTTAGAACTTTATAAACAATAACTGCTAGCCTTGACTGGACCAAATAACACTAATAAAAAAATGTATTGATGGCACCCAACACAATTCTGCAATGTATAAATGTCTACTGCTGAAATTTAAAAAAGCAAGAAAGGCCACTAGATCTTTGCTGCACCCAAACTGGCCTTTATGGATATACTGATGAATTAAAACTATATACTTGAAAAATATTGTCATATCCTTTTTTAAAAAAATATTTAGTCTTGCTCAGAACTGCACCTTTCTACACATCTTCTTTTAAATAAAATATTTTTGTGTGTGTAAGATGTTTGCAAGGTAAACAAAAGTAAACTATGTTGTCACCACATAGAGAAAAAAACAGAACACTAAACTCACTCAGAAGAAAAATCAGACTACTGTACAAAACTACCAGTGGAGGTTCTGATACTTCAAGTTACAAATAAAGAATAGGAAAATTGATTCTCAATTAACCTTAGTTGCAGACTGAAAGAATGTTTCAATTGCTCAGTCTTAAGTGCAGCATAAAATATGTTGAAAGCACAGCAGTATTAGGAACACAAATTCTTCTGGTGGGAATGGTGAACTGAACAGCTGTGCCTGCTGCTTCAGTGGGTAGAGCTGACAATGCGGTAATTTTTTTCGGGCTCAGGCAGGTTTTCTTAGTGTAGCCTTAAAGGGACACTAAGACCAGCCACCCCGTTCCTAAATCACCAATTTGTATTTTTTTTTTAAGTATATGTACCCCAAGAGAGGCTTTCTACAGCAAGGAGAAGCTGGTTCTCTTGGTGCTTAATGTTATTTTTGGGATTGTTGTTGTTGTTGTTGTTGTTCAGTCGTTCAGTCGTGTCCGACTCTTCGTGACCTCATGGACCATAGCACGCCAGGCCTTCCTGTCCTCCACTGTCTCTCGGAGTTTACTCAAATTCATGTTCATTACATCGGTGATGCTATCTAACCATCTCATCCTCTGCCGTCCCCTTCTCCTTTTGCCCTCAGTCTTTCCCAGCATCAGGGTCTTTTCCAGTGAGTCCTCTCTTCTCATTAGGTGGCCAAAGTATTTGAGCTTCAGCTTCAGCATCTGTCCTTCCAATGAGCAGTCAGGGTTGATTTCCTTTAGGATTGACTGGTTTGACCTCCTTGCAGTCCAAGGGACTCTCAAGAGTCTTCTCCAGCACCACAGCTCGAAAGCATCAATTCTTCGGCGCTCAGCCTTCCTTATGGTCCAACTCTCACAGCCATACATTGCTACTGGAAAAACCATAGCTTTAACTATACGGACCTTTGTCGGCAAGGTGATGTCTCTGCTTTTTAATATGCTGTCTAGGTTTGCCATAGCTTTCCTTCCAAGGAGCAAGCGTCTTTTAATTTCATGGCTGCAGTCACCGTCTGCGGTGATCTTGGAGCCCAAGAAAATAAAATCTGTCACTGCTTCCATTTCTTCCCCTTCTATTTGCCAGGAAGTGATGGGACCAGATGCCATGATCTGGGTTTTTTTAATGTTGAGTTTCAAGCCAGCTTTTGCACTCTCCTCTTTCACCCTCATCAAGAGGCTCTTTAGTTCCTCTTCACTTTCTGCCAATAGGGTGGTATCGTCTGCATATCTGAGGTTGTTGATATTTTTCCCGGCAATCTTAACTCCGGCTTGTGATTCATCCAGCCCGGCATTTCTCATGATGTACTCTGCATATAAGTTAAATAAGCAGGGTGATAATATACAGCCTTGTCGTACTCCTTTCCCAATTTTGAACCAGTCGGTTGTTCCATGTCCGGTTCTAACTGTTGCTTCTTGACCCACATACAGGTTTCTCAGGAGACAGGTAAGGTGGTCTGGTACTCCCATCTCTTTAAGAATTTGCCACAGTTTGTTGTGATCCACACAATCAAAGGCTTTAGCGTAGTCAATGAAGCAGAAGTAGATGTTTTTCTGGAACTCTCTTGCTTTTTCCATGATCCAGCGAATGTTGGCAATCTGATCTCTAGTTCCTCTTTGGGATTACTTTTTTTAAAATTTTTGGGATTACTTTTTTTAAAAAAATCTTTTAAGTTTTGGATTTCATTTTCCTTCCAAAGGAAATTCCAAAGATTGAGAGTAAACAATTGTCTTCCTGTTATTATTTTTGTACTAAATTTGAAGATATTAGCATTTCCCTACACATTGAATCGGCTGTTTTGAACTTTCAGTTTTCTGCTTCTACTTTCCCTGGAGAACTGTCTGCATATCTCACTTTCACTTATGTAAACATATTCTGGAATCCTTTCATATCTTCCACTTTTGCTGGTTAAGCTCCTAGGGGGCGCCATAATTTACTGCATGAGACATGGAAGATTTCAAACAGATTCTTTCTGACTTTCATCAGGATTTTAAACAGATTTCTTCTGACTTCTATCAAACTTTTATGCAAGATATCCAGGACATTGTGGAAAATATGAGATCTAAAATGTGCCATCAGGTTGGGGATGTGGTGGATGAAATTGAGGAATTTAAGAGCGATAGAAAGGGTTGAAGTGGGATAAGGGTTGAAGAATGTTCATCTGGTTTGCTTTAAGGATTTGATTGATGCTATTTGCCTTTAAAGATTTGGATTTACTGTTTTAAATTAAGATGAAAATAATTAAAACTGTTGTATTAGTGTTAAAGAATGTTTACCTGGTTTGCTTTAAGGATTTGATTGATGTTATTCCCTTTTAAAGATATGGAATTACTGTTTTGAATTGTCTTTGTTTTTTGGGTTTATTAAGATTGGGATTATTAAAATTGTTGTACTATTAAGTATAATAGCAGACAATTTATGCGCTTTTTAATTTGATTCTTATAGTGGAGAGAAATGTATAAAATAGTGATAGGAAGGGAATAATTAAATATTTTTATCTTTTAAAGGGGAGAAAGATGTTTTATTAAAGGTTAAAGGTTCCCCCCGCACATTTGTGCAGTCGTGTCCGACTCTAGGGGCCGGTGCTCATCTCCGTTTGTTAACCGAAGAGCCAGCGTTGTCCGAAGACACTTCCGCAGTCATGTGGCCGGCATGATGCGCACGGAACGCTGTTAGGAGGTTTATATGAACTTTTTTTTCTTTATTTTAATATAAGGGGGAGGAGTAACTGTACTTAGTGATTTTTATTATGTGTTAAAATGGAATAACTTATAGAAATAATGTGGTGTTTTGGTTTAATATAGAGCAGAGCTTTCCAAACTGTGTGTCGCCACACACAGCGTGGTGTGTCGCCAAACCACCCGGAAGCGGCAGCACGCGTGTGCACGGCGGGAGCCGCTGCCGCTGCCACCGTGCACACGTGCACCGCCGCACGCCCCCCCGCGCTGCCGCTGTGCACGCGCGCGCCACCGCACGCCCCCCGCGCCGCCGCGCACGTGCGCCCCCCGCACCGCCGCCATGCACGTGCGCCCCCCGCGCCGCCGCCGTGCACGTGCGCCCCCCGCGCCACCACCGTGTGTGTGCGCGCCACCGCCACGCTGCCACCGCCTCCACCACTCATGTGTCGCCAGCGGCGGCACTTTGGAAAGCCCTGATATAGAGTAAGAGATTGATTATGGAAAATTTTTGTATATCCTTGCTGTTAAAAGTCGGAAGCCACATCTTTTTGTAAATTTGAAAAAAAATTCTCGTGTTTCTGTACTTTTTTATTTTTTATTTTTTGTTCTTTGTAGTTTTTTGTTTTTTTGTAGTTTTTATTCTTCTCTTGAAACCTAATAAAATTTACTACAAAAAAAAAGAAACACAAATTGCTAGAAACAAGGTATTTTAAAACCAGATCAAGACTTTATTTGCTAAAACCAAAAAATCACTGCAATTGCAAATAGAAAATTTTAACATAGAAAAAGAAAATACTACTGCAATTCAACATAAATTCTATTAAATACAATATGCCATTAACACAAACAGCTGCATTCAACATATCCTTAAACCATTATATTTTAACCGTAGTTTGCTGAACAAGCTTCAGTAGCCTGTTTTATATGAGACTGCATATTTGTAAACAAAAAAATACATTATAGTTTGTGGGTGAACCTGGTAATAATTTATTGACAATTTATCAACTTGTCTAGGATGCCAAAAGATTACCTACAGGTCTGTGGTTTGCTCAGACAACAGGACACACAAAGCTAGCTTATAAACACTGCATTTATGGAGTATTGGCCAGCATATACAGAACGCTGTCAGAATTCATTCCAAATAAATTTCTAAACTGTACAGTACTGCAAGGAAGCTAACTTTTGTGATCCTTATATAGCAGGTAATTCAAAGCATAGAACCATCCACACATTTGTACCATCCCTTCCTGTTCACCTTAATATTTTCTTGCCATTATTATGTAAGGTTTTCTAATTTTGCCATAATTTTCATACTTGTCTTCAGCTTGAATCTGTTATTAACTGCTTGAGTTTTAAATACAAACTATAAAAATTGCCTTTATTCCATCCCATGTGCTTCTCCACCCTTCTTGAAAGCATGTTTGCAGCTTTAATATAAGATGTTTTGACCAAGGGCCCATTTGCCCTTTTTATAAAGTCCTTATATTTTTAAAGAGTTTAAAACTTCAAATACCAACCTGAAATTAAAAAAGCACCGGTTAAGTACAATGTACCTATAAATGTATTTATTTACTACAAATTTGCATACTATTTTCATGAATCTAAAAGTTGTAGTTTTGCATGTGACACTTATATTCTCTCTCTCTCCATACACACACACACAGAGAGAGAGACCACACATGGAGGCAGAGATGGGGGAAGATCAGGTTGGAAATCCTGAGAGCTGTATGGGTGGATTATTACTTGCCTCCTAATTCACAATTCTTTAGCAATTTTGCCATTCTATTATAAGTATCTTAACTGCACATTAGGAAGTCTAGAGGCTTATTTTGCAAACCTGGGGATTACCAAATTCCTAACAACAAACACAATGTTAAGGCACATATGATCTACAAGTCACAAATCACCTACCCCTTCAATATGACAAAGATCATACAGATGTTTAGTACTGCTTTGAAAAGTTGTATAAAGTAGTGTGATAACTTTTTTATTCAAATATTTTTGACAAAAGATGGCAAACTTTCACAACTGAGGCAAAGTATACTGAAAATGAGTAAAAGACTAAAAACAAAATAATGTAGAGATACCCCAAATGCTTAAACAGTATCCATACACTACAGTATATCCCACCAGCCTGGAAGTTAAAATCCCTAATTTACTTATTCCTGGCACTCACCACCTAGTTTCCTCCTAATCATGCATGATAAAATACTGCTTTCTCAGTAACAGTTTAAACACATTTCCCATTCTCCTACTATGCAATCTCCATGTTATTAATATAACTTGTTTAACCTATTATATTAACGCAACAGGCACCCCGACATTTATGCACGGATGGTAGTCTGTTATATTAACATACATTAGGAAGCCTTTGGTATTCAGGTTATAGCCTGTTTATGCACATTAACTGTCTTCCATCTTGTTTATATTACTTGGCTTCTTCAAACCGTTGTCCTTCCTTTGCCCTCGTTAAAAGACCTGATTTTTAGTTGAAATTCCGCTGGAATAAAACCGTCCTGCCCCCACTAATCCAAGGCCTCCAAGCCGCGGCCTCGCTTAGCAAAGCTAACCGGCATTAGATCTATCTCTATGGCGGAAGTAAACGGAAAAAACCCAGAGTGTTATTACATGCACTCACTCCCAAACTCACAATAAACTGTCACGGCTACTTCCAAGCTAAAATATCCCCACGGCGCAGAACGATGTGTGTGATATATACAGAAAGATCTATACAGTACATAGGAATCCATTTCCATGCTGTTAAACTGGTAACTTTGATAAGTCAGGCTACAAAATACCAGATCAAGCAGAGCCAAAAGCTACCTTTAAGCAGGACCCTCTCATACGCGGCCGCAATTTTGCTTTCACTGAAATTGCATATAATGAACGCTTTTAATAAGAAAAGGCAAGGCGCTTACAATCCCCCCGCCCCATCGGAGAGAAATAGTGGGAAGTCCCGATCGTTCCAAAAGGGCACTGGGTGCGCCAATCACTCCCAAACTCCTGCCAGCCCTCCTAAACCCCATCTCGGTCGGGAAAAATGGTCTTTACGAATTTGCTCCCAACTGTATTTTTAAAGAAAGTCCGAGACTTTCTGATTGGGAAGGATTAAGCCTCATCTGCAATTACAATTTCCGTCACTGTTCTGCGAATCTATGTAATATCGCTGGGGGAGGTATTTCTCACATCTTTCTCCCCCCACCTTTTCCCCCCCCCTTTCCTTCCTTATCAGACAAAAATAAAATAAACCTACTCACCCCTTCTGCTTGGAAATTTTCACTATGGTTACTTCGCCTTGATAAATGGTATGGTATTACTAGATATATTATTATTATTATTATAAATAATTAGTCACTATTCCTTCATTGCAGAAGGCAGCATTCTGATCCTGGAGCAGCTTCTGCTGCTGCCCCTGCAGTTCCCTCCATGTGCCTCTTCGTCTTTTTTACTTTCATTTCCAGGTCTCTCTAACACAGCCTTACCAGCCAGCCAAAAATGCTTCCTTGGGATCCCTCCAGGTCCTAACGACCACCTGTATGACATACGAGCGTTGTAGAACAGAACATTTTAAAAAATGGTAAAGCCTCCTTCAAACTGAGCTCGACTCCAGGTGATTACATGGCCATCAATTAGCAAAGTTATTACTATGCCCAGACTTTTTCGTATTGAAATATGTTTGAAATATCACATATTACATAGGATATATCACATAATATCACATAATATCACATAAAACATAGGAAGGAAATAGATCAGATTCTACCTGTGTAGTATTTACTTGTAAATAAAACCATACTATAACCTTATATACAGATCAATGAAATAAATTGTAATTAATTCAGTGAGATTTTTCAATAAACCAGCCTGCAATTCTATGCTACTTACTTTCAGATAAATATACATAGGAGAGATTTATTTCAGACCCAACCTTTCAAGGCAATACCCTCCCAAGTTGGGAGAGTCCAGTTTATAATATTATCATATAAATTGCATTTTGCATTAAAAGGTTGCAATGCAATGTTTTATCTATTATATGGCAAAGGTGATTTAATTTAAGTGCAAAGTGATGCAAATTGGAGCTGGAATCCGAACTAATCAGAAAAATTCTTGGGGTCATGGTGGGTGGCTTACTGAAGATTTTGACTGTGTGTGTGGCAGCTAGGAAAAAACATAAATTCCATGCTAGAGACCAATAGCAGGATAGGAAACAAAGATGCCATCATTATGATGCTCCTATGCAAATCTATGGTATATCCGCATCTGGAGTACAGTTTATATCACCATCTTTGAAAAGGATATAACAGAGCTAGAAAAAGGTCAGAAGAATGCAACCAAATGATCAGAAGGCTTGACTATCTTCCCTGCAAGAAAATACTAGGGTGTTTAGGACTCTGTAGCTTGAAAAAAATTGATGACAATGGACATGAATTGTTAATCATCAATGGCCTGGGAAAGTGGACAAGAAGTTTTTCTCCCTTTTTCAAAACACTAGGACCAGAGATCATCCAATGAAGATATTTCATTGAGGTGAGCTCTCGTTGCTAGTCCCAGCTCCTGTCGACCCAGCAGTTCGAAAGCTTAGCAAGTAGATAAATTGGGTACCACCTTAAGTGGGAGAATTTGCTGGCGTCCTGTCGGGGGTCGGCCACCGAACGGAAGACCTCTTGAATGGCAGCGGCTACGACGGATCCCGAAGCAGCAACATCTACAGGACGTCAGCAGCCGGCTCCAACGCAAGGCATCATGGGACATGTAGTCCAGTAGCCACGGAAGAGTCGGTTCCCTTACCCCTTCCCTTAACGAGCGGTTTAAATGTATGAAATGTATAAAATGAAATGTATACGATGTATGTAAGCCGCCTAGAGTCCTCCGTTAGGGAGGGGATAGGCGGGGTATAAATATAAGTATAAATAAATAAATAAAATAAAATTTGGAAGGAGAATTAGAGCAGATACAAGAAGCAGTTCTTCACACACCATATACAGTAGTTAACCTGTGGAATTCATTACAAACAATATATCAACATGGCTACTAATTTGGATAACTTTAAAAGAGGAATGGGTAAATTTATTGAGGTCAGGTCTATCGAGGGCCATTAGTTTTAAAATTCTATGTCACCTCAGAGTAGGAGCAGCATCATTCCATATACTTGTTGTAGAGGTTTAATTCAGGCTACTGTTAGAATGTTTTCCAAGCCAATAGTTTCAATATCAAATTAAAAATAAGAGGATATAAAGGACATCCTTGAGGAATTCCACAGAAGAAGGCTATGTCTCTGTCTCTTGCCTATGAGTGCCACAGTAGGATCTGGTTCACCATCTGAGAAACAAAAGGCTGGACTAAGATGGGGCTGTTCTTAGGTTCCTCAAAGGGCCATTTTGTGTTATCATGGTTTGTGGATCTCTCTCTTGCATAAACTTAAATAGGCATTAATATTCTAAGAAAGCTGTCCATATACGTTAGCAGTATTAGTTGTTTTCAATTATTGTAATTTTGTAATATCCCTTATTAAGAAATGTATAGCTAAGAGTTTTAAAAAATATAAATTATATTTTTATGATATTAAGTTGAGACTAATTCAACAAAAGGTTTTCTTCCTTAACTGGACAGAGAATATTTTTAAAGAGTTGGCTGACAACTTCACAATGTTTGAAGTGTAAAATGGATGAGGAGACACTTAGTGATAAAATATAGGCTTGTTCCACTATTGCCCCATTTAATATCTATAGCAGAGCTTTCCAAACTTTTAATGTTGGTGACACACTTTTTAGACATGCATCATTTCGCGACACACTTTGACAGCGGGGCACAAAGCAGGCACTAGGACCTGTGCGGAATCACAGCAGGTTTGGAGGCAGCAGGGCACAAGGCAGGCACTAGGACCTGCACGGAATCCTGGCAGGGCTCGGAGGCGGCAGGAGCCGCGACACACCCAGGCACTGCAGACGATACACTAACGTGTCCCAACACACAGTTTGGAAAGCTCTGATCTATAGGTTTGTGGCAAAAATCAGTATGATTTAAAGATGTGAACATACTCTTGAATTATATATATATATAAATTGAGATTTTTATGAAAACGATGGGACAGTTGAAAAATGCTAAAAAAAACCGGGACTGTCCCGTTCAAAACGGGACGTATGGTCAGCCTACTTTAATAGGAAATGCAACTGATATCTTCCTCATTATAATTGTATGTTTTCTTAACATAAAGCACAATCGCTTACCACCAACTTTTCATTCTTTGGGTAAATCAAATGAAAATAAATAGGCTTCTGTTTATGTCTCCCAAGTGTCCTCCCAAGGTCAACTCCCTTTTTTCTCTAAGATCCTCTCCAGGGGTCGGCAAACTTTTTTATGCCAGGAGCCATTTTGACATGCTCGAGGACATTTTTACATGCTCGAGAGCCAGGGGGCGGGGTTTGCGGGCGGGGGCCAATCGCGTGGAAGGGGGCGGGGTTTGCGGGCAGGAGCCAATCGCGTGGAAGGGGGCGGGGTTTGTGGGCAAGAGCCAATTGCACGTACTGGGGGCAGGGTTTGTGGGCGGGAGCCTTGAAAACAATTTTGGGTGGCAAAATGTAGCTGCAGCTCCCCACCTGCCACCAGCATTGTATAATCTCCAAGTTAATTGCTGGGAGACAAGTCCGCTTCCCTGATCTTCTCCTCTGCCTGTCCTTCGCCCCACGCGATTGGCTTCCACCTTGGGCAGGGCAGGGTTGCCCTTCCCCGCCCCGCAGCTGCCCTGCCCTGCCCTGCCTCTGCCAAAAAAAGCTGCGGTCGCAAGGCAAAAAAGCCTCGGATCACTGCAAAAAGTGACAGTGGGGGGGGCACCCTGGGGTGGAAAATATCCATGCCAATCAGCTGTGCGGTGGGGAAGCGGAGTAGAAAGTAAAAAAATGCAGGGAGAAAACAGGGAAGCAGAGTAGAAAGCGAATAGTAATGCAAAGCGTGGCAGTGCGGGGTGTGTGTGTGAAGGAGAATATTGGGGTGAGGGGTGAGAAATGAGCTACACTTCTGAACTGTGTGGTACCAACACACATACTCTCCTTCTTCCACCTGTTTTTTCCCTATTAGAAATGTCACTGTTAGTAGATTGTTTTTGCCATATTCTTTTAAATTTCACAAAAACACATGTAGGAACAGGCATGGAAGCTGAATCTGATAGTGAACCTGAGTATGTGGAAGTTGAACCTGCATATGAAAATGTGAGTAGTGGGCTTGCATATGAGAATATCTGTGTCTGGGCTGGAAACTGTACTCAGTGTCCTTGTCAAGAGTGATGTATTCATATCCAATGACATGTATATGTAACTTTTAAAAATAGTTATGTGCTTTATGGCTCCCTTGTGGCTCCCTTGCTTGTTTTTGTAATCTTTAAACTTTAAATATAACTATATTATTTAGTGATTTCCTTGTATCCTTGAAGATAAAGATAATCGTATGATTTGTGATTTCCTTGTATGTATTTGATTCTAGAACAGGGATGAAAGAGACCAGCTGTGGCCAGTCTGATGAGATGTGTCATGGCTTGGGCAGCTGACAGAGCATACAAGATGTATAAGTCTGTAATTTTATTTTACTGATAGGATAAGGGGAAGGGGTCTGGGTTAAGATAAGTTTAAGATAGATAACGAGTAATAATTAATGTATAGCAAAGAGGATGATCCAGAGGGCACGGGAAGCAGGATGTTGTGTAGGACACAGAAATGAAGTCACAGTGACCTGGTGAAATAGATAACTTTGTAAGAAACACCTGCAGAAGTTTGTAAGAAATTAACCAGTTGCTTTATTCAAACTGTCACGTGGACCCTGTGGAGAAAAAGTATATAAACGGTTTGAAATCTGTAATCAGGACTCCCTCCATTAGCTGGGAGTCCCCGTTTATTAAGAGCTCAAATAAAAGGGTTATCCTATCTCCGTCTTGGTGTGCGTTATTGGGAACCATACCAAGGGAAACAAACCATTGATTTCGTCCTAACACACATTAATAAAAAAACCCACTGACCTCTAATTCTCCAGGGTGCATTATCAACACTACGGAATTGGATCTGCATCTGCATACTTGATTCCTTTGGATTTTACTTGGCATGTGACCAGGTCCTCAACAAAATATGCCAGGGTCACATGGGAGATGAAAACTTCCCAAGCACACCATCCAAGGAAGTCCCTTAAATCAATTTTATTCAGGAAAGGATCAACACCTGAACATGGACTCAGCATGTGGTGACATGTATCCTGAGGAAGTATGATAATTTCTACCTGAAACATCTTGAAAGTAATTTCAGTCTGCAAATCCAATACACTTCTACTCTGAAGAAAAGTCAGTGGAATTCACTGGGGCATTCCCAGGGTGAATGTGTAGTCTTGCTGATGTAATGAAAATAAGAGGATGGCAAAGAGATACAGAAAAATCTTTACAGCTGTCTAATGGTTATTTGGATGTCTGCAGCTCATATAATGTAGTCCTAAATGGCAATGGTGCCGCACTTGGATATTCAATAACTGTTTATCCAGTAGTATATGATATATGTTTAAGGATGCTCAGCAAACAATATAAATACACTCAGATATAATTTTGTTTTGTAGAATCTCACAAGCTCCTCTCTCTATAGCTGTATTCCAGAACAATTTCAATAGCTGCACCAACACCCAATGATGCATTCAGGGTAGGATTTTTAGGCAGAAAATCCAGAAGAACGAGCAAGGGAATCCCCAGGCAGAAAATGGCTTGAAACTATGTACAGTAAAGTCTCCTTTCAAATTCAGTTCCTGGTTGAATTTATGAACCTGTCCGTGTATCTTTCCTGACAAAGCTATGGAAATGGTTTACATCCTCATCTGCCCTCCTGTGCTTTTTTTTTAACTTTACAATACAAACTATAGCTCTGGTATTTACCAGTGGTCTCTCATCAAAATATTGATCAGTTCTGATCTTGCTTACTTCGGAGCCCAAATGGGATTGGCCAGCTGCTAGTACACCTTGCCAATTTTCTTCCTCTTCCTCTCAATCCATTCACTCTTCCTTCATATATTTGCTTTGTGATATGATCTTTATTCATTATCTCTGTATGGCCAAAGCACCTGTACTTCTCTTTTACTTTGTTGTTTATTCGTTCAGTTGCTTCCGACTCTTCGTGACTTCATGGACCAGCCCATGCCAGAGCTTCCTGTCAGCTGTCACCATCCCCAGCTCCCCCAAGGTCGAGTCCGTCACCTCCAGAATATCATCCATCCATCTTGCCCTTGGTCGGCCCCTCTTCCTTTTGCCGTCCACTTTCCCTAGCATCAGCTTCTTCTCCAGGACATCCTGTCTTCTCATTATGTGGCCAAAGTACTTCAGTTTTGCCTTTAATATCATTCCCTCAAGTGAGCAGTCTGGCTTTATTTCCTGGAGTATGGACTGGTGTGATCTTCTTGCAGTCCAAGGCACTCTCAGAATTTTCCTCCAACACCACAGTTCAAAAGCATCTATCTTCCTTCGCTCAGCCTTCCTTATGATCCAGCTCTCGCAGCCATAGGTTACTATGGGGAATACCATTGCTTTGACTATGTGGATCTTTGTTGTTTTACTTGCTCTAGTTTGTCACCATTTATGAGTAACTTGCATTATTCATCACTCCATTTTTCCTGTCAAACATAAAACTACCTTCTTCATTGCAGTTTTTCACTTTCCTATTCCTCATTGCATTATTCAATCTAACACTTGCTGCAAATAATTTTGGGTCACAGCCAAGAGTATGGCATTGTCTGCACACAGAAGATATTGTATACACATTCATGTCTCTAACCATTTCTCCATTGCACATCCTCTTTCTCCTTGCTCACTGCTCATCCATTCCTTAAACATTCCATTAACTGATATGCATGCTTTACTTCCATCATACACTGTTCTTCTATTTTTCATATTCATTAAAAATAATTCATAATTCAAGATATTCACTTTAGGAAATGCTTTCAACAACTGTGCAATAAACTTTCTCAACTTTTTTCAAAATTCATCCAATATTTTTAATGATTGCATATAAAATTACGAATGTTGTGCATTTCCAGACATAGAAATAAGGCTGTAACATTTCTGCATATATTACACAGATGTCTAAGATGGAGAATATGCCAGAAAACAGGTAACAACCTTATTAACAAAAACTACTTTTCTGATCCAACACTCTCCTACACACATTTATCTCGCTCCTTCTAGCAACACATCCCACCATTAAGTAAAAAATAAAAGAAAAAAATTAACATTTCCCAATATAGTTTAATTTAAAATTAACTACAACTCCCAGGATACTGTGCGGTGCCGAGCGAGTGGGCAAACTGCAGCGTGCAACACAAAATTATGACCTCTTTTCACCGTCTCCGCCCTTGCGCTACAATTACCTCAAAGCCTTTGCAAGAAAGGAGGAGCGTAAAGAGGAGGGGAAAGCCGCCCTGAGCAAACGCAAGAGGCCACGGAGCGAATCACAACCCGGGAAACAAAACTGCCGGCTTTCAAATCCTCCGCCTCCCTTAACGCCATCATCTTGGGAGGCTGCGGTGGCTGTAGCGGGTCCAACGTGACAAGTGAGATCTGACGCTCCCAGGTAGGCGGACGCGGATGTTCGCGCGCACAAGGGTGGGCAGTTGATTGGCTTGATTTATTCGAGGGTCGTTGGTAAGTTGGGGGTGGCTTCGCTCCTCCTTCCCCTCGGTTCTGACTACGCCTGCCGGGACACGGAAGGGACCATATTGTGTGGGAGGAAGGAGGCGCTTCCGTCTTGCTCCCTGGGCTGCACGTGTAGGGGTATGTCTGTAGCTCCCCTGTACACGTGTCGCGGGTGATGGGGCTGAGGAACGAAAGACGTTCTTGGGCAACCGGACCCGACGCCGGTCAAACCTCCCTCGTACTGATAGGTTTTCCTGCCAAAACCTGCCTGTTCTCTCCCCTGTATGACGTCACGCCCTCGTTGCTCTTTACAGTCTGGCCAAAGAGATTAGGTTGGGTTGTGTAAATCCTGTGCGTGCATGCGAACTGGGATTTCAGAAAGAGGACTTCGGTAATGAGTGCATTTTCATCTCCGTCGCTATTTGATTTACTTTGTTAAAATTTACCGTTGCTTATAGGAGAATAAGGAAGAAAACAGCTGGTTTGAGATGTCACTAGTTTAGCTGAGCAAATATTAATAAGCAAAATTATAACGTGTACCAATATGTAGAGTTCTATCACAGTGAGGAATAATAAGGATAGAACAAGAAAGATTTCTCTAACACATTTGGGTTCTTTCTAGTGAAAAAGTTGGTATTCTCAGGAAAACGTGGAATTTTTAAGTTTTCCATTTCCAAATTATTTCAAGGTTTGAAGAAGAATCTGAAATGTACTGAGAAAATAAACAGAAGTCAGTAATTGAATAATACCAAATCTGCAGAATTTACATTCAGTTGATGTTTCCAATTTTTTTTCAGTGCATGTAAAAGTAATAAGGGCCCTTTGATAGTTGCCAGATTTTTTTCTTTCTCCTGTAAAAAAGAGTCAAACTTGTGCACAAAGTGATAATTGCCACTTTGTTCAAGAGCAAAGCTGGGTCCAACGTTCTTACAAATTGGAAAACAGACCTTTCAAGAAGACTACAATCCTGCCTCAACTAATTTTATACTTTGTCTTGGATACCGGTATGCTATTTCTCAAACAACCGATACACGTTAGTGCATTATGTGATGAACACCTGAATATTCCATATTTTAGAGCTGAAAAGAATATGTCAGCACAACATTTTAAACAATTTGTGTTTAAACAAGGTGGCTAAAAAGTGGTTAAGAGAATATTAATGCCAAGAGGTATATTTAGATCTGTAAGACAATGTGTCAATCCAGTTAAAAAATAATGAGAAAGTAATTTTTTTTTCAGAAATAAGCAAGCAAAGTCATTGCTGCAAACTGAAATTCAGTATAATTTTCTGAAGAAAAAAGAAGGTTGATAGGAACCCTCCATTGATAGTTCTGTTTCCCTTCCCCCTTTTAATCTTAAAAAGTTTACTTTTTATGCTCATGAATAGTTCCTTGCTTAGGCTTGTATATAAAATAGGTTAGATAGAAACCAGAAATAAGGAATTAATCTTTGTGGAATGAATGTAGAATTGACTTTTCAAAAAAGGTGGATCTGGGCTTTTCTGGATGGTGAATTTGGCTGTGCAACTAATCTGTTTGAGTCCTTGCCCTAGTGCATCCTCTGTCCTGCACTATCCATCCTTGCTTGAAATGTGCTGACACCAAAACTTAAGGCAAGCTGCATCATTTATGCATAAATTAGCAGAAGCAGGGTGGTAGCGTTTGCTGTTAATGATATTAAGTAGCATGTGGTAAGCTGAGTAATTTTTGGGGGTGAAATGGCCTGGCTGGTTTTGCCTGATCAGAACAGATATTGTTATCTTCACAGCAAGCTTTCAGCCTCGTATTAAACTGTTCAGTAATGCTCTTCTGTGGCATATTATCATGTAAAGTAACTAGAAATTATTAGTCTATTACACTTGGCATTTTTATAGGTCATTACATCAACAATTTATCTCTTGCTCTCTTTTCTTCACTTTCTTTTTTTCTGATAAGTAGCAAAAAAATGTAACACACACACATACACACTCAATTATTTCTTTCTTCCTTTCTAGCATCTTCCCCATCTGATAATTGGCAACAGTTGGCACAGTCAAAAAATGGCATCAGAAGATATAACTAAGCTTGCAGAATCACTTGCTAAAACCCAAGTGAGAGGAGGGCAGCTGAGCTTTAAAGGCAAGAGTCTGAAACTCAATACTGCAGAAGATGGTAAGAGGACTTGCTGTTGATTGTTTCATTGAGCAGATGTATTACTTTTGCAGAGCTCCTTTATATAAAACAAAAGCATATATTATAACACCCCAAAATAGACTCTCTGAATCCTAAATGACTTCTGGAGAATGATCATAGATTTCCTGGTGGATAATGGTGTGAATAACATGTGAACCAGCAATCAGGAATCTTATTTTGCTTTAAGCCATCTTGGTAAAGGATGCAAAATTTTAAGATAAAAAGGAAGGGATGGCATGATTGGTGGAGAGGCAATATTTGTTTGTTTGTTTGTTTGTTTATTTATCTCCTTCCTTCTCTTTTCCCCACAACCACCATCCTGTGAGGTGAGTTGGGCTGAGAAAGAGTGACTGGCCCAAGGTCACCCAGCCGGCTTTCATGCCTCAGGCGGGACTAGAACTCTCAGTCTCCTGGTTTCCCATTGGCTCCTTCCTAGGGCTGAGAGAGAGTGACTGGCCCAAGGTCACCCAGCCGGCTTTCATGCCTAAGGCGGGACTAGAACTCTCAGTCTCCTGGTTTCTAGCCTGTTGCCTTAACCACTAGACCAAACTGGCTCTATATAGGCTCTATATTCTTATTCTATCAATAAGAATAGATGCAGTGTGGGTTGGAGTACAGAAATATTCTGCTTCTCTCTGTAGCCAAAGAGGTGATTAAAGAGATTGAGGAGTTTGATGGGCTAGAAGCCCTGTGTCTGGAAGGCAATACTGTGGGGGTTGAAGCAGCAAAGGTCATTGCCAAGGCTCTGGAGAAGAAATCTCAGCTCAAGGTGAGAATTTTGATGGTTGATTGTTTTGCATAATAATGGAATTATACCTTAAATTCATTAACAGTTTGACTTGTGTGAAGGATATCTTGGCATTGGCAAGCATAAGAAACATTTTATAGGGTCTTACTGGTTTTTACATTATAAATAACTTTAACTCTCAACCCTGCATACTCTATCATGTATCTCTCTCATACACACCACTCTGTGCCATAGATGTATTGTGTTTTAGAGTCATTTGGGTTGGCGTTACTCAAATCCTTCTATGAAATTGTGAACGATGCTGCTTTGACCCTTGTTAAAATATATGTGTGCAAGCTGGTGGTCCGTGTTTGAGCAAATAGCATAAATAAATGCATGCACTGTTTGGAACTTGGTGATTGTGTCAGCTTCCTAATTTAACTTTCATATGGTCATTTTTGTAGTTATGCATATTGTTCACCAAGGACTTCATAGAGAAACAAACACAGTTTACTATGTACCTTCTGTGATTTTTACCACATTTATAATATGTATGTTGTTCTAGAGGTGTCATTGGAGTGATATGTTCACCGGGAGGCTGAGGTCCGAGATTCCCCCTGCTTTGGTATGTGCAATATATAACTGTTAACTGTTATTAGCATGAGATTTTTCTTTTTTTTAATAAGAATTTTATTAGATTTAACACAAAGATAAAAACTACAAAAAAGAAAAAAAACTACAAAAAGAAAAAAAACTAAAAATTGTGAAAACACAAGAGAAATTTTTTTTTCACAATTACAAAAAGAGGTGACTTCTGACTTTTAACGGCAAGGATATACAACAAATTTTTCATAATCAATCCCTTATTCTATATTAAGCCAAGATCGCATTATTTCTATAAATCATTCCATTGGCACATTATAAAAATCACTAAATACAGTTGCTCCATCCCCTTATATTAAAAGAAAAAGAGAATATATATATATTCTCCTGATGTGACAGCAACATCAGGAAGAAGGAGTATGAGAAGCTGGAGAAGTACCAGGGCCTGAAGGAGGAACTAGAGAGGTTTAGAAAGGGGGTGGCCGGTCTTAGTGTCCCTTTAAGGCTAGAGCGCGGCTTGGAAATGGTGACGTCCCAGCCTCCCGGCAGCTTTTACCAGTCGAGCGCGAACAAGCAGCCGAGTGTTTTCCTTTCCCGGAAAAACACTCCTGGGCTTCAGGAAAAACCTGCCTGAGCCCCCCCAAAAAAACCTGCCGCGTTGTCAGTTCTGCCTGCGGAGCCCGCGAGCTCAGCTGTTCAGTCCACCATATCCCCACCATAAGTCCAGCATGAGATTTTTCTAATGCTAAAGTGTGGGAGCATCATTTGAGGTTAGTGCTCAAAATGATAGCAGTATGCTGATTTTCTACAGAGGTTTTAGATGGAAGCAAGGGCCAACCAAAAGAACATTTGGGGAGTGATGATAAATCAGTAATGTAGTGTATATAATATTCTATGAAGATGTCCCAGGTTCAGTTCTTTGTTATTTCCAGTTAAGAGATTTCTCAGTAGGAAGGCAAAGAAGATCATTGGCTGAGGCTGCTGCTAATCAAAGTAGGTCATTGTAGTAAACAAATAACTATCTAATTCAGTTCAAGGCAGCATTATATGTCATACGTTTAAGAAGAAATATTGTAGAAGGAATGAGTTGCCTTGTTTCTCTAAGCAGGCTAAGGAGAGAAATGAACAGATGTTTTTAAATTAAAACTCCGATAGTATGACTTTAAATTTGGAAATAGGCTGTCACGGATTTGAGAGAGAAAGGCTGAGTTTACATATTATACTAAGATGATTTGTTATCCTATGTTTTTTCTATTTTGTGAATGAGAAGGAGCCTTCAGATCAGCTGATGATGAATGAAACTTATTCATGAATCCAGCCTATTTGTAGGTATGCTTACTCAGAGGAAAGTTCATTTGTGGCTTATTCCTATGTAAGGATGCCTAGGATAATTTCCTATCATTTTTTTCCTTTTTACCACATTTTTGTACATGAGCTTAGGTATACTCTTTTGGTCTAGTGCAGAGCTTTCCAAACTGTGTGTCGAGACACAAAAGTGTGTCGCCTGCGGGGCCCAGATGTGTCGCGTCAAAACCCGGAAGCGCTGATAGCGCGCCATCAGCGCTTCCGGGTTTTCCCGCGGCGACACATGAAAATCCGAAAGCGCCGCAGCCACGGCGGTGTGCAAAAACCGAAAGCAGCAGTGCTTCCGGGTTTTTGCGCGCTGCCGCAACGGCAGCACTTCCGGGTTTTCCCGCGGCAACACACCAACGGCGGTTGGTGTGTCGCTGCGGGAAAACTTTGGAAAGCCCTGGTCTAGTGGTTAAGGCACCAGGCTAGAAACCAGGAGACCCATGAGTTCCATTCCCACCTTAGGCATGAAAGCCGGCTGGGTGACCTTGGGCCAGTCACTCTCTCTCAGCCCAACTCACCTCACAGGGTGGTTGTTGTGGGGAAAATAGAAGGCAGGGGTATTAGGTATGTTCGCTGTCTTGAGTTATATATAAAAATAATAAAAGACGGGATATTTTTTTTTAAGAGCTATATATAATTTAGGGATACTGTACAGAGTTTCATTGTATGTTCCACTTAGTGTAACTTGAAATGATACATCAAGAAGCAAAAAAATACTACCAGCTTTGAACAAAATATCTTTCTTCTGTAAAAGAAGGGATTTTGTCCTATCTTTTATCATTTGTCAGATTTCTCTTGGAGAAGCCCTCATTTCTGCTGGCTGCCAACTTACGGAGCTGGATCTGAGTGATAATGCCTTTGGACCAGATGGAGTGCGTGGATTTGAGGGATTGCTGAAGAGCCCTGCCTGTTTTACTCTGCAGGAACTCAAGTTAAACAACTGTGGCATGGGCATTGGTGGTGGCAAGGTAAAAGGCATTTCCTGGATCTTTATGAAGTGGATAACAGAATGTTTGGCTTCCAGCTTCCCTTGTGATTTGTTTCTATGCACATGATGTATTGCTAGAGATTGTTGCCTTACAAAGCCTCACAAGCTGATGGGGAAGTCAGCTTCACTTACTCTAATGAAAAATATACTGGCTTATTCTTAGCCTGCCATAGTACGTTCTAGAGCTCTG
Organism: Charina bottae; assembly: GCA_023362775.1. Classification (NCBI taxonomy): domain Eukaryota; kingdom Metazoa; phylum Chordata; class Lepidosauria; order Squamata; family Charinaidae; genus Charina; species Charina bottae. The sequence continues at coordinate 34,568,765 of JALMGJ010000006.1, read as the reverse complement.
CTTTGTTAGGAAATAAAGAATCTGTCACCCTGTCTCCCACACAGAGAAATCTGAGTTGAGTACACACATTAGATTCATGCCATCTTCCTAACCCAAATTACTCTTTTGTGATGTTACAATTGGGAGTAGAGTTCACTAGAGCATAATATTACTAGCAGAGTGTCGGTATTATGTATATAAAACTGCAGTTTAAATAATTTGTTCCTTGTAGGCATGGAGAATTGACACCTTATCAATGTAAACATTGCTTTTTCTTAAGATCTTAGCAGGAGCTCTGAAAGAATGCCACAGGAAATCAAGTGCTCAAGGCAAGCCGTTGGCTCTGAAAGTATTTGTGGCTGGCAGGAACCGTCTGGAAAATGATGGTGCAACTGCTCTTGCTGAGGCATTCACAGTGAGTACAAGATGCTGAGTCTTATCCCATTAAACAGTTATGTGTAATTGGCAAATAGGAAGGGAGAGTCTGAGCCTTGGTAAGATGTGTTCTGAAGAACATGAATTTCTAAATTTTACTAAATTTCCTCTTATGCTCCAACTCCGATTTGTTGTACATTAAGTTGTTACTACCTCATGGCTTTGGTGCTACTTTTGTAGCAGTGGACAGTGTCTCTGGAGAAACAGCCAGTTCCAGAATGTATATGGAGGATTCAGCAAATTGGGACATCATATTAATACAAACGTGCCATTGCTGCAGTATAGTTCGATCATTGTAGTGCAGCAAGTTTTGCCCAGCTGCCCTACTTGAGTACAAGCCTATTGTTCTGTATTCTGTTTCAACATACAGTAGTTGTATCCAAGCAATTGTAGGGGAAATTTAGTAGAAAGGTGAGCACAGAAAGCTTTATCTTAACATTTTCGTTAGGACATTTGCTCTGCATTTAGACTGTTTTTAGATTCTTGTTTAATGGTCATATGGGCTTCTGAGGGAAACTGAGCTCTACAAGAAGAAGGTCTCTGAAACTCCTTTTTATCAATTGATAAATCTGAGTGTATTTAAGAAGTTGGGCTGAGCATACATAGATATGTACCTATCGTATTTTTGGTGTAAGTAACATTATGCAAAGTACAGAAAAAAACCAAGTATGAGTATGAGAAAAAGAAGCTGAGTATTGTACTTAATTTTTTTGAAAATAATTTTATTAAAATGATCATGCACTGCACTCTGGTGAGTCTCTAGAAGCAAACTCTAGGCTTCAAAATAGCTTCTGAATTCCACTGTTTTAGATTAGAATAAGTGATATTTGCCTTATTGTGTATGAAGAGTTTAAATAGGGTGTAGAGAAACATACAGTTATTAGGAAAAAATCTTTTTACCGCTGTTTGAACAATAGCCTTCTGTGCTATCTTGCTTCTCAGGCTATTGGGACTTTGGAAGAAGTTCATATGCCACAGAATGGAATTAATCATCCGGGAATTACAGCCTTAGCTCAGGCCTTTGCTGTCAATCCCTTGCTGAGAATGATTAATTTGAATGATAACACTTTCACTGAGAAGGGAGCTGTGGCTATGGCAGAAGTAAGTACCTTTCAATATTAATTTAGTCATGCTTTTTTATATTAATACTGATTTCTACATTAATTTTTGTGCGGTGTGATATAGCCAAGAGATCACTAGGATTAATTGGCTGCCTTAACTTTGAGGCTTCGGATGTTTACGTCGAAGTGACTGTTCTTTACCACCACCCAGGAGGCACGTGTGACATAAGGAATGTCACAGACACGAACAGTCATTGCCCCCTCTTAGAGAAACCATCTGGATTTGACCAGCCCCATGCAATATGGACAGTATTGAACAGAATCCACACGGGCCATGGTAGATGTGCAGATGCCCTTTATAAGGGGGGCAAAATAACATCACCAAATTGTGACTGTAGGACTGAAAAGCAAACTATCCAGCATATAGTGACAGAGTGCCAAAACAGAGCCTATAATGGAGATTTCGCTGATTTCCTGACTCTGACAAATGAAGCAAAAAATTGTATTTGTAAATTGGACATATGCCTATAATTTTATACTTTATATTTTATATCTTATATTTTAACTCCCGTGTTTTTATTCTATTGAATTGCAATGTGAATATGCCATACGATAAATAATTCTACATTAATAGTGATTTGGATTCAAATATAGAACAGCCATGAAGTAAAATGGATTATTAAGTGGTTAGAGAACAGAAAACGACAGTTTGGAGTTTGGCCAATGTACATTCTTAAGTTTCTTTATATGTTACTGGATGTGAGATAGGAATTTGGAGGGTTTGGGTAACACTGTTGAATTTGCTAACTTAAAATACAAGACTGACCATCCGTGGGAAGATTTTAAAATGGGATTAGAGAAATTCATGAAGAGTAAGGGTACCATTTTAGCTATATTTTGTATCAGTAGTAGTCTGCCTCTAAATTCCTAAATAGAGAACACAGATAGGAGAAAACACTTGCACCCAAGAATTGTTTATGAACTCCTCTGGAATGCTGGATTCAATAGATGTGATTCAGTACAGCTCTGTTATATTTTTAAGAGGAAGCACTCTGTCAGGGTTGAATTAGGTCTGCATGATTTTCTTTGTTTTACTCAGAGCCTAAAGAAACTCCGCCAAGTGGAAATAATCAACTTTGGTGATTGCCTGGTGCGTTCAAAAGGGGCAGTTGCTATTGCTGAAGCTGTTAGTGAAGGCCTTCATAAACTGAAGGTATTGGCCATACTTTAACCCTCTCTTTGTACATTACTATTGTATGCTATGAGACAAACTACAGTAAATTATGGCTGACATAAATATGTTTATTGGGGATCTTTAGTTGTGCCCAGCATGCAGTGAAGAAAAGTAAAGAGCAATCTTGCTCTGAAGCTATGGCCCAAGCCCGCCTCAGCAGAGCCAGTTAATTTCCTAGATTTGTTGGTTAGGGAGGGACCAGAGCATAACATCTGCTTCTGAGTTATAAATAAAGGTTTATTAGAGATTAGAGATCATATAAATATGAAATAAATACTTTCTTGTATTTTGTGAAACCAAAGATCAGAACACTGATCTTAAATCCTAAAATTATGGTTTTTAAATCCTAAAATTATACTTATGGTTACCATCCATCTTAAAGCTAAAGATATAGCCGTGAGCTGTAAGTCAAGTAAAAACACCAAGCATTTACAGACATTTCAGTTTTGTCAAGCTACTTGATGAAGTTAGAGAATGGTGTATATTCTATTCAAGATAAATGTAAATTTTGTGTCTATTTTATATTAAATTGGAATAAAGGGCAACATGTTCAAGTCTAAAATATGGATGGTAACCTTTTAAATCCTAAAGCTGAATAGGTTGCCAGGCTGGGGCAGTGTATTTGTATACATATGTCAGAGCCATGTGCACATCCACACATCGCTTTCGACCCCTCCTTCACAGCCACTCACTGCAAATTATCAGTTGCTGCTGCCATCTGGTTTCCCTGTTGATTAGGGTTAGGGTTAACCACATATGGTTTAGTTTTATGTCATTAATAGCAACAGGAAAAAAAACAATCCATTTCCTGATGGCTAGTGAAAAGAATGGGGGCTCCCTGCAGCCACATTTTATAAGCCACATACCATCCAGGGACATAGTTTACTCACCCTTGATCTAAAATAGCAGTGAATCAAAAATCAAATCAAATCAAGCAGTCAATTAAGCATTATTTGCAGTCTTCAGTAATTATTATTTGTAATCTAGCCATCTTCTTGCTTCCCCCATTATGGTTTTTTGGGATTCTGGATAATATGAATTATAGGTGCCATGAGCCCACATAAAAATATTTCTTGTGTTCTTCCTAACACAAGTATTCTTATGAAACCTTACTTTCTGCTTTCTAGGAACTCAACTTATCATTCTGTGAGATCAAGCTAGATGCTGCACTAATAATTGCTGAGGCTACTGAGGACAAGTCAGAGCTAGAGAAGTTAGATCTCAATGGTACTGTATGGGATTGGGCTGTGGTTGATAATGCTGTTTTTAGTAGCTAAAAATCTGCAACCAAACTGTTGGCTGGTTAGGTCAAGCCAACATATAAATTAATCTAATTTTCCCTTCTCTTCCTCAAGTTCATTCTCTTTCAGTTGAGCTTCCCACAGATTCTCAATTCATGATCTGTTCCATGCCTTCCTTTTACCAACTGTCACTGGGTGCCTGGCCTTCTAGTTTCCCTAAATCTGTAATCTCATCCTAAGTGATAATGGACCACAGGGTTAACCAGAGTTCCTAAGCTTATGCAAGTCTTATTCCTAGGTAGATCGTTTGACTTTTTCTCAGAGGCTGGATAGGAAACAGCTTTAGCTTGCCAGCTATGTTTTGTGGGCAGGCATAGTGTTCGTGAAAACACAATAATGGCCCAAAATAAGCAACTTTTCTGCAGCCAGAAGTCACAATGAATAGGGGAGTGAGGTAATGTTGTCTCAGTATATGAACAGGACCAGTATGTTCCTATGTATGTTAGGAGTAAGGGGCCTTGGATTTTTAAAACTGTTAGGTGTGCACACTGTTTTGTTTTTAATCTGAATATTGGTAGGAAACTGCACCTCTGCAATTTTGGCAGCATGGACTCTGGAGATAAAAAAAAGATGTGCACATGCAATCTCTAGACCACAGATTGCCCATCCTAGCTGAGTCAATTGATTTCAGAGGCTTTACAGTGATAAGTACAAGATATTATGAGTATTTTCTTTAAAAACAAATGTGTAGTGTTGCTAAATCAAAGACTATGTTCCATCAACTTTAATTATAAAGTTTTTCATTCAAATATGATACTAAAGCTTTAGCAGTTTTATCCAGTTCTCCATATGAGAACATAGAGCTTTTCAAAAGCTCTGTTGTACTTCAAGACAAGCTACCTTTCAAAACCTTTGGAGTTCCCTTAATACGTGCTTTTATCCTTGTCACAGGCAATTGTTTTGGGGAAGAAGGGTGTGAACAGCTCCAGGAGATTCTTGAAGGCTTCAACATGGCAGAGGTCTTAGGCTCCCTGAGGTAAGATACAAACAGACTCTGCAATAATTGGCTATTACAATTTCTAAATAATTTAATGTGTGAAATAGCTACTTATTCAGCAGCAATTAAGCTCAGTGTGCACTAGCACTTTTGTTGTTGATTTTATAAATTTCATTGCAGGACTCTTATTAAGCCAGAAAATAAATTGATGCTGAGTCTTTATTTGACCTGGATGTTTGGTTCTTAAAAAACTGTATTATATACACAGTCTCTGAAAATGATTTGCTTGATATGATGGATATTCATGGCTGCAAGGCTTGTTTAAGTGCCTCTCGGCACAACCTCGGTAGTAAAAGTGAAAGTGCACTGTGCAGATGTTGTGTAATATGGTTTAAGTTTAATTTGCAATGTGGCTTTGGCAGAAGTGGAGAAATACACAGGTTGCTGTAAATGGTTTTTTCTGTCTCACCTCAAGCCTTCAGAGTGCAGCCTGAGCTACATTCCAGGGTTGTCAGAAACCACTTTGTTTCAGCTGCTGCCAGAGTTCTTTCCAATCTGCAGTAAGAAAATTTGAGGTTGGGAAGATTAGAAGAAAAAAAAGTAAACTATTCTGTTCCACCTTTTTCTCCCCCCAAAATTCTTAAGTTGGAAAAATCAGAAACTTTTCTCTTTCAGCAACCTTTCAAATATATGATATTTGCACAGTTGCATTTAGTATCTTGGATTCCTCCATTTATTTCTGTCAATTGCTGTCATTCATGCACTAGGGCTACCAGATCTGTGCTGCAAAAATCTGAACCGCTAGATGGCAACAGAGAAATGTGGAAAATTCAAACTCATTGCTCCCAGCTAGTGACCATCTGGATTTTTGCAGCCCAGATTTGGTGTTCCTAATACACACAACAGGGGAAAGGGGAGTTGGGTTGGATTTAATACTGTTTCTCACTGTGAATAAGGAAATGACCTTGTAGACAATAAGATGACTTACTGTATTTTAGATATCTAATTTCTTTATTTGTGTATGTGTACAATTTAGCAATGATGACTACAAGCTGACCAGAAATAAATATTTGCATATGTCTCCCAGAAGTATGTATATTTATATTCTTGTACAAATTCATCTAGTGATGATGAAGGAGAAGATGAGGAGGAGGAAGAGGAGGAGGAGGAGGAGGAAGAGGAGGAGGAAGAAGAGGAGGAAGAAGAGGAGGAGGAGGAGGAAGAAGAGCCACCTCAGGTGCAGGAGAGGGGACAGGGAGAACAAGAATCCCTTACACCTAAAAAAATCTTAGAGGAACATGTAGGTATAAGCATGCTCTTCCACTTTTAAACAGGAGGAGAAACTGCTGCAGTTGGAGATATGTCTGGTGGCATCAACTGAAAAGCTTTTCTGGCAATTTATTCATTGTCTCTTTTTTGCTTTCATGAGCATTGCATAAAATTAATTAATTAACATATTGAAGTAATACATTGCTAGACAAATTAATTAGTTTTATAGTTGCTGACTTTTTCAGATAATTATCCTTAAGGTATTATGTATGCCTGTCTAATGAAAACAAATGCATACATCTACAGTTGCTTAAATTAATTTTGCTTTGCTTTTTTTCCCCTTGAAACTTAAGAAAATATATGTTTCTGAGTTATTATATTTCCAAAATAGCCAAAAATAAAATTTACAAGTAATATATTTACTTGAATATATTTCATGTTTTTTCTTCTTCAGCCACTTGGCTACAGTATTTTATAAGAATGTACAATTAATGTGATGTACATTTAAGTTTTCCTAATAAATGTAGTGTCATAAAATCCACTTTAATGAGTACAACTTACTCCATGTAAAGTTCAATCATAGTTCTTTTATTCTTGTGTTATTCGGACAGAAAGCAAAGCAGGTATTTACAATTAGGAAATAATATTCAGACAGAAAGCAAAGCAGTTAGTTAGTTACAATTAGGAAATAATAAATGGATAGAATAAAATTACAAGATTCTCTAGAGCTTATTACAATACTATATTAGGTTAACCATCAAATAAACATCAATAACCATACCTCACTAGGTTATTCAAGTTGCTGTTAACATTCACCTTATCAAGTTTTCTTAATCAGTATCTAGTTACAGGACCAAAGTTTCTTTAAGTATCAAGTTTTAACCATCAGTATCTAGTTACAGGACTTAGTATCTAAGTGATACTTACATCCCCCTTCTAACAGTTGGCCAGACAGTTAGAATGGGCTGGGAGTCAGACATTCAGGGCGTCCCCTGCCCCCTGTGGGGAGTCTCGCACCTCCAAAGTTTCAATTGCAGGTCATCCTTCTTTTATAGCTGATGTTAAATCCAAATTCACGTCACAGTCAGTGTCAAAACTGTATACGTCACAGCCAGTTGAGCGTTTGTTCCGACCTTGCAATTTTTGTTCAGTACGTTCTCCCTTATTCCATATTCTCCTTACACCCACGTATCTGTTACGTTCTCTCTTGTTCCAACTGTTATCTGTTCCAATTGTTATCTGTTGATCCTCAATTTATGCATAACAGCAATGTGAATACTCTAGTGAGTTCACGAACGGGACAAGCATAGCTCACTATCTGGTTCTATCAAACAATGATTTTATACATCTATATTCATATAAACGGAACAATAAAACTTAATAAATATAATCAATATATAATTTCATTACATATTCCCTCTCTTGAACTATTGCGAACTGGAGGGAGTAATAGTTCACTTTGTAAGATATTTAAACAATATGGAAAACATTGAATACAACAAGAAGTGACAAGAATCAGAAATACAATAAAAATAATTCCTACAAACACAGTTTAAACAGATTACACAAAGCATAACAAGCATAGCATAGAAAGAAATACATATGAAAGCAAATACCTAATCTCCTATAGGCTGCCAGGAGCCCCCTAATAAGGACAGCGGAGATACCCCAAGGTGGCAATTTTCACAGCACCCAACTCTCAGGCCTGTGTGGACTCCCAAACTCCAAGACAATCCTAAGGTTTTTATCAAAGCCTGGCTCCCAAACCCCATGACCAAGCAGAAATAAAAACAAGCCAATTAAACATCGGTATAACTCAAAATAAACTCTAATCTCCTAGGTGTGGGGAAGGAAAATCAAAATATGCCACCTAACTCCTCGAAATACAAAGGTCTTCCGCAGGTTGCCACTACACTCCACCCCTTGGAATATTTTGAATTTCTCCTACATTATTCTACATTATGTATGTATGCTTACCCACTACATAGCTGAGTACAACAAAACATATATATATGCACAATAAAAGTGAATATGCAACAATTATACAAAGAAACATGAAAACTTTTTTCCATTACACTTTTATCCTGAAAACACTTTATTAAGCTCCTCCAGCAACTTCTGGGTCTGCGATGGCATTGCTCTGCTTTCTTGAACTGTGGGTGCAGGATGTCCTGCTTGGCCTCTTTGAGCAGCAGCCGTTGGCACATCGAGGTTCCTGATTTAGTCATGGTAGGTTTCAGCTGTAGTGTTCAAGGACTCTGAAATGAAATCTAAGAATTCACATACTTTAATCATAACATGTTTCACTTTAACAGAGGGTATTAAAAGATAGTCCATAATCCCAGTTTCCAAAAACACTGCTTTTTTCCATCTATCCTTTCTGCCATACAAAAATCCTTATATACAATCATAAAAACTTATTGTTTGTTAATTAAAATAAAGAAACATACTTTATTTTAACTTTTTTCCTCAAAAGGTCTAATTGATAATAATCATAGCCCAATAAAGACTCTATATGCAATAAAAACTCACCATGCCAATATATTGGTAAAGACAAATCCAACAATTATAATGACCACTTATTGAGGCATACTTATGCTAGAGGTCTTTGTTACCCCAATGATCTGCAAAAGCTCAAAAAGATGCTCATCTAGGAGATAGAAAATAGTTAGAAACAATAACAGATTTATATTTTCATAGTTGTTCCAGAATTAGCTGGGCAATTCAATTCTCTTTTTCAATAGGCACACTGCTGTCCCTCCATTACATAGGGTAGCCTGAAGTTCACTGTAATCTGGATCTATTACACTCTGCTTAATACCTGGATTCCCTTTACAGCCAAACTAGACCTGGGGGCAATCTGGCTATCAACTTTGTGGTGCAGCTATGACCACAGATCTAGAGGTATAGAGATCTAGCCCAATTGCTTTTTGAGTGTCTCAAATAGTCATTAGTACATTAAAGCCAAAGTAGGCTTCAAGGGATTTTCAAATCATTTGCAAAAGGGGAGGGCAAAAATCCCCTAATGCAGTTGCTTACTTTACCAACTGCCTCCCCCAACCATCCTGGAGGGGCTGCTGGAAAACTGGGCTCATTATCAACCCTTTCCAAAAATATGATCAGTCTCCAAATTACCATTTGTTCAATGCTTATTGGTGATCTGCAACTCCTAAAACACAATAAAAATAATTGACAAGATTTCCCATTAATTTGATACTAGCTTAAATTCTTTAGCTGCTAATAACTCTAGCTAAGGTGATGTTTTTCTTATTTTTCTAGTATCTTCTACCCTTACAGGATCCTCTCCTTAGGGCTCTAAGATACTTACGTGTTTGCAAATACAAAAATATATATATTGATTATATTAAGTTTTATTGTTCCATTTATATGAATATAGATGTATAAAATCATTACAGTAGTCATATATAGTAATCAGATTCCTGCAGATATTGTTCCTGCAATGTGTTCCTAAGTTCATCTCCAAGCCATGCTGGCTGTTTTGTTTTAAAACTGCCTGTATATTTTAAGTAATCCAAATAAAGTGTTATTGGTCCCTTTCTTTTAGCGCAGCCAGAAAGCGAACAGGATTTAGAGGTGGGGGACAAGAAGAGAAGAGGTAGCAATTGACAGTTCAACAGGGTAAAAAGCAGGAAAAGAAAAGGAAGGATAACTATTATATAAACATCTAAAGGGAAGAGAGATTCAGGTAGCTCTTGTGATTAGCTGAACAACCTTTCTAAAAGCACAGAAGACTTGTTCTAAAAAGAGGCAGCTTTTCATATCCTTTGCTGTACAAAGTTATTGTTAAATAAAACAACTATTAATGATAACTAGTCCTGTGAGTGAATGAGAGAAAGATTATATTATTATCTCCCATCTAAGATGATATGCTAGCAGGAAAGAACAAATTAAAAAGATGACAATGTCAGTATAAGATCAAACCTCAGGATTAGAACCCTATCACCTTGGGGTGGTGACAACAAGATCTTAAAGAGTATTTATCCCCCAGATAAACTTGGAACAAGATACACTACTTCTGTCCAAATGAATCCACTTTTGCCACACTGCCCTTTCCCTCATTTCTCATCTGCTACACAGCTACTACTTTTTCTGTATTTCCTGGCAAAGGCTAATTTTCAGGATGATTTTTTCCAGGATTCTACTCCATTATCCTCTCCTCCTCTTCCTCCTGTTGATGTCGGCACCTTTCTAGCTTTCCCATCACCAGATAAATTGTTGCGACTTGGCTCCAAGTGTTCGACTTTGATAACTCAGCAGGTAAGCCATTGCTCATATTTCACGAAACACACTTTTCTGTGTACCATGGCTAATACTACCAGTTGCTCAGTAGTTCTGTTCCTTTCAACTGGTGTCTCCTCTCTCTTATTTTATTTTATTTTATTTTATATTTTATTATTTAAAGCACACACATACATACATACATAAAAGGTAAAGGTTTTCCCCTGCACAGTCGTGTCCGACTCTAGGGGGCGGTGCTCATCTCCGTTTCTTAGCTGAAGAGCCAGCGCTGTCCGAAGACGTTTCTGCGGTCATGTGGCCGGCATGACATGCGCGGAACACCGTTACCTACCCACCAAAGTGGTACCTGTTTACCTACTTGCATTTGCATTCTTTCGAATTGCTAGGTTGGCAAGAGCTGGGGCGAGTGTGGGAGCTCACTCCATCACACAGCGCTCGGGTCTCGAACCTCCGACTGACCGACAAGCCTGGCGTATTAACCACTGAGCCATTGCACCCCCCCTCTCCCTCCCCCCCTCTCTATATATATGGAAAATATTCTGAATATTTCATTATTGTGTCAAAGTCAGTAGGAACCTACCTAATCCTACCCAAATGAACTCCTAGAAAGGAATTTGATATCAATACATAAACTTAACTTTAACTTAACAGATTCAGTGTAAACTTATTAGAATTCCAATGTGTATTAAGCCCAATATCACATAGCAGTTTTGCAAGCTAGCTAAATCAGTTCAAAGTGTTATTTCCTTGGAGAAGAAAGAGTTGGTAGGGCTGTGCAGCACTTTGGATCTGGCTCCAGAAAGGCCTTCAAGGCATGCTCTGGGATTCAGGAAAAAGATGCAGCTGTTTTATGGAATGTCTTGTAGACCAGTGTCCTGTTTGCATCTCTGCCTACTGAAACACTGCTTTGGAATCAAATCCAAAGTGCTGCAGTCATACCAACTGCCTAGATGTTTTGCAGATTGATATTTATAAGGATTTGATACGCAAACGAGAAAATAGCACTAGAAAATCTCCAAAAGTCTCTGCTACTTATATATCTGGAAATGAATGAATGAACCTTCCTTCCTCCCTCCCTCCCCTTGACACTGTATGTTTCCTACCTGAACGCAACTTCAGTTTTTATGGATTGAGATTCTATAAGTAACAGCATGGGCCACTTGTTTTTTCTTGTGACAAAGTATCTTAGCAAATTTGTGATACTATATTTCTTCTAGACAGACACATCTGACACAGAAAAAGTTGTTGCTGTTTTCCTTAAGATCTCTTCTGTCTTCAAAGATGAGACAGTGGTAAAAACAGCAGTGAATGAAACAACAGGTATGTCTTTTTTGTTCAAAGGCTGGTAACTTTAATCAGGATGATGATATAAGCAGATCCATCTATGTACACACCTATCGGGTTCAGTGGCAATCAGATTCTTAATATACTCTCTTCTTTTGGCGACTTGCAGCTACAGCTCAAGAGATGAAACATACAGAGATTGGGACAACCATTACGTAATTGCTATGGTTTCGAAGCTTTATATTGTCCCAACCTGACAGCTAGTGTTTTTGCATTTTCTCACCACACACATCTTGCTGTACTTGTCCCTTAACTGCTGCTACAGGTAGAAGACTGGCCTCCCCGCCCCCCGCCCCAAAAGTCTGTTCCTTAGAACAATTAAGCCAGCTTCCATGGTGAGGCCAGGTATGGTCAGAGTCCCTCAGGTTCATCCTCCTGAATAGGGTCTGCATTCAACCCAGCAGGAGGTGCGTATAACTGCCAATGTGGGTCAGTCTGACAGTTTTGGACTTCCTGGGGGATTTTACGTGGTTATGGGGCAAAATGGGTGCTTTACACCTTGCACCCTTTAAATTGCCCTCCCATCCTACACCCCCAATTTGGGCAATTTTCCTCTGGTTTCTTGGGAAGTTTAATGGATTTGAAGTTTCCGAAGGCCTAAATGTCTGCAGACGCCAAAGGAAGAAAAAGGGGGGGGGAGTCCCTAACTGTTCATATTAATTCTCACTTGCTCTTCCATTGATTAAAAAAGAAAACACTAGTCTTCTTTCATTAGAGGATGCCATAATGCTAAAACAATATGTTGGTATCTGCTGGTGAAGAAAAAAATTCCGCAGCATATTTTAACAAAATAAAATAGACATTAAAAAGCCCTGCTCGCCTTTGGAATGTGGCTCTTGGCATGCTATGCAAAGGCCAGTGTAGATCTCCAGCTAACAGAAATTGTGTATCTCCATAGCAGACTAAGTTGCATATTGAGTGTAGTTGTCAATTTTTTTGCACCTCCCACCCTCTGGTTCTCTTTATGCATCGTTTTACAAAATAGCTCAATTTAAAATTAGTCTTGCTTATTTCTATAAAGGCATGCTGCCTTTCAAAATAGCAACTTAATTCATGCTCTTGCATCCTGAGATAATACGCATAGTAATGGGAATTGGAGCTAGTTATTTTTACCTTTGGGTTTATTTTTAAATATTTGGAATTGTTACCTAACTAGGATTGTGATGCTAAATGAGCTGTCTTCCCTTAGACTACAGTATAGGACGTTGGGCAGTAGACCAAAATCAAATAATTTAGTACGCTAAGGACTAGGGTCTGCATGCTTCTAATACAATCTGCTCTTTTTTAGATGCTTTGATGAGAGAAGCTTTTTCATCAGCTAACTTCAATTCTGATGCTTTCATAACAAGTCTTTTGATTCACATGGGATTGTTAAAGGTAAGAGGACAGAGACAGGTGATTTCTGACAGCTATGAGGCTTGATTATATATATTTTTATTCCAAAAAGCACAAAAAGTTAAGTAGGTGAAGATCTCATACCAGGTATGATGGAATGTGTAACAGATCTTGGGAACGCAGAGGAGGGAGTACAACTGTTAAAGGAGGAAACAGGGCCATTACAGAAAACATTTATGTGAAAGTAACTCTGCCTTAATTACGCTAGATATACATTGATCTGGAGAATGGTTAAGCAATTGAGGTCAGCAAACTGAGGAAACAAGAACCACCTGGATTTCTGGAAAGGTCTTTATCATTAGGGTCATGTAACAGAATCTTGAAAGCTTGCCAAAACCATTGTCCAGCTCAACTTATACCCAGAGTAATTAAGGCAGAACTATTAATGGCCCTGCTTCTTCCTATAACAGTCATATTCCTTCCTCATGTTCCCAGGGTCTGTTAGATATTATATCACACCAGGATATTCTAAATCAGATGTAGCTCTTTCTGTTCTTAGTATAGCAGAAGGGTTATATACAAATAAATGCAAATATTACATTTGGAAAGACAAAGATCAAGTCTTGGTGTGTTCAAGCAATAACTTAATGGGAAACTATCTTCTATCTGTTCACCTTTGTGAAGATGGAATCAGTATGGTAGGATCACACCATATTCTTTTGGGAGGCAAAAAAAAGGAACATGGGGTTATCCCAGCTCAGTGTCTGAATTTAGAAAGGTTGCTGAAGGACTGCCAGAATATTTGCAGCATGGAACAAAATGGATTCTGTGTGTGTTTATGGGAGGTGGTGGGAATGATAATAGTGAAAGACAGACATCTTTGCTGACACCTGAGTGTGAATTTAGAAAGCTGGACTATGCTATCCGAGTAAATGTTGCTGGCCTCTCCTAGATATAACAACTTACCTTGAACCTTACTTTTTTTCCTTTCACCTTCCAGAGTGAAGAGAAAATCAGGGCTGTTCCGAGTCTTTATGGCCCTCTAATGACGCTAAACCACATGGTCCAGCAGGATTATTTTCCCAAGTCCCTTGTCCCAATTCTCTTGGCCTTTGTCACAAAGTGAGTATTGTGGTCTCTGTGGAACAATTAGCAATACTTATAGAAAAAAAATCTAATTATATTTTCCTACCAGTTCACAGGAATTAGTATTCCTGAACTGAGCAAAGGTAATAGGTAATCATGACACTGTCAAAGAACAGTGCTTTTATGGGAGCTGCACTTGCTCCCAGTGTGTTTCTAAATGTAATTCAAGGTGTTGTTATTACTTGTTGAATCCTCTATGACTTGGGAGCAGGGTATCTCTCTACAAGAACACTTTTCCCATTTAAATTCTGCCTGCTGTACCAAAGTGAACAGAAAATCCTGCTAACGGTCCTCACCTATCAAAAGGTGAGGTGGGAGGGGTCATGAAAGTGGGTGTTTTCTGTGCTCCCCTCCTGTGGAATAACTTGCTCCCAAAAGTGAGGGTGGCTTCTACTCCCATGGCCTTCCAGAGACTTGTAAAAACATGGTTTTTCTAGAGGGACATTTATGAATAGTGATTGTCATATTTAGTGTTTTTTTTAATGATACTATTATTGATTTATTGTGATATTAATGTTTATTACTTTATACTACTTGGAGCCTTCAGAGTTAAGCAGTATAGAAATTGTATAAATAAATAGAGACATTGACTTGTTAGCCCAGTTTTTGGGTTTAGAAGTAAATATTGCTTGATGTTTTGCAGGCAAGACCCTTTAATATGTGGAGTTATCCTGATGGAAGGAAATCCACAAATCTATAAGCTTGTACAAGTCAGACTACAGAAATAGCTACTTCTTTAAAAAATTTTGTACTCCACTGTAGTAACTGCGGTGTTTAATTGAAATTAACACACTTGTATATTTAAGATACTAAAGCCATGATCATGAATAAATAAAACTGGATTTAATGTGGCATTTTTACATTAAGAAGTGACTTCTTTTTTCCTCTATGTGCTGAATGTACATTCTATGATCCTAGATTTTTTTTCAATCCAAAAGAAGTTAGAAAAAGTCAAAAAATCTTCCAGTGAAATACTGTGGAGGGTTTCCTGGTTGATGCAGGAAAAATATTGGAAATTGTATTTTCCTTCACAATGTATCTTGATTTCTAGTGCAAAATAATTAATCCAGAGCTTTCCAAACTGTGTGTTGCGACACAAAAGTGTGTCACCACACACAGTCTGGTGTGTCGCCACACAACCTGGAAGCGCTGATCATCATCAGTGCTTCCGAGTTTTCCTGCGGCGACACACCAACGGTGGTGCGCAAAAACCGAAAGTGGCAGCAGCACTTCCGGGTTTTTGCGCACTGCCGCAACGGTGGCACTTCCGGGTTTTCCCACGGCGACACACCAACGGCGGTTGGTGTGTCGCCATGGGAAAACTTTGGAAAGCCCTGAATTAATCAAACAGTATTATTACTCTGCCTGTATAGCACATGCTTCATGAAATATGAATGCATTTCCTGATGGAGCTGATGCTCAGGTCACACACAAAAAGTTGTGGAAGGCTAAATGGCTTACTACTTCTTTTTTCTTATAACTTACACGGTCCTGATCCTTACATATGTATAGTCTTGCTTATTCATGGCCCTCATGCTAACAAATGAAGGTTGCTGATGTCATGGACAGAGTTTTCTCCTTTGGAGAAATTTTCTTTTGTTATAAATTCTTACTTTTGCTGCACAAGATTGTTTTGCTTCATATCAAAATATTAAACTCTCAAAATCTTTCCTGGCCACAGCAGCCTCCTCGTATAAACTACAAAATAAGCACACTGTTTCCCTAGATGTCATGTAAATCTTCAATATTTTTTTTAAAATATCTAATAATTATTGTCTATGATAAGTTTCAGAATTCTTCTTGGGCAGAATGGCAGTTTGTACTCCCTCTTCAGAGTAACTGTTGACTCAGTGCAGTTAAAGAAACATCTGAAGGAAAAGTTTATTCCCTCGTCATTTCCGTTTTATCTCCACAGACCTAACCGTGCGTTGGATTCCTGCTCCTTTGCTCGGCACTTGCTATTACAGACCCTCCACCAGCTGTAACACACAGGCCACGGGACTCCCCCTTGCCCAAAGACTGTCAGGAGAGCACGCTGAGATGGAGAGCAAAGACACCAGAACCTTCAGGGGAAAATGTGCCGCTTTGGCCACTCAGGCATAGGATGTCTGGCTGCCTCCTGCTATTACAAACTTTGAGGAACTCTGCCATGTGCTTTTTATGTTGCTGTTTGTTGTTTTTAAACTCTCTGTTTCCAAAGCGAACGCTGCCTTCCCCGGAATCTTTTTTCCCCCCTTCTCTGAGATTGTTTTTTTTGTTTCATTTTGTTTTTCTCAGCTGGCTTCGTCTCAGGTTGCTTTTTTTAATCTGGGACTTCTGTTTCTCATTCATTGTACTCAAGGTTTAGAACTTACCTAATACCTCCAAATATATTGCTTGGACTCCTCTTTGGAGGGAACAGAAAAGGTCTGAAGCTTCCTTGTTCATGCGTTGTGCTATGAGCCCAGTGGGGGTGTTGTTTTCCTTCAGATGTAGGTCACCACAAGACTTTAAAAATATTACTATTTTTACTATTTCTTACTCTTTTGGTAGTAAGGCTACGTTTCTGTGGCAATGTAGCATATTTTTCCGACCGAGTATATTTCATGTAGGGTCCTTCATCATTACTCATTGACATTTCTGCTAATAAGATGATTACTGGTGACCTGCTAATGACTGTTAGTGATACTGCCTTACAAACATAAACATGCCTAATTAAAATAAGACTGGTTCAGAATAAATGTAGTCAATTTTGACTCTCCTTGGGTTTCCCCCCCCCCCCTCTTTTTCTTTCTGGTCCTTCTCAAGTGGGAAAAAAATGGGGATGAAGAAGAGAGACCTTTATCAGAATCAAATAATATAACTACTTTTCTGCCATCTTAGTTAATACCTGTAACTCTAATAATATCCTGTTGTCCTCCAGTTACCTTTCATTTTCATATTTCAAAATCTTAGCATTTTCCCACTTGTGTTCCTTCTCTTTTATGAGCTGTTTCAAAGCCCGAACAGAGGAGATCATGTTGCAAATTGTCCTTGATCAATGGGTGTTTATTTGCTTATTAAGATTCAATTAAGAGAAGACAAATCTCTAGGCAAATTTCCATGAACAACAAAATTAGTCAGCTACCAGTCATTTTTTGAGACTTGCACATTGTCCCATTCTGACTGGCCTGTTTGAACAAGAGTGTTTGGAAGTAAGGTACTGTACTTCCATAACTGGTGTTCACTAATACACTGTGTGCATGGACAACATCAATACTGCAAATGCTATTTTTTTTTCTTTCCATTTTGTAGTTTCTTCCACTTGAGAAAATGGTTGTTTTCCAGCTGGTGTTTAAATTTTGTTTCCCAGCTAGATGGCAGCACCTAGTAAACCATGGTGATCTTGAAAAAGCTAAGTGAGATTCGATGTGTTAGTACTTAAATGGGAGTCTACCAGGATAATTCCAGAGGTCTAGGCTAGACTAATAAATCGAAAAGAAAAAAGGCAGTAGCAATTTTTTTTTCTGTTGTTACCAAGCAAACTACCTGTAGTCAGGCTTAACTCTTGATGGAAACTTTCAACTACTGATTGTTAGAGTTGACAAACTAGTTCATTCTATTCAATGAAGTAACATGATAGCTTCTTTCCCGCTCCCATCCTAAAAAAAGTTGTTTGATGCAGCAAACATTTCATAAATAAAACAAAGCCCATTGCCGCAGAGCATGCGTGTTCCCAAAGTGGCAATCTGAAATCAGGTGGACCATGCCCATTTTATTTAATAAATGCTTATCCCATTTCTAAAGTTGTTGTAAAACTGTTGCAAAAGATAAGTTGAATAAGCATGCTAAGTGGGACATGAACATCCTGGACAGTGATACCTTTATTGTTTCACATCCATTTCTATTGCCCTTATACAAAGGTATATTGTATATATTACAAAAGTACTACAATTCCCCAATGTTCTTATTTCTGGAAATGTAGCAGGGGGGGGCTACACATTTGACCACTGCATTGCAAGAAGCTCTCCACAAGCCTTTTTTGCTACATTTTCCCAATTGCCTTTACAGTACAATCTTGGGGGTGGGGGCGGAGGGGGGGAAATTGACTTTCTGTAGCATAGCGGGAAAAGTAAAGGAAGTGAACTTTCCTTTATACAATAGTTTATGCACCTTTCCTAACACTGAAGTTACAGTCTAATTTATAGTCCCTCAAGGCTGCCTTTCAGTTAAAAAAAGTAAAATAAGACAAATCTTGGATCTCCAAGGAGTTCAGTCCTGCATAAGCTGAAATTTAGTCTCGCCTTACAAAATCCTAACTTGCAACATTAAAAAAAAATGAAATACCAATCTTGCAGTATTTTTAATCAATTGAGCAACTATAACATTACTAATTAACTGCAGGTAATCTGCCTTCAAAGTTTTAGTTTAGGTAACTAAAATGGCAGTTGAAGAGATAAATGCTATGATGGGTTTTCTGCTTGTCTAGTTTATTAAAATGTCTATGTCATATATTGATCAATGTATCAGTAATCTAAATAGAAACACTTTTAGCCACTATTTAATGCAAATACAGGTTAACAGATAATACTTCTGTTTTGTTCCAGAAGTAGTAATGTAGCTTTGTTCAAGTAAATCTTCAATAAATGGACAGGATTGAGGTCTTATGTCAGTCTTTCCTTATGGTTATATATTGCTTAGTAATTCACTGACAGCTGTGAAGTGATTTAATGTAAATTATTTATTAGTTTAAGGACTAGCCATTTGTTGCCTTAAATATCAGAAATCAATATAGGTTGGCGTGGATGGAAATCTGGGAGGAATAGGAGATACAGTAAGTGTCATCTTCAAGCTATTGGCTAGGAGGTGAAATGTAAACTTGCTAGTATCCTCTAAGGCTGTCTATGTGATCCACTTGGGCTGAATAATATCTTGATAATTAAATACTGAACCATCTTCATCAGAGTAACATTGGAACTGGATTGGTTAGAACAATCTTCTATGGACAGGAAAAAGGGCCAGGGCTGTTACTACAATTGCAATACTGACACTAAGGCTAAATTGCCAGGTTGAAGTAGAGAGGGGGCACCAGGATGCCCTAATATTCACTGCTGGGCATTAGGAACCACCCACTCCAAAAGGTTTTCTGGAGAATAATACAAACTCTGGCCAAGATTGTCCAACTCAATCTCTGTTTATCATGGAATTCATGGAGAAACATGGATCATAGTTCTTCAATATAGGATAGCTACCATAAGTTGATGTTCCTGTGCTGGCTTTATTGTGAATAATTGGTCTAAAGGTGGAAGTCCTACTGTACTTTAAGTAATAAAAGCAATGGCAGGAAGAGTATAGATTATTGCAACGCGCTCTACATGGGGCTACCCTTGAAGAGTATCCGGAAGCTTCAGCTGGTCCAGAATGCAGCTGCACAGGCAGTCACAGGTGCTATAAGATCAGCACGTGTAACACCGCTGCTCCGTGAGCTGCATTGGGTACCAGTTTGCTTCTGGGTCCAATTCAAGGTGTTGGTTATCACCTTTAAAGCCCTACATGGCATGGGGCCAGGGTACCTGAGGGACCGTCTCATCCCGACCACATCTACCCGCTCCACCCGGTCATGCAGGGAGGGCATGCTTCGGACCCCATCAATAAAAGAATTCCATCTAGCGGGGTCCAGGAGGCGTGCCTTCTCTGCGATAGCACCTGCCCTGTGGAATATCTTGCCCCCAGAGGTGAGGTGGGTGCCCTCGCTCCTGGCCTTCCGGAAGTCTTTAAAGACCTGGTTCTGCCGCCTTGTTTGGAACGAAGGAAGTAGTAGTTCCTCCTGCGGGTGGTTAGCTTAGTAATATCCTCCTTTTAAGATCTCACCATCCTCTGGATTTTTCTATTATTATATTGTATTTTAGATGTATAGGTTTTAATTTTTATAATATTGTAAACTGCCCAGAGTCCCCTTCGGGGGAGATGGTGCAGTAATAGAAATTGAAAAATAAAATAAATAAAATAAACTGCCCAGTCTCTACTGCTGTAGAGATGGGTGGTGATAAATCTGAATAATAAATAATAAATAAATAAGAGTAGCATCCTCTAGCAAAAGTCCATACAACAGATAGGAGCAGCAGACATGGATAGAGCATTTTCAGAGGAATTGTTTGTGTTAAAATTGCTTTTAAAAATTGACAGGTCAGTTTCTGTTCCTGAGCAAAAAAATGTTTTAATTCCCAAACTTTGTAATGTGAATGGGTTACACTTTCCTGTCACAAAATATAATTTTAGAGTCTTATTGCAGGTAATATACAAGATGCCCCTCAACTGCAGAGTTTGAAGCATTATAAAACCTTGCAAACCTGCTTACCAGAAATTTCTGGGACATGAGTGCATGCATCACAAGCAAAGGTTCCTTTTCCATACATTTTCCACTTGGAAAAAAGTCCATCTCTCAGTTTTAGAATATTACTATACTATATCCTGACACAAAATACTTAAAGATGGGTGTACTTACAGACTGACTCCTTGAAAGTAGTCTTTCACTGTCTTTTTTGTGATTTACAGGTATGGTTTCTGGAAGTACTCGGAACGCTCTGGAGCCACAACTTTTTTACGAAGAGGAAATAAACTTATCAGTGATGATGGTCCAAGCCAGGGACTCACCCCAGAAACTTTGATTCACTTAGTATTTCAAGCAACAAATACTCATGCATAGAGGTGTCTGTAGGGGAGTAAAAAAATGCCAAGATGGCAGCCACAACCACCCCATTGAAGACCTGCCCCTTTTTACGTGCATCACAATGCTTGTGAGGGACTTATGGGGGAGAGATGGTGAATTGAAGATGGCTCCGCTAAAACTGGAGCCAACAACTGCAGCAGAATGAAGAGCTGGCGAGTAGACCAGCTCTACGATAATTCTTTTCTATTTTTCTATTTTTTTTTCTTTTCTGTACTTTCTATTTTTTCTTTTTTTTTTAATATTTTTAGTTTGGATTAGTTCTTATCTTTTTAATTGTAAATTTTAATAAAATTATAAAACAACACTTGTAAAAAGGAGCAGGCTTCAATGGCATGGTTATGGTCACCATTTTGACATTTTTGACCCCCTCCCTGTTCATGCAGCCTCTACAGTAAAACAGTCCAGTTCTACCCAAAGAAGTCCATTTGACACAAACCAAGGAATCCAAAAACATACTAGTTCTTATACAATTTGATTGGATTGCTTCCAAGGCCTGCATCTTTGTAGTAGCAAAGTTGTACACACAGCAGAGGCCTAGCATCTTGGCTCTAAATAATTTCAGTATTGCAGTGACAAAGGTGTAACTGTTGCAACTAGCAAATCTAATTATAGTTTTGTTGGAGGCCTTTGGGGCAAGTATTATAATTCCTTCTTCTTTTTGTTTGTTTCCAAGCAGCAGAAGACTGAAAATAAATTTTTAACCTGCTCAATTTGGGATGCTGCTAATTTTCTAATCATGGTCGCAGTATGCTGCTTGTAAACAAGGTAATATTTTAGTTTTAAAATAAGTAAACTATACTTTTTTTGTCATGACAGAATGTTGCTAGAGCCTGACGTTTCCACCAAAGCCCATGTGAAGTGTAGGAAAGAATGACAACATGATCATCATCATAAAGTAGGATGGAAACAGGTTTACTGTTTAGCAACAGTGGGTTGAACACACATTTTCAAAGAGCTATGGAATAAATGTAAACATTAAATAAATCCCTCTTAGATTGCCTTTAAAATTGGGATTGGTGTATAAAGACTTCTGCTTGCAGCACAGGTGAACTGTTCTCATGAAGCATCATCATAAGAATAGACCGCAATCTGTAGATGTGGCTATCAGTTTCCTCCATAAGTTCTCTGAAGAGATGGAGTCAAAAGTGAGCAACTGGAGTATTTTTCTGTTAAATGATGAATGGGTGATAACATAGATCAAATGTCGATTGGCCAAGTCTAAAGCTAGCTTGCTCTTCAGCTAGCACCTTTGCTTGAACCATCCAACCAATTAATTTCTCATAAAGGTGTCCAGCAAACAATTTACTCATTATATATAATAAGCGGATTGGGTGGAAATTGGCCAGGTTGCCAATTTTTTTTTGCCATCTTTTTTTAAAGATTGAAACATTATAAATCATCCCACTCTTTGGTTACCCATAAGGTATAGTCAATATGAGATAAGCACTGGAGCCATTTGGATTGAGATGATACGAGTTCTATAGGAATTGCATTCCCCCCCTCAGTAGCTTTGCCGTTTTCAGTTGTGTGTTTAAGTTTGAAAGTTTCCAAAGTGGTGACAGGGAATCAGTTAAAGACAGGGTCAGAAATTACCACATGCAAACCCAATTCACTAGCTATTGTCAAAACTCTGTGTTAGGACTAGAAATGAACCCCCAAGAAAACAAGCCTTCCATCCACGTAGTGCTCAGGTCCAGCTTTGCTTGGCTTCCAAACTCACCTACTGCAATGGGCTGCGAGGATGACTTTGGGAGCGAGGAGGCGGCGCTGCAGCCTAAACAATGGTCGGACAAGGGAGGTCCGAGTCCAAGGCTGGAACGGGGTAGAAAGCGCCTCAGAAAGGACCCTCCCTCGTTCTCTGGAAGTGAAGACAGGGGAGGGAGGAAGTGCCTTCCGAGTTGCAAGATTCTGTTACTGTAACCTACAGTAAAGGGAGTGTTAGTACTCATGGTTTTGGTTTCTTGTCTGGACTACCTCGAAGGGCTGACACATACTGAGCTATTAGTACATTAGTGATATGGATCATAATATTTTAGTCCTTATCTAAATATGGATTAACTGTAGAGGAAAAGAAAAGAAAGAAAATATTGCAGTAGAATTGAAAGTAATTTCTTCATATATTTCTTTTCTTTACTATACTCTTACTATTTTTCTTTTTTATTTTTTTTCTAGTTTTTCTTTTCTGCATTTTTTTCTTTTCTTTTTTAGTTTATATTAGTTTTTACCTTTTTAATTGTAATTTTTAATAAAATTACTATAAAAAGTAATGTTTTATTGTTTTATTTATTGTTTTATTGTGAACCGCCCAGGGTCCCCCAGTTGGGGGAGATGGGCGGTAATACAAATTTAAATAATAAATAAATTAAATAAATAAATAAATAAAAAGACTAATTTTCGATAAACAATATACAGGGGTCTACCCCTAGGTAAACGTGTTACTGTCAAAATATAAAAAGTAGGTTGAAATACATATTATTACTGTTATTGGTGAATTGTTCTTCAAAAGTTTGAGAAAGTCAGGTCTCCCAATAACAGTGTGTATTTGAATTACAAAATGTGGTGGATTATATGCTGTCCCTTGATTTAGAAACTGTACCTATTGAGGCTGATCATTTATTTGATATAAAAAATTAGAAAAGTGATAAAAACTTCCTTAACACATCTGATTTAGATCCCTCTTTGGTTTTGATCAGATTGTTATTTTTTATCTTTTTATGATGTTATTATTGGGTTGCTATTTCTATTGTTTTAATCCTGGTGATGTATAGTGGAATTGTATTTATTTTATTATATTTATTATATTCTTGAACTGTTATTTTAATGTTTTATTTAATTTTATTTATATTTGTAGTACAATTAACTATGCTTGATTGTAAACAGCCCAAAGTCCCTCTTGAGGGAGTTGGGCGGTGATAAATCGAATAAATAAATAAAATAAATAAATAAATTGTAGCTGCTCATGGTTAGTATTCAATTGTACCAACATAAATATGTCATACTGCATAAATATAACAAAAATATGAAAAAGCTATTAAGGATGACATTCAATTTCGTTTTAATTGTAATTAAAGTATTTTAAAGTTAAAACAGTATTGAACCTGCACATCAAGAACATGGTGAATTCTCCTGGCTGCTACAGCAAACCAAAAATAGGAAAAATAAATTTGTTACAGAAACATAAGAATAGCAAAGGAAGTTTTGGCGTGTTTTACATCAACAAAAAACTTGTACTGAATAGGCAGCATCTGAGTCATGAGGGAAACAAACGTATAAGCAAGCAGAATACACGTGGCTTTAAGGTCGTGCAACTTTGAATTGAAAACGGGGAGGACCTACCGATTAAGATTGTACAAACAACTCATTTCACCGAAGTTACTCCTCCCCCCTAAACTCAGAAAAACACTACAAGAGAAACAAATTACCATGTGACCAGTGCCACGCAGAATCTGCCCTCAAAAGCGTTCATTGATAGAATTCTATTTTTCAACAGTATAATGTAGCTCCACCGAAGTAGAGCCTCAAAAAATTAGTTACAAACTCATAAATGCTTCTCTCCACGGAAATCTTTAGTAAAAGGCGAAAGATTTATACGATCTGAAGAGAAACCAGAGTATAAAAAAATGCTTGAACCTTTGCTATAGGGATACATAGCGACAGTTCATTTTGTGATGGTGAACATCAAACTGAAACGCCAAACGTACCCTCATGACAGCAGAGTGAATCTTCAAAATTGTACTGTACCCTATACTAATCAAAAGCTTAATATTAACTCTAAAAGTCCGTAAAACATCTGAACATAAAAAGACTTTCGCGCAATGCATGATGGGTATGCAAATTAACACGCCTTAATTCTCAGACTTTTTTGTCCTAGCCCGTCAGCTTTTATGTGATACTCCTGTTCCGCTCCGAAGAAGAATCTTCACGCACGTTCAGAGCTCAGGAAGTAGTTTATATAGGCGGGATGGCACGAGGGATTTTGCTTGCAAGGATTATGTTATTTACGGAAAGAAATTTATTTTCTTCAAGTCAAACAATCATCCCAAATCATAACTTCTTTTACTTAGAAAGTCTGTGCTTGGCAATAGCAGATCGCATTTATTTATATTAATTTAATTTATATTAATCCAGTCTAATCTTAATAGTTTTGACGCACAAATAAAAATACTATTGGAGGATTTTCCAATGAGAGTACTGCTTGATTTGTTTCAAATAAATTGTGCTATTAAAATGAAAATCAAACTTTCAGAAACTCAATAGAATCTATATGTTTATGGACATAGAAAGGAATTCTGTCTTGCTGAACGTTTATTAAAGCACAAAATACTTGCATTATACTGTGAAGTTATATTCTTTTTCGTGCAGATTGATTTACTTTCAATGTACACACAATTCATATATACACACACACACACCTACTGCCATCTCCTTGTGGGGGAGATGGGCGGGATATAAATGTAATAAATAAATAAACTGAATGTGGAATTGTGTAGTTTTCAGGGCAGTATTCAGAAGTCAATGTCTTTTAGTTGACTAATCCAGATTAGAGAGTTTACATTAGATACAGATGCATGTTTTTACATGAGAACACAGCAGTCATTGATTAATTTTGCATAATACTGTATTAGTTACTGATTTAAATCTGCAAAGACTGGTTGTATTTCAGGAATGTACTGGATGCAATTTCTTCCATAATTATAAAAATAGGTAACCTTTAGGATTGAATATATTTCCATGTTCTACATTGCAACTGATGGATTGGAGCCAGGGATGGGGGAAAACATTTTAAGTTTTTTTTGAGGACATATGTTTCTCTGTATGTGTATGTGCAAAGAACAATATTTCCCTTATAAAGGTAAAGGTTCCCCCTGCACATTTGTGCAGTCGTGTCCGACTCCAGGGGCCGGTGCTCATCTCCGTTTGTTAGCCGAAGAGCCAGCGTTGTCCAAAGACGCTTCCACGGTCATGTGGCCGCATGATGCGCACGGAACGCTGTTACCTACCCACCGAAGTGGTACCTATTCATCTACTTGCATTTGCATACTTTCGAATTGCTAGGTTGGCAAGAGCTGGAGCTAGTGCGGGAGCTCACTCCGCACGCAGGGCTAGGGATTCGAACCTCCGAACTTGCGATCTTCCGATCGACAAGCCTGGCGTCTTACCCGCTGAGCCACCACGCCCCCTTATATTTCCCTTATAACCAAATATAAAATATAACCAAATTTTTGTACAACTTGTTGAATTAATTTGAAGAGGAAAGCAGCACACTCCATTTTTTGGCATTTTTGTTTTGCTTTGGACATGCTGAAAGCAAGAATGGTTTGTAAGGATAGAAAGGTATGGAGAGATATAGTGAATGATGCTGATGTCAACTAGTTTTAGTTACGTTTCCTTTTCTTTTTATTATTTTATGCCTTTAATTTCTTTGAATTACTATTCCCCCCCCCTTTTTTTTTTTTGCACTGTGTGTTACACTGCTTACTCAGAAAGGGAATAATACGTTAGGTATATACTGTATGTACAGTGGGGTAAAAAAGTATTTAGTCAGCCACCAATTGTGCAAGTTCTCCCACTTAAAAAGATGAGAGAGGCCTGTAATTGACATCATAGGTAGACCTCAACTATGAGAGACAAAATGAGAAAACAAATCCAGACCATCACATTGTCTGATTCGGAAAGAATTTATTTGCAAATTATGGTGGAAAATAAGTATTTGGTCAATATCAAAAGTTCATCTCAATACTTTGTTATATATCCTTTGTTGGCAATGACAGAGGTCAAACGTTTTCTGTAAGTCTTCACAAGGTTGGCACACACTGTTGCTGGTATGTTGGCCCATTCCTCCATGCAGATCTCCTCTAGAGCAGTGATGTTTTGGGGCTGTCGCTGGGCAACACGGACTTTCAACTCCCTCCAAAGGTTTTCTATGGGGTTGAGATCTGGAGACTGGCTAGGCCACTCCAGGACCTTGAAATGCTTCTTATGAAGCCACTCCTTCGTTGCCCGGGCGGTGTGTTTGGGATCATTGTCATGCTGAAAGACCCAGCCACGTTTCATCTTCAATGCCCTTGCTGATGGAAGGAGGTTTGCACTCAAAATCTCACGATACATGGCCCCATTCATTCTTTCCTGTACACGGAACAGTCGTCCTGGTCCCTTTGCAGAGAAACAGCCCCAAAGCATGATGTTGCCACCCCCATGCTTCACAGTAGGTATGGTGTTCTTTGGATGCAACTCAGCATTCTCTCTCCTCCAAACACGACGAGTTGTGTTTCTACCAAACAGTTCTACTTTGGTTTCATCTGACCATATGACATTCTCCCAATCCTCTTCTGGATCATCCAAATGCTCTCTAGCAAACTTCAGACAGGCCCGGACATGTACTGGCTTAAGCAGGGGGACACGCCTGGCACTGCAGGATCTGAGTCCCTGGCGGCGTAGTGTGTTACTAATGGTAGCCTTTGTTACGTTGGTCCCAGCTCTCTGCAGGTCATTCACTAGGTCCCCCCGTGTGGTTCTGGGATTTTTGCTCACAGTTCTTGTGATCATTTTGACCCCACGGGGTGAGATCTTGCGTGGAGCCCCAGATCGAGGGAGATTATCAGTGGTCTTGTATGTCTTCCATTTTCTAATTATTGCTCCCACAGTTGATTTCTTCACACCAAGCTGCTTGCCTATTGCAGATTCAGTCTTCCCAGCCTGGTGCAGGTCTACAATTTTGTTTCTGGTGTCCTTCGACAGCTCTTTGGTCTTCACCATAGTGGAGTTTGGAGTGTGACTGTTTGAGGTTGTGGACAGGTGTCTTTTATACTGATAACAAGTTCAAACAGGTGCCATTACTACAGGTAATGAGTGGAGGACAGAGGAGCCTCTTAAAGAAGGAGTTACAGGTCTGTGAGAGCCAGAAATCTTGCTTGTTTGTAGGTGACCAAATACTTATTTTCCACCATAATTTGCAAATAAATTCTTTCCGAATCAGACAATGTGATTGTCTGGATTTGTTTTCTCGTTTTGTCTCTCATAGTTGAGGTCTACCTATGATGTCAATTACAGGCCTCTCTCATCTTTTTAAGTGGGAGAACTTGCACAATTGGTGGCTGACTAAATACTTTTTTGCCCCACTGTATGTCTGTATCGATCTAAAATCAGACTTCCATCCCAAGAGATAGATTCTGGTGGCAGCTCGCCCTTATATCTATCGACCGATGGCTACTTTCACTAATCAGGATGCTGTATGACACAGTCACCCAAGTTAGGTATAATAAAGCTGGCCATCTTGCTGCAGATATTCCAATCAGCTGAGGAGTGAAACGGATGCATTTTAGCTCCCCTACTATATAATATTTATAAAATAAATGAACCAGTTTAATGTTTTTGACTCATTCATTTAATTGGGTTCTCTTTATCTAGTTTTAGGACTTGTGTGGAGAACAGATCACAGTTTAGGTCATATCTATGCAGAAATACTGAAAATTCAAAAGGGTTAACAAACTTTTAGGCACCACGTAAATTCAGTGGTTGCTGCTCTTACCAAGAAAGAATATCACCCCCACCCCAAGCTCAGGGACAGACATTTGGCAATGCTGTATGACGACAACGCAGCAATTCTCTCCCTTAGGTGGGCCTTAGGAGAAGTTTGTGGGCCTTAGCAGAATTCTGCAAGGAAGGTCTTACAATTAATTACTCCAAGACTAAAACTATGGTTTTCTTGGGAAGACCTAGCAGCCATAAACATCAATGGCAAATAGGAACCAACAAAATAGAACAAGTTCCAGCTTTTAAGTATCTTGGAGTAATTTTTCAAGCCTCTGGAAGCTGGCAGGAACCATCTAGAGTTATCTCTGCCAAAAGCAATAATAGTGCCAAGGCAATCCTGGGCTTTTTTCACTCTAAAGGAGATAGATGGATACCTGCTGCCATTAAGCTGTTTAAAGCTAAGTCTGTATCCCAAATGCTGTACAGTGCACAGATATACACCTACAATGATCTAAAGCCCTGCGTGCTGTTCAGTCTCAGTTTTTGCGAGCACTCTTCCAGGCTTCATGCTATGTTCCAAATGCTCTAATTCGCACGGACACAGGAATGATCCCACTGGAGGTGAGGTCCGTGTTTGCCATCCCCCTTATTACCTCAAACCTCTATTTTCCTTTGGCCCACTGGCCCTGCTACAGTATGTCTTCTTGAGGACTTCATATCAAGATGGAAAGTAAACATCATGGCTGACCTGTGTTATGGCAGCCTTTCTATCCACTCTTTGCTACCTGTACACCTGGAAAAAGCAAAAGTCGAGATTCGCCAAAAAGTCTTTGATATTGCACGTCTGTCTGAACAGAGCTGCCAAATTCTTATCAGCAGCTATTGCTGTAAGAAGGCTTAAGGTGACCTAATCTTGGAACAATGTCATAAGGAAGTTCTTTTATTTATTTATTTATTATTTATTATTCAAATTTTTCACCGCCCATCTCCCCCAACGGGGGACTATGGGCGGTTTACAACAAAGTCAACCATTAAAAGCCTATTTTTTTTTATTTATCTAAATTTTATTTTGATTTTACCTATTTTGTTTTGCTCCGTTTTATTTTATTCTCTTTTGTTTACTTTTTATACATGTACGTTTTAATTGGCAGGTCTATATGGTGGTTTTATTGCTCTTATTGTATTTGAGCCTGCTGTTATGTGTTGCTTTAGTGTTGTAGCTATTTGCTGGTCATTGACCGTAAACAAGCAAACAAATAAAACCCTGGTCTGTAGTGGGCTCTATACATCTATTTATTGTTCCTTTGCAACTGGTTATGAATGTTGGTGCCAAAATTGGTGGCCATTGCCACATCTGCTGGCAGCAAAGCCATACTTTAACTATCAATTCCAATAATGTGTACTTTCTATTATCAGTTTTCAGCCTCTCCCTATTCAGTTTCTATGAATGACAACCGGAAAGATTCTAACATATTTGTGCCATTTTCATAACATTAGCATAGACATAAAAGAAGAAGTATTCTGTTGATGTGTGTCGGCGGGAAGAGGGAGGGAGGGCGAGGAAGACTGAATGAACAACATTCATTCAGCTCTGCTAGTGCTCCAGGAAGGTCCACAAGACTCTAGTAGCTAGCAGGGAAGAGCTTTTGATGCAGCATTTTCTTCACTTTCCCCTCAGCTTCACTGGCCTTCGCCTAACGGAACAAAGGAATCACTTAAGTTAGGGAAAGGTAAATAAACTGTAAAGCAGCAAAAAATCAGGAGGAGTCTGGTAGTTCCTTTTTTATTAAAAGGCACAAGGTTTGGTGAGTTGCCGTTCATTTCATGCATAAAGTAAGTGGATTGACGTAAGATTTAAATCGGGGTGAAGCTGTGGGGGATGGAGGGGGAAATAGATTGGTTATGCAGATGCAGATTACATGTGAGATAGATTACAACTACCTTATCAATTAATAGCTATATTTTAAAAAAGCATTGTATTTGTTGAGATCTTCTGAGATTGCCAGAAACCTCTTGATGTATGTTTCAGCAATCTCTTTGTCAATGGTGCTGTTAAAGTCCTGTTTTTTTTAAAAAAAATTGTCATTCTGAGGTCTGCTATGGAGTGTCCTGGAAGGTTGAAATGCTCTGATATTACTTTGTCCTTGCTTTGAGTCCTGATGTCAAACTTGTGTTAATTGATTTTGTGCAAAGTTTGTCCTGTTTGTCCTATGTAGTATCCAAAGGGGCATTGCTGGCAGATGATGATATACAGTATATCACATTAAAGGAAGAGCATGTGAAGGTACCTCTAACCTTGTGCATACTTTTTGGGGAATGTAATGCTGCTGTTAGGGGGCGTGGTGGCTCAGCGGGTAAGACGCCAGGCTTGTGGATCGGAAGATCGCAAGTTCGAAGGTTCAAATCCCTACCCCTGCATGTGGAGTGAGCTCCCGCACTAGCTCCAGCTCTTGCCAACCTAGCAATTTGAAAGCATGCAAATGCAAGTAGATGAATAGGTACCACTTTGGTGGGAAGGTAACAGCGTTCCGCGCACGTCATGCCAGCCACATGACCGTGGAAGCGTCTTTGGACAACGCTGGCTCTTCGGATAACAAACGGAGATGAGCACCGGCCCCTAGAGTCGGACACAACTGCACAAATATGCGGGGGGAACCTTTACCTTTTTAATGCTGCTGTTGGTATAGATGTGGGGAGCAAAGTAGACAGCTGGGTTTGTTGCAAGATCTGGTTCCTATGTTAGCATCGGCCCTGTTGTTCCTTGTGAGAATCTGCGTCAGGTTGGGTGATTGTCTGTATGCAAGTATGGGCCTGCCACGCAGAGTCTGAGAAAGTGCAGTGCCATTGTCCAGTATGAGGTGTCGCTTATTAAGAATATAGAGAATATCCATCTGTATCCCTCCCCCTCCAGAAACAGAACATACACAGACCCCCCAACAAGTTCCTTTTTCAAACATGGCATCTTATATAACCAAAAAGCACATCAGCCCCACAGGGGAGGGAAGGAGAGACAGAGAAATGAGTAGGCTTGGGGTTATACTGTGATCTGCCAAAATGTTTTTAAAGGGGAAAAAGGTTAAGGAACTGAAAAGTTCCATGAAGGCTCAACATATTTTATGGGCATGGAAGGGAGGCTACCTTTTGGGAAAGTAGGTTAGGAAAATTGTACATGAAAGCTGAATGAAATGGGATATTTAAAAGATGGCATGGCTGGCTGGCTCCCTAAATAAGAGTACTCCACATTGGAACTGTAGCTTGAATCATGTCAACTGGATTTCTATTTTCTCAGTGGAAACGTTTCGCTCCTTATCCAAGAAGCTTCTTCAGTCTGAAGAAGAAGACTGAAAGAAGAAGACTGAAGAAGAAGACTGAGACTGAAGAAGCTTCTTGGATAAGGAGCGAAACGTTTCCACTGAGAAAATAGAAATCCAGTTGACATGATTCAAGCTACAGACAATTCCACCTGGATGACTGAGAACCTTCATAGACATATCCACATTGGAACATCTTTTGCAGGCACTTCTTACTTTAAAATGGTGATTTAGAAATGGGGTGGCCGGTCTTAGTGTTGTCCCTTTAAGGCTACAGCGTGGCTTGGAAATGGTGACGTCCTAGCCTCCAGGCTAGCTCTTACCAGTCGAATGCTAACGCTGCTTGCGATCTTCTGGCTGCAAGCAGCTGTCCAGAGGACAGATGGGGTGATTCCAGGTGTTTTCCTTTTTCCGGAAAAACACTCCTGGGCTTCAGGAAAAACCTGCCTGAGCCCGAAAAAACTGCTGTGTTGTCAGCTCTGCCTGCTGAGCCCATGGGCACAGCTGTTCAATCCGCCATGTCCCCACTGGACATGCAATTTTAATGGCATGCTATCATCATGACATTAATTGCCATGCAACATTCTGAGGATTTGCTGGCATAGTATACTTCACAGGTATAGAATAGCCTTTCCCATAATGATGTAATATCATGGTGAACAGAAGGCTTTTGAGGCTTCTCAACCCATTTGATAATAGTTTCAAAAATTGATCTTGTAACTGCCTAATAGCTACTTATGAGGAGGGGTGTTTGGCAAACCACCAGACAAATGTACATGAACACAGGTGGAAAATGCATGGACTCTCTGTGGGGTAGAGTAGGGGAGATGCCAGAAACCTTTTTGGGAAGGAAGGAGTAAGTGCTGCTGTTAATTCATAGAACACTGGAAGCTTGGGAGAGTTCATTCAGGAAGTGGCCAATCTGAATCAGAAACAATGAGCAGTGATTGACCGATATTCTTTACATTCAGCTACTGGATAACTCAGTCTGACAAATGGTTGGTTGGTTGATGGATGTGATCTGTTGGCAGATGATATACCTGGGGTCACTCATTGTGGTTACTGAATAAATAAATACATTGTGCTAAGCCTGTATATGAAAACTTTTTATGGCCAGGACCTCAATATTTTTGGGTTACTGGTAGCTGCAGTAGCTGAATTTATGATGCAGATTGGGTTGGACAAGGATATGCATCCCCCCCCCCCTTGGTTTGAGGGAAGGAAGTGAGGGGTTATCGTTGCTTGTTTAATTTTGAACTACTTACAACTATTTCTCTTTTAATGTTTTAGCATTAAGGGCCAGACATACACAAAAACATTTGGTTACCCATCCCTGTGCTAAATCTTGGTTTACTGAATAAACTACAATTGTCTAGATTCATACAACACTCCAAACCAGAATCAAGCAACACACATTATACTGAAACACAATTAATGGATAGAACTCCAAAAATTGCACTTCAGCTTGCAACAAAAGATATGGCTGTTTAGAATTTATCTGTGTCTTCCTCTTTCTTTTGGTCTTTGGCCTTTAATTTTCATTGCTGCTTTTATGTTTGTCCATTTTGTTTATAATTTAAGACAAAAATGCGGGAAATATTAAAAATACTTTCTCAATGTCAACAGGTGAACATATTACATGAATCATCTTACCATTGCTACTAAAACAGTAACTAATGCCAGATGTGAGAAATAGCCATTTTTGTTACCTGATTCTGCTTATTTTCTATTGTTTATATATTCCCTTTTTGCAGAGTTCTTCAAGCTGCTGTTCTCTGTTGTTGAAAGCTGTTAAAAAGCTGCAGAAATTTAAGTTTGCTGTTGCTCACCTTGCATGTAGACAGAAACATGAATATAGTCCAATGAATGCCTTTCTTTTCCTTCTTCCCAAGTCAGTTGCTTCTCAGGATGTGGGCTTCTGCAAACTTTCTCCTGATATCAGCCTTGCTAACAGAAAGTCTGGTTGCTGAACGCTGCCCACAAATCTGTACCTGTGATAGCATCAAGTATCAAGTCGTTTGCTTGAATAAGAATTTAACTAAGGTGCCTTTTAACATTCCTCAGGTGAGTCTATGGGAAGGCATTTACCCAGGATTTTCCCAGGGCGGCTTACAATGCATTAAAATCATTGCACAAATTCTTTAGAAACTGAAATTAAAAAACAATTCAATATACCGTTCATAAACAGGAAAATGGTAGGTAAACTTTTGGGGCCAATCTGAAATGTTGACAGCATGCCATGGTGCTCGCCCAATATATTGGCCATTTTACACACGGCCAATCAGAAACTAATAACTTAAGAGGAGATATACCATTGAATTGTTTTTTATCCTCTACTTTAGCCTTTTGAGTTGCTTTTTATGATTTCACCATACCTTTTAAAATTTTGGTGCAAATTTCCAAAAAGAGCATGCATCTATCCATTTTTTTAGAGCTATTTATTTATTTAAAGGATTTATATGGCTGCCCATCTCACTTCTGCAACTCTGGGTGGCTAGCATTAATAGTGTTAATTAATTAACAATATTAATTATTAATATTGTTAGCCAGGCTGGCTGGCTGGGGAATACTGGGAGTTGAAGTCCACCCACCTTAAAGCTGCCAAGGTTGAGAAACACTGCTCTATGGTATGCTTCCTCTAATCTTGCCTTCCTTAACCTGGTGCAAAGGCCATGGTGAGATGGAAAATCTCAACACATTAGGAAGGCACCACTCTGGGGACAATTACTTTAACCCATTTTGCAACTGATTTGTATCAGCTGGTTTGTCTGCTTCCAAAATCTATTAAGATTTAATAAAACATTTTTAATTATAATATTTAGCAACTACCTAGCAACAAAGATTACAGAGTTTCAAAAATAATCTATCAAATGGACAATGTAGATGTGTGACAGCATGTAATTTTCTATTAAAACTAAAACTTTGAGGAACTACTATAATGGGCCAAGGCAATGTTCTTCCAGTAAACAGAGAGCTATTAATTGAGAATAAAACTAATATTTGTTTTATTAAATCTACAGATTACTAAAAGGTTGGCTCTTCAGGATAATGAAATCACAGTGATTCCTTTAGGAACCTTTTTGTCCATTCCATACCTCACCCACTTGAACCTTCAGAGATGCAAGATAAAAAGCATTGAGGAAGGGGCTTTCAGGGGATTAGGACAGTTAGTCTATCTTAATCTGGCTTCTAACAATATAGCCTTCATCTATCAAGAATCCTTAGATGGCCTCTCTTCCCTCCGTCAACTTATTTTAGAAAATAATCATATTGAAGAAATAAAGCCAGGAGCTTTTGGACAACTTGGATTCCTTAGTTTATTGAATTTGGCCAAGAACTCCCTGGTTTACTTGCCAGATATGGTTTTCCAGGGACTTCAGATGATCAAGTGGATCAATTTGTCCCATAATTCACTTAATGTATTTGCCAGCGAAGCTTTTGGTGGATTACCAACACTCAGAAAGCTAAGTCTACATCATAATGAATTGCAGTTCTTTCCCACTGAGGCACTGTCTAGACTAGCTGGCATAAACCGACTGGATTTAGGACACAATCCCATCACTTACATTGGTGAGGAGGCCATTGAAATGGCTTATCTCAAACAGCTTTACTTGGACAACATGGCCCTTCAGGAGATCTCAGACAGAGCTTTTGTCAGGAGCCCCTTACTCCATACTCTTGACTTGCACAATAACCAGCTGTTGGTGCTGCAGCCCCTGACAGAAATGGTCCACCTTAAAAAAATAAACTTAACAGGCAACCCGATGCCTTGTACTTGCCACATGCGTCCCCTCAAAGAGTGGGCTGACAAAGCAAAGATACACATCGATGTAGTATGTGCTGGTCCTCTTGCCTTCAGGGGAGAGCACTTGGAATCCTTGCAGGCCACAGATATGAAGTGTAAACATCAGACTTTGGAAGAAGATCTGCCTCTGACAATGGTCAGCAGAAAGCCAGAGGAGGGCGCTGTAAAATGCCCTAAAGAATGTACCTGTTTATTAGATTACCAGCATGGAAAGTGTGATAACAAAAATCTCTTGAGTATTCCCAAAGGATTTCCTAGCAACACTCAACTTCTGGACTTGCAAAACAATGAGTTCCATTCCATACCAGACGGTTCATTCCTTGGCTTAAAAAACCTGACCTCGCTTCACCTGCAGAACTGCAAGATTGAAGTGCTGCAGCCTGGTGCTTTCCAGGACCTAAAAACACTCATCTATCTTTATCTGTCTAATAACGATATATCTTCTGTTGATGCTGATGTTTTCAGAGACACCACGCAACTCGCTTATCTTTTCCTGGATCACAACAAATTCACTCAAATGCCCAAGGATGCCTTCAGCTCCTTGCCCAACCTATTTGCCTTCCACTTCCAACACAATTCAGTCAGTCAGCTGCCAGATAATGCTCTGGCTGGGATGCAGAAACTACGCTGTCTTTACTTAACAGGAAATCGCATTGCACACCTGTCTCCTAGGGCTCTGAGGCAGGCCAAGATGCTAGAGAAACTGCATCTAGATGAGAATTCTTTGCAAGAAATTCCCACCAAGGCCCT
This sequence comes from Charina bottae, assembly GCA_023362775.1. Taxonomy (NCBI): domain Eukaryota; kingdom Metazoa; phylum Chordata; class Lepidosauria; order Squamata; family Charinaidae; genus Charina; species Charina bottae. The sequence continues at coordinate 34,532,437 of JALMGJ010000006.1, read as the reverse complement.
TAGAGGCCTGCCTATCCTCAATGAACTGAAATTGTCTAAGAACCCTATAAAATACATTGGGAAGGCTGCCTTCCTTCCAATTGCGAGATCCCTGCAGCACCTGCATCTGGATAACATGGGCCTTGAGCAAGTAAGTTAGAGATTGGGGAGATGGAGGGTAAAGTTTGTCTTCCATTGCCATCACCATCACAAGAATATCTCCCTGCAGCTATAGGAATAGTTTAATGTTTTGTTTAATGTTATGTAACTCAAATTATACAAATGATTTATGTGGTATTAATAATCAGCCATTAGATCGTATTATGCCAATTTCCCCAAAGTATAACCTCACCAATACTGGGATAAAATACAAAAAGGGATACATTTAATTAGAACTTCTGGTATAGGAATTTGTTGTTTATTCGTTCAGTCGCTTCCGACTCTTCGTGACTTCATGGACCAGCCCACGCCCAGAGCTTCCTGTCGGCCGTCACCATCCCCAGCTCCCCCACGGTTGAGTCTGTCACCTCCAGAATATCATCCATCCATCTTGCCCTTGGTCGGCCCCTCTTCCTTTTGCCTTCCACTTTCCCTAGCATCAGCTTCTTCTCCAGGGTATCCTGTCTTCTCATTATGTGGCCAAAGTACTTCAGTTTTGCCTTTAATATCATTCCCTCAAGTGAGCAGTCTGGCTTGATTTCCTGGAGTATGGACTGGTTTGATCTTCTTGCAGTCCAAGGCACTCTCAGAATTTTCCTCCAACACCACAGTTCAAAAGCATCTATCTTCCTTCCCTCAGCCTTCCTTATGGTCCAGCTCTCGCAGCCATAGGTTACTATGGGGAATACCATTGTTTTAACTATGCGGACCTTTGTTGTCAGTGTGATGTCTCTGCTCTTAACTATTTTATTGAGATTTTTCATTGCTCTCCTCCCAAGAAGTAGACGTCTTCTGATTTCCTGGCTGCAGTCAGCGTCTGCAGTAATCTTTGCGCCTAGAAATACAAAGTCTGTCACTGCCTCCACGTTTTCTCCCTCTATTTGCCAGTTATCAATCAAGCTGGTTGCCATAATCTTGGTTTTTTTGAGGTTTAACTGCAACCCAGCTTTTGCACTTTCTTCTTTCACCTTCCTCATAAGGCTCCTCAGCTCCTCCTCCCTTTCAGCCATCAAAGTGGTATCATCTGCATATCTGAGATTGTTAATGTTTCTTACAGCAATTTTAACAATAAACAACAACAACAAAACATTACTCCAAAAAGAAGTACAAAATAGTTATAATATGGCTTTTCAGACAAAAATAACAATGCACATAGTGACTTCTTTTTGGTATTTTGTTGGCTTTCTTAGTTATCCAGCATGCAACAGCAATAACGTGTCTTATTTCTCCATCTTTTCCAAAGCCAGCATGAACATCTAACATCTCCCTTTTGATGTAGGGCTCTAATCTCCATTGGATGATCCTAAACAAGTTTGCTTGTTGTTTATTCGTTCAGTCGCTTCCGACTCTTCGTGACTTCATGGACCAGCCCACGCCAGCGCTTCCTGTCGGCCGTCACCACCCCCAGCTCCCCCAAAGTAGAGTCTGTCACCTCCAGAATATCATCTAGTAGATCTGGTGGTCATGTGATGTGAAGTGGCCCATTCCAGTCCATTTCAGTTCACTGACACCCAAAATGTCTATATTTAATCTTGACATCTCACCAACAACCACATCCAATTTGCCCTGGCTCATAGATCTTACATTCCAGGTTCCTATGGTGTGTTGATCTTTAGAACATCGGATTCATCGTTCACCACCAGCACCGTCAGCCACTAGCCGTCCTTTCGGCTTTGAGCTAGCTGCGTCATCACATCTGGGGTTAGTTGAACTTATCCTCTGTTCCTCCCCAGTAGCATTTTGACCATCTTCTGACCTGGGAGTCCTATCTTTCGATGGTATACCGACATATCTCTGGTTGTACTGATCCATTTAGTTTTGACGGCAAGAATACTGGGGTGGATTGCCGTTACCTTCCCCAGGGATCATATTTAGTCTGACCTCTCTGCCATGACCTTCCCGTCTTGGGTGTCCCTTCACAGTTTAGCTGATGGCGTCATTTTGGTGCTCAAGCTCCAGCACCACGAGAAGGTAACAATCTCCTTTGCTGGAGCAAATAACAGCAATAACGTGTCTTATTTCTCAATCTTTTCCAAAGCCAGCATGAACATCTAACATCTCCCTTTTGATGTAGGGCTCTAATCTCCATTGGATGATCCTAACACAGTTTGCTAGCATGTGAAATTAAGGATACTGTATGATAGTATGCATACTCTGGTAAGTCTTCTTTTTTTGGTATTGTAAACTGACCTTTTCCAATATGTGGGCCACATTCTCCAGATTCGCTGGCACACTGCAATTAGAATACCGGTATTTACTGATTCTTTTTCTGTTGCTTCCCATATTTCTGTAGATATTCCTGTAGCCTTCTGATTTGGTAATGACTGGAGTGCAGATCTAACCTCATCTTCTAGCACTAAAGATTCCTGTAATTAAGAAATATCTTCTAGGATGTCTTGGATATAGACATCTCCACTCTACAGGATTTCAGTATACTCCTTCCATCTTTGCTTGAGCTTCTTTGAGGTAGTTATTCTGTTCATGTGCATCCTTTAGCATACCAGAGGTTTGAACATCCTTCTGAGTTTAGAGACCTTTTGGAAATCTTTCCTTGTTTTTCTGTGTGTTTCCATCTTCAATGTCATTACAGATATTGTTGCAATACTGCTTCTTGTCTCTTCTAACAACTCTCTGAAACTCTTTGTTAAGTTTCTTTCTGAGATTTTTATTTTTATTGGCTTGGCTTTATTTCTCTTCTTGGCAATTTCCACCATTTGTACTGACATCCAGTTTGCTTTCTTCTGTTTCTTCATCCTGGCCACATTCATCTTTTAACAATTTTAATTTCATTCCACAGTCCCTCTGGTTCTCTATCAATGAGATTCAGGACTTCAAAGTAATTCCCAATATTCTCCTTGAAAATGGTGGTTATATTCTTAATACCATATTGTGGAAATCAGTTGCTTTCTTCTTCTGTTTTAGCTTAACTTGGAACTTGCACATGAGTAGTTTGTGATGTGTTCCACAGTCAGCCCTAGCCACTTGTTTGTTATAACTGAGCTTCTCCACTTCCTTGTACCAATAATATAGTCAGTTTGATTTTGTGTACTCCATTTGGAAATGTCCATATATACATTAAAGACATCATTTTTTATTGTTGGAAGACTTTGTCAGCAATGAAGAAATCATTGGATTAGCAGAAATTGGTAAGTCCTGCTTCATTTTTGTTTCCTAGACCAGGCAGTCCAACTACATTTTCTTTCTTATTATTTCCAACTTTGGCATTCTAGTCCCCAACTATAAGCAGCACATCTTACTTGCATGTTCTATTGAACATGACCACAAACACCATAAATACTTTGAAAAATCCTCAGTTCTTCCTCAGTAGAATGTAGAGTGCCATCCAGCCTGAGGATCGTCATCATCTAGGACTACATTTTCAATCACTTTATATTGTCTATCCACGTGGTTCTCTTGGTAAAATACAGGAGTGGTTTACCACTGCTTTCTCCCACATAGTATGAAATGCTCCCTTTGTCATTGTCATTAAAGCGATCATCCACCTCCAGCATTTTTCTATATCAGTGCTGTCCACTCTAGGTGCCTGCTCACTTTAGCCAGGCAGCTGGGATGGTCTTCATGCCTTGGAGAACCCTGCTGGGAGTATATACTCTTGGCCTATACTCCCAACATTCTTCGCTCATCCCCCCCAGGAACAGACACAGCCGCCACAATGAGACAGCACAGCAGGACATGAGGGGGAATTAAAATTAAATTAAAAGTGCAGCCAGCCTAATAATAATCAGAAAAGGAGAGAAAACAATATTAATTCTTCCATTCCAAAGAAATTGCTTCAAAATGTGAAATGCTGTCTTTCACAATTATTACAACCTGCAGGTTTTTTGGATTGTTGCCTACACTTTAACTCTGAGAGAGACAAGAGTCCGTAGGGCCAGGATATGAACTAAATTTAAACTAATTAAATGATTATTATTGCTCTGTGTATTTAATAATTTCCTTCTGAAAACATATTACAAATTACAACTGAGCATCAACCTTTGGATAAACTGAAGTGGCTACATGCAAGAATCTGGAGATTGCATGCAGACTTTGGGGTATACTATTGATATAGGCTAATTATATTCAAGTTTGTTAAATGTTTTATCTTCTCCAACCTTAAGTTCTGTTTAATTACACAATAAACTGTTGACTGTTTTGGAGATTAGGAATACACTAATTTTCTTACAATTATTGGAAGCATGCAATGGGCCAGTGTAAACAGAGGGTTGGGATAATTGTAAATTACTTCTGCCGATCTTGAACTTACCATTGCCAACTTGTGTTGGCAGATTTCTTCTGGTGCCTTTACTGGCTTAGGTCCAAACATCAAGAGTCTGTATCTGGAGAATAACAGAATGCACAATATACCTAATTTACATGGCTTCACTGCTCTGGAGGTAATCAACTTGAATGATGTCCCTTTCTCCTGTGACTGTCGACTTCTCCCATTACGCAAGTAAGTCATTAATTCCCAGTATTCTTCACAGGCTTCTAAAATAGCAAATTTTCCCCCTTTTCTTATAGGCTGGGATAAGGAAAATATATTAATGTCCACCTATTAGCACTTTTGTACTAAATCAGCTAAATGATAATTAATATATATTATTCAAAGCTGTATTGACAAAAACCACACAAGTGCCTGGTGATCAGCCCTCTGTTAAGTGGTTAGATTATTTCTCTGGAATCAATCACTTTTTTAAAAGTAGAGGTGGAGGGGGGGCTGCTTTAAAGTTTGGAAAAACTGGATTTTACACTTGCAGCTGCACACGATTTGAGAATTGTTTTACAGGAATCTTTCCCAAACTAGTCCCTTCAGATGTGTTAGCCTGCAACTTTGAGAATTTCATCTAGCCATGCTGGTTAGCAATTTGGGGGAGTTGTAGTCCCAGATCATCTGGAGGATAATCCTAAATATTATTTTTCCTCTAACACCTTGGTTTATCAGGAAGCTGTGAGCAATTCAATGTTTGGGCAGGTCACAGGGAAATAATCTTGACTACATCAACTTGTCTTGTTTACATGGAATTTGAGAAGCTGGACAGGGAAAAGAGAAAAATGACCACCAGTTTGACCAATAAATGGTGCAGAAAAAAAATGGCCCAACAATAAAGAGAGGTGATCAGTACCTCCTTAAGGATATAATATATACATGTTTAAAGGGGACAGTTATAAGAACATTGAAAAATCTTTATAACTTAGTTCAGTCTCAAATAATCATTTTCTGGTAAGATAATTGAGAAGGGGATAGCCTCCAAGCTCCAGCTACATTTGGATGACACTGCTTGCCTAGACCCACTTCAATTAGGACTTGGGCCAATCTATGACACTAAGACTATTTTGCTCATCTTTTGATGATGTACCTTAGAAACTGAATGAGATTGGTGCAGCTATGTTAATTACTCAGGTTCTTTGGTGACTTTTGATATCATTGTCCATGATTTATTTTTGGCTGAGGATTTGGGGGCACTATTACACAGTCCTTCTTGTTGGGTCATGTCTAGATAGTAGCGTTGGAGACCACTGTTTGACTGTTAGACTGCTGAACTATAGTGGCAAAAACTGTGGCTAGACAAATAGCTAGTGCAAGATACAGGATCCTATGATATCTATCCTGAACAATTTCCACTGGCTGCCAATTGCCTACTGCATACAAATTTCAGGTGCTAGAAATAAAACAGTTTAGAGCCTGTTGGCCCACCTTGATTTCAACAACAGACACCCTACTGAAGATGCCTCTGCTGCCAGAGTCTCACACAGAAGGATTCTTATGTGTGATTACCAGGCTATAGAATGTTCCCTCATGGAAGCGTATTTTGCCCTTATTTTCCCAGTATTTAGAAAAATAGTAAAAGTACATATATTTCACCAATTTAATTGTGAATTGATTTTTAATTTTACTGATAGTAATATTTGTTTTAAAATCTGTATTTTTATTTTGTGTTGTAAATGGCTTTGAATATTTGTGTAAGTAGAATATCTGGTGTAAATATAATAAATAAATAAATGTGTGATACAGCATCCTTACTGAGGTAACAGAGGACCTGGGATAATCCACCTGGATTTTATCTCATAGCCATGAACAATGACAAAATGGCTTGGGCTAGCAATGCCAAAGAGAAATCTCAAGAGTAATTTAACATACTCTTCTTTCTTTTTGCAAAGTATAGTTGGTTATATCTAGTTGGTGGGAGAGGAAATGGAGTATCAAATCATAGATATTAATCAAATACTTCTTTTTACCAACTCACTTCTGATTTACTTTTTTCAATGAAGGAATTATAGATCTTAAATGCTAATATCCCTCTTTTAGGGGGAGATGGGCGGTGGCAAAATTTGATAAATAAATAAATAAAAATGGTAGTCTCAGCTAAACTTTCATTGTCAAATAGTGGTTATACAAGCTCATATAGTCTGTCTGTCTGTCTATCATCTATCTATTTGATTTCTATAGCTGCCCATCTCAACAAGTGACAATTTGATAGATGACCCTTTTGTTGTCAAGCTGAATAACTATGTTTCACTCTTTTCTTAGAAAATAGTAATACTGTTCTGAGAACATTCTTGGAAACATCATAAACAAGCAGCATCCTTTCCTGCTCCTCAGTTTTCACAAATGAACAATTTCTCAATATCTCAAGTGTGAAACCACTAATACAAAAAAACCCTAAGTATAAAGAGATGCAGGCCCAGTGATTGGGTACTGTGTTATGAAGTTTCTTCTCTTTCTCTATTTTCCAGGTGGCTTGATAACTTGAACCTGAGAGTAGGAGCCACTTGTGGCTCTCCAGCAAATCTACGTAACCAAAAAGTAAAGTTTGTCACTATCTTCCAAAGTTGCCCAGGCTGGAAAATCAAGGTGGCCAAACAAGCCAGCTTGAGGCCAAAACCAGGGATGGAAGTTGCTCCAAATGAGGGAAGCAGATGGGAAGCCCAGGAATCAAGGAAAGCAAAGCATGAAAGAGAAGTCTCCTGATAGAAATATACTTCGATCATCTCATTATGATAAAAACACAGCTTTGAGAAGGAAGATGCTGGTATATGCATGTATGATCTGTAGATCTATATTACTTATTTAGTAACAGTGATCAATCCAGCAATGTGAAAAACAGAAACTACATTCAAAGTATAGTTGTAATCTCTAAGCTATTACAATTTGGAAAATATATACTTTTATTTTGCATTATGTATTCAGCTAGCAATCATGGGGCAGTACAAATTGACCAGTCCACTTGGGAGGCAAGATTTAAACATGTCTTCCACATGTTTGCTTTTAAAAAAATAAACAATATATTGTGAACTTTGTGCTGCGTTTGTACTTTTTCTGAATTGTGCCTAAATAAAGCATTTGCCCAAGTATAAAGGCAGCTTATTTTAGGATATTGTTCTCCAAGTCTGTGCCCATTAGATGTTTTGGGACTATAACTCCCCAAATTCCCAGCAAGCATGGAAACTAACTATTTTAGGTGTAGAAGAATGATGCTTTGGATAAATCTATGCTGCAACCAAATTTGGAATATTATTTATTTATTTATTTATTATTTATTTATTTATTTATTTATTTATTTATTTATGTTTCTATTTCTATCACCGCACCATCTCCCACGAGGGGACTCTGGGCGGTTACCTATAGTTATTATATTACCTATAGTTATTATTATTATAACTATATATTATATAGTAATATATAGTTATAATTATAGTTAACTATAATTATTAATATTACCTATAGTTCTGGTCACCGCACCACAAAAATCATACTGCAAAGCTGAAATAGTAGAGGAGAAGGCAAGCAGTGTTAACAAAGGGCTAGAGCAAGGAGTGGGGGAGCCAAGACTGTGTGGCCTCATGCAACCTCCTCCAAATAATTTGGGGTCTTCCCAGAGCTTCCTCTGTTGACTGTAGCTAAGATCTACTGCCATTTTGAGGTGGGAAACTCTCCCCCTTGCAGGAAATGGAAATATTGCCTCAACTCATGAATGTGACATTACGCACCTCCCAACTCACCATTGCCTGTGGCCTTCCCAAGCATGATAAATGTGGTTCTACCCTGGGTTGAAGTAACTTCCAGGGAAAGAAGTCACAGCATTTGGGGGATTTTCAGGGTAGGAGAAAAAATGAAAGTATGGAATTTATCATACAGATATATAAAATGATGCATAGTATAAAAATTAAGTAAGTGTAGACAAGGTAGACAAAGGAAAATGTGAAATGGTAAATATGTTATTGAAGATAAATTGCAAGGAACTAAATGGAGATAAAATAATGGGTTTTTAAAAAGCATAGGACAAGACAATGATGGCCTTGTGCATGCTAGTCTTGGGAGAAATCAATCAGTGCCACGGTAAGGGATGTCCAGTACCTAAAAGATACTTTCCCTCCGAAAGAAAAAATGAAGAAACTTTTAAAACACAAGTAGCTGGAAAGATAAGTTATACTAGAGTAGTTTTAGCACCTGCTTCTAACCATCAAGAATAAAAAAGCTACAAAAACCTTTGCAAAAAGGACTTACTTTGAGTCTTTAGGCTAGCAGCTGAAAGCCATTTACCAGGAAGCACCTTATCATCACAGAAGGTATCAGACAAGATACACCTTTTAGCTCTGGCCTTTGGCTGTAATAAAGAGTTGTATTATCAGACAAAGGACCAGTTGCTCAGGGGAACAAGGGAATTACCTCTCAGAAGTTGGTGGACAACAGGACGGATGATTAGCATGATTTAGCAGCATAGTTTAAATCCTGGGAAGTTGTTTTTGTAGGAAGCTGTCCTTGAGTATTTCTTAATGATTTTTATTTTCCATTCCGCAACAGTTATTCTTTAAAAACAAGAAATAATATAAATAAATAATAATCCCAGGACAACATTCAAGTAATTTTTTAATCCCATGGTGCTTTTTTGGAACTGTAGTGCCACCCAGGATATTTCATATATCACGTTGTCAAGGTAATTGATATTACCAATGCAAAACACACCCACACCACTCGACCTGGTAAGCCACTGGGCAGAACAATTTCAAGTTTATCTTGATTAAATTAGGAAAACGCTTTTCATTCATTATGGTAAAGGGTATTTCAAAAAGTATCTACAAAATTCATTTTCTTAGGTAAAATGCCAGCATAATATATTATGAAGACATTAAAGCAAAACATGTTTTGTTAATCTAATAAATGACACTCAACTTAAAGCAAGCAATAACATAACACAGCTTCAGTCATTTTTATACATGCAACATATGAGCAGCTTTTAAAAACATATACCAGGTACTATTTCTAAGCTACAGTATTTACAATATAATTTTATTATATAGCTTTATAAAGAACATCATCAAATAAAGTACCACAGGTACAGCTTTAGCACAGATAATATGTTCATATTTATTCAATATACAGGGAGTTTATTTTGAAGGAAATGACTGCAGAAAATTCCTTAAATAGCAAGGAGGGAGTTGGTAAAAGGTAGTTTGTGTGGAGAGGATCTTGTGAGGTTGAGACTCTTCCTGGCCAAAATAAACATTTTACTTGGAAATAAGAGATGAATAGAGCAGTCACAAATGATTTTAGGAGTAAGTTGGTGGTGCAAGAGCTTTGGAAAGATAGCTTAGCAATGCATTGTTAGAATTTTTTTATTTTCTTACCAGGTTCGTTTCTGAGCCGGGACCAAAGAAACAGGCAGTTGCATGAAATTAAGTTCTTTATTTTTCACCCAAGAGCAAAAGCGATGACAGCAAGCTGTTAGGTGGGTGATCGCGCAGGACCCCCTTCTTACAGCACATTACATACACTCCATTCAACTCCTCCTCTAGAATACCACCCCTTACTCAGTTACCCATACTCCACCTTAACCTCATTCCATATTAGGAATTTCCTTCCTTCACTCTATCTTAACATTATGGAATTTTGTTTTTGTATATGATAACTGCAGCAAGTCTACCATATGCTCAAAGGTGGAAAGGTTCGACACCACCCACAATGGAGGAATGGTTGGTGAAGATGATGGACCTTGTGGAGATGGCTAAATTAAATTCTTTGAACAAAGAAAAAACTATATCCATATTTATGGCTGACTAGAAATACCTTATACGCTTTTTGCATGAAACGGAAAAAAATGCACCTATGACTTGTGGTTTTGATTAGAAAAAAATTAGATAATAGAAAAAAGTGAGGGTTTTTTTTGTAATCTTAGAGTAAGAGATAATTTTGCAATTGTACTTATATTTGTTATTAAATTGTACTTATTCCTGATGAATCCATGGCTGGAGTTAAAATCACTGGAAGAAACATTAACAATCTCAGAATGCAGATACCACCACTTTGATGGATGAAAGGGAGGAGGAGCTGAGGAGCCTTATGACGGTGAAAGAAGAAAGTGCAAAAGCTGGGTTGCAGTTAAACCTCAAAAAAACCAAGATTATGGCAACCAGCTTGATTGATAACTGGCAAATAGAGGGAGAAAACGTGGAGGCAGTGACAGACTTTGTATTTCTAGGTGAAAAGATTACTACAGACGCTGACTGCAGCCAGGAAATCAGAAGACGTCTACTTCTTGGGAGGAGAGCAATGACAAATCTCGATAAAATAGTTAAGAGCAGAGACATCACACTGACAACAAAGGTCCGCATAGTTAGAGCAATGGTATTCCCCGTAGTAACCTATGGCTGCGAGAGCTGGACCATAAGGAAGGCTGAGCGAAGGAAGATAGATGCTTTTGAACTGTGGTGTCGGAGGAAAATTCTGAGAGTGTCTTGGACTGCAAGAAGATCAAACCAGTCCATACTCCAGGAAATAAAGCCAGACTGTTCACTTGAGGGAATGATATTAAAGGCAAAACTTTGGCCACATAATGAGAAGACAGGATACCCTGGAGAAGATGCTGATGCTAGGGAAAGTGGAAGGCAAAAGGAAGAGGGGCCGACCAAGGGCAAGATGGATGGATGATATTCTGGAGGTGACGGACTCGACCTTGGGGGAGCTGGGGATGGTGACGGCTGACAGGAAGCTCTGGCGTGGGCTGGTCCATGAAGTCATGAAGAGTTGAAAGCGACTGAACAAATAAACAAACTTATTTGTTGCAAAGGAAATCAGAAATTTCTTCTATTTCTTGAAACCTTTCTTTTTGCACTTTTTCTTTTTTTCTGTTTTTTCTATTCTTTATTAGTTTGTGTTAGTTTTTATGTTCTTTGTAAAACTTTTAATAAAAATTTATTTAAAAAAGATAGTATATGCTGAAAAATGATACTGGTTTTCTAATCTAAAGGCAATGGTTTTAAAATGCACAAATGCAAACAGCTGCTAAACAACTGTATTGCTCTGCTAGATTTGCTACAACATTACTGAGACAGCTAAAGTTACTGAGACAGCCATGGAACGGCGAAGTCATCTCCTGGAGACTGAGATCTTTTCAATGTGCAGACAACTATATAGAATGAACACACAATACACAACTTTCTTCAGAAGAAATCTTGACCGGAAGCCTTTGATGGACTATTTGCAAAAAGCAGGAGGAGCAAAGCTTGCATGGGGTTTTGATGATTAGATTATATATAAATAGAATATATCAGACAAGAAATGTATATGAATGTTATATGAATAGCCAGCATGTAAGAACAAATTACTTTTCTCTACTCCTATGACCATAGATAGATCGGAAGTTGTCCAATTTCTATGTCTGTTTTCTCTTTCTTTCTTTTGCTTTACTACACTTTTTTCTCCTCTTTCCTTAATTTGTACTTCTATTTGTTTCATTTTCAACTTTTAACTTTGTATATTTAAAATCTTAATAAAATTTATATATATATAAAAAAGAAATCTTGACCAGAAAATTTCTTCCAAATATTTCATTTATAGATTTTATCAATATAATTCAAAGAAAATATATACACAGTTCCACTATGTGGTTTAAAAAAAATCTCTTTTTTGTCACCAAAGTTGTTTTATTGCATTCTTACTGAGAAGAGAGCAACAATACAAATCTACTATTAATTTCTACTCCAGCAACTGGTTTCAGTATCTCTTTCTAGTGATGGCCCATGAGTCTGGTAAATGTAGCAGCTTTCTACCTTTTCCTCTGGGGATTTTCCTTTCCTGACTTTCTTCCTTTTCTCTTTTTTGGTTTGTTACTGTAGTACAAGCAAACTGGGGAAATGAAGTGAAACCTGACAAGATAAACATTAATTATGGAGTCCTTGGTGCTCTCTGAGCCTTGTTGTTTTCTTGCAGACGTTTCCCAGGCACTGAAGATGTTGCCTAGTCTGGCAATGAAATGTCTGCAAAAAAACAACAAGACTCAGAGAGCACCAAGGAGCTCAGAGAACCCTGAGCTACAAATATTCTCTTTGATTGGTAAACATTAATTATGCATGTTTTGGTGTCTAATTTGGTATCCAAACTGATGTTATACATTCATTTGTAGTTCATTCAATTGTAGGATTTTTAAATTCTTAGCTATACAAATGATTTCTAAATGGTCCAAATACTTTTAGAATTTAGGCCGTTGTTGATATTCCAGGCTTAAGGATGTAAAGTGATTGTTTTCTTATTTTTCCTCCTTCCACAATTAAACACAGGGTCAGCTTGTTTAGTTCCTTGGCACTTCCTGTGTATCAAAGCTGTGATGTCCCACTTCAAAGAATGTTACTGTAGTATCTTAACATTTTGAAGGATACCCATTTTAGCATTCTTATCAGGTGTAAAGTAATTCCCTCTTGTAGTTTGGGGTTCTTATAGATGTGGGCATGCTTGAACTTTCTTCTGTATAAGATCTGTATAAACTTGAGGCTCTTGCTCATGGCTCAGCTGGTGGTAAGAGACCAGCACTCACTGTGTCCTGCTGGCTCTGAAACAATAAAACGATCTCTCCAGCTGATATTTCTTGGGAGAGTTTTCTACCACATAAGCCTGCCTAACCTCACCATCAATGGAACTTTTCCCCAGAGCTAGACATTGTGGACTTTGCGGTCCCTTTCACAATAATACAAATGTGTATTAAATATGCATTGCTGGAAAAAAAAACTTTTCATAGCAAGGTGCTGAGATACTCAGCTTTCTTACCCACTTTCCTGCTCTGCCATTTGCTTCAGCAGAAAACCAATAAGCAGAACTCTCTGGGGTACCAGCCCAATACCTTGCTCTGTGAGGTGGTCCACTGTTGGCTGAAATAGTGATGGCCACTGTAATCAGCCAGGGAAACCTCAGTTGACTGTAATAGGGAGCCTTTTAAGCAATCTGCCACCCCTCTCAACTTACCACCTGAAGCAAGGATCTTATAGGAAGCTGATCTGAGTAGCGTGCACCGAGCATCATCACAAAGGAGAACAAAATCCTCTGGTTATGCATGTGAGGCTCAGATACAATTCAGTATATGCATATTGGATCCTCTTGTATTCTGTTGACCAAATGGCCAGAAGCAAGAAGATACAACCTAATTCAAATTAAAATGAAGATAATAAGAGCAGAAGTGCAACCTGCAACTCCTATCCCAATGGAATAGGAATTACAGTACTTTGTTCTTTGATACTTATTTTTATGCAGGCTCAAACAGTAAATTCCAAAATGCCTTCACTGCCTCTCCATGGAGTTCTGTAACACAGAAATTCACCCTTACCGCTTGTGGTAGTATTCAGAAAGGCACTGTAGTCCTGCCTTCTTGCATGATGTGATAGAATATATTTTCTAATAATTGTTTCATAGGCTGACTGTATCACATAAAAAATATAGTCCAATCCCCTCAAAGAGGCCAGCAATTCACCTTCCTTGATTCCTGAAGGACTGCTGTACAGAACCGTTGATATTTATGCTGCTTGAACCTCTAGTCCACATCCTCATCTTTTAAGCAGCTAATGAGCACGGGGCTCACTGTAGCTTCTGCTTTCATGTCCCCATCTTTTAAGCAGGCAACTGCAATAGAGCTTGCTTGGGGTAGTGGTTCCTTAGCCCCATCATTTAAGTAGCAAATTGTATCACGGCTTGTTGCAGCTTCAACTTCCATTCTGCCATCCTTAAAACAGCCATCTGCTATAGGGCCTTCTGGGGACTCTGGTTCCATGCCTTCATCCTTTAAGCAGCCAATTGTCATAGAGTTTGCTGGAGCTTCTTGATCCATGTACTCATCCTTCACTGGCAATGAAAGTTGTGGAGCCTCAAGCCCCGCCCTTGGGTCATCAGGCATTTCTTCTTTCACTTGCACAGCAACGAAGGCTAGGAAACACAGAAAAAGGCTACATTCAATTACAGAATAAAAACCTAAGAGATCTTTAAAAGGTAAAGGTTCCCCCCGCACATTTGTGCATTCGTGTCCGACTCTAGGGGCCAGTGCTCATCTCCGTTTGTTAGCCGAAGAGCCAGCGTTGTCCGAAGATGCTTCCACGGTCATGTGGCCACATGACGCGCGCAGAACGCTGTTACCTACCCACCAAAGTGGTACCTATTCATCTACTTGCATTTGCATGCTTTCGAATTGCTAGGTTGGCAAGAGCTGGAGCTAGTGTGGGAGCTCACTCCACACGCAGGGCTAGGGATTCGAACCTCCGAACCTGCGATCTTCCGATCGACAAGCCTGGCATCTTACCCGCTGAGCCACCACGCCCCTTTAAGAGATCTTACACAGCAGCAAAATGCCAGGGATAATCTATATTCCTAAAAAGAATAGTTGCTACTCACGCATGGATGAGGAAAAAGAAAAGTACAAATCAAACAAAAATATTCCTAGATTCAGGTTATCATTCCTTCATCAATTTATCCAGAGAAACAAAATTACAGATCATGCTATGTGATAACTATCCACCTTTTCAATATTTTCTTCATAAAGTTTACAAAGCTACTGCTTTTAAAGTAAAAGTGGCTATTTTCAGATTCTGCATTGGAAATTATTTTTCACAATTGAATTTTTGCAGCAGTGCAGGTTTCCAAACTATCTACATATAAGGAAAATCAAGGTAAATCTTTAAGGTGAAGGCATTTTGGAGTCATTATTTCAAGTACTAAAGCTAATGCTAAATCCAATAGTAGTTTCAAATATTACATAATCCCAAAGAATACTTGGCAAGTTTCTTTTTAATGTTTTCAAATCAAGAAGTGAAAGACTTTCACTAAAGTAGTACTTTATCATATAACAATATTTGCAAATTTCAGGTTGCTTGGATACTGAATGCATGCTAATACTCAACCAGCCAACACTGTATTGACATATACATCAGATTGACTACTAGCTCTTACAAGCTACTATGCAGGATAGCCCAATCTCCTCATTTACATCTGAGCTTTATTAGAAAAAATGGTGACATGGAGCCTGTAATAACTCCTTTTCAGAACAATTCCAAATGATTACAGTGCAGTACACCATGGACAGAATCATGGGTGCAAACATCATTCAATAT
Organism: Charina bottae; assembly: GCA_023362775.1. Lineage (NCBI taxonomy): Eukaryota > Metazoa > Chordata > Lepidosauria > Squamata > Charinaidae > Charina > Charina bottae. The sequence goes on along the minus strand of JALMGJ010000006.1, from coordinate 34,516,933 downwards.
CCCCAGCTTTTCTGTTCTTGCTTTCTAATAAAAGGTAAAGGTTCCCCCCGCACATTTGTGCAGTCGTGTCCGACTCTAGGGGCCGGTGCTCATCTCCATTTGTTAGCTGAAGAGCCAGCGTTGTCCGAAGACGCTTCCATGGTCATGTAGCCGCATGACGTGCACGGAATGCTGTTACCTTCCCACCGAAGTGGTACCTATTTATCTACTTGCATTTTCATGCTTTCAAATTGCTAGGTTGGCAAGAGCTGGGGCGACTGCGGGAGCTCACTCCGTCACGCGGGGCTAGGGTCCCGAACCTCCAAACTTGCGACCTTCTGATCGACAAGCCTGGCGTCTTAACCGCTGAGCCACCACGCCCCTACTTCACCACTTAAAACCTCCCAAACCCCTCAAATGCAGAAAAGGTAAAAGAAGTGGACCCCCATCCACTCTGCCGGGCTCTGCAACGAGTCCCTGGGCTCCACTATTTGTACTCCTGGCTTAGTGTGTGGTGTGAACCAAACAATTAACTATTATGATTAATTATGATTAAACAAATTGTGGCAGTGCAGTGTGTGGACCTAGCCACTGTGATTTTTATTCAGCAGTGAGGAGAAAAATACTTCGCATTTGCTCCAAATTACTGGTTGTATTATAAATATCTACCTCCCAAAGTTAATTAATAATTAATTAATAATTAATATCTTTACAGCTTCCCCTGTCTGAGGTGGGATGAGGGTCAAACTGTTAAAATAGCAACAAATGGCAATTAGCATGGTATCTGTGCTTTTGATAAGCTAAGTGCCCTGGGAATACGGAATGTTGCTGTTCTGGACACAGGGACAAAATTCCTTGGGCAACCCCATCTGCATTCTTATCTAAAAAGGTAAAGGTTCCCCCCACACATTTGTGCAGTCGTGTCCGACTCTAGGGCCGGTGCTCATCTCCGTTTGTTAGCCGAAGAGCCAGCGTTGTCCGAAGATGCTTCCACGGTCATGTGGCCGCATGACACATGCGGAACGCTGTTACCTTCCCATCGAAGTGGTACCTATTCATCTACTTGCATTTTCATGCTTTCAAATTGCTAGGTTGGCAAGAGCTGGAGCTAGTGCGGGAACTCACTCTAATACTTCATTCCAATTCCCTGCTCCTGGTCCCAAACAAAACAGAATCAAAATTATGTGAACAGCTATGAAGTGCATGCTGCCCAACTAAATTAAAGCATACAAATTGAGTACATTAATTGTAGCCCTTTTTTGTATGTTGATGTTACCCACTCCCTTCATAAAACTTGGCAGCTTACCACAATATGTTAAATCATCCATTAACAACTATTATTCAAAGATATGTAAACATATGAAAATGACAGTAAAAATATTTAAAAGTCTGGATTAATAAACAGCAGCAGATCTTGTATATTGTACTGTTTTAAAATAGCTGTTCTCCTTCTGGAAACTTTCTGGGTGACTACTGGCATGGCAGAGTTTTTAAAGACCCTTATAAAACAAAACCAGAAATAGATCCAAAAACTGTATCCCTCTGCAGAGGAGAGAAGCAATGGAGCTGACTCAGGTAGATGCTACTACATAGAACAGAGCTTTCCAAACTTTTCATGTTGGTGACACACTTTTTAGACATGCATCATTTTGCGACACACTCTTACAGCAGGGCACAAGGCAGGCATTAGGACCTCCGCGGAATCACAGCAGGTTTCGAGGCAGCAAGGCACAAGGCAGGCACTAGGACCTGCGCGGAATCCTGGCAGGGCAGGTTTGGAGGCAGCAAGGCACAAGGCAGGCACTAGAACCTGGGTGGAAGCCAGGAGGCAGCAGCCGCCGCGACACACGCAGACACTGCAGCCGACACACTAACGTGTCCCAACACACAGTTTGGAAAGCTCTGACATAGAATGATGGATGTTCTAGGTATGCTATGGCTGAAAGTGATATGAAGCCCAGACCTGTCAAATATCAAATCCAAGCCAATCTGTCCACGAAAAACTTCCCAAACTGTCTGCAGTTGAGCTCAGATGGAACACAGTGTCTGACAAAGCCATTAAAACTGGATCACCCACTTGACAACCTGAAAGAACTCCTTAGATGGTTCACAGTAGATGAAATCAGGGAGAACCAAAACTACTTTTTCCTGATTGCTCTTGTATAAATTTTACCATCAAGCTTTTATCATGATTCTATTACTCAGACTCGCCTCTAGAACTGCATCATAGTTGCTCAAGCTACCTGCCCTTATGCTTCATTACTTGCAGCTCTTCAATGGCACACTATGGTCTCCAATATGGGACTTGATGAGCAATTAGGAGCCACTTTATAAAACACTTTATCCATTAGCAATCAAGTTGCTAATAGGAAAGCCAGATTTGAGCAACTTTTTGTAGAGATGCCTGCAATCCAACAAGATCTAGTAATGATGCAATTCTGAACTGTACTGTTTATATGGCCTTAGCATGAATGTTGAAGTCCCCAGCATCCCTGGCCTTATAGTCCCTAACACTCCTCCTGTCCACTCAGTCAGGGACTCTGCAACCGTTATGCCAACAGAATCCCTGTCTTCATTTAGGACAAGTTATATACCTTCAAAACCATTAATTTCCAGAGCAGGTGTCTGGAAAAGGAGATGGTATCTTTACAGACTTATCGCATTCCCTCTTCAGCCAGATGGTCTGCATCATTTGTGTATGACATAATTAACCATACAGCTACGGACTTGTGGCATATCCTGATATGCCTCTGAAACATATACTAGATTGGTTTATTTGAATTTATGGCAATACATATAAGGGAAAGATATTTGCACAATCATTTTGTATCTTGAACCATAACAATATTCATCTGTAGATATAAAGTGGAGCAGCAACTTTTGCTTCTAGCAGTCTGCACAGTAAGAAAACCTCCTACATCCCCAGAACAGATAATCTCCCTCTCCAACAAGAATTTTGGGATACTTTAGTGAGTAAGTTAAAATGTGTATGTTAGCCATTTTCCTGACACTACACTCTTCCTGCTGAAGTTTGGGAAGCGGAGAAATGAAGCACTACGCATTTTTCCTTACTTTCAGGCAGTGGTTTTGATGAAATCTTGGATTCAGCTTGTGTTGCCTCCTCCATTTTTGAAATAGTTGGTGTTCCTTCCTTTGATTTTGAAGCAGGCAGTTTTTTGGAAACCTTTTCTTCCTTTGTTTTTGGAGCAATCACTTTCTTAGCTGCCTCCTTGATGGAACGGGCTTTAGCAGTCATCTTTTTTCCTTAGCATGTTGAAGAAAAACAGTTATATACAGTATATCCACCTAACAATTCTGCCAAAGACCTCACAGCAGCACACTTGTATCAGGGCTGTACAATTGTCAAGAGGGGAGGGGTTACTTACATCAATGCTTGTCCTTTAAGACATCTGCACATAAAAACACAACTGTTTTTCATGGCTAACTAATCTTCTATTTGGGGGGGAAATTGTAAAGCAAACAATGTAAAGTGAGCCCCCAACTGCAGCTGAAATGGCGCAGACGAGATACTGGTTGATCACCTCAATAAGAATTAACAATCAACAATCAGTGAGAGACAAATGAAGCAGGTGTACTGAGCATGGAAAAGAACCAAGGATTCTTACATACAAATTAATCACACTGATGCAAGTCTTACTGAAGGTCATTTTAAAATTATAATTACTAGAAATTGACACATATATTTAATGTATCAACCTGGGCAACTCAACAGAAGCATAAGTAGCACACTATTATCAACTGCCTTGGGGATGTCTGTAGACATTTGGGCAGGAGGTCTCTCCAAACTAGTTAAAAATACCTTTTCAATGGGAGCAAGTTGAGGCTTCAAGCATGAAAAGATAGTGGTCCATTACGGAAAAGCAATAATTCATCTTTTACACTTATAAGGACCCTGACCCAATCTGTGGTAACTACAGCTATAAGAAATAAGGTTCCTACTTCTAGATCTCATTCCCAGCCTACAGGCATTTTGAATGCTGATGGGGAAGGATGGAGACAAAGAGCAATTAATTAGTTAGCCACAACATAGGATACACATGCCACAACGTGCAAGCAAACACCATCAGAAAGTTAAGGCATGAAAGAGTCATATTTAATGCATCCTGTGACATACTGTCAATGTAACCAGACTTGCAGATAAAAGCTCATTTATTTTATGTTCATTGATATGTTCCTGTTAAGCAATCAGCAGACTCCTACAGACCAAAGATGATTTCACAACTTTGAATGGGTATTTCCCACCTAACCAAGCTACACATACAGGTAGTCCGTGACGTACAACCATTCGTTCAGCAACTGTTTGAAGTTACAACGGTGCTGAACGATGTGGTTACGACTGGTCCTCAGAGTTACAGCCATCCCAGCACCCCCATAGTCAAGTGATCGTGATTTGGATGCTTGGCAACCCTGATCCAGATAGATAGATAGATAGATAGATAGATAGATAGATAGATAGATAGATATTATTTCTAACTTATATCACCGCCCATCTCCCCCCACAAGGGGACTCTGGGCGGTTTACAACCAAGTAAATACTCCCATCACTCACTGACTGTTGTTGCAGTGAATATCACAGAGATAGAAATTGTCCCAGGCAAACATTCCATCTTATTTACCTTGATGCAGACTCTTGTTTTTCCTTTCAAGTCCCTGCTCTATATATCAGTACAAATTAACAAATTTTGCCTTGTTATTAAGATGAAACAGAGACACTTGGCCAAAGTGCTTCTTACTTTTCTTTCCATATGGTTTTCGCTTCTTCTTTGAAACCTCCTTGGCTAATGCAGGCGACTCAGGTTCTATTATCAAGAAAAGAAGTAGTCTATAATGGTACGTTGTACAGGACGTAAGAGACAATAAGCAGCAACTAAGTATGAAAACATAGCTACCAGATGTTTCCAGGATTAGTTCCCAACTTAATAGGCTTGGAACTTCTTGTGTAAGAATGTCAGAGTCTGTGGGAGAAGAATAGGGACAGGCCTCTCTGTTATTATGAGTCACTGCCCAGTGTTGCTTCCTTTGTGTATTTTCATTCTGAGACCTGATATATTAAATTTGTTTTGTGTTTATAGAAAGTAGCGAACAGTCTAAGGAAAATGACACAAAGGTCAGCAGTTTCCATTAAATTATCATTTGAGCATCAGGATGCCGAAGCTCATGTCACTCTCAACCCCTCTCTCTGCCCAACCATAGGGCGGTACTTTTCTAGAAACATTGTTTAAAATTTAAAATTATACACAGGACGCCACTTTCTGGAATGCTGAGAATACCAATTTCTTTATCAGCTGCATCTAGATTATTTTAGACTGGAAAGTTAATAATTCATGAAAATTGATGTCCAGGTAAACAGCTTGCAACGAATCAAAGAGAAATTTAAGATTCAGCAGGACTGATACCCGCTAATTTTACAGGAGAACACCACTTTGAACTGTGACTAGGAAGCCCAAGAACCATGGGGTTCTACCACCCCATCTGTAGAACATGATACCATCCTATCTGAATGCACAGCGACAACTAAGGGCATGCCAAAGTTTAAAAAAAAATTAAAATGCTCACATGTTTCAGGCACACCCTCTCTACTCTCTCCTTGCATTTGGAGGAAGCAAGAGAGAGAGAGAGAAAGGAAGATGACCTTGACGGAAATATGCAAGGTCCGTCACCAGGGCGGTGTGTGTGTGTGTGTAGCATATTTTAAGTCCACAACAGACAGATAATATTCGGAAGGGGCTCAATCAGACACCTCCCTAATTCACTGGAGTGTAAGAAGGTGGAGGAGATACAGCACAATCAGACTTGCAAGATTCTGTTATTATAGTCAATCTCAGTAAAAGCCTCCTGTGGAGTTGATGTCTTGGTCTCGTCTACCTAGTGGAGCTGACACAAGATGACTATAGGTGAAACAGGCTCCCTCCCTTCCTCAGGATGTCTGGACAGCCTCCTGGTCCTACTCAATGCAGCTCCACTGCCATGTTGATTGTGTTTGGAAAATGGCACTGGAGAGGATAACTCAAAGCACTAGGGTGCTTGGGCACATTAGGGATGGTGTGGCTATGGTACAGATTGTGGTGTGGCAGAGCTTATGGATTAAAACTGCATATGCTAGGGACCCACACCACTCCAAAGGGAGCTCCTACTGAAATGACTGCCAGCATCAGCAACTCTTATACTACCTCTTTGGCCATTGTTATGGTTTAAGCTTTTACTGTAGAGTAAAAACATGGTTTGGGTTGGGCTGAAGCTTCTCTCTTTCATCCAGTGGTGCAACTGTTGATTTTTCTCACCTGGAACCACTGGTGGCTGCAGCTGGTAGCCTATCAATTCACACCAACCCACAGGATAGATATCTGGGGATTCACAGTCTACCCACTGGTCATATTCGCTGTCCCAGCCATCAAAATGAATTCGGAGGAGCCGATGGACTACCCTTTTTACTGTTGCTACACAGATAAGTCTTGGCTCCATCAGGTCTACTGCTTCTATTTTAGCACCCACTTTGAAGCCATGGTTTGGACAATCCTGGAAAGATAAAGGCAAAGTCATAGGTCCAAGAGAACATATGCATGTTTTAAATTTGGCAACTAAAATCCTTAAAAAAATGTTTGTTTATTTAATTTGATTGTGGAAATTTATCTACAGGTGAGGAAAGAATAAAATGCTCTAAGTATGATATATACAATGAATCAAAGAAAGAATTCAGATGTAAATATAGAAATGCAATAGAGCCCAAGTTAGAAACAGGAAACATTTTCATCAAGGCCCTCTGTGAGGTAAGAGACTGTGTCTATCTAGGATCCTTTACATGTAAGTAGAACATGAATTACATTTTGTATTTAATCGGCTACTCTTTCGATTTCCCACTTTTTTCAGATGGACTGGTGCAGTGAGTAAAAATGGAAGCCAGCATGAAGACAAGGGAAAAGTGGGATGGGATGTTACACAAATGCTTCCATTAAACATCATCTGTCATTGATCAGCACAGGGACTGCTTTGGGGTGATACTGATGTTTTTGTCATCTTTCCCATGAATACAGTACTCACCACGTTGAAAAGGCGTGCTGGTGCAGATTTTGACTTAGTCTTGTCTAGATAGCTTGCCCAACTGAAGATCTTGACATCATATCCTAAAATATAAAATTGGGAAATTTCTGGCATGAGAAAGAGGAGGGGAAAACTAACACCATCAAAAGCAGAATAAGATGGAGAATATCAGAAGATATAGTGGCAACCTGCAAGATCAATGCTTCATCCTCACAGGTATGACTGACCAAAAATGGTAACAGATAACCTATAGGAATACAGAGCAAAATAGTACTGATGGTTGTTTGGATACGAATTGTGAAAATAAAATAATTATTCAATGGAGCAAAGAGAAATGTTAGTATGAGCATAAACTCTTGCATAACCATCTCCAAAAAAAGTAGTGGTGCAAAGAAAAAAAGAGAGAGAGTTTCTTCTTCAGAACACCCAGAGGACAGGAAGAGGAATCAAATCCGGACCAAACTAGCCCTTCCAAGAGGAAAGGATAGGAGCAGCACATCAAATTCTGTCTTTGATGCAAAAACAAAAAACCCACATATAAAATCTGACACAGCCTTCTCCAATCTTCTGCTCTTCAAATATGCTGGGACTCTAACTCTGCCAAGCGGAAAGCACCAGGTTAGGAAAGGCTGGCCCAATGTGACCAAGGTTTTCTTCCCACACTGTCTTGTAGGAAGGAGCTGCAACCTGTGCCAATTTTGCCACAAAAGCAAACTAAGAAAAAGCAAATTGGGGACCTCACCTTTTGGTGGAGTCAGCTCTATATTGTTGTTCTTACAGAAACCAGCAGGGAAAATGGAATGCAGGGAACCATGGTAGCAGAACCAGTCAGAATCATTCTCAGAAGCTGTGCCATCAATGCCAAGCATAAGATAACCATCTAAAAGGACCTAAAGACATTAGATAAAGATATATTTTATGGTAGCATTTCCCAGCCTCACCAGAGACAAGTGAGGAAATCTGAAGCAGACATATAATTGGAAATGCCAAAGCCAGGTAGCTTACCATTTTATCCATCTACCCCATTTATTTTGCAGAAATCTATTCTTTGCTCTTCTTCCATGGAGAAAACCAAAGAAGTTAATAAAGACTAAGCATTTACTTTAAAACCTACTCTAAAAATACTGATTCCCCACTCAACAAAAAGAAGAAAAACTGGACTCCTAAATGCCCATCCAAAGAAAAAACGTATCTAAAAGTTTCACTGCAAGAACAAGACAAGCTTCCCTTGGGGGTGAGTTCAACAATCTCAGCACCCTTCTTTATATCCTAAAAAGTCTCATATCGTGGATTTGTTTGGTTTACTGACTGCAGTTACATTTTACTTACTTACACACGTCAAGGGGAAGAGTCTGGTGCACCCTAAGGTTTAAGTAACCAGAGCTATGCTGTGCTCCATTCCTTCCATAGCAGTTATAAATTGAAAGTCTAATAATGCTTCCAGAAAGAAGGCTCTGACAGCTACCAGTCAAAAGCCACAGTGGAGCTAATCCATCTTTTATTCATTAAAGCATACTTCTTTCTAGAAAGGAAAAAAGCAGAAAACCCTATATGGCAACATAGGATGGTTACAGTGGAAGACGAGTGTTCCTTCCTCTTCCAGCTCCAATATATGGATGGCCCCCATTTGAATAAGGCTAAGTGATTATCTAATAAAAGCTTTATCAGCAAGCACCTAATTCCCAATCCCATCAGGGCCAAGGATGGCAAGAGGAATGTTGGTATTGCTGTAGTCACTCTTCACAATACCTTACAGACGGTAGCCACACAAATGTTGCCAGGATTCAAAGGGTCAATGGCTTCCAATTTCATGCCTTCCTCAAACCACCCTCCTGCTGGATAGACAGCACGTACCTACAACAGATGATAGGAGAAAGCGGCAAATGGGAATCAAAGATGTGACTACCTACAGCAGGAGTCCCCAACCCCCAGACCAGTACCAGTCCGTGGCCTGTTAGGAACCGGGCCGCCATGCCGGTCTCTGAACCCCGCCCCCCCGTCCATGCGATTGGCTCCCGCCTGGAAACCCCACCCGCCAGGTCCGTGGAAAAATTGTCTTCCACGAAACTGGTCCCTCGTGCCAAAAAGGTTGGGTACCCCTGACCTACAGGGAGGTGCTGGGATTAGTGGACTGACCAATCCAATAGGGCTCAGCCTTAAGTTTTAACTGCTTTTCAGATAAAGCTTATTGATTGGCTTTGATTAAGCTGCTCCCTTATCATTCTGAGTCTTGTTAGATATTAGCTGAGAGCTAAAGTGATCAAGATCACAATACAGTGCAAGAGCCAACAGGATAAACATGTAAAGGGCTGAACCATTTCAGCTGCAAATATATCTGAAAACACACATTTGGTTCTCAATTTCTATGACTCTCCATATTTCTGTCTTGTTCTGAAGCTGGAACATGAAAGAAAGTGGCTGTTACTGAGGCTGGTTAGGAAGGAATATTGCCTCCTTCCCTGAGATGTTAAGTGCTAACTACATTTTCTCCTGACATCCCAAGCCATGTTGGATTATTCTGGCTGTGGCTAATGAGAATTCCAGCAATATGTCAAGAGTGTATTGTTCCTACCCTGAATAGTTTGGCAGGAGCTTCACTGCAAAAGTGGGATAGAGTCACATCAAATTATTTTAAAAATGGGTGGGGTGAAAATTAAATGATATCTGTCAGGGGTCAGCCCAAGAACAACGGCAAGACAGTGTATTCCAAATCTCCAGTTCTTTATTGCTTCAACCATACAGACAGAAAATCTTGCCAGACTAAAGCTATCCTAACTAACCTAAGGGGAAATAACCTAGGAGAATCTAGGGCGGGGCTACTCTGACTCTCTTTGACTCCCTGTCAAGACCGCCTATCTCCTTGGAATGCGCTCTCTCCTTCCTGAGAACCAGCGGCAGCCTTGAAATCCATCACATCACCCCCCGCTTCAGGGACACATTCCATCACAATATCAGTGAATTATTATTTTTTACAATTTTTAATGTAAATATTTAACACACAATATGAACTCATCTCCTTAGGTAGTACCCAGTTTAAGAGTGAGTTACATTCCCTAGGTCTGTCCTTAAGTCGAATTTGTATGTAAGCCAGAACAGTATTATTATATAATACTGTCTAAGTAGTATTGTGTAATTAACTCAAACCATTGTGTATTTAACTTGAATTTTGCTACAACAGGCTCTGTTCTTAACTATGTACAGGTAGTCTTCACTTAACGACCATTCGTTCAGTGACTGGTTGAAATTACGACGGCACTGAAAAAATGGCCTTACAACCTGTGCCTGAAATTACGACTGTTGCAGTACCCCTGCAGTCATGTGATCAAAATTTGGGTGTTTGGCAGCCTGCCCACATTTATGACTGCGGGGGTGCTTCAACTCCCCCCCCCCATTTCCCCCATCTCTGCCCTTTTGGAAGCCCTGCAACCTGCCTTGGGGGCGGAAAGCCCACCTGCGAGGCGTCCCGTCCTGTCCCACCCACGCGAGCACAAGGTCGCCAATAGCAAGCTCCACCCTTCCCAGCCTGCATTCCTTCACCCAGCCGCCTCCTCTCCCAGTTCCCCGCACTTCCCTTTGCCTTTTTCACTCAGCCCCTGCAGGAGAAGCAGAAGCAGCTGCCTGCCTTTTTGAGTCCTTTTCAGTTTTTTTATATAAATTTTATTAAGATTTTAAATATACAAAGTTAAAAGTTGAAAATGAAACAGAGATAGAAATACAAATTAAAAAGGAAAGAAAAGAAAAGTGTAGTAAAGTAAAAGAAAGAAAAGAAAAACAAACATAGAAATTGGATAACTTCCGATCTATCTATGGTCATAAGAATAAAGAAAAATAGTTTGTTCTTACATGCTGGCTATTCATATAACATTCATATACATTTCTTGTCTAATATATTCTATTTAAATATAATCTAATCATCAAAACCCCATGTAAGCTTACTCCTCCTGCTTTTTGCAAATAGTCCATCAAAGGCTTCCACTCTTTTAGAAAATAACGGTTTGAATTTTCTTTTAATAAACATGTCAATTTGTCATTTTCTGCCATATCTAGTAATTTCAACATCCATTCCTGTATCGTTGGTAAACTTTGGTTTTTCCAGTTCTGTGCATATAAAAGTCTTTTTGAGTCCTTTTCAGACCCAAGATGCTAAGATGAGAAGATAGCGTAAGCTGAGATGATAGTGTTCTGAAGGGAGCCATGTGGTGGAAGAAACAACGATCGCCGGAGAAGCTGGGTCCGAAAAGGACTCAAAAAGGCAGGCAGCTGCTTCTGCTTTTGCTTCTCCTGCGGGGGCTGAGTTAAAAAGGCAAAGGGAGGTGCGGGGAACTGGGAGAGGCGGCGGCTGGATGAAGGAATGCAGGCTGGGGAGGGTGCAGCCTGCTATTGGCGACCTTGTGCTCAAGTGGGTGGGACAGGACAGGACGCCTCGCAGGTGGGCTTCCCGCCCCAAGGCAGTTTAGGTTGCAGGGCTTCCAAAAGGGCAGAGATGGAGGGGAGATAGGTGCGGGGGAGGTAGGCAGGGGGGAAGTTGCAGGCAGTGTTCGGGGCTGAGAGGAACCAAGCCGGGAATGGCTTGGATTGGGGTGGGTGCTCAGGCTAACGGCAGGTAAAATTCAATTAAGGATGGCAAGGGGAATTGCTAGGATTGCCATCACTAAGCGATGCCATCTCACTTTACAACCGCATGGCTTAGCGATGGAAATTCCGGGCACAATTACCATCGTTAAGTGAAGACCACCTGTATCTCGATTAATTCCCAGATTTAAAACAAATTACATATGAACAGAATAGCTACTTTGTCCTCTCCCTCTCCACTCAGGCACAGGAGAAGTGGCAAGGGAAGGCGGAAAGGAGCAGGATGGCATGATGATTGGATGCCGATGGGACACAGGAGTGGCTGGGGGAAGGGGTGCAGAGGGTTGCACCTGAGCAGGCAGGCCACACTCGGGTCTGGGAAAGGCAGGGGAAGGCTGGCTTGGTCCCAAGGGAACGATTCTTCTTTTGACCACTAAAAGCAATTTCTGTGTCTTTGGAAAAAGCTTATCCTGTTTAATTCTTCCCTTTAGCTCACAGAGATTATTCATTTCTTCACCCTAATTCACAATCAAATTCTTACACCGTGCTCCTCGGACATCACCAAATCCATCTCCCTGTACTGCACAAGATAGATTTCAATAGTTCCATAGAATACATTCAAACTACATATAGCAGTGTAGCAATGTTTTACTCCTTTTAGCCAACTCTGTCCTACGGGACAGCACTGGGAACCAGCCTCACTCCTACCTTCTTGAAGAGATATGGAACGGCATCACAGTAGATCTTCCGGAAGGTAGGATGGTTTGCCATATCAACATTCTTTTCTTCCAGCAGAAAAGACATAAAAAGATAGCAGTGAGAACTGGGGGGGGGGATGAGGGGGGGATTTCTAGCTCTTCATTATCTTTAAAAGGGAAAAATAATAGTATGGGACATTAGCAATCTCAACATTTTCTAATTGCCAAAAAGATGCAAAAAATGTATACATATCTTAGTTGTTCATAGTATAAATTTCATACATTTACTTTTTTATAAGAATTTTATTAAGTTTCAAGCAAAGATAAAAGCTACCGAAAAACAAAAAACTACAAAGAAAAAAAGAGTGAAAACACAAGAGAATTTTTTTTTCAAAGTTACAAAGTGACTTCCGACTTTTAACAGCAAGGATATACAGTACAAAAATTTTTCATAGTCAATCCCTTACTCTATATTAAACCAAAACCACATTATTTCTATAAATCATTCCACAATGGCACATTATAAAAATCACTAAGTACACTTTCTCCCTCCCCTTATATTAAAAAAAAAAAAACATATAAACCTCCTAAACAACTTCCCCCTCCCCAAAGATAACATTTATTTATTTCCTTCCTACTACTATTCTATACATTTCTGTCTACTATAGTAAAAATCAAACTAAAAAGCACATAAATTGTCTGCCGTTGTACTTAGTAATACAACAATTTTAATGATCTTAATCTTAATAAACCCCAAACCCTCCAAGTAGACATTTTTATACCTTATTTATCTTAATTCAAATCATTAAAGATAAATGAAATCAGCCAAACCTTAAAAACAATCCAGATAAATATTCTTTAACCCTTATCCCACTTCAAAATAAACCAGAGCATTTACATATCCCCACAATGTACATACAGCTTTTTTCTTAAAAAGATCAAACAGCCCAACTGCCCCCCTCAAAAACTCTGACTTCTCTTCAGGAAACCTCCCATACATAATAACCCCTTCTTTTTCCTGGCATTCCACCAGAAAATCAATTTCACTTGTGGCTTGTAACTCGATCTCTCCCTTAAATTTCTCCAACTCGACTATCCAACCTTCATCCAGCATTTCAATAGAAATCCCGATCTCATTCTTAGAAGAGACATTTCTGTCACTGTTAAAATCCTCAGTTTCAACCACAACATCACCAACCAGATGACACATTTTAGACCTCATATTTTCCACAATGTCCTGAATGTCTTGCATAAAAACTTGGTAGGAGTCAGAAAGGATCTGTTTAAAACCTTGGTGGAAGTCAGAGAAAATCTGTTTAAAATCCTCCATGTCTCATGCAGTGGCTTATGGCATCCCCTTGGAGCTTAACCAGCGAAAGTTGGAAGATATGAAAGAGTTCCAGAATGTGTTTACACAAATGATAGTGAGATATACAGACAGTTCCTGTCAGAGAGATAACGGGCGGAGATGGAGGGGGCTCCCTCCAGGAAGGGAAACGCATGCGTAGTACTGAGACTCTATGTTTCCCTCCCAAGAGGCTCAAGAAAGCCCTGCCCTAGATTGAGGACTCTATCTCTGGGCAGTGCCAAGTTGTGTCAGTTTAGCTGGATTCTGTTTAGGAGGTAGGATAATAAACATCAGAGCTTTGATCTCAAGTCTCAGCGTGTTTTTCCTGCACCCTTAGTCAGGACAGTTCCCAAGGGAAAGTAGAAGCAGAAAGCTGAAGGTTCAAATCAGCTGATTCAACATGTAGGAAAATGCTAATATCTTCAAATTTAGTACAAAAATATTAACAGGGAGACAATTATTTACTCTCAATCCTCCTTAATATTTGGAGGGAAAACAAGGTCCAAAACTTAAAAAATATATTTTTAAAAAAGTAATTTCAAAAATAACGATAAGCACCAAGAGAGCCAGCTTCTCCTTGCTGTAGAAAGCCTCTCTTAGGGTCCGCGTATTTAAAACAAATATAAATTGGGTGATTTAGAAATGGGGTGGCCAGTCTTAGTGTCCCTTTAAGGCTACAGCACGGCTTGAAAAATAGTGACGTCCCCGCCTCCCGGCTAGCTCTTACCAGTCGAACGTGAACGTTTGCAATCTTCTGGCTTCAAGCAGCCGTCTGGAGGATGGGGTGATTCCAGGTGTTTTCCTTTTTCTGGAAAACACTCCTGGGCTTCAGGAGAACCTGCCTGAGCCCGACAAAACTGCTGCGTTGTCAGCTCTGCCCACTGAGCCCGCGGGCACAGCTGTTCAGTCTGCCATGTCCCCACCGGAAGTCCAAATTTCATACATTTACAATAAGGAATGCATGTATACACAAAGTTCCAAGGAAAGACAGCAAATTAGGCTGAGGACTTAAAATTTTGTAGTGCAATTGTTCCTAACTATTGCTGATCTGTGAGGATACTTTGGTGGTTCGTCTATCTATCTGAAAAGGCTGGGAACTATTGTTTTAGGACAATATCCAGTGAGCCAAAGTGGATAAAAACGGCTTGATGTGCTCACAAGTACTAAGAAGGGGCTGCCATTGCTATCTTATTGGTAAATACGAACAGCAGAGTGCTTCTGGCCACAGAACACAATCCCTGAAAATCCTGGGTAAGTGATTGTTGTTTGCATCCAATATGAAATCTCACCTGTTCTCTTTATGCTATGGCCAACCCTTCTAGACCAGCCTACAGGATGGATTAGAGGGCTCCACATGTGGCACCAGAAGTCATCATCGCTGTCTCCATCCTCATAGAGAAGCCTCAGCCGGCCGCCAATTACAGTATCCACAACAGCCATTCGTGTCTGGGATATGCAGGCCTTGTTCACTACTTCTACCCTCATGCCTTGGCGGAAAGGATATTTCATGCTCTCAGTCATCTGAGTAAACCAGAAAGTGGACATGGAGGTGGATGATCAACTGTTTTCTTTAGGAAAATACAATTAATTTCCATTAAGGAAGTTAAAGCCCCACAACTCTGCAAAATGGAAAAGCTGGCACGATACTATATCCCCAATCCAAGATCTAACCTAGAAAATACAAAATATATGTATTGTGAAGTTACCCTCCATCTTATATTTCTCCAGAGTAAGCACCCAGGGAAGTGATCTGGAACAGAACCACTGTGTGAGGAAGGTAGGAAACTTAAATCCTTCCCTCAGCCTTATTGGTTAGCCATTCTTTTTCAGTTGCAATTATTTTAAAAAAAACACAGCAGAAGGAAAGAAAATGTTATTAAATAATGGGAGCGAAAGAGGAATTGGTTTCCCCTCCCTGCCTACAATAGTCCCAGTCAGGATCAGGCCACAGTGTAGTCTGAAAAGGTAAACGCAGATGGATAGCAGCATTAGTCATACTTTATGGGTTGTGTTCTTTAGCAATGAACTGCAAACCAGGGAGTGCTGGAACGACGATAGTGAGCTCCCTAAGTGGTCTAATGCCAGCTATTTTCTCAGTCTGCCCTGAATTGAGATGGTAGGATAATAATGACTTACTTTGCAAGTTTTTTTTAATGCCTCTATGGGCAGGGCCAGGAATTAGAGTCCCCCATCTGGGGAGATGGGCGGTGGCTCTGAACTTGCGACCTTCCGATCGACAAGCCTGGCGTCTTACACGCTGAGCCACCACGCCCCTTATAATAAATAAATAAATACATACATACATAAATAAATTACTGTTTCCCCCCCCCAGCTTTAAGACCAATTCTGCCTGATTTTATTCTAGGATTTCTCAACCAGTGATAGAGCTGTGAACGTATAGTTATCTTAATCCATAAGTGAAATAACAAAAGAAAAAGTTAAATTTTGTTTTCACCCCATCTCTTCATAATGAATAACTCATCCTCATATATCTTCATTTAATATCATAAGAGAACACAAACTGATATCTTAATGGCATGGCTATACTATGCTGAAATGAAACTTTTTGAGCAGAAAGTCCTTAAAAAGATCAATGTATCTTATTTTCAGCTGAGAAGCTTAAACCCACAAATGTTCTTCCTTAAATTCAGCATTCCGTTGTTTCATATTCATTACTAAGAAATGCTTTTTTTTCGTAAAGGATACTTTCACAAGCATACCAGCAGGGGGAAACTTCCTGTTCCTGCACCAAATACAGCAGGTTTTATTCCTCTGAACTGAGGAACAACGGAGTTTAAAGCAAGGTAGCAAAATGACAGAGGCTTAAGTCTACTTACAGCGACCATACGTCCTTTATTACAAAGGACAGTCCTTTATTTCAGAAAGCTGGTCTTTAGATATATTTATTTTTCAGAAACTTGCTTTTGTCCTTTATTCTGACTTTTACCATACAAATGGTACCACTTAATGCACAGTCTTTCACATTCATGTGAAAAATCTTTTTAAAATGAATTTACATATACTGTTTGGTTTTAGATATTTTTATTAGAATATGCGGTTTTGTAAAGTTTTCCTTGGTTTTGCTCTTGAATTTTTCTTTGTAAAGCGAAGTTATAAACAATTACATTTTTTAATTCTTATGAACCTCTTTCAGATTTGCCCCTTTTTCGGGTTTGTCCTATATTTTTCCAAGAAAATATGGTTTACGTTATATGGTATAACGTAGTTATGCTACATTAGAATTATTCAAAGCTAGAGTGCATGAACTTAAGAGATTAAAGATGGCATGTTCTAACTACTAGATCAGTGCTTTCCAAAGTGCCGCCGTTGGTGACATAGCAACGGCGGTGGCAGCGGCAGGGTGCACAGGGGGGGTGCATGGCGGCGGCAGCAGCCTCTGCTAAAACGCAGAAGCACTGAAACACCGCCGCTTCCGGGTTGTGTTGCGACACACCAAACTGTGTGTCGCAACACACTAAAGTGTCGCAACACACAGTTTGGAAAGCTATGTACTAGATGCATAAGGTATCCATCAAATTTTATACTATGGTATGCTATTCTTAAACAGTCTTGAAATACATACTGCAATAGACTGACCTTCTTTCACCGCTATGTTAGTTATAAATCCTCTCTCCAAGTATTCTATGCAGCACTAACTCTGGGAACCAACTTACTTGCCACTTAATACCTGATTTGAATGAGCTACTGGAAAACTAAACTAGTCCAAACAATCTGCCTGTAGAATTCCCATCCTCACCTTTAAATGGAAATCAACTGGGATAGTCCTGGCCCCCACCAATTTTTTCATAAGGTACCCTCTCCAGTTTGTAAACTTTGAGTGGATAGCTGTATAGAAAGATTTAAGAAAGTCAGTGTAGCATGCCTTTTGTATCTGCAGAAGTACACAGAATCGAATATGACCTCCCTCTAGTTAGATTCCTTTAGGTTTATATTTGCCCTGCTGAACCTTCTCTTTTTCTGGAATCAGTACAGAGATCCTTGAACACAGGGTCTAAACCAGAGCTTTCCAAACTTTTCATGTTGGTGACACACTTTTTAGACATGCATCATTTCGTGACACACTCTTACAGGAGGGCACAAGGCAGGCACTAGGACCTGCGTGGAATCACAGCCAGTTTGGAGGCAGCAAGGCACAAGGCAGGCACTAGGACCTGCGCGGAATCCTGGCAGGGCTCGGAGGCAGCAGCAGCCGCGACACACCCAGACACTGCAGCCGACACACTAACGTGTCCCGACACAGAGTTTGGAAAGCTTTGATCTAAACAATGATTAAGCATCAACATATTGCTGCAATGAACATGTACTCAATTTTCCAACCATGGTGTAACTCTCTGAATAGGTGGCTGCTTCATTGAAGTATAATATTCATGCATACTGTATAGTCAACCTGCAAAGTACAACAGATCACTTTTTCCCCACTGTGCTAGCCAAGCAGAAAAGCAAGGATCTAAGCAGAGCAATGAAGTCTGATCTAGCCCAAGGAAGTTCTGCACAAAAATGTGTATTTGCTTTGTAGAGTTTTCACAAAGCAGAAGAGGGATTGAAGTATCAAGATGAATGTTAGCAATATTGAAACATTACTACATTGTCTGATGATCAGATCATCATATAAACCAGTCTTCTTAAAATTGCTGCTCTCCAGATGTGCTGAATTTCAATTCCTGTAATGTCCAGCCACAATTAAGTTGTTGTTCAACACATTCAGAAAGCACCCTCATGTGGCTCTAAAAATGAAAATGGAACAGTATTGTAAAAATAGAAATCATTACCTAAAACAAGTGGCTATGAATGAGGTATTGCAAAAGGTTTGGATGCAAAAATGGCACTGAACGGAATTTTAGTAAGTGTGCAGGCCAATAAAATTTCCATGCCATCTACATAGCCTCTGTACTTGTTTCTTGTCTTTCCCCTCAAATTCTCCAGACCACATGCAACCTAAGTACTCTACACCAGTGTTTCTCAACCTTGGCAGCTTGAAGATGGGTGGACTTCAACTCCCAGAATTCCCCAGCCAGCCTTGCTGGCTGGGGAATTCTGGAAGTTGAAGTCCACTCATCTTCAAGCTGCCAAGGTTGAGAAACACTGCTCTACACTGATGCTTTCAACTTGCCTAATTTGTTCCACAGCACAGAATTTAAGCAGTAAATTAAATTAAATTTAAGCACTAGCATAAATACATATGAAATAACTTAATCAGGTTAAGAGAAAAGAAGGAAATTGTCAGTTGTAAAGTTCTACAACTGACCAAGACCCAAGATACTTACTTTGGGGTGGCACCAGAATTTTGCTGTTAATGGCACACCAACCAATTGGATGCACTTCCATAGTACCTAAGTTGACCCAGAAGTCATGACTGGAATCATTCTCAAAGCCTTCATAACGCAGCAGTGCCTTGTAACCTGCCAAAATTGATGTTTTGGAGACAGAAACAGAACAATCCCCACCCCAAAAGTACAGATTATTACCTTTGGGGATTCCTGGGCAGATTTGGAATTCTGAGGAAGTACTAGGAACAAAATACTGCAGTAGGCTTTCACGGCTGGTATCTGTTGGGTGGTGTTGGGCTTCAGGGTTTAGTGACCGTGGTCTAGAGAACAGATTTCCTGATGTTTTCCCAGCAAGTGTGGCTGGCTACGCAGACCACGTTGCCTCTGAAGATGCAAGACACACTTTCTGGCAAAACATCAGGAAATCTGTTCTCTAGACCACAGTCACTAAATCCTGAAGCCTACTAGGAAAAACACTGCCCTACTAGGAACAAAATTTCAAAATGGCTACTATAGCGATCCAGATATTCACATAAAATGTCTGACAAAAGGGGTAGCCCAGAAATTATTATTTTTCCCAATCCACTCTGCCATATAAAAATCTTTCCATACCTATATGCAGGCATCACATGCCCTTATATACATACTCTCCCTACCCCAAAATGCTCCATATTCATCAATGACAGCAGAACGAAGGAATTTTTTACCTTTCCTAGAAGGGAAGGGACAGCTTTCTTCTTCCCTTGCCCTGAAAATAACAACTTTCTTTGCTCCTAGAGACAGTGAAATTAGAGTAATTTTAGTTCTTCCAGGTCCTCAACACTTTGATCTTGCTTCCTCCCCTCACTGCTTCTACTTGTATTCCTTCTTCAGACAGGCTAGAGATTCATTGCAGTGTCCAGCCACAAAACACATTTTAAACTATAGTTTGCTTTCCTAGCTGACAAAATAGTCAGCTGCTGCCTTATGAATATTTAATCAGTGACAGTAGTGGACTAAAATAATATATAGTTTAAAACAGCAAGTTCCCGTAGGATAGCCTCCATTCATTTAGGCTGTATGGACCATCAGATCACACAGCTCCCACCATCTGTGGAAAACATACTATATCTAATGAACTTTGTCATTTGAAACAGTCTGATGATTTGATGCCCCCACATTTTTACAGTTTTCCTATATCCAATTACTAGTGCTAACTTCAGTGCTTAATCTGAAATTTATTTATTTTATTTTCTATCCCGCCTTTTTATTTTTATAAATTCTGATAAGTACAGGATATGAGATGACAGTTCAGTACTGTTTTTTCAGTTCTTAGTTAACTACCTTCTGCTAAAGGCTCTCAGGTTAGAAATATGGGAAAGTTCGTTATTTCCTTGCAGAGGAAACATATACACCAAGGAGTATATTATGAGCCTGATGGTATAAGGCAAATTCATAATACAATCTGTACACCAGAGAATGTGGAAAGGCAGGTATTCCTGGTGGGGGCTGCCTCAGAATTGTGTGAATTATTTCTTTTCCAAGATTACCACAGCTTAATTGGGCATCTCTTAAAAGTACTGCAATTTTTCTTCTTTTTATCTGGGACGGGGATATGGAGGCAGAGGCTAAGCTAATGCTTAGAGCAGTTCTAATGTGTTGTGGATGCACAGGTTTCTGACTCCCATCTTGAAACCAAGACAGCTGACATGAAGGAACTAAGAAAAATCATTGATGGAACATTGAGGTTCTGATGGCAGCATCCCAGTTCTAGAAAGGCTGTTCCTATGTTTTCATTAAGGAAGTTGTCATTCCAAGAAAAGGGGAAAAGTTTTCTTGGAAAGACCTTTTTTTTTTAACCAAGAATAAGCCTCCAGGTGGTGATTAGCCATGGGGAAAAATATAATTTTTAAATTATTACAAACAAAAAGGGCTGTGTTTGTGATAGAAGTATAGGTGTCATGTTGACTTGTCTTACTTGATGATATAGCAGATATCATTAGATATGTTGGTAGATAGTGCCATAAGAACATAAAATTGGAGAAAGCCACTTAGGCCATCAAGTCTAATCACCTGCCAAGTGCAGGAAGCCAAAACAAAGCATTTGCAACATAGGCTTTTCCAACTTCCACGTGAATATATCTAATGAAGGCTAGGTACCACCTCTCTGGGTAACTGGTTTAACCACTCTATCTTGCTTATATCAAGTCTTCAGAGAGAAGTAGGTACACATTTTAAAAAATTAAATAAAATCCATAGTCTTTTCTATGATCCTCCTCAAAGAATCTACCTGCAATCTTAACAACAGAAGCAATCCAATAGACACGACTGGGAAGCACGGCATCACTGTTCAATACTTCAACCTTCAGCCCCTTTATCACATCTTCCCATTGATCATAAAGGGGAACCTGCAAGAACAGGAGTGGGGGCAAGATAAGATGTATGTCAGGGGAAAAGCAAAGAAGAGAAGAAAACTTATTGGCTGTCTGTGTGTGTGTCTGTGTGTATGCGTATTCATAATGTTGGAGGAATGCATCTCAGATACGCATAGCTTCTAACTACATTAGCTTTTATTTCTAAAATATAACACTTCATGATTAAAGAAGTGTCTTCATTATTAGATAAGAGAAAGGTGGCATTTCTTGCCAAAATATTAAGATGCCAGAAGAAAGGTTTGGATGGGCCATTTTCATAATCATTGGAGAACTCTTAATTATACATTGTAAGTATATCATTTTTGCTGTTACGTTTATTAGAATTTTAGAGACATACCCCTGATGATCTGAAACAGTAGAAACAGTGTTTTATGAAACAGCTATTGGGCAACAGAACAGATATTCTTAATTATTTTACCAATGCAAAATGGTCTGCATTATCACCTAGCTATTGTTAACTAAATCACTATTATTCACAAGACAATTATTATTATCTATATCTTCTAGATGTTTTCCTTTTGGTGTCTGTTTCTTCCCAAAAAACAATTGTGATACATCAAAAAATAGAATGATTCATTACTTCGGAAATCTTACATTGAAATATACTGTATGTTTTCTATGAGCTCATCGCTTTGTGTTATTGTACTATTGATGGTAAACATATATATATATATATATATATATAGGCCCTCCGAACAGTCACTCACGCCCTTGTCATCTCCCGTATAGACTATTGTAATGCACTCTACATGGGGCTACCCTTGAAGAGTATCCGGAAGCTTCAGCTGGTGCAGAATGCGGCGGTGCAAGCAGTTATGGGTGCCAGGAGATCGGCACATGTGACACCTCTGCTACGCGAGCTGCATTGGGTGCCAGTTTGCTTCCGGGTCCAATTCAAGGTGTTGGTGATTACCTTTAAAGCCCTACATGGCATAGGACCAGGGTACCTGAGGGACTGTCTCGTCCCGATAACGTCGGCCCGCCCCACCTGTGCATGCAGAGAGGGCATGCTTCGGACCCCCTCAACAAGAGAATTCCATCTAGCGGGGTCCAGGAGGCGTGCCTTCTCTGTGACAGCGCCCGCCCTATGGAATATCTTGCCCCCGGAGGTGAGACTGGCCCCCTCCCTCCTGGCCTTTTGGAAGGCCCTTAAGACCTGGCTCTGCCACCTGGCCTGGGACGACGGAGGTGGTAGTGCCTCCTGGGGTTGGCTGGCCCTGTAGCTCCACGATCTATTCTGCGGAACCTAATCCATCTTGGATTCTATTTTATTTATTTTATGCTTGTGTTTTTAGAGATTTTTGTATAGTTTTTAAATTTTATTTATTGTAACCCGCCCAGAGTCCCTTGCATGGGAGATGGGCGGGGAATAAATTTGAAAAATAAATAAATAAATAAATAAATATTTTAAAACATTGCATTTATTGTTTATATTTTGGAAATGATTGCTAAGTCTAGTAAGGTTGTGGACTCAGTCTAGAGCAGGGCTTTCCAAAGTGCTGCCGCTGGCGACACACCAGCGGCGGCGCGCGCACGGCGACAGTGCAGGGGGGCGTGCAACGGCGCGTGCAAATGGCGACGGCGCGGGGGTGTGTGCGGCGGCGCGTGTGAACGGCGACGGCGCGGGGGGACGTGGGGCGGCGCGCGTGCACGGTGGTGGCGCGGGGGGGCGTGCGGCGGCGCGGGGGGCGTGCAGCGGTGCGCGCGTGCATGGCGGCCGCCGTGCAGCGGCGCGCGCTTGCATGGCGGCCGCCGTGCAGCGGCGCGCGCGTGCATGGCGGCCGCCGTGCAGCGGCGCGCGCGTGCATGGCGGCCGCCGTGCAGCGGCGCGCGCGTGCATGGCGGCCGCCGTGCAGCGGCGCGCGCGTGCATGGCGGCCGCCGTGCAGCGGCGCGCGCGTGCATGGCGGCCGCCGTGCAGCGGCGCGCGCGTGCATGGCGGCCGCCGTGCATGCGCGCGCCGCCGCTTCCGGGTGGTGTGGCGACACACTTTTGTGTCGCGACACACAGTTTGGAAAGCTCTGGTCTAGAGCAAAGATGCACAATTCACAGCCCATGGACCAAAACCACAAACAAATAGGTTGACATTTTGGTTTGAAATGCCTAGAAGTGTAAAGATCTGAGGAAAAAAACCTGGAATAATTCAGAAAAAAAAGTGGGCTTTTTTCATTTTTCTCCAAGCCTTTTTTGTTTTTGGAAAAATTGAAAAAAAATAGAAGCAACAAAAATTCTAGTGAAAATTTGAACACTTTATCTAATTACATTCATTATTCTAAAAGTAAATAGTAAATGCAATAAGAGAAAGTGTTTATATATTGTTACCTTTTATTCCCCAAAATGTTTTCATTATCTTGTACCAGGCTTTTATCTAAAATATCAGAACATTACAGTTTTTATACAAAGAAGATAAATGATGTAATAACGCTCTCAAGCAGAACAGCAAGATGCATTTCTGTTGATAATTTCTTCTTTCAATTTTCATTTATTTTGCAACTTATACTGCAAAAATTCTCCAGCAAAGGAGATCGTTACCTTGTCGTGGTGCTGGAGCTTGAGCACCTCAATGAAACCATGAGCTAAACCGTGAAGGGACACCCAAGACGGGAAGGTCGTGGCAGAGAGGTCAGACTAAATACGATCCCTGGGGAAGGTAATGGCAACCCACCCCAGTATTCTTGCCATGAAAACTAAATGGATCAGTACAACCAAAGATATGTCGGTATACCATCGGAAGATGGGACTCCCAGGTCGGAAGATGGTCAAAATGCTACTGGGGAGGAACAGAGGATACGTTCAACTAGCCCCAGATGTGATGACGCAGCTAGCTCAAAGCCGAAAGGACGGCTAGCGGCCGACGGTGCTGGTGGTGAACGACGAATCCAATGTTCTAAAGATCAACACACCATAGGAACCTGGAATGTAAGATCTATGAGCCAGGGCAAATTGGATGTGGTTATTGGTGAGATGTCAAGATTAAATATAGACATTTTAGGTGTCAGTGAACTAAAATGGACTGGAATGGGCCACTTCACATCAGATGACCACCAGATCTACTACTGTGGACAAGAGGACCACAGAAGAAATGGAGTAGCCTTCATAATTAATAATAAAGTGGCTAAAGCAGTGCTTGGATACAATCCAAAAAACGATAGAATGATCTCAATTCGAATTCAGGGTAAGCCATTTAACATCACAGTGATCCAAATATACGCCCCAACCACAGATGCTGAAGAAGCAGAAGTAGATCAGTTCTATGAGGATCTGCAGCACCTACTAGATAATACACCAAAAAGAGATGTTATTTTCATTACAGGAGACTGGAATGCTAAGGTGGGTAGTCAGACGACACCTGGAATTACAGGCAAGCATGGTCTGGGAGAACAAAATGAAGCAGGACATAGGCTGATAGAATTTTGCCAAGACAACTCACTGTGCATAACAAACACTCTCTTCCAACAACCTAAAAGACGACTTTATACATGGACTTCACCAGATGGTCGACACCGAAATCAGATTGACTACATCCTTTGCAGCCAAAGGTGGCGGACATCTATACAGTCGGTAAAAACAAGACCTGGAGCTGACTGTAGTTCAGATCACGAACTTCTTATTGCAAAATTTAGAATCAGACTAAAGAGAATAGGGAAGACCCACAGATCAGTTAGATATGAGCTCACTAATATTCCTAAGGAATATGCAGTGGAGGTGAAGAATAGATTTAAGGGACTAGATTTAGTAGATAGGGTCCCAGAAGAACTATGGACAGAAGTTCGCAACATTGTTCAGGAGGCGGCAACAAAAAACGTCCCAAAGAAAAAGAAAACCAAGAAGGCAAGATGGCTGTCTGCTGAAACACTGGAAGTAGCCCAAGAAAGAAGGAAAGCAAAAGGCAACAGTGATAGGGGGAGATATGCCCAATTAAATGCAAAATTCCAGAGGTTAGCCAGAAGAGATAAGGAATTATTTTTAAACAAGCAATGTGCGGAAGTGGAAGAAGACAATAGAATAGGAAGGACAAGAGACCTCTTCCAGAAAATTAGAAACATCGGAGGTAAATTCCAGGCAAAAATGGGTATGATCAAAAACAAAGATGGTAAGGACCTAACAGAAGCAGAAGAGATCAAGAAAAGGTGGCAAGAATATACGGAAGATCTGTATAGGAAGGATAATAATATTGGAGATAGCTTTGACGGTGTGGTCAGTGAGTTAGAGCCAGACATCCTGAAGAGTGAGGTTGAATGGGCCTTAAGAAGCATTGCTAATAACAAGGCAGCAGGAGACGACGGTATCCCAGCTGAACTATTTAAAATCTTGGAAGATGATGCTGTCAAAGTGATGCATGCCATATGCCAGCAAATTTGGAAAACACAAGAATGGCCATCAGATTGGAAAAAATCAACTTATATCCCCATACCAAAAAAGGGAAGCACTAAAGAATGTTCAAACTATCGAACAGTGGCACTTATTTCACATGCCAGTAAGGTAATGCTCAAGATCTTGCAAGGTAGACTCCAGCAATTCATGGAGCGAGAATTGCCAGATGTACAAGCTGGGTTTAGAAAAGGCAGAGGAACTAGAGACCAAATTGCCAATATCCGCTGGATAATGGAGAAAGCCAGGGAATTTCAGAAAAACATCTATTTCTGTTTTATTGACTATTCTAAAGCCTTTGACTGTGTGGATCATAACAAATTGTGGCAAGTTCTTGGTGGTATGGGGATACCAAGTCATCTTGTCTGCCTCCTGAGGAATCTGTATAACGACCAAGTAGCAACGGTAAGAACAGAGCACGGAACAACGGACTGGTTTAAGATAGGGAAAGGAGTACGGCAGGGTTGTATACTCTCACCCTACCTATTCAACCTGTACGCAGAACACATCATGCGACATGCTGGGCTTGATGAATCCAAGGCTGGAGTTAAAATCGCTGGAAGAAACATTAACAATCTCAGATATGCAGATGATACCACTTTGATGGCTGAAAGCGAGGAGGAGTTGAGGAGCCTTATGACGAAGGTGAAAGAAGAAAGTGCAAAAGCTGGGTTGCAGTTAAACCTCAAAAAAACCAAGATTATGGCAACGAGCTTGATTGATGACTGGCAAATAGAGGGAGAAAAAGTGGAGGCAGTGACAGACTTTGTATTTCTAGGCGCAAAGATTACTGCAGAGGCTGACTGCAGCCAGGAAATCAGAAGACGTCTACTTCTTGGGAGGAGAGCAATGGCAAATCTTGATAAAATAGTTAAGAGCAGAGACATCACACTGACAACAAAGGTCCGCATAGTTAAAGCAATGGTATTCCCTGTAGTAACCTATGGCTGTGAGAGCTGGACCATAAGGAAGGCTGAGCGAAGGAAGATAGATGCTTTTGAACTGTGGTGTTGGAGGAAAATTCTGAGAGTGCCTTGGACTGCAAGAAGATCAAACCAGTCCATACTCCAGGAAATCAAGCCAGACTGCTCACTTGAGGGAATGATATTAAAGGCAAAACTGAAGTACTTTGGCCACATAATGAGAAGACAGGATACCCTGGAGAAGAAGCTGATGCTAGGAAAAGTGGAAGGCAAAAGGAAGAGGGGCCGACCAAGGGCAAGATGGATGGATGATATTCTGGAGGTGACAGACTCAACCATTGGGGAGCTGGGGATGGTGACGGCCGACAGAAAGCTCTGGCGTGGACTGGTCCATGAAGTCACGAAGAGTCGGAAACGACTGAACGAATAAACAACAACACTGCAAAAATTAAGAGATCCTAGGTTTCTTATAGTTCCAGAATTTATAGAATTTATACTAATAGAGTAGTATAAAAAAGTAATATTGCATATATTTCAAAGTTGCCCCCAATTTCTTTTTCCTGAACAAAAATGGGAAACATTTTCCCCCATGCCTTCAAAATTTCCAGAAATGTTCCACTGCTACACATATCCAGAATATTACTGATTGCCAAATATGCACCTGTCTAACCCTATCCCTTCTCTAGAGGAATGTACTATCTCCCATGTCTTTCTACAGTGTAACAACTTGTTGAAAAGTAGAGAATGCTCACATGTTTGAAACTGCTTACAGGTACAGCCTTGCATCCATGGTCCTGCAGATATGCTCCCCAGTCAAAGCCTACAATGAGAGCTAACAGTGCAAAATAAGAGACTATCAGGACCTCTAAGTACAGAAGCCTTAAGGATGGAAAACAGATGCAACACAACAGATAAAGAGATATGTCAATATAGTTCATAAACATAGCTTTATGTTCCACAATAGCAAGCAAGCTGTAAAATTGCATAAACTAAGTCCAATCCTAAGTGTTTTCAAATGTTTTAAAAGATTCTAAAAAGGAAACAACTGCTGGGCCTGTTTCTCCCACCAAGCAATCACACATATATAACTAAACTATTAGAAGAGATTCACAAGTGTCTTATACTCCAACTTCATTGTTCCAAAGACAGACTTACAAATCAAATCTACACCGATTAACCTATGCAACCAAGACATTTGTGCTCCACTCTCAGAGAATATACAAATATGAGATCAGTAAACCAAGGCAGTCTCTCCCCCCCCCCCATGGGAAGATCAACACTCACTGAAATAAATCTCAACCAAACATGCAAGGTAATTTAAAGACTTTTAAGTCCAACCCTGAAAGCTGAATTTCTCTCCTACACAAACTAATCCTGAGGTGATAAAATAGGGAACAGGCTGAGAGGATGAGAGACAGTTAGATTCCAACACATTAGAAAGTTTGTTAACGATATTCAGTTTGAAACAATCTAAAAAGAAAAAGGAGATGCTGATCCTTCTATCCAATTATTCATTTCATATTGCATCTTATTTTGATGACATATCCATGCTTCCTCCTCAGTTGGCCCACTCTGCTCACACATAAGCATTTTGCAAGAACTCAGATGAACGCTTTACTTCGTAGTAATGACAGCCTTAGTTCCTCCAACTGCTGATCTCACTTACCATCTTGACCAGTTAGTGTTCCATCTGCCAGTTGCCCTGTCCCCTGGATGTGGAGAAATGCCCCAATTTTAGCAGACCAGGCTGCCTTGTGCAAGACTTTAGCTTTTTTTGTTGGTGGTTTACCCTGTGAAAATGTATCAAAACAAGACACATAAAAAACAACACGTAAATTTCTAGCTCTTCCATGGGGATTTATCCAACAAAGATACCAAATCAAAACAGCCATGTCATAAAGAGTAGTTCTTTGCTATGTTGTAAACATCTGTGCCCACACACTTAGCTTGGTTTTGGCTTAGTGTGTTACATAAACTCACTTATGTTCATTTAATAAAACATGGTTAAGCAAACAATGGCTTAGCACAATATGTGGACTCAGTCGTGTTATAGGTTTCTAAAGCTATAAGCCACTTAATCAGAAGCGTCTGATAAGATGTACAAGAGAGGTGGAACTCACAGGAACTAGGGCAGAGCTTTCCAAACTGTGTGTCGCGACACAAAACTGTGTCGCCTGCGGGGCCCAGATGTGTCGCGTCAAAACCTAATCAGATGCCAATAGGACATGGCCATAAAAGTTTCAACTCATATTCCCCTGCAATTTCTCACAGAGAAATACTGTCTATGTTTCAGAGGTCATATTACAACTAGTAACCATTGGTAGCCTCATCCTCCATGACTTTGCTTAATCTCCTTTAGCGCCTCCCAAATTGGTGGCTACCATGGTGGCAAATATCCCTGCCAAGCATCCAAATAAAATTGTTTACAGAAAATAGCACCTTCCAATATTTTTCTCATATTCAATGATATCTAATTTAGCAAACAGTGGTCCGATTAAGAGGATATTGATCACCTGCAGCCTTGCCAGGATGCTAGCCTTCTTGGAATTTGAGGAGTAACTCCTGGAGCAGGAGACACTGCAGAAACGTTTGGTCTTGGAGAAGAAGGCATCTTTTGTGCCCACAATACCACACATCTCACAGATAGCTGAGAAAATACAAATACAGTAAGATTCAACAGCAGGAAATTAGTTTAATCAAGAAAGCACAAGGCTGCATCCTGGGAGCATTAAACTAGATTGATGACAACATCCTTCACAAAGCTATGAAAAACATACACATCATTATAATTTACATTATTTTAATTAGGCCTAATACTACCATCAGGCAGGATAAAAACTGATGGCAGATAACATGGAGGAAAATAAAGGGCTGCTCTTATTGGTTAACAAAAAACACACTTGTCTTGCAATATGAACTAGCAAAGAAGTTGCTTTAAGATCCAGTAGGAGTAATCAATATTGTTCAGTTCTAATGACTGCCAGAAGCACCAATCAGATTTGATAAGTACATAAATAACAGAACTATCTTTCTGGAAAACAGCAATATAGTAGAGAATCCCAAAACACAACCCAAAATGGAATCTTCACCTCTAATACTGGATGTCTAGACAGATCCAAAGATCATATGCAAATTTTCATCATGGAGGCTGCTCAAAAGTATTCCATATAACCACCTCACTTGGAAGATACTCCAAATAATTCTATATAACATTGTTTCAAGAAGATACTCTAACTTATGAAGTATGTAACTTATGAAGTATGAGTCCCCTGTTCAGGGAGATGGGCGGGGATAAATTTAAATAATAAATAAATAAATGTTTACTGTAGGGATAATCAATTCAAAAGTGCTAGGTAGAGCATCATTTGTGGGAAGTTAGACTTGGATGCATTACTGATATTCAACTTGTAACCAAATGTATCAGGAAATGTTTTTATGACCACCCTCTCTCCCTTTGAATAGTAGGGATTAACTAACCAGATACAGGATTTTGTATTAACTGGACATAAGATGCTGAATCCAGTTCTATACCAGTATCATTAAGTTGATTTGTTTGGAATTGCGGATTGTGAGAAACTACTAAATACAGTGGATATAAAAAGTCTACACACCCCTGTTAAAATGCCAGGTTTTTGAGATGAAAAAAAATCAGACCAAGATAAATCACTTCAGAACTTTTTCCACCTTTAATATAACATACAAGCTGTACAATTCAATTGAAAAACAAACTGAAATATTTTAGGGCGAAAAAATAAAAATAAAAAAATAACATGGTTGCATAAGTGTGCACACCCTTAAACTAATACTTCGTTGAAGCACCTTTTGATTTTATGACAGTATTCAGTCTTTTGGGGTAGGAGTCTATCAGCATGGCACATCTTGCCTTGGGAATCTTTGCCCACTCTTCCTTGCAGAAGTGCTCCAAATCTGTCAGACTGCGAGGGCATCTCCTGTGCACAGCCCTCTTCAGGTCACCCCACAGATTTTCAATTGGATTCAGGTCCGGGCTCTGGCTGGGCCATTCCAAAACTTGGATATTCTCTCCTTCAAGAATTTTGCCCTTGCAATCCCCAATTCTCTTTTTCACTATAAATCACAACAGCTGTTCTCAACCTCATTTAGTTTTGCAGAGTGTAGTAGATTATCAGTTTTAGAAGGTAAAACCATTTTTGTGCCTCATTTTGACTGTGGGAGCCTTTTCACATCAACTGTTTTCCTACATTGGAAGTAGATGCATGCAGTAAGTTTTAGGAATGTCCATGTTCCTTGTAGATGCTTGTTTTTGTGCCTCTTGCATAATTAAGCTAAACAGATAAAAGAACTTGGTTTTTAATAAATATATTTGTTTGACTGTTGATTAACAACTCCAGGCTACAGGTAGTCCTCAATTAACGACAATTGGGACCGGAATCTCAGTCGTTGAGCGAATTTGTCATTAAGTGAGATGCCCATGTGACTACTTTGCTCAACGACCATAATCCCAGCACTCCCAGTTGTGGTCGTTAAGCGATCTCCTGGGTCGTTAAGCAGACGGAGCGAAAGAGCTAACTGCCGAAGGGCTTCCCCTCTCCTCTGTGCAGGAGGGGAGGGGAAAGCCTTCGGCAGGCTGAAGGAACGCTCAGATCCTGAACATAAAGCACCCTTTCCAAGGCTGTCGTTGCTTTGGTCGTTAAGCGACCGGTCGTTAAGCGAGGACTACCTTTATGTATTTCAGATACTTCTTGAAACAAAGTATACATAAGAAAATTATCCAGTTTTAGTAATGTCGTTTTTTGTGTGTGTTGTAAGCCATTTTAAGGAATAGTCCTTTCTTCTGTTATTTTTTTAGAGTGGCCTTGAGAAAGGAATTCATTTCTGAAATGTATCAAGCTCAGTCAAATCATTTTTACCGGAACATGGGATTCTTCCCTTTTTTCCCCTTAATAGAAAAATATTTTGCCACCTCGCTTGGGGCGGGAAGGGGAGTAATTATTCTTGGGGATGGCTGGTGCCTTAGAGTGCTCCCCACATACATATGAACTGAATGAGATCTTTCACTGCCATCTGGATTTTATTTTTCATTTTTTATATTTATATCTTGTATTTGTATTTATATTTTATATACTATTTATGGTTACTGTTTTTAACTTGTTAGCTTTGTTGTAAACCGCCCAGAGCCCCTCTTCTGGGGGGAGATGGGCAGTGGCAAATTTTGAAAAATAAACAAAATAAAATAAATAAATTCCCTGTCGTCAGTTCTCATCTACGTCCTCCAGAGAGCAAGACTGCTTCCAGTCCCATGAGACGGGCCCTTCCATTGCCACAGAAGAGAACCGTGGTACCTGGCTCAGATCCGCTACCATCCGGCATGTGGGTGCTGGGGATCTGGATCTGTGAAAGGGGCAGAGGCACTTCCCCGATCTCATGACCTGCGACTTCATTCTCACTAGAATCTTCTAGGCAGGAGCTGCTGCTGCCACTCTCCTCACTGCTGCTGTATGGCCGAAAGCTATCATAGCCCCCGTAGAGATCCAAGTCATCCTCCTCCTCTTCCTCAGCCGTCTGCTCCAAGGATGAAGACTTGCAGTGGGTAGGAGATTCCAACTAGCACAAAACAGACAACAGTATCACAAATAATTCACAGGGTAGGACAGATAGGAGAGCACTACGGTCTCAATATTACATTCCAGTGCTCATGAAAGCCCAATGAAAACCTACATTCTACGACACCATGTGACTATTAGCAAAAGAAAAGAGAAAAATTCATTGCAGGAGCATTCTTGGGGAGTAGGAGAGCAAGGACCCCCACACACAAAGAAAAAATATGAGTGAGCAAAATGTATGCACATTAAATAAAAAATATCCATAACCATATTTTGGTGTATTTGTGCTGTCAGTGAATACCGTTCATATAAAATGATATAAATGTGTATCATCTGGGGCTTCTTTATAGTTTCAGGAATTGTAGGATTATCCACCTATGTCCATACTGATTTGCACTGTCTTGTGCTTTTGTTGTGGAATCCCTGTACAGTCTAGGTAATGCTCAGTAGATCACCTTAAATCCATTCAAAGAATTACTAATGCGAGTCCTGGCTGCCACCCCATCTGCAGTCCCACCACTGTGTCCCAGCCCAAACAGAACATTATAAAGGACAAATATATATATATATATTTATTTATTTATTTATTTATTTATTTATTTATTACATTTATTACATTTTGGAAAAAAATGCCATGATCAGTATTTCCACTGAGAGACCCCTAGAAAACTCCCCCCATTTTCTAGGGTCAAATTAGCTAGTACGGCTGTGCAATGTTTGGATTTGTTTGGGCTTTGGAACATATGGAAGCACAAACATAGCACCTCATTGTAGCAGCTGGAAACAGACATAGCTGCTTTAATGAGTTGCAGACAGGTGCTGTGTTCAAAATCCCACTCATTCTAAAACTCTACTTCTCAATCAAAGAATTTCACAGTCCTATTAGTTAGATGCATTTTCAGGAGGAGTTGAAAGTTTACAGACACTTACTTTGATCCTAAACGCATTAAATAGAAAATTTACACAATTCAGTGATTACAAAATTCTGTTCCTCTGTATAAGAGATCTTTTGCATCACAACCATGAAAACATGATTCACTTCAAATAGAAACAAATGTCTTCCCAATAAAGGAGAAAATCTCTATAGGAATTGGGCAACTGAACAGAAGCAATTCTGCAGTATTTTAAGTAGTCAGAACATTATGTGATTTCACTTCTGCCAGTCTTTCTAGACCTGTACCTACTTAATAAACTGCAGGTTCACAAGTCATTAGAGCAGCAACACAGAAAAGCAGGAATAACATATGATGTTCAATTATAGTATGCATGATTGTAACGATGGCTCATCTTGGGACTGGTTCAGTAAGGATATTGCAGAAGTCTGTTTCTTCAAATCAAGAATGAAGATACTAACTTGATTCTCATATTTCACTAAGCCATAATATGATTTACTTGGTTTACATTTAGCATGCTGCATGAGCCCAGCTACTGTAACTTGTAAATCACAGAGTATGACTTCGTGTATTTTATGAACTTAACCAATTGTGGTGTGTTCCAAGAATATGCATGGTTAAATCAGAGATTAGCATACTAGATGAACCTAGTCATGGACACAAGTGTGCTTAGTTGGTTTGTATAAGTAAATGCAATTTAAATTTTTAAACAGCAGGTAGTATAATGACTTGCTTCTGTTGTTGCTTATTATTGGGATACACAGAACTATCAACTTCATAGTTTTAGAAGATTAGAACGTCAAACAGGCATGGACACCAACAGCATTCTACTGAAATTTTCAGAGTGCCAATAAGAAATATATGGCTACATAGTATAGCAATCATCTAAATCCTCTTAAATATTTCAATACAACAGCACTATTGGAGTCTCACAGATGCATGATGGGCAACTGTATCTTTCAATACACAAATACTTTCAATTTCTAGCACAGTCTTTTAAAAATATTAGTTACTTTGTAACTGGCTCCTGGACTGAGAAAGAGAAACTAACCAATTTATCATTCATTGGCGATCACTCGTAGCCGAGTAAGATTGTCTTCCAAAGGTAAAATTTTAACAGTGGATCCGTAAGTGGCTGTAAAGGCCAATTCTGGATCCGCACAATTTATCAATTGGTCAGAATGAGACAAATTTTTCTTAATATTTAATGTATCCTTACGACAGAATTGAGTTTCATACTTCTATTGATGCTTATGAATATGAAATTATGTAGGTAGTTATTTTAATCAAGCACAGAAGTCATGAACAAGGGAGTTTATATTTTGGGATCAAGAAAAATGCTATATGTAATAGGTTTACTGTTATGGTCACCAACCAGCCAAAATAAAAAACATGCAACCCACACTAAAATAAAAGTGTAAACAAGACAACATATAACAATAGTAAGCGTTCTCTGAATAACTGCTGATGAACTGACATAGCAATTCTATATAACCGGTGACAGAATCTTGTTAGTTCAATAATAAATAAATAATGTGAGCTTCTCCACCCCCACTCCACTGAACATTGAACTAATAAGGGCATTATTTAAATAATGTGGGGTTGGTTCCCTATGAGGCTGGCAACATTATTATATGTGGACCACTGACTCTGTCTCACCAGCTCTACACAAACAGGAACATTTGCAGTGAGAATGTTGCAGTTTTTCTCCTTCACTAGCAGCAATGATATGGCATTAAAACAAGATACTCTTCTAGAACAGTGTTCTTCAAACTTGGCAACCTTAAAATGTGTGGACTTCAACTCCCAGAATTCCCCAGCCAGGAGTAAACCTGGAATGATACAACTCAGCTTCAAGGGAGGATTTCCAGGAAGACTAAAAACTATGCTATAAGGTCAGCGGTGACCTAGAGGGAAAACTAGCTTAAGCCAATAGTTAATGCATTAGAAGTTATGCTTTACTGATTTTTTAAAATCTTCTTTTCTGTCTCCCAGTTCTGAGAAGATGTGGAATGGTTACAGTTGATGCCATGCATCAAATTTAATATATGCTAACCGAGTCCATTTACACAAGAAAGTTAACTGTGAAACAGTGAAATCTTTTGCCAATAGTCTTACATTTCATTCTGCTTTATTTTTGTGTTTCCAGTTTTAACTTGTTTTTCTCAAAAAAGCATTCCCACAACAGACATACATTTTGTGCATTCCTAACTCAAATAGCATCCTCTCTCCAGTCTTTATTAAATAATAAAATAAGTCCTTTAATTCCACTTATATAGCAGGATCTTACATAAACTTAAATCAGTGGGACTTACTCATCAGTAACCATAACACTGATGATGGCATTCAGATATTATGAAGTTGAAATCTGAAAGCTACCTTGATTCATCTGCATATTAACTACTGTTACTGAACAGTTAGTGATTAATCTTTAGCAGTTTTAATAACATTTATTAATTTAATTAACTGTGTGATAACCAAGAAACAGTCAAAGTTCACAGAAGAACAAAAATTAGCAGATAATATGAATTAGCCTACAGTGGTACTGAAAAGTTTGTGAATCCTTTTGAATATTCAGTATTTCTGCATAAATATGACCTAAAGAGTCACGAATGAGAGATGGGTTGCTACATAAATTGAATAAACAAACAAACAAGCAGAGTGGTAGAACCGAAGGATTAAGATGCATCTCTGCAAGAGAAACATGCTCGTATTTTAAGTTTCTGAGGAAGAGGAGGAAAATTTAATGGTTCATTTCACAGACTCCTATATTAAACATATTTTCGCTGAAAGAAGCACTACTGGTAATCCTGAGATAAATATATTGTAACTAGATGTATATTGTAACTAGATGTATATTGTAAATATATTGTAACTAGATGTAAGATTGCTTGCGACAGACTGACGGAAGACAAACGAAAATATTTAATAATAAGCAAGTTTCAAGAAGCCACCGAGGATTACTGCGGGAAGAGTGACCTACTCTCTACTTTGAGACTTCTCATTTCAGGTAAAAGATAATAAATAAAGCACAGGAACCACAGATGCGGTAACGAGATTATTCAGGTGGGACGCTCTTTTTCCCCGCTCATAATTACCCAAAGCAAAGATCCCCTGCAACTTTTACGCTCCGACTATAATGGGCGCAAGTCGGCTAAATATATTTTACCTCGCCTTCCTCCCGTTCCATGACTCTTCAGCACACGCAAATAACCCAACGCCGCTATCCTCAGTAAGAGGCTGCTGAGCGCGCGCTGCCTTTCCCCCTCAGGCGCACCCCAGCCACCAATCGCCGAGCCAGTTTCACGGTCCTCCACGCACCTCGAACGCACAGAAGCTTGCACGCGTTTGCAGCGTCGCCAATAAAGAGAAAGAATCGACCGCGGCAGAAGAACGGACAAGGATAAAACGACTACCAATCACAAGCTTCCTTCTGCCCCAAGGCGCACTGGGAACTGAAGTCCTTAAAGTGCCAGAGTTTTCTTTGCAGAATTGTGGACTGCTATCCCATCGTTCTAGTCAACATGGCTGCTGGGGAGGGGCGTCTATTAGATTAGTAGATAAATACATTTCGGGGATTCCGGATTGGGGAAGTGCTCTTATTTCCTCCCCCTCCGAGGAAGAAAAAGGCAGGCCACACTTTGTCAGTGCTTCAGTCCGAATGTCTAATGACTCTCTTAAGGGGAGCTCCCAATCTGTAAAACGGAACGTCTCTTTTTGCCAGCCAATTCTAGTCGTACCTAAGCACAGGCAGCCATATTTCCCATTTCATCTTTTAGCATGTAGAACAGAGCTTTCCAAACTGTGTGTCGCGACACAAAAGTGTCAAAAGTGTGTCGCGACACACAGCGTGTGTCGCCACACCACCTGGAAGCAGCGCGCGTGTGCACGGCAGCAGCGCGGCATCAGTGCTTCCGCGTTTTAGCGGAGGCTGCCGCCGCCTCTACCACCGCCGTGCACGCACGCACCGGCGCATGCCCCCCCGCGCCGCCACCGTGCACACGTGCGCCGCCGCACGCACGCCCGTGCCGCCGCCGTGCACGTGCGCCCCCCCGTGCTGCCGCCGTGCGCGCGCACCGCCACCACGCTGCCGCCGCCGCCACTAGTGTGTCGCCAGCGGCGGCACTTTGGAAAGCCCTGAACTAGACAATAAGAGGAACTTGACTGTCATGTTCAAAACTGCTGCTATCTTAGATATAGCTCATTACTTCTTTTTTCTTTATTCTCTTTGGCTTAGATTTTTGTAATCTTCCTATATTTTGTTCTCTAATAGCTAGTATTTTCATCATGTGAGGTTTTTGAACGGTTTTCTGGTGGGAATCCCTTGGGCCCCATTCTTCTCACTCTCCTACATATTCTTGGGGCACTTCTATAGGCACCAGCTTCACCCGCAAATCTTCAGAAATATTTTTACACCGCTTAACTCATGTCCTCACTATTGCTCTCATCTCTTCCAGCTGATCAATGGAAGGGCACAAAACCAGCTGCCAGCCAGTGCTACTCCACCTACTTGCTAGCTATTCTTCCCCAGGGAAGGAGGGGGAACTCTCCCTCAATTTAAAATGTGCTACAAAATGGTGGCAAGGCAAATGGGCAAAGCCTTTCCCCAGGCCTTTGGAAGCCCTGATTGGATAATGGTGTCATTTCTTTTTGGATTGCCGTTTTATTATTTATTGGTTATTGTTCTGTGGTTTTGTATTTTGTGTTAGATTCTACTGAATTTTCTGTAAGCTGCCCAGAGTCACTTTGGTGGATTTGGGTGACCATATAAATGTTTTAAATAATTAAGGACAATGCAAGGATTCTTGTCAGTAGGAAAACTGCCAATTTTACAGTTCCAGCATTAGCCCCAGAACTGTTTTTGCTGTTTCCTCCTGCATTGCATCTGATCTAGAAGTTAATCAGCTCAACTACAGCAGAATCCCAGAATTGTGGGAACATAGCAGCACAGTTCCGATCCCAGATGTATATAATGATGCATATAGAAGGGCCCTACAAAAGTTCTTCAGCTGACATCCAACAGCTCTTGGTATCACCTTTACACTGAGGACATCTTCCTCTACCCTGGAAGAAACTTTCAATCCATGGAATTCAGCCTCACTAAATGTTCTTTTGACATACTAACTTGAATACTTTGTCGCCTTCCCTTTCTATTCTGGCAGGTATTCAGGGCAGCTAATCAAACTGAGAAAACAAAAATCAAATGTAAAAAAGGCATAATAAAATTAACTGTAGCTTGAATCATGTCAACTGGATTTCTATTTTCTTAGTGGAAACGTTTCGCTCCTTATCCAAGGAGCTTCTTCAGTCTGAGTAAAGTTAGTAAGGGAATCCTTAAATATGTTTCTAGGCTGGCTGTGTGACCTTGCACCTGGGGCTAGGTCATGGTTATTTTTGAGATGTTTGTTTCTAAGTCCCTTTATCATCTAAAGGAGGATCGTTAAGATTACCCTGCTGCTGTTGAGCTTGTGAAATGGTCTTCCTAGGCACAGAAGACAAAGCAGGAAGGAAGATAGGGGAAAGGTTATGCCTGAGGCCCCCACCTCTATTCAAGGAAGGATTTTCCAAGTTGGCATGAATGGAGTCCTTGACCCCTCTCTCAAACCACCTATCTTCTCTGTCTAAAATGTGAACATTAATGTCCTCAAATGAGTGTCCTTTTTCCTTTAGATGAAGATAAACTGCTGACTCTGGTCCTGTGGTGTTACTTCTCCTGTGTTGGGCCATCCTCCTGTACAAAGGTTGTTTGGTTTCTCCAATGTAGAGTTCAGAGCACTCCTCACTGCACTGGATTGCATACACTACATTGCTTTCCTTGTGTTTTGGAGTTTGATCTTTGGGGTGTACAAGCCTCTGTCTCAGTGTGTTGGTGGGTTTGAAATATACAGGTATGTGGTGTTTGCCAAATATCCGTTTTATCTTTTCAGACACGCCAGCCATGTAAGGAATGACCAGGTTCTTCCGTTTACTCTGAGTCTCAGCCCTATCTGTCGCTGTTTTAGGTCTGGTAGACTTAGATTTAGTGAAGGCCCAATTTGGATATCCACAGGCCTGCAGAGCTGTTCTCAGATGCTGCTTTTCATTCTTTTTGGAATCCATGGAGGTGGGGATGGTTTCTGCTCTGTGTGACAATGTCCTGATGACTCCTAGTTTGTGCTGCAGTGGATGGTGGGAGTCAAACATCAGGTATTGATCTGTGTGTGTGGGTTTCCTGTAGATCCCTATTTCTAGCTTGCCACCGGTCCCAATGAGGACTTCACAGTCTAGGAATGCCAGTCTGTTGTCCTTGGTGTCTTCTCTGGTGAAGCTAATGTTGGCATCTATAGTGTTTATATGGTCCGTGAAGGCCTGTACTTCCTGGGCCTTGATTTTGACCCAGGTGTCATCCACATACCTAAACCAGTGGGTGGGCACCGTTCCCTGGAATGTGTTGAGTGCTTTCTTCTCCACTTCTTCCATGTATAAATTGGCCACAATGGGTGACACAGGAGAACCCATGGCACAGCCGTGTTTTTGTCTGTAAAAGTCACCTCTGTATGTGAAATAAGTGGTGTTAAGACACAGGTCCAGAAGATGGCAGATCTGGTTTGGGTTGAGATGGCTTCTCCTTTCCAGGGTGCTGTCCTCTTCTAGTCTCTTCCTGACAGCTCAACAGCTGTCACAAGCTCAACAGCAGCAGGGTAATCTTAACGATCCTCCTTTAGATGATAAAGGGACTTAGAAACAAACATCTCAAAAATAACCATGACCTAGCCCCAGGTGCAAGGTCACACAGCCAGCCTAGAAACATATTTAAGGATTCCCTTACTAACTTTACTCAGACTGAAGAAGCTCCTTGGATAAGGAGTGAAACGTTTCCACTAAGAAAATAGAAATCCAGTTGACATGATTCAAGCTACAGACAATTCCACCTGGATGACTGAGAACCTTCATAGACATATTGCCATACATTTTGGGGATGAAACCCTGAAGTTGGTAAGGAAATTCGAGAAGACAGCAAGAAAGGTGGCAGACTATAGAAACCACCTACGTTTTAACCTCAGATGCAGACAACAGAGACTCATCCCGACAAGCCTACGCCTGCAATCTACAGTTAAGGGTCACAGAGCAGATCAGATCCTGCAGCAGGCACAAAGACATCTTCTAAATGAAAGAATAAGGCAAGTCCACTTCACCATTGATGCCCTGCAATACAATTTTGAAAACCTTCACCAGGAACTCACAGCCACCCTTCCTGACCCAATCCTGGATAGAGTTATTCAGCTTGGCAATAAAGTACAGCTGGCCCAGCATCACAAGACAAAGGAGAGGCAAACTAAGAAATTTGACATTCTTCTTTCTCGCAGCAAGCAGAAACAAGGAACTGGAGAAACCGCTGGGAGGAACAACAACAACAGGACCACAGAGGACAAAAAGAACATGTGGGTGAAAAATCTCTCAGACAGAGAACTTACCCAACCAGAGAGAGATGTCCTAGCCAAAGGTCTTAATTTTGCCATCACTCCCAAGCAAGTTCTGGTTGTGGAGCTCATTACAGCCACAGAATCTGCCATCCACAACAACCACCTACCTTTTGAAGAAGCAGAACAACTCCGGCTTAAAATATCTGCAGCTCTGTCCAGTGCTCAACCTCCTCCCCCCAACCTTACCGTCCAAGAGAGGAGAGCCCTGACAGCCCTCAGCAAAGATGAAACCATCACCATTTTACCTGCTGACAAAGGAAGATGTACAGTGGTTCTAAACACTGCAGACTACCACAATAAAATTACCTCACTTTTGGAGGATCACCATACATATGAAAAACTGAAAAGAGACCCCACCAACAATTACAAGAAAAAGGCAATAGACAGTTTGAAACAATTGGAACATGATGGCTCCATCGATAGGATTACCTACCACCGTCTGTATCCTGGAGAAGCCATCCCCTGCATCTACGGACTTCCTAAGATCCACAAGGAAGGAACACCCCTCCGACCCATAGTCAGCAGCATCAATTCGGTAACATACAACATTGCCAAACACCTCTCTACCATACTAGCACCTCTAGTTGGACACTCTGAACACCACATCCATAATTCGGAAGAATTTGTTTCCAAAGCAAAGATCCTGAAACTGGATACAGATGAAACTATGGTCTCCTTTGATGTGTCCTCCCTTTTCACCAGCATCCCCACCACTCATGCTCTATCCGCTGTCAGGAAGAGACTAGAAGAGGACAGCACCCTGGAAAGGAGAAGCCATCTCAACCCAAACCAGATCTGCCATCTTCTGGACCTGTGTCTTAACACCACTTATTTCACATACAGAGGTGACTTTTACAGACAAAAACACGGCTGTGCCATGGGTTCTCCTGTGTCACCCATTGTGGCCAATTTATACATGGAAGAAGTGGAGAAGAAAGCACTCAACACATTCCAGGGAACGGTGCCCACCCACTGGTTTAGGTATGTGGATGACACCTGGGTCAAAATCAAGGCCCAGGAAGTACAGGCCTTCACGGACCATATAAACACTATAGATGCCAACATTAGCTTCACCAGAGAAGACACCAAGGACAACAGACTGGCATTCCTAGACTGTGAAGTCCTCATTGGGACCGGTGGCAAGCTAGAAATAGGGATCTACAGGAAACCCACACACACAGATCAATACCTGATGTTTGACTCCCACCATCCACTGCAGCACAAACTAGGAGTCATCAGGACATTGTCACACAGAGCAGAAACCATCCCCACCTCCATGGATTCCAAAAAGAATGAAAAGCAGCATCTGAGAACAGCTCTGCAGGCCTGTGGATATCCAAATTGGGCCTTCACTAAATCTAAGTCTACCAGACCTAAAACAGCGACAGATAGGGCTGAGACTCAGAGTAAACGGAAGAACCTGGTCATTCCTTACATGGCTGGCGTGTCTGAAAAGATAAAACGGATATTTGGCAAACACCACATACCTGTATATTTCAAACCCACCAACACACTGAGACAGAGGCTTGTACACCCCAAAGATCAAACTCCAAAACACAAGGAAAGCAATGTAGTGTATGCAATCCAGTGCAGTGAGGAGTGCTCTGAACTCTACATTGGAGAAACCAAACAACCTTTGTACAGGAGGATGGCCCAACACAGGAGAAGTAACACCACAGGACCAGAGTCAGCAGTTTATCTTCATCTAAAGGAAAAAGGACACTCATTTGAGGACATTAATGTTCACATTTTAGACAGAGAAGATAGGTGGTTTGAGAGAGGGGTCAAGGACTCCATTCATGCCAACTTGGAAAATCCTTCCTTGAATAGAGGTGGGGGCCTCAGGCATAACCTTTCCCCTATCTTCCTTCCTGCTTTGTCTTCTGTGCCTAGGAAGATTAAGACCATTTCACAAGCTCAACAGCAGCAGGGTAATCTTAACGATCCTCCTTTAGATGATAAAGGGACTTAGAAACAAACATCTCAAAAATAACCATGACCTAGCCCCAGGTGCAAGGTCACACAGCCAGCCTAGAAACATATTTAAGGATTCCCTTACTAACTTTACTCAGACTGAAGAAGCTCCTTGGATAAGGAGTGAAACGTTTCCACTAAGAAAATAGAAATCCAGTTGACATGATTCAAGCTACAGACAATTCCACCTGGATGACTGAGAACCTTCATAGACATATTGCCATACATTTTGGGGATGAAACCCTGAAGTTGGTAAGGAAATTCGAGAAGACAGCAAGAAAGGTGGCAGACTATAGAAACCACCTAAGTTTTAACCTCAGATGCAGACAACAGAGACTCATCCCGACAAGCCTACGCCTGCAATCTACAGTTAAGGGTCACAGAGCAGATCAGATCCTGCAGCAGGCACAAAGACATCTTCTAAATGAAAGAATAAGGCAAGTCCACTTCACCATTGATGCCCTGCAATACAATTTTGAAAACCTTCACCAGGAACTCACAGCCACCCTTCCTGACCCAATCCTGGATAGAGTTATTCAGCTTGGCAATAAAGTACAGCTGGCCCAGCATCACAAGACAAAGGAGAGGCAAACTAAGAAATTTGACATTCTTCTTTCTCGCAGCAAGCAGAAACAAGGAACTGGAGAAACCGCTGGGAGGAACAACAACAACAGGACCACAGAGGACAAAAAGAACATGTGGGTGAAAAATCTCTCAGACAGAGAACTTACCCAACCAGAGAGAGATGTCCTAGCCAAAGGTCTTAATTTTGCCATCACTCCCAAGCAAGTTCTGGTTGTGGAGCTCATTACAGCCACAGAATCTGCCATCCACAACAACCACCTACCTTTTGAAGAAGCAGAACAACTCCGGCTTAAAATATCTGCAGCTCTGTCCAGTGCTCAACCTCCTCCCCCCAACCTTACCGTCCAAGAGAGGAGAGCCCTGACAGCCCTCAGCAAAGATGAAACCATCACCATTTTACCTGCTGACAAAGGAAGATGTACAGTGGTTCTAAACACCGCAGACTACCACAATAAAATTACCTCACTTTTTGAGGATCACCATACATATGAAAAACTGAAAAGAGACCCCACCAACAATTACAAGAAAAAGGCAATAGACAGTTTGAAACAATTGGAACATGATGGCTCCATCGATAGGATTACCTACCACCGTCTGTATCCTGGAGAAGCCATCCCCTGCATCTACGGACTTCCTAAGATCCACAAGGAAGGAACACCCCTCCGACCCATAGTCAGCAGCATCAATTCGGTAACATACAACATTGCCAAACACCTCTCTACCATACTAGCACCTCTAGTTGGACACTCTGAACACCACATCCATAATTCGGAAGAATTTGTTTCCAAAGCAAAGATCCTGAAACTGGATACAGATGAAACTATGGTCTCCTTTGATGTGTCCTCCCTTTTCACCAGCATCCCCACCACTCATGCTCTATCCGCTGTCAGGAAGAGACTAGAAGAGGACAGCACCCTGGAAAGGAGAAGCCATCTCAACCCAAACCAGATCTGCCATCTTCTGGACCTGTGTCTTAACACCACTTATTTCACATA
Organism: Charina bottae; assembly: GCA_023362775.1. Classification (NCBI taxonomy): domain Eukaryota; kingdom Metazoa; phylum Chordata; class Lepidosauria; order Squamata; family Charinaidae; genus Charina; species Charina bottae. Next base: position 34,472,790 of record JALMGJ010000006.1, on the reverse strand, counting down.
CAGAGGTGACTTTTACAGACAAAAACACGGCTGTGCCATGGGTTCTCCTGTGTCACCCATTGTGGCCAATTTATACATGGAAGAAGTGGAGAAGAAAGCACTCAACACATTCCAGGGAACGGTGCCCACCCACTGGTTTAGGTATGTGGATGACACCTGGGTCAAAATCAAGGCCCAGGAAGTACAGGCCTTCACGGACCATATAAACACTATAGATGCCAACATTAGCTTCACCAGAGAAGACACCAAGGACAACAGACTGGCATTCCTAGACTGTGAAGTCCTCATTGGGACCGGTGGCAAGCTAGAAATAGGGATCTACAGGAAACCCACACACACAGATCAATACCTGATGTTTGACTCCCACCATCCACTGCAGCACAAACTAGGAGTCATCAGGACATTGTCACACAGAGCAGAAACCATCCCCACCTCCATGGATTCCAAAAAGAATGAAAAGCAGCATCTGAGAACAGCTCTGCAGGCCTGTGGATATCCAAATTGGGCCTTCACTAAATCTAAGTCTACCAGACCTAAAACAGCGACAGATAGGGCTGAGACTCAGAGTAAACGGAAGAACCTGGTCATTCCTTACATGGCTGGCGTGTCTGAAAAGATAAAACGGATATTTGGCAAACACCACATACCTGTATATTTCAAACCCACCAACACACTGAGACAGAGGCTTGTACACCCCAAAGATCAAACTCCAAAACACAAGGAAAGCAATGTAGTGTATGCAATCCAGTGCAGTGAGGAGTGCTCTGAACTCTACATTGGAGAAACCAAACAACCTTTGTACAGGAGGATGGCCCAACACAGGAGAAGTAACACCACAGGACCAGAGTCAGCAGTTTATCTTCATCTAAAGGAAAAAGGACACTCATTTGAGGACATTAATGTTCACATTTTAGACAGAGAAGATAGGTGGTTTGAGAGAGGGGTCAAGGACTCCATTCATGCCAACTTGGAAAATCCTTCCTTGAATAGAGGTGGGGGCCTCAGGCATAACCTTTCCCCTATCTTCCTTCCTGCTTTGTCTTCTGTGCCTAGGAAGATTAAGACCATTTCACAAGCTCAACAGCAGCAGGGTAATCTTAACGATCCTCCTTTAGATGATAAAGGGACTTAGAAACAAACATCTCAAAAATAACCATGACCTAGCCCCAGGTGCAAGGTCACACAGCCAGCCTAGAAACATATTTAAGGATTCCCTTACTAACTTTACTCAGACTGAAGAAGCTCCTTGGATAAGGAGTGAAACGTTTCCACTAAGAAAATAGAAATCCAGTTGACATGATTCAAGCTACAGACAATTCCACCTGGATGACTGAGAACCTTCATAGACATAATAAAATTAAGTAAACCATTTAATTAAGTAAAATATTTTAACAACAAAAACAAATGTGGCAAAAGAGATGCATCTTATTTTCTAAACATTGGGAAAGTGGAGGCTAAGTACAATTCCCAAAGTAGGGAGTCCCATAGTCTGGGAGTACTGCAGAAGGCGGCCTTCTCCCGTGTGCCAGAGAGATGACCTGCTGATTGCAGGGGAGTTGTCCAAAGAGCCTCTCTTGAACATCTTAGCAGCCCAGACAGGATTGTACTGGGAGAATCTTTGAGATAGGACAAAATCATTTAGGGCTTTAAAGGTCAGTACCAATACCTTATAGGTTAGCTCTTGCCAACCTAGCAATTTGAAAGCATGCAAATGCAAGTAGATGAATAGGTACCACTTCGGTGGGTAGGTAACAGCGTTCCGCACACATCATGCCGGCCACATGACCGAGGAAGCGTCTTCAGACAGCACTGGTTCTTCGGCTAACAAACGGAGATGAGCACCGGCCTGTAGCGTCGGACACGACTGCACAAATGTGCGGGGGGAACCTTTACCTTTACCAATACCTTAAATTTTGCCTGGTAAAAAAAACCAGGAACCAGTACAGATGATTCCTGTACCCTATGATTCCTGTTCCCTGCACAGTAGCAAGTTAGCTGCTGTTTATGCCAATTGCAACTGTTGGATACATTGCAAGAATCAAGATAGTATGTAATCAAGATGTGGATATCTGCCACCAGATCTATCAGATTACTTCCTTGGAATTGCATGGTAAAAAGCAGTAGAACTTAAGATAACATATTGCATACCATTCCAAAACTCTACCATCAGCTTCACATAGTTGTTGAAAAGCACTGGGAACAAGATGGAACCCTGTAGGACACCATAGGTCAATGGCCTAAGGGTCCAAACAGTAATTGCTTGACACTGACATCACCTGACAGGCAGATTGGAATCACTATAAAACAGAGTTTGCAAGGCCAGATCTTGTCAGATGCTCAAGAAGGATAGCATGGCTATGTCCAAGGTCAAACTACAGTCTTCCTTCCAAACCCCATTCACTCATTACACATTAATATCACTATCCATCCCACTGAATAAGCTTTATCTTGCAGTCCGTTGTCCCCAATATTCTGTTAATCATCAAATCATGTGACATCTGTTTGTATAATAAACATAAATACATTTTCCTCTTTTTTCTTGCACAATTGATCACTTGCTTTGGATATAGCAATGTTCTCTCTGGTCCTTCACTATCTTGCCTTGATAAATCCACCTCTGTAGAGGACTCTCCTACCAAAGATACAAAGGCTCTTTTGTTGTTTTCTAGTTGTAAGTTCTTCAGGGAAGAAAACTTACCTTATTTTTAAGGTAACCATCACAGATATTTATATAAATAAATATAATAATAAAACAATAAATGACATTATAGCCAATAAAATTTAGAGGAAAACTGTGGAAGAAAAGTAAACATGAGAAGAGAGTGGTAGTGGTATAGCTGGAACAATCTAAAACAGAAATGTATATGATAAAAAAAACATGATGCTAGTGATATAATAGCATGAGAGGCTCCATTAAGAGATACAACTCTACATTTTGAAAATAGAAGCAATATTGTCTTAATTTGGATCTCTGATTTCTTATGACTAACCTCAATGATTTTGCTTGGCAGTAAAGCTGTACTGTAATCATAGAACTCTAAAGTTGGAAGGGACCCACAAGGATCATCTACTTTGCAAGATTGTCCAGGCTTTAACTGAAGCTTGTGATGAGGAATTATTAGGTGAAGCTGTGTATGATATAAAAGGATGCCTTATCTTCAGCTAAATTACTAATTATAGGAAACAGTTTAATATTTTGCGACCCTATTTCTATTAAGTACTTTCTGTGAATATAGTAATTTCCAAACTACTTCAAAAACAGCTTAAGGGTAAAATATTAGAAGTGCTTCTTCACAATTAAGCAAGGAAAAAGTTGTCATCTTTCAAAGGACTTGCCGAAATTTCCATCCCTAAGGCAGGAAAATTTTAGATACATAGCTTTTGCCAATGATGCTCTCGTTAAAAATATTAAGATAGGACATGTTTAAAATAAGAATCCTATACATCTTGCTAGGATACCTTGAGGCTCAAGGGGGTAGTTGGAGACACCAGGAAAGTGGCAGCAACCTCACACAACTTTAATATTCTCCTGCACCATTACATTTTCGTAAATGCTGAAAGTAATTTAAAAAGAATCCTGGGCTGCTGCAAGGCATCACAATGCCTTCACATTGCTTTGACATAGCCCCTAGTCTGCTTTGTAATAGGGAATACAGTATAGGAAATACAAACAGAGTCACATATAGTATTATGAAAAGTATATGCTACAATATGCAGCAATGCAAAAATATGAATGATGTGACTAAAACATCTTTGCTCAGCACAACAGGAGCACCAAGGCAGAATAAAGACACATCTTTTGCTACTTTCTATCCTGTTCTTTCTTTCATATGCCACTACTGAACCTAGATTATGGTTATCCAATTTAGTACTCTACTAAGAAAACCCAAGTTTTCATATTTGTGCACAACGATGTAAAATGCTTACATAACTGAACTGCAGGATAATGTACCTCTTCTTGAGAAGACAGCCAAAACCTACCACAAAGGGATGTTCAATTCAAAATTGTTATGGAAGTGGTTATGGCAAATATTTTAGAAGGCTTTTTCAATTCTTTAGTACCAAAAATAATTTACATACAAAGGATAGGTAGCAGATTCATTATTTGTTCAGTCGTGTCCGACTCTTTGTGACCTCATGGACCATAGCACGCCAGGCCTTCCTGTCCTCCACTGTCACCCGTTTACTCAAATTCATGTTCGTTACATCGGTGATGCTATCTAACCATCTCATCCTCTGCCGTCCCCTTCTCCTTTTGCCTTCAGTCTTTCGCAGCATCAGGCTCTTTTCCAGTGAGTCCTCTCTTCGCATTAGGTGGCCAAAGTATTTGAGCTTCAGCTTCAGTATCTGTCCTTCCAATGAGCAGTCAGGGTTGATTTCCTTTAGGATTGACTGATTTGACCTCCTTGCAGTCCAAGGGACTCTCAAGAGTCTTCTCCAGCACCACAGTTCGAAAGCATCAATTCTTCGGCGCTCAGCCTTCCTTATGGTCCAACTCTCACAGCCATACATTACTACTGGGAAAACCATAGCTTTAACTATACGTACCTTTGTCGGCAAGGTGATGTCTCTGCTTTTTAATATGCTGTCTAGGTTTGCCATAGCTTTCCTCCCAAGGAGCAAGCGATTCATTATACATCAAGACTAAACAACTAAAAAGATTCTCATCTTGCCTCATCTTAAAGTTCAAATGAAGAGGCGGCAGATTTATAGCTAATAGGAGCTATTAGCCAGGATCCACCAACTGGAGTGTTATGTTGAAATTATATATATTTAAACATGTTTCCAATTTGGAATTAATTTTGAATAATGAAAATGGAGATCACAGTCCTTCCATACAAAATCTTAAATGTCAGCTGCATCATTTAAGCCCAGGGGAAATCAATCTATTGCTACTGTAACTAGGAGTATGAAATCCATGTGAGCCACTGCAAGTCCCTCAAAGATCTATCAGTACATACAAAGGGTGTACCAAAAGTCAGACCCAGACAATTTATTATATAAATTACATTAAATGTTGAAATTGGTTGCATTTTACATATGACCTTTGAACATTCCTAAGTACAGTAACATTTTCACTGGGAAAAAAATTAATAAAACATAATGATTGGCCTATGGGGCCTGACTTTTGGTACCCCCTGTGTATCTATCATCCCCACTCTGCTGCTGTTTAGAAGAGCCAGGAAGACCTGGCTCTTCACCCAGGCTTTCAGCAAGGGAGAGTGAGACCTCTCACTTTGTTGCAATTGCCATCTTTTATCTTTATTTTTTATGTTTTATTTTATTGTAATTTCTTAGTTTGATTATTGTGAGCTGCTCAGAGTCATTGAGAGTCAGGTGGCATTCAAGTTTAAACCATCATCATAATCATCTACCTTTGGCCTACCTTTTTAGTTTAGGTCAGATGCCAAAAACATTTTACCAATATGATGGTAACACTGATCACTGATTTTGTAGAAGAGTGGGAGGATGCACTAATTCCCCATATCTTTAGAAACAGTTTGCTCTTTAGGAACAACTTCATGATTAGGTACACATTATCTTGATACAATTATGATACGCAAATCAGAACTAAGTGGATTTAGTTGTTTTGACTAAGTTAAGAATACTAAACATTTAGGAAGAAGAAATGGGTTCTTTCAAATATTATGCTCCCAAGTCGTCACATCTGGTTATTTGACAGTGTTAATTTTTACTAATACCAACAGAGTCCAAATTCCATACTGGCAAGTTCTTTCCAACTCTTCCCTCCAGCAACTGAGATATGTAAAATTCTTCCACTTTCTATTTCTGCCTCAGTGTGTCAGAGCAATTATAGAAGGTCATGAATACTCCCATGCATGGGTACAGGCAAGAGTTCTCAAAGTTGTGCTATTTTTACCTGTAGAGTCAGGCATAATATTTTATGTAACTCAGAAATATCTATTAATTCCTTTGATTATCTTGGGATGCTGGGAAAACAAAATATAGATGATAGATTAGACACCAATGCAGACATTGTATTTGTGTAGATTTGCAATCTGCAGTATTCAGTACTCTTATTTTTGTCTTCTACTGTCACTATCCTTTATTGAATTTTAGACCTTAGTTCCTCAGTAAGGTGGAAGTTTCACTATTTTATAAGGCACCAGTCTATTGGAGTTGGACAGCCAATAAATTTAAATAAATAGGTAAGTATTAGTATCAATATGAGTAATTCCTAGAGACATTGATCATAACATTTGATGGTAGAGATTAAGAAGTAGGCCAGCTGCACTGCTATATCTTTGTTAACATCCTTCTATCTTCCTAAATACACAGTGTATTTGGAAATGACTTTTTTGATAATTAATTAGCATTGGCTCTTCTTGACCTCTCTGCAGCCTTCGATACCATCAACCATGGTATCCTTTTGGGTTGGCTCCAGGAGTTGGGGGTGGGTGGCAGTTTTGCGCTGGTTCACCTCCTTCCTCCGCGACCGGTCCCAATTGGTGTTGATAGGGAGCGAGAGGTCCGACCCATGGCCCCTGCTATGTGGGGTACCTCAGGGTTCAGTGCTCTCCCCTCCTTTTTAACATCTACATGAAGCCGCTGGGTGAGATCATCCATCACCACTGGATGAGGTATCATCAGTATGCTGATGATACCCAACTGTACATCTCCGTCCCGGGTGAACGAAGTGATGCTGTGGATGTTCTTTCATGGTACCTGGAGGCTGTGAGGGTTTGGATGGAGAACAACAGGCTTCAGATGAACCCTGGTTAAATGGAGTGGCTGTGGGTGCTGGGCTCCTCTGTATCTGGGAATCTACCATCATTAGGCCTTGATGGGGTTGCACTGCCCCAGACTGACCCGGTGTGCAATTTGGGGGTCCTCCTGGACTCGCGACTCCTGCTCGAGGTGGCGGCGGCAGTCGTGGCTAGGAGGGCCTTTGCTCAACTTCAGGTTGTGCTCCAGTTGTGCCCTTTCCTGGATTGGGAAGCCCTTCTTTCAGTCACGCACGCCCTGATCATCTCCCATATGGACTACTGTAATGTGCTCTACATGGGGCTACCCTTGAAAAGTATCCAGAAGCTGCAGCTAGTGCAGAATGCGGCAGCACAGGCAGTTATGGGCGCCTCTAGGGCTGCGCATGTACTGTAACACCTCTGCTGCGCGAGCTGCATTGGGTGCCAGTGTGCTTCCAGGTCCAATTCAAGGTGTTGAATTGTTGATCTTTAAAACCCTTCATGGCATAGGCCCAGGTTACCTGAGGAACCGTCTCGTCCCAATTACATCGAATCGTCCCACCTGGTCTGGCAGGAAGGGCATGCTGCAGACCCCGTTGGTTAAAGAATTCCGATTGGCAGGGTCGAGGAGAGCCCTTTCTGCCGTTTCCCTTGTCCTGTGGAACATCTTGCCCCCTGAGCTGAGGTTGGCCCTCACTTCTGGCCTTCAGGAAGAGCGTCAAGACCCGGCTCTGCCAACTAGCTTGGGCATCCAAGAGTGATAGGCAGCCCTGGGGATGGTTGCTGGCTTAAGACGCTCTCTCTGCCTTTTAGTTTCCCTTCTATTTATATTTTATAAAAAATCTTATTTTTTGTACTTTTTCTATTTTTATAATGGTTTTATAATCTTTATTTGTAAACCACCCAGAGTCACTTTCATAGTGAGATGGGCGGTGTATAAATTTAATAAATAATAAATAAACCCCAACAAAAAGAGGTATTTGATAAGGTACTCATCCAACACTTCAAAGGCATGTAATTCACATACAGGTAATCCCTGCTTAACAACCATTTGTTTAGTGATAGTTCGGACTTATGACGGTGCTGGAAAAAAAACCAACGAATGACTGGTCCTCACACTTATGATAGTTGCAGCGTCCCTGCAGTCACGTGATCACGATTTGGGCGCTTGACAACCGGTTTGCATTTATGACCGTCGCAGCGTCCCGTGGCCACATGATCACCATTTTCGACCTTCCCAGCCAGCTTCTGGTAAGCAAAATCAATGGGAAACCGCGTGATTTGCTTAATGACCATGTGGTTCGCTTAATACTTGCAGTGATTTGCTTAATGACTGCTGCAAAAAGGTCATAAAATTGGGTCAATTCACTTAATGACCGCTTCGCTTAGCAACCGAAATGCTGGTCCCAATTGAGGACTACCTGTATGTCCGGTTTCTCAATTCAACAATGCACTCTAGGCAACTATCAAGCTAATTATTAATATTGACAATAGTCTTGACAGAAATCCCTAATCTTATGTCTGGAGATTGGAAAGTAGGCTTCTGAGTTTAAATGTTATCATGAAAGAGAATGTAACCTTCAGACAAGCATATCTGAGACACCTAGCATCTTTCTACATCAACCAAAAACAGGATTACAAAATTTAACCCATCTGAACCAAGTAATGCCACATATCTAATTCTTCTAGGGCAGCATTTCTCACTGCTAATTGTAATGAAGCCACGAAAAGTAGCATAATACAAAAACTAGATCCACTGGCAAAAGAGATTAAGATTACTGTAAACATTAATTGCTATATTATGCTTCCAAACAGAGCATGTAGTTGGAAGGATTTAGTATAGATAAAAATGAAGCAATAATTTAATGTTAAATGAATGGATATCCACCCCTAACAAAAACAAAAGATGAAGTTAGTGAAATTGTCATTCATCCAAGTTACACTGACAACCATTTCAATTTAAAGTGAATTTTGACACCACAGACCACTGCAGGTCAGGCATTTAATGTATTTTGTATTACATTTGTACTAGGAACTGTACATTCCTGTTTTTCTCTTTTCTCCTAGTATTTCCATATTAAGCTCATCTGTATCTCTTACTCTTTACTTAATATCCAATCACTATTGCTCTATTTCCTATTCTAAAAAGACATTGGTCATTCCTAGGCATACCCAAAATAAGAGCCTATGGTTTTGAGCCAATCTAAAAAAGGATACAAGAGGCCATATATAATTTAGAAGACCTTATCTTTACTAGCACATGTAGACACCAAGATGACAGGATTTCTATGTTTTAGTACTTGACAATGTAAAAAACTTCCTGAGATTCTCAGGTCCACCCACATCAAAAGAAGTCAAGATGTCTCTGCAGATCCCTTGTATAATTGTAATGTATTTATTATCAGATGTGTAGCTAAGTATTATTTAAATTTAAGTTAGTGGGCTTCAAACTACAATACTGCTGTCCTTGGTGAAGGGTGAATCAAAGCATTTTTATAATTAAAAACCGTAACTGCTGGAGTAGTCAATGTGCCTGAAATTTTCATTACTTTCCAAACTCTTGAATCAGAGTGCAAAGCAACTTCCTGAATGGTAAGCCTGCACAGCTCAAAAATCTGCACACTGAACATGTTTGCTTGAGGATGAAGTACGACCAAGTCCAATATGCAACTGGCATCCCACCTGGATATTAGAAATGTCTGTACTTTCCAAAGCACAAATAGAAGCACATACAAAGGCACAGCAAAATGGACATTGATCGTCTTCATTACAGTCCAAAACACCCACCTTTAAAAAAGACCAAACACAAGTATATGTACATTAATTGGATTTCCATAGGTTGTCTATAAAAGCATACCATCTTCTTTCCCCATTGTAAAATAAGCACCAACCGTAGGGAGAAGAAGGGAAGCATAAAAAAACCAGTCTGTCTCACACAGTTTATTTAACAATAGGTAATAAGAAATCAATTAACAGTCTATACAGTGATCGAAAGTTCATATTTATAAGTAATCAACTTTAATTGCATGATTTACAACATTTGAGGGTTTTTTGCTTTCTATTTTCAAGTTTTACAGAAAATGGAAGAGGAGAAAAAGGGAGGGGAGGGAAAGAGAAAGCAAGCATAAAGAAGAAACCCCAGGGATTTTCACTCAGGTTAAAATTTTACCCTTGGAATAGTTTCTTACCCTCTTAAGTTTTTTCCTTTGTTAGATGTAAAAATAACAAAAAAATCTTTCAAGAAAACAAACCACAATATATATACTACATCCATTTGGCAGCTGCCCCCATATATTTGCAAAAAAGTTGTCTTTTCTACATGTACAAATTTTAATACTTGAAGTTTAAGCTCAGACTCTGGTATAGAAAATTCTTGGAGGACAAAAGTAGACTTCAGAGGGGAGACTGGGTTTCTTAATATTTTTTTTACAGTTTTTAAAAGAATTGACATCTTTCCAACCAAGGAAGAAAAATTGGTATTTATCTTTAATATATATTTATATATATATTTATATATATGCACTGTAATTTTAAAGCAACATTCACCTTTTTTTGTCCTCCAGTTTAGGTAATGTTCTGTTTTTTTTTTTTTTGTTTTTTTTTTTGCAGTAGACAAGAGGAAAACCAGAATAGGGAAAAAGTTAACCATTTGCCTCAGTAAATTATAACTATCAATATTACATATTTTCATTAATTTAAAAAAAATAAAACCTATTGGAGGCTAGTGAAGGAAGTCATTTGGTCAGCAGCCAAATAACGATCCGCTCCCAAGCACCTCCCCAACGCACGCGAAGGGAAAACAAAAACAAAAAAAGGACTGGTTACGATCCCAGCCATAACAAAAATATATTTTCTTTGTATTCCATTGTCCCCCATGTTCAATTTGTTGGGGTTTTTTTGTTTTGTTTTTAAAACCACAAACTACTGTTGCAGATTTCAGATGTATTCCAGGGAAAATGTTCTGCTAAGAAAGATTCAAAAAAATTGTCTTCAGTACAAAAAGTCTTGAGAAAATAAGTTTTTTTTGCTCCCAAAATGCTACAATGTATCTTAGCGTATGTCTAGTGTACTCTGTGAAAGATTTGAATTCAAGTCTGAATTATCTGAGCTGAGTCCCAGTTCTGTGGCACTTGCACCATGGAGCCCTGCCATGCCTGGATTGCTAGCAAGCTGAGAAAGCATTGCACTCTGGTCCGAGCTGGCAAAGTGCCCTTGATCCATGGGGTTAGCCTGGGCAGCTACCAGTCCTGGATGTGGGGAGCTGGTCTGTGGGGAGACGTGATGTGGAGAAGGCTGAGGCTGCATCCGAGGGGAAGGGCTGGAGTGGGGTGGCTGGGACTGGGGGCGTGGTGAGGGGACAGGCTGTGGAGAACGAACTTGATTGGTAAGCGATGATGGAATCTGCTGACCTTGTAAGTGTGGGGACTGGGCCTGATTAGGAAGCATGTGTTGCTGAGGACTCATAGGATTGGGCTGAGCTGGGGATCCAATCTGCTGTTGGAGTAACCGCTGTTGGTAAGCCTGCTGCAAATTTGATCCTGTGTCTGCACTCATTGCCTGAGGAAGCTGGCTCATCTGTCCCATATTTCCTTGCTGCAACTGCTGCATATGATGCTGCATTCGTTGCTGCTGCTGCTGCTGCTGGGGATACCCAACTCCTTGGGGCTGTTGGAACTGGTTATGATTGGCTATGCCAGGACCTAAGCTTGGTCCTGTTCCTTGTTGCTGCTGCTGACGCTGTTGTTCAATCATCTGTCGCCTTAGCAGGAGATCCCGGAACTGGGGAGACATTCCCGAGTGATTCATGTTCATTGGCTGTGCCTGAGGATTCATCCCACCCATGGCTTGTTGGGGTGGAGGCTGCTGAGGTGGTGACTGCTGAGGCATGCTAGGCCTCTGGACACCTGCTTGCATTGGATTCATGTTCTGCATGGCTGGATTTGGGTGAACACCTTGCTGTCCTGGCATGGTCTGCTGCTGCTGCTGCTGCTGCTGCTGCAGACCTGGCTGGCCCTGAGGCATTCCAGGCTGTCCTGGCATGCCTTGCGGGTTCTGGTTCCCAGCATACTTGGCAGCCCGCTGCTTAATGAAAGCAGCTAACAACTGGGGGTTTGAGTGCAAGATGTTAAGCACCTGCTGCTGCTGCATGGGAGAGCTGGGAGACCTGAGAGTCCGCAGCAGGTTTTGTAAGGCTGCCTGGGGCAGAGAACCTGGTTTTGATGGAGCTGTACCAGGTACCTGACCCATTCCTGGTTGTGGTGACATATTCATTGGCTGTCCAGGTTGGGCCATTGACATCATGGTTGGTCTTTGCATTCCTGGCTGCAGTTGCTGAGGTTGTGGCAACCCACCCTGAGCCCATGCTGGCTGCTGCTGAATTCCTGTTGATCCCATCCCTTGATCTATGTGCCCACCAGGACCTCTGGCCATCTGAGGTGGTGTTACACTCATAGGCTGTATTGGATTCATTTGAGGCATCTGGTGTTGAATAGGCCTCTGGAAGATTGGAACATGAGCCATCTGCCGCTGGTGATCTGCTACTCGTTGTATCTGCATGGCTATTTCCACTGCAGCGGCAGGAGGACCCTGGATAGGTGGCTGAACAGTCTGAGGAGTTGTTGGAGGAGTTACCTGGCCACCTGCCTTGCCTTGGGACACAGCACCAGGAGGTTGAGTTCTTGCAATGCTATATGGAGGCATGTTATTAGGAGGTGCAGATTGTGGCTGTGAAGCAGGCTGTGGTGGAGGCTGAGGCTGTGGTGTTTGAGGAGTTGGTGGCTGCTGGCCTGTTGGAGTAGTTGGTGTGGCTGGTGTTGGTGAGGGCAACCCTTGCTGTTGTCCTACTATGCCTGTCCTCTGCATGCTTGCCATCCTCCTCCGGAGCATCTGGGCCTGCTGTAGGCGATGCTGAAGCTGTTGCTGACGAAGTTTATGTTTGATATTGAGGCAAAATGGCACTGGGCACTTGTTCTCCTGGCAGTGCTTAGCATGGTAGCAGCAAAGAGCAATGAGCTGCTTGCAAATTGGACACCCTCCATTGGTTTTGCGTTTGCAACCTTTGGTGTGCTGGACAACTCTCTTCATCTTTTGACAAGATGGCAGTGAACAGTTGGCATTGCGACACTGGCAGGCATGGACTAAAGACTGGATGCAGCGCTGGATGCTCAGGCGACGTGAATCACCAGGACTCTGAGTGGTGGCTGTCTGTTGGTTGTTGCTCTCATCATCAATACCAAGGCCCAGTTTCTCCATCTTGTGCTCATGGTTTTTAGTGTTATAGCAGGTGATGCACAAGTCATAATCCTAAAAACAGAAATGATTAGTCAGATACCTGGAAATGTCAATGTCAACTACAGAAGTTCACTAGTTTATCAACTCTAAGTAACACAGTAACATTTTAACATGTATTTAAGACTGCATTATTTTTTCTACCAATCTAAAAATGGTAATGGTAAAGTTATTGAAGAAAAAAAATCTTGCATTTAATGCACATAAGCATATTTGTCCAGATAACAGAAAATCTTATTAAAGTAGGCCAAAGTAAAAATCTGGACAAGTTAAAAAACCAAATGCTTACTGGAGTTAATAGGTTACAAATATCAAAAGTATACAATTAAGATCACAGAAAGTAACAAATACATTGGTACTAATACACAAAGAACCGTAAACAAAGGGCTATCTCCTATTTCATATTTATGTGGTCTTACAATGCTTAAGCCCATGGAGTACTCAGGTAAATAAACAGGAATCCCTACTAAAAAGAGTACATTACCATTACATTACCATTTCACGGATCTCTGTCATATTATTAAGTTCACAAGTAGAGAGGGGCTATACTGAGATGACAGAGGTATCCATGTAATGCAGGGTTTCTCAACCAGGGTTCTGTGGAACCCCAGGGTTCCACGAGAGGTCATTAGGGGTTCCCTGGGAGATCACGATTTATTTAAAAAATGATTTCAAATTTGGGCAACTTCACATTAAAGAGGCAGGTTTCATTCTTTATTTTTAGTTTAAGAACACTGTTAATGCATATATGCAGGCCTACACATGAAACGAATAAAGTAATTTTGTAACTTCTGGCCTATATTTGAGCCTGAATGTGCAGGGGTTCCCTAATGCCTGAAAAATATTTCAAGGGTTCCTCCAGGGTCAAAAGGTTGAGAAAGGCTGATCTAATTACAAGGGAAAACAGCAGATAAAAGGAATTTCTGAAATGCAAGTTTAACAAACTACTTCACTATAGGTTAGGCATACCTCACAGACAGTGCAATGCCATCTTGTCTCCACATGGTGCTTGCACTCATTGCAGGTATATACAAAACGGTCCTGGCTCTGAGTATGCAGCTCTACCAGCATACACATAGTTGACCACATTGCTCTTCGCAGTGAGGAAAACTCAAGATGTTTGTCTCTAGCAAGGGTAAGGAAGGCATCACGCCCATCCATTAAGTCACATGGAATAAGTGGGTCAGGTTCAACGATGGGAGGCAGGGAGTTTGCTTGAGGACCAGCAATGAGACGGATCACAAAGAATACCTGTAAAAGAGAGTGGCCTATTTTAGGTTCTCTTCTAAGCCACATCCTTTGAATATAGAATGTTTGATGTTCTATGCTTTTAATTTCAGTGTGAAATGCTTGTATAAGTTACAGATATCAGAGACAGGCTTTAATTCTTTTCCATTTCATCAAATGCTTATTAGAGCAGGAAATAATTTGGAGCAAGTCCTTCTACCATGTACTAACTAAATACTGAAATGCAGCCATTTAATTTTCTGACTAGAAATCATTATGACTAGGGATCCAGTCATAATCAATGGCAAATAAGTGGTAGTGCAAGTGAATGAGGGCTTAACTAAAACATGTAATTTTATTCCATCTTACCTGGAAATGATAAATTATCAGGTAATAATTGGCTGGATTTGTATAGAATGAGGTCAAGCCAAAAAAAGTCATATTACAACTTAATACACTGTGTGAACCCAGGCAACATTTCATTATTGTTAAGAGGAAAAGAAGTGTCCCTCTAATATACGAACAACATCTCTGTTTATTTAAATAAAACATGTAGTTTATTTCATTTTCCAAACATAATCAATTCGCAACCATCGAAGTATTTTGGTGACTTTATAACTTAGGTTATTTTAGTCTGATTGAATGACTTGTGGGATAAGACTGTTTTCTTCCATTATACAGTGCATCCGGAAAGTATTCAGACCTTCACTTTTTTCAATTTTGTTATGTTGCAGCCTGATACTACAATTGTTCAAATTCATGTTTTGTCACATTAATTTACACTCAGTACCCCATAATGACAAAGTGAAAACAAAATTTCAGAAATGTCTGTAAATTTATCAAAAAGGAGAAACTGAAATACCACATGTACGTAAGTATTCAGACCCTTTACTCAGTACTTTGTTGAAGCACCTTTGGCAGCAATTACAGCGAGTCTTTTTCGGTATGACGCGACAAGCTTTGCACACCTGGATTGGGGGATTTTCTGCCATTCTTCTTTGCAAATCCTCTCAAGCTCAATCAGGTTGGATGGGGACCGTCGGTGGACAGCCATTTTCAGGCCTCTCTAGAGATGTTCAATAGGGTTCAAGTCAGGGCTCTGGCTGGGCCACTCTAGGACATTCACAGAGTTGTCCCTAAGCCATTCCTGTGTTGTCTTGGCTGTGTGCTTAGGATCGTTGTCACGTTGGAAGGTGAACCTTTTGCCCAGTCTGAGGTCCTGAGTGCTGTGGGACAGGTTTTCATTGAGGATATCTCTGTACTTTGCTCCATTCAGCTTTCCCTCAACCCTGACCAGTCTCCCAGTCCCTGCTGCTGAAAAACACCCCCACAGCATGATGCTGCCACCACACTTCACTGTTGGGATGGTATTGGGCAGGTGATGAGCGCTGCCTGGTTTCCTCCAGACATAACATTTAGAATTGAGGCCAATCTTGGTTTCATCAGACCAGAGAATCTTGTTCCTCACAGTCTGAGTCCTTCAGGTGCTTTTTTGCAAACTCCAAGCGGGCTTTCATGTGTTTTGCACTGAGGAGAGGCTTCCGTCTAGCCACTCTGTCATAAAGCCCAGATCGGTGGAGGGCTGCAGTGATGGCTGTCCTTTTGGAACTCTGTCCCATCTCCACACAGGCTCTCTGGAGCTCAGTCAGAGTGATCGGGTTCTTGGTCACCTCTCTTACTAAGGCTCTTCTCCCCCAATTGCTCAGTTTGGCCGGGCGACCAGCTCTTGGAAGGGTCCTGGTTGTGCCAAACTCCTTCCATTTGAGAATTATGGAGGCCACTGTGCTCTTGGGAACCTTCAGTGCAGCAGAAATTTTTTTGTAGCCGTCCCCAGATCTGTGTCTTGCAATAATCCTGTCTCTGAGCTCTGCAGGCAGTTTCTTTGACCTCACGGCTTTTGCTCTGATACAGTATGCATTGTCCGCTGTGAGGCCTTCTATAGAGAGGTGTGTGCCTTTCCAAATCATGTCCAATCAATTTAATTTACCACAGGTGGACTCCAATCAAGGTGTAGGAACAGCTCAGCAACGATCAAGAGAAATGGGAGGCGCCTGAGCTAAATTTCAAGTGTTGTTGCAAAGGGTCTGAATACTTATGTACATATGGTATTCCAGTTTCTCCTTTTTAATAAATTTACAGACATTTCTGAAATTCTGTTTTCACTTTGTCATTATGGGGTACTGAGTGTAGATTAATGAGACAAAACGTGAATTTGAAAGATTGTAGTATCAGGCTGCAACATAACAAAATTGAAAGAAGTGAAGGGGATCTGTATACTTTCCGGATGCACTGTATAACTTGCACACTTTTTTCTTGTATGTGCTTTATATTGTAAACCCATGAATATACTACACACCCATCCTTCAATTTGGGAAAAATGTTCAACATCTTAGATACGCAAAATAGCAGTGCTTTAAAAAGCCGTGCAGTGTTATTAGTTTCTAAAAAGCTGATGATACTCTCTGCTTTCTCCTTCCCAAGCCCAAGAGCACATTTCACTGTCCTTTTATTCTCACTTGCCAACTTCAGTCTTACATTTCTTTCACCCGCCGCTCCCTTCCTTCATTTTAGGAGGCCCCTGAAGTGTTTACTTTGCTCTTACCTCCTTGTGCTTTTCCATAGTGGCATAGAGTTTCTGGGAAAGATCATTGGAGACATTGGGCATTCCTGGCTTCTTTTTGTTACCACGACTCAAACTGCTCTTATTTTTACTGGTCTTCTTGTTGTTTTTCTTTTTGGCATTTTTACTATCTCCCTTGCTAACCTGAAAGTGAACAGAGTCAAGATTGAGAATGGCAAACTAAATTTTGCTTAAGGCCTTACCCTGCCCAGAAGAACTTAAGAATCAGCTGACAAAACCTTCATTAGGTCATTCAGCCCAGATCTTCTGAAAGAGCCAACCAAGACTTATTTATTTATTTTCTATCCCGCCTTTATTATTTTTATAAATAACTCAAGGCGGCAAACATACCTAATACTCCTTCCTCCTCCTATTTTCCCCACAACAACCACCCTGTGAGGTGAGATGGGCTGAGTGTGTGTGACTGGCCCAAGGTCACCCAGCCGGCTTTCATGCCTAAGGCGGGACTAGAACTCAGAGTCTCCTGGTTTCTAGCCCATTGCCTTAACCACTAGACCAAACTTATAGCAGTATCCATCTCTTAATCTCACCACAATAGGGTCGAGAACAGTGGCACATGGAACATACTTCTAGTCATTTTAAGGTCATCACTGAATTAAAATAAAATGCCTTTGGTTGGGCCTGAGCCACTTGCTCCTCTGCATCAATTAATGTATCAACAATTCTGGAGCAAAATGTATCATTTATTTTCTCTACTTCCACATTTTAAAATGTCATGGATGACTTTTTTGTACAAGCTATTTTCTTACATCAGTGCTCTCGTTGCTAGTGTTCTCTTCCCTCTTCCTCTCTTCCTCCTCTTGCTCTAATTCCTTAATGCTCTCTTCTAAAACATTTGGCCAGAAGTCCCCTTCAAAGTAGGGCAGCTCTTTTGCACTTGTTAGACGGTCTTCCGTTGCTTGCTTAAAAATATCCTGCAACACAAAATATCTTTCAGCACACATTTAACAATGTGAAAACAGTCTGATATATATATGTAAAAAGTTGTCCATTTCCTTAAGCCTCACAACAAAAGATAGTTTTCCCAACCTATATTATTTATTTATTAATTTAATTTTTATCCTGCCTTTATTATTTGTATAAATAACTCAAGGTGGGGAACATACCTAATACTCCTTCCTCCTCCTATTTTCCCCACAACCACCACCCTGTGAGGTGAGTTAGGCTGAGAGAGTGACTGGCCCAAGGTCACCCAGCCGGCTTTCATATTATGTATCTTTCAGATCTTTTTTTTTAATGTACACTTGGGGATGCAGAAAGATGAAATGTTATTTCTATCACCATTATTTGAAAATCTCAAGTAGCACACAGGCTTCATAAATATCAAAACTAGATATGCAATACTTCTTTTCAAAGATGTTTTTACACTTTTCTGAAGAACTGTGACTTAGGAATAAACAGGTAAATAAATGTGATACTTCAACTAATGCATAACCAACCTTGTAATCGTGGACAATGCGCTCTGACACAGATTTATCCAACATCTTTTTATACCATTCTTGCAGTCGTTTTGGTTTGGGAATCTTTTGATCAGGAGGATGGCAATGGAAAATATAATCATCTCCTTCACTAGGTGGGCAGGCCCAGATGTGTCCAGTTGTATAGCTAGCAGTAATGAAATAAAACGTTCTTAGTTCCATTATACACTATTTCAAATATGCTTACTTCATTTAGTATCATTTTGTTACCTTTTCAAATCAAGAATGCTTCCTCTACAAGATAGTTGAATCTGAAATATTCTAGCTTGTTTATAAATACACAGACACACTGAAGGCAAGACACATTTAACTTGCCATTGAAAACAGTACCTTTCCCAAATCAAAATTAGTTATGATTGAAATAAACCAAGAAACAAAACCCATGAAAACAATTAATTGAATGTGTCTCTGCTCAGGATTGCATTAGAAAAACTCCACCACAATGATGCAGACATAATCAGAATTTCCTCTTATAAGGGTAGCACTTTTCTATATGCTGCCTTTTCTTTAAATCATTCTTCTTTGCTAATTTTAACCTTAAGATTAAAACTAGCCTAACAATGTATCCCACATAATTTAACCTTAAATTTCTCTCCCAAAATGATTCAGGCATCAATGAAGCCTTTAATAAAATGCTACTAATATGCTAATGTAAATTAAATTAAGACACACACACTGCTCTCAGGTGATCCATCTCAGATACAATTCATCTTCATAATATTGACATAAAGTAACTACCTTTATGTCAATATTTCAGAAATTCTTTCATTTTATTCTTCTCTACCACACAGTCCTCACTTGGGACTTTCCATATATGCACCCTTCAGTGAAGAAACCAAAAAAATACATTCTACAATTACAACAAGAAAGAATTCTTGTTTGACACTAATAGCATACTAGTCAAAGCACATCTAGATGCAAGATTATAAGATATATCCTGAAAATATACTTATCTTCTGGCTGCTACAGAGAAGGGATTGGCAACATGGTCTAGAAACATCTTATTTGGCGCTCAACAGGCTTTCTGCCCACTTGACCTCAACACAATTGACCTTTCAAATCTGTTCACTAGTCCAAAAAGATTGTATATTTCTTTTATGGGTTACAATACACAATACTATACAATACAATATAGAAAACTTACCCCAACTTCTTAACATACTCTAGGTAACCTATTAGAATTTCATGATAGACAGCAGTCCTCAGGCATTTAGGGCGGAAGAAATGAACACTGTCCAGGTAAGATATGTATACTCGCCTAAAGAACAGAGGAAGTTCATAAGCCATAACCAGAAGCATTTTGCAGTATTTCCTTTTTCTTCCATCTTTCAAATACCCCCCAAAAGAACCATTTAAAATCAATGCACCTTTAGAACCTAAGGAATTTGCCTTAACTTCATCTTTCACTGCCTCCTTTTAAAAACTAGTTCCTTATCCTAACTACGTTTAACTATTTCTCAGATAAGATTTTTAAGATATTAACACGCTCAGCTCTGGAAGAATGTAATGCCTCGGTATGCCCACACAACAGCTTTGCTTTGCAAGCTGCGCTGGTTGCCAGTTTGCTTCCAAGTGCGATTCAAGGCACTGGTTGCTACCTATAAAACCCTACATGGCATTGGGCCTGGTTACTTGAGGGACTGCCTGTCTCCCATAGTATCTGCCTGGTAGGTTCGACCTGGTAGGGTTGGCACGCTCCAGGTTCCATCGATTAAACAATGCCACCTATCACGACCCTGGAAGTGCTCCTTCTCTGTAGCACCACCTGCCCTCTGGAATGAGGTTCCTCCTGAGATTCAAAGGGCCCCACCCTACTGGTATTTTGAAGGGCCCTGAAGACATGGCTCTTTGCCCAAGGCTTGGGTGAGGATGACTGATGCCCCTTTCTTCCTTTTTCTTGTTCCCCTCTGGGTTTATTTTCTTTGCCATCTTCGTTCTTTTGTCTTCTGCTGTTTTTGTATCGTTCTTTATTTTGAAATGTTTTTAACAACTGTAAACTGCTCAGAGCCACTGAGAGTTGGGTGGCATATAAATCAATCAATTGAACAAATAAATAATTACAGGAGTCCAAATCATGTTTGGTCCTATAAGAATGAACTTTCAAAGAATTAAAGACTGCATGTTATGGTATCTTTTGTAACTTGAAATAAGCCAATTTGTCATTTTGCTTGAACTAGAAAACTGGTTTCCACGTGGCCTGAAAACTAAGAGTGAAAAGTAGTTACCAATCTTGGTTTTCAACCTAAATCAAACCAGTTTCCCAGTGGGCCAAAACAGCAATCACAGCTTGATTTAAACGAGGGAAGGAACTGATATGTGTAACTGGAGTACAAGAAAGGTTTCAACTCCAGTTTATTGAAAATGTGTTGTTCTAGAGGCAAACTGTGATAGGTGGTTCGGGTTTACACAGCTCCAAAACTTGCCAAAATACAAATCTCTTTAATAACCAAGCAGCCAACTATAGCTGTTGACATGCTTAATAAGATGCACTCACTATTACAGTAGCAATATAGAACACATTTTATTAATACTCCAGCATTTAACTTTATTGTACCTCACAGAAGCAGGTAGAATTTAGGAACATGGACAGAAAAAATAGGGCACTATTTTATGATGCCACTTCTAGGAAACATTTATTTATTTATTATTTATTATTTAAATTTGTATTACCGCCCAATTCCCCCAAACAGGGGGACTCTGGGCGGTTATTTAACATTATTTCTCCAACAGCTAGTAATTACATATGTTGCAAATGGCTATTTGCAGTGAAACTACAGGCTGAAAATTAAAGTCATCTGACCATTAAAATGTCACCAATATGCATTTTTCCCCTTTAAAGGATACTATCATACTTGCTGCTGCTTGGTTAAAAGTTTCCGAAAACAATTAACCATTATACAAAGAGAAGACTAATATAAATATGTTGTTTCTAAAATAAACTGTGAATTACACCTTCTTCTAGCATCTTTCCATATATAAAGAAACTTTAATCCTTTTTTCTTGCTCTGATTATTTTTTTAGGTAGTTGTTAAGCAGCACTGCTGTGCAAGTCACAGCCCAGTATCAGTATTCTTCCATCTTTTTCTTCTGCAAAGAGAAGTAGAGACCAAGAAAAGAAATTCTTCAACTGTTGCTTGGCAGAGAAACTCTGAGCTTCTTTACCAAACATTAGCTGAAGTTAAAATTCACCTTTCCTCTCCTTTAAAAAGGTGGATTTCCTCTGTTGTTCAGCAAAAGCACTCATCTCCATCAATTCAATTTTTTTGAAGGAAAGAAATAGCATAATAAAGATTGTGAGTCAAGCTGCTTCTTTAAAAACAGCAAATGTTCCAAAATAATTCCATAAAGTAAATAGTTATTGTTATTTAATATAATCTCCATCAGGTGTGTGATAATGATTCGACCTTGGAGAAAGACAAGTAACGCAGGTAAGACAAGGAGGGAGTAGATGTCTTAAACATACAGTATATCCTGCTAGTCTTCTGAATGAGATTTTCCACTTTTTAGGCATTTATCTAGCAATACAGGCAGTCCGCACTTAACAACTATCAGTTTAGTGATGGTTCGGACTTACGACGGCGTTGGGGAAAAAAACCCTGACTTATGACCAGTTCTCACACTTTCAACAGTTGCAGCGTCCCCACGGTCACGTGATCACAATTTGGGTGCTTGGCAACCGGTTCACATTTATGACCGTCGCAGCGTCCTGTCATGTGATCGCCATTTTTGACCTTCCCGGCTGGTTTCTGGCAAGCAAAATCAATGGGGAACCGCATGATTCACTTAACAACCATGTGGTTTGCTTAACGCCCATAGTGATCCACTTAACAACCACCACAAAAAAGGCCATAAAATCAGGTCAGATTCGCTCAATTACTGCTTCATTTAGCAACCAAAATTCCAGTCCCAATTGTGGTCATTAAGCGAGGACTACCTGTAACCCAATTTTAAGAATTATGAAAAAAATAACTGAATATAATTTTTTTTACCTCTGGTTGGGTTGAGGGCAATCAGACCCATACTCCTGAACATGCATGCCAAAAAAGCATAAATCTACACCATCAATCTCCTCAAAAGCAAAGAGTGCTTTTGTTCGATAAGGGAATTGTTCTGCCATCTCTCCACTATCTACAAACCTGCAAAATTAAAAGGCACAATATAAAGCAATACCAGCAAATTTAATACATTAATGCATTATAGGATGCTATAATATGGAAGCTGCCCAACAAACAAAATACTATTTTAACATTTTATTTTAATAATTAATTCACTCTTTTATCTATTTTGTTCTACTATATTTTAACTCTTTTCCTGGAAACAATTTTATAGTAAACCAACATATAAATAATAAACCAAACCTAACTAAAAGCGCTCACAAGTACAGAGGACACTGTAGCAATCTGGCAGGATATAAATCTAATAAATAAAGGATGTAAAGATGTTTATCTGTTCAATTTTTTTAATAAGCTTGTGTATCCTCCAAAGCCTCATGTTTACTATCTCCTTCTTCCAAATCCCTTCTTTTCAATCAATATCCTGTATGAAAAGCAGCTCAAAATATGTAATAAATTGCAGATGTGTTGAATCATTACAAAAGTCTCACTAATCTATCACTCAAAATTTTAAAAATGAGATTTTATCAAATTCTATGCTGCAAGTTCTTTTGACTAACAAAATAACATTTTATTGCTTAGACAATTGTAGCAATAACACAGCTTAATACTCATACAGAAAAAAACCATGCTATATGAAGGTTTGAGGAAAGAGTACCTTGCTTTCATTCCAGGTTTAACCTCTACAGTTTTCTCTGAGGTATGAACCACCCTAACAATGACTTCGCCTGACTCAGGATGATTCTGTCGTCTCAGGAACTCATTCACTCTGTTTTCCAAGAAGCTGCCAAGTCTAGTGGTTGGTAATCCTACAAAAATGAAGATTTCTTAATAGTTTATCATTATTCCAGCATCAAAATAGTCTATAAAATGATGCTCTGAACGTGTGGCTCCACAGTTAGAAAGTTACGAATATTTGCCCTTGTTGATCAACTAAAACTTCTATTAATTTACAACTAAAAAGTGCACACTGAAATTAAACCAGTAATAGGTTTCAATAAAACCAATATAGCCTCATCTTCAAAAAGCTAAGTAGGATCATACTTTTACTTACAGTGGGGCAAAAAAGTATTTAGTCAGCCACCAATTGTGCAAGTTCTCCCACTTAAAAAGATGAGAGAGGCCTGTAATTGACATCATAGGTAGACCTCAACTATGAGAGACAAAATGAGAAAACAAATCCAGACAATCACATTGTCTGATTCGGAAAGAATTTATTTGCAAATTATGGTGGAAAATAAGTATTTGGTCAATATCAAAAGTTCATCTCAATACTTTGTTATATATCCTTTGTTGGCAATGACAGAGGTCAAACGTTTTCTGTAAGTCTTCACAAGGTTGGCACACACTGTTGCTGGTATGTTGGCCCATTCCTCCATGCAGATCTCCTCTAGAGCAGTGATGTTTTGGGGCTGTCGCTGGGCAACACGGACTTTCAACTCCCTCCAAAGGTTTTCTATGGGGTTGAGATCTGGAGACTGGCTAGGCCACTCCAGGACCTTGAAATGCTTCTTACGAAGCCACTCCTTCGTTGCCCGGGCGGTGTGTTTGGGATCATTGTCATGCTGAAAGACCCAGCCACGTTTCATCTTCAATGCCCTTGCTAATGGAAGGAGGTTTGCACTCAAAATCTCACGATACATGGCCCCATTCATTCTTTCCTGTACACGGAACAGTCGTCCTGGTCCCTTTGCAGAGAAACAGCCCCAAAGCATGATGTTGCCACCCCCATGCTTCACAGTAGGTATGGTGTTCTTTGGATGCAACTCAGCATTCTCTCTCCTCCAAACACGACGAGTTGTGTTTCTACAAAACAGTTCTACTTTGGTTTCATCTGACCATATGACATTCTCCCAATCCTCTTCTGGATCATCCAAATGCTCTCTAGCAAACTTCAGACGGGCCCGGACATGTACTGGCTTAAGCAGGGGGACACGTCTGGCACTGCAGGATCTGAGTCCCTGGCGGCGTAGTGTGTTACTGATGGTAGCCTTTGTTACGTTGGTCCCAGCTCTCTGCAGGTCATTCACTAGGTCCCCCCGTGTGGTTCTGGGATTTTTGCTCACAGTTCTTGTGATCATTTTGACCCCACGGGGTGAGATCTTGCGTGGAGCCCCAGATCGAGGGAGATTATCAGTGGTCTTGTATGTCTTCCATTTTCTAATTATTGCTCCCACAGTTGATTTCTTCACACCAAGCTGCTTGCCTATTGCAGATTCAGTCTTCCCAGCCTGGTGCAGGTCTACAATTTTGTTTCTGGTGTCCTTCGACAGCTCTTTGGTCTTCACCATAGTGGAGTTTGGAGTGTGACTGTTTGAGGTTGTGGACAGGTGTCTTTTATACTGATAACAAGTTCAAACAGGTGCCATTACTACAGGTAATGAGTGGTGGACAGAGGAGCCTCTTAAAGAAGAAGTTACAGGTCTGTGAGAGCCAGAAATCTTGCTTGTTTGTAGGTGACCAAATACTTATTTTCCACCATAATTTGCAAATAAATTCTTTCCGAATCAGACAATGTGATTGTCTGGATTTGTTTTCTCATTTTGTCTCTCATAGTTGAGGTCTACCTATGATGTCAATTACAGGCCTCTCTCATCTTTTTAAGTGGGAGAACTTGCACAATTGGTGGCTGACTAAATACTTTTTTGCCCCACTGTAGCTAGGAAAATACCAGAAAATCCTAGGGCTGCAAACTAGGTAGTAAAAAAACAAACAAAACCAAAGATGATAAACCATGTCCAAGCTGTTGCCAAAGGAGATTTGACATTCTATACCTCCTATGCAAAGAAAAGTAAACTCATCTAGAATATATAGCAAGACGATGAATCTGTTCTAGCCCAAATTCAGGAAGATATTGAAACCAGAACTATCTGACTTGGGTCAGTGGGTGGGTTGTCTGAATGGAGAAAAATGGAGCTCCCTGGATTATCTTGAAGTGAATATTTTCCATTTTTCAAGAACTGAGCCTCCAAATATATCTTGTCACTGCAAATTATCAACAGTCAAAGATTTTTTATGTTTACCAGGTTTTTTAATTATAAAATGATCAATAATACACCTCCAATTTATTAAAGATATATGTTTCTGATAGGGCAATACTGCTGGAATTCAGTATTGGAATTGTTGATCAGACTAACATACTGCAACTCCATATTTTCTCCAGTATCGGTTACGAAAAAGGGTGAGCAGTGTTTATGCCACACAATGTTAGTACGGCTGCAGTCTCTAAAACATTACTTGTCAATAAAATTCAATGAAAACAAAGGGACTAACTCCCAAATCAGTAACTCCTGCAAATTTGGCTACCTATTTAGAACAGTGGACATCTTTCCGTATGTCAAACATCTGAGGTCTCCATCAGATCACCTGACTAGAACTCTCTCCTGAGTGAAACTCAACTTACAGAAGGCTTTGGGAATTACTATTTCAGGTTTGCTGGAAGTAGTTTTATCTGGCTCCTCTGGACTGTTTTTTTTATTCTACTTTTCTACTTTGATTTCTTTATATAAGGTTTATTATTATTTTTACTGTAAACTGCTTTGGTGTTAACAGAATAAAAACATTTTAAATAAATACATCAATTTAAAAAAGCAAATAGCAATAAATACGAGAAATGCACCAATCTCTACTTACTTCTAGCAGAGAATTTGTTCTCTCTTCGGGTTCTTCCTGATTTTTTTAGGCAACCATCACAGACAAAGCTAAAACAGAAGGAAGAAAATAATTTAAATTCCTAACGTAACTGTTAATGATTTCTATAAAAATATCTTAATGGCATTTTCTAGCATATGATATTAATACCTAATTTTGGATTTCAAACTGTTACTGAACAGCCATTGCCTAAATAGAAGTGTTCTAGTATATAATAGTCTGCGCAGACACCTGATTTCACCTGTTTTAATGATAATATGTAATATAACTGCTATCTTTCCCCTTTTTCGGCATTTTTTGCAATTCTAGGGCAAGAATACTGGTACAAAAAAAACAGAAGATGACCCACCAATAAAGATTCCATTTGAATTTTAAAAAAGCTTTCTGAGCTTTGAGTATGGAAATTTCCTATAAATAACAATAACAACAACAACAATAATAATAATAATAGTAAAATTACATTACAACTTTGTTAATGAACATCTATTAAAAGGGCCATCAAAGGTCACATGGAACTATTATAAATTATAGCATCAGCACATTTTCTAAATTTTAGAATTTACAATTCTAAAAATGATACACTGACTATAGTTCTTAGTCAGTGTGTCATTTTTAGAATTGTAAATAAATACAAAAGGAAAAGCAGCGTACCCAGATGGCCAGATTACTTCATTGTGAAGTACACAAATCTGATGCATCTTTCTTCCACATTCTATACATTCAACAAATCTGGAAGAGAAAAGAGCCACAAGCACTCAAAAAACAGTTGATTATAGTTATTTAAAAAAATGTTTCAGTGATAAGCAGAGATTATGCAATGTAACAATCTATATATTCTTCAAACCTACAGAGTTGCTGCATGTGTATCTTTAATCAGAAATAGACAGAGAGTGGGAAATGCTATCTCAGACACACTGGCAGAGATCTGAGATGTGAATTCTACACTCTGCCATTAGATAAAAGCAACTCAGGCTCCACCATACCTATATATGTTTGCAAGTATACATATCTACCTACTTACATATATAACAGGAGAGGGGAGGATGAATCAGTACATTAAAAAAAACTAATTAAATGTTGAAGATGAAAGGAAAACTTCAAAAATGGATCCAAATTCAAGTCAAATTTTGTTCCCAGTACAGGTAGTCCTCACTTAAGAACCACAATTGGGACTGGCAACTCCACTGCTAAGTGACAGTTGTTAAGCGAAACATTATGACTGCATGATGTCAGTTCTTATGATGTCAGTTCCACTGCAGTCGTAAAGCAAATCACCTGCGGTCAGTGAGACATCACGTGACCATGACTTGTGATTTCACTGCCGCCTTCTCCATTGACTTTGCTTATCAGAAGCTGGCTGTGAAGTTCACAAATGGCAATCATGTGATTGTGGGACATCGCAATGGTCATAAATGTGCACCGGTTGTGAGGCGCCCAAATGGTGTTCATGTGACTGTGCGGATGCTGTAATGGTTGAAAGTTCGAGGACCGGTCGTAAAGTCACTTTTTCAGCGCCGTCATACCTTTGATCAGTCACTAAATAGGGTAGTCATTAACCGAGGACTACCTGTATCATCAAACATGAGTAAAGCAATTTATATTTTTCAGTCCCAAAGCAAAAATAAATGAGCAACAAAATGGCAACACTAATGCTAGCAAGTGTTTGTTTTGTTCTAAGGATATAAATTTAGCTGCTAAAGTATCACTTACTGTTCTGGATCCAGTGTATCATTTTTTCTTTTTGAAAACTGATCTTTATTTATTGTGCTGAGGAGAGAAATGGGCAATCTTAGTTGTGGTAAGAACAGGCATTAACATAATAAAAACAGTTTTAGATCTGCAGCAGACACATCTACATTTTAGTAGGACTTTCTAAACATACTGTTTTTTAAGAACTTTTTTGGGAATAAAGGAAAGGTGTGAATTGGACAAGATGATATAGTATCCCAAGCTAATACTTCCAGCTCACCAATGAAAACAAAATACGTTCAGAGAAACAACAGGTAGATTTGGACACCTGGAAGCTCTATGGTTCCTACTTAAAAATGTACAGCTCAACAGTGGCATTCCATGCTTAAGTACTAAATCCCCAACTGATGATACCACAAAATACAGAATGGGAGAAGGTACTCACATCATTTAACAATCGGGTAAGAAGCTCCAGAAGATTTCTTCCTTATGGGGCATAAAAACCACCTATGTTTGTAAACCACCTATCAGCTATTCACCTATCTCATGGCTGGGAGAGGGGCATACAGGAAGTACAGAACACATTCATTTTCAAACATGTTTAGTAGTTTGAATTAAAACACAACCTACTTGTTATATCAGTCAGGCCTCTTTATCACTTCTCACTTCTTGACAGAGAGGTCTGGACACAGTTATCCATATGCAACTCAAGTTAATTTCTTATATAAACAAAGTAGGCCAGGAATGCCATGATTTGTATTTTTTTAACTTTTACACAAGGCCAGTACAATGTACCTGTGTGAGGTTCAGAAATTCCAACTGATCCAGAATTTCTCATGATTAAGGCTGGCCACATGGATATCATTACAATTATAAGACTAGAGAGCTAACTGGTAACAAACATGATTTGAACTACTGTCTTAATTTCTATGGCCTGAGATAATAGGTACCTGAAAGAATGTTGCAAGTCCTTTCTAATGCATGAGATCCTTATAACAGATAAGTTCCTATAAGTTCAGGACTTTCTGGTAGTAAAGCTCAGATTATGCAATTGTTGCCTCAGCAGGATTGTCTGGTTAGCTCCCTATCACCTTTTGACATTGGCAAACTCATTTTCTGGAAAATATTTACCATTTCAGAATTCAACCTAGTTTACAATTATGTCTGCTAAATTTGGTATAGTTACAAAAATATACTAAAATAGCTTTTAGGCAATGCAATGATAAGAGTTTAGCACTTTCTATGAACTGAAAAGTTATATAAAGAAACAATTCATTTGTTTGTGGGAAGAGAAATATACCCCTTGCTAAATATTTATTGCAGCTGTTTTCATTTCCCCCCCAGTAAAATAAATAAAAAGAATTAAAGAATTTACAGCCTCATTCATTTGTTGTAATTTAAAAGTTTAATATAGCATTACATTTTTATTTTGTTTTCTATAAATGTAATATTGCCAAGAGATAGTTATTTCAGAACACCACCTATGGAAAATTCATAGTACACTAGAAATATTGACACTACTACTTTGCAGAACATTATGCTCAGTAACTGAGAAATTTATTATGACACACTTCATTCTGCTATTAAACAAAAAACTGTAAACACCAGAACCCCACCATAAAACTTATTTCTAGAGCTGAAGTTAGTGGCAGGCCTGCTGAGGAATAAAAAGTAAAAATATATAACTTTAAGAAACTATGAGAACGATGCCCTACAACTTTTAGAACTTGTAGAATTTCTCCAGCAACTTTCACACACACGTCACCAGGCTACAAAACTTTGTATCTCCATATTGTAGCTTATTTTGTACAGAAAATTGAATTCTGAATTTTAATCATTCAGTATCTATTAAAAGGATTTAACAAAACAATTTAAACAAAATATAATTATAGTTATTCCAGATCTAAATTTTCCTTTGAACTTTGTGCTTTAACATGACCCATTTTTGCACAGCAAAATCATTTTTCAGTTATAATTGGTTAAAAAAGCCTTAGTATTAGACTTTTATGTAGTCTAGTACTCTCTCCATATATACTGAATGAAAAAAATCTTGATGGTCTTATTATTCCACCAAACTTGACTTGAAGTTTTAAAATAAGAATTTATTCTGAAATCCATCACTTGGAGGTTTAACTCCTTAATTAAAATTTTTACTGTAGCATGGCTTTTCCAAAAAGATATAGAATGTACAGCAAGATAGGACTGCTAGTACCATGACTGTAACTTTTGAAAGTTAAACGTTATTAAAGAGGACACAGCTACTCACGTTTGTGGTTGTGATGGATCATCCCCCAAAGAAACGCTCTCTCCTTGGATTTCGTTGAAGCACTTCTCACAGAAATGATACCTGTCGGCAAGAAGGCCATATTTGGGTGAACTGTTCCGTCCACACAACACAGCCCAAGCCAAGCAACGAAGTCACCAATCACAGCAGGCCAAGGAGGGGGGCGGGAGCAGAGAGCAGGTCATCAACGACGACAGGGACATTCAATGATGAAGATTTATGGGACCCAGAGTTTGATATTGGTTGGTTTTGTTTTTTGTTTTTGTTTTGTTTTGGGTTGTTTTTTTGCAATCAAAGCCAAGTGCAGACAACGACAAGCATGAAGGAGAAATAAAAATATACATACAACAAAGAAATGGGGTTTTCAGGACAAAAAACAAAAAACACAGAAGCAAGACAGGACAACACAAAGCAGAAAGCCAAGGCAAAGCACAGATTAGCATTAAATCTCTCAAATGGGATTACAAGCAGCAAATTATAGCAAACAAAATGTATTCGGTTAAGTATACCCATGCTCAATTACCAATCAAAATGAAGAAAAAAGAAGGGTAAGTGCAACTGCTGCTCTGACAGCTGCATCAAGATAGCAATTTTCTCCACAGAACATCTAGTATGAAAGAGCTGGATAGGGATGAAAATAAACTATCTTGCAAATGCTCAAATGTTTATGGACATATACTTAGTTCCTGAAATATTTGTTTGCAACATCTCTTTAAAGGAGCTCTCTGAATAATTTTTATTCAGTTATTCATGATTTGTCAAAATGTTAGATGCAATAACAATCAGCTGCACATCTGTACATTCTTAACAGGTGAAGTCCATAAATATGGATGTATGGAATAGCTGTTGCATTGAGAAGATTCCATCTTCATTTGATTTGGATTTGATGTTTTCTATTTTCAAGGGTTTATAGAAACTGTTGTCTATCTATTGCTTCAGGAAGGGCGCACAAACACAAAGGAAAACCAAAACCAAAACCAAAACAACACAAAATCCCCAAAATTGTGACAATATCAGATCTGTAATTGCTAAGGAATGGATTATAGGGGTCACTTCCCCACTCTTCCTTTTTTTCTAGTATGTAGTAAAAGTTAATCATATACAAAAAAGGTAAAGGTTCCCCCCGCACATTTGTGCAGTCGTGTCCGACTCTAGGGGCCGGCGCTCATCTCCGTTTGTTAGCCGAAGAGCCAGCGTTGTCCGAAGACGCTTCCATCATATACAATGATACTGGTAAATCAGAGCTTTCCAAACTGTGTGTCGGGACATGTTAGTGTGTCGGCTGCAGTGTCTGGGTGTGTCCCAGCTGCTGCTGCCTCTGAGCCCTGCCAGGATTCCTTGCAGGTCCTAGTGCCTGCCTTGTGCCTTGCTGCCTCCAAACCTGCCCTGTCAGGATTCCACGCAGGTCCTAGTGCCTGCCTTGTGCCCTGCTGTAAGTGTGTCGCGAAATGATGCATGTCTAAAAAGTGTGTCACCAACATGTAAAGTTTGGAAAGCTCTGTAGTAAATCATCAGTTTGGACATTCAGAAAATCAGGACGTAAGTGCCATTTACTAAAAAGATTTTGGCATTGAATAGCAACTCTCCATTACAAGTAACAATCTGAATATGGCACAAAGGACTGCAGATTAAAAAAAAATCACCTTCAGGTGATAAAACTGACCTATTAATTGAAGGTGTATAGCTACAAAAATACATTAGATATTCTTTGTGTTTGAAACAAAAATTCGTCAGGTCCCTGCCAAAAGTATCTGCCCCCACCAAAAGGAAGCAAGAAATAGTTTTGCTACTTTCGTTGTAGCAAAATTTTCTTATCAGATGTTTGAGGAGCCCAAAACAGGTAATAGTCCTTCTGTTTAAAGGAAGTCTTAAGAGAAAAACACTGGCAACAATCTTCACCTCTTGCATTTCCGAAAAAAGTAAATCATCACAACAATGGTAATATATAGATATAGACACACACTCATACACATACACACATATTACTGAAGGTGCATCAGTAGAGTATGGAACATCTGCTGGTTGCTGGAACCCCAAACCAGGTGGACCTTGAACTAATCCAGTTGTTAACCAACAGTACTTGATATACATTAGTTGTGTCTTAATTATCTTAATAGTTATGAGATCTCAACTGTGACATAGTAAGCATCCTACTTTCAATTTGGTTTTTAAACCACACAGTTTAGTTATTACTGCTGTTAATGTGACAACATGGATTTAAACAGAGAAAAATATTTTCTCTCTTTAGAAAATACTGAAAGCAAAAAAACAGTGAGCAGGTGCACTACTACTTTCTTACCTGTTTTGGTAACTGTAATATGTAGCATCTCGTGGAATTGTGCATAATTGTTTGCCATAACAACATAAAGTCTGTGGTGAAAATTCCAACTGCAAAGAGAGGGGGACAGGTTGCTTACAAACATGTGAAACTGGTAAGAACTTCAAATATAATTACTGTGTTGCAGACTGAAATTAGTCACGTGAGAATACACAAACCACATCCAGTGGGACAAATACAAAGGGGGGGGGCATCTTTTTACACCAAACTGCTTCAACCAAATTGCTTTGGACAATTTTGCACGATGCTCTGCAGAGCTCATAAATCTTCGGTGGATGCGTAGTACAGAGGTTATGAAAAATATTATATTTTTAAGTATTTGTGCAGATTTAACTAGCTGTTGATGCAGAGAATACTTACTGCCTGATAAATTCTGTTTTGGTGGATCAAAACCAATATTGCCTACATTCAGAAATGGTTTCTGGCATCAGTACAAACTTGATGAAGATGCACCACACTTAATTCCCAGGTTCTCCAACTTCTACATTTTATTAGGTAGAAATCCATGTATTTTCTTATCTAGAAATCTTGTCCCATTACAAGATTTCCAAGAACACATGGGAGATTCAGTTCCAGGTAAATCAACTCTCTTGTACAGAACACAATTTAAATTTCCTTTAAAATATTCTTTTGTTTGCTTATTAAGGATTAATAATCTAATTGTACTTGAATTTTGTGTTGTGTACTAAGTGTATGAACTTGAGTGTTGGTCAGTAACCATAATAAGATTGAATTATTATAAAGCAGTAATTATAAGTAATTATTATAAGTCAAGCTAAAACATAAATAAAAACATTTCAATTTACTTTTTTAAAATTGTGGATTAAAGGCTTGAGAAGATAAACACAAAATTATGGGGAGTTATAAGGTAGACACAGAAAAGGCACAAAATGCAAGTTCACATCACTTGATATTTATATTTACAATCAATACTGACAAGTACAATGCTTAGAACTAGGTATTCAATTATCTTAACAACTGTTACATTTTCCCACCTACTAACTTAGCTCCTTCCTCACCTTTCGTCCACAGCAATAGCCAAGGCTCTGCATAACTGGATCAATTTCCTGCTCAAAAACCTCTGCCAGCTTGGAACAGTACTTGTACACTCTAGATGTTTTACGGTTGTAAAGCCAGGCATTGTTGAACATAAGCCAAATATCATCCACATATTGCCAAGGTTCCTGGTACTGTCCTGTATCAAGCTTTCTCTTGATAGTAGAAAGATCCATGGGGTTCTTTACTATATCAAAGTAATCCTGCCAAGACAAGGCATTAATAAATTATGCTTCTGAATCTTCAATCCTAATATTGGACTTCATTTTCTTCCTCTTAAAGTTGACAAGTCACTTCTCATTGGACAATTGCAATGTGCTGTACATGAAGTTGCCCTTGAGGTCCACTCAGAAGCTACAGTCCAGATCACAGCAGCACAAGTAATTAAGAGTGCACCTTGATATGCCTATGTAACAATGCTACTGTGCAAGCTGCTGGTTACCACTGGGCTTCAAAGTGCAATTCAAGGTGTTGATGGTTACCCATGAAGCCCGACGTGGCACAGGGCCTGAATATTTGTGGGACTGTCTCCCTCTCTCTCCAATAATCTCTGCTCTTTCAACAAGAACAGACAGGGTTCACATGTTCCAGGTCCCAACTACTACACAGTGTCACCTTATGGGACCAAGGAGGTATGCCTTCTTTGTTGTTGCACCTGCTCTGGGAGCAGGATCCTCACTCACCCCCAAAATCCAGATGGTCCTGACCCTACTGGTCTTTAGAAAGGCCCTGAAAACTTGGTTCTTCCCCCTGGCACAGGGCCAGGATGCTATATGAGTTTGCCTTAGCGTGAAGTATGAGAGTTATTGTCTCTGGTACTGTGGCTGTGTTTTAAATAATTCTTGTACGTATTTTGATCTTTTTAATCCTTTGTTACCTACCCAATCACTTATCAAGTGGGTGGCAATATAAATTGAATAAAATAAATATCAATACTTCATTCCTCAGCCAAGCAAACCCAACCACCTTGAAACCTCAAGGAAGTGCCTGCCCTTCTCAGGAACTAATAAGGCTTGCTTCCAACAAATTAATGCAAAGTCCTAATTTCAAATCACCAATTTACTAACTGAAAGGCAACAATCTTACTCTGTAGGAAACTTCCATAACTTATCCTAAATTATAATCCACAAAACACCTACGGAGAACTTCAGACAGACAGATTATACTTTTTTACAGCCAAGGGCTACCCAAATTGAATGCTTTACAATATTAAAATAATATAAAAGCAGTAAATCACTTATTACAAACTACACTAACCTATCAAACACAATAAATGTAATCCTTAAGAAAATATATATACATCTACATATACGTACAGTGTAAAATTCCATCAAGAGGATATAATAAAATTTAAGTTATGATTAGCTTGTGACTGAGCGAATGGTATTTATGACCAGTCCTCAGAGTTATGGCCATTGTAGTGCCCTCACGGTCATGTGATCAAAATTCGGGCGCTTGGCAGCTCACCCACATTTATGACCACAGGGTGCGCTTCAACTCCCCCCACCCATCTGCCCCTCATCTCCACCCTTTTGGCTGCCCTGCCCTCTGCCGCCCCTGCTGTCCTGCATCCCACTGTCCCCAGCTGACCTTCACTGTCTTCTTCCTCCCACTGCTGATGAGGCACCCCAAGCCTGGCCCTTCACGAGGCAGCTGCTGGCTGCACAAGACCTCAGGAAGGCTGTGCATGGCTAGCAGCTGCCTCACGAAGACGGTAGAGGGTGGTGGATTGCAGGGTGGCCAAAAGGGTGGAGATGGGGGGAGATAGGCAGGTGGGGGGAGTTGAAGCGGAGGTGAGTGTGGCACGGCAGGAGAAGCAGGAGGTCCTGGCCTAACGACTGCAACTGGGACTACTGAAACTGCCATTGCTAAGCAGTGCAATCATGTGATGTTTCACCTAACAACTGCATCGCTTAGCGATGGAAAATCCAGTCCCAATTAGGTTGTTAAGCGAGGACTACCTGTATATAAAGTCTTGCAACATGGTAACATGTTAAGAGAAATATAATTTTTTTAAAACGCACTTACAGGAATTCCTAGTAGCTGAGGATCCACAGGCTGTCGGAAAGGAAGAGACTCTGGGTCCTGACGATACAGTGCCTCCAAAGTTGGCATAAGTGCCTGTCTCAACTCTTCTGGCTTAAAAACTTTGAAAAAAGTTATGGAAGATTAAAGGCGACAAACCAACCAGATATTACCTGTTTTAACATCTAAGCAATGCATCATGTGCAGTTTCACTATTCAACGTCCAATGTCCAATGCTGGACAGAATCTATCAAACTAGACTTTGATAGGGTTCCAATCGAAGAGATAGGGTTATTAAAAATACAATGTATTCAGTTTTTCTAATATTAAATAGCTGCATTTCACAGGTCTTTCTTCTAACACATGAGAGATGCCGGTCTGGAAAAGCATTTCTAGTACCAAAATGTTAAGTATCAATTCAAATCCCAATGGAAGAAAATGGCTTTGCCTCCATATGTGGATGGCAAAAAAAGTTCAACTTACTTTTTCTCTTTGACTGTCCAGAAGCCGGTGAAGACTGAGTACCTGGAGTACTAGGCCTTTCCTCCTCTTCCTTTACTTCTTGCTTCACTTCTGGTTTCTTTTCCTCTTGTTGTATTGGTTCAGATTTACATTCATCTGCTAGGGGTTCTACTTTAATCTGGAAAACAGATAGTACACTTAACATTCTGTATGTTTTCTACCTATAGCAAATTGGAGACTACTCCTCTCCTGTATAGATATTTCTGTACTGTCAATATTGATAGAAATAATATGCTCCTCCTGAACTTGTAAGGGCATAGAAAACACATAAACTGCATGTAAGGCCATGACACGTGCACAGACCTGGCCACAGTCAAATGCAGCCTTACAGCACATGTACCCAGAATTACTGTAGGCTAGGGATGTGCAGCATGGTGCCTCCCATGTGTTCTGGATTACAATACTTTGCCACAGGCTATGCTGGCTATGGCTGATGCAACTTGAAATCCAAAGTATCAGGAAATATAACCTCTTGCCCTACCCAATACTGTAGGTAATCTACATTTAGCTTGATCACCCTTATCTCTTATCTATTTTTAAAATGTTTCCTTGACTAAAGTACTCTTTGCAAGACACTCATGTGTTGAATGCAGATTTTGGTTATACTAAAAGGAAAGGAAATCACTTTTCTTTATGATGGCATATTTTCATTTCAACGTATCTATATAACTGCCTGTGATCCTGTTGCTGGTACCGGAGGACCTAACATCAGCAAGATATACAAAGAAAGATTCTGTAATAAAGAAAAGTTGCAGTCCTCCAGGTTATGAAGCATTTTAGTTTTATTAGCCAATTGGTCAGAATGGTGGAATGGATAGAGCAGCTTTCCCAAACTAATGACTTTCAGATATGCCTAACTTCATCACCCATTATTCCTCCTTCAGTCACCTCTGGTTTCTCATCTATTTGATGATCTGTGTGTTCCGAGTCCTCCTCTTCCATTTTAACCTCCATTTTAATTTCAGGTAAAGGTTGTTGCTGCTGTTGCTGCTCAGGGGCAGCTTGCTGGATGTTTACATCTGCACTGCTGGTGGATGGTGGGTTTGATACCTGCCCATCAATATTTGCACCTGGCTGTGAAAGCTAGAGAACAAAAAACAATAAAACCGTATGATAAATAGTGAAACCACATGACTTTACCAAATTCATTTTTTGCTTCTTTTTGTGTTTGTAAATTATGTTAACTCTGGCAACTCTTTCTACCTGCATGAAAGAGATGCTGTACAATAAATTTAACATTGCTTCTACTTGTCCACCATGGAAGCATGCCCATTTTTTAATAGTTGTCTACTGTCTCCAAACACATGACATTAAAGTTAAGCAGATGACATTTATTTTTCATAATACTAAATTCCACTAAAACACCATTACAAAGAAGAAAGTGCAAGTTTCAACATTTACAACAATTCAAGTTCTATTCCCTCATGAAATGTATACCCCAAAGTAAGTCATACTGTATGCATGTCAAAAGATTTGTTTGAAGTTGCACTTTTGAAAAATAATAGCATTAGAAGAGTAAAAGTTTTCTTACAGGTGTTGTAGGGTGCTGAGGTTGCAGTGTCGCTGTTGGGGTGGGTACAGATGCAGTTGTGCTCTGTTGAGAAAGAGGTTGCTGTGGCAACTGCTGCTCTGCAGAAGGGGTAACAGAAACTGGAGGCTGCACTTGTGGAGTCAACTGAGCCTGTGGGGGTGTAGGAGTCTGCCTCTGAGAGGGGTGCATAGTTTGTGACTGTGACCCAGATGTTGTTATCTGAGAAACAGCAGCAGGGGCAGAGGCAATTGTTGCCTGTTGTGGTGCAGGTGGCTGCTGCTGTTGGGATACCAATCCTGGAGGTGTATGATGAGGCGTGGGAGTACGACTTGGTACTGGAGAAGGAGAGTTACGATGCAATGCAGACTGTGGAATGGGGGGACAATGAATATGGCCCCCTTGAGAGCCAGGAGCCACCGCTGGAGATGTCACAGGACAAGAAGAGCTGGTCATTTGTGCCTGCAAATAAAAAAAACAATCAGTTTCTGAATATACTATATTTGGAGATTTTGAGTCCAAATGCACTCTCTAAAGACTAAAAGCTTCCCATCCCTCCTTCAGCTGTTATCACAAAAACAAGAACATGCTGAGGAAGCAATAGTAATTGGACTTGCTGGTAATCCATTCTGGAAAATGAGCATGGCCCTGGCCTATCTCTCCCCAAGCTCACAGAAAAACAAGCTACTGTCAATTAATTAAGATGAAAAGGAAAAAGGTAAAAAGAATTCAGCAAAGACAAAGTTACAAATAAAAGAAAAATAACGACAATGTCACTGACAAGTTTGTATAAAGAACCTGTTTCATTTTTGTACATCCCATTTATCTACCTTAGCTACAGACAGGTCTGTAATCAAAGAGCTTATTAAAAGATCTCAACACGTACTTGAGAAGCTGGAGTCTGATTGCCAGGTTGAGTCATAGGTGTGCTAGTTGGATTCATTCCAGGGGACAATGCAGGAAATTGGTTCTGTGGCAGAAACTGACTTTGACCAGAAGACTGACCAACCGCTTGCTGTTGCATACGTGGGGAAAATCCAATCTGTAAGAAAACATTTATTATCAACGAATAGAAATACTGTATCATGCCATTACTTTTCATAATAGCTAGCATTCCAATAAACCCGATAGTATGTTTTAAAATATCCCCTTTCCCTTCTAAGTAATATTTATGCGACTATCTATGGATTCTCAACCAACTGTCCAATAAATCCATTATCCAAAGAATGCTTCCTATATGACTTAAACCAATTCAAGGCAGAACTAATTAAAATATGGTCAAAACACCACACTTAAAGTAATACAGAAGACTAGCTTTATCAGAAAGCATGGAAATCACAACTAACAACATACAGAAAAATCAACCAACCTGATTTATATTCCCTGTCTGACTTAGCTGTCCAGGGTGTGGAAGGGGAGGAGTTTGCCGGGGTCCAACTGATGGCATCGACATGGTTATTGGGCCAAACTGGTTCATTCCTGTGAATGTTCATGTTTAAGTAAAAGTTGACAGTGTAAAAATATATATTTTTAAAAAGGTACAAAAGGGGAAGAGCTGTTAGGGGCAATTCAATACTAGTGAGAAAATAAGGAGGAAACAATGGGTAAATAAATATAAACAATATCATTTAGAAAAAGCTTTGACCTGACAACGTTGGAAGAAACAATGCAAAAGGACATGAAATAAAGCACGAGCACAGAAGCAATGATTTTTAAAATGCTACATGTATGAAGCTTTAAGTTAAACTGAAGCAAAGACTTTATTGTGCTATTGGAGAGAAAAGCCATTTAGCATAGGTATTTTGAAACACAGCTAGAGGGTAGTATGAAAAATACAAAGAACAAAGATAAAAAGAACAAAGCAAGAGCCTATGTGTAATTACTAGTGTTGCTTAAATAAGCCATATATTGTTTCCATTAGCAGACCTGAAAATGCAATGATCAGAAAAAATGGGTTAAAAATTAAAATTTGCAAAACTGCTTGATAAAAAGGAAAAGGATGCATGGTATATGCCCCTTCAAGATAAAGGAAACTAATCTGTCTAGAATAGAACGTATGCATCTGAAGGACAAGGAAAACTTGCTTTGCTTACTCATATTGAAAGCGTAATGCTAGTGGATTATGTCACATAAGGAAAACCAGTAACAGGACAAAGATACATGACATATCTATTGAAAAATAGAGTAAAGCTAATGGCAAAAAAAAAAAAAAGCAAATGTTCTAGAACTGAAATACTGAATGTGGAAAGCCAGTCAAAGTAGCAATAAGGTGTGAGGGCAGAATGGGAGCACAACCTAAACACAAGAATTTCCAGGATGTAAGGATAAACATAATGTGAGGTCTCTCTAAATTCTCACCTGGTGGTGTCTGCATGCGATTTACCATTTGGTTTGGCACACTGGAACGAATCATATTTGGGTCAGGAAGAGGACCATCTATAATGTAGATAAAAGTCCAAAGTTAAATTAAGACTTTTTCACAAATCCTAGGTACTTTGTAAGAGCTCATCCACACGCTTGTACCGGTCTACGACCGTAATAAATAAATTGGATCTGCTCATCCACACATCCCTCTAATTGTGCCCGAAGATGCTTAGTTAACCATTCTTTAAATACACATTGTCATGATGCAGCCTTTGATTGATCCCCAGCCCAAAGCTGGGGATATTTATCTGACTCAAGTTGGTGTTCTTCATCTTCTATCACAAGCCTTGATGTATGCACAGTCAGTGGTGCTTTGGTAACACCAGTGCTGACGATGTAGCAGGGGCTGTTGGCTGCTTCTGGCTACTGTGAGCACACACCCACCCTTCTGGTTACTGGTGATTTCCCTTCATGGCCATCTTGGCTTAGAAAGGAGAGATCAGGCACCAGTCTGTGTGATTTCTGCCCAGTGTTTACCCGATGAGAAAAACAAGTGAGCAAGACTGAATAAGCAAGAAAGTGCAAGAGTGAGCAGCAGAAAGGAAACAATGGAGAGCAATAAGAGAAAAGAAGGATGAGAGAGGGACAGAAGGATGAGTGAGGGACAGAGAAGGTTGGAATAAGTGAGCAAAAAGGAAAGCAAGCGAGAGAAATAATCTGCAGATTATTTCTGGGATGGGGTTCCCAGTAAAGCAGAAAAGATGGAAAGCCCCATTTGCCCCACGAATCAGGTTCTGGTAGATGACTAAACCTAAATGTCTTCAAAACTTGCCTCTTTCCCCCAGTCCCAGCCCATGTTAGAGAACAGTTGGTGGATGTTTTTCCCACTGGCAGGAAATCCACCAATCACTTTTGCCAACTTGTTCCACATGGACATTGTCAAGATAGCATTACTTGCCAGCCTTGTTAACAAGGCAAATGAAACTGGCTGTGGGGCAGAATTAGTTATGCTGGCATACTTTTCTGCATTTCATAGACTGGAAAAAATCACATTAAACTAGCTGTCTGTATGTGCTGTAAGTTTTAAGTGGGACCTTATCCACTGAAGGTCATTTCCTCCTAATAATGTACAGGATGGCATGCTATAAATCAAACTGCCAGCCTTACACTTTATTTTTATTTACAAAAAATGCTTTTGGATCCATAGATATCCTTACATCTTTTGGATACTGCAGCACAATACTTTGGCTGAAAGCACGCCCGTCTTCTCAGAAAAAAAAAAGCTAGGCTCAAGAGGATGGGAGGGTAATAACTGGGAACTTCTTCAGACATTTGACATATTTTCTTACTGGCCTACCATGGTACTATTGTAGCCATTCAGATAGAATAACCAAGACATTTATAAATTCTAAATATGCTCACCAGCCCATTTCTAAGATATCCCAACTGTCACACTGATTCTCCA
This sequence comes from Charina bottae, assembly GCA_023362775.1. Lineage (NCBI taxonomy): Eukaryota > Metazoa > Chordata > Lepidosauria > Squamata > Charinaidae > Charina > Charina bottae. The sequence goes on along the minus strand of JALMGJ010000006.1, from coordinate 34,431,415 downwards.
CTGGCTAAAAATTAAGTTGCTTCAAATATTAATTACACAGTTTATTTTAAATACTTACTTGCTGTCATCCCAGGCTGTGGCTGCCCCATGGGCCCTTGACTCATAGGAGCTGGTGGCATGACTGGGGCATTTGGTATCATATTTTGCCTCTGCAATCTAGTCCTCCTCTTTTCCTCCAATTCCTTCTGGATTTTATAAATTTTCTCTGCTAATAAGTGGTAGTACTCTGCCTGTAATGGGAAAGATGTGTATATTAAATAAAGATTAATGATACATATTTCCTAATTTTAAACTTCCAGGTGTACAATAAGGATTTTTCTCCTTAGAATTTTATTTACAAATGATGGTTATTCAATACTAGTAATATATCTATCACTTTAATGAATGTTCTGAATATAGAAACCTAAACAGTGTAGTGATCTGGATTGGTTGGTTGGGAGTTAAGAATACCAGGAAGCTAGACTATAGTAAGCTTCAAGGCTCCTAGCTAATCAGGCTTCCCTCTATTGCCAGCAGTAGTCTACATTACAAACTGGGACACCAAACTGTAGTAATCATACAACTGGAGCAGGGTTTCTCAACCAGGGTTCTGAGGAACCCTAGGGTATTGTGAGAGGTCATTAGGGGTTCCCTGGGAGATCACGATTTATTAAAAAAATTATTTCAAATTTGGGCAACTTCACATTAAAGAGGTAAGTTTCATTCTTTATTTTTACTTTAAGAACACTGTTAATGCATATATACAGGCTGACACATGAAACAAATATAATTATTTTGTAATTTCTGGCCTATATTTGAGCCTGAATGTGCAGGGGTTCCCCGAGGCCTGGAAAATATTTCAAGGGTTCCTCCGGGGGTCAAAAGGTTGAGAAAGGCTGATCTGGAGTGTAATATGAGGTGGCTTGATATTACATGTATCCTCAAGGCCATATAAAACATATTATACATTTTAATCCTCATTCTAAGTAGGCAAATCTGCAGCACTGATTCTAATGCAATACCCTACTACAGGAATGAATGGAAGACTACCCCTCACCATTAGGGTCTACATGTTGTTTGATAAGTAGAATTTCTTCATCTATGAGTCTTGTTGAGGGCTATCCAATTATGTTAGAGTACCATGGAAACTACATTTGCCTACATTACTTTGGTGTGGGTTTTGTTCCTTGAACACAATAAACGAGTTGGAATGGCTGTAATTGACTTTGTAGCCCAACTATTTATACATAATGATTCACTGGCATTACTGAAGTATTCTCTTCATATTATTTGTTTTATACACATCTCAAAGTGATAGAAAAGAACACATTTTTAGCAGTATATGCATAGAAAAATACAAGAATCAACTATTTAGAAATATGTAAGAAGTATGACTCCAGAAAAAGGTAATCGCATACCCTGCTATTTGCAGATTCATACATGTCCCCTTCAACTTTCCGAGCATAGGAGACAAGATTTGCCATACGCCTGTCTTTCAGTGCTGCAGGGTCAGGAGTTGGAAATATGGCTTGTACTCTAGAGGAATATAAGGAAAAAATGTTAAATGTTAAATGTTCATGTGAGATGGGTGGTGACCAAATTTGAAATATAAATAAAAAAATGTTAAATCTGAACCCTAAAATCAAATAACTATTTCATAAATAAGCAAAATACAAATTTTGTAGCTTCATATTACATAATAATGCCATGCTCCACATTAAATTTAATGTGGTATTCATATTTCCTTTTGGAATAAAAAGCAGTAGGTTGGCTGATAAATCAAAACAATCCCCAATACTTCACAGTATATTTAGGTGTCCAGAAAGCTTTGCTATCATAAACTAAAATACCAGTGCCAAGAAACTAGAGGAGCAACCCAAATAATTTTAACTAAGCTATATCAAAATAGGAGTTAGCGGGGATTTATCTAGCCAACAAGTATTTTATCTTTCTTACTATATTCTAATCAATGCTTCTGTAGGTAAGAACCACCATATAGGAACTCTGCAGCTATGTTGGCTCCAAAACAGTTAAAAAATGAAACAATCAGAGCCCCATCTACCTAACTAAACTTACTGAAAGCTTGTACACCCAGCCTTATTTAGGTTTAATACAAAATTGTGATGCCAAATCACAGCAGCACAAATGCTTGGAATATGGAAATAAAGGATATCTAGCAGAACAGCCTTCCCTAGCTCAGGACCCCTCCAAATGTGCCAGATCAAAGCTTTCACTGTCCATGCTACCTGCAAGTAACAGGAATTGTAGTTCAATACAACACAGAATATAGCCAGGCACAAAATATCATGTCGACTGCTGCACAGTCAGTGCAATGTTTTTTACACCCCTATCAGATCAACAGAAAGTACTGGATTGCTTGGGTTTGTGGAATTACTTGGTAGCTTTCATACTGTAGCTATGGTAGAAAATTATAGCTGACTTTCAGCGGTTTACCACAAGAGCCAGCAGATTACAGATGCCGAAGTCTAGGCCCAAAGGATTTTAACAATTAGAGCCATGGAAACCCTTTGAAAGAGATGACTGACAATGTGCAGAACTATGGACAAAGCACCTTTCTTTTAATCATTATAGCAACTTTGTCTTTAACCAGCTTGCATTGTTACTTTGTAAGCTGTCCCCAGTTATCTCTGTATACATTTCTTTGCTTGATTGTTTTCCACCATCAAAACTACCTCCCTGGTCAATGCAGGGATCCAAATTAAAGCATTGCCAACAAATGGCTTTCCAGCCTCTGCTCACAAATGTATAGTGAGAGAAAACTCACTACTTCCCTTAACTGTTTTAAATGTCCTAACACTAAACTGGACTCTGTACTCCTGTAACTTAAGACCATTACCGTATTTTCCGGCGTATAAGACGACTGGGCGTATAAGACGACCCCCAACTTTTCCATTTAAAATATAGAGTTTGGGATATACGCCGGAAAATACGGCACTCGCCGTACAAGACCTCTCCTGGCCAAGTGCAGCCGCTCGCCGGAACGCAGCCCCCAGGGAAGAGCAGGAGGACGAGCGCGGGAGAAACGCGGGGAGGGGGGAGCGAGCTCCGTTCCCTCGGAGCAGCCTTGGGAAGGGAGGGGGCAAAACGCAGTGGCTCCACGACGGGCTCCAAAGTCGCCCACAACGCTCAACGGGCGCCGAGGGAATGGAGCTCGCTCCCCCCTCCCCGCGTTTCTCCCGCGCTCGGCGAGCGGCTGCACTTGGCCAGGAGAGGTCTTAAACGGCGAGTACCGTATTTTCCGGCGTATAAGACGACACCGGGCGTATAAGACGACCCCCGACTTTTGAGAAGATTTTCCTGGGTTAAAAAGTCGTCTTATACGCCGGAAAATACGGTATTTGATTTTCATACTTAGCTACAAAACTGAGCAACTTTGGTTTCCCAACTAATCTATCCTGACTGCAGAATAAAATATGGGTAGGCAGAATCAAGTGCCTTTCTTCGTTCACTCCAATCCAATGGAACCATGCTAAACTTTTCTTTCTTGCCATTTTCTCTAGTGATGAGACACACACTTTTTTCTTGCCATATGATACACTGATGCCTTGTATGTAGCTGCCACTTTACACACATCCATGTAGATCCATTAGGCCCTACAAGATCCTAAATCCTGTCTTTACCCTGCCCACTACCCTTCCAGCAGCAAAACAGGAAAGGTGTGGTAACCTGAAGAGAACATCTTCCTCACCTGAACAAAAAATAAGAATATTGTTGCTGTAATTTTATATTTTTAACTTATTGTTGTGAACCGCCCAGAGTCCCCAGGTATGGAGGAGATGGGCGGTGATACAAATTTAAATAAATAAATAAATAAATAAATAAATAAATAAGTGGGGGACTGCGTTTCATATATATATATATGGTTTGTTTTTAGCTTCTTTTATTTATTCTTTTTTTTTAAAACAAGTATGGGGGAGTAGGTGGGTGGGGAATAAATGGAAAGAGGGATAAAAAAGTCCCCACTATTTAGATTTTTGTGGGTTGCCAGAGAATTTCTTCTGAAAAGGGAAAATAAGGATAACTCATTGAAATTAATTTCCAATGACCACAGAGTAAAAATAGTTCAAGACAACATGGAAGAATTGCATTTCCAGATATGGGTCACACTTCTGGCATTGGTTGTCTCCTTTTCATAGAGTTTATTCCCATGTGATAGGGTCCAGATAGCAAAGCAGCAAATTATAAGTAATTCTTATACTGTTTGGGCATATAGAAATGCATGGCCTGAACTCTGGATTCTTACCCTATCTCTGGTTCCATATTCTGTAATTACCCTGCAGACAATCTCAACAGTTACATAAGTAAAAAAAATCAATAGCTATCAATCACACATTGCAAGAAAGCATTAAGAGATTTGTTCTTTATGTTCACCTCTCTCATTATGTCATTTCTCTTATTTATAAGACTTATTTGTTTAGAAGTCTGAACATTTTATCATTACATACAGTTTATGAACAAGGTGGTTTCTGAGATCCTGAGTAATATCTTCATGCCATGGTTTTCGAATTCCAATGCCAGAAGGATGTGTTGCTGTTGGCATGGTCCCCAGAGCAGCAACATTTGCATTTTCATTCATCATAGGACTGAAAATAAATTGGAATCTTATGAGGCACCTTAAAACATAGTTCAGTGATACTCTCTCAATAGGAAACAAGATAGTTTATCCTATTGATATAACCTCTGATACGTTTCCTGCTCTGGCATAATCAGGTGTGTTATCGCATCCTAGGTAGACAACATTTGTGATTTCCCCAAAATGATTTTTATTTTTCAGAAATTTAAGCTTAAATATCTCTTGTAAAAATTATCAAGATTAAAATGAAGTGCAAACATACATTAGAAAAAGAACTCATAATTCTCTTATACACCTCTGAAAGTTTAATTATGGGAGATAAGAATTTAAGAAGAGTTTATATTATGGGTTTGATATTGGGAATAAAAATCCAGCAAGTCATCACAGTCACTAAAATTCTTATGTTGCCAATGCTGTACCTCTGAATACACGTTTGTTCAGAAAATGTACACATTTCCAAATAGGACACTTGATTCTAATTATTTGTAAATGGTATTTTTATAAGTGATTTATATTATCTTGATTAAAACCAATTATGTTGAAATATAAACTCATGTTCGGTTATCTCAATATAGTCACAAGATTGACAGTGTAAAATGAAATACATTTTATTTCCATCTGTCTTAAAATGCAATGGATTACTAAGTATATTAGGGAAAAAAGCAGAAAAATAAATATAAATATTTATAAATACTTTACATTAACCTCTAGCAGAGATATCTACTTCACTCAGCTCAATCATATCTACTTTTACATCCAATGCTCTGACCCTTCTAATGGCTACGGTCAAAATATTTTCAACACCCTGTGCAATCATTATTTTTACTGAGAAAGAGAACATGTGGATTCCTAATGTTCCTTTTAAAAATGAAATTTCCTAGAATTTTTAGATGTGATGATAGCCTTCAAACATGAGAAAGTCCAAAGCCAAGGAGATTTCAATATTTGAGTGATTAAAAGATTTAACTCCTGCCCCCTTTCCTTAAGGATAACATGCAGATTTAATCCTGACAAGATGGAGGTATTGTATAACACCAAGGAACTATCTTGAACGAGGATTATAACTGGTATTATATAGGATTGCATTTCAAATGCACTACTTGGAAGTTTTCCTGAACTTGGCACCATCCAAGCAAGCTCATGTTATGATTAGGAGAATTTTTAACCAGTTTAGAACGTACACCAGCTGTAGCTTTACCAGGAAAAGATAAATTTTGCCTCCAATCTCAGCAGTAGTAATATCCAGTCTGAATTACTACTACATGGGGTAATGTAGTAATGGAAAATTCAGCTGGTACAACTCCAAGCCTGGATGGCAGCTCGACAAGTCAGAGTTTCTCAGAGCTCTGAGACCTGGCTGACTTTCTACCTTGTTTGCAGGGGTCTACAGAATTTGTAAGACCACTGAAGCTTCCCCCTGGAGAGGGGGGAACCAGAAGATTGCTCACAGAGCCATTGGAATTGCCCACTCCTGTTTTTCTTTGTAGTTTCCACCGCGGAGAAGAACGGGGGTGAATGCAGTGGAATGGCCGAAGGAGGATCCTAGCTCTGCAGGGAACGTAAGTCTCTTTGGGAGACACAAGAGCGACAGCCAGCTTTTAGATCACTTTATATTAGTTTTCTTTTTTGGATTAGAACATTTTTATTATCTAAAATTTATCTTTGGACTTTGCTTCAAATGTTGGCTAATTTTGTGTTTTCTTTGCTATAATTAATTTTGGTGGAAGTTTGATAGATTTTATTTTGGCAACATAATGAACAAGTTTGTATTTTTTTTGCCTTTCTTTTGTATCAGAGAAATTGGGACTTAAGAGACTTTGTTGGTATTTTTCACTCGACAAACTAATTGACTTTTGAGAAATTGTTTGTTTGGGTTAAGCAGCTTGCAGCCTGAAGAATAAAGAAGAATAAAGAATAAAGTATAGAGAATGTGTGCCTCTTTTCCTTCTTATTTTTCTACTTTTTTTTAGAACGGACTTTGTCTCACTTGGAATTTATTTTTATTTTTCCTTTTATAAACTGTTTGAAATACTGCTCTGTGGAATTTTTCATCTTTTATTTTAAAAGTTTTCTTCACTTAAAGAAACAGACATCGCTGATAACAATAGAACAGCTGTTCCCTGCTCCCTGGGAAAATTCTTGTTTTGACTACAACAGCTAACTACAGCCTGAAAAGGGGGGTATAGGTGAGAATGGCATTTCTTACAGCACTTCAGGATTTTAAGAAAGAAATCAGCGAAGCTTTTTCGCAAATTAAGAAATCCATAGAACGTATATTTATAGTTTTGGTGGCTCAGGAACAGAAGATACAAGGGACAGATTTAGAAACAGAGGGAAGATCTCTCGAACCAGTAGAGAAACAGGGAAAGAGGATTTTGAATGTATTGGTACAGAAGAAGATTATGATATTTTACAGGAAGTGGTCTATTAAACGTTTGGGCATAAACACATTGTGGCAGCTGAGACAGGAAGATTTTAACATGCTGATTGATAGATATGGTAAAATAAACATTTTGACATCCCACATGAGTTACAGAATAAAACAAGTTGCATATTGTGATCTTGGCATAACCTAAACAGGAGATTTATTGATGTTGATCTGGGACACAAGGTTAATGAAAACGCGGATCTGGATTGTACACAGAGTGAGAGCAGATATGAGAAACTGTATGGATGCATAAAAATATGATACTCTAAGTGTAAGATACAAGATTATAAATATAAATATGTTGATATTATAGATTACTCTTTCTGGAGATACATTTATGAGAAGACAATGAGATGATGAGATGGAATTAGAATGTAATATGTTAGGTTATGTATTAATGGAATATATAGTCATAATATGAACAGAATATATTGTATTTTATTAGAAGTAGATAAGGCCTTTATTTGTTACACTAATTGGATTTTATTGAAGATATAAATATAGATGTAAAAATGGAAAGAGCAAATGGAAAACATTTAATTGATGCAGCAATGAACATTTGATTACTATTCCAAGGAGTAGAAACCAGAGATGGATTGTTGGAAGATATCAAGAAAAGTGAAACCTATATGAAGAACAGAAGATTGGATTATAGAAATCATAGGGTATATGACAAAGAAAAGTTCCTGTGTATTGTATGAAGGACTAACATTTAAAGTTAATTATTGTACTTAAAGTTCAAGGATAAATTGGAGGACATCTATTTTCTATATTTTCTTTGTTATTTTTTTGACTTCACTTTTTCTTTCCTTTTTTCTTACTTTGTATTTCTATTTCTTTCTTTGTATTAACTTTTAATATGTATTTTAAAATTCAATAAAACTTATGAAAAAAAAGAAAAGAAAATTCAGCTGGTACAAAATGCAGTTCCCAGTCTTAGTGGTTTTTAAATGGTTAGATCATTTGATAAGTAATGGATGAGCAGCACTAGTCAATGCATTTCCAAGCCCAGGTTAAGATGCTAGAATCAATCTGTACAGTCTGTTTTGGTGCTAAACTACCTGAAGGTCTTCTTTCAACTGCAGCAAACTGCCTGTCTATGCTAATTTTATAGGTTATTTGTTAAATGAAATCTTACTTTTGAGAATTCATAGCTGAATGCAACATTGAATCTGGTAGCAGATTCTGGGCTTGAACTCCAACACCTCCATTCACTCCCATAGGATTAGCATCTACAAAGGAAAAACAAAACAAACCCCAAACTCCATCATTAAATCTTTACTATGCTGTTTTACAAAAACCAAAGCCTTAATGTTCATTATAGTATGTATTATACATATACAATGTAAGAATCCATCCCATTCCTATTTTTTATGGCTTAAACATATTCAAAGTTTGAAACATTTATATCAGAATTATTAGCATTACTAGAGAAATTTCCCATCATAAAGAAATGCACTAGGATTCTTAAGGGAGACCTAGTAAACTGCCGAGAGTCCTCAGGCACGTCAAACAAAAATTACGGCCACACTCCCAAAATGCTTACCCCCCCCCGTAGGAATATGTAACAGTAAGTTAAAAAGAAATCAAATTTAAGATTTTTTTCCAATGTTTTGTAATAATTTGTTGCCTTACATTTAAATGCTATCTATGAGATGAAGACAGTGCTAAGTATATATAAGGTAATTCACAAACCTGTTATTGGGTATGAGACAAATATTCTGTCTTCTAGGAACTTACTTGTGGGATTCATGGGGCGAAGTCCCTGTGGTGACTGTCCTTGCTGTTGACTCTTCACTTGAGCCTGTGTCTGCGTTGGCATCTGATTCCCTTGATATGTCAGCCCCAGAGCTGCATAAGCCCTCTCAATAGAGCTGGGGTCAATCTGGTTAGTAGCATTTATGTTGGGTGTTGTCTGCTGCCCCACTCCCACAGATCCAGAATTTCCAATTCCTACTGCTGCAGCACCTAATAATGCTAGAAGCAATGAAAACACAAAGATGGAGAAGAGATAAAAGAAAATCTAGCTGGATTGACATTATTATTATTATTATTATTATTATTATTATTATTATTATTTATTCAATTTATCCCCGCCCATCTCCCCAAACAGGGGACTCTGGGCGAGTTACAACACATAAAAATTTAAAATCTATACAAAATATACATGACGTCAATTAGCTTTTTTATTTTTATTTATTTTCTATCCCGCCTTTATTATTTTTCTGAATAACTCAAGGCAGCGAACATACATAATACTCCTTCCTCCTCCTATTTTCCCCACAACAACAACCCTGTGAGGTGAGTTGGGCTGAGAGTGAGTGACTGGCCCAAGGTCACCCAGCTGGCTTTCATGCCTAAGGCGGGACTAGAACTCTCAGTCTCCTGGTTTCCCATTGGCTCCTTCCTAGGGCTGAGAGAGAGTGACTGGCCCAAGGTCACCCAGCTGGCTTTCATGCCTAAGGCGGGACTAGAACTCTCAGTCTCCTGGTTTCTAGCCCGTTGCCTTAACTACTAGACAAAGCTTTTTTTTTAATCCAGCTTTTTAAATAAACAACAAAAACTGGGACCATATAGCACACTAAGTCAAAACCAAATAAGCCACATTATATTTTAGGCAGAATCAGGACAGTGACTATAATGAAAATACCAAGAAGTTGTTGGGATAAATACTCTTCTTAAAGTTCTTGGTGAAAAACATAAATTTTTGGATTAGACTGTCATTAATCAGGATTTCAGTCTTAAGTGGGATTTTTTTCCTGACTTTATTATATTGATCAAATTACAGAATTAGGGCCAAGCCTAGTCAAAAGAGGTCTGTTGGACTCTAAACAGCCCACTCATATGACAGAAGCTTTGCCCTCTGTAATAGGATTCCTTAGCCCTGTTGACATGGCAAGTGAAAAGATGGAACAGCAATGGCCTCCAAAATAGCAATGAAAAGGGGAAACAGTAGTCCTTGTAGCTGTTAAAGGCTTTTCCCCCCTTAAGGAATGCTATTTTGGAAGCAAAAATGGAGCCCATTCAACTCATCATTAATGTCTACAGTTAAGTGTTAAACTCCCTGTAATTAAGATTTCATAAAACAATTTTGTGCTCATTTTATAAACATCTTGCGTTCTTAGTATTTTAAAATTATTATTACATACTCAATTTGTCCTTGTCATCTTTTGCCAACTTTTCAGCTTGATCAAGTTATGTAGAGGAGAGGACAGGGAAAGGGTAAATAGAAAAATAAAAGCACCACTATAGGGAAAGCATGGTGTGGACCTTTCATCAATGGAGAAGTATTGATTTACTAAAATGTAACTCCTGCAGGCATTGAGAAGCTAAATATCTTACTTTCTTAACATGACCTAACATAGCCTGGAATACTGATTGTTCCTAGCCAAGTAAAGACTAACTAATTAAGCTACTGCCATTGTAACTGAGCAACTCAATTTAAGTGATTTTTGTTCTGAAAGTTTTTGTGGACTTTTCTATATGTTATAACCTACCATAAATGCAGAATAGCAAAGGCTGCAATGAATGGATGAAAGTATAGGAGGAAAACTCAAAGATCAGCAGGCATCTATTACATTCTAGAGTGGGGCAAAAAAGTATTTAGTCAGCCACCAATTGTGCAAGTTCTCCCACTTAAAAAGATGAGAGAGGCCTGTAATTGACATCATAGGTAGACCTCAACTATGAGAGACAAAATGAGAAAACAAATCCAGACAATCACATTGTCTGATTCGGAAAGAATTTATTTGCAAATTATGGTGGAAAATAAGTATTTGGTCACCTACAAGCAAGCAAGATTTCTGGCTCTCACAGACCTGTAACTTCTTCTTTAAGAGGCTCCTCTGTCCTCCACTCATTACCTGTAGTAATGGCACCTGTTTGAACTTGTTATCAGTATAAAATACACCTGTCCACAACCTCAAACAGTCACACTCCAAACTCCACTATGGTGAAGACCAAAGAGCTGTTGAAGGACACTAGAAACAAAATTACAGACCTGCACCAGGCTGGGAAGACTGAATCTGCAATAGGCAAGCAGCTTGGTGTGAAGAAATCAACTGTGGGAGCAATAATTAGAAAATGGAAGACATACAAGACCACTGATAATCTCCCTCGATCTGGGGCTCCACGCAAGATCTCACCCCGTGGGGTCAAAATGATCACAAGAACGGTGAGCAAAAATCCCAGAACCACACGGAGGGACCTAGTGAATGACCTGCAGAGAGCTGGGACCAACGTAACAAAGGCTATCATCAGTAACACACTACGCCGCCAGGGACTCAGATCCTGCAGTGCCAGACGTGTCCCCCTGCTTAAGCCAGTACATGTCCGGGCCCGTCTGAAGTTTGCTGGAGAGCATTTGGATGATCCAGAAGAGGATTGGGAGAATGTCATATGGTCAGATGAAACCAAAGTAGAACTGTTTGGTAGAAACACAACTCGTCGTGTTTGGAGGAGAGAGAATGCTGAGTTGCATCCAAAGAACACCATACCTACTGTGAAGCATGGGGGTGGCAACATCATGCTTTGGGGCTGTTTCTCTGCAAAGGGACCAGGACGACTGTTCCGTGTACAGGAAATAATGAATGGGGCCATGTATCGTGAGATTTTGAGTGCAAACCTCCTTCCATCAGCAAGGGCATTGAAGATGAAACGTGGCTGGGTCTTTCAGCATGACAATGATCCCAAACACACCGCCCGGGCAACGAAGGAGTGGCTTCGTAAGAAGCATTTCAAGGTCCTGGAGTGGCCTAGCCAGTCTCCAGATCTCAACCCCATAGAAAACCTTTGGAGGGAGTTGAAAGTCCGTGTTGCCCAGCGACAGCCCCAAAACATCACTGCTCTAGAGGAGATCTGCATGGAGGAATGGGCCAACATACCAGCAACAGTGTGTGCCAACCTTGTGAAGACTTACAGAAAACGTTTGACCTCTGTCATTGCCAACAAAGGATATATAACAAAGTATTGAGATGAACTTTTGATATTGACCAAATACTTATTTTCCACCATAATTTGCAAATAAATTCTTTCCGAATCAGACAATGTGATTGTCTGGATTTGTTTTCTCATTTTGTCTCTCATAGTTGAGGTCTACCTATGATGTCAATTACAGGCCTCTCTCATCTTTTTAAGTGGGAGAACTTGCACAATTGGTGGCTGACTAAATACTTTTTTGCCCCACTGTAAGTGCTTAGTGTCTTAGGAGGCAGCACATAAATTAATGCAATAAACAAGTTAATACAACTTTGGCACATTACTTGTCCTATAAAAGGTTGTCTCAGGCCTCTTGTCTTTCATAGCACTGGAAAAAACTATGAAATTACAGTATACAATAAGACTCTGATTTTGTTAATATCCCAACAATGCTATCATAACAGCAAATATAAAGGGGGAAAAGGGACTGCTTACATTGTTGATTTCGTTTGTCCCCAGCATTCTTGAGAGGAAGACATACAGGACAATCATGCCGGGTACAATTCTTCCAGTGAGATATGATTTGTCGTGAAGATGCACAATGAGCCACTAAAAGACAGTAAAAATCATTTTGTGACTCACACAACCTGAACATTTCTTGAACTATCTATACAAATTGAAATCTGCTGCTGATTCCTAGAAATTAAACCGTTGTACAATATATAGTTTCAACTTTTAAAACATTGTGCAGGCTCCTAGAACTGGAAAGCCTACCCCTGTTGTGATCACTAAATTACTAATAACGAAATATCTTGAGGATTCATTTCAGCCAAGTACAGGTTATAGTGTCTGCACATATTGTAATAAATCATCTGGACACCTTTTTTTCTAGCATAGTGGAAACCAAGATGCTTGTTAAATTTTCAGTGCATTTATAGTTCTGATCACAAATTTGTAGTTCTATTAAGTATTGGAACTGCAAACCATTCTTATTTTCAGCAGTATAATATAGCCTGAGCAAAGAGGAGTAATTTTATTGTTGCCCATGTTAAATAACTGGAAGCTTGACATAAATCCTTGCTGACTTCCAGCAAATCACCCACAGTACTAACATTAGATCAAGATCTACTTTCTGCCAATCTCTGCTGTACAGAAGATGATCACAAGTATATAGGCAATCAAATGTTCTCCTTACCCTGACAGGATTTTCCAGCCTGGCAATGTGTCATGTGGTTGAGGACATTCTTCATGGTTCGACAGTGAGGGAGGTTACACTGTCGTACTTCACCATTTGCTTGCTCCCTCCGCTGACATTTGTGAGCATGCAAGAGGAGAACAAGTTGCTGCTGTATGAGCTTGCGTTTTTCTGGGTCTGCTGTAGGTGCCCCTGATCCCATAGCAGTTGATACCATTGTAGCCTGTTGAACCGTAGGAGTCTGCTGCTGTTGACACTATAAGGAGGAGACAAAGCATTCCTTGAATTCAGCAAAAATTAGAAAAGTGATTTTTTAAGCCTCTTCCTGAGACTTAACTTGGAGCAACAACTATTACTTTAAATGCAAACCAGAGCCAAATTAACTTTCCTGGGAAGTCAGTTCAACAAGATGGAACTGCTACTCTCTCTTGAATTCCCCACTATGTATAATTCCTTAGATAAAGTTCACAATCCCAAATAAATAATCACCCACTCAAAACAGTACCTCATATGAAATGATTTCATTACTAGAATAGTTTCATTACTAGAATTAGTTGCAATCTTTGATAATTCTTCATACTAAGTAAAACAAATAATACATAAAGCATAGCAGACATAAGTACATGGGCCTCTATCACTGTCATCTACTGAATTGTAGTATCATTGAGAATGGCTAAAAGAAAATGGGTCTTTTCAGCTTAAATCCTCTATTAAGATACCAAATGCAGCTGATTACACATAGTGCTCAAGTTATGACCATTTGTTCAGCAACCGTTCAAAGTTACGACGGCACTGAACAAAGGGACTTACGACTGGTCCTCAATGTTCCGGCTCTTGCAGTGCCCCTGCAGTCACGTGAACAAATTCGAGCACTTGGCAACCAGCTCACACTTACGACCAGTTGCAGAGCTCCATGGTCATGTTATTGCCATCTATGACCTTCCCTGCTGGCTTCCCACAAGCAAAGTCAATGGGGAAGCTGGCAGGAAAGGTTGCAAGACGCCTGGGTAAGTCTTCCCCACTCCAAGCCTTTCTTTGCTCGCTTGCACGCACCCCACACCCTCTTTCCTTGGCCTCCCTGCACTCACACACATGCACGCACCCCACGCCCTCTTTCCGCAGCCTTCCTGCGCTCGCATGCCGTGACCTCTTTCCCTGGCTTCCCTGTGCTTACACACACACCACAGCCTCTTCCCCTGGCCTCCCTGCGCTCGCATGCACCCCACACACACTTTCCCCAGCCTCCCTGTGCTCGCACACAGGCACCCCGCATCTCCAACTTGTTTATGGCCTGCGCTGGGCCTCCCCCACCCCCCTGCGGCACCCCCGCATTCTTTACCTGGGACTCCCTCCGCTTCCCGCTTAACGACCCACATGTCTGGAGTTACAACAACCAGGACTGCCTGGATTGCTGTCGCTAAGCAATGCGGTCACGTGACATCACATTTTACGACCTCATTGTTTAGGAACAGCAATTCCAGTCCCAATTGCAGCCTGTATCATTTTTATGCAACTTTTATTACCAGTCTTAAGGATCTCCAGGTTCCCTTAAGCACAGATTAGTAAGAAATAATGACAATTTTTTTCCTTGAGTTCAGAACATAAAGAGGGGAATTCTATCTAAGTGCATACTGAACTGTCTGAAGTACACAAAATAAACCAGAGGAGTGAAGTGTGGCCATAACTCAACAGCAAATCTTGAAATCACTCCACACAATTCCTTCAAACATTACCATCACACTGTAGTTTTTCATGCAAGATAAAAGAGGCAAACTGTTAAAAACTATGTAGGAGAATGGAGAAAGCTTGAAGAAGAAATGCAGAAACAGTTACATAAACAACAAAGAGAGGAGGGGTGAGAAAGAAAATCAAGATTGCCCCACCTTGATTCTCTTTGGTATAAGGGGGGGGGGGGGGAGAGAAAGAAACTCTGTCAGGCTTTCAAGATTCTGTTATTACACCTGCAACAATAGAGTTCCAGTAGTCATTATGGATGGAGTCTGTTTCTGACCTGACCTATCTCAAAGAGTTGACATCAACACACGGAACAACCCTATAAACCAGTGCTTTCCAAACTCCTGCCGTTGGCGACACACCAATGGCAGCGGCGCAGGGGCAGCCTCGTGTTTTGCGGTAAAACCCGGAAGCGCTGATGGTGCACCGCTGCCGTCGCACGCACCGGCGGCAACGCGCCATCGCCACTTCCGGGTTGTGTCGCGACACACAGTTTGGAAAGCACTGCTATAAACTGTATTTACATGATTTAATGTAATATAATTCTATTGCTTTTGTCTTGCATTCATCTCCATCTTTGTGGGTTATTCAAAAAAACTTTTAGTTGAGAATCAAATTTGGTCAAATAGATTAATGTTGATTGCACTTTAGCAAATGAAGGAAGTCAAGTAGCCTTTCCTTCTAAAGTGAATTGGTAACTTAGTGAAGTCAAAGCAACCTATCCCCCTGCCCTTTGCCTGTATATTACTTACCTGAAAGAAAAATTACCCTAAACAATCTCTCCCTGAGACAAAAGAAAAAAGTATAGACACATACTCTACACTACCGAGCTTTGCTTCCTTCCCTGACAATTAAGCTTGCCCACTCCCACCAAAATCAAACATGGATTACTGCCACTCTTGTATATATCTGTGTATATGTGTCTGTGCATATATGCACTGACCAGAGTACATGCTCTAAACAAAAGGCATGGTCATGACAATGGTAATAACTGAACTAATTACTACTTAATAAAATTATTACTCTGTACATAAACTATGTATACTCTACAGTAAATCAGTGAGTTCAATGGCTCTTACTCCCAGGTAAGTATGAATAGCTGCTGCTCTGCTGGGGATGAATCAATTTACCTCAGGTTATTTCATGTAAGTTGAACTAAATCTTTGGGGCACTGAACCATTTCTTTCTTTATTCTCTTATTCCTATGAATAGAAAATCCACCTGCAATGGAGAGATTCCGTAGACTATTCAAGAATCACAGAAAGAATTAAAAACATTATGTAAACAGGACTTCAACCTGCAGGTATCTGCAACCACTAGCATCTCCTGCTATTCTCTGCAAATGTATGACGCTTCGCCCCTTTCAAATTAATGGGTAATCAATTGGGGGAGGGAGTTGTCTACCTGTCTGGTAAATGTGATATGAATATCTATTTAATGCCTTGTAGTTTCAGTTAATTAATTTAAAAGAGAATTAAATATGTTTAGAATTGCTATGAACTTTTTGTGTGTGTGTGCCTTCAAGTCAGTGTTGACTCCTAGCAACTGCCTGGATAAGTCCCTGTAGTTTTCTTGGC
This sequence comes from Charina bottae, assembly GCA_023362775.1. Classification (NCBI taxonomy): domain Eukaryota; kingdom Metazoa; phylum Chordata; class Lepidosauria; order Squamata; family Charinaidae; genus Charina; species Charina bottae. The sequence goes on along the minus strand of JALMGJ010000006.1, from coordinate 34,414,991 downwards.
AAGATTTCAGAAGTGGTTTGCCATTGCCTGCTTCCTAGGGCTGAGTGTGTGTGACTGGTCCAAGGTCACCCAACTGGCTTCCTGCCTAAGTCAGGACTAGAACTCATGATCTCCTGGTTTCTAGTAAGTATTTATCTATACTTCCAAATTAATAGAGGTAGACCAGAAATAGTCTAGTCAACTTCTGAATAATTCTGCCCCTCCCCAAGAGGGAAAAAACTATATAATTTATAAATTTAGTAAAAACTTATTCCTCCTCTATTCAAGACTTATTCCTCCTCCAAAACTTATTCCTCCTCTATCAAGAAAAGTATCTTGTGAGAGAGATGGACAATGAGAGAAAAAATTCTGCCCTTTCTAGAGACAGCAGTAGCACTTCTAGAACTCAAACATAGTTATGTGAAACTCTGAAGAATTATTTAATGAATGAATGCATCCCTGCTACACTATTTCCATGATAATAATAAAAAAAAGCTGAGGAAAAAGATGGAATCCATGCCAAACTACATAGTGTATAGAGAGTGGAGCTCCAGCCAAAAGTCTTTTAGCTCTGGAATGTTCCAAATGAGGGCTACATATAGGTGAAATCTTGTATGTGATTTACAGAGATCATGATAAAGAACATATCATTTCTGCCCTCACTTTGATTTCTGACCATGAAGTCAAATCTAATCCTATGTGTAACAAATTATTATATTGTCCATATAATCCATGATTATTTTGGATTACCACAGTGTACAAAGAAGAGGTATACCCTAAGAGCTACTGGCTGTCCATTGTGTGTGCATGATTCCTTCTTCTGAGTAAACAGAAGATGATGAGATTCTCAGATAAGATTGTAAACCACCTGGAGCCTTCAGGATTGGGTAGCATACAAATGAAATTAAATGAGCAGAAACAGTGAAAGGAAAACACAACCACCACATTCCAGAAAGAAACCCACTAAATTTCCAAATGGACGACAGCAACAACAGGCAAGGAAGAGAGTGACCCAACTAGATGTGTGTTCTGAGTGACTGTGTACTCAATTATGAAGTATAAAAAAGTCATATAGAGGGCCAAGGCCAAGGGGTATGAAGCTGCTGATTTGTCTATATTGGGTGGTGGAATGGCTACTTCCTGCCACATAAATGGAGACTATAGGAAGAAGAATAAAAAGCAGAGAGTTTCCAAGCAGCTAAGTTACTGGGAGAGCAAACAAGAGTTTGCAAGCTGAGTTCAGTGCAAGTTGAGTTCAATTTAACATTTTCCCTCTAACTCAACAATGTGTTCTTGGCTGGCCTGAAAAGGGTACAAGAAATAGCCTTCAACTGGAAGAACATTAAAAAACAGAAATGCACAGAGAGAAATCTGTGGTTGTGACTTGCAAAACAATCTGGCATTTTAAGTACAGCAAGTAGAACCACGTAGCACTTCCTGAAGAAAAAAGAGGATTGGCAAAGCAAGTGGCCACACTTGAGATTATGGGAAAGGATGAAGATTATCAGATCACACAAATGAGATGTTACAACAAAAACTGACAGAAGAGGTAAGTTTCCATAAGGAAATAGTCAAACAAAAGAGCAAGTTCAGTGGATGAGAGAAAAGTGCTTGGCCTTGGTTCTCTATACACTAATGCGTATGGGAAATAAACAAGATGAGTATGAACTCTTAGAACCAAAGCAAATATGGTTTAATAGACATAATGGAAATCTGGTGAGATGACTCCTAAGACAAAAATACTGCAACTGAAGGATACAGTTTGCTCAAAAGTACATAAACTCTGGAGAGGAGGGAGGAATTACAGTACATTGTATGCATACATGCTCTGAATGATGGTCTCAGTGTAGAGAGAATCTGGATTAAAATAAGTGAAGGAACAAATAAAAGTTTGCTGGTGTCTAACTTGTCTGCCCAATCAAAGAGAAGATGTGAATTTTGTCTTCCTAGAACAAAATGTAGATCTTTCAAAGAAGCATGACTAGTAGTACAGGAGACACATTAATTGTCCTAAATCTGTTTGAAGTAATTGAAGATGTGTCGTCCCACCCAAAAAAAGCAATACAATCACAAACAATTCTCTGCTGTGGCACCCGCGTTTTGGAACATCATTCCCACTGAGGTCAGATTGGCCCTGAATTTGCTGGCCTTCCGGAAGGGCCTGAAAATATGGCTTTGCCATCTGGCCTGGGGATGCATGGGTATGGAGCCTGCAAAGTGGCTGTACTGCTAGGGAAATCGCATGCACTCTCCCACAGATTATGCTTTTTAAATGCTTTTTATTGTTTTTATTGTTATTTTGTTGTATTGTTTTGTGTTTTTTAACTTTGTACACTGCTCAGATTGACATATGTGAGATGGGTGGCTATATAAATTTACCAAATAAAAATACCTGGGAAGACTATGGAGCATATTGTACATAATGAAATTGTTTTCAATACATTTTTAGATCAGTCAGATAATTTTTAAAAGTCAGGCATCTGTTGATGTTTTATTTTGAATTCCTGCACTGAGAGGGATTTGGACTTGATGGCCTAAATTCTTTAATTAAAGGTAATCAAAGGGAACCGTGTAAAATTTTCTGGGTCTTCTAAATTACTTCTACTTCCCCCATCAATTTTCGAAGGCAAGGATTAGGAACTCTATAGTGTTTTTAAAAACTGATTTAACAATTTATATACAAGATGTGCAGTACATTCTTCTTAATCAGCATAGTGTGAAGTAGCACACAACCTAAATGTATAATGTTGTTTAGACGAGACAGAACTGATGAACAAGAAAGATTCAAGTTCATAGAACAGTCCACTCAGAAGTGTACTGAAAATCTACAGAATAAAGTAAGACAGCAACAAGTTTACACAGTTCAAATAAGTAAGTAAGTAAGTAAGTTAGTTAGTTAGTTAGTTAGTTAGTTTGCCTTTGAGTCAGTTTTTGTCTCCTGGCAAATGTGTGGAATAGTCCCTGCAGTTTTCTTGGCAAGGTTTTTTCAGAAGTGGTTTGCCATTGCCTGCTTCCCAGGGCTGAGAGTGAGTGATTGGCCCAAGGTCACCTAGCTGGCTTTGTGCCTAAGGTGGGACTAGAATTCACACACTCCTGGTTTCTAGCCTGATGCCTTAACCACTACACCAAAAGGTCTCAAAAATAAAAATATTTGCTTGACAAAAATAGCATGGAGTTTCAAATAAAGAAGTTGAACTGCAGGCACTATACAGGTGGTATCACTAGCCCTTTCAACTTCCATACAATTTAACATGTGACCAGTTTAGGTAATCCATATTTATGAAATATAGCTACTGACTGGATCCAATGTAAATTGAAACTGTTAGAATTTTAGACTTCCGGTGGGAAATGGCGGACTGACCAGCTGTGCCCGCAATATCTGCGGGCAGAACTGGCATCGTGGCAGTTTTTTTGGGCTCAGGCTGGTTTCTCCTGAAGCCCAGGATTGCTTTTCTGGAGTAAGGAAAACGATCGGAATAATCCCATCTGTCCTCCGGACGGCAAAGTGTAGCCAGGAGATTGTAAACATCGTCTGCGATCGACAGGTAAGAGTTCGCCGGGAGGCTGGGACGTCATCATTTCCAAACCGCGCTGCAGCCTTAAAGGGACATTAAGTCCGGCCACCCCATTTCTAAAGCACCCAAATTGTATTTTTTTAAAGTATTTGTACCCTAAGAGAGGCTTTCTACATTACGGAGAAAAGATCTCTCTTGGTGCTTATCGTTATTTTTGTGATAAATTCTTTTAAAATTCTTTTTAAGCTTTGGATTTTGCTTACCATCTAATTCTGAGGAGGACTGAGAGTATATTATCATCTCCCTGTTATTATTTTTTTTGCTAATTTTGAAGATTTTAATATTTTTCCTACACGTTGAATCTGCCATTCTGAAACTTTCACTTTCCTTCCGCTACTTTCTGTGGGAACTGTCTGTGATCTCATCTTAACTCAGTTTGGAAATTTTCCATTACCTTTTACTTCTGCTGGTTAAGTATCTAGGGGGTGCCATAACATACTGCTTCAAAAATGGAGTATCTTAACCAGGCTTTTTCTGAATTTCATTGAGAAATGAAAGCAGATATCAAGCAGATCCTTTCTGATACCTGCCAAGTTATTGTGTGGAACGTTTGGAACATTGTGGAAAATATGTGGTTTGAAATGTAACATCTGGTTGAGGATATTGTGAATGAAAGTGAAGAAGTTAACAGTGATGGAAATGTTCATCCCAAGAATGAGATTCCTGCTTCTGTTGAAATCCTGGATGAAATTGGTAATGCTGAATGGAAGAATTTAAATGGAGAAATTGAGCTGCATGACATGAGTGAATTTGACTTTCTGATGGAATGTTATAGAAGGGGTTATTATGTATGGGAGGGTTTCTGAAGAGACGTCTGTGCGTGTAAGGGGAGCAGTTGGGCTGTCTGATTTCTTTAAGACAGAGCTTTCCAAACTGTGTGTCGCGACACAAAAGTGTGTCGCCACACAGAGCGTGGTGTGTCGCCACACCACCCGGAAGCGGCGGTGCGCGCGTGCACGGCGGCGGTGCGGTATCAGTGTTTCCGCGTTTTAGCGGAGGCTACCGCCGTCGTACATGCGCGCGACCCCCACGCTGCCGCCGTGCACGCCCCCCCCCCCCCGCGCTGCCGCTGGTGTGTCACCAGCGGCGGCACTTTGGAAAGCCCTGCTTTAAGAAAATAGCTCTGTGCCTATTATGGGGAAATGGTCCATTTTGAAGTGGGTTAAGGGACTAAAAATATTTATCTGGATGGTCTTTGGCTTTGGATGACTTTACTTATTGTTAATTATTGGGATTTTGATTAAGTTTTTTTCTTACTCATATTTTTTATATTCATGTTTTTCGTATTATTAATTATAATGGTAGACAATTTACATGCTTTTTTATTTTTATTATAGTAGACAGGAATGTATAGAATAGTATGTCAGAGATCGGCAGATCTCTGCCAAAGATGCTAGACGGGATGCACATTCCAGGAGGCTGCAAGTGACACGAAAGAGACGCCGGCTTTGAAGTAGACTGGTTCGCACCTAGCTGACGATCACGAATACACATCTCCGCGAGCGGATGTCTGAGCAGCTTGGAAAGGCACGAGTTACACGTGTCACCACCAAAGAACCTAGTGGGGGGGGGGGAAGGGAAGATTTAAATCTGCAGCCTTTACAGGTTCCAGCCATTCAAGTCTTTGTGCGTGCTAGCTTCTGTATGCTATAATAAACTCTTCTGCTTCTAAGAACTCATGTGTCTGTGAGTTACTCTAGAGCAGGGAGATTATAGATATCGGATGGAGTGCCTTACATAGTAGTAGGAAAGGAATAATTAAGTAATTGTTATTTTAGGGGGGATGTTGATTAGTGTGTGTGTGTGTGTGTGTGTGTGTGTGTGTGTGTATATATCTATCTCCTAATCAACATCCCCCCTAAAACAACAATTACTTAATTATTCCTTTCCTACTACTATTCTATACATTCCTGTCTACTATAATAAAAAATAAAAAAGCATGTAATATCTTTCTTTCTTTCTTTCTTTCTTTCTTTCTTTCTTTCTTTCTTTCAATATAAGGGAGGGAGCAATGGTATTCAGTGAGTTTTATAATCTGTTAAGGGGTGGATTTATAGAAATAATGTGACTTTGGTTTAATATAGAGTAAGGGATTGATTATGGGAAATTGCTGTATATCCCTGATGTTTAAAGTTGGAAGTCACTTCTTTTTGTAATCTATCTAAAAAATTTTCTCTTGTGTTTTCACACTTTTGTTTTTTTCCTTTTTTGTAGTTTTTTGTTTTTTGTATCTTTTATCTTTTTCTGAAATTTAACAAAATTCTTTTTTAAAAAAGAAACTGTTAGAATGTTAGAAAGGAAAAATTTGTACCAAAGACAATTGCAAATGTTCTGAAATGGACACCAGGAATATTTGTGGAAGCAATGCAGCTGTTCAGATCCAAAGTGGGAAAAAAGCTTGGGATCTGGTGGGAGTGCTCTCTGTGCCTCCTTAAAGAAGTCATGTCTTTTTTGAAAAGAGGAGCTGCTGCAAGCCTAAATCTTAATAGGAAGTAGATTCATCATGACAGAGGAACAAATGTAAAATCTTTCTTGCTTTCAGACCACCTTTCTCTGGCCCAAGTAGAATGAATGAATGAATGAATGAATGAATGAATGAATGAATGAATGAATGAATGAATTGACATGCAATGTTTGTGCTAGCCAGAAATGGTTGTCATGGCAGCCACAAAGCCCCAAGCAGCCCCAAATAAGGCAATCCCCAATGGGCATTCTGAGAATCCTCAACACCAAGTCTGAGATGAGGCTTTGATAAATTTATCAAGCCAGCACAAATACATTAAAATAACAAGAAAAAGACAAAAGAATTTTAAAAAATTAAGTAAGATGACTATTATTTATTTATTAAATTTATATGCCACCCAACTCCCAGGAATTCTTGCATATGGAAAGAGAGAAAGTGGCAAATGAGACTTTCTGGGAAGGACATTCTGTAGAGAAAGTACCATGACTTTCACTTTCTTCTTTGATTCAACTTACCTCAAAAGATAAAAGCATTTGAAAGACCTTTGAAGGTGACCTCAGATTATCATTCTGGGGAGAGATTCGGTGCACTTCTACTTCCTTATTTGGAGCTATAAATCTCAAACTGATATATTCTGGATCAGCAGAAATTTCCATAGAGGGGAACAAGCAATTCTTTTCAGAATAGGGACCATCTCCTATATATTACGAACTTAAAGCTGGTTTGAGCAAAAGATGCTTTTCGATGAAATTTATTTCCTATTAAGTTTGAATTAGTTCACCAAGCATAGAAGACAAAATACTTAAAAAATGAATAAAACCAATGTTGACAATCTCAAATAATATTGAAAGTGTTACATAAATTCTGATTTAGGTGTTGCATTGGAACTTGAAAGGGCTGTAAACAATTCTAAAATAGTATGTAGAGAATAAAGCTGGTTAAATAGATCTGGCAAACGGAGGGTTACTGATGACAACAAATTGTGTTACAGCTTCTTAATAAGAAATAACTGCAAAAGAATCTGAAATTATGAATAACATATAATACAGCCATTTACACCTGTGAAGCTCATCCAGTGTATAGGCCACAACTGTCCTCATTCCCCAATTATAGTTCTGGAGGATCTTAGGGTAAGAACCATTAAAATGCACACTAACTGAATTTTACAAGCCATACATAATTTTAACATATTGCCAGAACTGGTACTTTCCTCCTCCTACCCCAAAATATTTAAACCTGCAATAATTTAATTTGAAGGGCAGCATACAAATTTTTAAAATAAAAATTAGTTGATCTCTTTCTTATATGGTCCCAATAGCAGCTTAGAATTTTTTTTCTACTTGTCCTTCATATTCACTTTACCAACATCAGTGGCCTTTAATATATAACAGGCTGTTATTCTTGTATCAGCTTCCAGAATGTCAACCAGAAACCTGTGCTTTAGGTCAGAATAGAGGACTTGTGATTTCCAAATGATGCTGAATGATACCTTTCAGCAGCCCCACCTGTGATTTCAATGGGGCAATGGAATCGTATGACAGAACTATGGCAAAAGATAGGGAGATCAGGGGAAAAAACTGCTCAGAAGAAATGATAGTTCAGTTGAAACATTCTTAATTCCAGGTCCAGTAACTTCTAGTTGGACTACAAGAGTAATTTATTCCCCCACCCCATTATTGCTTTTCCCACTGTAGCGTCACAGACAGCTAAGCAATGTAATAGTATGCAAACTATTAGCATAGAAATACTGCAATATTCTGAATTAGTTGTAAAAGAGTTTGATACTAAAGTTACTACCTACCATGTTAGGCATTACAGGAGCAGGCACTGGTTTCTTGTCCATTGGAAACTGTGGCAAACTATTAGGTAATACCGGCTTACTTTGCATCTGGGGACCAAGTCCACTGGCTCCAATTGGTTGCCCAGTGTTTTGGCTATATGGCGGGACATAAGGACTGGGGTTGTTCATCATTCCCATCTAAAAATTAAATAAAAAGTGATAGTTGAGTTTTAATTTTTACTTTATCATGGAATATACAGCAAGTAACTATTATTTTGATGCCACAAACTATCTTGACATAGTGTAATATGCTCTAGCATAGCCCTGTCTCTATCTCCTTCCCAGACTCTCACGAATGTCAACCTAATAAGGAATTCTTAAAAAACAAAGCAAAACCATTCAATGTTATTAATGGTAACAGTTCATTTCTAGTTCATTCTCACATGTTCTTCCCCAGATAATTAAACTTACTAAAATATAAATTTCATGGGTGCTATTCACATTGAATTTAAAGAGTTCATAACTGAACATATGTGCTTCTGTTTGTTATACACTTAAGTCAGATTCTATTAATTGGATATAATGAAAGTTGTAAAATGTCTTAATGTGTAATCAGATTAAATATTTTATGGAGCATTCAAATCTAAGCTATACATTAAAATCTGAAAGCTAACTTGAATTCATGAACCTCCTCTCACTTTCAGCTGTAGCACTAATTCAGCAATTCTCTGAAGAGATTATTTAGATTCATTAAAAAGAAAGTCTCTTAAAAGCTGCAATGTGTATTCTCTACTATTAGGTTTAAATCAGCAAGGTTTGCCTAGTTTGCCCTCCAAACATACTAGTAAAAGTGAACAAATTCTAAAAGTCAGAGGTCATACATGATCTCTTCCAACAAATTCCTGGAAAAGAAAAAATAAGAATCTATCCTGTCATTTCTTTCCCTTACCAAATGATTGCAGAATAAACTGTGTCTTTCTCCAAAGCTGTTTACCATTTGCTAAGGAATTTCTATTGCTTTTTACTTTCCTTAAGTGAGAGAAAACTAGACTCCTAGAAGTCTTCCAGAATATACAGAGCAGTTTGGAGAGGTAGGAATTTCTTATGTTGTGCAGCAAATTGGACTTAGGGTGGGGGGCAGCAGCAGGAAAGATTCACATTGCCTTCTTGCCTTATCATCACACTGAAACGAAAGACACCTTTGCTTCTCTTTAAAGCTTTCTGCACATCCTACAGACTTGGTGAAGCTGGAATGAGGGCAAACAATATTTCTGAAGCCTTTAAAATGCATACAAACCACTAACAGATATTATATTTAATCTACTACAGATATAATTTATTCTAGGAAATGGAATGCACAAGTTTTACTTTTACCACAAAAAATTGTTTCACTAGTCATATATAAGGATACAGTATTGCCACTCCACCAATCTAGCTGAATTGTTGTTTAGCTTCTCTGTTCCCTGAATTATTTCTATTCAAATTGGTGAACCTTTAAACTGGTAGTGTTGCTTTCTTCTTTTTATTTCACCATCTTTTTCCTTATATCTTTTTGTTTACAAGTCTTAGTTTTTAATTGTATACAGTGTACAGACTAATATATATTTAGTCAAAGCAATAACTGATCCAACACATTTATTTGAAACCTAAGTACCTAGGTATTCCAAAAACATCTTTTTCCCCAAATGGAAACCAAGTGTTTGCTATGTGGTTGTTGGTAGAATGACAAATACTCAAGATCAGAGGACTGACCAAGTTAGTTAAAACAGCATAAAATAAGAACACAAAATTTTATGGGGTAGCAAGCCTGGGACTTTCCCAAGGCTGTCAAACTGTAGCTCCAAGAATCTCTATGTAAAGCTGTTAGGAGTTACAATCTAGCAACACCTGATCTAGATCAATATAACCACGTTATTCTAGTTTTTTATTTTTATTTTCCCCCCTAAAAGATTTCAGTTTGTTTTTCAATTGAATTGTACAGCTTGTATGTTATATTAAAGGTGGAAAAAATTCTGAAGTGATTTATCTTGGTCTGATTTTTTTACATCTCAAAAACCTGGCATTTTAACAGGGGTGTGTAGACTTTTTATATCCACTGTACCTAATCTTTTTGTAACACACTTATATGTGAATTCACAAAGTATTTTCCCAGAATTCTGTACACAGAAATTTGACATGGAGATTTCATTTCCAGTAAATGTAAGCACAAGTTTTTAACTTTTTAATAATGATTGTTTTTTTGACATGTTTTGTTTTATATATTTGTTGTATGCTGCCCAAAGTCACTTCTTGTGATGGGCGGCTATATAAATTTGATATATAAATATCAATCAATCAATCAATATCTAAAGATTTACTCCAATTATAATTTAAAATAAATAATTAGCATAATTTAAAACACATATCAATGATAGATAACCACACTTTAGGATGAGCAAGCTTATTCTCTATATTACTATAATCTTATAAAATCTGTTCATATTTAAAAAATAAAATTATTTACTGCCCTAAAATATGTGCCAATACACAATAAAATCACCCATTTTTTAACAGTCCCAAACAAATGGTATCTGTGGGGCACTACTCAAAAAAAATATTAGAGGGATGACAGTTAATATGGGCACAGGTTTGCTAGGTAGTAATAATAATTTTGGTTAGTTTTAGTTTAAATCTTTTAGAACTGCATAGTAATTTGGGTACATACTGTAATTAGTAGAGAATAAACTCCCTTCCTTGTCTGTTAGTGGACAACAGTAGAAGCTCCTGATATAAGTTGGTTACAGGCATCCCATCCAATTGAGATCCACATCCATTTGGAATTAAACAGTAACTCTCTCCCTTCATAGGGGCTACATTTATATCTCCAAACTTATACTATAATGCAGCTAAGTATAAAGAATGAAAATGGCAGGATTACATCCATGCTGCAATCTCCAGTATTGGAGAAAGTGCAATTTATTTATTTTTATATCACCACCCATCTCCCCCAAAAGGGGGACTCTTTTTCATCCATATTATTTCATAACCTCACAGAATAGCAAGCTTCAGTCTCTGAAAACGAGTTCTATAATTGTTCCAATTTTTATACAATATGCCAGCTAATCCTCTAACCTTGGGAGAAAAGAGGATGACAGCTATATTTTTTCCTTCGCTCAAGCTAGCAAATGATCATTGCATTCTCTGCTTATGTTCTAGGTAGCTACTGATTCAAGAAGCTGAAAAAAATGAATGAAATTTTAGTTCATCTAACAGAATGGATGGGGGAAGGGTAAGTAAAGATTTGTAGTGAAAACAAGTTTGAGGGAGGGAGGGATTTTTTTTCTTAAAGACCCTCTAAGAAGCAGTCAGAAATATAAGAAATAGAGCTCCTTACTTTCAGCCAGCCACACTCAGGTTCCACATCTGCTTACTATGGTGACATTGCTTTCTAAAATCTTTTTTTGTGTTTTGTTTTTAGTTCCCAACTCTGTTTTTTTTATTTTGTTTTTAAATATTTTTTATTTGGTCTACCTTGAGGTTCTACCAAAGGTGATTAAAAAAAAAGTTTAATCTTCTGAAAAATGTTGCATTTGCTTAGCGTAATTACATTTGGAATAGTATAAACTTGTTATAGTGCTATCAGTTAAAGCATATATATTTGGATATAATTTGATAATGGACTGGGCTAAAATATCTTTGTTCACAACCAGAACAGGTAGACAATTCCATGAACAAGCAGGCAAGGAGACTGTCAAGTTTACTTTCACTACAACTGTTGGCATCACGCTCAATCCTGCTTCAGAGGAGCCATCTACTTTCAGAAGCAATTGGGAGAAGCATGAACAGCTGCACCAGGGGGAGTGCCAGGAAAGTCCCAGTATATAAATGGAACATAATGCACAACCCTTTAGATCCTGCCCCATATTTGCCCAATCAACCAATCAAGTATTGTTTACAGACCAAATGATGATCTGTAAAAAATACTTTGCAGTCTCTAGGATGGAAGATTAAGGAGCCCTTTGGCATTTTCTTACTCTTGATATTATAGAGACAGGCTGCTGTTACAGATGCAACAGAAAGATTACAGGCAATAATCACCTCACCACATGAAAGGGGGCAGGTGCAGCAACAGATGCTATTGAGTGGCAAGGACAATTGCACTATTACAATAGAAATGAATTATACCAAAAATCCTCAAAATAAAGCAGTCTCGTTATCCAATATTTCTTCAAAAATTATGAGAAGTACTGCATAATGGATGGCAATTTGCAAATTTACTTTTGAGATTTCAGAACATTTTGTTCAAGATTTCTAGAAAGGGAGTGTTCCTGCAGTTGTACTGCACTTTGCAAGGTACTGAGATCACTTTCAAAGAACAGTGTGAATTCAGGAGCGGCTTACTATTCCACTAGCTCAGAAGGATAGATGGGACCTGGAAGTTTGCTAGAAGTATAGTATACAGCAAGGACATGACCACCATTGGTGAAAAGCTTTAAATTCAGCTTAAAGGACAAACAACAAAGTAGAATTCAAATGTTTTAGCAGGCAACCAAGCAACCAACTTACATTATTACATGATTCTTAAAACATGGCAATATAGACAATTTATGAATTGCACACTACTCTATTTTCTAATATTACAACCACGTGAAAAAAAGTTTATATAAAACCTTATTTTCTTCACCATTCCAATGTAATCATACTGAAAAAAATTATTGCCAGACAGCAAAAAGACACAGTACAATGTGCACATATTCACTTTTATGAACACATCCATTAGCTAAGATTCTTATCATCTTGGATATTTAATACAGAGACACTAAGTTTTACAAAGTGTTTTAATTATTTGTCACCAACTGTTTTTTAAAAAACCCTCTAACATTCCATTTTATTTACAATCTCAAACATGCACATATTATATATCTCTACTAGTTGCTTGATTATAAGACTAACTACAGTTGCTTCCCTTTTGTGAGAATGAAATTATATGTTCAGTTCACAACTGTAAGCATTTTTGTTCAACCTTAACTGCATGTTAATACCTTGTTAATAAGCCTTTTGCTATCTATACAAACAATTTGTGTCTTTTGCCCTTGTTACCACTCATTTAGATTACTACAAAGAGCCCTACATGGGGCTGTCTTTAAAGACCACTCGGAAGCTTCAGTTACTCCAAAATGCAGCAGCCCAAATAGTACCGGGCACTTGCCAGTGGGCGCACATTACACCTGTGTTTGTCAGATTTCCCACATGAAAATTGTTTTGGCAAATTGTTTTCTATACAAAGAACAGCTTTCTCATGGTGACCTGAAGTGCAGGTGGCCAGATAACAACTGTCACGTGTGTATTGTTTTGGCTAGTTCCTAAACGTTTGCATGGGAACAAGTCCTCCTGATTCCCTCCCTGGGAAGCCTGCTCTGGGGGGAGCGGAGGGAGGGAGGAGACAGCATGCTTGCTGCGACACTGCCACCTATTGACAGGTTATGCTTTTGGCCTAACCTAAGTTTTCCTCCAATCAGAAAGCTGGGAAAAGCCTATTTCTATCCATGCAAAATGGTGTTCTATGCTTCTTGACTTCTTGTGTCTTTTAGCCATATCATTTGTGTTTTTTGCTCCTGTGGACTAATAGAAGTGTGAGCTATACCTGGCTATGTGCGTGATGCCATGGCAATAAGCTCCTTCATATCTGTCATACAGTGGAAGCCAACACATGTGCATTTTCTGTGTATACTCTACTTGTAAGTTTTGTTTTTCCTTTTGCACTGCTGTACCATGTATATTCAACTTTGCTTTTATCACAAGTAAAGATTTTATAGCTTTTACAAGCTGCACTCTGTCTGTTTACTCTCAAGCCTTGATTTTTCCCTATAAGCCAGCATACATCCCACAGTGTTATGGCCCTGCATTGGCTTCCTATATGCTTCCAAGTACTATTTAAAATGCTGGTGTTAACCTACAAAGCTCTTTATGGCTTGGTACCAAGTTACCTACATTCACCCACTAGAATTGGCCCAACCTATTCAATCTTGCTGGGAAAAAGCAGCTGGTGGTACCCCAGGTTTGGAGGTATGGGGGGCCAAGGGACAGAGGCATTACTTTTTTGTAGCATTGCCAGCCAACTGGAATGGCCTCCCGCTGAACTTAGGTTAGCTCCGATTTTGGCTGCCTTCTGGAAGCAGCTGAAAACAGAGGTCTTCCAGATGTTTTTCAATTTCTTAAGTCTAATCTGCACCCTTAGGATTCCTTGGAAATCTCCCATCTAAGTACTAACTTGCTCAGCCCCCCCTTAGCTACCACCAGCTGAGACAATTATGTTTTACTTTTAAAAATGTACACAAGGCCAACGTATCTTTTTCAACCTAAGAAAAAAGTTCTACTTGACACAATTCATTAGAACAGGGCTTTCCAAAGTTTTCCCGCAGCGACACACCAACCACCGTTGGTGTGTCGCCGCGGGAAAACCCGGAAGTGCCCCGTTGCGGCAGCGCGCAAAAACCCGGAAGCGCTGCTGCCGCTTTCAGGTTTTTGTGCGCCGCCGTTGGCGTGTCGCCGTGGGAAAACCCAGAAGCGCTGATGATGATCAGCACTTCCGGGTTGTGTGGTGACACACCAGACTGTGTGTGGCGACACACTTTTGTGTCGCGACACACTGTTTGGAAAGCTCTGCATTAGAAGCATGAAGTTATGTATACTGTTCAAATAGAGTAGTAAAGTGCATGAAACACAGGAGGCTCCCACACTCCAAGTCAAACCACTGATCCAATACTGATTACTGTCTGTATTCTAACTGTGATGCTATAAAATGCACTGCTGATCTCCATTGCCAATTTTATTTCAAAAAATGCCTCTGAGCCTCAGAACTATCCTTAAACTATGAAAACGGCATGCAGCTGAGGATAGCTTTCTGTTTTGAATCATGTTCAGCCATCTCAGAAACCAAAGAACAAACACATAAGCTGGAGATGGTGAATTAAGCGAGTAGCAGGGAGGATCCTAAAAAAGTTAGAAGACTTTCAAGGAGCAACTTGATAATTTGTGATTCATGTATTTTTTTTCTGTCTGCGCACATATATACAATTTTCTGAGCATCACATATCTATACTTTTTCTGAGTTTGTCTTTTGTGAACTTATTTTATTGTGCTGGAACCAAATAAATGTGTTGGCATTTGGAATGCACCCACCCACACACTTTTATAGAGTTCTTTGGGCAAGTTCTGTTGGCTTCATCACTTTGTTCTGTAACCCACTGGTCTCTCAGGACCTTTCAGAATTACTATTTCCTTCAAATTTAGTAACATCCATGAGACTCACATGTTTGATTTTTCATAGAATGACAACTTTCTAAATGCAAATAAAGTAAATAATAAAGTACTAATAGAGTCTAATTAATACAGTTAATGACTTAAGAAGCTTTAATTTTCCAGATATAAGTTTATACTGTAAGGCATTTATACTATAGTTTTAAAATTCCAAAGTTTATCTACTGAAAATTTGCCTTCATGAGCTATCTTAGAATCAGGATATTCAACATCCCTTATAAACTATTAGATCTTAGCTTCCATTTACATTAGAAATTGGAAATGGATTTACTACTAGGGAGGCATGATGTGCAGTAGTATACCAACTCCAATTTGAGTCTTATGATTATGTTAAATTAATATCATAAGGGAATCATAACTTGAAAACAGGAAGACAATCTTTTTATGGGAGGACCTGGACATGGTATGCAATGTTAGCCTTATATCAATGTACAAGTTTAAGTTATTTATTTATTTTTATATATCAAATTTAGTCACCACCCATCTCACTCAGAGTGCAACTCTGGGCATTTATAAACATGATTGAAGAACTGCAACACAAGTAGTGCTTGATTAAAACTGCAGATTTATTTTGCGGCAGCTCTAAGTGCTTCAGAACACCCTCAAGTACTAGAGAATTTTTAGCACACTCTTTACAAAATAGTCAATAGAAACTATAAACTGTTTTTATAATACACTACATTAGATATTCAAGTATACAGACAAGCACAAATCACTTTGCCATCTCTGTGTAACAGTTTTAGAGATTTAAAGTTAAGATTAATTCAAAAAGTAGTGTTCATTTTATTTAGTGGGTTTATAGGCTACTCCAATCAATATATTCTGAGTGGCATCCATGGGTTAAAATAAAAATAAAATAACCAAAGATTAAAATCAAGTTAATACATTATAAAACATCCATTTATATTGAGAATCAAACATTCCTCAAATACAATTAAAATAATTACTTATCCAGAGAGACAGTCATGTAACCCTGTCCCCAATGCTTGGTTAGCCAAGTCTTCACTGACTTTCTGAAGTTCAGGAGGAAGGGGATTATCTGAATGGCTGGAGCACAGCATTCCACAGGATGGGGGCAACAACTGAAAAGGCATGTTTCCAAGGTCCCTGTAGGTGGCAATCTCTGATCGAGGGAACACACAAAGAATCCACCCTACTAAATGTTACCAACTCCAGCAAAGGAGATTGTTACCTTGTCGTGG
Source organism: Charina bottae (assembly GCA_023362775.1). Classification (NCBI taxonomy): domain Eukaryota; kingdom Metazoa; phylum Chordata; class Lepidosauria; order Squamata; family Charinaidae; genus Charina; species Charina bottae. The sequence goes on along the minus strand of JALMGJ010000006.1, from coordinate 34,398,692 downwards.
TGCTGGAGCTTGAGCACCTCAATGAAACCATGAGCTAAACCGTGAAGGGACACCCAAGACGGGAAGGTCGTGGCAGAGAGGTCAGACTAAATACGATCCCTGGGGAAGGTAATGGCAACCCACCCCAGTATTCTTGCCATGAAAACTAAATGGATCGGTACAACCAAAGATATGTCGGTATACCATCGGAAGATGGGACTCCCAGGTCGGAAGATGGTCAAAATGCTACTGGGGAGGAACAGAGGATACGTTCAACTAGCCCCAGATGTGATGACGCAACTAGCTCAAAGCCGAAAGGACGGCTAGCGGCCGACGGTGCTGGTGGTGAACGACGAATCCGATGTTCTAAAGATCAACACACCATAGGAACCTGGAATGTAAGATCTATGAGCCAGGGCAAATTGGATGTGGTTATTGGTGAGATGTCAAGATTAAATATAGACATTTTAGGTGTCAGTGAACTGAAATGGACTGGGATGGGCCACTTCACATCAGATGACCACCAGATCTACTACTGTGGACAAGAGGACCACAGAAGAAATGGAGTAGCCTTCATAATTAATAATAAAGTGGCTAAAGCAGTGCTTGGATACAATCCAAAAAACGATAGAATGATCTCAATTCGAATTCAGGGTAAGCCATTTAACATCACAGTGATCCAAATATACGCCCCAACCACAGATGCTGAAGAAGCAGAAGTAGATCAGTTCTATGAGGATCTGCAGCACCTACTAGATAATACACCAAAAAGAGATGTTATTTTCATTACAGGAGACTGGAATGCTAAGGTGGGTAGTCAGACGACACCTGGAATTACAGGCAAGCATGGTCTGGGAGAACAAAATGAAGCAGGACATAGGCTGATAGAATTTTGCCAAGACAACTCACTGTGCATAACAAACACTCTCTTCCAACAACCTAAAAGACGACTTTATACATGGACTTCACCAGATGGTCGACACCGAAATCAGATTGACTACATCCTTTGCAGCCAAAGGTGGCGGACATCTATACAGTCGGTAAAAACAAGACCTGGAGCTGACTGTAGTTCAGATCACGAACTTCTTACTGCAAAATTTAGAATCAGACTAAAGAGAATAGGGAAGACCCACAGATCAGTTAGATATGAGCTCACTAATATTCCTAAGGAATATGCAGTGGAGGTGAAGAATAGATTTAAGGGACTAGATTTAGTAGATAGGGTCCCGGAAGAACTATGGACAGAAGTTCGCAACATTGTTCAGGAGGCGGCAACAAAAAACGTCCCAAAGAAAAAGAAAACCAAGAAGGCAAGATGGCTGTCTGCTGAAACACTGCAAGTAGCCCAAGAAAGAAGGAAAGCAAAAGGCAACAGTGATAGGGGGAGATATGCCCAATTAAATGCAAAATTCCAGAGGTTAGCCAGAAGAGATAAGGAATTATTTTTAAACAAGCAATGTGCGGAAGTGGAAGAAGACAATAGAATAGGAAGGACAAGAGACCTCTTCCAGAAAATTAGAAACATCGGAGGTAAATTCCAGGCAAAAATGGGTATGATCAAAAACAAAGATGGTAAGGACCTAACAGAAGCAGAAGAGATCAAGAAAAGGTGGCAAGAATATACGGAACATCTGTATAGGAAGGATAATAATATTGGAGATAGCTTTGACGGTGTGGTCAGTGAGTTAGAGCCAGACATCCTGAAGAGTGAGGTTGAATGGGCCTTAAGAAGCATTGCTAATAACAAGGCAGCAGGAGACGATGGTATCCCAGCTGAACTGTTTAAAATCTTGCAAGATGATGCTGTCAAGGTGATGCATGCCATATGCCAGCAAATTTGGAAAACACAAGAATGGCCATCAGATTGGAAAAAATCAACTTATATCCCCATACCAAAAAAGGGAAGCACTAAAGAATGTTCAAACTATCGAACAGTGGCACTTATTTCAAATGCCAGTAAGGTAATGCTCAAGATCTTGCAAGGTAGACTCCAGCAATTCATGGAGCGAGAATTGCCAGATGTACAAGCTGGGTTTAGAAAAGGCAGAGGAACTAGAGACCAAATTGCCAATATCCGCTGGATAATGGAGAAAGCCAGGGAATTTCAGAAAAACATCTATTTCTGTTTTATTGACTATTCTAAAGCCTTTGACTGTGTGGATCATAACAAATTGTGGCAAGTTCTTGGTGGTATGGGGATACCAAGTCATCTTGTCTGCCTCCTGAGGAATCTGTATAACGACCAAGTAGCAACGGTAAGAACAGAGCACGGAACAACGGACTGGTTTAAGATTGGGAAAGGAGTACGGCAGGGTTGTATACTCTCACCCTACCTATTCAACCTGTACGCAGAACACATCATGCAACATGCTGGGCTTGAGGAATCCAAGGCTGGAGTTAAAATCGCTGGAAGAAACATTAACAATCTCAGATATGCAGATGATACCACTTTGATGGCTGAAAGCGAGGAGGAGTTGAGGAGCCTTATGACGAAGGTGAAAGAAGAAAGTGCAAAAGCTGGGTTGCAGTTAAACCTCAAAAAAACCAAGATTATGGCAACGAGCTTGATTGATGACTGGCAAATAGAGGGAGAAAAAGTGGAGGCAGTGACAGACTTTGTATTTCTAGGCGCAAAGATTACTGCAGACGCTGACTGCAGCCAGGAAATCAGAAGACGTCTACTTCTTGGGAGGAGAGCAATGGCAAATCTTGATAAAATAGTTAAGAGCAGAGACATCACACTGACAACAAAGGTCCGCATAGTTAAAGCAATGGTATTCCCTGTAGTAACCTATGGCTGCGAGAGCTGGACCATAAGGAAGGATGAGTGAAGGAAGATAGATGCTTTTGAACTGTGGTGTTGGAGGAAAATTCTGAGTGCGCCTTGGACTGCAAGAAGATCAAACCAGTCCATACTCCAGGAAATCAAGCCAGACTGCTCACTTGAGGGAATGATATTAAAGGCAAAACTGAAGTACTTTGGCCACATAATGAGAAGACAGGATACCCTGGAGAAGACGCTGATGCTAGGGAAAGTGGAAGGCAAAAGGAAGAGGGGCAGACCAAGGGCAAGATGGATGGATGGTATTCTGGAGGTGACGGACTCAACCATTGGGGAGCTGGGGATGGTGACGGCCGACAGAAAGCTCTGGCGTGGACTGGTCCATGAAGTCACGAAGAGTCGGAAACGACTGAACGAATAAACAACAAAAATGTTACCAAGCAGCAAGACTTTTTGGGGAGAAGGCAGTCCAACAGACAATCACGTCCTGATCCATGAAGGGCTTTAAAGGTGACAATCAGCACACTGAATTGCACCTGGAAGCCAAAAGCAACCAGTGCAGCACTTCAAGTAGAGGTGTTATATGAGAACCTCAAGGTGTGCCCATAACCTCTCAAGCTGCTGCATTCTAGACCAGCAATAGCTTCCAAATGCTCTTTAAGGCCAGTCCCATGTAAAGCATATTACAACAGTCCAAGAAGTGACTAATGTATGAATGACAGTATAAGTAAAGCTTTGCATTTCAAAAAAGGTTGTAATTGGCACACAACATGGACCTGTGCAAAAGCCTCTTGGCCACAGCTACTACCTCCTCCTTGAACAGGAGCTGTGAGTCCAAGAGGACCCCCAAATTGTAAACCAGGGAAGTGCAACTCCTTTCAGAACTAAATATGGTATCTCTCTGGAATCAGCAGGCCTTTGAATCCAGGGCTGCTCCATCTTGCTAGGATTGAGTCTCAGCCTGTTCCTCCCTATCCAGACATGAACAGCTTCCAAGTACCTGGATAGCACTTCAACTGATGATCTGGTATCTACTGAATATATACTTAAATTTTCAGGGAGAATATGATAGGTTCACATAACTACTGGAGATTCAATGCTTAAAATGCAACATTTGGTTATATGGTGTGGTCTTGTGCCTTACTGGCTGGCAATCATTTGGATAAAAGTTATTTCACATACTAATTTTGTTTTGTAGTATATGTGTGTGTGTTCTTTTGAATTATAAACAAATTAAAACTGGCAACAGAAATTGGTATTGTTTACTTTTATGATTTAAAAAATTGATACAAAGTTGTATCAATTTTTTAAATCATAAAAGTAAACAATACCAATTTCTGTTGGTAATAATAATTGTTAAATTATATGCTTAAAAGTTATTAGACTACACAATTAATACTAAGCATAAGTTCAGTATCAGTTTAACTCTAATTTAAAAGAAAAAGAAGAAATTTTGTTACAAGCAAAGGCCAGCTAAATAAAATACTTAATACTAAATGATAATATAAAAACAGTGAATCACTTATTACAGGATGCACCCACATAATCTGGCTGAATATATCCACTGTAAAACAGACAATTTAATTTTGGTCAACTAACAATCTAGTTGCCAGTTCACAACTGTGGCCTAGATGTTATTTGATGTCATAATCCACACGCTATCCTACAGAATTTTGTTATGCATGTAATAAAGTCATTTTGTCTGGCAGCAGTAGGAAGAGATAGAATTGCTCTGATTGGCCTGGATGATGCAATAGGAAAGGTACAATGTGTTTGGTACAGTAAACTTACTAGAGCAGTGCTTTCCAAAGTGCCGCCATTTGCGACACACCAACGGCGGCGATGGTGGCATACGTGGGGGGCACCGTGCATGGTGGCGGCGCAGGGGGGCGCACGGCAGTGGCAGTGTGCACGGTGGCGGCGGCCTCGCTAAAACGCAGAAGCGCTGATGGCGCGCCGCTGCCGCCATACACACCGCCGCCACTTCGCGACACACTAAACTGTGTGTTGCGACACACTAAAGTGTCGCGACACACAGTTTGGAAAGCACTGTACTAGAGGGTAACCCTGGAATAAAACATGGATAGTGTTTTCTATCATTCCCAATCAACAAGGGGAAATGCATCCGATATAGGGGATGTTTTAACTATATGTATAGGGCTGGTGTTGTTTAAAGTATGTAAGAGACATAAGGGGAAAATCCATAAACCTTTCTTTTTTTGCATGCAACATAAAAAGTAGAAAGAATCCTAATAAATTATTATTGCTCCAAAATAAGTGTCCTTGACTATTTCAAAAATACCAAAAAATACAGTGTAATTATTTTTCAAAACAATTGAATTTTTATTATTTATATGAATTTGTAGATATAAGTATCTTGTTTAAAAATTGACCTAGAAAACTCCAAGCTTCAGTTGATCTTAATTCTAAACTCTATTTTTGTGTTTCAGTTACAATAATTTTTCTTACATTTTTCCCACAGCACTGTTCTATATCAAAAACTGATCATTTCAAAATACTAATTTGCAACATCATGCATTACTGTCTGTAGCTTGAATCATGTCAACTGGATTTCTATTTTCTCAGTGGAAACGTTTTGCTCCTTATCCAAGAAGCTCCTTGGATAAGGAGCGAAACGTTTCCACTGAGAAAATAGAAATCCAGTTGACATGATTCAAGCTACAGACACCTGGATGACTGAGAACCTTCATAGACATAATGCATTAATATATTTCAGATGTCTACTCCTAAAAAATATACACACCTGCTTCTCTCATGTGCTTCAAAGGGCTTTTTTATGTCCAAATAGAAGTTGGAAGATGTTTGATTAAACATTAAAGTATATTAGATAAATTAGATTATGCCCCTAATCACAGGTCCACTATTTTTACAAAAATGTTTGAAATAGTCATATAGCATGGAATTTTAAGACTGGAATATTTCAGATGCATTTGCTTAATATTTAATAAATATGCTAAAACAGTTTTAGAGTATCTTTTAATCAGTATACAGCTATTTCTCAGAAATAACCAGTTCATTGTTTCCTAGAGATCAATCTGGGAAAAATAATGCATTAGCATGTACAGAGGTATCATCAATGTGAAGATGATACCGAGTTATACATCTCCAGACAGGAGATGTCAGACAGGAGAGGGGTACAGGATCTGGTACTTAGAAGCTGTAAGGTTCTGGATTGGAAAGAACAGACCTTAGCTGAACCTTGACCAGACAGAATGCCTGTGGATTTGAGTAAAAGCTATTACAGTGTTTTAAAACTATTTAACAAAATCAAATGAAGCCACTCATTAAATCTGTTTTAAAACTATTTGGTGAATATTAAAAGCACTATAAATAATAGTCAAAACTCATAGGCTTTGAGGCTTTAGTATTTAATTCAGAAAGCAAATGTAGTCACACCTAGTACAAGTGCTTTCACTTTTTAATTATCATGCTACCACCATGACCCCCCCCCAAAAAAAATCAGGTTTTTGCTTAGCTTTTAAAATATGGACTACTGAGAGCAGATACTTGGAGAGAAACAGAAATAAAACATTCTGTTGTAGTTTGTACCAGCCCCATCTTGAAAGTAAAACTTGAGTTCTCTAACCAACTGACTAGCTGAATACAGTCTGGAGCAGTGGTCGGCAAACCGCGGCTCGCGAGCCACATGCGGCTCTTTGGGGCCTTGAGTGTGGCTCTTCCACAGGCAGGCGTGGCGGGGGCAGGCGCGGCAGCAGACGTGGCGGGGCAGGCGCGGCAGCAGGCATGGTGTGCGTGGCGGCGGGCATGGCGGCAGCGGGCACTGCAGTGGGCGTGGCGGGCATGGCGGCGGCGGGCACTGCAGTGGGCGTGGCGGGCATGGTGGCGGCGGGCCCTAAGTGTGCGTGATTGGCTCCCCCCCCCAAACCCCGCTCCCGCGCTGCATTCCCCACCAGCTTTACTTTGCTTGGACTGGGGGCGTGAGTGGCTCCGGAAGAGAAGCAACTGGAGCAGTCGAGCCTCTCTTTCCCTTCTCCTTCTTCCAAACCTCCCCCGCCCCCTTCCACAGCGATTTGTCGAAGACGCCCGCTTGCTGCTGCTGCGTGGCTGCTGCTCAACTGATCATGAAGGAACCAGGAGGGGAAGGAAAATCCAGGAGCAAATTGCTGCTTCTTCCTGTCCGCTCCTGCTCCGGAGTGTGGAGCTCTGGACTGGGGGGTCAGGTGAGGCAGCTCGGGACGCAGATCCTCCAGGGGAATCGCTGTGCGAGAAGAAAAAGGGCCTGGGACAGGGCGACCCTCCCACCTTCTACCTTCCTCTCCCGGCCTGATTTCTAATTAGATTTCCTTGTGCATGTGTTCGCCACTGGCAATAGCATCTTCAAGTCACCCAGCCCTCTTGAAAGCGAGGTAAAGCTACAACATTGCTGGTTTATCGCTACAACGAGGGCTGGAGCCTGGATGACTCTAGAAGACGACGAGGCTGGCAGTAAGCAGATCAAGGAACGGAAAGGGGCGGCGGGTGGTCGAGACGGGGGCAGGGAAGGGTAGGGATCGCATGTGACGATGCTTACGCGAGCGTGCTTTACCTACCCACTTTTTAACATCTTTGGTTCTGCTGGGGGCGGGGAAGGGATCTTGAGCCTGGTGTGTTGTGAACCCCTTGGCTCCCGCCCGCAAACCCTGCCCCCTTCCATGCGATTGGCTCCCGCCTGCAAACCCCACCCACTTCCGCGCGATTGGCTCCCACCATCAAACCCCGCCCCCTGGCCCTCGAGTGATGTTATAAATGTTATAAATGTCAAAATGGCCCCTGGCATAAAAAAGTTTGCCGACCACTGGTCTGGAGTATTGGCCCATTTATAAACCAGTATTAAACGTAAGCTGCATATTCAAGTAAGATACAGGTAGACCTCATTTACCGACTGCCTCGTGCAGCAACCATTCGAAGTTACGATGGTGCTGAAAAAATAACTCTCTCTGAGACCAAGGCGCACATTTACGACCTTCACAGCATCTCTGTCATGTTTCACCATTACAGTCAGTTAGTACATGTTGTCCTGTGCCTGACCCATTTTTTCCTCCCCCTCCCCAAGCAGAGATTGGAGAGGAAGGGATTACAAGAGAGTAAGCAGGCACACAATGGGGAATAGAGATCGAAAGGAATGCTCTATGCAAAACAGCCGGATCTAGCACATTCCTTGTGATGTGTATTCCCCATTGTGTGCCTGCTTACTCTCTTGTAATTCCTTCCTTTCCAATGAATGTAAATACCAAATATTAATTCCCTTCTTGTTAATTATCCCAGTGCCAGGGTGAGCATTCCAAAGGGTGGGGGAGTGGGGGGAAAGGAAAGCTGAAGTAAAATCGGAAGCACAGTCGTGGTCACGTGATTTTCCACTTACCAACCAAGTTGCCGGTCCCAAATGTGGTTGCTAAACGAGGACTTACTGTACATATTTAGCAAAAAAAAAAAAAAGAACCCTTCTTCTAACTGAAACCAACCATTATTAAGCTAAATTGCATTAACATGTACAATAAGCCCTCTCCTGCTTCATCTCTACCATATTTTAATTACTCAATAAAACTGCAATTTCACTTATTTTAAGTATTAAAGTTTTTATTGTACTAAGGAAAGCATAAAATAAATTAAGTCCATCAATTAATTGACTGCAAAGTAGTAGTCCTACTTTGTTCAATGGGAATTTTGAGTAAAAGGTACAAAACCAGATTAATTTATATCTAAGAAAAAAACAGAACTAAAACTCATTTTAGTTTTTATATTTTTATACATCTTTCATATCTGGTGCCATCTCAGAAGAAGCTTATTGCTTATTCTAAGAAGGAAGCTGTAATCTGTAATGTTTTCCCACAAACTTTTCATAAAAAACTTGTAACTTTTCAATATCTGCTAGGAAACTAAGGAAAAATGACTGGATTTTCCTCAAAGGATTATATTGGCTCTTTATATTTCATATTTTTTAATATTTTATAAATAATTTTATATTTTGCAATGTAGCAAAATTTCGTAGTACATAATTAATTCAAGTATCTTATATAATTTACAATTGGCTAAAGTACTCAGGGGCGTGGTGGCTCAGCGGGTAAGATGCCAGCGCAAGTTCAGAGGTTCGAATCCCTAGCCCTGTGTGCAGAGTGAGCTCCCGCACTAGCTCCAGCACTTGCCAACCTAGCAATTCGAAAGCATGCAAAATGCAAGTAGATGAATAGGTACCACTTCGGTGGGTAGGTAACAGCGTTCCACGCAGCCACATGACCGTGGAAGCGTCTTCGCACAACGCTGGCTCTTCGGCTAACAAACGGAGATGAGCACCGGCCCCTAGAGTCGGACAAGACTGCACAAATGTGCAGGGGGAACCTTTACCTTTTTAAAGTACTCAGATTTGGGAAAAGAGTGCTCTGGAGACTGTTCTCCAGACGATGCTGGTGCAGCGTTCTGGGGTAATCCAATTTTTCTGGAAGCTGCTTTTCTGAAGCTGAAGCAGAAGCAGTTTGTGGTATTCCAGGCATGCTCTTCAAGATGAAGCAAGAGTTTTGGGGCTAGATTATGTTTGTTCCCAGAACAGTAAGTTTTGTATATACCTTATATAGTGCTTCAAGGTAGTAAACTTTTAAAATAACTTGCTCAAGTCCTGAAATGAAGTCTGAACTATATCTCATCAAATGCTTATGGTTGTTTCAGCAGTTTACTACTTTCGGTTTATAATACAAAACACAAGTGGTCACTACATTTCATATAGTGAAATATATGAAAAACTTATTTGTATCCAGCGTGTGTTCAAGTTAAGCCAGATAACATCTAATCATTTCACTAATCCCCATCAAAAGGTATTCTTAAGTATTCATCAATTCTACAACCCAGCAAAATGTTAAGAAAACATTAGGTAACATAAAACAATGGGCAGCATAAAATGGTGATTTTGATTAAAATATGCCTGAATTAAAATGAGCCTGATTTTCATGAAACTCCAAATCAACCTAACCCTATAAAAAAGCTGGTCCTGAACATTAGGGTACTATATGAAACAAAAGGAATACATGATGGCTGGCTTCCACAGACAATGGGGATTCTGTGATTAAGACACAGACACAAACGTATTGGACACATCAACTATGAAATTCAAGTCTAAATTTTTCTCCATTTATTAGAGAACTCTTCTTAGGTTTTATTCTGGATATTTAAAAAAAACTCCAGGTTTCGCTCATATTTTAAAGAGAATACAAAAAAATATTCCAGGAACAATAAAAACAAAGAACCCACCCATTTGCTACTGGATGCCCAGATTACATTAATGCAATGTTGTGAAGCAATAAATTCTTTATAACGCATCTTCCCTATGCTGCTGGAAATGCAAATTTTTATACATTATTTCCAAAATGGCAAAATAGGATGTGGGAAATACTAGAAACTAGGAAGAGAGCCGAACATGAGACTCTTAGATTGCAAGCATCTGGGTTTTTGCCTGTTGGAACTCCTCTCAAATATTACCACCAAATTTCACAGCTCTGTTCGTTAATAAGAGAGCAGCCTTCCTCACCACTCTGAAGCTGTACAAAACATCCATCCTGTCCAATTCAAAAGTTGATTGTAAGTTGCGAGAAGTCTGGCAGCTGTTTAGCCAAGACGCCAAATCAGCAACCCCCTTATCTCTTTTTCTGGACACTCCAATCCCATCTGGAGGCAATTTGGATGCCTTCAAGCAACAGTAATCAGAAAGAATGGGCAATGTGTTGGACTACTACACTAACTGATTAGCTAATTTAATAGCAAAACTCAGAATTTTCAGAAGTTGAAGAACAGAGAACATCCATGGTTATCTGGTGCATGAGTGCACTGTGGGAATCTGCCCAACAAAAAATCACCATCATTTGGCCAGCAGCATGCTAACAAGCTTACATTTTGGCAGGATAGTAAGGAGAAACAAATGACAGGATAACCCCTGCCACTTATCCCATTAATTAATCAATTCTCATTTAACAGAGGCCTTCAAGGGACAGTGCTTTTTCTGCCTATGGTCTCCCAATTAATATAATTGGGATATAATATAATCCATTAATATAAGATAGTTTTCCAATTATATTTAATAAACCCCTATTGAAGTATTACTTATAGGATGAAACTTTGTAAGCATCTTGCTTCCCTTACTTCCAACTGCAAACTTACATCTAATAACTAGCGTTAAGTTATTTGCAGAAGGCCTATCCAATTCAATAAAAAGTAATTTGCAACCATTTCCAAAACATAGCCTAGCCACCATAAACACAGAAATGGCACCATATAAAAGTAAAGACACTCTTGGAGCATTCATACAAGATTTTTCAGCAGTCTTACAGAGAGGCTTGCCATTGTCGTCTTCCTGGATGCTTTTTGACACAGAGCTCTGGAATAAATACAAAGCTTAGCTTCCAAAATCAGTCAAGTGGCAAGATACCACCACCTGTCAAAGCCCTTTAAAATCTCTAGAGCAGGGCTTTCCAAAGTGCCACCGCTGGCGACACGCCAGAAGCGGTGCGACAGCACAGCGGTGGCGACACAGGAGGGCGTGCGGCGGCGCACGCGCGCACAGCGGCAGCGCGGGGGGATGTGCGGCGGCGCAGGGGGGCGTGCGGCGGCGCAGGGGGGCATGCGGCAGCGCGTGCACGGCGGCGGCGGCAGCCACCGTGCACGCGCGCACCGCCGCTTCCGGGTGGTGTGGCGACACACTTTTGTGTCGCGACACAGAGTTTGGAAAGCTCTGCTCTAGAGTCAAAATCAACTTCTGGTAATTATATGCCCATGCAGTTTTCTTAGAATTGCTATGGAAGAGGTTGGTATGCCCTTCTTTTGAGATTTTTTTTATGGCCCAGACTAGCCAATAGCCCTGGTCAATGAAACTTTTAAGTTAACAGGAATCTATTTTGCAGACTACAGATGCAATGGACCAAGTTTCTGCCTATCCACTTCACACAACTAACTTATATTAAAAGTGGTTAAATCCACATTAATTATATGCAATTATAAAAACATGGATTATGCAAATAATATGAACAGCATTATGACAATACAGGTAGTCCTTGACTTACAACCACAACTGGGACTGGAATTTCCATTGCTAAGCGATGCGGTCCCATGATGTCACACTTTACGACTGCATCGCTTAGCAACGGCAATCCCAGGCAGTCCCAGTTGACATCATAACCCCAAGGTGCATAGGTCATTAAGCGGGAAGAGGCGGAAGTCCCAGGTAAGGAGCATGGGGGTGCCGCGCATGAGTTGGGGGAGGGGGCTGCTGTGGTGCAGCATGAGCTCAGGAAGACGGGGAAATACGCTATGGCTCAGGGGCTTCTTGGCACACCGCGGCTCTGGGGCTGCAAGATATCCCTGAGCTGCAATGCAGCGTGAAGCTGCAGCTGCCCCTGGAAGCCTCAGCTGCCCCAGCCCGGCCCAGCAGTGTGGCGCAAAGGGGCTTCCTGGTGTGCCGCAGCAGCTCTGGGGCTGCAAAAAGCCTAAGCCACAGCATAGCGCGAAGCCCAGCCCCAGCCCAGTGCAAAGGGGCTTCCTGGCGCACCACGGCTCTGGGGCAAAAAAGCCAGAGCCACAGCACAGCGCAAAGCCCAGCTGTGGCCAAGCAGTGCGGCGCAAAGGGACTTCCTGGTGTGCCATGGCTCTGGCGCTGCAAGAAGCCCGAGTGGCAGTGCAGAGCAAAGCCCGAGCCACAGCCTCCCCTGGAAGCTTCAGCAGCGCAGAGCAAAGCTGCCACATCCCAGGAAGCCCCAGCCATCCAAGCCCAGTTGCCCCCACTAGCCTGCGCTCTGCCACTTCAGCTGACCTTTGCCGTCTTCTTGCTCCCACTGCTGACGAGGCATGCCTGCCCTGGCCCTTCGTGAGGCAGCTGCTGGCCACGTGAGGCCATCTTCCCCAGGTCTCACAAGGAAACCGCCATGCACGACCTTGGGAAGAAAGCCTCATGCTTTCGGCCAGCAGCTGAAGGTGAAGGGCAGCTAGGGCAGCAGGGGCTGCGGGGTGCAGGGGGCCAAAAGGGCATAGATGGGGGGAAGATAGGTGGGTGGGGGGACTTGAAGCGCCCCTGTGGTCATAAGTGTGTGTGGGCTGCCCACCTTTCTTCCTTCAAGAATCTTCCTAGATTCACACCTATGGTCTGGGACAGATTTTTTTTCACAATGCCTTTTTTCAAGGTAGCTTCCAATTAACTCAGTCTGAATTTATCTTATGCCACTTTTTCAGAATCCAAACACTGCTCAGTTGACTAGTCAAATATTATCTGAAAAGAGAACAGAAACTTTATATAACAACAGCCATGTGGCCTCTTCCATTTTGGCAGGTGTCAACTATACTGTCTCCCCTGCAACTTATCATGGTATCTCCCATGTTGCTCTCTGAAAACCCCCAGGCCTCCAACACAGCATACAATTTGGCCTTCTGAGTTGCAGGGGGAAGAACATTGGAAACTCAGTGTTCCATTTGCTTACTTTAGCATCAATAGAAATTTTCTGACTGCAATTTGGATCCAACTTTCCAACTAGCTTTCACACTAAGCCATATGATTTGCAAACCATACATTTTAAAAAAATGCTTAAACAGACTGCAAGTAAGCTTGAAATGTAAACCCAGCTAAAATATGTTGCTTGCAATTTTAAAAACAGGAATGGGAACACTATTCAAGAGGATTATCAATTATAAAACAGAACTTCCAATGTAGATGAAATTGACCATGTGTATGTATGCATGTATCTGTAAAGTGTTTGAAACTGGTTACATCTTCCAGGTAACTCCTTAAACAACTTAATTTTTTAAAAAACAATTTTTTGCCAGGGTCATTTTCAATAGCTTTATTTGCAGGAGCAATATTTCACTGTGTTATTTGTGAGTTAATTTGTTTTTATAAAGTCCTGAGAAAATCAGAACACCATATAGCCTTCGCATATCACACCTTTCCAGCATCCACAATGAAACAGTGGTGTCTATTCTATTATTCTTAAGAGATTAAAGCCTATAAAGATGCTAGATTCTGACCAGTCAGAGATTCTTATTCACAGGTTAATTACACAATGAGATTTATATAACTGATAGAACATTGACTGCTAGGGTGTTCGTACTATTTTTTTTAAGGAATCTTTGATAATACAATTTAAGACATCCACCCAATGTTAGCAGAAACCCTCATCTTAAGCATTATGATGATAATTCAGCAAGTGATAAAACTAAGCTATAATGCAGTTTCTGCTGCCATGTTTGAGAAATAACTTCATTAAATAAATAATAACTTCCCAAGAGCCTGTAACAAATTACTATTCTCATATAGGAATTTATTTGAAAGTAGTGATGATTAAGACTTTTTCCCCTACAATCTTCTAGATTTACAAAGGCAAATTAATTTTACTATAATCTGTGATCTAGGTTATGCCTAACAATGGTAATATTTTGTTAATACAGTAATTCTGAAATTGCAGATTTTTATTTATTTATTTATTTATTTATTTATTTGATTTATCATCGCCCATCTCCCCCGAGAGGGGGACTCCGGGCGGTTTACAAACAGAGTATAACTCATTAAAATACAATTATAAATAGACTAAAATACATCTTAATTAACAACTTATAAATATAATATAGTAAAATCCAAATGGCAGAATCTTCTTAAGTCCATGGGGAGGGCACTCCATGGCCACCCTAGGGCACTAGCCATCCCCAAGAGCATACTTTCTCTGTCCCGCCCCAAGCATATTGACACAACCAGGTTTTAAGTTTTTTCCGAAAGTCCAGGAGCGAGGGGGACTGTCTTATCTCCAGGGGAAGGATGTTCCATAGGGCAGGGGCTACAGCAGAGAACGCACGTTTCCATGACCCCACTAGATGGAATTCTTTGACTGATGGGGTCCGTAGCATGCCCTCTCTGCATGTCCGGGTGGGACGGGATGATAAGATGGGGATGAGACGGTCCCTTAGGTAACCTAGTTTTAACTAGATTTAAACTAGTTATTCAACTTTGTATCCCCCTGTAGCAATCTGAACATCCTCTTTGCCATAAAGATAACTAATAAACTGCATCTGCAATAGTGATACTTAGAAACTTAAAAGAAGAATCTGAAAAAAACTGAAAAAAAATTCATTACAATATGGTTCGTTTTCTGGGTTCAAACAACTGGAATCATAAGGCAAATAACATTTCTCTAAACCAGCAAATTGTGTAACTGATGATAATGCAATGCCACAATACAATGGTTGAATATAGGAGTATATTTGCATATTAGAGCCAATATTCTTTAAAAGTTGTGACAGTGCATTAGACATATAACCAACAAACAACATTTCTCTGAAGC
The DNA here is from genome assembly GCA_023362775.1 of Charina bottae. Classification (NCBI taxonomy): domain Eukaryota; kingdom Metazoa; phylum Chordata; class Lepidosauria; order Squamata; family Charinaidae; genus Charina; species Charina bottae. Next base: position 34,383,611 of record JALMGJ010000006.1, on the reverse strand, counting down.
GTGTCTCCTTTAAAAAGTTCTGGAGTTATTTTTCATGAACAAGCTAGGATCTGGGCAAATAAGTGTGGTCAGAGCAACTAATACAATATGGTAACAAAAACTATATTAAACACATACCCAAATTTAAGGTGATTAAAATCAGGAATAGTCAAGCTACAATTAAAAACCTACTCAAAATAAAAATGATTCCAGGGTCTTTCTGATGGTTAATAAAGCAGGTTGGATTAGTACTGACTTTTGAATAGAAAAATATTTAGAATTAATGTTCAGATCATCCATACCCAAGTAAAGCCCTATCCACTGTATATCCCAATACATAATTTCATATCTGATCTTTTATTGAGAAAGTTTAGTGTTATTATCCAAGTATTAGTGGAAATCAGGCCAATGATTCACAAGCCACCTATAGGCTTTGTAAATACCATACCATAGCTTGTTTTAATCAATATTTACTAAACCAACTACAATAGCCGGGCTTATTCAACACATTAAGCCAGAAACCAATTTTGGTTTAGAGCATGAACCTGTTATGAACCAGGTCATATATTACCAACGTTGTTGAAAGAAATTTTAAGTTTTAATGTGTTTTGGGATATGCTGTCTTTAGTTGTTTAACAGGCTTTTAATACTTTTATTATATATTTTTTAAAATTTCCGAAATGGTTTGGTTTCTACCTTAAAAGGCAGTCTGAAGGCATTTTAAATATAAAAAAAAATAGTTTAAATTAATATTTTAATTGTTATTCTGCTAAAATGCATCTAGAAACAGCTGAATTCCATCAAAAACAAAGTTATTCTGCTCCCATCATTCATACTCCAGATTATTTTTACTGCACTCTTCCCGTAGTATGTTCTACCTGCTAGAACAGCTTTCAATAGCAGGTATGCAGAATAATGAGAACTTGCAATTATCTTCCTGTTTAAGGCATGTTATATACAGGCTGATTTCAATACAGCTCTTAAGAAAACCCCTGTAAGACCGTCATTCTGTTAATAGGTAATCAAAAAAGGGCAAAAAAATCTAGCAACTGGGATTTGGGGGAGCAGTGCTGCAATGCCAAATTAAAGTTTTTATTGTGCAAATTTCTAGAAATCGGTAGGGTCACTGATCCATGTTGCCCCCCCCCCCCCAAAGTGCAACTGCTCTATTTAGACTAGGTCATCCCTCACCTGCTGCTTTGTGCAGGGAACTGCACTAATTTTCCAGGGCTCCAACTCAGCAATATCAACAGCAAAGTGCACAATCTCCTACAGAATACAATTATATTTGGACAAGTATGGCAAAGATTTGGTTTAGATGTAATTTCAATTCTTACCAACCTTTTCTCAATCATTTTCCTGAAGTAATTTATTAATTTGGAATATTGAATTTCTTAAACATATTTCTCAATAAAACTATTCACTAAATTTCCTACAGAAGTATACACAATGGGCAGTAAAGATTACAGGTAGTCCTTGCTGAACGACCATTCATTTAGCAGTCAAAGTTACGACAGCGCTGGAAAAAGTGACTTGTGACTGGTCCTTGCACTTATGACCGTCACAGCGCCCCTGAGGCCACGTGATCGCAATTCAGGTGTTTGGTGACCATCGCACATTTGCAATGGTCACAGTATCCTACGGTCATGTGATCGCCATTTGTGACTTTCCCAGCTGGCTTCCAACAAGCAAAGTCAATGGGGAAGCTGGCAGGAGGTTGCAAGTCACAGTCATGTGATGTCTTGCTTAACGACCATGGGTGATTCACTTAACAACTACAACAGGGACTGTCAGAACTGCTGTCGCTAAGTGGGGCAGTCACATGTTTCACTTAACACTTAACAACAGAGTTGCTGGTCCCAATTAAGGTCGTTCAGCAAGGACTACCTATATACATTTTATTCAATTATTTGTCTGCTCTTCCTCTAACAGATTTCACCAATGAAAGAAATTAGCATGATTTCAAATTACTAAACCACAGTTCCTTTTAACCATCATTCATTGAATATACCACATTAGAGTTGTCTGATAAAAATCAAAATCAAACATTCACTGTCCCTTGCATAAGCTCGCCCTAAGTTTTGTCACAAACACAGGCTGAGGACAGTATAATATGCTTTGTTTCAAAGCTTAGTGTGATGTGTATTAACATCGTAATAACCAATCTACTATGGTTTATCCACCAAACTGGATTGAAGTAATTTCTGGCTTATTTATTTATTTATTTATTTTATTTAATTAAATTTAACACTTAACAAGTTTGAACTTAATCACGTTAATGTTTATTTGGTATTAACAGTTTATTAAATTAAACTGTAAATTCAATCTAGCCCATCACTAGAAATAGTTCCCAAATGCTCACACAAGAATCATATAAGCAGTGTATGAAAGCCATCATTCACATTCAGAAATATATTCTGCCTGGAGGCTCCAACTAGGTACCATAATTAATAGCAAAAATTTTCAGTATTATTTTTCTGACTTCTTGACAAAGGAAAATACAAAATAACACACCCCTTTAAGTAGTGGCATGCAAAATGTTTTGAATTTGAATTATTTTGAATTCAAAATGTCCTGTTTCAAGTTCAAAACTGCTGTTTTGATTCAAAATACTTCCAAAATGATTGAAAACTTTGTTTTATGTGCAAAATGGGTGTTTTGTATTCAATACAACCATTTGGGCCTTGAAAAGTAGCATTTCAAATTCAAGTCATTTTGCACCTAAAATGTTTTGCAAAACTCAGCATTTGAGTCACAGAGCCAACATCATTGTCTCTCACACATTCTAATATTAATGCTCCACTTAAGAATACTAATATTAGCCTTTGGAGTAGTTTTTAACACTTCCAATTGGACAAACGATTATTAACTTATTACCTCATGCGCAATCATTCTGCCACACTTATAAATTCAAGCCTTTGTTTTGAATGATATACTATGCTCCAATACAGGGTTATTATACAGACTCCAATACAGGGTTATTAAACTATATACAGGGTTATTAAATTATTACAGACTCCAATACAGGGTTATTAAAAATACAATTCAGTGATTTCCACACCCATGTAAAATTTCTCCTTAATATGCATTGATAAGGTTACATATTATATGTTTCATCCACAAACATGCTGAAGGTGTCTGGCAAAGCATCTGAAAACATCCCTAAAGGATGGTATTTTGAAATTGTATTTTTCATTGTCAGCGTTCACAATAAAATCTTTGACTTACCTTGTTCATTGCTCCAGGCTGTGGACCTCTCAGGCTTGCCTGTCCTCCCATTTGAGGAGAACCTTGCTGCAATGTCTCTGCAATCAGAGTACCAGCATTTCCCATTCCTGGGTTTGGATATGACATATTGGAACGTCCTCTTCCAGCTCCAATTGAACCGTTCATTACTTGACCTTGCATCATTCCTTGCCCATTTCCTGCAGACAACATACTAGGATTCATGCCAGCATTTATTCCTGCATTCATTCCCATTCCAGGCTGATTTACTGGACTATTTACTGTCGGCATCATTCCTGCAGTGGACTGAGTTGATGGACCTTGGTTTGGGCCACTTGTACCCATCCCCAAATTTGGAGATGTCAGTGCAGCCTGTGCCATGGGACTTTTGACCATACTGTTTAAGATTCCGATTCCAGGATTGTTCTGTTGTGGCTGACTGGCCATACTCTGTGCTGACCCACCAACTCCCATATTAAGGTTTGGTGAGCTACCAGCTCGTAGCAGTTCTGACAACTGTTTGTGTTTAGAAGCAGCATCTTGTGCCATACCAAGGCTGGTCTGCAGTTGATTAATGTCACCACCATTGGTAAGTCCCAGTTCTGTAGAGCTGATAAGTTCATCTGGTAAGTCATGTTCCAAATCAAAAAGAGATCCAAAATCTGGAGAGAAAAGCCAAAAGAGTGATTTAGAGCACTTGAGCAAACATTTCAGCTGAATGGTTAATTTTTAAGTGTTGATAAAATAGCTATTTATCTAATTTGCTTTATACCAAAAATATTTTTAAAACAAAAAGTCATTGTTTCACCTCAACAACCCACTCAAATCAGGTTAAATGACATGATTTTTAATACACCCAGTTTGGCTCTGCAACAGTATCAATTAAATAACATTAGTTCCAAGTTTATAAGCTTTTAAACATCTCTCAAACATTATGTGTGACATCTTACAATTGCTACAAACTCCAATGCTTAAAACTAAGAGCAGCAAATCAGTGCACGTGCCTATCCACCATTGTTTCAGCCACACATTACTAGGAAACACATGACATTAAACACAATTCAACAATTCTACTCTTTACTTGCCTGATTTTTAGTTCTATAACTTGCCAGCTAACATGATCCATCACATCTAGTCGGAAAGCGTTACCAGGTTAAAACTGAATAGACAAGAAATTGTTCTCTTTATTTTGCCTGAAACTGACCTACAAAATCTACAAGTTTAAAAATTAAGTAATTGAAGGATGTAGAAACATGGTATCTACTCATTCCATGTTTCTGAATGATCAAGGTAAAATCGACAGCAATCTCATTTTGGTTCTGTTGCCAAATTTATTCAATGTGTGAATTTAATGAACATATTTATAGCCCATATATAATATGCTAGAAGGATGAGCATTTCTAGTTCTACAGCCTTTATTCAAAGATATTCAATAGGTAAAGATCTTAAAGGAAATACAAAACTGAGCCAGGTCCTTTGGCTTTCCAAGTATTTGTCTTTCAGAAGCTTCCTGCAATGGAATCATGAACTGCTTTAACAGCTTTCTAAAATTCCAGAATCCCTCACTAAGACAGCTTTAAGAGCTGCTGAAAGTAAAGCCTAAAGGAAGACTCCCAATGCCCACAAAGTTTAGTTAGGTTTCTCTTAAAATTAGTTTAGGAACTGTGGCAAATTTTAGGCTGACTTTATCTTTAAAAAAATGTTTTTATCAAATATTGCTCCAAGAGGCACAATTTCTCCTATCAAACAAGTTTAATAGCTTACCATACTACTTCAAATAGCATTTACATTTGTTAATATACCTCAACAATAGTTCTGAAAAGGTAACATTTGCAAACAAGTGTAGCAGCTTCTTGTAGTGACAAGGCAGATCAGACAAAACGGGGTTTTAGCTAAATGTTCAGGACATTCAATGTTGGTTGTTGTTTTTAAATCAGAATATGTTTAAATGTTGTTTTTAAATCAGAATATATATGCCACTTTTCAAAACTAAAATATTCCCAGGGCAGCTGACAGAACAATCTGGCAAACAAGAACTATTCCTACAGAAAAGTGATGTTCTCTACCACCTGATTTATATGTAAAAAAATAAAAAAGCATGCATGGCACCACACAGCTGGACTTTGTACACTGCAGAAAATATACATGAACAATTTTCAACTTATTTGAAGAAAATATTACTATGGTGCTAGGGATATGATTCAAATAATGATAAAGAGCATAAATACTAATAAGTTATTAATGTAGTTTTCACTCTAATTTTATGATGATTTACCCCCTAAACAGGAGCTGAATTAGACTGTTTGAAAACAACTTATCTATTTTCTTCTCTTTCGGTTTGGTCAATCATACAACACCGAAATAGTACAATAATCTTATTTACTTGGATGTAAAGCCTTCATAACCCTACTAACTTAAGAATGGTTCCAGAGGTGTACCAACATGTATTGTTGAAGGCTACAGAAATTCAACATATCTCTTGGAGAAAGGAGGCAGGGAATCAATTTCTATTGCTACCTCCTCAGTTTTAGAGGCTCATTAATTAGAGCAGATTTTGGGGAGTACAAGCAGCTGCATAATAGAAAGGTGAATCAACATCACCTTCTCCTCCTCCATTCGTGGGATTATTCAATTCAGAGTTGTGCAGAGTGCACCTTTAGATCTAATACTAATACTATTGCATATTGTTTAACAATTACATCACACTGGCTGGTATCCAGAGATCAAGTGCATACATATAAAACTGCATACTTTCCAGAACTACTTCTATTTTTCACTTTTCCAATTTTAAAGTCATGTAATTTAACTACAAATATCAAAGTAGTAACTATATATCAACTTCAAAAATAACTTTTTAAATTCAGTTTGTAAGATAGAGTAGACAAAAATTGGCAATTAAATTCTGATGTACAAGACAAAGTTCATTTAATGAACTTTTAGAAAATAAATATACCTTTCAGTAATTAAGCTGTTTTTATTTTAAAAATCAGAAGGTATCAAAAGCTATTGACATTTGTTAAAGGAGAAAACAAATGATTTTCAGAAAAGCAAATTTTCTGATTTCAGATAAGATTTCAGAAAAGCAAGCAACTAGAGTATGATGTTTAGTAGCATTGGCCTATCATCACTTACTGAAACTTGCCTAAAATACAATTACAGCAGATGACATGACTGCTATAAGTAATAATTGCTTTAGGTGAGAATCTGAACAAACCTCTTCTCCAATCTTAATAGCTAATTTCAGAGATTTTGCATGAAGGGAAGAAGCAGCAAGAGGCTGTGCATTCTACACTCCCTCAGAGTTTACCTTAGGGCTCCTTGAAGAGCCAAGGACAGTCACATATAACACAGATGGAAACTGAAATGGCATGCCTCTCTCCCAGAGCTCCCTCTGGGAACCAAGATCCACAGGATCCTCTAGTACCTAAGAGCAAAAACACCTGCTACCACTTCGTGTTCCTGAATACTAGGCAAGTGGTAATCACTCCTACCATGAAATGACAAAGCCAGAAACAAGGAACATTATAAGAGTTAGTCTCTTCAACTACTTTTTTCCTTAAGAGTTCTGGCTTTAAAGAAAATGCCAATATAATATATATACCAAAAGCTGGTTCCACTCACATCATTATTTTGGATTACTAACCTACTAGATAAACGCCTATTCTCTATCAAAACACTGAAATAAACTATTAATGTAATATTCTTATTCTTCATAGAAATTCTACTTCAGTTGCACAGATGCATAAAAGTATCAAATATTGTGTTATAATTCTTCAGACATTTGGAATAAATTCTCTGTCAAAATGGCAGGGATCTCAAGATTCCCATACAAACACAAAACCTATTCAAAACTGTGATGACTTTAAAACACATGCTTGGCGGATGAAGGAGACAGTCAAATATTCCTTTCAGCATCCCTAGACCTGACTTACTGAGTCCAAATAGTTTGCACCTGTCAAGCTGTTTAGAACATATACTACACATATTTACAGATCTTTATGTAGTCACAAAGTAGGCAAGATGATAGAAACAATTCGTTTCTGGAAAGAAAAAAAGTTTGTACACATAGTATCATTAAGCTGAAGAGCAGCTGCAGTTTTATTAGCAGGCATAGGGCTTACATATCTTAACTGCAGAAATACAACTAAAATGCAATCCATTCAAAGATGAATTTTGTCAAAAATCTATGTGAAAAAGAGATTCAAAATATTGTGAGATGGGTTATAAGCACAAAATACTACCTCAACAAATAAGTACAGTTGTGTTCTTTCATTCACTTCATGCTTATGTTAAGTACTCTGATTTTTTGCCTCCCCTTTAGTTCATAGAGGACTAGACTTGGTTATATTCAAACAATAAATTAAAATCCTATATGAAAATGCTCAGTATGCAAGGTATTCTTCACAACTGTGGCAAAATGTTTCAGGGAGAACTGTATTAGTACACAATCTTATGTAGAAATTTTAAGGAATAAAGCTGCTTTTGGGGATAAATACAGAATTATATCAATTAATCTTTCTTATTTATCTGGTAATTACATAACTTAGATGTATTTCCAATTTGCCAACAGATATGGATTCCTGGCTCTTTTCCCATAGCTCCCAAATAAATTTAGTATTTACACCTGTGCATGTTCTAGAGCATTAGAGTAAGCAAAAAAACAGAACAGAAAAATGAATCTAGAGCTTCTAATAGCTAGAAAAAAGATGCAGCACTGTGACGCAGCATTATGGGAAAGAGGTTAGTAATTTGTTGCAAATATGTTAACATTTTTCTGCATAGCTTTATCTGAACACACTAAATCAAAGTTATCTTCACACCTTCAGAAAATTGAACATTAAAACAAAGCACAACCGGAGTTTCACTAGTTGCAATATGCTGAAAGTACTTAATATTTAAGCTTATTACATTTCAACATCTCCAACTATTATTTCAAAGAGGATTCAACCAACAAAACTAAAATTTGTATTAGTAATGATTAATGAAAAGCTAGAAGCACTCAGCAACTCTTTGGGAATGAGAGTAACAAACTAAACAGTCAGTACAACAAACTTAATTTGATCTATATTTCTAAAACACATTGGAAATACAAAGATGCAATGGCTTATTACTAACATAGAAAAACTATGGCTTTTTGAGAAGAATCAAACAAAGTGTACCATTCTCATTAGCAAAAAAAGCATTCATTGAAAAAGTCCCACTGAATCCAATAAGATTTATATCTGAGTAAATATGCATGGGTTTGTACTGATTCACAATACACTGATACCACTGTCTATGAATTCATTCAATGGAATATAGTCTCAGAAAAGTGTGCACAGGCTTGCAACCTTAAAAAATCAGAATGCATATTCTGCATAGGAAAGGGGTACAACATTAATAAGTATTATTCTGCAGCATAACTCTGAAAAAGTATGTATTTTTATAGTATTTGTTTTATATACCTCCACAAAGAATTCTGAAAACAGATTCCAACCCTGTTTTCCTATTAGCAAAATGGAACTTGTTGATTTTCAGGTAAGTGTTATACTAGGCCTGACAAATAGTGGAACTAATGCACTTGGTAGCAAATAACCTACAAATCCCTAAAGTTGTTGGAGATATCAATATAGACTGCAGATTCAAATAGAAACATTGTTCAGAAGTGAATGCTAACCACAAGAAGCATTCCAAATTATCTAGTGTATCCAACCAGTATTCAGACCAAAAATACATATGCATAGCCTATCTATCAAACACAATCAGCCATTTTCCCCTGCATTTATATATCCAGTACAAAATAAATTCAATGAACAACTCTGGCTACCATTAATAATCAGAATGTCTAGATTTTTGGCTGAAGGATTCCAGATCTCTTCTGATAAAATGAGTTAAAATAACTTATTGCAGACTTATACTGCTCAGAAATCTCAGGAAAATAACACAATTGTTCTCTTGCAGCCAATTTATTCTTTACAGGGATATAGTTTCCTGAACTTCCAAGAGAACCTGTAAACAGTTGTTACCAAAAGAACACCTGTAACATGCATCCCTAATTTCAAAGGAGTTCTAGCATTTCTATCCAGCTGATTTGTTCAATAAATAAATAAATAACAAGTGTTGCTGTACTCATCTTTACAAATCAGGCATGACTTCATGGGAAATTCAGACATTTTGGTCTCTGAACAAAAGCAGATGACACATAAAAATACAGATAAAGAAAGTCTATATTGTTTTTCAGTGTTGATCTGGTGAGGCTGTCTTAACAAAAGCATCAACGTGAATTCTATCAGCAGCTGTAATTACCCCATTATCAAACAATATTAGTACTAAATAATTGGTGGAAATACAGGTAATCAAATCTTAGCAATCAGAACATTGGCAAGATGAAAAATAAGGACTCTTCAGACTAAATGAGTTTAAGATTTGAAGAAAAGAATCTACATCCACACATAGATAATAACTGTGCAATAATGACCACTTTTTTACAAGATTTCAAGTGCTGCAAGCACTCAGAAGTAAGCATCAACACATTTTCAGCCTCTTCAAAGACATAAAGATTAATGTCAATTAAATATCCAAAGCAATACTGCAAAATATTGACTAAAAACAAGTACACAGAAAGAGGAAAGAAATCTAACAGACTGGCAAAAAAAGACTATCAAAAAAAGAGAGAGCCCATTTGTGGTAAGGTAAAATTAAGGGATCTATGCCCAAGACTGACCTGTGCCATCGCTTGCAGAGACAGAGAGCGTCGGTGAAGAGAGTTTAGGCCTCTTGGCTGAAGGCGGGCCCGACTCCACCACATTCTCGGCCATTTTTAATTCTTTTTAGACAAACAGAGCCCAAATTAAAGATGGGGATCCCCAATGCCCTCAGCCGTTTTCTTTGATCCAAAATCAACTGAACAGCAGTATGGAAATGGACTGAAGAAGAAATAGACAAAGTTCCTCTTTTTCTGCTCCTCGAGATCGATTTCTGTTGGATAGCAGTGAGTAAGGGGGAACAGAGATGGGAAACAGGGTGTGGAAGCAGTCTTTTCTCCGGGCCACAGGGAAAAACAAGGATGAAAAGAACAGAACAAACCCTTCCTATAATCAATTAAAAGGGCTTGATAAATTTACAAATCGAATTAAATCCGGCCGTAGAACAGTTGGTGCTTCTTCGCCGCCGCCGCCGCCGCCGCCAATACCACCATCTTCATCCTCCGGGGGGTCGTCGTCTTTTCCTCCTGCTGCTGCCTCTTCGCCGCCATCAACCTCTTCCTCCTCGGTGTCGTCCTCCTCCTCCTCATCGCCACAAGGAGGCGGGCGAAGGAGGAGAGGCGAAGAGAGAAAGAATCGTTTTTCTTTGCTCGTAGTTCTTTCCTACTCCTTCCAAAACCAGCCTGCAACGGAGGAAAATGCCTACACTGGTGAACAAGGGGCTGGGGAAGGGGATCACAGACGGAACGTACTGAGGGTCCCCAACTCCCCCTGCGCCGTTCTTGCTAATCACTAATGGCTGCAGAAAAGGGAGCCGTAAGGAGGAGGAGGAAGAGGAAGATGAAGCTAAGTCCCAGGAGTCTCCGCTTCACATCTTGTTGTGCAGGAACAAGGAGGCGGAGGAGAGGTTGTTGTCCCGATGGAGGCAGCAGAAATCCCTGGATGGGAGCTGGAGAGGGTGGGCTTCAGGACGCGCGCCTGCCACCCCTCCTTTTCTTCCTTTCTTTCTCTCTGGCGGGGTACCCCTTTCTGGTGAGACGACGGGATCGATCCCAAAGCAGGAGGAGGAGGAAGCGGCAGGAGCGGCCCCTCCCCCCCTTCTCTCAGCCTCTTCCCCCTCCCCGGAGGATACGGATGGTTACGAGCGCTTGATCTACGGAGAGGATAAGGCTCTCCGCGGCACTGGAGACGCCGTGCCTCAGGCGTTTCTGGAGCGGCCCCGTCTCCTCTCCGCCATATAGACCCACGGGAAAGGAGATGTAGAGAGAAGCAGCAGCAGCAGCAGCTCTCCAAATCGAGGCGAAGCGGCCTCCTGGACCCGCGAACGGGCTCAATTGCCAGAAGGAACTGGGGTGGAGTCCACCCAGGGTCCCGAGTTTCCAGCCGAAACCGGGAGTGCGTACTCCCTTACTGGCTACGAGGCTAGTATAGTGGGTGTATCACGGAGGTTTCGAGCTGTCTCGGGTCTGGCCGTCCAGGGGCCCTCAGTTGCTGAAGGTCTCTGTCGCTGTTTTCCACCTCCCGGGCTCTACCCGCCCAGCTCGGTCCTATTCGTTCGCCCCCTCCCCTCAATCGCTCACACACCAACAAAATGGCGGCTGTTGTTTCTTCACTCTCCCGATTCCTCAGAGGGAAGCGAGCGGCCGCGCCGGAAATGAGCCAAGAGAAAAAAGGGCGTGTCCAAAAGAGGGGAGGCGGAGATGCACGCAGCTCGCACACACAATGGAACGCGGAGGACTGCGAGGGGGGAGATTCCGAGGCAGGGCCAGCTCCGGTCACGAGACTTGCTCACCCAGTCGGCTTGCGCTCCTTAAGTGATCCCTTCCGCAAACTCTCTCGCCTAAATTTCTTAAAGGGGAGGATAATTTCTCATCTTTTTTTCCTCTGTCCTTACTGTTTTTCAGTCGGCCGAAATGTGCCGCGAGGTTGTTCCTTCGGCCAGTCCTATTGTAATCCAGAAGTGGGGGGAGAGCTTGTGTATCCTGGAACTGATCGTGCCCGAAATGCGCATCGGAAGCTGTTTGTGTGACGAGGGGCCTCCTTCTGTCCTTTACCCATTTGCCATAACATAAGACGCCAGCCTAGACGTAGAGGCCAAAGGATTTGGTCAACGAAACAGTTCCTCGTATATACACAAATGTGATGAGGACGATGACGCTTTGTGTCTGTGTCCACCAACATATAAATCATTAATGTTGGCCATCCTCTATGATAGTATGGCCGAGATCCCAATCAAGATACAGAGTCAAGGTGGGGATGGAAAGGTCTTTTATCAAACAATCCGTGTTGCACAACTCAGAATTCTCGCTTTCCTGCCAGAATCCATGTCTGACGCTCCCAAAGGAAAAGGGAAACTCAGCTGAGCGAAGAAGAGATTTTTGTTACGCGGAAGGACGTGGGACTTCGTTGTGCTTGGATTGATGTGCATTCCCTGTAATACCACGAGCCGAATTGTTCACTCAGTGCCCATGACTTCCTACAAAAATTGGGCTCTGTGTAAATTAAAGGAACGCGGAATTGACGGGATGTATAGACTAAGCAAGCTTGCCATTTGTCCTTCAGTTCTCTGTGAACTGAAATTTTCTCTCGGGAAGCAGCTAAGCATAAATAACAGTACTTTCTCCACTCATATATTTGTATTTGCGAAACGTGAGAATTCCACTTTCTCTCCTAGTCTTTAGTCTGGGAGATGAGGAGCCAGTTCCTTAAACTATTGGCTACGTGGCCTCTTTCTTTCTAGTCAGTAGCTAAAACTGCCTGGTCATTTTGAACATGTATACTACCCTTCATTGCTATTCACTTTCAGGCTAAGCAACATTGGGCAAAGCATAGAAAGTGTAAAAAGTAGTGAGGAGAGGAAATTAAAGGCAGGAGATAAAAGAAATCTACAAAAATCTAGTTTATACAAATACAATTCATTATATCTCTCCTGTATGTCTTCCCTTCTTCTCCATCCTTCCTGCATATTTTTGTTTAGTGTTTTGTTCATTTATTCTCTCTATATGACTAAACCACCTAAAAGTATTTCATTCTTATTGGTCTTTCACTTTGGTATTCAATCCAAATTCATTCAGTACCCATTTGTTCTTCACTCTATTTATTATACTGTAGTTTTTACCATACACTTCTTTAAAATACTGTTCTGACTGCATTACAAGGTTTTGATAAGATGACTTGTCCATCATATTTCAAGAGTATCCAAATACATGGCTATACATTAATTTTGCATTCTAGCATCATGTTATTCAGGGTAAGCACTTTTATGCAAAGCAAAGGAGAGAAGTAAGAATAGTAAGCAAAATAAAGACCTGAGATTAAACAAGAAAATAAAAGCTAAATCTAGTTTACACCAATACCATGCACTATACCTCTCCATGTCTATGAAGGTTCTCAGTCATCCAGGTGGAATTGTCTGTAGCTTGAATCATGTCAACTGGATTTCTATTTTCTCAGTGGAAACGTTTTGCTCCTTATCCAAGGAGCTTCTTCAGTCTGAGCAAAGTTGGTAAGGGAATCCTAAATATGTTTCTAGGTAGCTGTGTGACCTTACACCTGGGGCTAGGTCATGGTTATATTGAGATGTTATTTTAAGTCCTTTTATTTTATTTTATTTTATTTTATTTTATTTTATTTTATTTTATTTTATTTTATTTATTTATTTTATTTTTTTATTTTATTTTATATTAAGTCCTTAACGATCCTCCTTTAGATGATAAAAGGACTTAAAATAACATCTCAATATAACCATGACCTAGCCCCAGGTGTAAGGTCACACAGCTACCTAGAAACATATTTAGGATTCCCTTACCAACTTTGCTCAGACTAAAGAAGCTCCTTGGATAAGGAGCGAAACGTTTCCACTGAGAAAATAGAAATCCAGTTGACATGATTCAAGCTACAGGTATACCTCTCCATGTTTTTCAATCCTTGCTTTCACCAGGACAATTTATCACTGCATACATTGCTTTTTGTTCTCACTTTGTATGACCAAGCTATCTCGATTTACCTTCATACTAGTCACTCCACATTTGTATTAGGCCCACATTCATTCAGCACCCATTCATTTTTACCATATTCTAGTTTTACCATGTACTCTTCTAAATACTATTCCCTCTGCATTCAACTTACTTTTACGTTTCTCCTGACATACCCAATTCTCACTTCCAGATAACAAAATAGGCAGAAGCAGATTCCTATAAAGCTGTTTCTATTTCTCTCAACAAGTATTTATTACATATTTTCCATTATCTTTTTATCAGTATTTGCATGTTTTAACATTTCTCCATTCATTTTCTGATTTTTAATAAACATTCTACTATGCTACACAATAACAAGGGGGCGTGGTGGCTCAGTGGGTAAGACGCCAGGCTTGTGGGTCAGAAGATTGCAAGTTCAGAGGTTCGAATCCCTAGTCCCGCGTGATGGAGTGAGCTCCCACACTAGCCCCAGCTCTTGCCGACCTAGCAATTCGAAAGCATGCAAATGCAAGTAGATTAATAGGTACCACTTTGGTGGGTAGGTAACAGCGTTCTGCGCACGTCATGCCGGCCACATGACCGTGGAAGCGTCTTTGGACAACGCTGGCTCTTTGGCTAACAAACGGAGATGAGCACCGGCCCCTAGAGTCAGACACAACTGCACAAATGTGTGGGGGGAACCTTTACCTTTATGCTACACAAATTAATCTAAGTGCTCTAATTTTTCATGATTTATGTACAATTTGCAATTGTTTTCTCTATCTTCCCTGTCCAATACAAATATGTTGAATATCAATACATTTACATTTACAGATCTTATAGTGTCATACATTTGGCGCAAGACATGTGGCTTCTCAACCAACAAGATGAGTTCCTCTGCATATAAAAATATACATACTCTTTGACTTCCAGTGGGGACACGGCAGATTGAACAGCTATGCCTGCGGGCTTAGCGGGCAGAACTGACAACGCAGAATTTTTTTCGGGCTCAGGCAGGTTTTTCCTGAAGCCCAGGTGTGTTCTTCTGGGAAAGGAAAACACTCAGAATCACCCCGTTTGTCCTCCGGACAGCGGCTTGCAGCCAGAAGATGGCAAACAGCATTCGCGCTCGACTGGTAAGAGTAGCCGGGAGGCTGGGATGTCACCATTTTCCAAGCCGCGCTGTAGCCTTAAAGGGACACTAAGACCAGCCACCCCATTTCTAAATCACCCAATTTATATTTCTTTTAAGTACACGTACCCTAAGAGAGGCTTTCTACAGCAAGGAGAAGCAGTTCTCTTGGTGCTTATAGTTATTTTTGGAATTAATTAAAAAAAAATTTTTTTAAGTTTTGGCTTGTTTTTCATCCAAATATTAAGGATTGAGAGTAAATTATTGTCTCCCTGTCATTATTTTTGTACTAAATTTGAAGATATTAGCATTTTCCTACACGTTGAATCAGCTGTTTTGAACTTTCAGTTTTCTGCTTCTACTTTCCCTGGGGAACTGTCAGCTTATCACTTTCACTTGTGTAAACATACTCTGTAACTCCTTCATATCCTCGACTCTCACTGGTTAAGCTCCTAATCTACTGCTTGAGACGTGGAGGATCTTAAACTTTCTCTGACTTCCACCGAGATTTTAAGCAGATTCTTTCTGATTCTTATCAAGTTTTTATGCGAGGCATTCAGGACATTGTGGAAAATATAAGCTTTAAAATGTGTCACTTGGATGGGGATGTCGTGGATGGAATTGAAGAATTTAACAGTGACAGAAATGTCTCTTTGATCTCTGTTGAAATGCTTTGGTCTATTTTGAAGTAGGATAAAGGTTTAAGAATATTTGGATTGCTTTTAGGGTTTGGCTGATTTCATTTATCTTTAATGATTCGGATTAAGATTACTAAAGTATAAAAATATTATTTGGTTTTGGGTTTAATATGATTATTAAAATTATTGTATTATCAAGTATAATGGTAGACAAATTATATGCTTTTTAATTTAATCTTTATTATAGGAGACAGGAATGTGTAGAATAGTAGTAGGAAGGAAATAATTAAATAAATGTTATTCTTGAGGGGGTAGTAGATTAGAAGATATCTATCTATCAGGGGCGTGGTGGCTCAGCGGGTAAGACGCCAGGCTTGTCAATCTGAAGATCGCAAGTTCGGAGGTTCGAATCCCTAGCCCTGCGTGCGGAGTGAGCTCCTGCACCAGCTCCAGCTCTTGCCAACCTAGCAATTTGAAAGCATGCAAATGCAAGTAGATTAATAGGTACCACTTCGGTGGGTAGGTAACAGCGTTCCGCGCATGTCATGCGGCCACATGACCGTGGAAGCGTCTTCGGACAACGCTGGCTCTTCAGCTAACAAACGGAGATGAGCACCGGCCCCTAGAGTCGGACATGACTGCACAAATGTGCGGGGGGAACCTTTACCTTTTTTTTATCTATCTATCTATCTATCTATCTATCTATCTATCTATCTTCATTCATTCATTCATTCATTCATTCATTCATTCATTGGCGATCACTCGTAGCTGAGTAAGATTGTCTTCCAAGGGTAAAATTTTAAAATCTATCTATCTATCTTCTTACTGATCCACCTGACACGGATCTACAGTGAGGACATTGGGATGTCATTCAGACTAGAGAAGTGTGGCCGGATGGTAGTAAAGAGAGGAAAGGTAGTTAAGACTGAAGGTAGTTAAGACAGCAGGCCACATAGAAGACATACAGACTAGCTACAAATACCTTGGTATCCCACAGTCACATGGGAACCATGATGAGGAGGCAAGGAAGACAGCAACATCCAAGTACCACCAAAGGATAAGACAGGTCCTGAAGAGCCAGCTCAATGGGAAGAACAAGATCCATGCCATTAACATGTATGCCCTGCCAGTCATCAGATACCCTGCTGGTATAGTGAGCTGGCTAAAGGAGGACATGGAGGCTGCTGATGTGAAGACCCAGAAGCTCCTCACAATGTACGGAGGCTTTCACCCCAAGTCAAACACCCAGAGACTGTACACCAGCCAGAAAGAGGGCGGGTGGGGTCTGGTGAGTGTCAAAGCCACTGTCCTGGATGAGACCCAGAGCATCCAGGAGTACATCAGTAAGATGGCACCTAAAGATGAGCTCCTGAGAGAATGCCTGAAGCAGCAGCAGACATGGAAGAAAGATCAAGCAGAGGAATTGCCATGACAAGACCAGACCCTGCATGGGATGTACCATTGACAGATAGCTGAGGTGGCTGACATTGGGAAATCCTACCAGTGGCTGGAAAGGGCTGGACTAAAAGACAGCACTGAGGCACTGATCATAGCAGACAAGAACAGGCACTAAGCACCCAATCCTAGAAGCAGGGGTCTACCACACTAGACAGGACCCAAGGTGCAGACTGCAGAGAGGCCTCAGAGACAGCCCAACACATAGTGGCAGGGTGTAAGATGCAGGCAGGAACAGCTTACACTGAATGGCACAACCAAGTAGCTGGCATTGTGTACAGGAACATTTGCACAGCGTATGGGCTAGACCCTCCAAAGTCCAGATGGGAGATTCCACAGAAGGTCGTGGAGAATGATAGGGCTAAGATCCTGTGGGACTTCCAGATCCAGACAGGCAAGTACTGGCCAATCAACCAGACATTGTGGTAGTACACAAGGACCAGAAGATGGCAGTGGTGATAGATGTAGTGGTGCCAAGTGACAGCAACATCAGGAAGAAGGAGTATGAGAAGCTGGAGAAGTACCAGCACCTGAAGGAGGAACTAAAGAGGATGTGGAAAGTGAAGGCCAAAGTGGTCCCAGTGGTGGTAGGAGCACTCAGGGCTGTGACTCCTAAGCTGGGAGAGTGGCTCCAACAGATCCCAGGAGCAACATCAGAGCTCTCTGTCCAGAAGAGTGCAATGCTAGGAACAGCTAAGATACTGCGCAGAACCCTCAAACTCCCAGGCCTCTGGTAGAGGACCCGAGGTTGAGGAAGACACATACCACCCATAGGGGTGAGAAGGGAATTTTTTAATATATATACAGTATGTATGTATATTTCTTTTAATATAAGGGGATGGAGCAACTGTATTTAGTTATTTTTATAATGTGCCAATGGAATGATTTATAGAAATAATGTGATTTTGGTTTAATATAGAGTAAGGGATTATGGAAAATTGTTGTATATCCTTGCTGTTAAAAGTCGGAAGTCACCTCTTTTTGTAACTCTAAAAAACAAAATTTTCTCTTGTGTTTTCACACTTTTTTAGTTTTTTCTTTTTTCTTTTTCTTTGTAGTTAGGGTTAGGGTTAGGGTTTTACTATAGGAAAGTGAATAATACCTTTTACTGATTCTTTTACTGAAGAAGTGCTTCAGAGGTTGTGTGAATCCTGGAAAAAAAAAGGAGTTGCTTTCTTTTAATAAAAATGGAAAGGGTCAGAATCAAGAAAGTGAAAAGGATACATGTCATCCTCACAGCTCTTTCTTATCTAGTAAATATATTACACAAATAGCAGGATGCATGCAGGCCATTAATTACAAATGGAAGTTGCTGTCATTAGCACTGTGTAGAAACCAAATTTGAAACCAACATTTATGAAGGATATCAAGCTCTATTTCCACCAATCCAAGATGGTGTCCACCCAGTAATGGCCATAAAACTTCTAGGATTCTAGATGAGAGTGTAATTCCCCCCCTCCCCAAAGATTGGTTTTATAACATTTCAACAACTTACCAGGTCTGTTTTATCTTATTTTATTCTAGGATTTCTCAACCTTGATGAAGCTGTAAAAATAAAGTTATCTTAATTCATAAATGAAACCAAACAACAAAAATTGTTCTTCATTACTGTATATATCTTATGATGAATTCATTCTATCTTCATACACCTTCCTCTGATATACACCTTCCTCAATAAAATCAGCATAATGTAGCTCTTTTTCAATTTTATTTTCAATTGAGATCATTGCTAATCCACTGACTGAAAGTTTACTTACTAAAAATAGTATAAAATGTCATCATACAAATACATTGGTGCAGCTGGCTGCCTAGTTAAGGGGAAGAGGGTCACCCTAAATGCCTTTTTTCATTTACAGAAATTACGCCAAAATCAGAGACTCCATTAAGTACGGGATCCTGGGCAATTGCCCAGTTTGTCCACTTCTAAAGCCATCTCTGCATATGCTCTGAGTTTGCACAATATACCTGGTTTCTGGTAAGTCTTTGACCCTACTTAGCAGGCCATGCATGACAGAAAGGGTAAGATGGCAGCATATGCATGCTTAATAATTCGTTACAAAATGGCTTAAAAGTATTGCACCAACAAACACATACAGTGTTGTATTTACAGGAGAAATAGAAGAAGTCTGAGAGGTCTTGTTGGCCTCATAAAAAGAGCAGAATTTCCCAGCAATTGCAGAAAAATAGTTATTTATTCATTTATTTATTTAGAACACTTATTTGACCACCCAACTCAAACAACTCTGGGTGATGTAAAAAATCATTAAACAAAAATACAAAAGAAGAATGTCATGCTCATGAGGAGCCAGCAGAAAGTGGGGGGTGGGAGTGGGTAAAGCAGACTAAATCAATTAAAAGACAATCAAGACTAAAATATATTATAACCGCCCAGGGTCCCTCCTTGTGGGGGAGATCAGTGGTGATATAAATGTGATGAATGAATGAATGAATGAATGAATGAATGAATGAATGAATAAATAAATAAATAAATAACTCTACTTATCCTGACCCAAGTGTCCAGGGAAAGGGACAGGTCTTAACCACTGTTCTAAAGGCCTGCAAAGTAGGGCCAACCATATGGGGGGGGAAGCGTTCCAAAGTGCGGGAGCTGCCACTGAGAAGGCATGCCTCCTGGATCCCACAAAGGGGACATTGCTTCAGAGAAGGGACCTGGAGTGTGCCCTCCTTGTTGGAGTATGTGGGATAGGCAGATACCCTTGGGAAAAGCCAGCCCTACAAATAACCTGATCTTATGCTATGCAGGGCTTTATAAGTAATAACTAACACCTTGAATTGCACCTGGAAGCCTATAGGGAGCCAGTGCAGCTCACAGAGTAGACATGTAACATGGGTGTAACACCCATAACTATTTGTGCTACTGCATTTTGGATCAATTGAAGTTTCCAGAGTGTCTTCAGGGACAGCCCCATTTAAGCACATTGCAATTCAATCAGGACATGACTAAGGCATGAATGACTGTGAGGAGGTCTCCCTGATCCATGAATGGGTACACTAGACAAAGTTGTACAATGGCTCCCTGGTCACAACTGCCATCTGCTCTTCAAGCAGGAGCTGTGAGTCCAGGAGGACCCTCTTACTAGTTTAAATTATTATGGTTGATTGCACAGTCAGCCAGATGTTTTGACTGGATTTGGCATTTTTGTCCATCTATTGAGTCCTTCCCAAGGACCTGGGATAGGCAGATGTTATTTAATAATATTAAAAGTATTGTCGCAGAATGTAAGCTGTTCCGAGTTTCTGCTGCTGTTGTTATGCACCCTATTTCAGTGGGGTAGTATAACCCTGCCCAGAATCAAAGATGAAATCTCTCTAGTTCCAGAATCCATGGGGCCCAAAACCCACAGCCACACAACCTTCAAAGGGTTCAGATATAGCCTGTTCCTCTCCATCTGGACATCCTACAGCATTCAGACACTGGGACAGAACCCTGACAACTTCACTTGGGCGGCCAAGAACAGAGATATACAACTGAGTATCATCAGTGTGCTGCCAAGTGGACCTTCCCCAGTGGCCTCATATATATGTTAAAAAGAGAGGAGAGGGGAGAACCCTAAGGTACCCTGCAAAACAGGGGTTTAGGACTAGACCACTCCCCCATCATCATCACTGAGTGGAACTGACCCTGGAGGGAGGAGGAGAATGCCCACAATACAGTGTCTTCCACTCCCAACCCTCTAAGACAGTCCAAAAGGATACCATGGTCAATGGTACCAAATCCTGCTGAGAGATCAAGGAAGGTCAGGTTGGATGCACTGAACCTGCCACAGATCACTGACAAGCACAAGCAAAGCTGTCATGGTACTGTATCCCAGTCTGAAACCTACCTGGAAGGGGTCCAGATGATTTATTATTGTTGTTGTTGTTGCTAACATTTATATGCCACCCAACTCCCAGCAACTCTTACTTCCTCCAGGATCCTTTGGAGCTATCACCCGAATACCTTCTCAACAACCAAGAAGGTAAGGTTGATGACTGGATGAAAATTGTCCAGATCTATCTAGCAATGCCTCTTTCAGAGCTGGTGAGACTACCCCTCTCTCAAGGAAGCATTCACCAGAGCATGGATCCACCCACACGCCCCCTCCCTGGAGGCTTTGACCACTCAGGAAGGGCATGCATCCAAAACACAGATGTCTGAGCCCACATCGCCAAGGATCCTGGCCATTTCTTTGAGATCATGTGATGGCTTCTGTAATGGGATTCCATGTTTGCTCCCGGAGTGTGTGACTTTTTAAATTGTTCTTGCTTCTCTCACACTTAGAACATAATGTCATCAGTGCATGACACTTGATTAAGTTATAAAGATAGTGGATGCTGCTGCATAGTATTTATAAACATGTAACCACAGAGCAACAATTGCATGTTAGAAACACCATAGCACAGCCTGAAAAATGAAAGATGTTCTAGTGTAAAATCTAACCTAGTCACACCTCTGTTATATTAGGTAACTCCACAATTGTATTACTCACTCTGTTTTTAAGGCTTGCTTGTTACAAGAAGATTCTCTTCTCCCAGACCAGGGGTCGGCAAACTTTTTATCCCGGGAGCCATTTTGGCATGCTCGTGCACATTTTGAAATGCTCGAGAGCCAGGGGGCGGGGTTTGCGGGCGGGGGCCAATCGCGTGGAAGGGGGCGGGGTTTGCGGGCGGGAGCCAATCGCGTGGAAGGGGGTGGGTTTTGCGGGCGGGAGCCAATCACGTGGAAGGGGGCGGGGGGCTCACGGAGGGCTCACGGAGGGAGGGGGCGCAGCCAGCGGCACTCCCCCATCTCGCCCACGACTTCTTTCTTCGTTGCAAAATTGGAGCCCCCTTCGGGTACCCTCCTCCCTCCCCCCGCTCCTCGGTTCTTCTTGCCGCCATCCTCGGCGGCTGCATCGTACTGCAGAGCTCCGGATACACGCCGACTTCTTCAGGGCAAAAGGAGAAGAATTATCTTTCGACTATGTGCATATAAATCCAGAGTGCCAGGCCCGTCCCCCCGCCCAGAGCTATTAACACAAAGGGGTTCGGGAAAGGCGGGGTGAAATCTGCACAAGGTGGGGGCGGTCACCTACCCTTTCCTCCCCACCCCACCCTCCCTGTCCCACGAAAACATGCAAATTCAGCGCGGATTCGCTCCGCAACCTTCAAGCAGGAAGGACTGCTTTCTCGTTGGGGCATAGCCTCCGGCTAAAATATTTTACAGCTCCAGCTGGGAGGTGGTGAGAGCCGAATGGGAAGCCACGCACATAATTAGATCTGATCCGACCCTCTCCCTTTCCCATCGCCACGTGCTTGTGCAGCCTCCTAGCCTTCGTACATCCGGGGATGCCTGCCTCCTCTGCGGCTTTTCAGTTCGGGGCCGGCCTTGGGGAAGGAGCGCGGGATCGAGAACAGCTTCTGCATCGCTTAAGCTGCCGCCCCGCCTGTCGGGTCCAGTCCCTCCGTGCCACGATCGCAGAGCTCGTCTCTAGCCGTCCGAGTACCCGCGCTCGCAAGTTGGTCCTAGCCCCACTTTCCGTTTGGGTGGGCATGGTGCAGGTTTCCGAAAGCCACAAGCCGAGAAGGGGGTCATCAAACCGCGAACCCGGCCCGGCCACCCCACCGGGAGTGGCGGAGAAAGAGCTGCCACCCTCCGGCCGGCAGGACAGGCGCGGGAGAGCGGAAGGCTGCGTCCTCTCCACCGGGCGGGACCCGTGCCTCCTTCCCTGCGAGTGGGCGAGGCAGGGAGAGAAGGGGAGACGGAGGAGCTCCCTCTCCGGCCTCTGCGCCCCTTCAGGCCCGTCTCTGCGAGGCCCGGCGCGGCAGGGAGGCACTGCTGGCCTGGGACGCGGCGCTGTCGGAGGCGGCGCAGGAGCGGCTGCAGGGGCTGCTGCGGCTGGAGATGGCACTGCTCTGCGGCATCCAGGTGTTGGGCGAAGGCGCAGGCCCGGGATGCGAGCGGCAGGGCGGCGCAGGGGGCCTGGCCGGGGCGGTGGCGGTGGCGGCGGGGGGACGGAGCCGGCGGAGGTTTGCCGGGCGGCAGGACGGGGCGGGCGGCGCTGCTGGGGCTGGTGGCGGAGCTGGAGGGAGCGGAGGGACCAGGCGTTCCCGTGGGCGCAGCGCGCGCTCTGCAACCCGCCTTGGAGAAGCGGCCGCGGGAGGCCCTCCGGGTGCACCCTCCCGCCCCATCAATCCCCCCACCCCGCTGTTCGGCGTCCTCTCCCCCCGCTAACCCGAGCCCTGCGGCGGCCGGGGGAGCCGAGCCAGGCTCGGACCGGAGGCGGCCAAGGGGAGAGCAGGCGGCTCGCCGCCCTGCCGCTCGCATCCCGGGCCCGCGCCCTTGCCCAGCACCTGGATGCCACGGAGCAGCGCCATCTCCAGCCGCAGCAGCCCCTGCAGCCGCTCCTGCGCCGCCTCCGACAGCGCTGCGTCCCGGGCCAGCAGCGCCTCCCTGCCGCGCCGGGCCTCGCTCAGTGCGAGAGCCAGGGGCGGGGTTTGCGGGCGGGGGCCAATCACGTGGAAGGGGCGGGGGTGAGTTCAGCTGCGGAAGAGCCACACTCAAGGGGCCAAAGAGCCGCATCTGGCTCGCGAGCCGCCATTTCTGACCCTTGTCCCAGACCATCTACTTTTGTTTAAAATAAATAATCTAAAGCTTATTATTGGCATAGTACAAATAATATGTTTTGTTGCCTGTGGAGGCAAAGTTGTGACTTTATCCTTTAGTCTACCTTATGTTTTTATGCATTTATTAGTATTAGTATTAATTGAGACACTCAATTTGTTTCTATCTCCTGTCTGATTGATACGAGGTCAACAATAGACTTAATTGCGGCAATCTCCTTCTGTACATTTGAAACCAGCTCCCTCAAGCATACATCCTCCCAGAATTGTAAATGGCTTTGATTTAGAAACTGCATGTCTTCACAACTGTAACCGCTTGAAGGATGCAGATAATTAATATCTTTACAGCTTCCCTTGTCTGAGGTGGGATGAGGGTCAAACTGTTAAAATAGCAACAAATGGCAATTAGCATGGCATCTGTGCTTTTGATAAGCTAAGTGCCCTGGGAATACAGAATGTTGCTGTTCTGGACACAGGGACAAAATTCCTTGGACAACCCCATCTGCATTCTTATCTAAAAAGGTAAAGGTTCCCCCCGCACATTTGTGCAGTCGTGTCTGACTCTAGGGGCCGGTGCTCATCTCCGTTTGTTAGCCGAAGAGCGAGCGTTGTCCGAAGATGCTTCCATGGTCATGTGGCCGCATGACGCACATGGAACGCTGTTACCTTCCCACCGAAGTGGTACCTATTAATCTACTTGCATTTGCATGCTTTTGAATTGCTAGGTTGGCAAGAGCTGGAGCTAGTGCGGGAGCTCACTCCACATGCAGGGCTAGGGATTCGAACCTCCGAACTTGCGATCTTCCGATCGACAAGCCTGGCGTCTTACCCGCTGAGCCACCACGCCCCCCCGCTGCGCCACCACGCATTCTTATCTAGCTGTAAACTAATTCTCTGACAATGCTCATACTCCTCTCCAGCTCTTTGTACCCCTATATAAGAACTGCACTGACCAGGCTCTGCACTCTTAGCTCTTGCTGGTTGGGAACTCAGTAATCACGGTAACCTGCTAGCTAAGTGTTTCTCAACCTTGGCAACTTTAAGACATGTGGACTTCAACTCCCAGAATTCCCCAGCCATCATGAATAGACTGGTTTGGACCTCTCCAATTGCTTTGGCTTATTCCTCAAGGTGAGTTTTTGCCCCCACAATTCACACTACTAGGAATGTCTCTAAAACAGGGCTTTCCAAAGTTTTCCCGCAGCGACACACCAACCGCTGTTGGTGTGTCGCCGTGGGAAAACCAGGAAGTGCCGCCGTTGCGGCAGCGCGCAAAAACCCGGAAGTACTGCTGCCACTTTCGGTTTTTGCACGCCGTCGTGGCTGTGGCGCTTTCGGATTTTTGCGCGCCACCGTAGGTGAGTCACTGCGGGAAAACCCGGAAGCGCTGATGCAGCGCTTCCGGGTTTTGACACGACACATCTGGGCCCCGCAGGCGACACAGTTTTGTGTCGCGACACACAGTTTGGAAAGCTCTGCTCTAAAAGCTGGTTGATAAATTACCAGAAGAGGTGGGACTGCTGTTTCCTTGTAAATTCATCCTACATATATGTAATATTAATTTTAAAAGGTAAATCATAATAAAATCTGTAAAGGTAAAGGTAAAGATTCCCCCCGCACATTTGTGCAGTCGTGTCCGACTCTAGGGGCCAGTGCTCATCTCCGTTTGTTAGCCGAAGAGCCAGCGTTGTCCGAAGACGCTTCCACGGTCATGTGGCCGGCATGACGTGCGAATAAAATCTGTAGCTGTTCCATTAACACAGTACCTGACCTATTGAAGGTATACCACTGGTATGGTTGAATTGCACACAATCCAATAGCAATTCAGAGTAAATGTGAGATTTAGACATTAGTAGATTGATGTAGAAATAGCCACAAATAAATTATTATTATTAAGAAGAAAAATGTTTCCAAGATTGAAAACTTTTGTCAAAATGAGGAAAACAGCAGTGTGCCATCACAATGCAAGCTCCATGCTATGGTATATATATAATGTACATGAAAGGGTCCGAGCTTGTGTCATGAGCACACAATGCTGTATTTGTGATTTGTCTCCCTTTTCCCTCCCCACAGAAAATTCTGCTTAAGAAACTCTAGTAACAACATGCTAAGCCACAGAAAAAGGATATACAAAGACATAAGTATCACTATCTTACAGAAATGAGTGCACCACCTAAATGTAAAGTACATATTTCATTATTTTGGATTTGCAGAAATCAGCATTTCAAAGTACTTGTACGTTTCAGCTTCTGTTTCTGCAAATTTACAACAGTAATTTATTTATTTATTATTTAAATTTATCCCCGCCCATCTCCCGGAATAGGGGACTCTGGGCGGTTTACAACATATCAACAGTTAAAATCTATACATATAAAATTACAATATAACAATAAATAGATAAATAGATAAAAATAGATAATTGTTCTGGATTCCACAATAAACATGACCTCAAGTAAAGCTTTGTTCCTAAACTATGTTAACTCAACCTTTAAGCCTGTAATACAGCAATTATCCTTCTAATCAATATTTTTAATCAACATTTTAGCAAACCCAGTTAACAATTGTTAATTGCTCATAATTTATACCATGTAGTTTGCATGCTGCCCCTTCCCAAGAGCAGGAAAGAATTCACAGTGTTTATATGGCCTGGTGCCTGACAATTATTTATCTGAAAAAAATAAATGGATCCTCCTGTATACAGGGCAACATAGCAGTTAAGTAATGCAGAGGTGTTGTATAGCAGGTTATGATCCATTCAAACTAAAAGAAAATTTTCTACAGGTTGTGCTGTCATTCTGCTTTTCCAGCTATCTGCAGTTGCTCCGCGCTTTAACTTGTTAAGAAGAGAAGCACACTCCTTCATGACTACTCAGTATTTGCACAGACAAAAGTCAATAATTAACCTATCCCCAAAGCCCAGTGATCTTGAACAGGGTAAAGGAATAGGATTAACAGAAAATTTTCCATATTAATTACCTTTCTTTACAGTATTCAGCTCATCCTTCTCAACTAAGCCTTTACCGTTCAGCCAATGTTAGAGGGGCTTATTTTTCCACATGTCATCCTTCTCTGCTGTGTTTATATTCAAGCAACTCTGTTGTTCAGTAAGCAGAAAGCAGTAAGCTTAAGTGATGGATGAGTTCTTTCTGATAAATAAACATTGCCTCAGTTTTCTATACAAATTGGAATGTCTACAAATGCATACAAAGTGA
The DNA here is from genome assembly GCA_023362775.1 of Charina bottae. Lineage (NCBI taxonomy): Eukaryota > Metazoa > Chordata > Lepidosauria > Squamata > Charinaidae > Charina > Charina bottae. The sequence continues at coordinate 34,356,728 of JALMGJ010000006.1, read as the reverse complement.
AATACATGTAATACTATGAGGAAGTTACCATTTTAATTTTAAAAAGGAAGAGAGCCACTGACCTTTGTGTAGATTTTCTTTCTACAAGCTTTATTTTATTATGTAATAGATCAAATTAGCAAAATCTGAGCAATGCTGGATCAATTAGAATAAGTTATAACTAAGTTTCAAATAAGACATTATTATTATTGTTGTTGTTGTTGTTGTTGTTATTGTTATTATTATTATTATTATTGAAGAAGCAAAACAGAACAGAAAGGAAAAGAAATTTGAAAGTTAAAGAAAATTAATCAAGGGCAAAAACAAAAGCAAAGGAAAAAGAGAATTAAAATTAGGAATATGTATTCATATAAATACATATGTGATCTTAAAGAAAAGTAGGAACATTAAAATTCACATTCAATAGTTCTATTCAAAATAACATTTTTACAGGCAAGGGTAACACTTTAGGAAAAACTTTGTTAATATAGCTAATGAATGATGACCAGATTTGAATAAATGTGTCCTTCATTGTAAGATTTGTCTAAACTTTATTTTTGTATTACTTTTTGTAGCAGAAGCAATTTCTTACACTTTAAATACTGTGGAGTCAGTAAAACGTATTATTCACTTTCCTATAGTAAAACTGTCATCTAACTACAGGAAATGAATCAAACTGAAAGGCAGAATAATTTTTCAGATTTGTTATGTTTTTATTTATATCCTATGGCTTGCCTTTTTCTAGATGTTTTAAATAGTTTTGTATAAAAGAAGGGCAAGTGTTTGTCACATATGAAGCAAAGAAGTAGGCAATAGAATTAGAAATGTTTTGTTTATTATATGTAGTTTTTAATAAAGCTAGCTAGGTTTACACATTCCCTTAAAGCAGTGTTTTTCAATCTTAGCAACAATGTGTAGACTTCAGCTCCCAGAATTCCCTAGCCCAGAGCTTTCCAAACTGTGTGTCGCGACACAAAGGTGTGTCACTGTGATGATCTCAACAACAATGTCCCAATAAACACTTCTCCATACAGTTCAGTGAAATGCAGATAAAGCTTTATTCAGGATACATGTTCATTGAAGCACTCCTAAAGACTTGAATGCGGATTCCCGCCAAACTATTCCCTCTTAACTTCCCCCTGCGCGCCAATTCACCAACGATGATCTCATGAAGCAAAACGGTCCCATCTCCACTTCGTTGCAGGTGCGTGACCTTGGCCGAGCTGTCTCTAGCTTCCACCAGCAGACATAACACTCAACTGCCATCCCCCCTCCCAACTACTCTGCAAGCACTATGCTATGCTTAATTCTAATGGCAGGATTCATGGACATGAACCCTGACATGCCGACCCTCCAAAAGAAAGAATAATATGCACAGAACAAGAAAGGTTAGAAAATACAAGTAAACATAAAGGCATATGGAACAATTCCAAAAATTTTCAGGCTGCAACACCATGGGAGGCACAGAGATCTGAAAAACAGAAACAATAACAATTGTGCAGTTAACCAGGTTTAGTAGGGAATTGATCATGGAATTTCTTCAGTAACCTTGGTGCTGAAACATGGATTTTGTCAACCTATTCCTCAAACCCCACCGGCAAATGTTTCCATTGAACCAAATACTGTAATTTTCCTCTATGCATTCTGGAGTCCAAAATGTTCACAATCTCAAAGTGTTCGTTATCTCCCACCATGATAGGTGGAGGGGTCACTGGATCAGGATGCCATTGATGAGCAGGTTTAACTGGTTTCAATAAGCTAATGTGAAAGACAGGATGTACTCTACGAAGGTTCTTTGGCAAGTCCAACTGAGCGGCCACCGGGTTGATTACTTTCACAATAGGAAAAGGGCCAATAAACTTAGGGCCCAGTTTCTTGGAAGGCTGAGTTGATTTCAAATGTTTTGTAGACAGGTAAACCTTCTCTCCCACTACCAAAGGCCATTCAGGAGCCCGTTTACGATCAGCAAAGGTTTTGTAAGAATTTTTAGCTTCCTGCAATATATTCAACATTACAGGCCAATTCGATCGTATTTTTGTAATCCATTCATCTGCCAGTACAGGATCAGACTGTTGAATCAAGGTAGGGTCAGGTAGTTCAGGAATAGGGACAAAATCTTGACCAGTAGCCACTTTAAATGGGGAAAACCCAGTGCTCTGATGAACCGCATTATTATAGGCCACCTCAGCAAAAGGTAATAACTCCACCCAATTATCTTGCTGATGACTAATGTAACACCGTAAATACTGTTCCAACACGGAGTTAAGTCGTTCGCAAGCCCCATTCCCCTGGGGGTGGTGCCCAGAAGTGAGACCCTGCTCCGTTCCAATCAATTTTAAAAATGATTTCCAAAATTTGGCGGTGAACTGACTTCCGCGGTCGCTGATAATCCGCAAGGGGGCGCCGTGTGCTCGGTAGATGTGCATGATGAATAATTTTGCCAGTTGACCAGCAGATGGCAGTCCTTTACAAGGAATAAAATGAGCTTGCTTAGAAAATAAGTCAGTCACTACCCATATCACAGTTTTACCTTTAGTCTCTGGTAAGTCCACAATGAAATCCATTGAAATTTGCTTCCATGGACTCGTTGGCTCAGCCACAGTTTGCAACAGCCCCACAGGTTTCCCGGGCGCTTTTTTCATGGAAGCACAAACATGACATGACAAAACATATTGTTTAACATCCCTCCTCAATGTTGGCCACCAAAACTGCCTTCTAATCAAATGTAAAGTTTTAACAAATCCAAAGTGTCCGGCAATTATACTATCATGACAACGCTGTAAAACAGCTTTTCTCACAGTCTCAGGAACATATAATCTGTCTCCATTCCACCACACCCCATTAGTCTCGGTTAAAGTTTGTTTGTGATCTTTCCACCAATCATCATTCACCATAGCTTCCCGAAGTTCTTTTTCTAAGGAAGGTTCACATGGGGTTTTCTGTTGTTTGGCCTTGCTTCTAGTCAGAGCCACGTTCCCTTGTAATTGTACAGGTACAGGTGCTCTAGTACTTTCAGGACCAGGCTCCTCCTGGCTAGATAATCCCAATTGTTGTGGCGACATTACTGTAGATACCACTAGCTCCGTTTGAGTGTCATGTTGTGGTAGTCTGGACAAAGCATCTGCTAAAAAGTTTTTTCCTGCTGGTAAATACTTTAATGTGAAATTAAACCTACTGAAAAATTCAGCCCAACGGATTTGTTTAGGATTTAATTTCCGTGGAGTTTTAAGTGCTTAAGTGCTTTTAAGCAGGTGTCGCCATGTAGCTAGAGCATGTCGTACTGCAAAAGCTTCCTTTTCCCAAACCAACCAACGTTGTTCAGCCTCAGTAAATTTACGAGAAATATATGCACAAGGTCTTAATTGATCGTTATTGTCTTTTTGCAATAATATACATCCAATTGCAGAATTAGACGCGTCTGTCTGGATCACAAAGGGACGTTCTGGATCAGGATGTTTTAAAATGGGTTCTGCAGTGAACAATTGCTTCAATTGTTCAAAAGCCGTTTGGCACGCCGGCATCCATTTTAATTTAGTTTGAGGCTTATTTGCTAATACGCCATCAGCCGATTTCTTGGTTTTTAACATATCGGTTAATGGTAATGCAATCTTTGCAAAAGCAGGAATAAATTGGCGATAGAAATTTGCAAATCCCAGAAAAGCTTGTAATTGCTTTTTTGTTCTGGGTGTTTCCCACGCCAACACATCTTTGACTTTGGCGGGATCCATTTCTATGCCTTGATGAGATATTCTGTAACCTAGAAAATCCAGTTTTTCTTTGTGAAATTCACATTTAGACAACTTAACATACAACTTGTTTTCTAAGAGCTTTCTGAGTACTGCTTTTACCAGTTTCACATGTTGTTCCATAGTCTCTGTGTATATCAATATGTCATCCAAGTATACCAATACTCCTTGGTACAGAAATTCATGCAGAACCTCATTAATTAAGCTCATGAAGACTCCAGGCCCGCCCCTTAATCCGAACGGCATGACTTTATATTGAAAACAACCCAGTTGGCAATTAAAGGCTGTTTTCCTCTCATCCCCTTCTTTTATGCGTACTCTAAAGTACGCTTCTCTCAAATCTAGCTTGGTGAATATTTTTCCTTTGGTTAGCTGAGCCAGCATATCTTTCATCAAAGGCAGCGGGTATTGGTTAGAAATACAAATAGCATTCAGCCCCCTATAGTCAGTACAGAGTCTTAAGGAACCATCTTTCTTTTTCCTGAATAACACTGGAGCTGCTGTGGGGGATGTGGAAGGCTCAATAAATCCCCGCTTTAAGTTCTTATCTATAAAATTCCTCAGCTCTTGCAGTTCCTTATGAGTCATTGAATACAACTTAGGTTTAGGCAACACTGCCCCAGGCTCCAATTGCAAAGAACAGTCTGTTTTCCGATGAGGGGGCATCTGGTCTGACTCCGTCTCTACAAAAATCTCCCCCTCCTCCTCATACACTGACGGTGCCACCGCTGCTTGAGCTAGCTCCTGTAACACACAAAGTCCTGCAGCTTCCCGCTCAACTCCCAAATATGAGCCATCTGCAAATTCCATTTCTCCAGAAACCCAGTCAATCTGAGGGTTACGCTCCCTCAACCATTTAAGTCCCAACACTATGGGCTGATTGGAAATGGGAGCCACAATAAACCTAATAGTCTCTTGATGCGTCCCAATAGTCATTTTCAAAGCTTCTGTATAATATTCCACTGGACCCCCTTTCATGTCTGATCCATCCAACTGACAAAATATGATGGGAACTTTTAATTTATGCAACTTAAGTCTCAGTCCCGTAACAATGGCAGGATGCATCAAACATCTTGAGCACCCCGAGTCCAGCATTGCCATCAAATTGTTCTGATCCCTCCCATCTAAAGTTTCAAGCTTTATCTTAATCTGCATGGTAGGACAATCTCCACTCACCAGCGGATCGGAGCGCCGATCTGTAAATGCCTGGCCCCCGGCGCACTTCAAACCAGGCATCGCTCGTTTTCCGCCGGCTGCATGAATTCTTCGTCAGAGGAGTCGTTCTCTCCCCCAACCAATTCCCGCGTCTTGCTTTCATCCAGCGCATGAGCTGTCCCCTTGCGTGGTTGCAGCTTAACTGGTTTGGAAAACTGGCTGTCTGGCTTTGCTTTTACTGCAGAGGTTTTTTGAGGGCAGTTGCTAATACGATGCCCCTCTTTGCCACATTTGAAGCACAAGCCCCTTTTTGCTCTGCGTTCTTTTTCTTCCTCCCAAACATTTGCTCTGGCTGGCTTCTTCGCCGGTGGCTGTCCCAGAGGGGTTTTCCCAGAACTATGCAGCTTCCTGTACGATCTCAGTCTTAATTGGGTGCTCTCTGCTCTGCCGGCTAATTGAATCCATTCCTCCAGGGTGTCAGGGTCACCTCGTCCCGCTGCCATCTCTAAAATCTCGGGTTTCAGTCCCATCTGAAAATATTCCACCTGAAAAGCTTCAGGGCAGTTGGGGACCATACCTATAAGCTTTTTAAACTCCATCGCATATTCTGCAACAGATCGGTTCCCCTGGCTTAGCTGCTGCAGTTGCACCTTAGCTGACATTTTAGAGAGCGTATCCTCAAATCTTCGTCGCAAGGCTAGCATAAAGCTGTGAAAAGTCAATAACTCCGGGGACTTGGAGTCATGCAACGCCACCAGCCATAAAGCAGCCTCTCCTTCTAAGAAACTTGAGACATACCTTACTTTGGCCTCTTCGGTCAAGAAAGAATCTTCAAACTCCTCCATAAAACCCCTGACATGGGTCATAAAGCAAGCCAATTTCCCTGGGTCTCCATCAAATCTCATTTTCAATTTGTTTAATGCGAACACCCTAGCTTGGCCCCTCTGTAATCCACTTACGGGCAGTTGAGGCACCTCCATCTCAGGTCCGGAAAATTCCTCTTCTTCCTCCCCACTGGACATGCCGCTCTCTGCTGCCGTGGTCATCAATTTAGGTTGTAAATCCACCCCTGGGGCCCCTTCCTGCTTTGGAGCCAGGGCCAGTTGCTGCACGGATTGAATAAGGGTTTGCAGTTGATGGCTAATAGTCTCCATTTCAAAATCAATGCGTGCAGTCTTCGCTTCCAGTGAAGCCATCCTCTGGGACTGGGTCACTCGGGGTTTAGCCGTGCGTTTTCCCATCCCAGCCTGGATGCCGCCTCCAATTCCCACGGACCATTCTGCCCCCACTCTGGGGGTGCGTGCCATGGCTAGTTCGGCAGCCTCTACTCCACTCCGTCGAGGCCCCTTCTTGGAGGTTTTTTTCTTGCCCACTTCGGGTTCAGCAGCCGTACTTTTTTCTTCCTTGGGAATTACTTCCAAACCTGAAGAAGTGCCTGGTTGCTCTTCTTCCCCCGCCTGGAAACATTCCATAGATTCTTCCATGCTGAAATTGCTTGGACGAGTCGATTCTCACTCAGGAGGCACTAATTGGAGTTACCAATTGTAACCTCAGGATAAACCGACTGGATTGTAGATTCAAGTCTTTCTGTGATGATCTCAACAACAATGTCCCAATAAACACTTCTCCATACAGTTCAGTGAAATGCAGATAAAGCTTTATTCAGGATACATGTTCATTGAAGCACTCCTAAAGACTTGAATGCGGATTCCCACCAAACTATTCCCTCTTAACTTCCCCCTGTGCGCCAATTCACCAACGATGATCTCATGAAGCAAAACGGTCCCATCTCCACTTCGTTGCAGGTGCGTGACCTTGGCCGAGCTGTCTCTAGCTTCCACCAGCAGACATAACACTCAACTGCCATCCCCCCTCCCAACTACTCTGCAAGCACTATGCTATGCTTAATTCTAATGGCAGGATTCATGGACATGAACCCTGACAGTCACCACACACAGTCTGGTGTGTCGCCACACAACCCGGAAGTGCTGATCATCATCCGGGTTTTCCCACGGTGACACACCAACGGCGGCGCGCAAAAATCCGAAAGCGGCAGCAGCGCTTCCAGGTTTTTGCGCACTGCCGCAATGGCGGCACTTCCGGGTTTTCCCGCGGCGACACACCAACGGTGGTTGGTGTGTCGCCGCGGGAAAACTTTGGAAAGCCCTGCCCTAGCCAATATGATTTTTCCTCTGCAGTGCAAACAAGCCCAAGCTTTTATAAAGATCTGTGCTCCAGAATTTGAACTCTGGTGTTTCTCTTCTGCCTTTTCATGTTAACAGGTACTTGGTTGTTCTCTTGATGACATTGGGAGACAGTTGAACTATGGTTACAGACTGGTTTCCTCTGTCCCAGGAACCACTAGTTGCTGCCTCATTAGATTTAACCCTTACAGCCCCCTGCCAGAAGTCATCCATCTGGTATGTGAGGGAGGCCCTTGTCTTATGTAACTAATCACTCATCATCTTTCTGATTGGGGTGGCTACAAATATTGTAAAAAAAACAAATAAATAAATAGCAGTACTAGGTGCATTTGTGACTCCAATATATTTTTTTAATTCAGTGTGGGTTATGACAGAATGGAGCAACGGAGGAGGAGTACAAATAAGAGCCTAAAAATGAAGGATGGAATCCTGCTGCTGAACCCTCCCCGTTCCTACTGTACTGCTTGTGATTGGTGGAGGCTTTTCCTCTTGGCTGGTGACATAGAAAAGGGTAAGAAATGACTTCTGGTGGGGAACATGGCCGACTGAACAGCTGTGTCCGCGAGCTCCGCAGGCAGATCTGACAACGTGGCTTTTTGGGGGGGCACAGGCAGCTTTTCCTGCAGCCCTAAAGCGTTTTCATGGTCAGAAAATGCTTGGAATCATCCCATTTGTACTCCAAAATGCTGTCTTGCAGCCAGAGAATTGCAAACAGCATTCACGACGATCTGGTAAGAGACAACGGGAGATGGGGACACCTCATTTCCACGCCACGCTGTAGCCTTAAAGGGACATTAGGTCGAGCCACCCCATTTCTAAATCACTCAATTTATATATATATTTACGTTTTGTACCCTAAGAGAGGCTTTCTACAGTAAGAAGAAGCGGACTCTCTTGGTGCCTATCATTATTTCTGGATTAAATTTTTTAAATCTTTTTAAGTTTTGGCTTGTTTTCCCGTTTAAAGACTAAGGAGAATTGAGAATAAATAATTGCCTTCCTGCTATTATTTTTGTACTGAATTTGAAGGATGTAATATTTTCCTACTCGCTGAAATTGCTGTTTTGAATTGCTAGCTCTTTGTTCACTTTCTCTGAGAGCTGCTTGTTAGTGCACTTCCTCTTGCTTCAATTTCACTTGGAAGTTTTTAATTAACTCATTAACTCCTATCTGCGCAAGTTAAGTATCTAGGGGGCGCCGTAATCTATTGCCTGAAGCATGGAAGATTTCAAGGAGACTCTCTCAGAGTTCCTTGTGAGCTTTGCTCTGACTTTAAACAGATCTTTAGACAGTTTTTTTATGATGCCTGTCAAGCTATTCTGCAGAATATTCGGGACATTGGGGAAGATATTATTTCTAAAGTGTGTCATCTGGCTGAAGATGTTACGGAAGAAGATGAAGATTTTGACAAGGATGTTGATCTTTCCACTGACAGCGAGTCTGAAGTAATGCCAGACGAAGATTGCATTTTGGTGCTGAGGGGATTAAAGCGACAGTCTGAGCTGCAGATAACAAGGAGAGTTGTTTTTCTGAGGGAATGTTATGGCTTTCTGAGGGAATGTTTTGGGAGAAAAGAGAATCTACTTTGTGGGAGATTTTTTGCTGAGAAATCTGAGTTTTTAAGGGGGGCAGTTGGGCTGTTTGATTTTTGTAAGAAAAATGCCTTGTGGGTAATAAGGGGATATATAAATGTTTTGGTTTATTTCAAAGTGGGGTAAACATTAAGAATGTTTAATTGGATTGACAATGAGGCTATGATTTCATTTCTCTTTAATTATTTGAATTAAGATTTATTTGATTCTTTTAAAGGTTTGTTTGATTTTTAAGATTTTTAAGGTATCTATAAGGTATAAAATAATAATTGCTTGGTTTTTAGGTTTAATAGGGTTAAGACTGCTGTAGTATTATTAATTATAAAAGTAGACAATCTATATGTTTTTATAATTTGATTTTTATTACAGTGGACAGAAGTATATAGAATAGTGGTAGGAAGGAAATAATTAAATAAATGTTTTTTGGGGGAGGGAAGTTGATTCAGAGATATTTATATATATATTATTATTATTATTATTATTATTTATTTATTTATTTATTTATTTAATTTATATAACCGCCCATCTCCCCCAACGGGGAACTCTGGGTGGTTTACAATAAATAAATATATATTCTTTTTTTATAAGGGGAAGGAGCAATTGTATTAGTGATTTGTATATGTGTTAATGGAAGGATTGATAGAAATAATGTGATTTTGGTTTGATATAGAGTAAGGGACTGAATATGGAAATATGCTGTACTTGTTGTGGAAAGTTGGAAGTCATTTCTTTATGTAATCTTCAAAATTCTTTTTTCTTGTATTCCACACCTTTTTAGTTTTTTCCTTCTTTTTGTAGTTTTTTCCTTCTTTGTAGTTTTTATCTTTGTTTCAAACTTAATAAAATTCTTATGAAAAAAAGCGTAAGAAAACAAAAGAAAATACTGCGCTTATCACACATTGCACATGCAAGATCGGGACAACGCCGTTTGGCAGTGAATAAGAACATACACAATAGAGGCAGAATGGGGATTTGCCATTTTATGCCAGAATACCTTTCCTCTGACTAAAAGGCGGGTGGTAGTTTAATGCAGCAGTGAGGAGAGGCCTAGAGGAAGTAAGTCTACGTAAGGAAGACAGTCAAAGAAAGGTACTAACACAGTGAACAAAAGCAGCCTCCAGAAACAAGAGAGTAAAATAATATTCTGCATGCTGGAATGCAACAGCAACGCTCTGGCCCTCCATAAACAGACCCCGTGCCTTCCAGGAAGAAAAGGAACTGGAAACAGAAGATGGGCAAACGGATTCCAGAATGGCAGAGGGCATGCAGCTGCACCCTACAACAAGAGAAGAAGGGCTGTGGTAATTAGTGACTCCCTGCTCTGAGGATGTGAGACAGATGCATGACAACTGGATCCTAATTCTACTACATCTGACTGACTGGCTACACAAATGGGCTTAATGAGGGGGATTTCATTCCAGGGACTATGTTGTGAGTTAGCTGGACAATAGGCCACAGGAGCAAGATGGGTTGCACCTCAAAAGGACTGGTAAAAATAGGTTTGGCTGAAGCAAGGTAAGATTGATTAGGAAAGCTTTAAACAAAATCCTGTGAGGTCTGGAGTAAAAAAATCTGGAAATAAGGACCTAAAATGAAGCCTTGTACGCTATAGATGGAAGTGGGGGTATTGGTATAATGAGGCCCAGTTGAAGTATATAGTTTGTTCAAAATTAACAAAAACCATAAAAAAAGAAGTATGTTAAAAGTATCCACATAAGGTTAGAAATCTGAGAGAATAAACTTGGTGATACTGTAGCATCTGGGTTAAAACAAATAGAGGCTCAAATAAAAACCTTTATGAATTATCTTTGAGAAATACAAGAGACCCGGTAAGTACCAGACAATGAGAAGGGCAAATGTTGCACTTATCTTCAGGAAAGAGAAAAAGAGTCTGATACTGATAGCTGGGAAAATTCTAGAGCAGATCATAAAGAGATTGATCTGTAAGCATTTTAATTACAGTGCAGTAATTATCACAAATCAGCCTGGATTTGTCGAAAAGTCTTGCCAGACTAATCTTATTTTTTAATGTAGTAACTTCTTTAGCAGATTTTGGGAATACTGTGGACATAGCTTGATTTCAGCATAACATTTGACAAATCTAGTTAAGGAAGCTAGTTAAGAGGTGGCATAACAATTAAAAATCATTGTATTGTCGAAGGCTTTCACGGTCGGAGTTCGATGGCTGTTGTGGGTCTTCCGGGCTGTGTGGCCGTGTTCTGGAAGTTGTGGTTCCTAACGTTTCGCCAGCATCTGTGGCCAGCATCTTCAGAGGGCAGGAGCACAGATAGAAGCAAAATCTATCTGTGCTCCTGCCCTCTGAAGATGCTGGCCACAGATGCTGGCGAAACGTTAGGAACCACAACTTCCAGAACACGGCCACACAGCCCGGAAGACCCACAACAGCAATTAAAAATCATACTCAACTAATGCTCATTTGTAGTACTTCATAAAACTGGACTGAAGTATTTGTAGGATGCCATGAGGTTCAGTTCTGGGTCCTGCATCCTTCAACACTTTTGTTAACGGCTTGGATGAAGAGGGGAATGCTGATCAAACATGTAGATCACACAGATTTGGGTGGGATAGCTAATACTTAAAATAGAGAAATAAAATGCAAAATGATCTTACTGAATTATTGATATGGGTTGAAAGTAACAGTTAGATGTACAGAGATTTAGGGAACGGTAATCAAATGCACAGGTACAGGATGGGGAACACCTGGCTTGATAAACTTGGTACAGTAATTTATTACAAACTGAGTATGAATCAGCAGTGTGATGTAGCTGCAGAAACAGCAAAAACAATTCTAGCTTGCATCAAGAGAAACACTGTTTTAAGGAATGGGAAATAATTCTTTATTTTGTGATTACACCCCACCTTGAATGTAGCATTCACCTCTGGGAAACCCATTTTAAGAACCATTTTTTCTTAAACTGTGGAACAGATTTACTGAAGAACAGCAGGGATGATCAGACAGTTAGAACGTAAGAGATAATAATAGTATGTTCCAAATATCCGAAAGGATGATAGACAAAGAAGGTCAAGATTTTTTCCCCTGCATTCCAGAGTGCAGTTTATGGAATCACAGACCTAAGTTACAGGACAGCAAATTTCAACTGAATGTTAAAAAAAATTCCTCACAGAAAGAGTGATACATCTGTGGATGGTAGGCTCTTTTTCAAGGACAGGCTACGTAGCCATCTACCAGGATTATTTTAATTTGGATTCCTGCAGTGGACAGGAATATTACTTAGAGTAATATGTGTGAATCCAATCACCCAATACAATTCCATATACTGTATATGTTCACATTTACATGGTTTGCTTAACCATGATTTGCTGAATAAACGGGTTGACCCAGGGCTAGACCAGTGTTAAATTGTTTCCATTCACTTCTACCTATAACTAATTATGAACCCTTTTATGTTAGGCTAGTATTACAAGGTACTTTCTTGAATCAGATGGCCACAGCCCCCAATCCAAATCAGTATTTATCTTATGCTAAATAATGAAATGAATATCAACAACTGACATATGAAGTATCCAGAATAACATCTACATGAAAAAGGGGGACTACAGATTATTAAAGCTGTGCTCAGTTGCCATAGCAACCAGACTTCCAAAGTGATGCAATGAAGAAATAACATCAAACAGCATGGCTAAGTATATATGACAAAGTCAGAGGGAAAGCAAGCCAACCTAGTGGGGAGTTTTCTGGGAAAAGGGAACTGCATTGTCTGGATTTGCAGCCTACAAGTCCTTGAACAGCAATCAGTCCAAAACTGAAATACTGCAGGGGTGTTTGGGGAATCTTCAGTTTAAACTGTGACTCTGGCTGGAGGAAGACAGCTATGTTGCATCTATGGAAAGGTGAATACATTCGGTGAGATTTATTACAATGTAAATGATACGCATCAACCCCAAGTCCTTTCCAAAGGGACTGGTGATAAATGTTACCATACTCTAGTCCTGGGTACCAGCAGTTGAAGGAACAGAATCAAGTATATCAGCTTCCCAGTGGACATGTTACCTGGGGAGAGCACTAAATGGGGACCAACATATGTTCTCTTCTCTGAAGGACCAGGGAAGAAAGGATGATCCCTGGTCCCAGCAACCTCCACTTTGCCCCAATGATAGGGCATTTCAGCCATGTTTTGTAGACTATATACAGGGTATAAATAATGCACACAGAGAGGAATGCTCAATGGTGCACTTAATCACCGAGTTCCATGCTCTCATTTATTCTTTTTTTTACAAAACTCACTTGTAAACTTTGAACATGGTACCTTAATTTAATTTAATAATGGGCTGGATGACAGGAAAATACTGAAATAACATCCTGACAAGATGAAAGTGTTGTAAATAAATAGGAAACTGGAGTTGGAGATTGAAGTTCAGCCTGTTCGGCTCCCCCTGAAAAAGCAAATTTGCTGTCTGGAACAGCTTTTTGATCCTCTGATTGCAAGTGGCAGCTGTGATGAGAATTGTCTTTGTACAATTATGTTTACTGCACCAGCTGTGTCACTTCCTTAGCCACTCAGATATGGTGTAACACCTTGATGACATCCAACTTGACTGTTGGAATGTGTTCTAAATAGGGCTACCCTTGAAAAGTGTCTGGAAGTTGCACTTGATATAAAATGTAACTAAAACAACTGCACAATATGATGTAAATGCATGAGTGAGGGCAGAAATAAGTTTTGATGGGAAGAATTCTTGACATGTTTTCAGACTTTTGCTGCAAATTAACCATGCTGGCACAAATAGAATAATAGTGACTGTTTTTGTTTCTTTCATGAAGCAAATTCTTGGACTAAAATGATCAATTGCATAATAGTGAATTAGCATAAAATTAGTGAATTCACATGAAGCATAGGTAGACCATGCTTAAACACAAGGAAAAAGGCACATAGTCTAAGTCTTGGCACCTTTAAAAGGAGGTTTTGAAGCTGCCCTCTCTTTTAACATATTTGTTTGATTTATATCCAGCCTTTCTATTTAACATGTATTCACGGTAGCTAAAAATAACTAAATGTAGACTACAAAAATACTAAAAATTAAGTTAATTAATTTAAAAATCATTAGTAATTTAAAATTAACTTAGGCAACATTTAAGGTGATTTTTATTTTGAATTAAATGGGAAGGTGCAGTAGAGCTGGATGTCATCAATTTAATGATGGTATCCACCTCAAAGTCACAATGACCCCCCTTTGCAATTTAATGTAAATGTTGAATAGTACCACCTTTTGGATATAGTCCCAGCACAAGAAGCACTGCAAAGCCATGGCTTCAAGGCCCAGCCTTGAAGATAAATGAGAATTATGCTATTATCAAGGGTACAGAAAGCTGCTGAGACGTTCAGGAGAACTAGGGGAGCCATACTCCCTACTTCTAGTTTCTGGCATGTCATTCACCAAGATAATCAAAGCAGTATGATATGCTACCTGAAAGCAAATTAATATGGGTCCCAATAATCAGTATTATCCAGATGAGTCTCTTCTTTAATTTTGTCCTGCATGAAGACTAGGCCCTAGGAAGAGTCTTCATTTCTCTCTGATCTTAGGGTGAATAAAGTAGGGAGACACTAGAGAGAAGCAGGATTACTTGATGTAGAATGGCTGTGGTTACAGTCACAGGAAAAGGTAAGCTATCTTATACCTTATTGCATGCATCACATTAACAAAGTTGATCGGTTTAGCATATTGCCCAAATCAGTAACAGCCACCACTTTCAACTCAAAGAAACCAGAATTTGAAACCAATTCTTGTTTAGATGACATACTTTCTGATTAACAAGGAAGATGCAAATATTTTTTCCTGTAACGCAGCATATTGTGTCACCCAGCTAGTCTATGTCCTCTACCTCTTTATTTGAATTTGGTTTAGCATGGTGTGTGAATGCTGCTGCTAAGGTTTATGACATGAAGCACAAACCCTGCCAATTGTGGTCTGCGAACAAACCACAATTGGCTGTTTGTATATCATGTCATTATGAATTATGAATAAACCATAGTTGAACAAGCCATGACTTAATGTGTTATTTGAAGTGTCAGTGGTATAATTGATGGGTAGCACTAAGACTACAATCTTACATTTATTTACTTAGGAATAAGCCCTAGAGAACATAGTGGGATTTAAAAAGGTAAAGGTAAAGGTTCCCCCCGCATATTTGTGCAGTCGTGTCCGACTCTAGGGGCCGGTGCTCATCTCCATTTGTCAGCTGAAGAGCTAGCGTTGTCCGAAGACGCTTCCGCGGTCATGTGGCCGGCATGACGCACACGGAATGCTGTTACCTTCCCACCGAAGTGGTACCTATTAATCTACTTGCATTTGCATGCTTTCGAATTGCTAGGTTGGAAAGAGCTGGGCGAGTGCAGGAACTCACTCCGTCACACGGGGCTAGGGATTCGAACCTCCAAACTTGCAATCTTCCGATCGACAAGCCTGGCGTCTTACCCACTGAGCCACCAGGACTGAATAAATATGAACATGATAGCTGGCCACCAGGATTATAACAGAACCAGCTTTAAATCACACAAGAAAGAGTGATGTACTGTAATTAGTGTACAGTATAAGCCACTGTTTCTCAACCTTGGCAACTTGAAGATGTGTGGACTTCAACTCCCAGAATTCCCCAAACAGCCAGCCAGCCAGCAGGGCTGGCTAGGGAATTCTAGGAGTTAAAGTCCACACATCTTCAAGTTGCCACAGTTGAGAAACACTGGTGTAAGCAGTACATTGGCCCTTTTGCCCATTTGGCTATAAGCTAAATATTCTAAATGCAGTCCTGGGGACACTGGAAGTCTTAAAACAAAAAATAAACATGACAAGATACCTAATGGTGTAGCTAGAGCTAAATCTAAGGGCTAGGGCCCAAAAGCTGTCAGATAATTAGAAAACAGCAAACAATGCAGTAGCATCAAACACCAAATATAAAATGCCACATTTTTCGATACTAATTTTATTAATATTTTTAAGGGTACTATCCTTTCTTCCAACTAAATAGTGTTTATTCCCAAGTTTGTGATGTGCATCATAACTATAGCAGTATACAGAATGATACGACCATACAGTCCAAGTAGCAGTATTATCTAGATTAGAACTTGGATTTGTTTTTTAAAAAAGGAGAAAGGAAGGAGACAGAGAACACACATGAAAGATAGGAAAACTTCCTCCAAAAACTGCATCCTAAAGCAAGTGCTCTTTGTGTTGCTTTACAATAGTCCTCCTGTTCTCACCAGCACCACATACTTCTTACAGTAATGGTGCCCTCAAGATGTGTTGGACAACAACTCTTAGAAGAGAAGTCTGAGTGTTGTAGTCCAACATACAGTATTTCAAGAGCCCCATGTGGTGGAAGAACGTGTGCCAAAGTTTAGTTGCACTGAGCCCTTAAGCCTGGTTTACTAGCAAATCACAGCCATGGAACAGGTGAAGTAATAATGGGAAATTCTATAAGTATATACTGTACAAAATGCATTTTCTCCCACGAGCAAACTACCGCCAACCCACCAAGCCTGCTGGGTTTAAGGCTCCAAGGCAAAAAATAAATCCAGAGAGGGTTGTCTTCTAACCCCTACTTTTTAGAAGTCAAAAATACTTGCATTTCTTAATAATCTAGTTTTATTTAGAATGGAGAATATGGTATCCTTTAATTTTGCAGAGTACCTCTGTGAACTGATTGGCAAGCAGTTGGAACATTGGTATGTTTTATCATTATCAATTTTGTATGTAGTTTCATTTTCTAAGCATTTTTCTATCAGTTGTTGTGTTACTTGTTTCAGCACACAGACAATGAAACTTAAATCTCTATTGATCTTTTTGCAGACCATTTATTTTAAAGCAGGAAAAATACATCTTGGTGTTCAGTGTGTATATATTGAATAATTGGGTAGTGCCCTTTTAAGAAACAGACCACCCTTTCTTTTTACAGTATAAGGCTGGGGTGAGGTCAGAAAGTGAATCAGACTGCAATACCCCTGCCTTCCTTTAGCTTTTACAGGCTAAGATAGGGGATCAGATATGACTGCCATCCAATTAGTAGTGCCTTTGGTTTTTCTGAAGAAAGAAAGAAATGATGCAATTTACCATTTCTGACAGTGGCCAATCAAGCTACAGGCTGTCACACTTCTAGTCAGTTGAACCACTGATGAGGGCTGTCTGAGACAATCAGATTAAACCTTGCAACTCCACTTCAACTCTCATAGGGAAGCTTGTTCATTATATGTTAGTACAGTGTTTCTCAAACTTGGCAACTTTAAGGTGTGTGGACTTCAACTCCCAGTTGCCAAGTTTGAGAAACACTGTGTTAGTAGTTGCCAAAGCAATACACTATTTCATGCCGGGAACTTTTTCTCTAGTTATCTAGCCATATTACTTTCTGAAGTGAGTGCTGACTATAACGTTTTATTTATTTCTCACTACGTAACAACAACAACAATAATCGCTGGAAATAAAACCAAAATCTGAATACATTTAATAGGAACTCTTGGGTTATTTGTTCTATATTATTTTGGTGTTCCAGAGCACAATAAAATATTTTGAGGAGAAAAGATTTGCACTGCAGACTTTATATACACAGAGGAGATTCAAATATCCATTAGCAGGTAGGTAAAGGTACCCCCCGCACATTTGTGCAGTCGTGTCTGACTCTAGGGGCCGGTGCTCATCTCCGTTTGTTAGCCGAAGAGCCAGTGTTGTCCGAAGACGCTTCCACGGTCATGTGGCCGGCATGACGCGCGCAGAACGCTGTTACCATCCCACCGAAGTGGTACCTATTCATCTACTTGCATTTGCATGCTTTCGAATTGCTAGGTTGGCAAGAGCTGGAGCTAGTGCGGGAGCTCACTCCGCACGCAGGGCTAGGGATTCGAAACTCCGAACTTGCGATCTTCCGATCGACAAGTCTGGCGTTTTACCCGCTGAGCCACCACACCTCCCATATTAGCAGGTATGTATCTAAAATAAATGATATAGCATTTAAAAAAGAGCGCTGCATATTCAAATATGTGTTGGTCCAAGTATAGATTTGTCTCCAAAATATTTTTATATGTGTATTTTGCAAAGTATGGTTTTTCCTATTTTGAAATATGTTATCAATTGACAGTCAATTGTTCAGTTAAGAACATCCTGATTTAAAAGAAAAACTCCTGGGCAGTTTCAGTTTTGTCCCTTCTTTTCCCCAGTTCAATTAAGGTTTCACCAGTATACTAACTTACCTGGCAGTAAACCCCACTGGATACAGTAGGGCTTAGAATAAGCATGTAAGATTGTGCTTCAAATGACAAAACATGTAACTAGAACAAAGTATGTTACACCAGCGCATCTACTGTTTGGCTACATTCACACAATGCTCAAAACCCAAAGAAAGGTTTAATTAGAACACAGGGGCCTAATTCTCATTCTCTGTCCTGTATGGCTTGTTAACTAAGGCTCAAAGCTTTCTTGACGCCTCCTCTGTTGTATACACCCAAACAGCCTCCTTTCTAGTTTGCAGAAACAGGAATTAGAAACCTCTGGTAGTGTTGGTTTCAAATGTACTGTTATAGGTTTACACACTGTGTCATATTATTTATTTGGTTTGGCCTTCTGATATGTCAGGCATTGTTTATCCCTTGTTGTACATACACAGCCAATTTTAGTTTGTTCAATAAACCATAGGTGAGCAAAGCATGCCTTAGTGTCAGGTATATCCTTTTTCTGGGTGGAAGACATTTCCCAAGCTTTAGAATTTTCTGGCTAGAACCTTTTAAAAAGGTTAACCCTGCCTTTTTCTCCATGGTTTCCTTATTTCACAATTTGAAGTTTTGTAAGATATTTTATTTAATGTTTGTAATTTTCATGTATGTTATGGTCTATATAGAGTTATTTTCTTTTTTTTAAATGTACACTGTAATTTAATTTTGATTTTAAGTGAAGATTTTTCCTCCTCTGACCCATTATAGAGATTTCATTTTATAAAATAAGCAGAAAAGCATGAAATGTTAAATGTATGTGTGTATGTATATGTACTGTATATGGAAGCCAATGTATATTTATCAGCATGAGTTAATTTTTAAGCCTGTAGAGACAGAATAAACTATCTACTTTTGTAAAGAAAGAACCGGCAAGTAATAAAATGCTGCAGCAATGCAGACAGGGATAGACTGAACAAATATCCTTACTCCATAGCAACAGAGCAAATTAGTTGCAAGAGTTAGAGCAATAACAATCATGGAATGTTACAAAATCAGCTATGTACTGATGTCACTATTGTTGCACTTTAAAATAAATGTAAAATCAAACAAACTTCCTAGGATTTGAGGGTGTGTGTGTATTAGCTGATGACTCCCTACTCTGAATTTGGCAAATCAAGCTTTACCTATAAAGCTTATTCAGGTGCCAAAACCAAAACCACATTTAATATTTTATAATGGCTATGTTAAAAAGTACACTAAGGTAAAACAATCACACCACATTATGCTTTAGCATGATAGCCCCATTCACACTACACTCTAAAATAGATTCTTGTTTGTTAACCATGATTTATGATATAGCACGTTGCGTGAATGCAGCTTAAAAAATAACCCTTAATAGAAGAGATGGATGACTAAACAATAACTCTAAGAAGGAATCTCTGTATAATTAATTCTCATGACATGTGCTTAATATAAATTTAGCTTTATCAGTTAGCCCAATTGTCTGGGATTGCATGACACATGTGGCTCAATGTGTTGTTTGAACATATCTGCTGTGGGTACGTGACACATCAATTCAAAAAGTCTGGTTGAGGAATATGTGAGTCCCACCATCTTATTCCCCAACATGTGCAGAAAACCCTTAGGTTTACTATATTTACTATATATTTACTATATTTATATATATTTACTATATTTATATTTATGTGGAGTCCATGGTGCTCTCTGAGCCTTGTTGTTTTCTTGCAGACGTTTCATTGCCAGGCTAGGCAACATCTTCAGTGCGAAAAGGGAGTGGAACTTGCTCTCTGTTTATATACCATGGCTTGTCCTGCCTGTGTTGGTGGGGGTGTTGTACTCTCCTTGGTAGTACCTTGATTGGGTTGTTGTTTGCTGTTTGGTTGATTGACTGAGTTACTAGTTCCTTGATTAGGGTCTATTGTGTTGTTTGATTGCTCCTCTGCTGCTAATCTTGCTGTTAATCTTTGCCTATCTTGTTGTTGATTGCTGGCAGAGGTGTTCTGGTCTTCTGGCTTTTCTATTGTCTCTTATGAATGGTATGTAAATGTTGTTTACCTCTATGTGTCTGTTGATGGCTGCTTTGGCTGAGTGCTAAGCTTCCAGGAATTCTCTAGCATTTTTGGATTTGGCTTGGTTTAAGATGCTCACAGTTTCCCAGTTGAAAGTATGGTTAAGTCTGTCCATGTGTTGTGAGATTAAGGAGTTTTCATCATGTCTTCTGACTGCTAGCTGGTGTTCATGGATGCGTTCTGCTAGTCTTCTGCCAGTCTGTCCTACATAGTGGTTGTTACAGTCCTTACATTGTATGTTGTAGATAACTCCTGTTTTTTCTTCTTGGGCTACTGGGTCTTTTGGTTTACTTATGATGTTCTGAAGGGTTTTGGTTGGTTTGTGTGCTACAGTGATGCCATGTAGTTGTAACAGTCTATTAGTAGTTTCTGAGATGTTTCTGATGTATGGCAGTGTAATCCTTTTCATAGCTTCTGTTGGTTTTGCTGTGGTGGGTTGAGTGGTCAGGCAGTTTTTGATAAAGTTGCGTGGATATCCATTTTGCTGGAAGATGCTATATAAGTGGTCTGTTTCCTTTTTCTGGTGTTCTGGGTTGCTGCAGTGCGTTTGTGCTTGTCTGAATAGTGTTCTTACACAACTCCTCCTGTGGGAGGTAGGGTTATTGCTTTGGTAGTGGAGCACTTGGTTAGTGTGGGTAGATTTCTGGTAGATTTGTGTTTCTAGAATGCCATCATTTCCTCTACTGATGAGGAGGTCCAAGAAGGGTAGTGTGTTGTTGTTTTCTTCTTCCCTTGTGAATTTTATTCCTTTGAAGATGTTGTTGATGGTTTCATGTGTTTCCTCCAGTTGATCCTTTTTTATTATGATGGTGTCATCTACATACCGGATCCATACTTTGGGTTGTATGTGTGGGAGTGCTATCCTTTCTAGACGTTGCATTACTATCTCTGCTATGAGTCCTGAGAGTGGTGATCCCATAGGTATTCCTTTGATTTGTTGGTATATTTTTCCATCAAACTGAAAGTAGGTGGTGAGGCAGAGGTTGATGATTTATATTTATATATATATTTATATGAGAGCCAGTTTGGTCTAGTGGTTAAGGTGCTGGGCTAGTAACCAGACTAGTTCTAGTCCCGCCTTAGGCATGAAAGCCGATTGGGTGACTTAGGGCCAGTCACTCTCTCTCAGCCCAACTCACCTCACAGGGTTGTTATTGTGGGGAAAATAGGAGGAAGGAATATTAGGTATGTTCGCCGCCTTGAGTTATTTATAAAAATAATAAAGGTGGGATAAAAATAAATAAATATTTGCTGAATCTGAAATAGTAACTACTTTGGATTTATGAAAATTGATTTGTAACCAAGGTTTGATATAAGTTACAAATTCTACTTCTGTAAATGGAATATGACGACATTTTCTAGTTTGGATGACAGTCTAAGGCAGTCTAAGAATTTAAAAACTATATGCAATGAGGGGTGGGGGGCGACAGTACTTTATTTCTTTTGGCTTGGTGAGTTATGCAAACACGCTGTTTACATAGCACACTGAACTAGCCGAACGGTATTTTATTTCAGCGTGTTGAATAGTATGGTTCAATGTATCATGCAAACTCAGGAAATTAGCATTAGTAAAGCATGATTAACTATGGAAAGTACACTGTGTGAACACAACCACACAAGGTCTTCATCTGAAAGCAAAAAGATGACTGGCTGAATGAAGGGCAATCTCTTAATTCCCTTGAATGTATAGAAGGGAAAGAACAGAAAGGTTGTCAGCAACACACAGAGAGGTATTGAGGGAAAGGCCCCATTACCTGCTGAGAGATTGTTACCAGAATTGAAGGTTCCCAGCTCTTGAGGATGGATGGCCATAATCAGGCAACCATCCAAGGTGAGCAGCTCCAACAGTCAAAGCTGTTAATCAGCTTGGGATAAAAAATGCTATTAAAAATGGGAAACAGTGATATTATACAGTTCATTTATATTTAATGTTTTTGTTGGATTAATTAGTTAACAATATACCCATAACAGGTGGGTATATAATGATTAATTAGTTAACAATATACCCATAACAGGTGGGGGCTTTTAGCAAATACTTCTCAAATCTATTCTTTTATTGCAATTATTTCTACCTCACCTTTTAAGATAACCATCTTCAAAAGTGACACAGAAATAGTATCATCAATAGTAAATAAATATACAATAAATGCTGTTGAAAAGATGGTTGGTATTGTTCCTTTCTTCCACTTTATTGTATATGTTTTACAGTAATTTTAAGAGTTGTTTTATTAAATTATTAGAAGCAATTCAAGGTATCTGACATGTCCCAAAGGGCTGTAGAAACACATTTTTCCTTATTGGGCCTAAGATTTAGGCACCCAATAGCCCTGAGAGAAATGGAACCAATAAGATACAGGTGACAGAGAATGTATAAGACAATATGTCAGGATTATTTTATTTCTCTTCAGTGCTGCTTTGCTTAGTTGTAGATACTGTACTTATTTTTGCTCCTATATCTGTTTACAAGTGCAAGATTGTTAGTTTTGGTCAACATATTTATATTTAAATTTCAAATTTAGTCACTGCCTGTCCTGTCCCAGCCCAATCACACACAATACACCAGGGAGGCAGTTGTAAAACTTTACTGAGAAACTTGTGAGGTAAACTTGTGAGGTAAACTTTGCTGAGAAACTTATGAAGTAAACTTGTGAGGTAACAAACAGGCAGCAAGGGAGTGTGAGCACAAACGCACACACTCTACAAAAACAAGCCCCCAAAGTCCCACAAGCTTGCCTTAAAGGAGTTTCACATTCAAAACACGATTAGTCAAGTAACTACAAGAGTCAAGAGTCAAGTCACGAGGTTTTCCGATCAGGAATCCAGGCACATGGAGTCCGGTAAGCAGACGGTTGTCCCCAACAAATGGTCTGGGCTTGTGGCTCCCTTTTTATAGAGGCAGATCCGGGTGGAGCTTATTTAGGAGGGCGGGGATACTTTCTCGCACGTAACCTCACCGACCTCCGCTGTTCCTCTCTCCTTTCTGCTCTCCTTTCTCGAGCACTGGGCGGGGGTGGCAGCTCTGAGTTTTCATCCTCACTAATCAGGGGTGCCTGTGCCTGCTGCTCGCTGACCAGCCCCACCTCCTCTGACTGCTCAGGCGACCGTTTATCTAGAGCTGTCTGCTCGCCCTCCATCTCTACGTCAGAGGCTGGCTGCCCATCCTCGTCTGACTCCAAGCCTGAACCCTCCATGACACCGTCCATCTCACTCACATAGCGACTCTATGCCTTATGTAGCTTATTTTTTAATAAAATAAAAACACCTCATTTTTTGTTATTCCAGTGTTACGTTTGCTGTAGCAACAATCACACATTCCAAAAATGTCTAAGCCAGTTATCTTTATGCTTAGTCTTGGGACTGGGGAATCTGCTATTCCGCTACATCCAAATTCCAGATGAGGGTATGTTTCAACTCTAAAGAAAAACTACCTGCCTGGGTGGAGCTCTATCACCCAGATATTGCTATACCTAAACACCCCAGAACTCAAGTACAGAGATGAAGAAGGTGGAGACCCTAGGAAGGGATATTTTGTGACAGTCATATCACCCCCCACGCAAATATGCAGCATCTATTATGCAAGTGTTAGATTGTGCAGGCAAAGAATGTATTTGACAGACCATTTAATTTTATGAAAAATAATCACAGTAATGGGACACAGTGGTATGAAAGAAAAACTTTAAACTGATGAGTCAAATCTACCCAGCTTCTTAATGTGCCTGATTACTGCTATTTGTGGCTTAATTTAAAAGAAGCCTCAAGAATTCTGTCCCATATCTGAATGGTAATACTGGGAAAGAGGGGTTTAACTTTATCAAAAAGTGCCTGACTACTCAACCCACTACAGCACAACCAACACAAGCTATGAAAAGATACATCAACCATACATCAAAAGCATCTCAGAAACAAGCAACAGACGATTACAACCACACATCACTGTAGCACACAAACCAACTAAAGCCTTCCAAAACATCTTAAGTAAACCAAAAGACCCAATAGCCCAAGAAGAAAAAACAGGAATCATTTACAACATACAGCGTAAGGACTGGAACAGCCACTATGTAGGAGAGACAGGAAGAAGACTAGCAGAGCGCATCCATGAACACCAAGTAGCAGCCAGAAGACACAACGAAAACGCCTTAATCTCATAACACATGGACAGACTCAACCACAATTTCAACTGGGAAACTGTAAGCATCCTAGACCAAGCCAAATCCAAAAACACTAGGGAATTCCTGGAAGCTTGGCATTCAGACAAATCAGCCATCAATAGACACATAGAAATAAACCATATTTACACACCGTTCAAAAGAAAAAAGCTAAGAAAGAAACAAAAAGACCAGAACACATCCCCTCCAGCAGCCAACATCCAGAAAAACGGGGATTAACACCAAACAATCAAGCAGAAAACAATACAGTACCCTAATCAAGGAACTACCAAGGAGAAAACCACACCCCCACCAACAATGGCACGGCAAGCTACTGTAGATAAACAGGGAGCAAACCCCACACTCACTAGCACTGATGATGTTACCTAGTCGGGTAATGAAATGTCTGCAAGCAAACAACCAAGCTCAGAGAGCACTAAGGACCCCCCAGTTCAACCCTGAGCTACATATATTCTATTCTATGGGCAACTGTCTAAAATATGCATGATTCCGGAATGTGGTGTTAAGAATTTTTTTTCTCATGCTGTTTAATAGTAAAACAGGGCATCCAGGGATTTGAGGAGTTATAATCTGCATGCAAATAATACACATTTCTTTCTGTGAGCCAAAGGGCAGTAGAAATAGGGCATGGATATGCTAATGGACTAGATAAACACATTTGAGACTCAATTTGGACAAGATGGAGAACATGTTAAAAGTTGTTCATCCTCTTGGATGAATAATCTTCATCCTGTTCTGGTTGTGCACTCCTCTGAAAGATTCGGTTTACAGTTTAAGACTGGATTCACACACCACTCACTGTTGGAAGACCTGAAAGACCAGGTTAGGGATAGATTGTCATGGAGAAAATCTAACTATGTGGTTGCTAGGAGTTGAAAATGACTTGATAGCACATAATCAATCAAACAATCAATCCATCCATCCATCCTCTATCTTAAAATGTGGTTGGTTAGTTTGTAACTGTCTTTTATGAACCTAGCCAATGTGGTTAACTATGGGGTGGCATGTTGTGCGAATATAGGCTGAGCATGCTTTTGAATCTAACACAATTAGAGGCTCACATAACATTTGTGAGTCTAATAACCTCCCATTTAAACTATTACAAGGATGCTGGATTAACTTTAAAAATAGTTCAGAAGTTGCAGCTCGTTAAAAACAAAGCTTGAATATTATTGTAGTACTTCACTAATTTTATAGGATTCCAATCTGTTTGTACACTCAATCTAAAGTGCTTCTATCTGTATTTAAAACCTTGGAATCAGATTACCTCACAGGTTTTCTTCTCCCACAGATATTCTCTCAAACTTCAAATCTTTTTGGGTGCCCAGTTCATTTAGTATTGAGTAAACACTAAATGCATGAGTATTAATAAGAGGGTATTTTCAATGTGGCACCAGCTATAAATGTCTCCTTTTAGAGAGAACCATCTGGACTCTTTATTGTCTAAACTATTTGTATTTTCCCTAGGAAAAAAGTTATGCTGCATAAATTTCTGTTAATTCCCTAGGAAAAAAGTTATGCTGCATAATTTTGTTAATTTCTTAGTGTTACTTTATATGATGACAAAAAAGGTATTTGATCTGGATTTCAGATAAATAAATAACAAGAAAGATTGAGGCAATCTAAATCACTACTTACTGGATCATTCATAGGTCACTTGGTGTTACAGGAACATCCAATAAAACAATAAAAAGACCAAGGAAGACCCTGAGAAAAGGAAGTTGTGCACTGGACTGATACTGGAAGAACTGAAAGTATAAGGAAGACTGGCTTTTGTCCCTTTTTGATTCTAATTGTACATTCTAATTCATTCAAACATTCTAATTGTAGAATGAAACTATTTTTATTAGGGACTCCATAACCATGTAAGACTCAATTATACAAATTCATATAAAGTATGCCTTAAAAACCAACAAGGTGTTTAAAAGCTTTTGGATGCACCTCTTACTCTCTGCATATATGGGACAAGTAGTAATAATGTCATTAAAACTTCTGCCCTGCAAACATTCTGCCCTGCATCATAACTTCTGGGCAATCCTGTGAAACAGAACAGTTACAATATTTTATATTCACCACTCTGCAAGATATTACATGCCACTGTACTATTAACTCTTGTTAGCCACATGTGGAGAGTCCACAAAGGTAATAGAATAAGTTGATCAAAAAAAAAAGATGAAAATATCCACTTATCTGTGTAATTATTTAATGGAACAGGCAGCTAATGACAGTCTGCTCTTGGTGCTGCAGTTTGGAATCAAGCTCCACTGATGCAAGAAATGGTGGACTGGAAATACATTTGTTTAAAATATCCTGTATAAAAATAATGTTCATAGGGGTTGAAAAGATACTGGTGATCATAGGTACTCTCTCCATTGTTATTGTATGCTCAGGATAAGTTTTTGCAAGAGTTTAGAAATTCCTAAAGTGCTATAGTCTAAATATATGCATATGTAGAGGTATAGTGAAGCTGTGAAAAATATAAACCTGTAACTAATTTAATATCATCTTTTTGCCAGGAGTATGAACATCATTACTGTTATGAATCTGGATTCATCTCCGAGATCAGGAGAACTGGTATCCACAGACAAAACATGCAGTCAGATTCAAGATGAATTGCCCATAGCTTATTGAAATTACCAGGTTTTCTTTGCTTGTTACATGAGCACCTTGTCATAACTTAGAAAGCAGCCTACATTATTTCTCTACTTCCCAATAGGAATTATGGAGTTAATTTAGCATACAAGTTTTGCTGCTGTAGATCATGAAACATGTTCTAGCACACTTACCCTTTGTGAAAAATGGAGAAGAAATGGCTTCTTGTTGCCTATCTCTAAAAGTTTTAAATGTTATGACTTGATGATAGCTGTATTCCTTTACACAAGGGACGTGTCTGACCACATGCTTTTTGTATGTTGCATTAGATTAGGCAACTGTATGCACAATTATGGATTATGTGTAAATAATTATTCAGAACATGTAACCAACCAAAAATGAACCAACATCCATTTTAAAATAATTAAGCTATGAACATTCAAGAAGCAACTCAAACAGGAGCCCAAAAAGTTTTATTACTATTCACAATGACTGCATTAAGAAGAAACAAAAATGGGATATGCGTATAACAGAATCAGCCCACTTGCACTGTGGAAGGCTTAAGTTAAGACAGAATAAACTTGGTGATCTTGGCTCTCCAGCTAATGTCCATACCTAGAAAAAAAAATTCCTTTTAGGACTAAGCAGCAATTATGTCAGAATAGCATCATTTTTCTAAGCTACAAAGAAGTTATTTAACTTTGTAATCTATGGCAGGGATACATTTATTTATTTATAAGATCTATATGGCTGCCTATTTCATGTAATGATTCTAGGAGGCTCAGAAAAATCCATAAAAACTAATATAAATAGGCACCAGACCAAACAGCTTCCCAGCAGAACCCCCAACCTAGCCCAATGCTTGGGGAAAGAGCCAGGTCTTCGTGGACTTCCAGAAGGCTAAAAGGGTAGGGATCCCTTGGATCTCAGGTGGGAGGCTATTCCAAAGGGCTGGGGTAGCCACCAAGAAGACATACCTCCGAGGTCCCATCAGATGACAACTTTTAAGGTCCTTTAAGAGGACCTGGAGTGCACCCACCCTATCTAACCTAGTAGGATGGGCAGATACTCACAGGGAGAGGTGGTCCTGCAAATAACCTGGCCTGTGTCATGTTAATAATCTGGTTAGCACTTGGATGGGAGACCAATCAGAAATAACAGGACAGTTGGCTAAACTGAAGTTAAAAATGGGAGTGCCAATTTCAGCATGTCAAAACACTGTTAATGTATGGTCCAACTATAATCAAAACACCTAGCTGAAATTAAGACACATGCTATGGTTAACTATATTTCCCTTATTTCGGCAAGCATATGATACTTACTTCTGGAACTCCCACTCTCGATTATCTAATGGGCATACTTGCCGAGTCTTAAGCCAGCGGGAAATGCAATGAAAATGGAAAGCATGCTAAAAAAAAAAGGGGGGAAAAGTTATGAAAACAGCATGCTGTAAACTGTTTTATTTTTACTTTGTAGAATTACTTCAGAAGATGATGAGATCAGCAGCATATCCTAGGTAAAAATTATCATCAAGAATTGCAAGGCAAATCCTGATCTAGAATAGTTTCGACTGAATACAATAGTGTAAACAAGCAGGTTTCAATTTTGTTAGGAAGGAGAATGCTATTTGGCTTGCTGCACTCCCCAAAATTTGGAGGCTAGTTCTAAATATTTTGCTTTTAATGGAGGCTTCTAGCTTATTTTTTTCATTTACTGCTGGAATAATAAATGAATGTCTTCAAATGGCAGGAAAGTAGATTCCTTACATTACAAACACCCCATGCAACAGTGCATTCTTCAGAGGTAGCTGATGCTTGGTTAGCTTGACATTCTATACCTGTGAGAACAAGAACAAGATTAATGTTAAGATTCATAACTACTGATTTGAGTAGCTGAAACAAGAACCTGTGACAACACGTATGTTCTCTGCTAAATGTGAGACTGGAAAAGGAGAGAGTTATATTGTATGGGCAACAAAGAAGGTTCAATATGACATCATAGACAATTTCTCCACTTCTTGTTTTCATTACATCATGAGAAGCTATAGAAGCCAGCAGACCAGGCATAGCAAGCAACACTGGTTCTCACACTACTAATCATAGTGACATGGACAAGTTCCCTCCATCCATGGCTGTGCAAGGCTTTGGAATGGGTGTTAAAGCCCAAAAAAGCTGTCCATAATAAATATGCCTTCTACTAGAATATACTTCAAGGATGTGTACTTTGTAGAATATACTACAAGGATGGCTCTCCAAAGCCTTGGGTACAGCCCCAAAAGCCCCTTCAAAAATTGCCACCCAATTATAATTTGCAATGTGACAGAAGGGGAAAATCAGTAAAAATACTGGACTAATTATGCTATCTATATTTAGCTAAATTAACTTAAATGAATTCTATTTATTTAATGTGATATACTACTTGCTACCGAAATCTCTTAACAGTTTACAATAACGTTAATATCAAGACATTAAAAACAGATAAAATAGCAAGTAAAACAAGATAAATAAAACAAATAAATTATGCAGTTTGAAAGCCTGCTCAAAAAGTTGGCTTAAAGGCCTTTTAAAAAACTAATATGCTGAACCTCCTCTGAAGATCTCAATAACCATGGAGAATCATTTAGGTCAGCATAACAGCAAAAAAAAAATTCAGAACAGAATTTTGTAATAAATATCTTACTTTGCATAGATTTTTCTCATTTCTGTAAGAATGTAGAAGCTATGAAGTTGGACAAGACATTGTTTAATTAATTCCAGTTACATTCTACAATGGGTACCCACTACTAGATATCATAGAATTCATACAAAAAACCCGTAACAATAACCATCCCGATATATCACCAGCAACCAGTACCTAGGTATACTGAACACGAAGACTGAGTTTTGCTTTTGCAGTCAATAGATGCTTAAAGGCACTCATCAAGAGGCATAAACATACAAACCCTCTGAAGTTGAAGCAACTTTCAAAATGTCACTAATGGGATAATCTACTATAAAAAAGAATATAGAGTCTTAATAGAAAACTTACTCCAGGAGGATATCAGGTATATACAAATAATTATCACCTTAATTATTTGTATATGCCTAATTTTAAGTGATCTAAATTGGGCCATTTTATTTACTGTAAGTATTTAAGCCAGAATATTGCTCTGTAGAAATCTAAAACAGTTGGTTCCACTATTTTAGAAAAATGACTACAGCAATCCTAAAAGTTTTTGCAGACCAATTGATATTAATATTCTGACAGGCTATTTTGATAGAACAGTATGTTATGAGAGAATCAGATCCTGATTCTGATTCCAGTAAGCCCAATGGGGGATTACTTTTGTAAGGGAAAAAAGGAAAAGTTATCAGTGTTTTGAATAATCTTATTCAGAAGCATGTCACCATACCAGTAAAAAGTCTGTACGTTGCATTTGCTGCCTTGAGTTATTTATAAATAATAATAATAATAATAAAGGCAGGATAAAAAATAAATAAATAAATAATAATCTGTTGATCTTGCACATTTTTACTTCAATGATTGACAATGTCTATGGAAAACTAGCAGTGATTCCATTTCTTATAAAGCAGTTCTGTTTCCAAAAAATTGAATCTGGCTTGATTTTTCTCTTAGTTTTATTTATTTATGTATTTATTACCCTGCTTTCTCTCTGAGATCTCACCTCAGAATCCACAGGGCTACTCTAATTTTTATCCCCTTCACAAACATTCAGTGTAACATTAAGCTGTTAGAAAGTGATTGGTTAGCCAAGCCTAACACAGGGAGTTCTGGGGGTGAGGGGAGTTTGGCTTTCTCAGGTCAGTGTCCAATGCCTTAATCACTGCACTACATTGGCTATTTTAATATTTACGTCAAGAGGAATAAGATAATGGTGGTTCAAATATAATTTTTTGCTGCAAATGGAAAAGGGAATTTATTATTAATTTGAATTCTGAATGGTTATTTATTCCCAATCTCAAAGTTAAGAAATGTTGCTCAAGGCAAATTGGGATTATCAGTTTATTTTTGGCAAGATTCCGTTCACTAAAAGAGCCTGTAGGTAGCATATGAACTGCTTTTGGCAGAAAACTAAGGATTGCATATGGGTCTTCATAAGCAGGGCTCAATTTAAGTGCATTCTGAATCTATGATTCTGATTCTTAAGGTCAATAAAACGCCATTAAAAACAAGCTACAATATTTATGATAAATTGTGTCATAAACCACCATTGATGCGCCCGCGGAATACCTTACCCCCAGAGCACCCCACAGAGGAGGGACCGTGGGCCGGATCTCTCGCTCCCTATCGACACCGATTGGGACTGGCCCGATTGGGACTGGCCCAGGAGGAAGTAGGAGAACCAGCGCAAAATCACGCCGCCCACCCCCAACTCCCCGAGCCAACCCAAAAGGATACCATGGTCAATGGTATCAAAAGCCGCTGAGAGGTCAAGAAGGGCAAGGATGGATGCACTGCCCCCACCCCGCTCCCGCCAGAGATCATCCATAAGTGTGACCAATGCTGTTTCCGTCCCATATCCGGGCCTGAAACCTGACTGGAAGGAGTATGGATAATCCATTTCATCCAGAATCCTCTGGAGTTGCACTGCCACCACTTTCTCAACCACCTTTCCTAGAAAGGGGAGGTGGGAGACCGGACAAAAATTGTCCAGCACGGTAGGGTCCAGCGATGGTTTCTTGAGGAGGGGGTGCACTAGAGCCTCCTTAAAGGCTGCCGGAAACACCCCCCCTCCCAAGGATGAATTCACCATTGCCTGGACCCAACCACACGTCACCTCCCGAGATGCCTTCACCAGCCAGGAGAGGCATGGATCCAATTGACAAGTGGTGGCATTTACAGTCCAGAGGACCCTGTCCACTTCCTCGGGCCCAACAGGATCAAACCCTCCCCAGATAACCGGGTAAGTACATTCCCCAGGCATCTCCACAGACCATGCCTCACGCTTGGAATCCAACTTGGAACGTATCTGAGCAATTTTATCCTTAGATAGTCATACAGATGATGTTAGCACTCTAATCATGTGTCTGGAGTGTAATAGAGTTATAACTGAAACTGAGGTATTTCACTGAGAGACCTCACCTCCATTTCTCTGTGTACTAGAACCAATGGCAACTAAGCCGAACTGGTATTTGTGAATCTAGTTCCTACAGTACACATCTAGCAGCCATGCTAGAAGAGTTGTTGCTTCTCCAAGTTATGGGAAGGATTTAATTTGATGAAAGCACCATAAATACAGACCAAGTAAATACACGCAGGTGAAGATTTCAAAGCAAGTTAGGCAATTTTTATATAACTGGAGGGTGCACTTCCTGGCTTTGGGGGAAGCAAAAAGCACACTGGGCAGTGCAAGGATGCAAAAGAAAGGTAGCTATGCTCTACCTGTGGGGGTTTATTGGAGAACCTGGAGTGTATTAGGGTTTACAAGATAGTTTTCATGTATTTGCTATTTCAAAATGGCAGGAAACTGCACCACAGACCTTTGGCAATCATGATCAGAAAACTTATAGAGACTGGAAAAAGATGGCCATTACAGAGAATGGCATTTCTACACTTAAATATGCAAAACTGTGGGGGGAAAATAAAAACATTTGGAAAAAGTCTCTTTTTCCTTGTATCTTTTTCAAGCTGAAACCCTAGAAAAGGAATTACAAAGTATTTTTCTTTTAAATGATATATAACATTGCTATGGTACGGAAAAAAAGTCCTATCTTTGGATATACGCAAAATCAGAAAATGAAATAAGAAATGAAAAGTTAGAGGAGCCTTCATTTTTCAGAATTTCATGAAAATGATGAAAATAAGAGATCAGATGAAATAGAAATTCTTAATAGTACTTCATGTTAAAATAAGATTGATCAAACATAATTTCATGTGGCAATATGTATAGTCAGGGCCATGTTTCTCCCCTTTCTCATTTTTTCGTGAATATGTTTTATGTGTCTGTTTGATACAATGGAGGACGTAATCCAAAATGCATAACTTCCTTTATGCATAACTTCCTCTTTCCTTTTCTCTTCGATTGATAACTTCCTTTATTTTACTATTCGGTAAATGGTTTCTTCTGTTTTCAGTATTAGAAGCAGGTAGGCAAAAAAGTAAAAATGAAGAGATGCTATATTTGTTAGATTTCAGAAGCTTATACTTTGGTTTGACAGAAATTACAACATTTAAAATAAACTCAATCACTACATTTATAATTACTGTCTGAATAAACTGTACCTTTTCATTTTCTATAGTTTCATAAGCAAACCAAGTTATATACATATAGGCTTCATATCTGTAAAACTATTAAATATTGTCTATCCTTCCATTTTCCCCCAAATTTCTTTTTTTTTCCTGGAAAAACAGGTTGTTCTTTATCCTTATTTGAAAAGTTCTGGAACATTTACATCTTTATGTGCATCACTGGTGAGTTGCGATCTGTACCTGGCCAGCAGGATATCCTCTCCTAAGTGTAAAAAGGATAGGCCATATACAAACAGACAGTTTTTGGATAACCTGGTCCTATGCTGTTTAGGGCCTTAATACCTAACACCACTATTTTAAAAATGACTCAGCAGCTGACTGGCAGACAGTGCAATGCATTTAGCTTAGTTGTAATATATTCATGGTATTTTGCACTAACTTTGGTCTCTGGACTACTCTCTAGGGAAGACATACAGAGTATGTAACAGTAATCCAGACCTGACGTTAGCACAGACTAGTGTACCAGGGCTGTCCCTAAGGAAAACTGGGGGTTTTCTGGTTCTGGGGGACTTCAACCTGCCTTCCCTGGGACGTGCCTCAGAGGCGGCTCGGGAGTTCATGGCTACCATGGCAGCCATGGGCCTGTTGCAGATTATTCGAGACCCGACTCGAGACAGTGGCCTCACTCCGGACTTAGTTTTCTTGTCGGAGCAGTGGCAAGGTGATCTGAGAGGAGAGTTAGATCTGTCCCCACTGTCATGGTCAGATCACGCCCTGGTGGCCTTGAGATTCTCATATGCCTCCCCACTCCGCAGGGAGGCAGGACCCATTCGAATGGTCCGCCCCCGACGACTAATGGACCCTATGAGGTTCCAGAAGGAGCTGGGGGGTATACCCGAGGATCTATTGCACAGTCCAGCGGAGGTCCTGGCCGCAGCCTGGAATAGGGAGGCGGCCGGGGCCTTGGACAGGATCGCGCCTGTGCGGCCTCTCTTGCCACATCTGACCCGATACTCCCCATGGTTCACAGAGGAGTTGAGGGTCTTGAAAAGGGCCAAGAGACGCCTAGAGCGCCGCTGGAGAAAGACAAAGACTGAATCTGACCAAACACAAGCTAGAGTCGCGGTTAAGACCTACCTTGTGGCGGTAAGAGCGGCGAAACGCCAATATTTCTCCGCTCTTATTGCATCCGCAGATTGCCGTCCAACGGCCCTGTTTAAGATAACACGATCACTTTTAGGGAAGGTGGAGTCTGTGACCCACCTACAGGGCCGTGCGGAAGAATTTTCTAGGCATCTGCAGGATAAAATCGCTCAGATCCGGTCTAAGTTAGACTCCAAGCGTGAGGCAGAGTCTGGAGAGATGCCCAGGGAACGTCATTACCCGGTTATCTGGGAACGGTTTGATCCTGTTGGACCTAAGGAAGTGGACAGGATCCTCCGGAGTGTGAAGGCCACCACATGCCATCTAGACCCTTGCCCTTCCTGGCTGGTTCAAGCAGCCAGGGAGGTGACCTGTGGTTGGGTCCAGGCGATGGTTAATATATCTCTGGAGCAGGGGGTGTTTCCAGATGCTTTTAAAGAGGCGCTGGTATACCCCCTGCTCAAGAAGCCATCGCTGGACCCTACTGTATTGGGCAACTTTCGTCCTGTCTCCCACCTCCCCTTTTTGGGGAAGGTGGTTGAGAAAGTGGTGGCCTTGCAACTCCAGAGGATTCTGGATGAAACGGATTATCTGGACCCCTTCCAGTCAGGTTTCAGGCCGGGATATGGGGTGGAAACTGCATTGGTCGCGCTTACAGATGATCTCTGGCGGGAGTGGGATGGAGGAAGTGCATCCATCCTGGCTCTCCTTGACCTCTCAGCGGCTTTCGATACCATCGACCATGGTATCCTTTTGGAACGGCTCGAGGAGTTGGGGGTGGCCGGCGTAGTTTTGCGCTGGTTCGCCTCCTTCCTCTGGGGCCGGTTCCAATCAGTGGTAATGGGAGATGAAAGATCCAACTCTCGCCCCCTCGTTTGTGGGGTGCCACAGGATTCGGTTCTTTCACCTCTCCTATTTAATATCTACATGAAACCGCTGGGTGAGATCATCCGTCACCATGGGATGAGATATCATCAGTATGCTGATGATCCTCAATTGTACATCTCCATCCCTGGTGAAGTAAGTGATGCAGTGGCCGCCCTCTCTCAGTGCCTGGAGGCTGTGGGGGTCTGGATGGGGAACAACAGGCTTCAGCTGAACCCTGGTAAGACGGAGTGGCTGTGGATTGATGGTTCTTCTAGATCTGGGAAATTACCATCTTTGGTTCTGGATGGGGTTGCACTACCCCGTTCGGAATCAGTGCGGAATCTGGGGGTCCTCCTGGACTCACGACTCCTGCTTGAAGAGCAGGTGGCAGTCGTGGCCAGAAGGGCCTTTGCACAACTTCGTGTTGTGCGCCAGTTACGCCCTTTCCTAGATCAGGAGTCCCTCCGTACAGTCACTCATACCCTAGTCATCTCTCACATAGATTACTGCAATGCGCTCTACATGGGGCTACCCTTGAAGAGTATCCGGAAGCTTCAACTGGTCCAAAACGCGGCTGCGCGTGCAGTTATGGGTGCCCCTAGATCAGCCCATGTGACACCTCTGTTACGCCAGCTGCACTGGGTGCCAGTGTGCTTCCGGGTGCAATTCAAGGTGTTGGTTATGACCTTTAAAGCCCTACATGGCATGGGACCAGGCTACCTGAGGGACCGTCTCATCCCCATGACTTCAAACCGTCCCACTCGATCATGTAGAGAGGGCATGCTTCGGACCCCGTCATCAAGGGAGTGTCGCTTGGCGGGGTCCAGAAGACGAGCCTTTTCCGTGGTGGCACCCACTCTTTGGAACATTCTGCCCCCGGAGGTGAAACAGGCCCCATCGCTCCTATCCTTCCAGAAGAATTTAAAGACCTGGCTGTGCCGCCTCACGTGGGATGGGAATGGGAATAGTTCCTCTTGGGGATGGCTAGTGCCATAGAGCCCCGTTAAAGAGAACCATCTATCGCCTATTGGATTTTTATACTTAATGTATTAGTTTTGTAATGTATTTTAAATTGTAGTTACTTTTAAAGATTTTAAATTGTTGTACTGTAAACTGCCCAGAGTCCCCCTCGGGGGAGATGGAGCGGTAATACAAGTTAACATATAAATAAAAACGTAGATGCTGTATCAGCCGAAAGAGTGGTCTTGGCCCCTAAGATATGCTCCTTCAGTGAATCTACAAGCATTTCCAGATAATGTACGTATGTATTCCTACAGTGGGGATACAATCCCATTCAAAATAGATAACTTCTTGACTGATAACACATTAGCAAATCCTGGATGCATCCAGCCATTCATTTCAGCTAGCTCTGTTATGCCATAATATGGGCAAGAATTGAAAAGGCACATATTTGGTCACATTTCTTCAAGAGTCTTGTCAATATCCTCAAGCAGGATAGGCAGACATTGATCACACAGAAATGGAAAAGATACAGTAAGGGACACCTTAATAGAATCTGCATCAAATCACTATCTTGAAAGAACTTAAGAAATTCATTATACCAGATCTCCAGTATTTCCAGTATATTAACAGAAGGCTTTGCATCACTCCACAAAGATCTTCTAAATACTACTTGATGCAACAGATTCAGCAAAGTAATTTTCTTTGCTGTTTTCACTGACTGCATGCTCTAGCATATGACTGATTGTCCTCAGGACAAGTCCCACATCAGATGCACTCCAACTGTTATCCAAACTGTTTCACCCCTTGGAGCTAAGCAGACAACTACAAAAATGTTTATAGTGTCAGAAAGGACATTCAGAAGCAATTTCCATAACGAGAGCAAGGCTTCAAAAGGATGATAAATTCTAGCATCCAGATTTTTCCGCAAATTAATTTATAGCTAGTCTCAAAGGCTTTCACTTTAAAAACCAGAAATCAGTCTACAGTTATGACATTCATAATCTCCAGCCCTACAAAGGAACTGCAATTCAATGAGAGCTCAGAGGTTTGCAATCCAGACCCAAGACTATGAATCTACAACTCCAACACTGGGAGTGAGACGGGGGAATCTAGTATAAATGGTGGGGGGCAACTATTGCCCTACTTTCCATTTGAACTTATTTTTTCATTATGTCACTCGACTTTTCTATTAGTATTTGCACATCTGTAATTATAGCACCTGTAATACACACACATACACACACTACTTTATCTCTACAAGTACTCACAGAGATCCATAATATGGTTTCTGCAAATTGCACAGTTGTCAACAACGATGTCCCATGCCCAGAGTGCAACTGCATTCCACTACAAAAAGAAGAGAAATTTAAGTGCATACCACTGTCTACAGAAGAATCAACTTTGCCCATTCCCACCCAGTCATCCCTGACCCAATTCAGCTACTTTATTGAATATTTTTACTGAACGGTGATATGATACTCAAACTCAATGATGTCTAATTATTTCATAAACATTTTTTATATTCCATCCCAGTGATTTTCCCCCACCACTAGTATTATTGTACAGATATATTCTATTGTTCTCATTGTACAAAAGTAAATCAAAGGCCTTGTTCATATTTCACGTTAAGCCATACTTGATTTAACTATGGATTCCTGAATAAATTATAATTGATAAGATTTACATAACATGCTAAAGCATAACATGCTAAACCATTGTTTCCAAATTACCATATTAATACACCATGCTGATCCAAAATCAAATAAGGGTGTGTATGAAACCCATCTAAGAAATATCAGGAAAACAAGCAACCATTCTCAATAGTGGATCACCAATGCTGATCCTGTACCATTATCTGAACTTGACTCATAATGCATATGCTAAAAGACTACAATAATATGTTCTAATTTAATGCATACATCCAGGTGCATCCATTATTTTAGCAGAGATGAAAATAACTTGTAATTTTATATTTATGTTTTAACTATGTTTTATTGTGAACCGCCCAGGATCCCAGATGGGGGAGATGGGCAGTAATATAAAATACATACATACATACATACATACATACATACATACATACATACATAAAATAAAATAAAATAAATAAAATAAAATAAAATAAAATAAAATAAAATAAAATAAAATAAAATAAAATAAAATAAAATAAAATAAAATAAAATAAAATAAAATAAAATAAAATAAAATAAAATAATAAAATAAAATAAAATAAAATAAAATAAAATAAAATAAAATAATAAAATAAACAAACTTGATTTTTTTCTGCAATGCACCCTCCAATCAGAGATGGAAAATAGGTTGTTTTGTAACTCAAAAACTATGTACCAATTCAGAAAATACCTGTTATTTCGAGCAAATATATCAGTCTTTGTTAGCAATGACTTATTTCTAAGCATTTCATTTCCCTTTACTATGAAAATTCAGAATAATTATTGTTCCCTGGGGATGGGCCTATATACACCTTTGTCTTTCTTGGACTTCACTCCAATTAGCTAACCACAGTAACAGCTACAAGTATCTTTTAAAATCACCAGTACATTCTCATACACACATAACACTTCCATATCTAGTGAACTAAGTTGCAGGACTATGTCACAATGATACATACTGGTTGGAAATTAATACGTTCATATTTACTAACTTTGCCACATGGAGATTCCAAGACCGATTGGTATGGAGCTAGAAGGGAGCCAGAAGGGCCGATTTCCTGATGTATCATTTATCCAATATTTTCTTGGTCACCGACCTTACTATCCCACCGCAAGCCCCCAAATCAAAGGGCTACGAGAGCTGGTAATGGAAATGCCGGCTTAAAAAGCCTTGTGACTAGAGAAGTGAACTTCTCCGCCACCCTTCCCATCATCCCTGTCTCCTTCCCATCGCACGGAGCCACGCAACACCCAAACACTTGGCGGCTCACTCACGCGTGATAGCCCCTTCTCAAAGCCGGCCCAGGATGATGCTGCCTACTCTACGCATCTGTCCATTCGCATATAATAAAGAAGCCCCCAAGAAGAATCGACACCCTCTCCAGTCCGGTCGGCTTGGCTACCATTACAGGTCACATCACCTCCCCTTTTCTCACCTTCTTTACTTCAAAACGCTTTTTACCGGCACCACTATTGGTCCCACTCGGGGTGTCAACATCCATCGCCGCAGCCATTTTGGATGAGGAAATCCCTGCAGCGGTATACCCTCAACTCGCATGCGCTTGACTGAGTAGAAGCCACGCGATAGTTTCTTTCTGCTTCCCCTCTTTTTTTCCTTAATATTGTGCTCCGTGGCTGACACCCTCCCCTTCCTACAAGCAGGTGTGAACGAAAAGAGGGAGCGCGAGGAGGGGCCTGATCACGTGCCAGTCCTCTCTTAAAGGCGCTGGCCAAGGCGGGGCCCGTTACGCAGGCCCCTGCGTCGTCTCGCTGTCGCTCATCGTGAGTTGCCCAACCCTGGAAGGGAGGGGGGAGGAAGAGGGGAAGGGCCTCGTAAAGGCTCCTTTAAAGGGATATCCACGAATTACTCAACGTTAGTTGAGCAGCCGCATAAAAGGTAGGGTTACCAAATCTGGTGGCCCTACCTTTTCTTTATCTCCTTGTTGCCAACTAGTGATCGTCTGGATTCTTGCGGCCCCAAATAAACATGGGAACAGCGATGCCAGTTCATCTGGTCCCTGCAAAATACCCCTATTGGCTAGCACCAGCCCATGTCGGAGGTCTCCACTTCTTCCCCACCGATCGATTCTTACATGCACCCTGCCTGCTGCGGCTCCAATTAAGCTAAGTAACCCTTGTTTTAACCAGGGTCGTTGCCGCGTTTTCCACGATCCCTTTGCAAGCATTGTACGCGGCGCTCTCTCCACCCGTCTCCCCGTCCGCTTTGTCTGGCGCAGCAGTAGATTCCTGCACTAATGTGTGCAAGATCTGGCTACAGTCGATCTTGTGCAAGCTGCGGCTCAGGCCAGCAGAATCACGCTCCCTTGCTCGAAAAGCCCGATTAAATCGAACAGCACTTTTAACGAAACGAAAGATTAGGACGACAATCATCTCGGCATGTTAGCTGGCAAACAAGTCTCGCTGAACTCCGTGGTCGTGCTCCGCGATACACCGACCTTGTAGAGATGGGGTCTTAGCATATCCATAAAATCTCGTTTGTTCTCTCAATGCTTTGACTTTTGATACCTGCAGCCATAACAATTTGAAATTGCCCCTGATTCTGATAACCAAACAAACGAAACAAAACAAGGCAACCAAAAAAAGGGGGGAGCTTAAAATTCATAATCACAGTCATTAATAAACCAAAGACTAAAATCCTACGCACATAATTAAAATTCCACTTTGAACACTGTACTCAATTGCCTCCCCCTCTATCAGCAGCCTGCATGGGTGACCATGCAGCTACATCACAAGTTCAAGAACATAACTCCTAATAGTTAAGGGGAGGAAAGCTATGGCAAACCTAGATAGCATATTAAAAAGCAGAGACATCACCTTGCCGACAAAGGTCCGTATAGTTAAAGCTATGGTTTTTCCAGTAGTAATGTACGGCTGTGAGAGTTGGACCATAAGGAAGGCTGAGCGCCGAAGAATTGATGCTTTCGAACCATGGTGCTTTGGACTGCAAGGAGGTCAAATCAGTCAATCCTAAAGGAAATCACCCCTGACTGCTCATTGGAAGGACTGAAGCTGAAGCTCAAATACTTTGGCCACCTAATGCGAAGAGAGGACTCACTGGAAAAGACCCTGATGCTGGGAAAGACTGAAGGCAAAAGGAGAAGGGGACGGCAGAGGATGAGATGGTTAGATAGCATCACCGATGTAATGAACATGAATTTGAGTAAACTCCGGGTGACAGTGGAGGACAGGAAGGCCTGGCGTGCTATGGTCCATGAGGTCACGAAGAGTCGGACACGACTAAACGACTGAACAACAACAACAAATAGAAGCCCTGTTTCAAATGCAAAAAACAGACTGAATTGTACCTTTTACATGGTAAATATAAAAAATCTTCACCAGCAAATAAAAAAAAAAACTTGCCTTTTCCTTGAATTTTTTTTTTAAAAAAGAGTAAGCTGTCGAGGAAACTCAAAATGTTTTTGTGTTTTACCAAATTCCAGAACCCCTTGGGATACAGTAGTTATTTTGAATCATAACCTATGCAATCATCCTACTGTAGTTTTTGAAACCAACATTTTGTCATATACTCACTCTCTTAAGCAACTGCTTCTTTGGCATTTACATGGTTTAATGTCTACATAGAAACTATATACCCTTACCCATACATGTATTTACTAAATAAAATATGTGTGCATAAAATAGGTATGCACAGATAGTTCTGTAAAATTAAACTTAATGGACTGCAGTATTCTTGTAGAGACATAACAAGAATATGACATTTCAGCAGTATCCACACAATTTTTCAGTGCTTAAGTTAGTTATCTTGTGAGACCTTAACCTAAAAGATGGAATATAAATTGTAGATTAAACCAACCAGCCCAAACTCCCATTCCAGATTAATAAATATGTACACATTTTATCTTTTCCAGCTAAATTAGCTAAAACACCTGACAAGGAAGAAGAGGGGAAATGAGCAAAAGAACAGAGTGAATTACACAAAATCAGTATGCAATCCTTTATATATAAAGGCTACTGGGAATAATCCCCACTGAATAAGTATTTTAAAGTAAACATAGACAGAAATATCACCTGAATACTAATATATTATACAAATTAGTATAGAACAAAAATGAGCAACCTGCAGCCCTAAGGCTGCATATGGTTCATGGCCTAATTATAACAGTCCTCTGTAAGAGGTCAGTTTGGATCTCCTGAGTTTTTTCCATCTGGAGTCTGAAAATTGGGAGAGAGAAAAGGATGACAGATGATGAAAAAGTATTGTCAAAAAGAAATAGAATCTTCCAAAGAGAATGGGGATTCCCATCCACTTTTCTTCTGCTTCTGTCTACTCCTTAAAGGTAAAGGTTCCCCCCGCACATTTGTGCAGTCGTGTCCGACTCTAGGGGCCGGTGCTCATCTCCGTTTGTTAGCCAAAGAGCCAGCATTGTCTGAAGACGCTTCCACGGTCATGTGGCCGGCATGACGCACGCGGAACGCTGTTGCCTACCCATCGAAGTGGTACCTATTCATCTACTTGCATTTGCATGCTTTCGAATTGCTAGGTTGGCAAGAGCTGGGGCTAGTGTGGGAGCTCACTCCGTCACGCGGGGCTAGGGATTCGAACCTCCGAACTTGCAACCTTCCAATCGACGAGCCTGGTGTCTTGCCCGCTGAGCCACCACGCCCGTCTACTCACTATGGCCCTAAATAAGAAAGTCTGCCTATGCCTAGTAAAATCTGAAATGAGTTCAAAACTGTAGCCTTCAGAAGAGTCATGTTATTATAGAATTATAATATATTATAGAACCTAGTTACTCACAGCTCAATGTTTTTTTAGAGGCTTATCAAGAGAGAATACTTCAAGAGAAGTAATACTGTTTTAGATCCATGAAAATGTGTATTAAATACACATTTATTCCTTGAAGAATATCAGGAAGCTACAGCTGGTACAGAATGCAGCCATGCGGGCAATTTTAGATGCACCAAGTTCAGCACACATAACGCCTTTGCTCCGCGAGCTGCACTGGGTGCCAGTTTGCTTCCAGGTCCAATTCAAGGTGTTGGTTATTACCTTTAAAGCCCTACATGGCATGGGACCAGGATACCTGATGGACCATCTTATCCCCATAACATCGACCTGCCCCACCCAATCATGCAGAGAGGGCTTGCTATGGACCCCATCAAGGAAATAACTCCATCTAACAGGGTCCAGGAGGTGGGCCTTCTCTGCAGTGGCGCCCGCCCTCTGGAATATCTTACCCCCCGAGTTGAGATGGGTTTCCTCCCTCCTGGCCTTCCGAAAAAATCTGAAAACCTGGTTCTGCCACCTAGCATGGGAAGGAAAAGGTAATAGCTCCTCCTGGGGGTGGTTAATATCATAATACCCTCCCTAATTCGCCAGATTGGATTTTATATTTATATTTTTATGTTATATTGTATTTATATTGTATTTTAATCTTGTTTTTATTGTAAGCCGCCCAGAGTCCCCCGTTGGGGGAGATGGGCAGTCATATAAATTTGAGTAATAAATAAATAAATAAATAAATAGAAAATAAACTGACTCTTAAGCAGCATTTCATTCTTTACTCCTTTTTAAACAATGGAAATACCACGCATAGAAACTACAACAGAA
Source organism: Charina bottae (assembly GCA_023362775.1). Taxonomy (NCBI): domain Eukaryota; kingdom Metazoa; phylum Chordata; class Lepidosauria; order Squamata; family Charinaidae; genus Charina; species Charina bottae. Next base: position 34,313,600 of record JALMGJ010000006.1, on the reverse strand, counting down.
GATGGTGTGAAAAAGAAGACAAAGTTCGTTGAAAGAAGTTTGTAGGACCCCTTTCTCTGTTGCCTGGAAAATACTCTTTTCAACATAAAGTATCCTTAAGCTTCTGACCAAGGCTTTGTACAAACTGTTCAAACAATAAAATTAAATAGTTTAGCTTTATCATCAGTACAGATCAAGGTTTCTCAACCAGGGTTCCGTGGAAACCTAGGGTTCCGTGAAAGGTCACTAGGGGTTCCCTGGGAGATCACAATTTATTTAAAAACTTATTTCAAGTTTGGGCAACTTCACATTAAAGAGGTAAGTTTCATTATTTTTAGTTTAAGAACACTGTTAATGCATATATACAGGCCTACATATGAAACAAATGTAATAATTTTATAACTTCTGGCCTGAATGTGCAGGGATTCCCCGAGGCCTGAAAAATATTTCAAGAAGACAAAGTTTGTTGAAAGAAGTTTGTAGCACTCCTTTCTCTGTTGCCTGGAAAATTTTGGGTCAAAAGTTTGAGAAAGGCTGGTATAGATTATGTGGTTCTATAGCATATTAGGTCTTTCAAAAAAAAATTAAAAGGAAAAAAAATGTTATCTAGTCCTTCCACTTTGAAATGATTTTATCATAACTGGGTAAAATCTTCATATGTTATCTCCAAGGAACTGCCTTTTTATAAAGGGCTTCCAATATATTAACTCCATAATTTTTCTCAAAACCCAAATGTTCTATGGGGACACACTACCAACCTTCTTCCAACTGACTTAGGCAAAAACTATTACAAAAAGGAAGCAACCAAGTAGCGTAATGACTACTTATATTTGGTACCAATCAGGTTAGTTATTAAAAAGATGCAGTTCTCCTTTCCCTCTCTCTATTCATTGGCATCCATCATTAAAAATGGAACTAAGTGAAATGCACGTGTCAAAGTATCATGGCAGAAAGAACATGAACTGCCTCTACCTATGAAAGCAAAGTGTTTTTTTTTTTACAAAAGATAAATGCTTAAATTTAGTTGCTATGCTTTCTTAAAACTATGTATCAATTTATATATGCTAAAAACAGATTCATATCATCAGTGGCTATCACTGATAAAAGACTAGAAACTCCCCATTCTAGGATACTGAGGAAAATAGGTACTGATGAGGAAAAAAAAGATTATTGTAAGCTGAGCTTTAAATATAATATTTGAAATTATACTTTCACTGATACAGAATTTTTTGTTTTTGGTAGAATAAAATACTTTTGTATATTATACAGTACATCTGTAATAATTACACTGTACACATGCAATATCCTTTCAAAAATGCAAAAAGCGCTTCACAAAATGTATTCAGCAGATAATTATTTAACATTTTACCTTTTATAAAAATTCCTTGGTAAACAATTTGATTTGACCGAACTAAAGTAATACAAAGTTCTAATCATATTTGTTAACTTATTTGTGTACTTATTTTTATGTTTCTACCTATAAGAAAGTTGTTGATTTCTCAATTTAACTTTTGTTTTGATCTTCTGATAATATGTCAACCTCAAAATGGTCAGAGTATTCTGTAAGAATTTCAAATAAAAAATCCTGATGCTTTGCATCGGTTCAGAAATATGTAAAAGGTAAAGGTTCCCCCCGCACATTTGTGCAGTCGTGTCCGACTCCAGGGGCTCGTGCTTATCTCCGTTTGTTAGCTGAAGAGCCAGCATTGTCCGAAGACGCTTCCGTGGTCATGTGGCCGCATGACACGCGCGGAATGCTGTTACCTACCCACCAAAGTGGTACCTATTAATCTACTTGCATTTGCATGCTTTTGAATTGCTAGGTTGGCAAGAGCTGGATCTAGTGCGGGAGCTCACTCCGCACGCAGGGCTAGGGATTCGAACCTCCGAACTTGTGATGATCGACAAGCCTGGCGTCTTATCCGCTGAGCCACTACGCCCGATAGATAGATATCTTCTAATCTACTATCCCCTCAAGAATAACATTTATTTAATTATTTCCTTCCTACTACTATTCTACACATTCCTGTCTCCTATAATAAAGATTAAATTAATCTTTAATTTAATTAAATTAATCACCACGCCCCTCAGAAATATATAGTCTTATATCAAATGCCAGATTTCTCAACAATATACAGAATTGGAGCCTTACTGCTTTCTGGGTTACCATTTCTGTGTACTTAGTCAAGGAAAATGGCAATTTAATATAAATGCAGTACTTTCCATAATTTGGATCCTAAAGTGCTTCTGCATTCACATCCTATGAGAGGTTGAATACATAAAGAAGAAAAGAAGTACTCAAAACTCCACTGATAAGCATCTTGAATCTAGTCTGACTCACTGTGTGTTTACCAAATGAGCTATTATTATTATTATTAACCTAAAACTGACATTTTTAAATTACTAAAGCTCAGTCATCAGTGTATGCAGGACCGTGTGTGCTTAAACACATTACGATCAATAGCTTTCTCACATCTAATTCTGCACAGGGATTTGTTTTTAGCTGTCTTTTATATGTAATACCCCCATTTTCACATTAATGTATTTCCAATACTACTGCCCTTCTTGTATTTTCTGAAAAAGGAAAAACACCTCCTCCAATTTCAAAGTTTTTTTTTGGGGGGGTGTTTGCTGTCCTTTCATACACTGGAAATTTATGTATCCTGAAAACACCTCTTTTTTCTTTTCAGCTCTTACAATTAAAATAAAAAACTAAAGCTGAAATTTAACTGTTATGGACACACATATACACAGTCTGAGAAATGTCAGTGCAGCAGTGCTATTCAATACATCTTTGTAAATAATATTACAGTATATGCACAGGAAAAAAAATACACCAGATGCTAGGATGCAGAATTCTGTTTCTTCATCTGCTTTTAGTATTAACATAACTTTAAAATACATGTTGAATAGCAATGTACATTTTTCCCATTTAAATATTGTAATTGTGCTCTCCAAAATATTTACATATAGTTCCTTGCAAGTAATATTTTTATATTAGTGATTCTATCTAGTTAAGCATTTCTATAACGAGTTTTGAAGAACTGTGTTATATATGAGTGTGTATTTTCCAATCTCAACCTGAGCAAGGTATAAAAGGTAGTGAAGAACAATCAAAGGCTGCAGCTGCAGACCTGTTCAATATCATAGATCTCCTTTGGGCAATCTGCAGACAAGATTAATGGTACATTCTCTGTCACCACCACATCATCTTCAATGCGTATTCCAATGCCACGGAATCTTTCAGGGGCAGTTGTATCATCTTCAGGTATGTAGATGCCTAGAAATAAAAGTAGTGATCAAAAGCTAGCAGATTCAGTTTGCAAGTTATACAGGAAATCTGTAGTATATTCCTTCAGGGTTTAGATTCAAGGCATAGCACAAAAGACAGGTTTTATCTCCGTAGGTCAAGAATCAATAGCAAGCATACCTCCACCTTGTTCCAATTCATATAACGTAATACATGTAACTTCACTTTGTACCAGTGGAGTAAATTTACTTTTCGCAAGCTACTTGCTTTACTAGAGTCTCTTCCCTGATATGATACAAATTTAAATAATAAATAAATAAAGTCAATTTAAACACCCTTTTAAAATTATTTTCCCACAGACTAAAGATCATGAATGTTGTTTGTTCTTAGTTAAATCTGTGAAGTAAATGGCAGTGTTTCTTGGATAGTTCTCAATGCCTCTAAGATGTCTGCCATCTCATATTCACTTGGGAGAATGATGGAAACAGAGAGAGGATATGTTAGGAATTTTAAGTTATTTAAAAACAAAACAGATAAGGGTCATATATTTTTTTAAATGAAAACAATTGCATTGAAATTGTTGGGCAATTACTACAGCAATCACTACACAAATAATTGGGCATGAGGTAAATAGTTCAAACTGCTTCTTTTCAAGGTATCACACATAGATACTCAAACAAATCTTTTTCTATTGCTTTCACTGCTGTATTGTTTTACCTGGCTCAATGGTGATCACCATGCCTGGCTGGAGGAGGGTTGATCGGGATACATCAGGTGTATCATGAACATCCATTCCCAGATAATGCCCTACATGATGTGGACAGTATTTCTGAACAGCCTATGAGGCAGAAAATAATACACTCCTAAAGCAAGCAAAATGTGGAGTAATGGATATGTCTTCAGCACAAAATTTACCAGAAACATACACTGGAAAGGAAATATAAAATTAATTGGTTGTTCTTGCTTACAAATACAACTAATATGATTTGTGTAGGCACCATCTTCTGCATTGTTTCTATCAAACCTGCTGGTTGCTGAGATGGCAATAAACTCTGGTCTTTAAGCAAAATATAAAAATGACTATCAATTTGGTATTAAAGGCAATAGTCTCTGTTTTGAGCTTCAAGATACCTTTGATCTTTTAGTTGGCAGATTCCTCTACAAGTAATAATTAATATTACCTGGAATTGTGAGGCCATCATATACTTCAGTGCTTTGCCTAAATTTTACATTATGCAATATTTATTCAAAACCACTCGATCTAAACTTGGTTTCTTCAACAAAACCTTGTCACTGTTTCTAGCAGACCAGTGTGAACCTCACCATTCCTCAACCAGGTTATTACTGAAGTTCTGAAACTTCTCAGTTTCTGTGAATTTCACAAGTCAGAATACGCAAGGATTTCAAGAAGTAGTAGTAAAGATAGTCCTCGACTTACGACCATTTGTTTAACGATGGTCTGAAGTTATGATGGCCTCAAAATGGGTGCTTTATGGCCTGTAAAGCACTTCTGAGCATTGCAAAATGTCACCGCCCCCCATGGTCACATGATCGTATTTCTGGCTCTTGGCAACCAGCTTGCATTTACGACCAGTTGCGGCGTCCTGCGACCATGTGATCACATTTTGCGACTTTTTTGCTGTTTTCTGGCAAAAAGCACCCATTGGGGAAGCTGGATTTGCTTAACAGCCACAGTAAAAATGGTCGTAAAATCGGGTCTGGTCACATGGTGATTCGACTTACAACCACAACTTACAATGGAAATTCCGGTCCCAATTGTGATAGTAAGTCGAGGACTACCTGTACACTTTACTCCGCTAAGCAGTTAGTCTACGTTGTTGCACAGTATTATATTATTATCATGGTAGCCATTATGTAGAAATATTCTTAAGAGTCTGACAAAGAAAAAGCCCGGGCCCCCTTTCCATTTTAAAATGTTCTCAATACATAACTTGCAAGAGTAACACAGCTCATCATGCTCTGTCTTAGTATGAAATCTTTTCCTATATTCACCAACTGAAACAGAAGTTCATACTATCTTCACAATATCCATTGACTTTTGCTAATCTTATTGGAAGCTGCACTATGCAAAATCATACTCTCTGTCCATCTAATACTGTCTGTGCCAACAGGTTGCAGCTCTTTAGAGGTCCACGAGTTTTTCCCTGCCCTATTAGAGATACTGGAAGGATGAATAATGGATTGTTTGGCTAAATACTGTACATATTTAAGGATTATTTTATTGGATCCCTCAATTTGTGGCAAGTTTCAAAATACTGCTGTGGTGATGCATTTTTTATTTGTCCCAACATTCCTGGGATTAGTGATTTAAAAAGGGTAGAAATTTTATCAGTGCTTGTATCTGTCTGAAAGTTCAAAGAAGTACAGGTAGTCGTCAACTTACAACCACAATTGGGACCAGAACTTCCATCGCTAAGCGAGGCAGTTGTTAAGTGAGTCACACCCAATTTTATGACCTTTTTTGCCACGGTCGTTAAGCAAATCACCGCATCCATTAAGTGGATCATGTGGTCGTTAAGCGAATCCAGCTTCCCCCATTGACTTTGCTTGTCGAAAGCTGGCTGGGAAGGTCACAAATGGCAATCACGTGAGCCCAGGATACTGCAACCACCGTAAATACATGCCAGTTGCCAAGCACCTGAATTTTGATCACATGACCGCAGGAACGCTGTGATGGTCGTAAGTGCGAGGACCGGTCACAAGTCACTTTTTCCAGTCCCGTTGTAACTTTGAACGGTTGCAAATGAATGGTCATAAGTCAAAGACTACCTGTAGCGTGTTGTATTACACACGTAAGATGAATCAAAGTAAGTGACTTTCACTTCCGGGTGTTGGAGCGAGTGGAGCGAAGAGCTGTAGCTCCGCGGTTTTTCCGTTTGCGGCGATTGAAAGAAAGGAAAATCGCCGAAAAATCACCCTCAAAGAGAGGGTGAGCAGAAGATTTATCACAAGGGTCGTCGAACTTGCTGCTCTCTCCCGACCCCTGTGTTTCCACCATGGGGGAAGGGAGATTTGAGCGGCGAAAGACGGCTGGAACTAACATGAAGCTCTGCAGAAACCGTGAAACTGAGTAAGTTAAGTAGCTCCCCATCCAACCTTTTAGATGCACTTTTTTTTTTAAATATTACTTGCTTTATTAAGCTCTAAGATTTATCTCTGGATAAATTTTTTCCTGCCCTATTAGAGATACTGGGAGGATGAATAATGGATTGTTTGGCTAAATACTGTACATATTTAAGGATTATTTTATTGGATCCCTCAATTTGTGGCAAGTTTCAAAATACTGCTGTGGTGATGCATTTTTTATTTGTCCCAACATTCCTGGGATTAGTGATTTAAAAAGGGTAGAAATTTTATCAGTGCTTGTATCTGTCTGAAAGTTCAAAGAAGTACAGGTAGTCGTCAACTTACAATCACAATTGGGACCGGAACTTCCATCGCTAAGCGATGATATATAATTGCTGGTGGTATATCTCTTTCTTGTCAAAGGATGGTTAAACGGTGGGAACGGAAAGCTAATTGACTTTGCCACAAATGAAAGTGATTTTCTTTTTACTTTTACTTTGATCTAAGCTTTCCACCTATTGGCAACTGAATGCATTTTTACTTTGGATTTACTTTACTTGGATTTTGACTTTAAACGGAATAATTAACATTTTGTCTTTTAAGTTTTTTTTTGGTGATTACTACTGGGAAAGAATTTACCTCTCCTCTCTTTTATAAGCTTCTTTTAAATTTCTATGCCTTGTTTGGACTCTTTTTATATAGAAATTTGATTGTTCAATACGTACTTCGGGTGAAGAAGTTATTTAGATTACTGCAGCTTTTCTTTATATATTTTATATATATTTTTTCTTTTTTTCTTCTTTTTTCTCTTCAGTTACTTTTGGCTGGTTGAAGAGCTATAAGTGGGCGTGAGAAACCTTGGTACTGCTTATCGTTTTTATTATTATTTTGACTACAGTGGGGGGGAAAAAAGTTTCCATCTGCCTTTTTACTTTTTGTTCCTGAATTTACATGGACTTACATATCTAATGGATTATTTACATATCTAATGGATTACAAATGAATTATGATGTCAATTATTTTTAGAGGACTGTTTTTGCCTTTTGTATGGATTACAATCCTAGTGTTATGACAACTATTTTTTAAAGGATTGTTTTTATTTTTGGTATTTTTCTTACTCCCTCCTTTTTGTAAATAACTATTGCAACAATTATTATCTCTTTTTTCCTTTTTTTTGTTTTCCCCTCTCTCTTCTCCCTTTTTTTTTTCTTTTTACAGGAATACTATCTACATTATGACGAATATGGCATTGAGGATGAAGAGAGACAAAGAGAAAAAAAAAAGGAACTGGAAGTGCATTTATGGAAACTCCACCAGCAGAAGAAGAAAAAATTATGGATGCAATTCTGGATGCAATTACTGTATTAAATAAAAAAATGGAAGACTTGGGCCAACAAATCAACAAGCAGATAGAAAATTTATTTACTGTAGAAAAAAAGATGGACAATAAGATGGATTTATTGGGACAACAAATAGTTAAGAAAAAGGAAGAGACGAAAGAAGATCCAACCCAGGAAATAGAACAAGAATTTGAAAAAGATGCACAGATAGTTAAGGAAGTGGTTAATACCTTATCAGGGGAATTTAAAGAGATGCAAGGTCAGATGCAGAAATTAGAGGTCAACTCAGAAAGTTTTATTAAAGAAGTTGAATACAACTCAGATATTATTGTCCTTGCAGAAATTATAGAAAAGGTACATATTTGGAGATTGAGTGCATCCCTAGAACAACTAAATGAAAAAGCAAGAGAAAGGATTATCTCTGAATTAGTTAAATTTCTAGAAATAAGAGAACAAGATGTGGATTTGGAAATAGATAAAACTTTTAGAGTTAATCCATGGTATGCTAGAGAAAAAAAAGTGTTTAAAGGATACAAGACAGATATGAGGGATGCACCAGGAGAACGTAAGAAGCATTTCATAGATAGAAGTAAGAAATAGAGGTAAATGACTTATAAGGACTTCTTAAAAATTGGGAAAATTAGATTTTATCAAGGATATAAGATTGCATGTAAACTATCGATGGACTATCTGCAACTTACAGGGGGGGTAAAGCCTATATGGGGTTATGAAGACTAAAATAAATACTATTATTTTCTTAAAGAGTGGAAACTATTAATGGACTATTTGCAAAATGCAGGAGGGGCAAAGCTTGTATGAGGATTTGAAGATCAAAATATATATAAATGGATATATTAGACAAGAAATGTTTTTTAACATTATATATAGACCTAGAAAGTACGATAAATTCTTTATATAACCATGACCAGAGATAAGTCGGAAGTTGACTATTTTCTGTTTCATTTTTTTTCCTTTTCTTTGCTTTACTACACTTTTTCTTCTTCTCTCTTTGATTTGTATTTCTATTTCTTTTTCTGTTTCTAACTTTTAACTGTGTATAATCAAAATTCAATAAAATATATACAAAAAAAAGATGAATCAAAGTAAGTCATTAACAGACTTCTGGAACTGGCACTTTCCCACTGAGACAAAAAAATTATGTGAAAATATCTTCCGTTAACTATTACCACAATCTGAAAATGAGGCATTTTTCTCCCCCGTTTATCAATTCAGTTTAATAAACTTACTGACAAGTTAGAAGAGTCCCACCTCTGATCTCTACCTCTTCAATTAATACTTGTCAGGAATTAAAACAACTACTGTATGTACATAATCTAAATATTCTGCCATCTGCTGGATGAAAGAGATACTGTATTGCTGTTAACCTTTGGCTACTCACAAAACAGTATTTCTTTTAGACCTGCAATGAATGTAACAAAGCTCATTCGACATCCATATCTGCAGGAAGCTGCAACTGCAAAGTGAAAATGGGCTGATTTGAAGGACCTCATCACTGTTTCTTCAGCTAAGAAAAGTAGCAGGCTAAACAGATATGCAAGGAGACCAGGTACCTTGAAGACATGGCTCTCACTAGTGCTTTCCTTTAGGACTCCCAACTCTTTCAGCTTCTGTCCAATGAGAGTTAGCATTAAATTGTAGATGTTTTCTAGGCTCACACCTGAAGAACAAAGTCTTAGGCATGACTTTTGGACTTCCAATATAGCCTGGTACAGCTCTGCTTGGGGACTAGAGAACCTAGGAATAAGAGGAAAACACAAATCACCTCAAGTGGGATTTAAGCAGAAAGAAAAGCTAATATTAAATGCTAAGATACATGTATAAAATAATTATGTGGCACAGTCCTCTGGATTTGTTCTACTCCAAAATGTTGGTAGAGGATTGCACGCTTGAACACCTCTTGTTTCAAACATTTCCTACACAGTGAAAAACAGTACATTAAGGAAGCCAGAACCACTTCCCCATAAACTGGAAATTTTACCTTAGGAAAATAGCAGTGAAATTGATAAATGAAAATTCCCATTTGCATTCTGAAATGGAATAGCGGCATGCACACTTTTCTGAATGATCTGGCTTTGCATTACCACAAACGGAAGCCATTTCTCAGATTCTGGAGCACGTGAAGCAGGGTGATTGTAGTATATTGAGCTAAAAACTGCAACTACAGTATAGGCAAGGAAGTTTTCTGAAGCACAATGAAATGAAGAAATGACAATGGTGAAACATTTTCAGGAAACCTGGAATCACAGCCAACCTGATGTTCCTTTGCTGAAAACAGGACCTACCTGCCATTGATGGGCCAAGTGCGGGTAACGTCACTCACGTAACAAGAGTATTCACATCCTCCATCCAATAAAACCATTTCTCCATCCTGGAGCAGAAGAAAAAGCAATTACTTGGCACTTAAGAATTTCACTTAAATAGTGGTATAAAATAGTTTTTAAAAAACAAACAAACAAACCTGGAATTTATCCTTAGTGAGGTAAGTTACGTATGCTTTTTCATCAAACAGTAGTTCAGCAGAATATAGCTTTTTTGTAGTACACTGCCCTTCTCTGCAAGCCTTGCTATTCAGCTTAATTTAACACTCACCACCACTCTAATTATTTTGGACTTTTGTAGTCCCTCAATTGGCAGTTGGATTATGGGAGTTGAAGTCCAACACAAAGAAAGGGTGCCAAGATGGGGAAGTCTGATCTACCTTAAATTAATTTAACAGCGGTTGCTGTGTTACCTTAATTTAGGTGACATCTTTTAATCACACCCACTTTTGTTGGTGCCAATAGTGGTCATATTCATCAGGCACTTTGATAGGGAAGGAGGTGGCAAAGAGAAGACCTCCTGAAAAACTAATTTTTCTTACAAAATTTCTTACGAAATTACCCAAGTCAACCAAATCATAGGAGTAATGGCAGACATTATTGCTGCAAGACCTATTCAGAGATAGAAATATACATTGATTTTGTATTTTTCATACAAGTTTTATGTACAGAAATACAGTCCTTATATTTCCTCATTAAAAGGTTCATATGCAGTACAGCTGTATGATTATTCCTGAAGTTCTTTGTTCTACTTCATAGAAAGAGGAAATCGTTTTTTCCCCCTAGAAACGTAGGATAGTCAGAAACACACTAGAATGCAGTAGAACGGGTTATGATCTATTCAGCTTAAGAAGCTACTCAGAAACAGGATTGTACTCTATATCCTCTTTTAAGACTGTGTAATTCTATTCCAATCTTCTCTAAATGGCTTAGTTAATATATCACCACAGTACAGTATTCCCATCCTGGAAAGACCAGGGAGGGTAGGCAACCCAAAACTCTTGTGATCTATTGCCACTAGCTGTGGTGACTAGAGCTGAGAGAAGTCAACATGGGGAGAGCATCAGTTGCCTGTCCAAGACACTTAGTTACTAGGGTATATTTGTATAGTTTTCACTACAAAATGGGGAACTCATATTGTATCTGAAAAATCATTACGGTATATCCAGTTACACATGTGGGTTTGGTGAAAGCATGGCTAATCAAGATGCAAGGCTGAGGATTTTCTTTTGTGCAATGCTTTAAAGCTATTCTCTTCTGATTCCTGCTTTACACTGAGGTTTTTGCTCTTACCTTGTGTTCTTGGTTTGTTACTGCTGTTAATGCTGTTCTACGGGGAAATTGTGTTTGTGCGTGGCTGGTATAAATGCTTTTATTTTAATGATCTTTTTACAAGCCATCTTGAATTCATTTCGAAGTAAGGTGGACTATATCTTTTTAAAACAACATTTACTATATATGTGACTCAGAATTAGTTATGAATTGTTCCACAAAGAGGAGAACACTAACTGTAGCCTTAAGTGATTGAAATATATCCACATCACCCAAATGTGATCAATTGTACACATGAAGCTCAAGGTACATTAAAGGATAGTCTGAAAAGCTAACATTTTAACATCTAGCATTTGAAATGAGACATGAAGTTTAAATAATATCTGAGACCACTTTTCCAACACTGAACAAGCAAAGCAGCAGAAGTTGGTTATCTTGTCATATATTTCAATTATTAATTAACTGATCTTTATATATCAATGAAGGTTCTCAGTCATCCAGGTGGAACAGTCTGTGGCTTGAATCATGTCAACTGGATTTCTATTTTCTTAGTAGAAACGTTTCACTCCTTATCCAAGGAGCTTCTTCAAGAAGAAGCTCCTTGGATAAGGAGTGAAACGTTTCTACTAAGAAAATAGAAATCCAGTTGACATGATTCAAGCCACAGACTGATCTTTATATACTACCAAATTCTAATGCCTCTTGGCAGTTTACAGTAAAAAGGTAAACAATGAAATCCAATTAGAGCGAACAATATTAAAAATGAGTTTAAATAATCAACTCCTAAAAGCTTCTCCAAAGAGACAAAGCTTTTCAGGATTTTAAAAAAGTGTGCAGAAAAATTGTGCCTCTCAACTTAGCAGACTATGTACTTTAAGTACCTGGAATAGCTACAGAGAAGTGGTGTGAGAGCTGGACTGGCAAATCTCAGAAGCAAAGAGCCTTAGAACTTAGCAGGCTAAACTTAGAGAAGTCTGTGATATTACAATAGAAGTACACGTGTGTCAACTGTTCCTCCAAACCCAGGGTGTTCAGTCCATTATGCCAGACAGGCAAGAGAAAGCAATTTAAGATTTGAATGTTGATTCTACTATACACATGGCTTGCATCTTGTACTCTGCAGATGGTGGACTTCTTCATTAACTGCTTTTCAAGTTCTTGCAATAAAACTGGCTTATTATGAGCTGTGTCTTTTAATCACTAACTGTTAAGCTTCTCGTTCTGATTGGGCAGAAGCCTGACAAGCACCAATCTCAGATTACTGTTATATGAGCATATGGCAATTATAAGCAAACCTCCTACTAACTCATAACCAGACACTTACTATATTACTTAGAGATTGTTCAGACATCAAATTAAAGAGCTTATGGAGACCACACCAAATAACAGTGATTTGGGAATGAGCTATCACAAATTCTATAAAGCGAACAATAATCAAGATAAATACTACAACTACTCACTTCCGGGAACTGAGCACAAGTCTGCTCCATGCCCACTAACCATAATAGAAGATGAAGACATTTATTCAAAAGTAGAGATCACTACTCTACAGCTGCAGAAAGCAAGAAGCATTGGGCCGGGGTAGGGTGGGGTGAGGGGAATCCTGATTTCTTTCTTTTGAGGGGGGGGTTCAGTAGATAATAATACTAGTATGTTGCAGAGTCCATTCAGTTACCTTGATAAGTTGGTTGTTTTTCACATAATGCAAGGTATTGGATCTGTTGCCACCTGCAACCACAGGAGGATAAGCTAAAATGTCAGCACCACGAGCCCGGCACTCAAATTCAAACTGGAAATAAGATAATCCATGAATTGTTGTAATAAATGCACAGCTTTTATCCAAGCCCCTTTCTGACCATGCCTCTGCCTATGCCCATACTCGAGACAGCAAATTAGCAAACTATACAGGATACACTGTTATGTTTGAATAGGAAGACTTGACTCAACTTTCTCAATACAGGTGGTCCTTGCTTAACAATCACTTGTTCAGTGACCGTTTAAACTTATGACAGTGCTGAACGAGTGGTACTAACGACCAGTCCTCATACTTACGATGGTTGCAATGACCCCGTGGTCACATGATCACCATTTGCAACCTTCTTTGTCGGCTTTCTACAAGCAAAGTCAATGGGGAAGCCGGCAGGAGGTCACAAAAGGTGAACACATGACGTCCTTGCTTAATGACCCGCAGTGATTCACTTAACAACGGCAACAGGAAGGGTAATTTCCATTGGTAAGCGGCGCAGTCATGTGACATCACACTTTACAACGTCACTGTCACGTGATATCACACTTTACAACGTCACTGTCACGTGATGTCACACTTTACAACTGCATCACTTAGCGATGGAAATTCCACTCCCAATTACCACTGTTAAGTGAGGACGACCTGTAATGGATCTATATCATAGTTTGCTGTGAGGAAAAAATGAGCAACCATATAAAGGGTATTCTGAGCTCCTTGAAGGAAATATAGTATATCAAGCCAAGGAGCAAGCTACTGCTGAAGTAGAAAACCTAACAGCCCCAGCTATTGTAGTCAGTGGAGAGGAATTCTGTTGTTCAACACCATCTGGAAAGCCATACATTTCCCTTCCCTCCTACAGTATGTGAACCAAAGGAACCTAGTGTGCTATGGGAAGCAAAAGTATAAAATGTCTGGGTTCTTTTCAGAAAAAAAAAAGTGCCAAGAACTTGGTAATTGTTTTGAAACAGCAAAATCAAAGGAAGTTTTTCGTGTCTGCCTCCATCTATGCCCAACTTTTCTCCCATCACCTATATTTACCCTGCTGTACAATACTTCTGATTTGGGGGCATTTCCATAGACAAGCATTGGTTTCTTAGAAGCAGCAAACCAGCCACAGGATTTCTTTCACTAAATGAAAATAAAATGAAACACTAGGAGGTACTTAACCTCATTAAGTAACTTCTTCATGGCAGGCTGTATTTCCTACTCAGTTTTGTTCCTTTGAAAAGGAAGAGACTTCTGTACTTATTCTCACATTCTCATTATGTTTGAGGGGGTGGCTGTTGGCACTCTTAACTGTAAATGAGAGCCAAAACATATTTTTGGATACTAATACATGTGTAGGAGAATGTTTATAGGGAAAAATACTTCTAGATTAAGATGTGCTAATACATTAAGTAACACTTTGCATTTTCACTAATTTTTCCTTGAAATTTCAATTCCATAACATGTATTCTCAGGGAAAGATAATGTTCAGGAAACCAAGCATAATTAGGTGTTGGGAGAGCAACGTCCTCTCATTGTTCGGATGAAAGGTTATCAGTAGTCTCCTATGCATGTCGACTCAAAAGCAAATTCTATTAAGTTCAATGGGACTTACTATCACACATTACGTTTGTATGCAACCTAAAAACTGGCTGCCAGACTACACTGAATGAACACTTATGGGGCTTTTCCACAATCCAACAAAGCACATACCTTAGCATACAGAAATGCTTCATCCACTGGGGCTTTACTTGTAAACATTGTTTCTATGAATGCCTGTTGAAATGCAGTAATAAAAACCACTGATGAATATATCTGTTTCCCAGTCTTAGGTCAAATACTCAAGATAAAGGTATAATTTAAAAGACACTTTACCTCCCCCTTACAATATTCTCCCATAAAACGATTAAAATCGGTGCCTTGTTTTGCAAGACTTTTTCAAGCACTGATTTTATTCATATTAATGATTGCAGAATAAAACAAAACAGGTGCAATTTGTAATACTGTATGCAACAACAAAAAAACTGCAAAATCCCACACATTCCTCAGTGGGCTTGTTGTTTTATTTTCCAAAAGAAGAGATAAGGCGATCAGCTCTCCTAGGTCTGATCCTGACCAATGAGGAAGACCTGGTTGGGGAGGTGAACATATTATATTGGGGTTAAATATACTACTAAATGAAAAATTGGATCATAGCTGTAAATGTACACTAGATTTCAGAAGGGCTAGTTTCAACAAGCTAAGAGAAGGACCAGATGGGATCCCATGGACAGAAATGCTCAGGTCAAAAGGAGCACAAGAAAGTTGTGAAGTTCTCAAAAATAAGATACTTGGAAATAGAGTTGCAAACCATTCCAATGAGAAAAAAAATGGAGTGCAGTTTAGGAAACCACTGTGGATGCAAAACAGACATGTACAAGAAATGGAAGATAAATGCAATCATTCAAGGACATGTACAAACAAATATCTAATATCTGTAAAACTTAGCCTAAACACAAAAGAAACTTAGGTTTGCAAGCTGTAAAAAACAACAAAAGGGCTTTTAGGGATTTGTCAGTAACGAAAAGAGGAAAAAGAAAAACGGAAGAGAAAAAGGATTCTCTTTACAGAGACATTAAAGAGCAATTAGAGCAGGGCTTTCCAAAGTGCCGCCACTGGCGACACACCGGCGGCGGTGCTGGCAGCAGCAGCGCGGTGCACGGCGGTGGCGCGTGCGGTGGCACGTGCGTGCACGGTGGTGGCATGGGGGGGCGTGCGGCGGCGCGGGCGTGCATGGCGGCCTCCGCTAAAACGCAGAAGCCGTACCGTTGCCGCGGCCGCTGTGCACACGTGCGCTGCCACTTCCAGGTGGTGTGGTGACACACTTTTGTGTCGCGACACACAGTTTGGAAAGCTCTGAATTAGAGGAAGGAAGAACACTAGATATAGGGCAAGGGAATCAAGTATGAGAGAATATCAAAAATAACAGGGAGAACAAGAACAATGAGAATGGAGTGATTTTGGAGATGAGGTCATAGGTCATCTTGGTGAAAGGAGAGAATGAAAACTTTATTAAAAGGTAAAGGTAAAGGTTCCCCCTGCACATTTGTGCAGTCGTGCCCGACTCTAGGGGCCGGTGCTCATCTCCTTTTGTTAGCTGAAGAGCCAGCGTTGTCTGAAGACACTTCCATGGTCACGTGGCCGGCATGACGCACGCGGAACGCTGTTACCTTCCCACCGAAGTGGTACCTATTAATCTACTTGCATTTGCATGCTTTCGAATTGCTAGGTTGGCAAGAGCTGGGGCAAGTGCGGGAGCTCACTCCGTCACGCGGGACTAGGGATTCGAACCTCCGAACTTGCGATATTCTGATCGACAAGCCTGGTGTCTTACCCGCTGAGCCACAGAGATGGTCTAATATCAATCTGGCTGTTACAAAACATTCTGTTCATTCAGTATATTATGATAGGATAAGATATATGCATTATAGTTATTCTGTTTAAAATAATTGAAATTTAACCTTCTCAACTGTTTAAGGTTACATATGTATGTGTGTGTGTTTGTGTATGCATGTGTATATGTATATATGTTATTAAATTTGCCCTCTAGATCCTAGGATAACTTCCCTTTCAGTTCTTTGCAGAGAGCTGTTTATGACGAATATTGTATATTTTTAGTCTCTAATGTTAAATATTCTGAATATGACATGTTGAATTATGAAAAAAAAGATGGGTGTATATTAAACTTGGTTCATGGGTTATTTCCCTTAAACTTAAAATGCAACTATCCATCCATTATTTTTAGTTCACAATTCTAGAGAAACATTACTGTACTTTTTTGGGAAAAAATTACCCAGGGGACTTCCAGGGAGTATGGTAAAATGAAGATGCTCTGCGAAAGTGGAACTAATGACTGCGGCAAAGACCAAGGAACCAGTGAGTAGACCAGGTCCTTGGAACCTCTCTGGATAAGGAGAGGATGGGAGATTGCTCACATGTGCTCCGAATGGCTGCTTCAAGCAAGGAGACCACAGGACAGCGGTTTTCTGCAGGTTTGAGCATCGGGAGACCAAGGGAATAGCCATCTTGCTTGCAACAACAGCGGAGCCTGTTCGCAAACCTCATTTTCTAATCACTTTCGGAAATTGCCTATTAAGTTTAAAGCTATTAGAGACCTTCGGAATGACAAGTTTGAAAAGTCTTGATCAGATGAGTTTATCTTCAACTCTGAACAAAAAAAAATTAATTATAAGATTAAGAACTTAAAGAATCTGACATAAACAGCAAAAAGCCAAATAAGAATTTGATCTTAGAAAATTATAAATGGTCCAGATAAATTTGGAATATTGAAACTTTTATAATAAGAGTCCCCTCTGCAGGGGGAGATGGGCGGTGATATAAGTTGGATAAATAAATAAATAAAATAAATAAAGACGTTGGAATTAAGTATAAAGAACAAATAGCTTCTCATGGGAAATAGATCTGTTTTCGTTTTTGGAAGACATAACAGAGATAAGCAATTTCATAATTTAACAACTGGACACTAGAGGGGACTAAAGACTTTAGGTAGAGGGAAAAATGCAAGCTTATACAATGTAAAATGTTATAAGATGACTTTTGAAGAATGGAGTCAGAAATCAGTAGCCATAATACCAACCATGTCAGCAATTATGTCTGGTTCTATGGATAGACTATGTCCAAAAGATGTTATTGAAGAAATGACAGATGTAGAACAAATTTTATCTGACAAGGTAGAGATGGTATTGAAAGTACAACTGACAGGCCAAGAGAATGACTTTGAAAACGATGTTTCATTGGATCTACAAAAGAAATTGGCTGATGTTTTAAAATTCAAAGGGGAAATACAAATGATAAGCCATGAGAGTGACCTGGACAACTTTTCCCTATTGGATTTACAAAAGAGGCTTGTTAAAGCCTTGAAGAACTCTGTGCGATGGGACAAAGAAGAAATGAAGAGAAATCAAATCCTATGACAATATTTGAATGATGTAAAGTTTAAGACTGTTAGAAGTAAAAGGAAGGAATATAAAGTTGGTTTATTTGATCAAGGTTAAAATAAGGTTGTTGTTACTTCTGGCTACCCTTTATAGACTTTCTGCTGACACCAGGACTAAAAAGATGATGCTTTATGGATTTGTCTATAGATAAGGGATGGGATATGGGATGAAGAGATAATTGTTTGTAACCTTAGAGGGGGTGAAGAGTCACTAAATTTGTTTATAGTTGTTGTGATGAAGGTTACAAGGCACTTCTTTATATATTTTTTTCTCTCTATTATATTCTTTTTTCTTTTTCCTTCCATTTTTTATCCTTTCTCTTCTCTTTCTTTAAGTTTAGGTTGTATTAGATTTTACTATTATAATCAAAATTCTTAATAAAACTGCATTAAAAAAGAGAGAAAAAATTATTATTATTAATAATACTCTAGTGGTTAAGGTGCTGGGTTAGAAACCAGGAGGCTGTGAGTTCTAGTCCTGCCTTAGGCATGAAAGCCGGCTGGGTGACCTTGGGCCAGTCACTCTCTTTCAGCCCAACTCAACTCACAGGATTGTTGTTGTGGGGAAAATAGGAGGAGGAAGGAGTATTAGGTATGTTCGCCACCTTGAGTTATTTATAAAAATAATAAAGGCAGGATAAAAATTAAAAAAAATAAAATAAACAATAAAATAAAATAATCAAAAGGTATCTATTTGAACTATTTTGAATATCTTGCCCAAGGCATCAGGTCTCACTTCAAAGTACAGATTTGTAAAAGCCACTACTGCATCTTAAAAATGCTAATTTGCTTGTGATTATGATGTATTACAGAAAGTGATCAAGTATGTTTAATTTCCTTTTGACATGTTTATGTCACACTAGCTCATATGATGATAATCTTATTATGTGAAACATAGGTGACTAGAGTGGTAGTTGTTGACAGAAGGCTTTCCATAAACGCAAGGATCCCATATTTTACTTATGGAATAAACAAACAGTATAAGTTCCAGAAAGATCCTAGCAGAAAGATGCCAGCTATATCTGTGTATCATTTCCCTTTTGGCATGAATTCCAATATCATGCCATTTTTTTCTCTTAACACCTTGTTCAACATAAATGTTTTGATCAATACCTGTGATGTGACTTTGGCAGCAAATTTCATCCTCTCAATCTCTGTGGTAGATTTGATCAGCCGTAAGTTTTGCACTAGATGCCGGACAGCTCGAATACGGTTGTTGCTTCTAGCTTTGACCTCAGCCAGATGCAGCAGATAATCAGAATGGAGCTGTGGATGCACAGGTTTAGCAAAATCATACCAAACCATGCTAGAGTCATCTGTGAAACAGAATATAATACACTTCTTGGAGAGATGTTTGCATATTTTTTTGATAAATATCAGATTACAGCCAAATTTGTGATAACAATTCAAATTATGGGTCAATAATGATATCCTTAACAAGAGATGTTACTTTGATTTTATAGTATTTTGAAACCTGCCTGAAAGGAATCAGTAATAAGAAGTATTCATGAAGCTACTTTTCTAATCCACTAATAGATCAGCTCCTTAAAAACAAAGATGTTTGTCTATATTAAGTAAGTAAAGAGGGTATGTGTTTTCCCAACATCAACGCATCATCTTTTATGTCAAAAAATTAGATTTCAGGTACATTTGAATAGGGGTATGCAACTCTTCTGGATCAAGAGCTACAGTGGGGCAAAAAAGTATTTAGTCAGCCACCAATTGTGCAAGTTCTCCCACTTAAAAATATGAGAGAGGCCTGTAATTGACATCATAGGTAGACCTCAACTATGAGAGACAAAATGAGGAAACAAATCCAGACAATCACATTGTCTGATTTGGAAAGAATTTATTTGCAAATTATGGTGGAAAAGAAGTATTTGGTCACCTACAAACAAGCAAGATTTCTGGCTCCCACAGACCTGTAACTTCTTCTTTAAGAGGCTCCTCTGTCCTCCACTCATTACCTGTAGTAATGGCACCTGTTTGAACGTGTTATCAGTATAAAAGACACCTGTCCACAACCTCAAACAGTCACACTCCAAACTCCACTATGGTGAAGACCAAAGAGCTGTCGAAGGACACCAGAAACAAAACTGTAGACCTGCACCAGGCTGGGAAGACTGAATCTGCAATAGGCAAGCAGCTTGGTGTGAAGAAATCAACTGTGGGAGCAATAATTAGAAAATGGAAGACATACAAGACCACTGATAATCTCCCTCGATCTGGGGCTCCACGCAACATCTCACCCCGTGGGGTCAAAATGATCCCAAGAACGGTGAGCAAAAATCCCAGAACCACACGGGGGGACCTAGTGAATGACCCGCAGAGAGCTGGGATCAACGTAACAAAGGCTACCATCAGTAACACACTACGCCGCCAGGAACTCAGATCCTGCAGTGCCAGACGTGTCCCCCTGCTTAAGCCAGTACATGTCCGGGCCTGTCTGAAGTTTGCTAGAGAGCATTTGGATGATCCAGGAGAGGATTGGGAGAATGTCATATGGTCAGATGAAACCAAAGTAGAACTGTTTGGTAGAAACACAACTCGTCGTGTTTGGAGGAGAGAGAATGCTGAGTTGCATCCAAAGAACACCATACCTACTGTGAAGCATGGGGGTGGCAACATCATGCTTTGGGGCTGTTTCTCTGCAAAGGGACCAGGACGACTGATCCGTGTACAGGAAAGAATGAATGGGGCCATGTATTGTGAGATTTTGAGTGCAAACCTCCTTCCATCAGCAAGGGCATTGAAGATGAAACGTGGCTGGGTCTTTCAGCATGACAATGATCCCAAACACACCGCCCGGGCAACGAAGGAGTGGCTTCGTAAGAAGCATTTCAAGGTCCTGGAGTGGCCTAGCCAGTCTCCAGATCTCAACCCCATAGAAAACCTTTGGAGGGAGTTGAAAGTCCGTGTTGCCCAGCGACAGCCCCAAAACATCACTGCTCTAGAGGAGATCTGCATGGAGGAATGGGCCAACATACCAGCAACAGTGTGTGCCAACCTTGTGAAGACTTACAGAAAACGTTTGACCGCTGTCATTGCCAACAAAGGATATATAAGAAAGTATTGAGATGAACTTTTGATATTGACCAAATACTTATTTTCCACCATAATTTGCAAATAAATTCTTTCCGAATCAGACAATGTGATTGTCTGGATTTGTTTTCTCATTTTGTCTCTCATAGTTGAGGTCTACCTATGATGTCAATTACAGGCCTCTCTCATATTTTTAAGTGGGAGAACTTGCACAATTGGTGGCTGACTAAATACTTTTTTGCCCCACTGTATACTTTGTCTTTGAACAGAGTGCCAGGAATTACAGTACAAAAATGGGGAAATGAGAAAATGAAATGTATAAAAAGTAATTTAAACTAGAGTTAAAATAAATTGATTAAATAAAACTATTAGTTATTCCCCATGGATTTAATAAATCTATTAGTTATTTCCAATGTATTTAGTATTTTCCATTTCCAGTGCATTAAAGTTTTCAGGTCAGCAACAATAACTTTTAACAGGACTCTGGAGCCACTTCCATGGCTATGGGAGACCACATATGGCTTTGGAGCTACAGATTATGAATCTCTATACTACAAATTTAACAAAGCAAATCTTCTTTTCAGCATACACTCCCATTCATGTGGACACAGAAAATGTTTTTAACACTTTAAGTGTGTTAAGAATGTAGCCTACACAAATTACCTAGCAGGATCGTGCAAATCCTTTGAAAGAGTTGGAAGCATATAAGCTGCTCAAAAAAATAAAGGGAACACTGAAATAAGACATCCTAGATCTGAATGAATGAAATATTCGTATTAATTACTTTGTTCATTACATAGCTGAATGTGCTGACAACAAAATCACACAAAAAGCAATGGAAATCAAATGTAAGCAACCCCTGGAGGTCTGGATGTGGAGTTACACTCAAAAATTAAAGTGGAAAAGAACACTACAGGCTGATCCAACGTTGATGTAATGTCCTTAAAACAAGTCAAAATGAGGCTCAGTAGTGTGTGTGGCTTCCACGTGCCTGTATGACCTCCCTACAACGCCTGGGCATGCTCCTGATGAGGTGGCGGATGGTCTCCTGAGGGATCTCCTCCCACACCTGGACTAAAGCATCCCCCAACTCCTGGACAGTCTGTGGTGCAACGTGGCGTTGGTGGATGGAGCGAGACATGATGTCCCAGATGTGCTCAATTGGATTCAGGTCTGGGGAACGGGCGGGCCAGTCCATAGCATCAATGCCTTCGTCTTGCAGGAACTGCTGGCACACTCCAGCCACATGAGGTCTAGCATTGTCTTGCATTAGGAGGAACCCAGGGCCAACCGCACCAGCATATGGTCTCACAAGGGGTCTGAGGATCTCATCTCGGTACCTAATGGCAGTCAGGCTACCTCTGGCGAGCACACGGAGGGCTGTGCGGCCCCCTAAAGAAATGCCACCCCACACCATTACTGACCCACTGCCAAACCGGTCATGCTGGAGGATGTTGCAGGCAGCAGAACGTTCTCCACGGTGTCTCCAGACCCTGTCACGTCTGTCACATGTGCTCAGTGTGAACCTGCTTTCATCTGTGAAGAGCACAGGGCACCAGTGGCGAAGTTGCCAATCTTGTGTTCTCTGGCAAATGCCAAACGTCCTGCACAGTGTTGGGCTGTAAGCACAATCCCCACCTGTGGACGTCGGGCCCTCATACCACCCTCATGGAGTCTGTTTCTGACCGTTTGAGCAGCCACACGCACATTTGTGGCCCACTGGAGGTCATTTTGCAGGGCTCTGGCAGTGCTCCTCCTGTCCCTCCTTGCACAAAGGCGGAGGTAGCGGTCCTGCTGCTGGGTTGTTGCCCTCCTAGGGCCTCCTCCACGTCTCCTGATGTACTGACCTGTCTCCTGGTAGCACCTCCATGCTCTGGACACTACGCTGACAGACACAGCAAACCTTCTTGCCACAGCTTGCATTGATGTGCCATCCTGGATGAGCTGCACTACCTGAGCCACTTGTGTGGGTTGTAGACTCTGTCTCATGCTACCACTAGAGTGGAAGCACCGCCAGCATTCAAAAGTGACCAAACCATCAGCCAGAAAGCATAGGAACTGAGAAGTGGTCTGTGGTCACCACCTGCAGATCCACTCCTTTATTGGGGATGTCTTGCTAACTGCCTATGCTTTCCGCCTGTTGTCTATTCCATGTGCACAACAGCATGTGAAATTGATTGTCAATCAGTGTTGCTACCTAAGTGGACAGTTTGATTTCACAGAAGTGTGATTGACTTGGACTTACATTGTGTTGTTTCAGTGTTCCCTTTATTTTTTTGAGCAGTGTATTTTTGCCATATTAAAGCAACTGTTTCCAAACTCAGTGGCTAATTAGGAAGCTGTTCCCAATTATTTCTGCATGCTTGTGTATGGACAGCCATTTTCTTTTGTGCACTATTCAAGAAAGTCTCCTATAGGTTCCAAGTAACTGCTTTCCTAGGATTTGCAGAGCCCCATTACCTCACTCCTTCAATATGTTGCATGTATACATGACTCTACCCTAATAGTAAGTTCTTAGGAAAGGAATCCTGAAAGTACAACTTAAATGTTCTCTTTGGAACAATAAAATAAAATTAATTACAGTTCTGTAGTAATCACTTCTTCTGTGGAAATAACTGTAATTCACAAGTATCAAAGATATCTAAGCCAAACAAACTTGGAAAAGCACATTCAATCTTTCATCCTTGCACACCAGCTATCACATGGCCATAGACTGGGCAAAGTAAAGCTCTGCAGACATTTTGGACCTCCAGTCTCCATAAGCCTTAGATAGAATGGCCAATGAAGAAAGATGGTAGGAATTACAGTCCAACAATATCTATGCCTGCCCTATAATCTGAAATGGAGAGATGAGTCAATATGTTCAATTTCACTCTGTGCCTCAGTCTTCCAAATTTGAATTCATTCCATTCCATTTCTGCAACTGTTTGTGAAATTCATATGCATTTTTGTGACTTTTTCCTAACAAACATACATACTGTATATGTATACATACACAATTTTTATAAATTTTGCCCTCAAATATACTACTTACTTCCCCATTATATACAAGGTCCTTTGGGATTGGGGCAACCTAGAAATAATGTTAAATAAATATTTGGACAGATTTCTGAAATGTAAACTTCAATCACAAAATAATCTGCTGTGCCGGCTGCACTGGGTACCAGTGTGTTTCCGGGTCCAATTCAAGGTGTTAGTTATCATCTTTAAAGCCCTACATGGCATGGGACCAGGCTACCTAAGGGACCGTCTCATCCCGACCACATCTACCCGCTCCACCCGGTCATACAGAGAGGGCATGCTGCGGACCCCGTCGGCAAGGGAATTTCACCTGGTGGGGTCTAGAAGGCGGGTCTTCTCTGCGGTGGCACCCACCCTTTGGAACATTCTACCCCCGGAGGTGAGGCAGGCCCCATCGCTCCTGGCCTTCAGGAAGAACTTAAAGACCTGGTTCTGCCACCTCGCCTGGGAAGGGAGGGGTAACAGCTCCTCCTGGGGATGGCTGGTGCCATAGAGCCCTTTTAAACACAAGTTCGTCACCTCTTGGATTTTATATTTATTTTATATCTATTTTAATTACTTATATTTAAGATATGTTATTTTGTTTGTTTTTTGTAAACCGCCCAGAGTCCCCTTTGGGGGAGATGGGGCGGTGATAAAAATCTAATTATAAATAGAAATAAAATTTAGATGTGAAGGTAATACTGTATTTCATGTTGCTTATAGTTTTGGAAAATAAGAACTTTGCATGTTAATATTTAACTTGCATTAAAATGCAAATTATACAAACTTGCCCTCCTCTCTATTGAAATTATGATTTTCCAGTTTTTTTCTATGAAGGCAACTAGGGAGCTAGAAGTGCAAGATTTTAATTGGGTTCCCCTCTCACACTAAGCTATGATTTCCTTAGCTATAGCTTATTGAATAATTGGTGTGGGATTCATATAACATGCTAACCAGGAACCATCTTTTATGAGCCACAATCGTTGGGTTCAAACACTAAGCCAAATCCAAACCATGTTAAGACTTAATGCAGTACATGAATCCAGCTTTCTATCTTGTACCCATTATGCCCTTTAACTTGATAACAAATTGCTGAAATGATTCAATATCATCCTATTTTATACAATGCAAAATCTGTTTTTTTCTTACCTTTCAATTTAGATACCAGATGTCTAAACTCTTCCATGGTGTATGCTTCATCCACACCAGTGAGAGCCATTGCTCCATCAGTGCCAGATCGTGGCCCATCCCACAGCTCTCGGCTTGGATCCCGTTTTGGAACAAATAGCAAAGCTTTGTGATTTGGCAAAGATCTGCCAGGCACACTTTGCAACACTAAGATACTATCAGGTTCTTGGAACCCACACAGATATAGGAAGTTAGTGTCCTGGTGAAAGGTGTATGGAATATCATTGCTCATGTAGTAGGTAGGATTTGAAAGCAGAATTACTGTGTGACCTGTCCCTTGCACCTCTTGCTGTATCTGAGCCATCAATTTGTGTCTACGGAGAGCATATTCCACTTGTGATAATCCTGGTGTTACCTCTCCTGTGAATAGAATTCAAAAACACAATTCCTATTTCAGAAACAACTTTTTATGAACCCTTACAGTTTTATGACACTAACCTCACATTTTCCATCTCATCTCCTTTCCACTCATTTTCTCTGTAGTCATGTCTCCACATTCCTAGTTCAACTTTAAACTATTTTTTTCTCTATTATTAACATGAATAACAAAAAATTGTTCGTATAAGCTTGAGTTCATAAGGCATTCCAAAAGCTAAACTTAATGTTAAGACTGTGAGTAAAAATGATTACTGGGGAACGGGAACAAAGAAAAGTAAACTTGAATTCATTTAAAATACTACATTTTTATAACATTTCCACATTGAACAGACAATGGCAGAACTGGTTGCACTCTTTTAATTTAATGTCAGTATGGATATTTCATTACCCAACAATAACTTCTCCAAGAAATACTGAGCTTCTAACGCTGAATTTAAAAAAGGACCTTTAATATAATAAGCTCTGTATCTAAGAGAATCCAAGAAAATAGAATTTTCTCAGAACTTCAGATTTAATCATTCAGTCTAATTTTATCTACAAAAAATACGATGTGCAGAAAAACAAAAATACTTTAACAAAACTGGACTAAAGACCAAAGAGCTGATTACAAATAGGATGTATTCTTTGTACAGTCTAAAACCAGATTTGCATTTATAAATGCCATTAAAATGAACAGAACTTAACACTTGATAAATGTGAGAATTGTACTTTCTGAATCTTAATCAAATCTACCAAGATGTTCTAGTGGAATCAAAAGGAGTTCCACATAAAATAAAGAATATGCCACTATCATTTGAAGATATTTAAAACTGCAAATATCTGTACCTAAAACATGGACCTATTATGTACTTAAGATTGTTAGCTTCTATTTTTAATTGTTTTTCTTTATGATATATTTTCCTGGCTAGAAGCCCGAGTCATGTTCTGCCCATGAGAAGAACACCTCTTAAAAATTGAGGAGAGAGAGAAAAAAGAGAGGCAATATTTTCTAGACTACTGAACCTCCAAACCGTTCCAGAGGATTGTGGGACTTCTAAAACAGTATGGGAGATAGTACAAGTGGCTGCTCGAGAGAGAGGGAATATGAAAATTTGTCCACTATTGCATGTTACAAGTCCACATTTGGAGGGAATATGATAGTGAATTCTGGTTGCAGGGAAACAGCAGGGACAGGTTGCTAAATGTGATCTCCCTAACAGCACTTTGCTGGCTATTGTAGGAAACATAATGATGGACTTTGCTTTGATGCTGCAAGACTTCTCTTGTGTTCTTTAGGAATAGATAGTGGTTTAACTAAATATAAGGCTGTTTTCCATGTTTAACAGCAACAGAATTTTGCCTGAAAGGTATCCATTTTTTAAAAGTTATTCATTGTTTTTCAAAAGGAAGCAAAAAATTTAAAAATATGGGATACTGTTTAGATTAAAATGTTGTTTAGCTTTTTTCTTCCATAAATCATATCACAGTACACACTTTAATTTTAAAATGTTAAACTATTTACAATAAGCAATTTGCTGACCCAAGCTAGTTGTTGGGCAGCAGCATCACTAGCGAAGATGAAAATAAGACAGTTTCCATGGCTCAGGAGGACAAATGCTGGCCACATTATCTACTCAGATGCCAGCTACTGAAATTTTCTGTAATACAAATAAATGTGAGTGGTACTGATATACCATTACAACTACCTAATTCACACACAACCACAAACTACCACACAAAACCACACAACTACCTAATTCACACACAACCACAAATTTCAAATGTTAAAGGACAGCTAAATCTAGGAAGAACTTTTTAAACAACTGAATCAAGGAAAGCTACTTAGTACTTACTAACTTACTTACTTAGCTACTTACTTACTTACTCACATAGGCTTTTATAGGAGCATAAATAATCTAATCAAGTTAACAGTTGAAAAGATAGGATAATTAAATAATGCACATCAACCAGGAACATGGCATTCTATATAAATTTATTGAAGAAAAACTAACTTGACTGAAATAATAACTTACAAATAAACATGCATAAAATCAAGCTACATGTTTGGAGAGAGAGACAAAAGTACTGACAAATAATGTCATAGGAATACATATGCAGGAAAAGATTGATTTTGGAAAAATGCATGAAACAAAAACAAAATTCAGGCACTGATGAATGGTTTCTCCTTTTTCTAATAGGAATAAAATAGGTCCTAGGCCTTATTTAGAAATATGAATCAAGCAACCACAGATATTTATTTCTAACTGATTTTGATCCACTATTCTGTCAATTGATAAACAATGATATTGTTCAGAGCTTGAATCATGTCAACTGGATTTCTATTTTCTCAGTGGAAACGTTTCGCTCCTTATCCAAGGAGCTTCTTCAGTCTGAGCAAAGTTGGTAAGGGAATCCTAAATATGTTTCTAGGTAGCTGTGTGACCTTACACCTGGGGTCATGGTTATATTGAGATGTTATTTTAAGTCCTTTTATTATCTAAAGGAGGATCGTTAAGATCACCATGCTGCTGTTGAGCTGGTGAAATGGTCTTAATCTTCCTAGGCACAGAAGACAAATCCGGGAGAAAGATGGGAGAAAGATTGTGCCTGAGGCCCCCACCTCTATTCAAGGAAGGATTTTCCAAGTTGGCATAAATGGATTCCTTGACCCCTCTCTCAAACCACCTATCTTCTCTGTCTAAAATGTGAACATTAATGTCCTCAAATGAGTGTCCTTTTTCCTTTAAATGAAGATAAACTGCTGACTCTGGTCCTGTGGTGTTACTTCTCCTGTGTTGGGCCATCCTCCTGTGGTGTTACTTCTCCTGTGTTGGGCCAAACAACTTTTGTACAGGAGGATGGCCCAACACAGGAGAAGTAACACCACAGGACCAGAGTCAGCAGTTTATCTTCATTTAAAGGAAAAAGGACACTCATTTGAGGACATTAATGTTCACATTTTAGACAGAAGATAGGTGGTTTGAGAGAGGGGTCAAGGAATCCATTTATGCCAACTTGGAAAATCCTTCCTTGAATAGAGGTGGGGGCCTCAGGCACAATCTTTCTCCCATCTTTCTCCCGGATTTGTCTTCTGTGCCTAGGAAGATTAAGACCATTTCACAAGCTCAACAGCAGCATGGTGATCTTAACGATCCTCCTTTAGATAATAAAAGGACTTAAAATAACATCTCAATATAACCATGACCCCAGGTGTAAGGTCACACAGCTACCTAGAAACATATTTAGGATTCCCTTACCAACTTTGCTCAGACTGAAGAAGCTCCTTGGATAAGGAGCGAAACGTTTCCACTGAGAAAATAGAAATCCAGTTGACATGATTCAAGCTACAGACAATTCCACCTGGATGACTGAGAACCTTCATAGAGATATTGTTCAGACAACAGAAAATACAACACAAAATGCTTTGCTAAAATAAATAAGAACAATATATCAATAAAAGGAAAAAAAAACTTCTTGAAAGAAAAATGATATTCACAGGCCATCTGAAGGTCAGTAAAGAATGACCCAGAATTTCTCAGTATTTCCATGCCTAAGTAGCACGACATCTGCTTCTGTCTCTCATGTCTACCTTCCATACCTCTCATGACAGACAAACAGGGCTTTCTGACTTTGGGAGTAGTTCCTTATGACAAAAGGAGGCAATTCTTCTGATAGAGAGCAACTGCTGTGACTTTTTCCAGCTGTTGCAAACATGGACATTTTTGCTGGCATTACTTGTGATTGGGTGATTTATGATACCTTTGCCCCACAAATACATATATGACTAGAATTTTAAGAAACACTTTCTACCTGGAACATAAAACATCCTGAATAGGAATTCCTTGAAGGATATAAAATACTTTTTTTCCATGTTGTTCCTTAAGAATACTATTAAAAATCAGATGTTAAAGGGTAGTGTCAGTGGTTGTAACTTTTATGCAAACTTCTCTGGGATTAAATTTCTATGAATATTTATTTCTCACCACAGTAAATGTGCTTAGAGTTGCATTATAATTATCCTTACCTGGTTTAAGAAGATGCGGGTGTGTGAAAGGGCTAGGTTGACCTAGGTATCGATTTGGAATCTTCCTTTGTTGAACTGGTTGAATGGATAATTTCCGAAAGAAACAAAACTTGCAGCCTAAAACGAAACAGCTGAATTGCATCAGGCTCAAATATCCTCCCCTTTGAATCTGCGATAGAGCCAAAATGAAGGTTTGCCATGCTTAAGCACCGTGCATCTCATTTTGCTTCAAAGGTAAACATGCACCCAACAATTCTAATGGGTATTTTCCCATTAATATCATTAATATGAATACTTAATTAATATGAATACTTGAAAAAGCAATTGAAGTTCTAGAATAAGACTGAACATTTTAATATATTTCACTGGTTCATTTAGATTAAGTTTGTTCTATACTTTGCATTTTTATTGATGTAAGCAACCTTCAGTGATGGAATATATAGAAAGGTGAGGTATACATTCAGCAATAGACGCACACATTTATAAATATGATGGTCAGGACAGGATGGTTTTGCAAAACATTCAGAATAAAAAAATTAAAATCTTTCCAGGAATGGCTCCCTTATATACTACACATCACATAGCAAGGCAAATTTAGACATTTGGAATTCAGTATGGTTTCTAGGAAAAGAGTCATTAAACCCAGCAAAAAATAACAGAAAAAATGACTTAAACAGATAGTAGCAATAACCTTCAATGTTTAATGTTCAATGCAAAGTACTAATATTTAGGTTAGCAGTTGGGAAAACAAATCGAAGGGAAGGGGAGAAAGTGTCACTAAAAAGTCTTTCTATAATATTTTTACTCATGCTTTATTTTATTTATTTTATACTTCAATTTATATCACCGCACCATTTCCCCCTAGGGGGACTCTGTAGTTTTATCAGTAGTTGTTCTTTCCTATTCTGTGTTTTGTATGTTTAACTTTTTAAATATGTTAAAAGCTTAACATTAAAAACTAAAAATAATATTTCTGACCTCGGCATTTATTTCCTTTACTAAGGTTGCAAATGCTATGGTTATGGCACTGATTATATTTTCATTTATACAATAAATCACCCTATATTCTCCATAGTTTAAATACTGCTAAAACTAGAGCCAGTTTGGTCTAGTGGTTAAGGTGCTGGGCTAGAAACCAGGAGACTGAGTGTTCTAGTCCCGCCTGAGGCATGAAAGCCGGCTGGGTGACCTTGGGCCAGTCACTCTCTCTCAGCCCAACTCACCTCACAGGGTTGTTGTTGTGGGGAAAAGAGGAGGAGGAAGGAGTATTAGGTATGTTCCCCGCCTTGAGTTATTTATAAAAATAATAATAAAGGCGGGATAAAAATTTTAAAAATAAAATAAATAAATAAAACATTTATGATAAACCAGTGAGAAATTCCAAAGAAT
This sequence comes from Charina bottae, assembly GCA_023362775.1. NCBI lineage: Eukaryota > Metazoa > Chordata > Lepidosauria > Squamata > Charinaidae > Charina > Charina bottae. Next base: position 34,282,602 of record JALMGJ010000006.1, on the reverse strand, counting down.
GTAAAGATTACATATTGTAATTATGCTTCTAATAATTAATCATTCTTTTGATCCACCCAATGACGTCTAAGAGGGATAACAAGAATGGGACCTAATATAAGAAAACAGTGATAATAATAGCTTATTTATTTATTTATTTATTTATTTATTTATTTATTTATTTAATATCCCGCCTTTATTTTTTTTTAATAAATAACTCAAGGCGGTGAACATGCCAAATACTCCTTCATCCTCCTATTTTCCCCACAACCACCACCAAGAGACAGGGACCCTGCACACATTCAGGGCCCCAGACCTTGGCACAGAACCAGGTCTTTAGGGTCAGCAGGGTCTGGGCCATCCTGATCTTTGGAGAGAGAATGTTCCATAGGGTGGGTGCTATGGTAGAAAGGGCACACCTTCTGGGCCCCACCAACCAGCATTCCTTAGCTGATGGGACCCAAAGCATGCCCACCCTGCCAGACCAGATCAGACAGGTAGAAACAGGGGAGAGACAGTCCCTCAAGTAACCTGGACAACATATTCTCCAGGATTGGCATACAACTTTAGGCAACTCAATAGCCACACAAGATTTGCATGACATGCTGAAGGCTGCATTCCAAGGATCTTAAGGGTGAAGAGAGTATCTTAAATCTCCACAAGGCTTAAAGCACCCATTATACTCTTTACATTTATGCACCCTAAAAAAAAACCAAAACAAAATAGGTCACAGTTCTGGAGCCTTCCACTCTGGAGCCAAAAAGAGGGTGCTGACAGGCTTCACTTCTTGTATCCTTGCTCCACTTTCAGTGGAAACAAGCAAATTATTATTACTTAATATGACTGGTCAGAATTGAAGCTCCTTAACATCCATTTACTAAGATATTCACAGAATGTTTGAAATATAAATACAAGTAAGTTGCAGTTATGCATCCTGTTTTTAGGTATGTTAATCCAAAAGAAATCCCACAGAATGTAAAGAACCTACAGCTAAGTAAGGATTGCAGTATTGGGCTAATAGTCATACAAGCGAAGCATGTTAAAATCAATTTCTTTTAGACTACAACCCTATACATACTTACTTAGAAGTATGTTTAGGATTCAACTCAGTGGCCTAATCCACACATATCCCTGAGCTAGGACTTTTTTTAAAAAAAGTATGTTCTACGGAACAAGTTATATTAGCCTAGGTTGCGCTTAAACCACATTTTAGCTTACATGTAAATTGGGCCTTGAGTTTTGCTCCACTATAAAGATACATAGGATCAGGCTATACATACAATTCCAAAAACAACTCCAAGATTAAACCTTGGAAAAGTGAATAATAAATGTAGGGATTGTTTTATGTTGTTGGGATTGTTTTAATTGTTTTTTGTGTTATTTTTATAAAATAACACAATTCACAAGGCATGTTAAAGTGCATTCCAGCCAAACTAAGCCCACTGATTTCCACTGGAAAATGTATAACCATCTACTTTTTCTCACTGAGATTTAAAACTTCAGCTTAATTATGGCCATAGTATTGCAGAAAAGTTCTGGTAATATTTTGTTAGCCATTTTGAGACCTAAATTGACCAGTTTCTGAAACCTCTATCTTAAACTGAGGAAACGTTTTTTTTTATAAGAGATTTCCATAACATTATTGTGGTCTTCAGAGTATTTTTTTCACCCTAGCACTGAAATCAGTTACAGGTGTCATCACTGAAACTGAGACAGTAAAAACTTCTTTTAAAAATGCAAAGTGGAGGGAGTACCTAAAATAAGTAGCTTTCTCCCTCCTTAGAACTGGTTCTGTTCTGTATAAGGAAAATAAGTCTCTGACCTGAAAAGCTGCACAAGACCCTTACAGGTTGGATAAATCTCTGAGCTGGGAACCACACCATAGTTGAGCTCCCTGCCTGTAAGGAGAGTAATCAACACTACGGGGCAATCTCGGAAGAAATCGCAACGACCCAGCTCCTGATCACTCCCTTTCCTAATCCACAACCCTGAAGCATGGCCAGCTACACTAAGCTCGATTTGAGCTTGCACGTTTGGAGGACCTTGCTTCCACTGGGTCGACATTTAATGACGTCACCGATCCATTGCAACCAGGTATTTCTCTTTCGCCTCTCAGTTTCCGGAGTGACTGGCTATTATATTTTAGGCGACTCAATAAAACGCCTATTTGTTAAAGTGCCTCCTTCGCCCCTTCTCCCTACCATCATGGTTAGGAATGACCCCAGAGCCAGTGAGTTCATCGCTATGAATTTAAGCCGCATCATCCCATGACCGAATCAAAGGAGGGAAGGTGGGTCCAAAGGCAATGGAAAGAGGCAATGTCTAGGGCGACTCAACTTTCATTTCTAGAAGATTCTGGACCCCGCTGCCAAAACAGGGGCAATCGGGGCGGTTCGTAAGAAGGCGGGGTAGGAGGAGGAGCTTCCTCGGCGCGGGGGGGCCGCTCTCCAGGGAAGGTTGCCAGAGGGCGTGGGGGAGCCGTTGCGCTGAGTGGCGCGTGACGGCAAGGCCTGCTGGGCAAGCGGGTTGGGGGCTCCGGCTGTTCCTCTCGGAGGGAAGCTGTAGCGGTGGGAGCAGCAAGTGCGGCGAGGGAGCAGCGGCGTGGCGAGAGGACTAGCCATGGACCAGCGGAAGTTGAGTGAGCTGCGGACCTTCGTGAAACTCTGCAAGCAGAACTCTGCCGTCCTGCACACCGAGGAGCTGCGCTTCTTCCGCGAGTGGATAGAGAGGTAAGCGCAGAGCCGCTACTGGGGAGCCCGAGCGAAAAACAGGTGGGGTTTGTTATTCCCGCTTCTTTTATTGCTGCCCCTTCGCCCCCCCCCCCCCCCCGTTGACCTGTAGTTAAAGAAGTTGCTGGAGCTGTTCCTGAGATGACGAACATTTTGGGCGCCTCTTCCTTGAAGGGGCGGCATGGATTTTGCCTCTTGTAGGATCGCCAGTAGAACTTGAGAAACAAGGGCTATTGGAGTTACAAAGAGTTCTGTTGTACTTGTAAAATAAGTCATTTTAGAGAATGATTTTATTGGGCTGACGTTGTCAGGTGCCTTCTTTAATTTGACTCTTAACTCCTATCCATTCAATCAGACAATTTGGGGAATGTACTATTGAGTTTTTAATGGCAAGGCCTAGTCGTGTCACAGAAACCTGCCCTTTCCGTCCACTTACTCAACACACCACCCCCAATCTAGGAAGATTTAAGGCTCTTGCAGGGATCTCCTGTATTATTTAATCTGCCTAGTTTTACAACTGAACTGAACTTGAACTGAAATTGGTTGCCTTATAAAGAACACAGTATATGAAGGAAAGGCTATTTTAAAAGCCTTCTAAATCATAATCTGCAAAAGTCATTTATATTGTCCTTGCGTGTCAGTTGCTGGAGCTATGGACGTGATTATCATGGCTAGTTAGTGCTCCAGCATGTTCACACAGTGAACTCTGATATCTTAAGTGACAAACACATTTCTTATGCTTTTTTCTATTCTTAAATCCTTTCTCTGTTGTGAAGATAACTCTGAACTTGCCTTAAACTTTAGAAGACTTAGAATTTATTTTTTCAATGTGAAAAGAGTGTTTTTTGTCAAATTGCATATTCCAAAATATGCAGTAAAAGCTACATTACAGACAACCTGAGTGTAACTGGTATAGAATTTAGTGGTCAAGTCCTATAATACTATGGGGAAAAGAGCTTCCTTACAGCTACTAATGCTCTCTGCTTAAAGCACTTAATGGTTTACCCATTTCACTCTATGCAGCCACATTTTAATAGTCCAGTTTGTTCTTTGACAATAATTAAGGGATCAGAGTAGCTCCTCTATGAGGAAAGACTACCGCAATTGGGGTTCTTTAGCTTGAAATAAAGGATGGTAGAACATAATAGAAATGTACAGAATCATGCATAGCATAGATAACATGGAGATATTTTTATCCCTCTCTCACAAGTTAGAACGGAATGTCATCCATTGAAACTAAATGCATAGATATTCAGGACTGATAGAAATAAATACTTTTTCTGGACAGCTGATAGTTAAACTGTAGAATTTAGTGCTGGTGTTGATAATTTGGATAGTTTTAATAGAAGACTGGATCGATTCATGGAGGAGGATCATGCTATTAGTGGCCATTAATACTGCTGGCTGTTCTGCCTCCTGTATCTTAGGCTGCATGGCTTATGTACTGATTGCTGGGAATCAATAGTGGAAGAATGCCATCGCTCTTCAGTTTAGGTTTATGAACTTTGCAAATGCATCCAGTTCACTTCTGTACAACATAGAATGCTGGATCTATAGCCTGATGCAGCAGGGCTCTTATCTCTTCATGGTCTCATATCTAGCTTGAGAGCAATCAGACTCTTCTTTATGCAGCCAACTACAAGTACATTGAGTCTTTCATATTCTAGTAGCAAACTTCAAAAATTAAAGTTAGTTCTGTAAAAAATGGTACAGCAAGTGTCACCTTTCTAGAGATTTTAAATGGCCCATGACATTGCAAAAGCATTGATTTCAAAGTGGCATTAAAGAGCCATGCTGTAGATGAGGCTTTCCGTTATGGTTCTGGCTGTAGCTTTATCCTCTCATGATATGTATAACTTTAAAGTTATTATTATTATATTATTTTATTTATTTTCTATCCCACCTTTATTATTTTCATAAATAACTCAAGGCGGCGAACATACCTAATACTCCTTCCTCCTCCTATTTTCCCCACAACAACAACCCTGTGAGGTGAGTTGGGCTGAGAGAGAGGGACTGGCCCAAGGTCACCCAGCTGGCTTACATGCCTCAGGCGGGACTAGAACACTCAGTCTCCTGGTTTCTAGCCTGTTGCCTTAACCACTAGACCAAACTGGCTCAGCCTTTCCATCTAGGGTCTTCTAGATGTGTTGGATTTCAGCTGTGTAATCCCCAACCATCATGAGTGGAGCAACATTAGGGAGGGTACTGAATAGTGGAAAACAAATCTAGATCATTTAAGGTTTTGGGGGCAGGTTGTGAGATAATTTTGAATCAGGTGATTATCATCCCTTTGTAGACCCCTGCTTCCAGTGATCAGAGTCTTAAATGTGCCTAATTTAGCATATAAATAAGCCATAATCATGAATAAGTTCATGAATGTTAAGATGCTAAAAAAGAATATGCAAATTAAATATTTATGATAAATTTCTGCATTGGTAATAATTTTCCTAAGATTGTCTTGAAACAAAAGCTGTATTACAATTAAATTTCATTTTCTTTCAGTTATACGATCATTTTTAAAAGCAAAGGAAAAATAATGCAATACAGCAAATCTTTTCATTTTAGAAATTATTCATAGGAAGCAGTGATTCTAGATGATGTGATATGGTATGTCATCATGAATGTAATACAGCAACAAGTACAATTTCACTCCATTTTTGCTGTGTACTTTTGGGGCAAAGAGGTGGGTAAAGTGGACATTTTGGGGATAAATACAGATACATGAAATGTGTATTTGAGCATCAGCATTCTTTGCCCTAGAAAACTCTCTAGGGTTGTTGTATATTTTATTTTTCTTTAACAGTATTTTTCTCCCCTATAATGTACCTTATAGTTCAGAGTTAAATACTTTTGTAAAAGAACTTTCTGTGCTCAGGATAATTGTCCCAACAATATGAAAGCTATGCTTAGAATTGTTAGGGTCCTCTTAAACATCCCTGAATATTTTTTTTTCATATTTCCTAGGTTAGCAGGCAGCAAATGATAATTTAATTCATTACCACCACCCCCAAAGTGGGAAGATCTTTGTCCTAACAATTTAATATTGAAGGTTAAAGCATTCCTGAAAAACAGTTTAGAAAACTAAATAGATCCAATATATCCAAAGTAAAAAACTTTCTGTTCTGCTAATCCTTGAGCTCATGAATAGATCTTTGCTACAAGATGTTGTGGATTCCATATATTGCTTCATTTATCTTAAGCCAAAGAGTTTATATTTGGTATTTAATGGTGTCTTCTAATTGGTGTTTTTTTCTTTTGACTATAAAGCATGGGAGGTACAATACCACCGGCTCCATGCAATACTTCAACAGAAGCCACTCATGAGGTAAGAAAGAAACTTGGCTAGAATGTACAATGCTTCAAAAAAGGGATATTGTCCTTTTTTTCTGATCTGTGCAAAGGAGATTTTTTTTAACATGTTCTGGCAGGTTGATAGGCAACCTCATCTCATTTTCCCTCCATATGTCTTGACTTGAACTCTTGTAACCCCAAGTTACCTATTACAGGTAGTCCTCGACTTACGACCATTCGTTTAGCGACCGTTCGAAGTTACGATGGTGCTGGAAAAAGTGACTTGCGGCCAGTCCTTACACTTACGACCGTCACGGTGTCCCTGCGGTCACGTGATCAAAATTCAGACACTTGTCAACTGGCATATATTTACAACGGTTGCAGCATCCCGGGGTCACGTGATTGCCATTTGTGACCTTCCCAGCCAGCTTCCAACAAGCAAAGTCAATGGAGGAAGCTGCATTTGCTTAACGACTGAGATGATTCACTTAACGACCACGGCAAAAGTCATAAAGTCGGGCTGACTCACTTAACGACTACCTTGCTTAGTGACGGAAGTTCCGGTCCCAATTGTGGTCGTAAGTCGAGGACTATCTGTACTCCAAATGTGAGATACATAAAAAAATCTTTATGTGGGCACTATGGAAAGTCTAAGTCAACCTTTATTACAGCCATAAGGTCAGAGATCAAATACAAATAAAATAGGTTTATATATCTACATACATATCTATAAGTATAAAAAGATAGCATTATAGAAACTATTAAACAGGCAAAAGCAGACAACAATATTTACAAAGACAGCTTATCAGTTTTCTACTTTGTGGGATATTTATAATAATATATAGTAATGTCCTCTAGATCAGCGGTCCCCAACCTTTTTGGCACCAGGGACCGGTTTTGTGGAAGACAATTTTTCCACGGACTGGGGGGGGAGAGCGCGCAGCCTAGATCCCTCGTATGCGCAGTTTAATGCCGCCGCTGATCTGACAGGAGGCGGAGCTCAGGCGGTAATGCGAGCGATGGGGAGCAGCTGTAAATACAGATGAAGCTTCATTCGCTTGCCCACCGCTCACCTCCTGTGCGACCCGGTTCCTAACAGGCCACGGACTGGTACCGGTCCATGGCCCGGGGGTTGGGGACCCCTGCTCTAGATAGCTTTGACTACATTTCCCATTGAATTTTCTCTTGGATGTAACCTTACCCTGCAGAAAACTTAACAAGAATTCTGCCCATCCCTTTTTTCTGCAATCTCAGTTTTAGCTTCAGGATTTGGTGTAGTTTATGAAACTATTTGCTTACTGTGATCCTGCATCTTGTGTGCCCTGATCCTGTATCTTTCCCATATTGGCAAGATAGACAGCAGTGCTGCCCTTTAGGTTTTGTGTCTGTTATTCTGTATAGAGTCACACAGTACTGTGTAAAATAATATAGTACTGTATTAAAATCTTTCAGGTAAAATACATTGCTGTAATGTATTGTATTGCAGAACTATGCTTTGTTGGCCAATAGCATATACTTCCTGTATTCTGGAAATGCCCAGGAGGTGTAACCATTGCTTGGAATACCTCTTCTGCTTCTTGCTGTTTTATTTTTAGGCTCAGGCAGATTCTTCTTCTCTTCCTGATAGGCCATATTCCACTTGCTGTTCAGCAAGACTTTGTTTCCTAGCAGCATGTCTCAAACTTTTTTTTTAATTTTCTCTCCCCCTTCTGCCTTCTCCCCCTCCCCTGTAGTTTACCATATTTTACTTTGTATGCTTATGGAAAGTCGTCTTCCCTGCAAAAGTAGTTTATCATTGGCAAGTGATAAAGCCCAACATTCTTTAGATTTATTAATTGAAGAATTCTTTGATTCTCAGCCATTGGCAAAGGAGGTTCTGAGAGGAACCTTCAGTGAACTGTTGTTCTATGAACTAAGTTAAATATATTGTTGGTGAGAGGTGCTTCTTTTCTAATTATGCTCCCTCTCGCCCTGTGTTTACATATGTTTCCAAGTCCACACAGATAGATTTTAGATTAACTGAATTTCTTAGTTTTTTCCATTATCCTGTGCCAAACAGAAGTTTCATAGCTAAATATCACAGATACAGTTTGGATGAGTTCACCTTTAGCTATTTTAAAATCTCCCAGAAGAAATGTCAGTGCATTAATACAGTTATCAAATCCAGTCCCTGATTATATTATATTTAAATAGGCATCTTATAGCATTCTATGAGAAAAAGTGAGCATGTTAATAATTAGTGACTTTTTTTAGCCAAAAGCAGAAGAAAAGAAGACAGAAGAACCACCAAAACCACCTGAGCCCGGGAGTGAAGAAAGTGATTTGGGTTAGTTACCAGTATTGCAGTCTCTTTGGTGTAATTAGTTTTTTCTCTTGTCTCTTACATGGAATAAGTTGAATTATTCTAATTAGAAATATATGTGATTTTTTTGTTTGTTTGCAGAAATTGATAATGAAGGAGTGATTGAACCAGACAGTGATGAACCTCAGGCAATGGGAGATGAAAGTGTTGAGGTAATATTGTTTGGAACTCTAAGTCACACTTAACCAAAAAAGCTTTTAGTGTAAACAAGCCTGTGTGTGGCTGTTAGTTCCTTCTTGTTATTGGTTCAGCTAGCAATGAACCTCTTCATGGTTGGTTTGTAGCTAACTCTGTCATCTAAGCATGTATATACCTACGTTTGCTATTGACAGAATAAAGAATATGCAGTGGGCGTATGAATATGTCTAACTGAAATTAACCAAAAACTATAACCATGACTTATTTTGTTTTTAGCTGTGTTGTCTGGTCAGCTTTGGGCAGCAATATCTTTTTTTCCTATGTTCAGATGACATGTTTAACTCTAAAGAAATCATTTTCAGGTGGTCTGCAAGCCAAAAGCAGACACTTTTACACTAATCAGCTCTTGGTTAAATGTAACATGTTAATGTTCCATCTGATTATAAATCCAGATACTGTATTCTGAAAGTATGATAGCTTTGATCTGCATTCTAGTTTCTTTTCCTTTCTTTCCTTTAGGTTACAGAGGAGATGATGGACCAGGCCAATGAAAAGAAGATGGAAGCTATTAACGCATTAAGTGAAGGTCAGTTATATATATAAGGTCATCTTTTTATCATCTGATACGACCATACAGTATATAGATTCTTGTTATTTGCAGATTCCATATTGGCAAACTTGACTACTCGCTAAAATTTATTTAACTGCAAAATTAATACAGCACTTTTGCAGTCATTTGCAGACATGCAGAGCAGTGAAAAATTTGAGTCGCCCACTGCACACATTCCCAGCTGATGCTTCGGTATTTGCTAATTTAGTGTTCATGGCAACTTTATAGACCATAGCTACCACAAATAACAAAAATTGGCTGTACTTGGTGGTGTATAGAGGCCGACTGCCAAAACAGTTATCCTTGTTCCAATATTTCTGCTCCTGGCTGTAGTTAGAATCTCTGTTATTCTAAGTCATTTTTGCTAAATCTAGACATTATTCATGTCCAATCAGTTATCTTACTTCCATATTTCAAGGCCTCCCAATTTAGAATGGATTTCTTCTTGGGATAACACTAAAATTTTATTATATTTTCAGGTGAACTTCCGAAAGCCATTGATCTGTTCACAGAAGCCATCAATTTGAATCCTCATTTGGCTATCCTGTATGCCAAAAGAGCCAGGTGAGACTTTAAATTTGAATATTTCTACTATAAAAGGTATCTAATATTATATGTACCTAAACATAGCACAGTCTGGACTGTGTTTCTGAATTATTTTTATAGACTTTTCTAAGCTGCTTACTAAATAAACCAGTGGTAAAAAAATTATTTTATAGTCAGTGCATTTATTTATAACCTCTGAATGTAAAGTGTAGAAACAATTTTGTTTTTTACTTTGGATAAAATAATGTTGAAAACAATATACTGGCTTATTCTGAAATAACAGGATATATTTTTTAATAGTTCTTATGGTCATTTTAAGCATTTTTCAAAAACAATATATGAGCTTTTTGCTAAGTGCTCGTTTTTTACTTTGGTTACCAGTTTTTCTTATCTTTAATACTGGTGCATTTGTATGCCTTGAATTCCATAGGAAGATTAGAACTATATAGTAGACAGGCTATAGTAACAGGATATTGCAAGGCTGGTTGTGCTTTACCTACCCTCTTTCTTACAACCCAGTGAATCAGGGAAGAGCCAGCCAAAGTCTCCTCCGAATACTATCTTGTTTCTCAGGACTCAAGGAATGTTTCAGCCATCTTTGCTTATTTATTTATTTATTATTTAAATTTATATGACCACCCATCTCCCCCAATCGGGGGACTCTGGGTGGCTTACAATAAAAACTACAATTAAAATACAATATAAAATTACAACAAACAATAAATATAATAAGTATAAAATCCAATCTAGGCAAATTGATCTTAAAAATAGGGAGGCCATTATGGTACTAGCCATCCTCAGGAGGAGCTGTTACCTTTCCCGTCCCAAGCTAGGCGGCAAAACCAGGTTTTCAGATTTTTCTGGAAGGCCGGAAGCAAGGAAACCCGCCTCAACTCTAGGGGCACGATATTCCAAAGGGCGGGTGCTACTGCAGAGAAGGCCCGTCTCCTGGATCCCGCCAGATGAAATTCTTTTATTGATAGGGTCCGGAGCATGCCCTCTGTATGACCGGGTGGGGCCGGTCGATGTTATGGGGATAAGAGTCCATCAGGTATCCTGGCCCCATGCAATGTAGGGCTTTAAAGGTAATAACCAACACCTTGAATTGGACCCGGAAGCAAACTGGCACCCAATGCAGCCCGCGGAGCAAAGGTGTTATGTGTGCTGATCTCGGTGCACCTAAAATTGCCCGCGCGGCTGCATTCTGTACCAGCTGTAGTTTCTGGATATTCCTCAAGGGTAGCCCCATGTAGAGCGTATTGCAGTAGTCTATATGGGAGATGACAAGGGCATGAGTGACCAGAAGGCATCTCGGTCCAGGAATGGGCATAACTGGCGCACAAGCCGAAGCTGCGCAAAGGCCCTCCTGGCCACGACTGCCACCTGCTCTTCGAGCAGGAGTCGTGAGTCCAGGAGGACCCCCAAGTTCCGCACCGGTTCCGAGTGGGGCAGTGCCACCCCATCCAGAACCAAAGATGACAATTTCCTGGATACCGAGGGACCATCAATCCACAGCCACTTGGTCTTACCAGGGTTCAGCTGAAGCCTGTTGTTCCCCATCCAGGCCCCCACAGCACCCAGGCACTGAGACAGGGCGGTGACCGCATCACTTCCTTCACCTGGGATGGAGATATACAATTGAGTATCATCTGCATATTGATGATACCTCATCCCATGGTGACGGATGATCTCACCCAGCAGTTTCATGTAGATGTTAAATAGGAGAGGAGAGAGAACCGAACCCTGCGGCACGCCACATAAGAGGGGTCGCGGGTCGGATCTCTCCTCTCCTATCACCACCGACTGGGAGCGGCCCCAGAGGAAGGAGGTGAACAAGCGCAGAACTACGCCGCCCACCCCCAACTCCCTGACCCGCCCCAAAAGGATACCATGGTCGATGGTATCGAAAGCTGCTGAGAGGTCCAAGAGAGCCAGGATGGATACACTGCCCCGATCCCACTCCTGCCAGAGATCATCCATAAGTGCGACCATATCCCGGTCTGAAACCTGACTGAAAGGGGTCTCGATAATCCGCTTCATCCAGAATTCTCTGGAGTTGCAATGCCACCACTTTCTCAACCACCTTTCCCAAAAAGGGGAGGTGGGAGACAGGATGAAAATTGTCCAGGATGGTAGGGTCCAGGGATGGCTTCTTGAGGAGGGGGTGCACCAACGCCTCCTTAAAGGTAGTTGGGAACACCCCCTCCCCCAAGGATGTATTAACCATTGCCTGGACCCACCCGCAAGTCACCTCCCTGGCTGATTTCACCAGCCAGGAAGGGCACGGATCTAGATGGCATGTGGTGGCATTTACAGTCCGGAGGATCCTGTCCACTTCCTCAGGCCCAACCGGATCAAATCGTTCCCAGATAACACAGCAAGACCGTTCCCCTGGCATCTCCCCCGACTGTGCTTCACGCTTAGAGTCCAACTTAGAACGAATCTGAGCAATTTTATCCTGCAGATGCTCAGAAAACTCCGCACGGCCCTGCAGGTGGGTAACTGACTCCACCTTACCCAAGAGAGATCAAGTAATCTTGAACAGGGCCGTCGGACAGCATTCTGCGGACGCAATAAGGGAGGAGAAATATTCACGTTTCGCCGCTCTTACCGCCACAAGGTAGGCCTTAATAGCGGCTCTAGATTGTGTTCGATCAGATTCAGTCTTCGTCTTTCTCCAGCGGCACTCCAGACGTCTCTTAACCCTCTTCAAAATCCTCAACTCCTCCATGAACCACGGGGAGTGATGGTTTGAATGGGGCTGGAGAGGTCGCACCAGCGCGATCCTGTCCAAGGCCCTGGCCGCCTCCCTATTCCAGGAGGTGGCTAGGGCCTCCGCTGGACCGTGCAGCAGGTCCTTGGTATTACCCCCAGCTCCGTCTGAAACCTCATTGGGTCCATAAGTCACCAGGGGCGGACCAATCAAATGGGTCCTGCCTCCCTGCGGAGTGGGGCGGCATAATAGAATCTCAGGGCCACCAGGGCGTGATCTGACCATGACAACGGGGATAGATCTAACTTTTCCCTCAGGTCACATTGCCACTGCTCCGACAAGAAAACCAAGTCTGGAGTGAGTCCACTGCTTCGAGTCGGGTTCTGAATAATCTGGGACAGGCCCATGGCTGCCATGGTAGCCATGAACTCCCGAGCCGCCTCCGAGGCACGCCCCAGGGATGGCAAGTTGAAGTCCCCCAGGATCATAAGCCTGGGGAATTCCACCGCCAGTCTCGAGATGGCCTCCAGCAGCTCAGGCAGGGAGGTTGCTATGCAGCAGGGAGGCTGGTAGAGAGCAACACTCCCAACTGTTCTCGAGAGCCCAACTTGAAATACAGGTACTCACATCCGGCCACCTGTGGAGCAGTGCCCCTGAAGGCCACTAGAGACTCTCTGATGATAACCACCACCCCTCCTCCCCTACCCTGGTGTCTCGGCTGGTGCCACACTTGAAACCCACCTGGGCACATTTCTGAGAGGGCTATCCCCCCCTCTGGGCCCAGCTAGGTTTCGGTGATACACGCCAGGTCTGCCCCCTCCTCCGTGATTAAATCACTTATGAGGGGGGCCTTGTTGTTTACTGACCTGGTGTTAAGAAGCAGCAGCCGGAAACCAGGGCCCTCAAGGATCTGCTGTCCAGGACCTGGATTTGAACTCAGAGGACCAGAACACGCCACCGGTAACAAACACCGGGGGCGTCTTCCCCAAAGATGGCTTGTCCTCCAGTTCCCATCATAATATCCCCTGCCCATCACCACCTCGATCAAATTACCCGCCCCATAGACCCCAGAGTTTCCTGGCCCAGTCGCCTCCACTCCCGGGCCCCCGGAAAACCTGGATTTGGGCAAGGGTCCCCTTCCACATACATCCATCCTCTCATACTCAATCTCTCTTGGGCAATGGTAGGGCCCCCAGCGCACCAGCTCACGCTCTTGGCGCTGGTAAGCCCCAACCGCCCCACACATACTCACTGTGCCCCTCTGTGGCCTCTCTCACTAGTCACAGCAGGGGCAACACAGCCAGTCCTACCTACCCTGTCTCTCAGGGATAGGCACTCTCCCGCACTCATACAATCCTGGATCCCCCTCGTGACTCTCACTCACAGAGGGGAGCACCACAGTCACACAGGGACCCTACACCCCTCTGCCGCCCTAAAAGATTGGGGGTGGCCAAGCCTCCCCTTCATCCACCAAGCCGTTACGATGTTGAAATGTCCACAATTTCAGAGTCCACGATGTCAAAATCCACGGAGGTGTTATTCCAGACCATTCCGCCTGGGTCTCCTGTGCTGTCCAATCAATCCCCCATATTATATGGATTATTCCATAATCCCCCACAGCTCTTCATATGGGGTGCAGCAACAATTCCCAACAGAGAAGCACAGAGACACCCAGACAGCTTCAAAAAGATCTCCAGGTCCACAGGGGTCCAGGTCTACCAGAGATCCCCAGGTCCAGGTCTACCAGAGTCCATTGAGAACTCCAGAGGTCTGCCCAGGCTCACCGCTGTGTAATCGATCTGTACTCCACCGCTTTGCCCGGGGGGGTCCCAAAACGTCTCCCCAGCACCACCTACAGTGAGCGAGCCACACCAGTGGTCTTTTCTTGATACCCCAGAATTTACCTTTGGGGTGTAGAGAACTTGCGGCTGTGCTTGGGGGTCCGCTGACGCTGCCACCAGGCTCCCCCGTGTCACCGAAGACCGCCCGCTATAGCGCCGGGGCTCAATATGCCCCCAAAGATTTTCTGCCGGGGGGGTCGATCCTTGGGCTCACTGTGCTCCCCACAACTCCAGTCTGCACGCTCGGCTCTGTCGCAGCTCCAGCCAGGCAGTTCCAAAAACAGGCCTGGGAACACCCACGGCCTTGCGTGCTAAGCTCTACTAGGCTCCACTGGACTCCGCTGCAGCCACCAAGCTCCGCGTCGCAGAGGCCCTTGAGACTCCGCCAAGCTCCACCGCAACACTCCGTCCGAGGAAGTCTGTCTAACCCCCAAGCACAGCCGCAAGTTCTCTACACCCCAAAGGTAAATTCTGGGGTATCAAGAAAAGTTCCGAGGGTTCACAGAATCTTCCTCCTGGAGCGGCGGCCGGCATCAGCTTGCGGTCGCCATCTTCTCATATAATGGTTCTTGCCTATTTCCTTCAAGGACATCTCCTTGATTCTCTACAATAACTGTTGATGGTTTCTAATCACAATGGCTATATATTATCTCCAGTTTTGGAATCTGTATACCTCCCAGTAATGGTTATTGATATATGGGGATACAATAGCATTCAGGGCTTGCTTAAAAAATATTGGAATTAATTGTATATGGCATGTCTTTGTGGCAGTTTAAGATAAATCTAAACATAATGATAATGTCATTGATAACACCAACTCTTAATGATCCTGGAATCAGAAAATTGTAATAAACATTAAACAAGAATTATATTAATGGTACTCTACAAGAGCATTTGATATTTCACATATATTTAAATAGGATGAATGCAAAAAGTATTGAAAGTACTTACAATTTTGTGGAAAGTGGATAAGGGCATTGAGTTGAATATTTTAACTCAAGTTAGTTGCTAAGAGTACTAGGCTACAAAGCATAACAGTATTCTGTTCATTTTTAGTTAAAGATGTATACTTTTCATGTTGACAGTGTTTTTGTGAAAATGCAGAAGCCAAATGCTGCCATTAGGGACTGTGATAGAGCCATTCAGATTAATCCTGATTCAGCACAGACCTACAAATGGCGAGGAAAAGCTCACAGGTAAAAAACAAAACAACCCCCCTACCCTCTTCTTTATATCTTAATTACCTAATTGAAGAAAATGAAACCTTTCCAGTTTAGGTGGAAAGCTTTTAAGAAGTGGATTTATCACTCCACTACATGTTAGGTGCTAATTTTTAATTTTAATTTTCTTCAATTTTTAAAAATGCAGAAGTTGAAAATAAGGGACATTTTGGATATACAATATTTCATACAGCCTTATTGAAAGCTTTCTTATGCATACCCATGAGTTAAAATTGTTTTTAAAATTGTCCCAAATAAAGCTGACTGGAATTGTCTATGAAGGTTCTCAGTCATCCAGGTGGAACAGTCTGTGGCTTGAATCATGTCAACTGGATTTCTATTTTCTTAGTGGAAACGTTTCACTCCTTATCCAAGGAGCTTCTTCAGACTGAAGAAGCTCCTTGGATAAGGAGTGAAACGTTTCCACTAAGAAAATAGAAATCCAGTTGACATGATTCAAGCCACAGACTGACTGGAATTGATAATCTTCTTTTTGCCAGGCTGCTGGGTCACTGGGAAGAGGCTGCACGTGATCTAGCTTTGGCCTGTAAACTGGATTATGATGAAGAAGCTAGTGCCATGCTTAAGGAAGTGCAGCCACGTGTAAGTAATGAATGAAAGTTTGGATGACTTCTTGCGTAGCTCATGATTTCGCTTCTGTGATGTTTTATGGAACTTACACTAAAAAGCTGAACTGATTTTATGTGATTTTTTAGCTCCAGTTTTGTTAGGGTATTGTGGTTCTGTGGCTCCGACAATGATTGCTACAGAGTGATTCATAGTCTGCAAAATAGACAAGCTTGCCACTAACCTACTGCAGGTCTCTTAGAAAAGAATTAACACTTGAAGATGAAATGGATTTTCTTCCTATTATCAGTGGAAAAGCTGTAGGTATGTAAAGTGTGAATTGGCTCTGAAAGCAGCACATTGTGTGCAATAAAATGTTGCTTGAATGTTTTGCTAGTCTGCCACAAGGGAGTACCCTGAATAAAAAAATCAAAAAAAATCCTATCCCCCTTTTAGTTACAAGATTAACTAAGTGATCAGATACTGGTTTTGACAACTTAGTTAACTGTGTTGTTGCCTCTGATCTAATGTTAAAAGCTTTAGCATTTGACCAGTGCTGATCGCTATTTTAATATTATAATATTAAATAAAAATTCAGTAATTTTTATTTTATATAAGAACATATAGTTGGATCATTTCTGTAACATTGAACTGATAACCACAGCCCCTGTCCTTGTTTGCCATTGTGTATATAAAGTTGCTTTCTCCAGTGTCATGTTATCCCACGGTGAGAATGTAGATCAAGCAACCCTGAACCTTTCATGTTTCTGCCTACTTCATTGAAAATTATTACGGAATGGGATATAGCTTTTACTCTTGCTTTATCTTTTGTCGTTCTTATAAGTAAAGGAAAAAATTCATAGAAGTGAGAAATGCAGCATTACAGGCTTCATGTTTTTGCTTGCCTGCTTTCCCCATTAAGAAAGGAACTGTACTGAGGAAATTTCTGTTCTTGCTAATCTGCTGCCATGAAGCCTGCTTGAGATATCCCCTCTTCTCCCTTGCACCTCTGAAACTAAGTTACAAATTTCACAAGACAGAGACACAAGTAGACTAGGCTGGACCTTGGGGAGGCAGGTTTTCACCTTGCATTTGTAGAGGATGCAACAAAACATTCTAAAGAACTTCTACAAAATGAACTATGTGTGGAAAAATCTTATATCCTGATAATTCCTTCAAACAGAAGTACCAATTTTTGCTAAGCATTTTTCATATTAGAAACTGATAATTGAAAACATGATAATTCCAGTGACTTACCTTGAGGCATCCACTCTATAACACTGTTTCAATGTGATTTTTCAGGACCAATACAAATGTTAAATCTGTATCCTAAGGCCTGGCTGAAACTTTAGAAGTAATTCTCTGAATATTTTTATGCAGCAATTGTAGCAAAATTTCTTGAGGGAGATGGATGTCCATGTTGACCTGTATAATTATAATCTTAAGACTGTAATTCTTGTCCTCTTGTGAATTGTCAGCTTATGCCACTCAAAATGGGTGGAGTTTTATATTGGATTATGCTCCTTTTTGTGTTTTGAAAGCACAGAATAATCAGAATGAAAAAAATAACCCAATGTCTTAAATTTGGCTGTGTGCTTCAAATCACATGTTGGTTAAACTATCTCAGTTTAAGCCTATAAGATTGCTCCACCATATTTTATATCAGTTTTATATATTTAATGCCATAAGTTTCTTGAGTTAAATAAAAAGCTTCTCTTCACAGAATTTTTGTTTTTGCTGTCATATATTTTAAGGCATTGGTGGTTCTAATGTTTTGCTACCTCTGTGTGGTGTGAGTCAAAGAAAACTAAGAGAGTTAGTAGAGTCCCAGAAGTGCATGCTTTTGAAGTTTTACTGGAGCAACTATATACGGGTACTCCTTGATTAACGACCACAATTGGGACCAGAATCTAGGTTGTTGAGCGAATTGGTCGTTAAGCAAGATGCCCACATGACTGCTTCGCTCAATGACCGCAATCCCAGCACTCCCAGTTGCAGTGAATAAGCAATCTCCCAGGTCATTAAGTGGATGGAGCAAAAGAGCTTTCTGCCGAAGGGTTTCCCTCCCCTCTGTTCACGGAGGGGAAATCCTTCGTGGGGCTGCAGGAACAAAGCAGAAATCTTCAGCATTTGAGCGCTGTTCCTGCAGCCTGCTAAAGGGTTTCCCCTCCCCTCCGCTTGCAGCCTTCCCTGTCAGCTTCCCCATTGACTTTTTGGGGAAGCCAGCAGAGAAGATTGCAAATGGTGATCACATGATCGCGGGGCGCTTGGCAACCGGTCGTAAATGGGGGGTGGCGCAATGTTTCATGACAGCCGGAAGTGCCTTATGGGCCGTGAAGCACCATTTCTAAGGCTGTTGTAACTGAACGGTTAAGTGAGGACTACATTTTTCTAATAAACTTGCCGATTCTTATTAATTCTTTTTATTTAATTCTCCTTAAAAGCTCTATCACTTTTTCTATTGAAATTGATTTTTACCTAAAAGAATTTATTGTGAAATTTAGACAATTCTGCAGCATACTTTGAAGCTGTAATGGTGTTGAACGGAAGAATTATTGAATTACAGCTCTTGAGAGAATTGGTAGAATGAAAATTAAAAATAGTCGTAGAATGCTAGAATTATATTGTATAAATTATACAATATGTGTGACACATAATTTTATTCATTCTGCTTATGCCTCAGGCTCAGAAGATTGCAGAACACAGAAGAAAATATGAACGAAAACGTGAAGAAAAAGAAATTAGAGAAAGAATGGAAAGAGTAAAAAAAGCCCGAGAGGAACATGAGAGAGCTCAAAGGGTAAGAGCTGCGTATTTAGGTCTGAGCTGGCAGATTGTGCAAGCTACAGGCATAACACATATATATCAGGAAAATAACATAATTTCATGTTTTAAAAGTCTGTGCCTCCCCAAACATCATAAAAATGGCTTCTTACCCAACAGTAGCCAGATTCCCACTTCACACTATATCACAAGGTAATTTGTTTAGTTGTAGATTAGCATAATGAGCAAGCCCAACTATTGTAGGTATAAACCATGTTGTATGGTTTAATATTAAGCAAGCCATTGTGTTGTGGTTTAATATTAAGCAAGCCATTGTGTTGTGGTTTAATATTAAGAAAGCCATTGTGCTCAGACCTGGGCCCCCAATTATGTGCAGGGACCCATTTTGTGGTTAATTTAGTCATTATGATGGGTGCTTTATTCTTGGCTGCTATGTATTTTAATGTTTGTATTATTTTAATTGGTTTTATTTTTAAAATTTTGTTTGCTGCCCAGAGTCACTTGGTAAGATGGGCAGCTATACTAAATAAATAAACAAACCATGGTTAAAACAAATAGTACAATATGTGAGATTAGCTACTGGCCATATTTACTTGGCATAGTAAATTATATTGCGGTTAATCTTACCATATTGTCAGAACCCAAACCATGGATCAGATTATAGTTTAAATAGTTTGTCTTTTAACATATAATGCTGTCTTGTTTGAATGTGGACAAATGGGGCTGGAAGATTTATTTCTAATAAACTGCTGAATCACCCCTGATTGGCTGGATTGATGTGGGTTTGGAGGAAAAATAGGAGGTTCCATCTCTGAAATGGTAGATTTTGCATATTCTTATTGGAGACCAAGTAAAGATTTTCATGTTTGCAGGAGGAAGAGGCTCGTCGGCAGACAGGAGGACCTCAGTTTGGTGGTTTCCCAGGTCTGTGTTCATCTCAAAGCATTAATAAATAGAAAAGGAAGAAACTGAGTTTCATATGAATTGGGATCATAATATTTTGCATTACTTGCTTTTGGGGAAAAAAGGAAATCTATATTTTGTACCTTGGGTTTATCAAACAAACAATACAATAATATTTATTCGGTCAATGACCAGCAAAAATTAAAAGGAGAAAAACAAAGTAAAACAAAGAAATACAATAATATACTACCAACTAATAAAATAGATCACATAATAATATAGCATTCACTCCTCTATTACTATATTAGTAATATTAAATCTAGCTTTAAAGAATGCAATTCTCAGCTTAGGGAAGGTTAGATTTATATATATATATTTATATATATTCCTGTCTCGAGCCTTAACTGGGCATTTGATGTGCCATTGGGTGCAGCTAGAATTGATCGCAGGAATTTTGTTTGCACTGTTTCCTGCGGCGGCTCCATCACATAAATTCCTATTTGTGCCCCATAGAGAATTTGAGCCAATGTTTTGGCCTCAAAAAGGTTTAAAGCCGCAGGTACTAATTGTTCTCCACCAGTGTAAAAAAACCGTTCAATGGCATTCATTGAGCTAAGGGCTGATTGCACGTAATTCTGGTGTGCATTCCAAGTACCTTTCGAGTGGAAGACCACCCCAAGGTATTTAAATGCATTAACCTGCTCTAATTTATGCCCTTCTACTCTCCAGGAATGCTGCTTAGTTATCTTAGCAAAAGCCAACATTTTTGATTTATCAAAGTTGAAAACCAAATGATTTTGTCTGCAGTACCTTAGTAGTGCTGCAATTGCTCTTTTCAATCCAATGGGGGGTTATGAAATTATAGCAGCAGCAGCATATAGAAGAATTGGAATTTTGCGCTGTGCTAGATTGGGTGCGTGAATATCCATGTTATATAAGAGGTCCACCAATGAATTAATATCGAGATTAAAAAGGGAGGGGGCAAGAATGCATCCTTGTCGCACTCCTTTCTGCACGTTTGCTATGCCAGAGAGGGTCCCGCGTGGGTTACACCTCACTCTTAAGGTGGAATTGGAATACAATTTCTGTATGAGATGGAGGAGGTGCCTATTGATAGTTGTATTTTTAAATTTTTCCCAAAGAACATTTCTGGATATTGGGTTTATCAAACAAATGTAGAAGTACTTTTTTCTGAAGTTTGTATATAAAATATTCTATTACTATTAGTAGCAGTTATCCAGGGCTGTGATATTAAGCACTGTAACAGGGACTTGGGCACACAAAGAATAGGAAAATATTATTACATGACATACATGTAACCAAGATATAGTCGCCTGTAATGCTTTTTCTATAAACATATTCCTTATGTTTGCAGGTGGTTTTCCTGGTGGCATGCCTGGAATGGGAAGCATGCCTGGTCTCAATGAAATTCTTAGTGACCCTGAAGTTCTTGCAGCCATGCAGGTGAGGAAAAAGAACAATTAACGACTGAGAAAGGAATGATGCTACAACATAAGGGCTGATTGCTGTTTCAGAACTCCTGCCCCATATATTGTTGATTCTTGCACTACTGCATTAGTTATTTCCAGAGATTTTTATTTTGGTTTTTCATTTATACTACTAAGTTAGCATTTGTATGATCTTAAAAAGAAAACTTGTTAACTGGAGAGAAAAGGTGTGCCCTTCTTACAAATTATTAAACACAACAATGTGAAATCACAGCTGCCAGTTCTTTAGCTGGTGTTGGCCTTCATTCGCACTGAGTTCTTCCCAAAAACCTCCGATGTCATAATGTATCAGTGTAGTATATGTGCGGATCCAAGCAGTGTGGCCTTTTGTAATTGACAGATGGAAATTTTGTCAATGCACAGATTTTCTAAGTGCTGTCCAAGGTTTTTTGGTATGATACCCAGTGTGCCGATAACCACTGGGACCACCACTGCCGGTTTATGCCATACATTATTATTATTATTATTATTTATAGCTCAGCCTCTCGATTAACATTAAAAAAACCAAAGTGCTTTACCAGCAAGTTCGAACCAATCCCTCCGCAGCGCCATCAATCCAGCTTAAAGGTGTGTCACTAGAAAATGTCGACCACTTTTCTTATCTCGGCAGCCATCTATCTACAAAAGTCGACATCGACGCTGAAATTCAGCATCGCCTGAGCTCTGCGAGTGTAGCTTTCTCCCGAATGAAGCATAGAGTGTTTGAGGATCGGGACATTCGCAGGGAGACCAAAATGCTTGTTTACAAAGCCATTGTACTACCAACCCTTCTGTACACCTGTGAAACATGGACCCTCTACAAACGCCACCTCCAACTTCTTGAAAGATTCCATCAACGCTGCCTCCGGAAAATTCTGCAAATTACTTGGGAAGATAGGCGGACTAATGTTAACATATTAGAAGAAGCGAAAACCACCAGCATTGAAACAATGATCATCCAACATCAACTTCGCTGGTCATGTTGTTCGAATGCCTGACCATCGTCTTCCAAAGCAGCTACTTTACTCCCAACTTAAGAATGGAAAACGGAATATTGGTGGACAGCAAAAGAGATTCAAAGACACTCTCAAAGCTAATTTAAAAAAATGTAATATCAGCATTGAGAACTGGGAAGCCCTAACTCATGAGCGTTTCAGTTGGAGATCAGCCTTTATTAATGGCGCTATGGACTTTGAAGAAGCACGAGTACAGGGCGAAAGGGAGAAAAGAGCTAAAAGGAAGGCACGTCAGGCAAACCCTCATCATGACCGTCTCCCACCCAGAAACCTATGCCCTCATTGTGGGAGGTTGTGGCCTTTATAGCCACTTACGGATCCACTGTTAAAATTTTACCTTTGGAAGACAATCTTACTCGGCTACGAGTGATTGCCAATGTTATATGCCACCTGACTCCCAGCAACTCTAGTATGCTTTACAATAATTATCAGCTCTAAATAATATAATTGTTCAGTTATTAAAACTTTCTGCAGTGTCATTTTTTTTACAGAGCAGCAATAGTTTTCCACCTTAATACAGTTTAAAAATGCATCACATAATTGAGGTATCTTTTAAGATGGCTATGTTAGCAAGATAGAATAGTTGAATTGGGGTAAATAGCAAATACATATCAGTGTGTTCTAGTGGATATTGGTACCAACATTAAAAGTACCTCTGAACTTTACATTAGAGGTATGTCACAAGATTGCATACTCTGTTGCCTGACTTCAGTAAAAAGCAATGACTCCAAAGGTTGGATTCAAATGAATGATTTATAAGTAGAACAGACTTTGGCTGTGATAGTTACACACAACTTGAAAGTTTACAGTACCCATCTTAGAGTAATAACTTGCATGTATTTCTGAGGGACAGGTCCATATTGTAGCAGTATTTACCCTGTATCCTCTTTTGTTCGGGTACAGTCAGTATCTTTTCTTCCTGCTTCCATACCTGGCTATAAGATAACAACTTTGCACATCATCTTTAGTTTTACATCTTTGCTAGTATGAAGAGTTTTCCACTCCATCTCTTCCCTAGCCTCTTTTCTTATTGGACATTTCTGCTTTCCTCCTTATATTTAGTAGCCACTGAAAATCTCCCACTTTCAGTCCTTTGGCCTTGATATATCCCTTCCTAGCTTCTGTTATTCCTGATCTTAGTCGCCTCCTCTCCTCTTAGTCTTTCATTTTATATGGCAGTTTGTTTGGTAATCCCTCTGATCATACAGGACATCAGTGTCCATGTCAATTGCAGGGCACATTTGTTAGCAATTTGTTAAATTATGTTAGGTGGGTCTGAAACAGCATGTTCTACCACAATAATGACTTTAATCATAGTATCTTGTATTGATTTTTGTTTTTCAGGTCATACTTTATGAAATGGTTTAGATATAATTTAACAAGAAAGTGATTATACTATTATTATACTTTATACTATATTTTATGATGGATTGAAGCATAAAAACACATCATACTATCCTACAGGCTCATTTCAGTCCTTTCTTATTTTACAGGATCCAGAAGTCATGGCAGCTTTCCAAGATGTTGCCCAGAATCCAGCAAATATGTCAAAATACCAGAATAACCCCAAAGTCATGAATCTCATTGGCAAACTATCATCCAAATTTGGAAGTCAACCATAAAATTTCTTTTCATTGCAAGACATGGGGGGAAGTATTGATCGCTTATTGTATCTTGCAATAACATAAGCCATTGTACTGCTAATTCTCAAATGAGAACTAGGGTGCTCTGGATAGAATCCATCTTCCTCTTTGTTTTAGAAATGAATATTAGTTCACAACTGTATCCAAGGTTTATAAAAAAAACATACCCCCCCCTTTCTACCATGCCCATTATTTTCTTACTGAAAACGCAGCTTGTTTTTAAATTGTATAATTGTTACCTTTCAGTAGATTGATCCAAAAATATAGAGCGGTTGGGGATGAGGTTTGGAGTGGAGGAATGATGGTTCTGTTTATGATGGTTTTGGATAATTGGACTGTTTAAGTTCTAACACAAAGAAATGAGGCTCGCTGTTTTTATTTTAATTGGAAGAAATAGTAGAGCATTCATTTTCAATTCTTAAATTCACATGGATTACTTATATTGTTGAAATCAAACTCTTCATGGATCATATCCTTGCAGTGGAAGGAAACACCCTTAATGTTGCATGCTTTGGCTTTAAATATATTGGTACAAATGATACTGAGGCTGGAAACTCTACAATCAGTGTTGAGCAGATTAACATGCTACTCATCTATGTCACAGTGAGCAAATGTTTTATTGACACCAGTAAGCTGATTACTTGAATGGTTGGGAGCCTTTTTGTTATTTGTACTCATTTCACTATTGAACATGACTAATTTCTTAGTTTTGAGGGAGGGAAGCAAAGTGGTTCCCATTACTGTGTAACAGTTATCCATTATACAATCCAGAATGTAGGTAAAAAGTATAACTCTGATAAATGGTAATACCCTAGATACTAAGTTAGAAAGATATATACACCAGTTGTCTCTCTCTAATGTCGTGTTGTCATATTAATACACATGGGGCATAAGGAAGAGAGAGAAAAAAACCATTGAAAACTTTGCTATGAAATATTTACTGATAGCTAACACAATTAAATCTGGTTTTGGTCTATACCTTTTTAATTTTCTGCTCAATGTGGAGGGCCTGTTATAATTAGGTTTTGGTTTTTTCTAGGGCCTTTGAATGTTTCCTGTTCTGTGCTCTTGTAATTTTGTCTGAAACCATAAGTGATGTATGTTTTCTGTTTTTAATTAAACCTCAACTGGTTTAGAAACACAATATATTCTTAAAATAAAAACCATATATTAATTATCTTGTCAAATTAAAGGAGATATAAATTCATTTTTGCTTAAGAAATAGTTATGAAAGTACTTCTAGTTGCCTTTAAAATAATAAAGACTGGTTTTGAAGAATCTTCATGGTTTATCTGTCAAAATTTAATTAATGAGTGGTAGTATTCACAATGTCCTTTATATCCTATGGAACAGGAGAAATTTTCCCTTTGATTAAGGAAAATTTAATTGGATTGTTGAATGTGTTTATGACACTTACATGCAAGATAAAGTATTTTCTAAAAATACTTCCTTCAGAATATTTCAGTTCTCTAAACTCTCTCTTCAGGGTGAGTTGGTGATTCATGATAACTAGAGCAGTATTAACTTATTGTTACAGTATTGATAAATGCTCAGATGTAATTAGGAGCTTGGTTACAGGACAGAAATTTAATTCTTTATCCTGTTTTCTAGTTAAATGAAATAAATTAATTTGTAATATATTGGAGCAAAGTCTACATATTGCAAAAGTTACTTTTTTAACTTGCAAAAATGTATGAACATCTGTTTTAGTGGATAGTGTATCTAATTTACCTCACCACCTTAACAAAAAGTATAAGAAATTGATATGACTCAGCTCATGCCACTTCCATAGTAGACCTTGCCTGCTGCTGCTTGTGAAACTTTCCAGTTGCAGTATTTGGCTTGTACCTATATTATTTGAAGCAGGTAGTACCTGAAAAACTGGTTTGAGGCTAAGGCAAGGCCACACAAATATGTGCTAGGGACAATAACGATTTCACAATATCTACCCCAGGTCTTTAAAATTGTGCAGAGTCTGAGAAATATACTTAAGAGTATGAACAACTAGCATATTATTATATAAATCTTGCACAGCAAAAAAGTAGTGGAATCACTTTGCTGATTTATGTGTTTTATATCAAAGGTGTATGACAAACAAGGAACAAAGATCAATGGGATTAGTTTTTGTGAAGGATGGTAACTTGTTTAGCAGTTACTAAAGTTATATTAAAGTGAAGAGGGAAAAATAAGGTTTCATGAATTACTAATGTGAAATTTCAAATGAGCACATTGAGTGTGTACCTAATATCGGTAAATAAGACAGCCTGGCAATCTTGCTTGCCCATATTATCAGTTCAGCGTGTTTTCCTATTGACTGGAGCCATAAAATTGTCACCCCATTTTATAAAAACAAAGAAAATAAACTATACCTTGACAATTATAGATCCATCAGCTTGTTGTATACAATTGAATTACAGTCAGGACCAGAAATATTGGAACAAGGATAACTGTTTTGGCAGTTGGCCTCTGTACACCACCACATTGAAGTTGAAAGGAAACACACCCAGATGGGAGCGAAGTCAGGACTTTGAGCTGGAATTCAAGGGGTTTGACAAAAGGGGGGCACTAACCATTCAGGAAGTACAGCCAGTGGCATACACACACACACACTGGTGGTGGCTCATAAGTAATGGAACGAATGGCTGACAAGCATCTGCATGGCCAGGTGTGGCCTGTTTCATGGGTACCCCATGACCAATCAAGCAGATAAAAGGTCTGGAGGTGGTTCTGAGTGTTACATTTGCATTTGGTAGCTGTTCACTGGAACTCCCAACATGAGGTCCAAAGAGGTGTCCATGCGAGTGAAGGAGGCCATCATTAGGCTGAGGAAACAAAATAAACCCATCAGAGAGATAGCAAAAACATTGGGAGTGGCCAATACAACAGTTTGGAACATCCTGAAAAAGAAGGAATTAACTGGGAACCTCAGCAACAGCGAAAGGCCTGGAAGACCACGGAAGACAACTAAAGTGGATGACCGCAGAATTCTGATCATGGTGAAGAGGAACCCTTTCACAACATTTAGCCAGGTCAAGAACGCCCTTGAGGAGGTAGGCATGTCATTGGCAACATCTACAGTCAAGAGACGGCTTTATGTATGTAAATACAGAGGCTTCACAACAAGGTGCAAACCACTGGTAACGCTCAAGAACAGAAAGGCCAGATTAGAATTTGCCAGCAAACACCTAAAGAAGCCTGCCCAGTTCTGGAATAAGATTCTTTGGACTGATGAAACCAAGATTAATTTGCACCAGAATGATGGGAAAAGTATGGAGAAGGAAAGGAACAGCTCATGATCCAAAGCATACCACATCAGCT
Organism: Charina bottae; assembly: GCA_023362775.1. Taxonomy (NCBI): domain Eukaryota; kingdom Metazoa; phylum Chordata; class Lepidosauria; order Squamata; family Charinaidae; genus Charina; species Charina bottae. The sequence continues at coordinate 34,255,452 of JALMGJ010000006.1, read as the reverse complement.
GTCAAACATGGTGGAGGCAATGTTATGGCATGGGCATGTATGGCTGCCAATGGAACTGGGTCACTGGTGTTTATTGATGACCTGACTGCTGAGAAAAGCAGCAGGATGAATTCTGAAGTGTACAGGGCTATACTTTCTGCTTAGATTCAGCCAAATGCTGCCAAACTGATAGGACACCGCTTCATATTGCAGATGGATAATGACCCAAAAGATACAGCAAAAGCTACCCAAGAGTTTCTCAAGGCAAAGAAGTGGGATGTTCTTCAATGGCCAAGTCAGTCACCTGATCTCAACCCAATAGAGCATGCTTTTCACTTACTGAAGACAAGACTGAAGGCAGAAAGACCCACAAACAAGCAGCAGCTGAAGGCAGCTGCAGTAAAGGCCTGGCAAAGCATCTTGAGGGAGGAAACTCAGCATTTGGTCATGTCCATGGGTTCCAGACTTCAGGCAGTCATTGACTGCAAAGGATTTTCATCCAGGTATTAAAGGCGATCTTTAATGTTTGTAATGATGTTGGTTTGTTCCATTACTTACGAGCCACCAACAATGGGTGTGTGTGTATGCCACTGGCTGTACTTCCTGAATGGTTAGTGCCCCACTTTTGTCAAACCCCTTGAATTACAGCTCAAAGTCCTGACTTCGCTCCCATCTGGGTCTGTTTCCTTTCAACTTTAATGTGGTGGTGTACAGAGGCCAACTGCCAAAACAGTTATCCTTGTTCCAATATTTCTGGTCCTGACTATGTCAATCCAGTTGGATCAAAAGTGAAAACATCCGTGCTGAGGAACAGGCAGGTTTTAGAGGGGACTCTAAGCTCTGGACCACTTTCTGGTCCTTCACCATTTAGCCAAGAAATATTCCTCCCAGCCCAGACTTTCTCTTTTTGCAGTCTTCATTGATTTCAAATCAGGCTTTGATTTAATCCTAAGGGAGAGGCTGTGGGGAAAATGAAGGGAATCCTCAATACACAACAGGTTGCTGCTTCTCTTTCAGCCTCCCTATTCTAACACAAATTCTTAGTGTTTATGATATTTTCCCTGGAGCATCTCTCTGGAACTGTCACTACACTCTATCCAGCTGTCACTCCTCAGGGGTAAGGCAAGGTTGTATTTTAGCCCCCCCCTCACCTTTTAATTTGTATATTTACACAGTATTTCGTTTCTACATACCATCTCCTCACCCATGTATTAGCAGGTTGAGTGGTTCCAATGCTTTTATATGCAGAAAACTATCATTTGAAGGGAGCTCACTTCATCCTTACAGCTAGCAAAGTCTTTATAGCCAAGATCATTTCTCACCTGTGGTGTTCAAGCCTATACTTCTACGACGTTTGACATCCTTTGCTTATAGCAGTGTTTCTTAAACTTTTTGCTCTCAGGACCCCTTCCCACAATTATGGAGGACCCGAAAAGAGCTTTTGTATGTGTTATATTTATCGATATTTACCATATTAAAAATTAAAATTGTAACATTTGTAGAATATTTATTGAATCATGTAAAATGACTATTAGACCCATTAGATATTAATATTAATAAAATATTTTTCATGAAAAAACCCTGTATCAGAGCTTTCCAAACTGTGTGTCGCAACACAAAAGTGTGTTGCCACACAGAGTCTGGTGTGTCGCCACACAACCCGGAAGCGCTGATCATAATCAGCGCTTCCGGGTTTTCCTGCGGCGACACACCAACGGTGGCTTGCAAAAATCCGAAAGCGGCGGCAGCGCTTCCGGGTTTTTGCGCGCTGCCGCAACGGCGGCACTTCCGGGTTTTCCCGCGGCGACACACCAACGGCGGTTGGTGTGTCGCCGCGGGAAAACTTTGGAAAGCCCTGCCCTATATTTTTAAACAAATAAAAATAATAATGAGAAGAGTGACATTGTTTTAAATTTTTGCAAATATATTCAGTATCTGGCAAATAATTTTGATTTCTCAGACCCCTGAGAGGCTCTTGGGGGACCCCCAGGGGCCCTCGGGACACACTTTAAGAAATATTGGCTTACAGAATGCCTTTACCGGCACTTCATACTGCGTTTGACATAATAGTGCTACCGTCGTGTGACATTCCAAAGATACCCGCCCCCCGGCACTTACTTTCTTTAAAATTGGTTTGATTTCAAAGCGTTTTCAGTGTTTCGCTTTTAGTCTTAAATTTCAACGTAAGTTCATGCTTCTTGGGCATAACTTTGACTGGTCTTGACGTGCTATTCTGCCCGCCGCTGATGACCATTCGTTTTCGCTTGTCCAAAGCGTGCCTGTCCCTCAAATAGAACGGCCATGAGAAGAATAAAGCGCTTTATTTTGCTTGGCGCGTCTGCCAATTGGAATAGAACTCTCAAAAAGCAAAGCTGACAGCCGAGAACGCGGAACGCCGCTGCCGAAGAAAAGAACAGCTGCTCTCGCTGGACTTAAATTGAGGGGGCGGGATAAGCAGCACGCGAGCGCAAATAGCCTTCCTTCTTTCAGACTTACTCCCTGATGCTCTCACGGCCGCCGTGTGATTGGCGGAGTTCAGGGAATGTCGAATAGCGACGTCATATGGCACGTCAGTGTCCTGGCCCGAGGTGGTGCCGGTGCTACCTTGCTTCCCTCTCTAGCCTCTCCTTTACTCTGCTCTCTTTCATGCAACCGGGGAAGTTCGCAGCAGCGGCAATCGGGCCCCGCCGAAGGTGCAACCATGGCCGGCGTCTTCTCCTACGAGAGCTTGGTCCATGCCATGGCTGGAGCTGTGGTGAGTCGGCTGTGGAGGGAGCGGGTCTGAGGAAGACCCGGAGGTGGGGAGGCAGGATTTTGCCGGAGGAGAGGAAAGCACGGAGATGGAGGAGACCTTGGGCTCGTTCCCCCTGCCTTCGGTGCATTGGGCTAAAAAATAAACTGACATTAGCTTTCGAGGTCGAGCTCTCCCCTTAACTTTTGCCTCAGCAGGTGCCTGTTAGTCTGAACTGCCATCCTATTTATTGTTTACCTATTTATTATTTACTATATTTACGCTCCGTTTCCACAGGAGCCTGAAGAGCATAAGTTATCAATAAAACCATTGCTGCAGAAGAAAAGATTACATTTTCCCTCCTGGATGGCATCAGTAAAAATTGGGAGTTTAAACTTTAAATAATATTATACAAAAGTTAGTTGCAGTTTTTAAAGGAAGACTGATGCTTTCATGGTATACTTTGACATATACCCTTATTAATTGTACAGTGAAGTGAAAGTGAAAGGTCCTCTGTGCAAGCACCGAGTCATTACTGACCCTTTGGAGGGATGCCGCTTTCGCTGACGTTTTCTAGGCAGACTTACTGGGTTAAATGATCACTTGGTTGTCTACTTTCACCTAACTGCAAATCTATTTATCAATGTCTAGGATCCAGAATCCTATCAAGATATCGCGATGTTTGTTACTGAACTTTGAATTTGACTTGGCGGATGACTTGGCTTTCACTTTAGATACCAGCCTAAATTTCTCTCTTCTAGAAAACATTTCTGTTTCTAATTTCAATTTACACCAGTTGTTCCTCTTCAGGTCTACTGACTGATTATGTGCTATCAAGTTGGTGCCATCTCTTAGCACTCACATAGGTTTTCTTCAGGAATTCAGGTCTATAACCTGTATAGAAAAAATCTGGTATTATGGGAATCTTTGTTATTATTGCCTCACTTTTCTAAAAGTTAGCTTTCAAAAATCAGTGGATCTTATAAAATAGGTGGGAAAGAAGTTCTACTGGTTATGTAGTTGCTAACTGAATAGTTTTGGATTCTTTTTTGTAATTGGCAGTTAATGGTCTATATAAATAGAGTCAGTGGCTTGAATAGGATATGAGATATTTATAAAAGTATATATTATTTATAGGAAAGAACCAAACCTTTTACCAAAAACAGGTCCATACGTTGAAATTACCTTCACAGCTGCAAAAAAATATGGCTATATTTCTTCTAAACTTTTTTATTTCTAAATTTATTTCTAAACTTTGATTCCTAGGATTCTGAAAAGCATCAAGATTATTAACAGGATCTGCATTTTTTATGTCTTGACATGTCCTAATAGCTTCTATAGTTAGTTGTTTGATACACCTCATCTTCAATATGCCTGTTGAAAGTATTTCCTGCAATATATATCACTGATACAACAATCAGAAACTGGAATCAAATTATTATAGTTGGTTTTATGGATGTTTTAATATCTGGATCATTGATTGTAATAAAGACATGTACTGTACAATCCAAGAATCAACATAGACAGTACATGTCTTTATTATAATCAGCGATCCAGATTTAAAAAAAAAACTAATAATCAGGTTTAATCACTGTTATAATTTATAACAGTATAAAGAATCAACAAAAATCAACAATTTCATTAAGAGCCCCTCCTTACCATTGGTGTTAAATGTCTGTCAGAATAGGATGTCTAATGTTAGTACTATACGTATAACCGTAAACAAAAAATTCCCTTCTCACCCCTCTAGGTGGTATATGTCTTCCTCAATCTTGGGTCCTCTACCAGAGGCCTGGAAGTTGAAGGGTTCTTAGCTGTTTCTAGCACTGCACTCTTCTGGACAGAGAGCTCTGATGTTGTACCTGGGATCTATTGGAGCCACTCTCCCAGCTTAGGAGTCACATACACACACACTCTCTCTCTCACACACATGGATTCTTAAAATTACACTACTTAACAAACAAAAAGGAGCCAGTTTTTTAAAAAGTATTTTCCCTTAATCCATGCTATTTATTTATTTATTCAATTTATATGACCGCCCATCTCTCCCAACGGGGAAATTACAATCTCTTATATCAGAATAAGTTCAGAACTCTGAATAAACTATACTGCCATTTTCATAGTGTGATGGGTTCTTTTTGGTAAATGGTTTACCTACACCTGTGTAAAGATACAGGCTTGGTTAGCCCTGTCTTTGGCTGCTCTCTCAGCTGCGGATTGCAGGGGAAATTCCTCAGTTGCAGTTATAGCCACTCCTTAGCCAATCTTTAAGCACATTAAATTTAGCTGGCTTTGTTGCTGGCTAACAATTCAATATTTTCAGCCAAGTACCAATTGCTGCCATCCTGAACTCTTATGGGGACTTTAGCATCTCACAGTCTTTTGCTAGGAAGGGAAAAGTTCCTTATCATCTGTTGGATGGCTGTTATTTGTCAGTGTTTTCACCCACTTTTCCCACACTGTCAATTAGCCATCTTTGTCCTGGCATTTTCTCCTCTCTCACCTGCAACCTTAACTTCTCCTGCTGTCCCATATAATTGCAGTTGCCCTTCTTAACATGCAGTACACACCCATATCTAAGTGGTGAATGCATCTTTCTCTTGGAGCACAGGTGTGGCCCAGCTACTCATGCTGCCTTAAAGTGGGGTGGTGATGGTTTACAGGATAAAAGAAGGGAAGGAAGGGCTTATGTTGACTGTTGTAAGGCTCTTCTTCCATATACAGGAATTATACAAATGGATTGTCTTCTATTATACTAATATTGTCAGATTATACAAATGGATTGTATTCTATTTTATATCTGTTTGTATATAAGGGTAGTTGCTCAGTCCAGGAAAGCAGTTAAATACTGCTCAGTTTAAAATAGTAGTTCAATATTAATTTGCATGTGAAATTATCAACGGTCTTTACCTACCCATTGTATCCTAACTTGTTCAGACCTGCATAGGTGGAGCAGGAATGAGAATGAACTAGAATTATTTCATGTGTTCATTGGCTTCTGACTCAGACATAGATTTAAAGATTTTCAGGTTGCTAAATATCAGTTTCACATTTTTCCTTCATTACATGTCTGAATAATAATCCTGATAATCAGATAAGAAATTAGACTGTTACTCCTTTACCTAGTTGCTTGTTTGGGACATGTTATACAGTGATGCTTAAAAGTTTGTCAACCCTTTTTTAATTTTCAAAATTTCTGCATAAATATGACCTAAAATGTGATCTGTTCTCCATACAAGTTCTAAAACTAGATAAAGAGAACCCAATTAAACAAATGAGTCAAAAACATTATACTTGTTCAATATAGTGTGGATGCAATATATTTTTGTATTAATTCCACCTTCCCTTTAATCAATATCTGATCAGTATACTAAATATTAATGTTAAAACGATGGATAGAAAGCTACAGGGATAGATTGTATATAATATATCAATGTTCTACTTCCACCCAAAGACTTTGTCAGAACTGCAAGACTTTATGGAGAATGGCTGCTCTTCAGCTATGGAAATTCTTTTATCCTAGAAACTTGTCAAAGCTTGATATCTAAATATTCTCTGAAAGCATACATGTTGTTTGTGGGCATGCAAAGTTTAATAGATAAAATAGGGAGTTGTGTGATAAAAAAAATGTGATCTATGGCATGCTAGGCTTTCATGCCTAAGGCGGGACTAGAACTCACAGTCTCCTGGTTTCTAGCCTGTTGCCTTAACCACTAGACCAAACTGGATGTAGCTTTCTTTCAGACAAGGACTCAAAAATATCCTTCCAAGTTGCCCAATTTTGTGTTACCGTCCGTACAGTATATCACACCTGGATACTTATGTATTCATCACTTTTTATAATACTTTTATTTTATTATACATGTTCTTATTTATTTTTAGATCCAATTATACTCATTGTTTTCCTGTTACATAAATAGATGTATGTAACAGTTCTCCTTGGATATTTTATTGGATCTGGTCATATGGCTGTAATAAACCTGATTTGATTTGATTTGATTTGATGTAACTCATTGCAGATTTGCAAAAAAACTGTATGCTCTATATAGCTAATTTTCTGTGCTAAATGTTTTAGGGTAGTGTGACAGCAATGACTGTGTTTTTTCCTCTGGATACTGCTAGACTAAGACTTCAAGGTGAGCAAATACAATCTTTTACAATTAACCTTTGATTATTGTATATAACTACAAACTTGCTTTTGCATTCATATCCTACAATTTCTTCAAGGCAGTAGCTGATCTGTTTTATCCAATAATCTTTGGAGGTAGCTAGGCTACTACCTATTGACTTCCATATGGCAGCTGATGAATTTTGTGGCTGAACAGGGCTTTTTATCAATTTCAAATTACCCCTAAAATAATTTGGATGCCAAAAATTGTGGTAAGGATTTTTTTCTCAGTACAAAAAAACCCTGTTTCTTAAGACATTGTGAACTCAGCAATAACCAGTCACTCAGATATGTTAACAATTTTGTAAAATACATTGCTGAATACAGCATGTCTCTGTTGTGATAGTCTTCAGAAAACAGAACTTGAAAAATCTTTGCTACCGTGGAAACCCTTCAGATTCCTAACTAAGCTGATGAATCTCTTTAGTATGATACTGTTAGAGTCATTAGAGAAAAAGCCATTTAACACCTGTATTATCTTAGGTTCCTAAATGCATGAATATATAATCTGGATGTTCTAACATGTTATTCTTTATTCCCAATACTGTAGACATGAAAGAAGGTTATGTTCACATGGCAAAAGTACAATTTAGGAAAATACAGTAACCTCAGTTTGAGAAATACAGAGAGGTGCTAGAGAAATCATTTTATTCACCATTTAAGATTTGGTGGTTAAGTATAGAAAACAGATTTTGAAAACTGGCAACAAATGTAGTTATTCTTAGAGCAGATATAAAGTAATCTTCTGATGTAATCTTAAACTTTCCAATGAGGAAAAGCAAAAAAACCCCACACATTTCTTTTTTGTAATGTACAAATGCAACTTTTCTGATCCTATTTCTTAATTTGTGGTCAGTTTGTAGACCTATCTATGAAGGAGAAAACAACTGTTTTAGATTAAACTAGTGAGCCTGAAGATGAAATGAATAATGTGCTTTTACTTCCCCCTGGCTAACCTATCACATCAGAAGATGATCTCAGGGCAGTACTGAAATAGATTAAACCATTTTAAAAAGTATTTCTTGTTTTCCAGTTGATGAAAAACGCAAATCAAAAACCACACACACAGTTCTTTTGGAGATAATTAAAGAAGAAGGCATGTAAGTACAGGGCTATTTTGCTAGCAGAATTAAATTAGCTATTTAAAACTTTTTCTGTTGGTGGAATGTGTACAGTACCTCTTCCTAAATTTCAGTTAAGTAATTTGAATAGTTATAATTTAAAGAGAGTGCTTTAGAAAGCACAGGAAAACAATAAGAATTTTGATGAACACGTTTTTTCTTTGTAATTCAAAACACTATTAAAAAAATTAAAAGGGGGGGGTCTAATCTTCCATACTAAGAGACTTACTGCAACATTGTTTCTTCTTCAAGAAGAATTCCTAGGCAGGAATAGCATTGGCTGAAACCTTGACAGGATAAATAGGCCTACAAGTAGCTAAAGCTTCTGGTCACATAAGAACATTTGTGATGCCTTTGGTATGAACTGAATATTGCTAATTATATAACGGATTATCTGGACCCCTTTCAGTCAGGTTTCAGGCTGGGATATGGGATGGAGACCGCATTGGTCGCGCTTATGGATGATCTCTGGTGGGAGCGGGATGGAGGGAGTGCGTCCATCCTGGCTCTCTTAGATCTCTCAGCGGCTTTTGATACCGTCGACCACGGTATACTTTTGGCGCGGCTCAGGGAGTTGGGGGTGGGCGGCGTGGTTTTACGCTGGTTCACCTCCTTTCTCCAGGGCCGTTCCCAGTCGGTGGTGATAGGGGAGGAGAGAGCTGACCCGCGACCCCTGACTTGTGGGGTGCCACAGGGGTCGGTTCTCTCTCCTCTACTATTCAAAATCTACATGAAGCCGCTGGGCGAGATCATCCGTCACCATGGGATGAGGTATCACCAATATGCTGATGATACCCAGTTATACATCTCCATCCCGGGTGAAGTAAGTGATGCGGTCGATGCCTTATCTCAGTGCCTGGAGGCTGTGGGGGTCTGGATGGGGAACAACAGGCTTCAGCTAAACCCTGGTAAGACGGAGTGGCTGTGGATTGATGGCCCCCCTGTATCCGGGAAGTTATCATCTTTGGTTCTGGATGGGGTTGCACTACCCCACTCGGATCCAGTGCGGAATCTGGGGGTCCTCTTGGACTCACGACTCCTGCTCAAAGAGCAGGAGGCAGTCGTGGCCAGGAGGGCCTTTGCACAGCTTCGAGTTGTGTGCCAGCTATGCCCTTTCCTGGATCGGGATGCCCTCCGAACAGTCACTCACGCCCTTGTCATCTCCCATATAGATTATTGTAATGCGCTCTACATGGGGCTACCCTTGAAGAGTATCCGGAAGCTTCAGCTGGTTCAGAATGCAGCAGCGCGGGCAGTTATGGGTGCTATAAGATCAGCACATGTGACACCTCTGCTGCGTGAGCTGAATGGGGCCCAGTCTGCTTCCAGGTCCAATTCAAGGTGTTGGTTATCACCTTTAAAGCCCTACATGGCATGGGGCCAGGGTATCTGAGGGACCGTCTCATCCTGATAACATCAGCCCGCCCCACCCGTTCATGCAGAGAGGGCATGCTTCGGACCCCTTCAGCAAAAGAATTCCATCTAGCGGGGTCCAGGAGGCGTGCCTTCTCTGCAATAGCGCCCGCATTATGGAACATCTTGCCCCCGGAGGTGAGGTTGGCCCCCTCACTTCTGACCTTCCGGAAGTCTCTGAAGACCTGGCTCTGCCACCTGGCCTGGAACGACAGAGGTGGTAGTGCTTCTTGGGGTTAGTTGGCCCTGTAGTACTGTGATCTAGACTGCAGCTTTTAACCATCTTTGGATTTTAATTATTTTTTTATTTATTGTTTTTTAGTAATTTCTGTATAGATTTTAAATTTTCATATTTTGTAAACCGCCCAGAGTCCCCTATTCTGGGAGATGGGTGGGGATAAATTAAATTAATAAATAAATAAATATAACGATAGTATGTTAATTTTTAATACACCTCCATAAGATACAGCTATCTCTGAAAGGAAATATTTGAACAAGAAACAAAGAATTTTAATTGATTGTTTCTTGCCTTCAGACAGAAATTCTATTCTTTTCCATTTTTCCAATAGTATATCTTCTTGGGTTATGTTCATATTTATTCAGAAATAAATATGTTCAGTTAAATTTAGTCCTGAGTTAGTGTAGAATTGTATTCTGACTGATAAAATATAAATATAAATAGCTATTTATATAAATAGCTATTTAAATATGTTTTATTTTGACACTTGGTTTCTTGAAAACTTAACCCAAGAACCCTTACGTTAGTAGATACATTTAATTGATTAAGTTTGGAATAGGGTGTAGGCATGCTTTTTGCTATGATGACTGCATTATTTTCATTTTTTGCTTTTGTTATTTTATTCCTTAGCTTTGCACCATATCGAGGGTGGTTCCCTGTTATCTCCAGCCTTTGTTGTTCCAACTTCGTCTATTTCTATACATTTAATAGTTTAAAAACTCTTTGGGTCAAAGGACATCATTCAACTACAGGGAAGGACTTAATTCTTGGGATGGTTGCAGGTAATAATATTCTATCAGAACCTATTGAATTTGGGACAGGGATTAATTTATTCATGAAGGCAGTTTAAAATAATGAAATAAAGTAATAAATGTATTTTTAATTTGAAAATTTGTTTAATTTCCTCTTCTCTAGTTTTACTTGAATTAGATTTTCACTTTCGTACAACTAAATGTAACCTTTTCCCTTCATTTTATGAACTTATTTTAGACCTTGAGCATGTGCCTACTTGATGTGTATACTCATATCTTTGGAAAGTCATTCATCATTTGATGTTAGTAATAGGCTGACCATACGTCCCGTTTTGAATGGGACAGTCCTGTTTTTTATTTATTTATTTATTTATTTATTTATTTGTAAAATTTATATTACCGCCCATCTCCCTCCACCGGAGGGACTCTGGGCGGTTTACAACAAAATAGTAAAAACAGAAATATAAAATACAAAATTATAAAACAAGATTAAAATCCAAGAGGCAAAGTGGTAAAGTGATCTTACTTAATCCAGTCTAGGAGAGGAGCTCTTTAGGGTATTAGCCATCCCCAAGAATGGCTGTTTCTTCCTTGCTCCCACACAAGGCGGCAGAGCCAGGTTTTCAGGTTCTTCCGGAAGTTCAGGAGCGAAGGAGCTAATCTCACCTCCGGGGGCAAGTTGTTCCACAGGGTGGGAGCTACTGCAGAGAAGGCACGCCTCCTGGACCCCACACTATTGTTTTTAAACAATTCCCGACCGTCCCGTCGTTTTAATGAAAATGTCCATTTTGTCCCGTTCTCAATGAGAGAGCGCCCACCCGCCCCGTTTGCCAGGGCGCCGCAGAGACCGTGCTGCCGGCAAGGCTGTTAGATGGAGTGCGTGCATGTGGGTGTGCGCGCATGCGCGCATGCATGCCCACTTTGTCCAGCGAGCCGTGGGTAGGTTAGGGTCCTGTTTTTGTCTCAAGGAGATATGGTCAGCCTAGTTAGTAATGGAATGTCATAATTTCTTTTTATGAAATATTTTAATATAGTGTGGGTGGTAAATATAACTATATATATAATACAAACTGAAAAGGTATATTATGAATTTAACAATCAATGTCTTCCAAAGTAAGTCAATCATTTAAAATAAAATTTTTTAAATGTTTGAGAAATCTGGTATTAATCTGATATTTGAGATATCTGATATTATTTATCCTGTGAAACACATATTCTTTATTAGCAATATTCTACTACTATTTCATACAGATCTATCTATCTATCTATCTATCTATCTATCTATCTGTATTTTATTATTGTATTTTTATCTTTGTATTGTATTTATTGATTTATTTTATTTATTGATAAGGTCACAGGACTAATCAATTAATAAACTACTACAGATCTATCTATCTATCTATCTATCTATCTATCTATCTATCTATCTATCAATCATCAAAATTATATAGCTGCCCATCACAAACATGACTGGGCAGTGTACAATAAAGCGAAAAACAAATCTAAAATAACAATTAAACACAATTAAACACAAACATAAATAAGACAGCAGGAGAATGGACCAGCATCCTGAATGAACCATGTTTTAAGGGATTTCCTGAAGGCCATAGGGTCGGGGCTAATCTCACCTCGGTGGGAATTATGTTCCAGAGGATGGGTGCCACAGCAGAAAAGGCCCGCCTCCTGGGTCCCGTCAGATGGAACTCTTTAGCAGAAGGGACCTGTAACGTGCCCCTCCTGCCAGACCTGATGGGACGGGTAGATGTAACTGGGCAGATGCGGTCCCTCAGATAACCATGCCATGTAGGGCTTTGAAGGTCAAAACCAGCACCTTGAATTGAACCTGGAAGCAAACTGGCAACCAATGTAGCCCGTGGAGCAGAGGTGTAATGTGTGCGGGGGCACACACGTTCTAGGGACACACATAACTGCCCACGCTGCCACATATTCCTTGATCTGTTTATTTATTTATTTACTTTATTATTTATTCTAATTTGTGTTACTCTCTGATGTTATATGCCACTTGATGTTGTCTGAGATAATGCCTTTTGAAGCCTTAAATTTATTTAACAGTTTAGCACTTCTGATTTTCTCAGTGCATGATTCCATGATGAAGAATAATGTGAGAAGTTTGCATCGAGTTAGGAAAAGTATTTGGAAATAATTAGATGTGCCCCTGTTGTGAAAAGCAAACTTGCTTTTCTTGCCTGGCTCAATGAAATGTGTAATCATTGGTAAAGAACTAGAATAAAGCAAGCTCCCTAGACTTTCCATTTTTATATCTTTTCCCCCCCAAAATAACTTCAGTCTAGATTTTGCGAAGTATTTTAAATGTACCTTTTCTATTTTATACACTACTGCTAAAATTAAGTTTAATTCTGATTTTCATTTTCTGAGGCCTCTTTTTACTTAATTTTGCTTCTGTTTCCTTAGGTATAGTGAATGTATTGTTGACTACTCCACTCTGGGTAGTGAACACCCGTCTTAAACTCCAGGGGGCAAAATTTAGAAATGAAGATATTATACCAACCAATTACAAAGGCATTGTAGGTAGGTATTTTTTTTTGCCCTCATTTATTGTAATATATTTAAATTGTGCTTTTTGGCCATAACTTACTTTCTTTTTCAAACTCAGAATACCAACACATACCCCCGCCATTCTTGAGGCAGCATTCTGTCATAATTTTCCTTGCTCATCAAATACCCTGTGCTTTTATAAACTCAAAAAAGCCAGTTATGCTCTCAAGATCCTACAAGTTAAGTGTGAAAAGTAAGAGAACTGATACAAGAGTACAGCATCTTTCATGTCCTCCCCCACATGAGCTACTGTAGATTCTCCAGAAATCTCAGGTTTCATTATTGATTTTGTTAATGTATACTGTTTATATACTACCTTTTTATTCTAGCAAGCATAGAAGGAGAGAGAGAGAGATTGTTTACAAGTCTTTAGAACCTGAAAGATGAGGGGGATTATTTAACCACCATTCTATCTAGTCATTTTGTAAAAAACAAACCACCCGCCAGCTTTAACTTTCAAGTTTTTTTTTAACAAGTGAATTAAGGCATATAGCAGTAACTCTTATACCAACTATATGGAGAAGGAAATTCCAGATTCATTTCTATTTTTTTCTTTTTCTCTTTAATTTGAGAAAAATGCAAAATATAAGCAAAATACTAAGGTACACTAAAAAAATTAAACAAAACAATTCTTAAACTTAAAAAATAATGATAAAAACCAAAACAGAAAACAGGAGAAGAAAAAAATCCCAAACAAAAATAAAAATCTACCGTATACAGTATATTAAATTTATCAACAGTCACTGGTTTACCAATAAATACCATATAATACTGTAGTATAATCGTATATACACTATTATTTTAAAATATCATAAAATCTCTGCCAAAGTAGTGTATATTGCTTCATTCTTTGATTAGTGAAGAATATTGCCTTTTCCAGGACGGATAAGTTACACATTTCCGAAAGCCATTCCTAACATCTGGAATAATATCACTTTTCCAATTTCTCAATATAATTCTTTTAGCCACCCCCCCGTGCATGATACAACCATAATTCCTGATAAACAGTCAGATTCCAAAGCTTTTTTTTAAATAAGAATTTTATTAAGAGAGCCAGTTTAGTCTAGTGGTTAAGGTGCTGGGCTAGAAACCAGGAGACTGAGAGTTCTAGTCCCGCCTTAGGCATGAAAGCCGGCTGGGTGACCTTGGGCCAGTCACTCTCTCTCAGCCCAACTCACCTCACAGGGTTGTTGTTGTGGGGAAAATAGGAGGAGGAAGGAGTATTAGGTATGTTCGCCGCCTTGAGTTATTTATAAAAAGTAATAAAGGCGGGGTAAAAATTAAATAAATAAATAAAAAGCAATACTGGACAAAAAGGTGAAGCTGCGCTGTTCAAAATGAAGGCTACACAGTATTTTCTCTCTCTCTACTGACCAACGTCTATATTTATTTTTCTTCAAAGATGTTTCTATATTAGAGCATATTAAGTGAGGACTACCTGTAGATTTTGAAAGGGGCGTAGTGGCTCAGTGGGTAAGATGCCAGGCTTGTCGATCGGAAGATTGCAAGTTCGGAGGTTCGAATCCCTAGTCCTGCGTGCGGAGTGAGCTCCCGTACTAGCTCCACTTCTTGCCAACCTAGCAATTCGAAAGCATGCAAATGCAAGTAGATGAACAGGTACCACTTCAGTGGGTAGGTAACAGCATTCTTCATGCGTCATGCGGCCACATGACCGTGGAAGTGTCATCGGACAACGCTGGCTCTTCGGCTAACAAACGGAGATGAGCACTGGCCGCTAGAGTCGGACACGACTGCACAAATGTGCGGGGGGAACCTTTACCTTTACCTAGAGAATTCTTAACATTTCTAATAAGGATTTCTGCCTTCAGTCCAGCTCTAGGAAAAATAGAAAGGAAATTGTTTTGGATCATCTGTTCCAAAGCAGAGAAGTAACAAACTTATCATACTTTGTGCCTCTCCTTGTATAGGAGGTAGCTATGTAATCATATAATTTTGTGTGTGGGGAAGGTTTTAATAAGAAATTCACTTTTACAACCATTGAAGCCAGATCTTCAGATATGAAAAGGGGAATACGGGAAAAGTAAGGAACACAACTATCACTCAATTCTAAATAAAATCATTACTGTTAACCTAACTAAATTAATTGCACAGCTTGCATAACATCTTAGAGTTTAGAACTTGTTAACAATTCATTGCTGAAAGGATGATTGGAGGAAGATTATCTGGACTCCCTGCTTGGGTGTAATTAGGGAAGCCATTCTTGGTCCTTTGTTCTTCTATTCCTTTTTAGCACTATCCTCACTATCTTATAGAAAGCAGAGGATAAGTAAAAGCCAGCCTCTTTGAATGGACTTCTTGTTCTCATGGGTCTAGCCAGAAATTATTTAACTGCTGAAAATCTGTCTTCCTAATGATCTGATGACTGAATAATAAAGGCACTGACTGGTTTTCTCCAGTTGTGCCATTGATTAAAAAGGATTACACTGGAGAAGCTTTAGGGACAAACAAAATGAATTACGTCTATTCAGGTCTTTCAGCAGGGGGTCAACTAACCAGATGCTTTAGGGGACATTGTTTGTCATAAATATATTTTTCACATGCACATGGCTTTGAAGAGCCTATTTTAGTTGATTTAAGAGTTCCGTGTAATATTGAAGAGATTTCTTTGATTTCAAATGATGTAGATACACTCCATTCTTCGAACTGGTGATTTCTTATTGATAAGATCTTGGGAACATAAGAAGAAATTACCGCATTTGTCTCACCTGAAACTAAGTTAGAATTTGTGATCTATAAAATATTTTCAACAGAAACATTGCCAAACACCTCTCTACCATACTAGCACCTCTAGTTGGACACTCTGAACACCACATCCATAATTCGGAAGAATTTGTTTCCAAAGCAAAGACCCTGAAACTGGATACAGATGAAACTATGGTCTCCTTCGATGTGTCCTCCCTTTTCACCAGCATCCCCACCACTCATGCTCTATCCGCTGTCAGGAAGAGACTAGAAGAGGACAGCACCCTTGAAAGGAGAAACCATCTCAACCCAAACCAGATCTGCCATCTTCTGGACCTGTGTCTTAACACCACTTATTTCTCATACAGAGGTGACTTTTACAGACAAAAACACGGCTGTGCCATGGGTTCCCCTGTGTCACCCATTGTGGCCAATTTATACATGGAAGAAGTGGAGAAGAAAGCACTCAACACATTCCAGGGAATGGTGCCCACCCACTGGTTCAGGTATGTGGATGACACCTGGGTCAAAATCAAGGCCCAGGAAGTACAGGCCTTCACGGACCATATAAACACCATAGATGCCAACATTAGGTTCACCAGAGAAGACACCAAGGACAACAGACTGGCATTCTTAGACTGTGAAGTCCTCATTGGGACCAGTGGCAAGCTAGAAATAGGGATCTACAGGAAACCCACACACACAGATCAATATCTGATGTTTGACTCCCACCATCCACTGCAGCACAAACTAGGAGTCATCAGGACATTGTCACACAGAGCAGAAACCATCCCCACCTCCATGGATTCCAAAAAGAATGAAAATCAGCACCTGAGAACAGCTCTGAAGGCCTGTGGATATCCAAATTGGGCCTTCACTAAATCTAAGTCTACCAGACCTAAAACAGCGACAGATAGGGCTGAGACTCAGAGTAAACGGAAGAACCTGGTCATTCCTTACATGGCTGGCGTGTCTGAAAAGATAAAACGGATATTTGGCAAACACCACATACCTGTATATTTCAAACCCACCAACACAACACCCTCCCTGTCCCCTTGAATTTGATCACTCCAGCCTGCTAACAATTGTGCATGATCAATACTGAACAATCATGTAAATTCTGCTACAGTGAGTCCATACAAAATTAATTATTTGAATTCTGATCTAAATTGCAGAGTAAAACTCGGTGAATAATGATTCTTGTTTCCCTTATTTATCTTTCTAATCAGATGCCTTTCATCAGATAATACGAGATGAAGGAATCTTGGCTTTGTGGAATGGTACTTTCCCCTCACTGCTGTTAGTATTTAACCCTGCCATACAATTCATGTTTTATGAAGGGCTTAAGAGGAAAATTTTAAAAAGACAACTGCAGGTGAGATTCCAAGGCTTACAAGAAAGATGATGTTTAACTTTGATTTCAGAAATTGTTCCTTTCAAATAAATTGTTACCTTTTTGGCTTAGGGTTAGGATGAATTTGAAGTTTTCCAGATGCATTTTTGCATCCAGATACTAATTTTTTTTTATATTGTTTTAGCTGTCTTCACTGGACGCCTTTGCTATTGGAGCAATAGCCAAAGCAATTGCCACCACCCTCACTTATCCTATGCAGACAGTACAGTCAATTTTACGGGTATGTATGAATAATAAACAACATAATATAATAAATAAGTATAAAATCCAATCTAGGCGAATCAATCTTAAAAGTAGGGAAGCCATTATGGTACTAGCCACCCCCAGGAGGAGCTATTGCCTTTCCCGTCCCAAGCTAGGCGGAAGAACCAGGTTTTCAAATTTTTCCAGAAGGCCGGGAGCGAGGAAACCTGCCTCAACTCTGGGGCCAGGATATTCCAAAGGGCGGGCGCTACGGCAGAGAAGGCCCGCCTCCTGGACCCCGCCAGATGAAATTCTTTTATTGATGGGGTCCATAGCATGCCCTCTCTGCATGACCGGGTGGGGCAGGTCGATGTTATGGGGATAAGACGGTCCATCTGGTATCCTGGCCCCATGTGGGGGGCCTTGTTGTTTACTGACCTGGCGTTAAGGAGCAGCAGCCGGAAACCAGGGCCCTCAAGGATCTGCTGTCCAGGACCTGGGTTTGAACTCGGAGGACCAGAACACGCCACCGGTAACAAACACCAGGGGCGTCTTCCCCGAAGATGGCCTGTCCTCCGGTTCCTGTCATAGCATCCCCTGCGCATCACCACCTCGATCAAATTACCTGCCCCGTGGCCCCCAGAGTTTCCTGGCCCAGTCGCCTCCACTCCCGGACCCCCAGAAATCCTGGATTTGGGCAAGGGTCCCCTTCCACATACATACATACATACATACATCCTCTCACACTCAGTCTCTCCTGGGTAATGGCAGGGCCCCCAGCGCACCAGCTCACGCTCTCGGCACTGGTAAGCCCCAACCACCCCACACACCCTCACTGTGCCCCTCTGTGGCCTCTCACTAGTCACAGCAGGAGCAGCACAGCCACCCCTACCTACCCTGTCTCTCACTCAGGGATAGGTAATCTATCCTGGATAGTGACCCCATTAATCTGCCGTTTGAATCCTAAAGTAACTATTAAGTTCCTAGCTGTAGCTCATTTCTCATTGTTCCCCTGGGGCCACAACAAAAAGACTCATTCTATAAACGGTCTTCCAGAGTGGCAAAAAACTTGTCCACTCTGTTAAATTCAGAACCCAACCTTCAACTCTGCTCCCAGATTTGTTTAGCACACCCTCTGAACAGGTGGTATCACATTACCAGTCTATTATCCACACTCTCCAGACCCCACTATCTAGAGCAGGGGTGGGCAACGTCCGGCCCACGGGCCGTATAAGGCCCATGAAAGCAACTGGTCCGGCCCGCAGCGGTAGGCGCAGTGGGGGTGTGGCAGGGGCGGGCATGGTGGCGGACGCAACGGCGGGCACGGCAGTGGGCACGGCCGTGGCGGGTGTGGCAGGCACGGTGGCAGGCGCAGCAGCAGGCATGGTGACGGGCATGGCGGGGGTGGCGGGCATGGCGCCGGTGTGGCGGTGGGCACGGCAGCAGTGGGCGTGGTGGCGGGGGTGTGGTGGGGGCGGCAGTGGCAGTGGGCGTGGCGGGGGGGTGTCGGGCATGGTGGCAGCTGGCGCGGCAGCAGGCGCAGCGGCAAACGTGAGGCAGCAGCAGTGAGCTAAAGCCACCTTGCACCTGATCCGCCTTGCCTTGCAGGCACAGAGGAGCCGGCCGAGGGGGTGGGGAAGATCCCTGGTTGCAATCAGGAAAGGGGCGGATTGTGGGAGGCTCTTTGTCTCCAAGGCACTGTAAGGGAGCAAAGGACAGCAGAGGAGAAGATCAGGGAAGCAGGCTTGTCTCTGAGCAATTAACTTGGAGATTATACAACGCTGGTGGCGGGAGGGGAGGGGAGGGGAGCTGCACCTACATTTTGCCACCCAAAATTGTTTTCAAGGCTCCCACCCGCAAACCCCGCCCCCTTCCGCACGATTGGCTCCTGCCCACAAACCCCGCCCCCTTCCACGCGATTGGCTCCTGCCCGCAAACCTCGCCCCCGGTCCTCTAATGATGTTATAAATATCAAAATGGCCCTTGGCCGAAAAAAGGTTACCCACCCCTGATCTAGAGTTTCATCAATTTGTTCTAGCCCCCTTCATATGAGATTGAAACCTTGGTTTGACACAGATTGTTATAAGGCAAAAAAGGCCTTTCTTACTGCAGTATATGCTTTTCGATCTGACAACTCATTAGGTTCCTTTCAATCACTCAGAGAGCATAAGAAGTTTTATAAAGCACTTTTAAAATCTAAGAAAGAACAAGCGCTGAGAGAGGATTGGGGGAGACTAACTGCAGCAGCTGAGTTTAAGAACCCTGTTTGGTTCTGGCGCCTAGTTAACTGCTCTCCTGTGGGTAGTCGCTTAGGTCCCACCTGCCAAATACCTGCAGTTATTTGGGAGAGTTACTTTCAGAACATTTTCAATTCAGAATTACTAAATAATCCAGTGGTGGTTCCCACCCAGTGGTGACTTCTCCCAAATGGCCTCTTGTGTCTGTAGGCTAAGGATATCATTGCACAATTGAAATCAGGGAAAGCTCCTGGAGCTGATTTTATCCCTCCAGAGTTGCTAAAAGAAAATAAAGGTTGGTGCTGGCTGCTCTTTTTACTTATATTAATAGCACAGCACATGTTCCATCTGAGTGGAATGAGGCCATAGTTATCCCTCTCTATAAGAATACAGGAAATAGACTTAACCCTGCCAACTGTAGACCAATTAGTTTGCTTAATGCAATAAACAAACTATATGCAAAGTATCTTTGGAGTCCATGGTGCTCTCTGAGCCTTGTTTTCTTGCAGACGTTTCATTGCCAGGCTAGGCAACATCTTCAGTACAAAAAGGGAGTGGGACTTGCTCTCTGTTTATATACCTTGGCTTGTCCTGCCTGTGTTGGTGGGGGTGTTGTACTCTCCTTGGTAGTACCTTGATTGGGTTGTTGTTTGCTGCTTGGTTGATTGACTGAGTTAATAGTTAATAATTAATAATAGTTAATAAATAGTTAATAATAAAGTATCTTTATTTAAAACTGTTGGATTGGGTCCAAAGTGAAAATATTCTTGTTGAGGAACAGGAAGGATTTAGAGGGGATCGTTCAACCTCAGACCACTGTCTGGTCCTGCACCATTAAGCTGAAAAATACACCTCACTGCCCAAAGGAACCCTTTTTGCAGCCTTTGTGGATTTCAACTCAATTTTCGATCTGATTCCAAGGGAGAGGCTATGGCAAAAAATTCAAGGATCCTCAGTGCATAAAAGATTGCTCCTTATCCAGACTCTTTATTCTAACTCCTCATTGAGAGTCAGATATTCCCTTGGGGACACCTATCTGGAGATCGTTTCTACCAAAAGAGGGGTAAGGCAAGGGTGTATTCTAGACCCCTTACTTTTTAATTTGTACATCAATTCAATAATTCAGGCTCTGGCTCTCTCATCTTCTAATCATCACTCTCCAATGTTAGCAGATTGTGCAATTCCAGCCTTGCTATATGCAGACATTGTAGTAATTTTGTCGGTCTCCCATCTGGGAATGAGAAGGGCATTGAGGATATTGGCTTCCTTTTGCCTAAAACAGAGCTTTCCAAACTGTGTGTCACGACACAAAAGTGCGTCGCCACACACAGCGTGGTGTGTCGCCACACCACCCGGAAGCGGCGGCGCGCGCGCGCACGCCCCCCGCCATGCACGCGCGCGCCGCCGCACGCCCCCCGCGCCGCCGCACGCCCCTCCCGCGCTGCCACCGTGCGCGTGCGCGCCGCCGCACGCCCCCCCCGCGCCGCCTCACGCCCCTCCGCGCCGCCGCCATGCGCGCGCGCCGCCGCACGCCCCCCCACGCCGCCGCCGTGCGCGCGCGTGTCACCGCTGCCGCCGCCGGCTGTGTCGCCAGCGGCGGCACTTTGGAAAGCCCTGGCCTAAAAGAACAACTTGTAGTAAATTACCAAAAAATTGCAAGTGCTAGTGTGCATGACACAACAGTAGGTTACATAAATGGCAAATTAATGGGACCCCAGTAGAGCAGGTTTATACTTATAAATATCTTGGGGTGCAGTTCCAGACTTCCTTATCTTGGAGCGCATTTCTCTTACCGGGCAAGTGTGGCCCAATGTAGCTCCACAGCTATTCTTCTATTCAAAGGGGGCGCATTTTTATTCCTGCAGCTTGCACATTTTATTCTCAGCTTCTTTACGGTGTTCCAATTAGTTTAATATCCTGGAAGCTGTCCAGTCCAAATTTATAAGAGCAGTTCCAAGATGCATCCAAGATTCTTGATGCAGTTCAAAGATGCATCAAGAACACTGTTTTACAGGTTTGGTTTCTGTGGGTGGCAGAGCCTGGTTCTATCTCCTTAATTTCTGGTTGAAATTGATTTTTTCTCCTGTGGGTCTGGCTCCACTGGTTCTCAGAGACCATTTTAAATCAACCTGGCTAACAAAAGCTAATAGCAAACTCCAGTCCTTAGGACTCTCTTTGGAAAGCCTCTGTCCATTAGGGTTTGAAAATGCCAGGAGTCATCTTAAACAATGTATCTGGGATATTGATTTTCAAACCAGTTTAACTTAGTATCCAACCCTACAGTTTATGGATTCTTCTTAAATGGGCATGTGCCATCATCTTATCTCTCTTCAATTCTAATTCTGAAATCTCATCAGGCCAGGTTGGATGCACTACCCTCTGCACTTCTGTGGGGGCAGTATAAAAACATTCCTTTTCAGCAGTGCTTATGCCCATGTGGAGATGGCTCTGTGGAATCCCTAAGCCATATGCTCCTTTGTTGCTCTCTTTATAGGGAATTTTGGAAGATATCTATCCCATTTTAAAGAACTACCCAGCTAGAGAGCACAATATCTATCTGTCACTGCTGCTATCTGACCAGGACCCTGACATATCTTTCCAGATTGCTCGATTTTGTGCTACCATTTGTTGTATCTGTCCTACCTACGGTTGACATTTAGCACAAATTTTGGTGATTGCCACTGCTATCTGTGTTACAGTTACTATAATGTATTTTATGTAATTGTATTGCATTTTATGTCTTTTTTAAAGTTTTATTAATAATTACAGGTTTATATACTTTATTGTTGTGCTCTCTGGCCCAAAGGCCATAATAAATGTTTGATTTAATTATGTATAGATAACCTATGTACAGAATTGTAAAAGCTTGTTCACAATACTTTGTATTATTTGATGCTTAACAACCAGAAAATGCCATAATTTTGCCATACTTCTGTAAACAGAAATTAAGAGGAAAAAGTGCAGGAAAAAAATGTTCATTTATTCATTTTGTCTCCTTTTCAGTTTGGACATCACCGACTCAACCCTGAAAACAAGAGATTAGGTAGTCTTAAAAATGTTCTCTACCTTCTTCAACAAAGAATAAAGTAAGCTTTGCATTTTTTAAAATTGGCTTCCACTTAACCCAATTGAATATGCTTACTAGATTACTGTATTTGGAGAGTCACCTTGATTGTAAATGGATAGTTACAGAGTTACATATTTATGAATAAAACATTTTATTTTACAACATGAACATGAAAACACCAATCCTCTCTCTAGATATTTTTTTGGTTCAATTTTCATGGCCATTCCTTCCCAAATGTAATGTTAAACTTATTTATTTATTTATATTTATTTATTCCACCTTACCACCCAATAGGCATACAACAGGCATATTAAATTTTAATGATAGAACGAAAAAAATCCTGGAACTATCCTATGATAAAATATTCATAGAATTTTAGAATTGGAAGGGACCAAAGAGGTCATCTAGTCCAACTTCCTGCTCAGTGCACTACAGCAGGGTTCCTCAACCTCAGCCATTTTAAGATGTGTGGACTTCAACTCCCAGAATACTCCAGCCAGCAATGCTGGGAGTTGAAGTCCACACATCTTAAAATGGCTGAGGTTGAGGAACCCTGCAGTAGAGCATCTCTGAGAGATGACCAGCCTCTCTGATTGAAGATCTCTAATGAAGGAGTTGTCACTACATCATACGGAAGCCTGTTCCACTGGCTGACAGCTCATACAGTTCCTTCTCCTCTGAATATCACAGATATCAAGATAACTTGATCACTTTTCTCCAAAGTGCCAATCACCTTCAATTCTTCAACCAATTTCTTCCTGTTGGTGAGGATTAGATCCAGGATAGCAGATCTGCTATCTTCCACCTTCTTATAAAATGAAGTTGTCAGCAAGAGAGTAAAAGAGTGTATTGGATCTCTGACTCCTGGCAGAATTAAATTTCCAGCAGATGTCAGGATAATGGAAATCCCCCATTATCACTATTGCATGCCTGTTTGAAAGACTGGTCTTCTGATACATAAAGACCTCATTTGTATCTTTTGCCTACTGAGGTGGTCAATAATAAACTCCCACAACTCCCATTTTTCTTTCTGTTTATTCTTACCCAAAAACTTTCAACAGGATTTCCATGCTCCAGTTCTTGGATTTCTGTGCAAGTATATTTTTTATTCATATACAGTGCAACATCCCCACCTTCGTCTCTGGGTCTGTTACTTTAGAATAAATTGTAGTCTTCCAGTGCTATGTGACAGTCATGGGTATTATTCTACCAAGTTTCAGTTATGCTTATCACATCATGTTTGTTTTCCTGAATTAAGATCTCTAGTTCTCCCTGTTTATTAAAAAATATCAACTCATTTTTTTATGACCTGGCAGCATGCAGGAAAAGAAGAGTTTATAATATTTCTTGCCTCCAAGCAGCCAAAGACAGGATTAAGCCCTCTCTTTTCTGTATTTTATTAATTCTGGCAGCATAGAGCCAAGTTTGGTCTAGTGGTTAAGGTGCCTGGGCTAGAATCCAGGAGTCTTGAGTTCTAGTCCCACCTGAGGCATGAAAGCCGGCTGGGTGACCTTGGGCCAGTCACTCACTCTCAGCCCAACTCACCTCACAGGGTTGTTGTTGTGGGGAAAATAGGAGGAGGAAGGAGTATTAGGTATGTTTGCCGCCTTGAGTTATTTATAAAAATAATAAAGGCGGGATAAAAATAAAATAAAATAAAAATAAATAAATATTGATTTTTTAGCCGCCTGTGCTCAATTTAAGTAGAAAGGTGGGTTATAAATCTGAATAAAATTATTATTATTATTATCATCATCATCACCATCTGTATCCTGCCCAACTCCTAACGATTCTGGGATAATTAATTAAAACTTATCTGTTGAAAATGTCAGCCTCTTTACCAAGAAGCAGCTACATCTAGATGCCCAGTGGAAGACAGAATCTGCAGTTCATTTTGATCAATTAGATAAAGCCAATGGGGCATTGGTCTTGCTGGCATCTGGTCAAAGAACACTCAGTTCAACAGATACTGTGAGTCTATAAATTATACATTCAGCTCTTAATGAGCAAATAATGGTTGAGGAGTTTTTATTATTATTTATGTATAAAGGTTACAGTTGAGCTAATCTTTGGACATCATCTCCTTAAATCCTTAGTGATTCCTAACATTTGCATGCAAAGAGCAGAAGGGAACAAATTAGATGTATGTTTGCTATAGAAGGAAGAATTATCTGCCTTTTCTTTTTTTTAATAAATATTATGTTTATTGTTTCTTTATAGGCGCTTTGGATTAGCAGGACTCTATAAAGGATTAGAGGCAAAGCTGCTCCAGACAGTCCTCACTGCTGCACTCATGTTTCTTGTCTACGAAAAACTTACTGCTGTTACTTTCACAGTCATGGGGTTAAAGCATTCATTGAAGAACTAAAATATAGGACCATAAAGCATATAAAACTTAAGAAAAGAAAATCAGAATACCTGGCAAATAACTGGGTGCCATAAACAGTTTTATCCCAAGGCCAAAATGTTATTTTACTGTGCTTGTGTTTTCAGTTAAAACTTTAGAATATATCGAAAAAGAAACTTTAAATATAATCTGGAAGTATCTACTCTATTAGATGGTTCAATCATCTTTTTGGAAATTTGTTTATAAGAGCAAAATTTTTAAAAAAATATGTTCCAGTATCTAGAAGGCAGCTCCTTTATCCAGTTCTATATGAAGGCTAGGGTATTCTTTGATTTTTCATATATTTTAAAATACCCTTCCACCATTAATTTTCCATTTGCTGTCAGACTGTATTTCAAATATTTGGTGTTACACAATCATCTTAATAATCAATCCAATAAAGATTTCATAAAGAATTGTCCTTAGATAAGCTTTAATTGGCTAAGAATGTTTTAATTGTCTTAGAATAATTGAGTTGTGTTCTCTTATGCCTTCCTGTGCAGCAATCTTAGAATTTTGAAGACCGCATTTGAAATTGCATTAAGCATCAGTTTCCTTACTGTTTTAATGCATAATTAAATATTGTGCCAGGCTTCCCTAATATGGTAAAATTGGATAATATACCTAAATGCAGAGTTAATCATGTCAGATTTCTGACATTTAAGAAATTAAAATTATTCCATACATACTCCTCTCCCTCTTCTATCATATGAACCATTTTAACATAAAATGTAGAATTGGGAATTATCTTTTTATACATAGTAGAAGCCCCATCTTAAAAAAATGTAATTACCATGTGAAATTGTTCAAACATTGTGATGATTTATTATATACCAAAATAGGTAACTCTGAATCTTGAGTTTATATGCTACCTCTCTGGTATAATTATAGGACAGTTGGAAACTTCAATTCCATTTTTTAATTGCATTTTTCCTTTTTGTTCCAGTCCAAGTGCATCCTGTTGATTTTAACTATTTAAGTCAACTTCAAAACATAAGTATAAAACTGGCCTATTTCAAGAAATCATAGTTAAGATTTAACTATGCTATTGGTTTAAACGGTATTTTAAACAATATTTATTTAGGGTTAATAATAAAATCAGTTATTGCAACCATGCTAGAAGAAGAGAATGAAGATGGAATGTGCAAGTTTATGATTCATTCTTATTGTAATAAACAAAGTGCACATACCCTAGTATTAAAACTACAATTAAAATTTGAAAAAAGGATCAACCCACAACAAATAATAAACTTTCCATATTGTATCTGTAATAATTGTCTGAAAGACTAAGAAGTATTCCAGAGTATTTATTATTACTCCAGATCCATAATTCATAAATAAAGAATAAATTTGTTCTGAAAGTGATAAATTATTCTATTTCTCAAAATAGATTCTTTGGACTGATTCTTACTTTTGTTGGCCAAATGTTAGGTCACAGTAACCTTTAATCTGCTTCCAAAGACCAACAAGGTTCTTTATGAATCACACAAATTATTATTACCATATTGACATGGTGGGAGGTCTAAGCGGCTCCAGTGGACCCTAAGAGCAATGCTGGCAGATGCAGGAACAGGAACTAGGAAACTTGGGAGGGGGGAAGTTAAGCGTAATCCGCAATGGGATGGGGAAGGGTGGGGCTCTGAAGGCATGAGGGAAACCCATCCATCTAGAATGGAGCTTTCTAAACTTTTCATTTTGGTGACACACTTTTTAGACATGCATCATTTCACAACACAGTAATTCAGTTTTACTAGCAAACCGGAGGTTAAACTAACTATAAGAGATACGGACACATACATAAATTGTAATAGCGAAATGTATGGGGACACAACATATCTCATGAAAACAGAGTTCCCCTTTATAGCAGGGCACAAGGCAGGCACTGGGACCTGCACGGAATCACAGCAGGTTTGGAGGCAGCAAGGCACAAGGCAGGCACTAGGACCTGCGCAGAATCCTGGCAGGGCTCGGAGGCAGCAGCAGTGAGGCACTTGAGGCTCTGAGCATGGGACTCAGAGGTTTCTCACGTTCACGCAACACACCTACACACTGCAGCCGACACACTAATGTGTCGCGCGACAGAGTTTGGAAAGCTCTGATCTGGAAGAAGGAACTCCTAAATCAAACCAAGAAGAATATGAAAGCAGACATCTGTACTGTTGTCAAGGAAACTGTAAACATAGCTTTTATGTTTAGATAAATTTGGGTGGAGGAGATGAGAACTCTAGGTTGGAAGACACTCATTTAGTAACATGGGAAGAACATCAAGCTTCCACAGATCAATTTGGAGCTGAGGTTGTGGCAAGATTAAAGACTCAAGGAATGCTGGTCATTGATGTATTGAAATAATAGTTCCTCCATTAACAAGGTCACGTATACAGTAATTGAAAGTGAAATGTGAGGATGAATCAAGAAAAAACGAAATTGTCAAAGTGGAAATGAAACACTTTAAATGTTTTAGGAAAAACAGATTATGAAAACTGAGATTAGGCCAGTTGAACTCATATGTTTACATGGTATACTTATTCTGTGTGTGAGTTTATGCAAAGGAATGGAGTCCTGTCAATTATACTTAAAAAGGGCTTGTCTTGCTTTCAGTGTTCTTCAAATGGTAGAGAAAGGCACAACAAGATACTGTAATTTATTTTATATATTAACCAATATGGAAGGATTAGTTGAAGAAGTGGAATTAGCAGGAATAATAGGGGAATACGACCATGTAATGCTGGAGTTCTTGATTTTAAAAAGCTGACTGTAGTTCAGATTTTTTTTTAATTCATGAAAATGGATTTTAATACAGGATAATGGTAGATCAATTTTCATGGCAGGAGAAGCTAATGGAAAAAGGAGCCCAAGGTTAGAGTGAATTTCCTTTGAAAAGGAGCTATTAATTGCTAGTTGCAGAAACTTTCAATGAGGAAAAAAATGGAGGATAGTATAAGAAGCCATGTGGTTACCCAAAAAGTTTAGAGATAATAGGAAACAAAAAAGGGCAAACGGGAGATAGAAAGAGGATCATGTCACCAATGAACTTCCAGAACTGTATCAGGAAAGTTAAAGCTCAAAATGCTAACAACAACAACAACAACAACAACAACAACAAGCCTTATTTAGGTTTGTTTAAAAGAAAAGAAAAGGGGAAAAACTAGCATAAATATGGCAAAATGCTAGCAGGTAACAGAAAAGGTACAGCTGTATAATTCCCAAGTTAGTTCAGTCTTTCACCAAGTACAGTATGGGTTCAATCAGGAAATGTGACAAGATAAAGAAATAGGATTGAAGCTTGACACTGATAGGAATGTGATCAGGAAATACTGTTAGCCTTTTCCCACTTACACTCTGAGCATAGGACAAACATGCCATGGCAATTTATTTTGCCTTCATCTCATCCCAAACTCATCTTTCCCAGCTTGCCAGAAACAAGATCTACAGAGTGGGATAGCAGCTGCACAATACAGTGGGACACACTACCCATGCTGGATAACACACATGCACTTGCAGATTCAACAAACATGTTAGTTGGCTAGCCATATTAATGATTAATGTTTATTCACACACCAGCAACAGTATGCCAGAAACACAATTCGAAAGTTCTCTTAGAGAAACCCTGAGGACTCTTTTTCATATCCCTCTAAACATGGCATGACTATACCCTGCTAACACTGTTTAGAGCAGAGCTTTCCAAACTGTGTGTCGGGACACGTTAGTGTGTCGGCTGCAGTGTCTGGGTGTGTCGCGGCTGCTGCTGCCTCCAAACCTGCTGTGATTCCGCATAGATCCTAGTGCCTGCCTTGTGCCCTGCTGTAAGAGTGTGTCGCAAAATGATGCATGTCTAAAAAGCGTGTCACCATGAAAAGTTTGGAAAGCTCTGGTTTAGAGCATGTCCTCACTGTGCAGCTTTTGTTTCTTCCCCAACCCACCATGGAGGCAGTCTAAATTCAACCTTAGTTTTCCATCTGAAAAAGTCTTGGCATATATATAATCTACATTATTTCATTCGTGATCTTGGTGGTGATGTGATCAGGGCTGGATCTGCCAAGCTCTTATTAATTGGTTGAGCCACACCCTCTCCTCCAGTCTCTTGGCACTACCCTCCATGGTCATGTTGGCTTGGGCTACAAGAGACTGGACACCTGACTTCTGCAGAGGCATCTGTTTGTATAGTTCAGAAAGTCCCCTTGAAGCATCATGCAGGATGCTTTTATGTACTGGCATATGGGTTTTCGGGAAGGCTGCTAGACCTGTTATTAAACCCATGTTTAGCAGTTTTTCAAAAGACCTGTAGATCTGTCTGTTAAAAAAGGCTTCTAGCTGATTTTACTGGTTCTGTCCCAAATGAGTGCATCACACCCTTTCTGCTGCTTCTGCTGACTAGGGATTTAATATGGCTGTTTTTATTTCTTGGGGGGCAGTGTCTCTATTTTGCTACTCCAGTGGCATCTTTTGCAGTCTATTGGATACTTTTGGGTATTGCTGACTGTGGTCATTCCCTGCCAGCTCTGTCCTTCTCTTGCAACATTTATTGATTCATATGAGAACTGGGGTAAAATTGGCAAGAATTCTGACTTTTCCCCCTTGTAGCCTAAGTGACTGGAAAACTGGTAAACGGGGACTGAAAACTGTCCATAAAGAGCTTAGCTGACAGGTCAGTGGTGGGGAAGATGGGCTTGAGATGAAGCAAAAATTAGCTTTCTTGATGTGTCATGCAGGCTCCCTCCTCTTTCACTCTACAACCCCCTCTACCAATCTGTCGACTCTGCTGTGCTTGGACCCAGGGTTACCCTAAACCTGTGACCAAAAATTGCTCAACTGGCAGTTGATGAGGTGGAGGACAGACAGGATGAAGTGGGATGGGGCTCTCTCAGTGGACCATGTGAGCTCCTTAACACACATTAAAGATAGGTAGAAGAAATTGCCGAGAAATATAATGATATTTTTCCTTACTTCAACCAAAACCGTTATACAGTGTGCTGTGTTGTTGATACAGATATAGAAATTTAGTCTTTGTAGTATGGAGTCACCTTTGGTCTATAATACAATATGAAGGGGCAAAACAAGTTGAGGGGAAAAAAAACGGGAAAAATCAAATGTTTACTAATGCTTTACCTAATGTTGTAGGTTGACTACAAACATCCTGGAGGTTGGCAACAGCAAATCACTTCTGCATTCTCCTCCATTCACTAGAAGCTGAGCAACTTCAAGATTTTATCTCCCACTTTTGAATGTTTCAAGCAAGTTCTTCCAGTGGTTTAATTATTCACAGAAATAAACTTAATTTTGGATTTTTGTCAGTCCTAATCCACAACAGCATCTTCAGTTTACAGATAAGGGAGTTTATGATGATTGGATGTTCGAACCACCAATCAAAGCATGGCAGCCCAGGGCACCTTCTCCCAGTTTATATTCTGGAGGGAGGGAGGTAGGAACTGAGGAAAGAAGGATTTGGGAAGTGTAGATGGAAGGAAAGGTCTGAAAAGGCTGAGTCCTGGCCAAGAAAAACCTCCATTTGCCAGAGAGACAGAGTTATGAATAGATGGAAGGCAAATACTGACAGACCAAAGATATATAGATGGTGAACTTGCTTGTAACCCATTTTAAATTTATTTAATAAATGTGTTTCTTTGTTTAAATGTCAATGAAGTAACTGCGCTGTCCTGAACCTTCTCCACATTCCACCTATGTTCTGCCAAATGTCCAGGCAGTAATCAGGTGCCCAGACAATTGGTTCTTTTAGATCCAGAGACAATAAGCACACCAGTGACTAAAAAGATTTTAAGCTTAACTTAAGCAAACGACAGATTTAAACAGAAACACGGTTTAGGCAGATTAAACAGAAGCATAAAAAGCATAACAAAAAGAAAGAAAAATCATAGCATACCAAGCAAGATGATACTCATCAGTCTCCCACAGGTTGTCAGGAGCCCCTTAATAAAGACAGCGGAGATACCCCAGGGCGGCTCCATTTCCACAGCACCCAGCGCTCAGGTCTGTGCAGAAGCTCCCAAACTCAAAAGGCAATTCTAAGGTTTTTATCAAAGTCTGGCCCTAAAACCTTGTGAACCTGTTTCCACGGCACAGAGACTGCAGGATCTGACCTTGACTGGATAGTTCCCAGGATCTGGAGCACCAGTTTATGACATGATCCAAGAGCCTGGGAAGCTATACAGATAAGTTAGTGCTTAACAAAAACAATATTGGGGTTTTCTCTTCTCCGCCGCACTTTTCAAACAAAAATAAACAAGCCAGCTAACCATTAGTATAACTCAGAATAAACTCTAAGCTTCTTCGTGTGAAGGAGAAAATCAAAATGTGTCACTTAATCTTCTTGAAATACAATGGTCTTCCACATTGCCACTACAGCCTAGTCATGTTAACTCAAAGACACAAATAAAAACAAAGAATTTCTGAATTAGAAAGCAGGTTGTTGGTGGCAGCAAGACAAATAGATCCTTTCGAGATAGATAATAGATACTTTCAAATACTTTGAAAAAGTTATGAATGTTGGTTCCCAGCCATAAAGAATTTACTGCATGGGAATACTACTGTCTGGCAGATTTGAAGAAACTGTTTTATCTTTCTATCTCTTATAAGAAATATTAATACATCTTTCTTCATGTTTCTGTATAGCAATATGACTTCAAGCCTTCAGTGGGAAAATACTCCCTTTGCAAGAAGTAATTTTGAGATGAATCTGGACTTTTAAGAGTATTTTTTTACAACTTTTTATTTATTTAATCTCATTAGCAGATGTCAAGATGGTTCCAGGTACTGTTTGGTTGATAACATTGGAAACTAGAGGCACAAGATTCTGGTTGTCATTTTGTTTTTACTGAAAACAATATCTGTATCTTATATATAGTGTTGTTGAAAAGGCTCTGAAGCATGAAAATTTCCTTGTTTGTTTTACTCCTCATCTATTGCCAAAGTTATACAGGTAGTCCTCGCTTAACTTCCCTAATTGGGACTGGCAACTCTGTTGCTAAGCGAAGCAATTGTTAAGTGAAACATCACATTACTGCCCTGGTTAGTGATGGCAGTTCCATCAGTCCCGGTTGCGGTCGTTAAGCGAATCATTCTCAGTTGTTAAGTGAGACATCATGTGACCGCAACTTGCGACCTGCTGGCTTCCCCATAGACTTTGCTTGTCGGAAGCCAGTTGGGAAGGTCACAAATGGTGAACACATGACCACGGGATGATGCAACTGTCATAAATGTGCAACAGTTGTCAAGAGCCTGAATTGTGATCACATGACCGCAGGGATGCTGCAATG
This sequence comes from Charina bottae, assembly GCA_023362775.1. Classification (NCBI taxonomy): domain Eukaryota; kingdom Metazoa; phylum Chordata; class Lepidosauria; order Squamata; family Charinaidae; genus Charina; species Charina bottae. The sequence continues at coordinate 34,223,212 of JALMGJ010000006.1, read as the reverse complement.
GTTGTGAGGAACGGTTGTAAGTCACTTTTTTCATTGCCATCATAACCTCAAACAGTTGTTAAACAAATGGTTGTTAAGTGAGGACTACCTGTATAGTACAGTACAATGTCCCAATCCTTTGATATTGTTTTCTGGTGTAATCTAGCATGTCTGGGCAAAAACATCTGGCTCTTTTTTCAGTAAATTGAAAGTTGGGAGACTGCAGAAATCTATTACACCTTTCACTTTACATACTTAGCTTCCCCACACAACAAGAGTGGGCTGGCGATAGTTGTGCTTGGCAGCGCAGTCCATAACTTGACGTTCAAAGCTGTTTGGACCTTGAGCCTTCAGAAGTTGCATGCTCCCAACCTAAACACAGTAATAATATCCAGTATAGCTTTTTGCTAAACATATCAGTGACAAACTAAAAATTTGAACATAATTCTCCATTGTTCCAAGGTTAGGAAGCTTATTTTTTTTCAAATTTCATTTTAATTAGGGTTTAGAAACTTGATCCAAATAACAGGCTCCATATTAGGATTTTTGCTTTTGATAAATTAACAACCACCACCACATTTGTCAGTATTCAGGTCTCTTCATGCTATTTTGCCTAGGCCTGGATTTTATTTCTAAGGAACCCTGCTTTAATACCAGAGAGTCTGGTCTCCATATTGTGTCCCTTCAGTTCATAGCTGTGGCTGTGAAAAATGCTTCAATTCTATTCCCTGACTCTACCATTAAGTAGTAATTAAAGGAGACATGTCTGTTGCATGTAGTGTCAACCCACCCTAGATGTGTACAACATTTGGGGGGCTGAGGGCTACACTAACTTTTCAGTGACATGTTGGGTAGAAGTTGCACTTCAAAGATTGTGTAGGGCCTGGACAAAGTTATTTAAATTTACATTTACCTGCATAGTAAATTAACTAAATTAGGCAATATGAGTATTTTCTGTGTATTATTTATTTCTGTTATATTATAAATTACAATTTTAGTGGTAACATTTGAAGGGTCACTAAGGCTTTTGGGAACTGCAAGTTGTATTGGGCTTTCCATTGCATATGCATGGCTTACCCCAAGGTGTATACATTGATTAGTTGAAAACTGACTTAGGGCTTCTACCACCAAGCTTCAGCAGAAACTTGTATGATAGTTGCTTTGCAAGAGATCCATCTTTCAATGGAAAAATTACACTATGCCTTATAACAGTTTTCTAAAAATATAGCTGACCCTCCCATGGTCCAGATGGTCAGGATGGATAAGAGGGGCAAGAGAGTTAGTCCAGCATAGCTGGAGGCTACTTCGGGGGGGGGGGGGCTCACATAGTGGTTACTGCAGTGATTTATAGCTATATACAGTATTTCTATCCATTTGCTAAGTAATAAAGAACAAGTGATATAGTACAGCCACTAGAGGTCTCAGGATGTTAGGAAAATAAATGATGACGCTCTGCATTACTGTACAGCAGGAATGGCCCAAAAATTTGTAGATCTTGGTCTACAGACAGGTCTCTGGTGATCTGCAGTAGATTAGCAAGTAATTCTCTTTCCTAAATATTTAACAACAGTGACAACAAAATGATTCCATCCCATGCCACATGGTATAACTTGTAGTGCAAAAATGAAATCCAGTTCTGGTGGCCACTTGGTTTTTGTTTCAAAGGAAAATAAATTATGTTCATTTCTGGTATTCAAAACCAATTATTTTTCTCAGAATTATTTAATTAACTTTTTTTTGTACCAGGCTCCAATTGGAGATTCTAAAAAATGTGACTAAAAACAGAGAAGATTTCAGAAAATAATAAAAAACAGAAACCCTCTTAGAAAGACTATGACTGTGTCTTTGTTGTTTATTCGTTCAGTCGCTTCTGACTCTTCGAGACTTCATGGACCAGCCCATGCCAGAGCTTCCTGTCGGCCGTCGCCATCCCCAGCTCCCCCACGTTCGAGTCCATCACCTACGTCTTACATTAAATAAATTAATGATGTTTAGTTATTTAACATTGTTTAACTTCTGCTGTTCTGACAAATACGGAGATTTAAGTCTGATTCGCTGACAAGTTTCCCCCCACACTTTTAGAAACCATGGATTCTTATTGCACAAGTGACTGAATATATAGACTTAGGTAATGACAGTTTAGATCAACTATAATTGGGTATGTTGTGATTTTTTGTGTTTATGTAACACTATTGAGACAATTAAGAAATTTTTAAACAATCCACTGAAGGATTAATCAGATCATGATGTTAAAACTGAATTTCAAAACAGAAAAATATGAAGATATGGATATTGGTAGGGAAAAAATCAGAACTATTTTTAACATAACATAGCAGTGAAGATGTTTTGCACTGAAGATGTTGCCTAGCCTGGCAATGAAACGTCTGCAAGAAAACAACAAGGCTCAGATAGCACCAAGGACTCCGTAACATAGCAGTATTTTTAGAAAGAATCTAAGGCAGAGCTTTCCAAACGTTTCATGTTGGTGACACATTTTTTAGACATGCATCATTTCGCGACACACTTTTACAGAAGGGCACAAGGCAGGCACTAGGATCTGCATGGAATCACAGCAGGTTTGGAGGCAGCAAGGCACAAGGCAGGCACTAGGACCTATGCGGAATCCTGGCAGGGCAGGTTTGGAGGCAGCAAGGCACAAGGCAGGCACTAAGACCTGCGTGGAATCCTGGCAGGGCAGGTTTGGAGGCAGCAAGGCACAAGGCAGGCACTAGGACCTGCGTGGAATTCTGGTAGGGCTCAGAGGCAGCAGCAGCCGCGACACACCCAGACACTGCAGCCGACACACTAATGTGTCGCGGCACACAGTTTGGAAAGCTCTGATCTAAGGATTTATAGTAGACCAGAAGTTAACATGAGTCTGCAGTGTGAGGCAACTGAAAAGGCTAAAGCAGTCTAAGAAGAGATCAGCAGAATTATAATATCAATACTCTATCTCAGGTGTCTGTAACCTGTGTCCGGGGCCCACTGGTAGGCCATGGGCTGTTAGGAAGTGGGCCGCAGGGTGAGCCGGAGCAGCTGATTGGTGGGGGCCCGGAAGGGGAAACACCTCCACCTATCAGCGCAAGGCGGAGGCGGGATGAGGAGCACCCCCGCCAATCAGTTTCCCCTCGCGGCGGCAGCGTGTGCGCACACATGCGACGAGGCTTTTTGCCTCCCTGCCACTCAGTGCAGCGTTTTTTTCGTGGCACTGAGGGCATTTTCGGGGTCCCTGGAGCCTGCCCTTTCGAAGGGGCACCCCGGCGTTGAATTTTCCTCCCCCCCACCCTGCCACCCCGGCGCTGATCAGCTCTGCGGCGGGAAAGTGGAGGCGTGCCGGAGCTACCCGGTAGGGGCTGAAAAAACCACGGGGAGCAAAAGTGGGGGGGAGGAAAAGTCCGCCCCGTGCCCTGCTGGGGTGCCTCTTCGAAAGGGCAGGCTCCGGGGACCCCGAAAATGCCCTCGGTGCCAGGAAAAAATGCTGCACGGAGCTGCAGGCCTGCAAACCCCGCCCCCATCCATCCAATTGGCTGTCGCCTGCAAACCCCGCCCCCATCCATCTGATTGGCTGCCGCCCACAAACCCCGCCCCCGGTCCTTGGAAAAATTTTTCCGAGGGAAGTGGTCCCTGGTGCTAAAAAGGTTGCCGACCACTGCTCTATCTGCAATACAATTTGCAATTATGCTGCTGTTTTGGAAAGATGCCAACAGGTTGGCAAAGACCATGAGCAAAGACTGAAGAATTTGTGCATGTTTTACCTATGCCCTAAATTAATTAGGTGCTATTGAAAAGAGCCAGGATGACGGTATAGACAATTGTTCTCCATCTTGACCTTGCCTAGTTAAAATCCTCTTCCAAGGACATTTCAGCGGTCCCCTTCCCAGCCACCTTATCCATCGTTCTGCTAATGTTCTACTTACCTGCTAAACAAAGTTTTTTTTTTCTAGTCCACCAGTCAGGTGTATAATTTGTCTATTAAAATATGTTTTATGTTGCATTTGGTCATACTGACTGAGAAGTATGGGAGTTGTAGTCCAACACATATGAAAGGCATTAGGACCGAGAAGTGTGTGCAGATGGTAAATCCTGAACCAAATTAAGGGGTTGAAATGATAATAAAGGGGATTTCAATTAAATTGGCAAAGTCTTCCTGGTAACATGAGCACCGATGGTGAGATCAACTGGTTTCTATTTATCAAAGAAGTCTAAGGAGAGACTTTCTGGAGGATGAGAGGCAGACCATCCTAAAGCATCTCAATTTCAATCTGCCGTCCCTGGGACGGGCCTCGGAGGCGGCTCGGGAGTTCATGACTACCATGGCAGCCATGGGCCTGTCGCAGATTATTCGGGACCCGACTCGAGACAGTGGTCTCACGCCGGATTTAGTTTTCTTGTCAGAGCAGTGGCAATGTGATCTGGGGGGAGAGTTATTGTCATGGTCAGACCACGCCCTGGTGACCCTGAGGCTCTCTTGTGCTACCCCACTCCGCAGGGAGGCTGGACCTATTAGATTGGTCCGCACCCAGTGACTTATGGAACCAATGAGGTTTCAGAGGGAGCTGGGGGTTATACCTGAAGATCTGCAGCACGGTCCAGCGGAGGTCTTAGTCGCAGCTTGGAATAAAGAGGCGGCCGGGGCCTTGGACAGGATCGCGCCTATGTGACCTCTCTTGCCTCGTTCAACCCGTCACTCCCCGTGGTTCACGGAGGAGTTGAGGGTTTTGAAGAGGGTTAAGAGACGTCTGGAGCGCCTCTGGAGGAAGACGAAGACTGAATCTGACCGGACACAATCTAGAGCCGCTATTAGGGCCTACCTTGTGGCGGTAAGAGCGGCGAAACGTGAATATTTCTCCGCTATTATTGCGTCCACAGAATGCTGCCCGACAGCCCTGTTTAAGATTACTAGATCGCTTTTGGGTCGGACGGACTTAGTGACCCATTTACAGGGCCGGTCGGAAGAGTTTGCTGAGCATCTGCAGGACAAAATCGCTCAGATTCATTCCAAGTTAAACTCTAAGCGTGAGGCACAATCTGGGGAGATGCCAGAGGCACGTACTTACCCTGTTATCTGGGAACAGTTTGATCCTGTTGGGCCTGATGAGGTAGGCAGAATCCTCCGGATTGTAAACGCCACCACTTGCCATCTAGACCCGTGTCCCTCCTGGATGGTTAAGTCAGCCCGGGAGGTTACATATGGTTGGGTCCAGGCGATGATTAATACATCTTTGGGGGAGGGGGTGTTTCCAGCGGTCTTTAAGAAGGCGCTGGTTCATCCCCTCCTCAAGAAGCCTTCCCTGGACCCTACTGTTTTAAACAACTTTCGTCCTGTCTCCCACCTTCCCTTTTTGGGAAAGGTGGTTGAGAAGATGGTGGTGCTGCAATTCCAGAGGATTCTGGATGAAACGGATTATCTAGACCCCTTTCAGTCAGGTTTCAGGCCGGGATATGGGACAGAGACTGCATTGGTCGCACTTATGGATGATCTTTGGCGGGAGCGAGATGGAGGGAGTGCATCCATTCTCGCTCTCTTGGATCTCTCAGCGGCTTTTGATACCGTCGACCACGGTATACTGTTGGGGCGGCTCAGGGAGTTGGGGGTGGGCGGCGTTGTTTTACGCTGGTTCGCCTCCTTCCTCCGGGATCGCTCCCAATCAGTGGTAATAGGAAAGGAGAGATCTGACCCCCGGCCCCTCTTGTGTGGGGTGCCGCAGGGTTCAGTTCTCTCTCCTCTCCTATTTAACATCTACATGCAGCCGCTGGGCAAGATCATCCGTCACCACGGGATGAGGTATCATCAGTACGCTGATGATATCCAGTTATACATCTCCGTCCCGGGTGAAGTAAGTGTTGCAGTCGACACCCTTTCTCAGTGTCTGGAGGCTGTAGGGGCCTGGATGGGGCACAACAGGCTTCAGCTGAACCCTGGTAAGACGGAGTGGCTGTGGATTGATGGCCTCTCGATTTCCAGGAAGTTGTAATCTTTAACTCTGGATGGGGTGGCACTGCCCCGTTCAGATTCAGTGTGAAACTTGGGGGTCCTCCTGGACTCACGACTCCTGGTCGAGGAGCAGGTGGCAGTCGTGGCCAGGAGGGCCTTTGCACAGCTTCGGGTTGTGCGCCAGTTGCGCCCCTTCCTGGATCAGGAGGCCCTCCGAACAGTCACTCATGCCCTTGTCATCTCCCATATAGATTACTGCAATGCGCTCTACATGGGGCTACCCTTGAAGAGTATTCGGAAGCTTCAGCTGGTCCAGAATGCAGCTGCACGGGTAGTTCTGGGTGCTATAAGATCAGCACATGTAACACCGCTACTCCGTGAGCTGCATTGGGTCCCAGTTTGCTTCCGGATCCAATTCAAGGTGTTGGTTATTACCTTTAAAGCCCTACATGGCATGGGACCAGTGTATCTGAGGGACCGTCTCGCCCCGATTATATCTACCCGCCCCACCCGATCATGCAGAGAGGGCATGCTCCGGATCCCATCACTAAAAGAATTCCATCTAGCGGGGTCCAGGAGGCGTGACTTCTCTGCGATAGCACCCGCCCTATGGAATATCTTGCCCCGTGAGGCAAGACGGGCATCCTCGCTCCTGACCTTCAGGAAGTCGTTAAAGACCTGGTTCTGCCGCCTTGCCTGGAACGAAGGATATAATAGTTCCTCCTGGGGGTGGTTAGCGTAATAATATCCTCCTCTTAAGAACATACCATCTTTTTGGATTTCTATTTTTTATTTTTATGTAGTTTTAAATGTATAAGTTTTTAACTTTTATATTGTGATTGTAAACTGCCCAGAGTCTACCACGGTAGAGATGGGTGGGGATAAATCCAAATAATAAATATTTACCAGCAAGTTCGAACCAATCCCTCTGCAGCGCCATCAATCCAGATTAAAGGTATGTCACTAGAAAATGTCGATCACTTTTCTTATCTCGGCAGCCATCTATCTACAAAAGCCGACATCGACGCTGAAATTCAGCATCGCCTGAGCTCTGCGAGTGTAGTTTTCTCCCGAATGAAGCGTAGAGTGTTTGAGAATCGGGACATTCGCAGGGAGACCAAAATGCTTGTTTACAAAGCCATTGTACTACCAACCCTTCTGTACGCCTATGAAACATGGACCCTCTACAAACGCCACCTCCAACTTCTTGAAAGATTCCATCAACGCTGCCTCCGGAAAATTCTGCAAATTACTTGGGAAGATAGGCGGACTAATGTTAGCGTATTAGAAGAAGCGAAAACCTCCAGCATTGAAACAATGATCATCCAACATCAACTTCGCTGGACCGGTCATGTTGTTCGAATGCCTGACCATCGTCTTCCAAAGCAGCTACTTTACTCCCAACTTAAGAATGGAAAACGGAATATTGGTGGACAGCAAAAGAGATTCAAAGATACTCTCAAAGCTAATTTAAAAAAATGTAATATCAGCATTGAGAACTGGGAAGCCCTAACTCATGAGCGTTTCAATTGGAGGTCAGCCTTTATTAATGGCGCTATGGACTTTGAAGAAGCACGAGTACAGGGCGAAAGGGAGAAAAGAGCTAAAAGGAAGGCACGTCAGGCAAACCCTCATCATGATCGTTTCCCACCCGGAAACCTATGCCCTCATTGTGGGAGGTTGTGCGGATCCAGAATTGGCCTTTATAGCCACTTACGGATCCACCGTTAAAATTTTACCTTTGGAAGACAATCTTACTCGGCTACAAGTGATCGCCAATGAAATGAATGAATGAAATCCAAATAATAAATAATAAATAAATAAATAAATAAATCTCCAAGGAAGTCGCATGCCTCTACACATGTTGGTGCACTATCCCTTTAAGGATTCCTCCATCTCTTTCCTCCCAGGGCCATGATAGTGCTTGAGTATTCTAACTTCACCTAGGGGCGATGATATAATTCCTATCTTCTAATTGGCTGCTTTCTCCCTCAGTCACTTTTTACAGACCCTCCCATCCCGTTCCCCCTCTCGCCGCCCAGAGTCCGTTAACATTTCTAGTTACTCCACAACCGTTGACGGGAGCTGGTGTCACTCATTGCTGTCCCTCGTTTTCATTGGCTATGCAGCTTGTCAATTTTGGACTCCGGTAATTGATGGGTGGGAGCTTCCGTGGCGGTGAGGAGCCGAGCCGGCGGCAAAGGTGGTGCTGCTGAGAGCTGGCTCTTTGCGTCCTCGGACAACTTTTTCGTCGGGGGAGGTGTTGGCTTTGGCAGGGAAGGACGGCCGCTAGGATGTATTCGTGATCAGGTGAGTGAAAAGAGGCTGCGGCTTTGCACGAAGAGAACGGGCCAGCTGCTCACCCCTCCCACTCTTGGATTCTTCCATGTATGGGGCAGGGAACCGCCCCTCTGGAAAACAGAAACCGGGGCTACTCGGGGTTTGGCCGGGGTCGCCGCGGTCCTTCCGTTTCTCGCGATGTGAAGACCATGGTGAGCCGCGCCCTTCATCCTGGGAACCTTCCGAACGAACCGCCACTGCCGGCGGCCACTCCAATTTTTCTTGCAGTGAGTCAGACCTGCGATCCCTCCCTCGACGGCGGCCTTCTTCAGCAGTTCGTTCAATCAGCCTACGTGACTTCGGGATGCCCCTCGCCCTCTTCCACCTTCTTCAGTACCTCATAATCATCAAAGAGTAGATTTCTCCCATGGATCTCTGTCCGTGAACCGCTGGTCCTTTCCTCCTTTTCTGGGTCAGTTAAGGCTTCTGCTTTCTGCTGTAACGCCTCCTGCAGTCGTGTCACTCCATGCTTTTTCGTTTTCTGATCGCATTTCTTTCTCGTGTCCTTCCCATGATTATGCTGTTGGAGGGAAGGGTTTTTGTTAGCAAGTGTTAGATTCGCTTGCTCGGAAAAAAATTCTTAACAAACTTTGGCTGCAGTGAAGATTTCCTCAGTGGTCTATTTTAACGCCCCCCCCCCAACCCTTTAATTATATAGGCATTGTAATATTCTGAATCTATTGGGAGTACCATATCTGCCTGCAAAAATCCCTTGCACCAATAGATTACAGTGAAGGGATACTGAAAAAGCTATTTGCTGCCATATAGTGATCTTCTGGATTTTTGCAGGCCAGTATGGTTACCCTGCAACACCATATGCAGGATTCAGTTTCAAAAATGTATTGGGAAGAATATTGTTTTTCTGAATGTTGGAATAGGCAAAAAGTACCTATGATTGGTTTACTGGGCTGCAGGCTAGTAGGCATTGTTTGCCTAATACTTTCCCCATTGTAGCTGCATACCTTGATAACCATAAGAATATGTTCATACTATAATTTCCTGGACTTTTTGGATAATCCATAATAAAATTATGTTCTGTGTTACAGACTGAAGACATGACAGTTTTCTTAGGTTTCCCATTTTGAATCCATTTCAGCATCATCGTTTCATAGAAGAGTAGCTGTCTCTTTCTGTAAAAATGGGTCTTATGCTGCTTTCATATTAATATGTTTATTATAGTATATACTTTCATGAAAGTGGACTCTAAAGCCACTATAGATTTGTTAGCCTTCATGATATGATTCCTTCCCTTGGCAATGCCACACGTTTTTTCTTAAAAGTGCATATTTCTACCTGCTTTTGCTGATGGAATGATTTCTCAGAACATTCCTGTATTTAAAAAGTGTATGACTAAGGTTCCATCTAGTAAGAAGCTTAACTGCTTATTGACTCTAGTCATCCATTTGTTTTCATGAGAGCTGTCCTAAAGTGCAGCTTTAGGGCACTTTAGCTTTAATGAGCATAGCATGACAAAATGGCACATTAATAATTATTGCTTTGGATTGAGTACTAATTAAAATGTTAAAAAATCTTGGTACCAGGAAGTTGATAATGCAAGGCCAGATAGGCTGAAGGAATCTAGATTGCCATTCCCTGTTCCATCTCAAGAATTTATTTTTATTCATCTAGACAGGGTTCTTCAGCTATTCTTGCTCATTTGTCCTAAACAAATGAACGTGCTATGTCTATTTGTCTTATGTGTATGTGCATATCTTATGATAGTGTGATAAAACCTAAATATGAAGTATATCTAAAAATATAATTTGCATATTTCTGATTAAGAACTTGACTTATATGTAAAAATTGGAATATATGAGAATTATCTGTTAATTATAATGGATGAATAGGCATAGAACGATGTTGGCTGCATAATCAATGTTTTCTTTGTTGTGCTCTGCAGTCTCTCCAAAAGGGATATTTTATTTTAAGAGTGATTCAAATATCTTTTCAACATCTCTCTTTGGTATGGACATAATATTCTTTTTTAAACCTTGACTGTGCATTCATATCAACAGCAGCAGCAACTGATTATATGCATTAATAACTGCAGCGTGTATGAACACTCTGCCATATATTACTGTTTTGGATCCTAAAGTAATTGAAATAAAGGAAATTTCAGGATGGAAAGTGCTTCTAAAGTGCTCCTAAAAAGTATACTTTCCTGAATTTTAATTAAGTTAAATTAGGTACAAGCTAATATCACTTTGAAATATACAGTACTTAGTGTTCACTATGTATTTGCGAAAAAGGAAAACATCATGGCTTCTCTGCTCCGTGCAGTAAGAATACTAAAATCTATGTTAAGCAGTAGTTTATATGCTCAGTTATATATCTATCCATCTCCACCTTTTTGGCATGTTGTGAAGATTCTGTAAGGACATCTACAGAAATAATTAGTGTTAGTATAGTTCATAACATAACCTTTGAGGCTTTGAGAAAAATGAAATGTGGTGAGTGCAACCATATATACTAGTAGTTTCTTGAATAATAATAATAATAGGAGTAGTTCTAGGAAGTTGGTAAAACTAATGGTAACTATTATTCCACAACTATCATCTAGATATCTACATTTGTTTTCTTTATTTGTGCAAAATTACAGAAAAGTGCACAGTTTGGTATTATTAGATTCAGAATGCAGCATTCTTCATGCATATGGCCTTGGAATTCAGAAACTAAACACACCTTGATTTATTTAGATTATTTTCTGTTCTCTATTGATAAACTTTATTCTTTCTTATATCAATCCAATGTTTTATCCATTGAAGTCAACTTTAGGCAGTAGGCTTATTTTCTTCCTCTTCTTTTCTCTTTTCATATATTTTAAAACTATATGCCTATATTTTAAATTTTATGCTGCAAGAATATACATATGTAGAAGTGAGTTTGAACCCAGTAGAACTGACTTCTGAGTAAGCATATATAGTCTGTAGCTTGAATCATGTCAACTGGATTTCTATTTTCTCAGTGGAAACGTTTCGCTCCTTATCCAAGGAGCTGCTTCAGTCTGAGCAAAGTTGGTATAGTGTTCTGCTGCATGTATATATAGGTAGTCCTTGTTTAGCGACTGCCTTGGACAGTGACCGTTCACAGTAACAACGGTGATGAAAAAGTAACTCATGATTAGAGAAACATGGAGGCTTATGAAGTGTTGTAATTAAGATAACTAGATGTGGCATTGCTTTATGTAGAAAGCAAGCTGCAGTTGAAGTTGATTTAAAAAAATATTTATTTATTTATTTTATTTATTAAAAAGATTTATATGGCCGCCCATCTTAAGCAACTCTGGGCGGCTCACAATAACAATAAAACCAATAAATGAAACAATCATAAAACAGTAAAAACAATGAAACAATAAAACAAAAACCCTGTGCTGTAATCGTCTGCTTGGGATGCCCCACAACAGGCTCAGCTGCCCTCCTTCCATACTTCTGACCTACACAATCTTATCCCAGTGCCTCAGGAAAAAGCCAGATCTTAAAGCTAGAAGGGTGGGGGCCTGTCGAATTGCTGGTGGGTGTTCCACAAGGTAGGGGCAGCCATGGAAAAGGCACACTTCCTAGGTCCCACTAGATTTCAGGGAGAGGACCTGGAGCGTGCCCACCCTATCGGATCTAGTTGAAGCAAAAATAAGATCTTTGGGGAATTTTAGATTAAAAAATCTACTAATGAGGGAAATGTTGGAATAGTTATTTGAATGGTGATATGTACTAGGAGTTTTCTATTGTGCTGAAAGTATTATGCAGTATGCTTTAATTTGAAGTATATTAGCTGCTTTTGGATGTTTTGCAAATCCAAAGGTTATTAAGCTGGTGTGTTTCCAATTATTAGTCACAGTCCAGACAATATTAATCAATTTTCTGTCTGATAATATGACAATTTGTGATTAAGTAAAATAGAACAAGAACTTTTGGACTCCTCTGAGTGATATAGGAAAGGAATGTCTGAGTGCATGAACCCAACATTATTTATATCACATTAAACCAATGGTGTAGTATGATGTCTGAATGTAGCCATTATCAATAGAAGATAATATATGTAGCTCAAGGTTGAACTGTGGAGTCCTTGGTGCTCTCTGAGCTTGTTTGTTTGCTTGCAGATGTTCCATTATCCGACTAGGTAACATCAGTGCTAGTGAGTGTGGAGTTTGCTCCCTGTTTATATACAGTGGCTTGTCAGTGGGCTTAGAGCAAATCATTAATACTAATTCTTATTATATATTACATTTCTGTACCATCAGTTATTGATTTTTATTCCTGTTTGGGTTGGATTATGTGTTTTGGCTGTTTAACTATCAAGGAAGCAAAAATTATACAGACTATAATAATGCAGGTTTTAAGGGCAAAGTACAGAATCTTGGAAACTGCAACAGGAACTTCCAACTCTCATTTAGTGAGTTAATTGAAGCAGAATTTTCTTGAACAATTTGTCACTTTTCACCTGGGCTTTTTGCATCCATGAATGAACTGCTTTTTCTGAGATGTTACTTTGAACTTCTGTCCTATTTGTTGGTTGTTTATGTCTTACATCTTAGGAGTTGGACAGTATATAAATATTTGCTCATAAATAAATAGGGATAATCTTCATTTCGCCACTTTCTTTTGAAGATCAGAGCAGGACATATATAGTTAAATATATTTTCTATTTCCCCCCCTACTGTATTTATAGTGTGACTTCTGTGATTGTTTTCTAAAATTGTGTAGAGGGACAGTTTTAATTTTCTGCCTCTGAACTTATATTTCATTTTGGAGCTCTAATTATAAATAATAATTGAGTCAGTTAATTTTTGAAGAGCAGGTACTGAATCAATTAGCTTTTATAGGAGAGTTTCAGTTCACTTCCATATTTTCAGATATTGGAATAGAAATGGTAAAAACTGCAACTCCATTGAATAACTGTTGCAAGCATTTGTTAGAATTGCTTTTGTTTTGGAGTGTGACTCTTTTTTTTCTTCCTAGCCAGTAAAGGGAAATGTCTTTCTTTCTGGTTGATTTTATTTAGAAACCAAGTAAAACATTTAATCTGTCAGCTTTTTATTATACCCCCCTTTTAAACTATGATTTAAATTTTCATTTACATGTAAATCTGTATTTATACCGGTAGTAAAACAAATATATCCAAAATAGGATTGAAGACTGCTTAGGGCAGAGCTTTCCAAACTTTTCATGTTGGTGACACACTTTTTAGACATGCATCATTTCGCGACACACTCTTACAGCAGGGCATGAGGCAGGCACTAGGACCTGCATGGAATCACAGCAGGTTTGGAGGCAGCAAGGCACAAGGCAGGCACTAGGACCTGCGCGGAATCCTGGCAAGGCTTGGAGGCAGCAGCAGCCGTGACACACCCAGGCTCTGCAGCCGACACACTAACATGTCACGACACACAGTTTGGAAAGCTGTAGCTTAGGGTGTGCATCCTGTTGCATTGTTGGGCTTTGAAAAGTGCTTCTGACTATTTCCTCCCTGATGAGAATATGACAGCATTTAAAAATTGCTTTGATACACTGCAGATGTTGTTTACAGCTAAGATTAAAAATGAGAATGTGTTATAATAAGACACAAGTAACCAGCATTCATATCACATCACATCTTAGAAGATATGTAAAAAAAATGTGCTTTGTAAATCAAAGTAGGGTGACTTTAGGGAGTTGTTCCCTAAAGATATATGCTGTACATAAACCTCTTTGCAACACTGTTTTCTTTCTTTCTGTTTTCTGTTTTCTTGCATCAGCTATAATGCAGAAAACAGTAGAACCCTCCCTCTGGTAGACAATCTAAAATGAATACAAGTTTCTCAAGTAACATCAAGGCTTCCTTGTCAACTGTTGTGTCAAGGTTTAAGAGTTTTAAAATACGTCATAAGGAAGACAGGTTACACTCTTTGTTTTATGAGTGGGGAGAAGAAGGATAAAATCCAAGTTGCTGTATTGAGATCAGAGACTTTTTTAGTGCCAGCTGGAGAATTTCCATGTTGCTCAGCTACTCTGAAGCTCTGACTCACAAGTAGTGAAGGCAGATAACCCATTGTAATTGTTGGAATAGCAATAGTTTGGCCTGGACATGTAAACAGTGATGTATAAACTTTTCCACTGAATTGAGAAATGTATTAGTAAGACAAGACTTCTACATCTTTTCAAGATGATGTTATGTTCTGAGAAAAAAAATCCCTTCCCCTCTTACTGGTAGTCATCCGGTATAGATGGGGGAAAAGAATATCTCTATTCTGTTATCAACTCTGTTAGCAAATAACAAGCAATTTATGCACATTTTAATATTTGGTGATGGAATCCATATAATGAAAAATGGTAAGCTTGCATGGATAGGGGAATAAAAACTATATTGAGGACTTTTAGTAGAATTTCTGAGGTATTTGATGTAGATCAGCATAAATTTATGATTCTTGATAAAAGTAGCAAATAAAAAATAGGCTAAAATATTTTTCTTGGCTGTCCTTAATTGTTTACGTTGTGTTTAAGAACATCAGAAAAGCCCTGTAGGCCCATCCTACTTACCCTTTTTTGAACCATTGCAAGCTCTATAATATTCTTCTTGAAGTGCAATGACTAGAAGTGTAACAAAGGTCCAATTGTGGTCTTACAATTTATATAAGAGCATTATTTGGGAAGTAGCTCTAGTTTCAGTTCCCCTCCTAATGATCCTAACAATCAAGTTTGCCTTTTTTACAGCAACAGCACATTGGGTTGACATTTTATTGAAGAGTCCACTATAATTCCATGAACAAGTTTGGGTTTTTTTGTGCCAGCATGCATTACTTTGTGCTGATTTATATTGAAATCCATCTGCATTTTGAAGTCCATTCACCCAATTTGGAGAGAACCTTTTGGAACCCTTTTGAACACCTCACAATCCCTTTTTAATTTTATCATTCTGAATAGTTTGGTGTTGTTGGCAAATATAGCCGTCTGACTGCTCAGCCCTAATTCCAGATTATTTAAATAAAGGCTTTAAAAAACCCCAGTACTGATTCCTGGGAGAATACCATTTTGCAAGTCTTGCTAGTATGAGAATTTCACATGTATTCCTATTCTATGGCTGTTGTGGGTCTTCCGGGCTGTGTGGCCGTGTTCTGGAAGTTGTGGTTCCTAACGTTTCGCCAGCATCTGTGGCCAGCATCTTCAGAGGGCAGGAGCACAGATAGAAGCAAAATCTCTGAGATTTTGCTTCTATCTGTGCTCCTGCCCTCTGAAGATGCTGGCCACAGATGCTGGCGAAACGTTAGGAACCACAACTTCCAGAACACGGCCACACAGCCCGGAAGACCCACAACAGCCATCGAACTCCGACCGTGAAAGCCTTCGACAATACATATTCCTATTCTGTTTCCTGTTTTTTTTAACCAGTTGCCAATCCATGGGAGCACCAATTGTGAATGTAGCCCATTGTGAATGTAGGGAGAGATGATGTTACAAATACAGAGTTTGATAGTTTGGCCCTTCTGCTGGAGATGGGAAAAGAACAAGGGGCAGAACTTCAAGGGTGGGAATCATAGAAAGAGGCTGGTAAAGAATTGAGTATTTTCCATCTTCCCAGCAGCCTCAGAATTAATAGGAGAAGTCCAGGTAACTGAAGCAGAGGGTACATCTGTTTCAAGAGTCTTCTATTTCTGTAGAAGTAGGTAAAAATATTCTAGTTGGAAATTTATGTTAGGCTCTTGATTAATGTTTTGTGTTTTGCTAAAGTCTAAATGTTCTTTATTTTTCAGTTCAAGTTAAGAAATTGGGTGTAACTTACATTTTAGCTTTTCTTTTTAATACAGTGTTTGTTACTTGTGAGATTAGTCAGTCACCCAAAGGTGGAATGAAGGGCTGAATCCTTTAGTTCCATGCCTCTATCCTATATAGCCAGGAAGTGGCACTATAGAAATTATTTCAACATTTTACCACCAGTAAGGCAGCACAGGATATGAGAGCCCTTTTTTCTAATACACCACGGGTAAGAGATAGGCACCAAGCAAGACATCCCCTGAAAGATAGGTGGTGGCATCAGGAACTACCAAGCTACTTGTCAGCCTTGTGAGGTAGTCCAGAAGCGCACCCAGGAGCACTAGCTCTATCTTTATTGTAAGGTTACATTAACAGAAACTTGCAAGTCTGAAAGTACCTCTCCCATCCCTCACTTTTACTCTCCTGAAAAGTAGGGAGGATCCCTTTTGAGTTGCTTTTGCTTTTGCCACCCCTCCTTCTTCAGATGCAACTTTTGTTTAGCAGACCGGTTGTCTAGGCTGCAGCTCTTCCTTGTGTCTTCCAAGGTCATTCCCATGTACCATTACACTACTAATCAGGAATCAGGACCAGATTCTGAAGACCTGGAGAGCTTCTGGGAGAGAAGGCTTGACATCTCCAGCATTCCATCCACTAAAGTACTTGTCTTTTTATCTTTAGACATTGAGTTTTCTTCGGAGTCTTTGGTGAGAGACTTTGACAAGGGTTTTTTTGAAAGTCCAAGTACTGTATATGATGTATATTGCGACACCCTCGTCTACACATTTGTTGACACTCTAAAAAAATCTAGATGTTTGATTCCTTTTCAATAAAATTAATTTTTCTATGTTTATTTTTAACAGTTTCACTGGAACAGATTAAGCCAACTAGACTACAATTTCCTTTATCAACCTTTGATCCCTTTTGGAGTCATATTGGTTATTTTTTGGTGGCTGAGAACAGATGCAGTGTTAAAGGGAAACTTATTTTTTGTAAAAAAGATTAGCAATTTCATATTTAAGTGATAGTTGCTTTATTAATTGAATTTATATAGCCACCCTTCTTAATACATGACTCTGGGTAGCTCACAGTTAAAAACAATAAAAAAACATGAAAAAATACAACAATTTAAAACAATAAAAACAATATAAAACCATATTTAAAAACCATATCACGAAATTCAAAATTCACAGCTGAGGTGAGCACATCCATCCATAACAGTCAATAGAGTTCTTGAGTATATACCATCTAGATTGGGTGATTTATTTGAGTTTCTCAATTTGGCATATAACTTCACTTCTTGTTACTTCTGTTTATCTCAGTTCTTCCAACCTTCCTCTTTGAAAAGTTCAGATTTGGCTATCTGTCTTATGTTTTCAACAGTAAAAACAGAAGCATTCAGTTCCTTTGCTCTCCTTATTTAGCATTTCTTTATTACCTTTGCTCTTCAGTGGCCTCCCCAATTGGATACATATCTCAGATACATTTGTTGTTTTTTGAAGAATACATGACAAAGAACATTGAGACAAAGGGGTATTTTTGCATCTTTTATTGATAAAAGATTGCATTTTTTTGCCAAAGTTTATTGCCATTTGTGATCACCTCACTTGCATAGAATTTCAGATTTTTGAAGGGAGCCTACTTGCTTTTAATAATAGTTGTGACCCTGCTCGTTAACCACTCTAGTGTCCTCTTGCAGGGGTCCCCAACCCCTGTGCCACAGACCGGTACTGGTCTGTGGCCTGTTAGGAACCAGGCCGTACACTTCCGTCTGCGCCATCCCGTCCACTTACCACTTCCGTCCGCGCCATGCCGAAACCATCCCCCCCGGTCTGTGCGGTCCATGGCCTGTTAGGAACTGGGCCGCACACTTCTGTCCGCACCATCCCATCCGCTAACCACTTCCTTTCCTCATTTTAGATATACGTTCCAGCTGAGATTCTATTATTATAATCTCTTCTGAAGTCAGACCATATTGGACTTTCTCAGCAATGCTTCCATAAACATTGAAAGGTATAACAATATGATCACTATTCCCAGTCAGTTCAATAACTTTTAGATCTTGAATGAGATTCTGAGTGTTGCAATGTTAAGTCTAGTGTTAGCTTTCTGATTCTTCCAGGCACAGTAAATTTAGGATATCTAGAAAGTTGGTGTCTTTATTATGCCAGTATGAATAGTTTTCCAGTCTGTGTGAGGGTAACTGAAATAGCCCATTACTATTATTACTTCTCTAATTTCATTATTTTTCTTACTGCTACAGCTAGTTGCCTTTTCACCAAATGTCTGTGCAATTGGATTGAGGGTTGTAAAAAATTGTGGTAAAAATTTCCTGTCAGTATTATCTGAGATACTATACATGAGTATTACTAAATGAGAGTCACTGGGAGTTGGGTGGCATATACATTTAATAAATAAATTTGTCACACTTTAGAGTTTGTAGTTCATGGGAATTACATTGTAATTAGCACAGAATGGAAGTAAATGTAAAATAATTTCCCAGGGGTAGAGCTAATTACAATGTAATTCCCATGAACTACAAACTAAAGTGTGTCAATTTATTTATTAAATGTATATGCCACCCAACTCCCAGTGACTCTCATTTAGTAATACTCATGTATAGTATCTCAGATAGTACCGACTGGAAATAATACTGACTGGATACCATTATGTTTTGCAGCCCATTTTTGTTGTTCAGTCGTTTAGTCATGTCCGACTCTTCGTGACCTCATGGACCATAGCACGCCAGGCCTTCCTGTCCTCCACTGTCTCTCGTAAACTGACCTTTTCCAATCCTGTGGCCACTGTTGAGTTTTCCAAATTTGTTGGCATATTGAGTGCAGCACTTTAATAGCATCATCTTTTAGGATTTTAAATAGCTCAGCTGGGATACTATCTTCTCTGCTAGCTTTTTTTTTAATTGTGGTGACACCTGTAAAAAGAAAGACAAGGGAAAGGTTCATTGGAAAGTACACATCATAACTGAATGAAGCCAATATTTATGGAGTTCTGCAGATACATAACTTTCTGTTTTCATCTGGTTGCACTCCCTTGAAAATGAAAAGTTACAGTTCTGTGAACTTTTTGTAGTGACTTGTTCTGGAGCATTCTAGGTATTAATATAATTCTTGCTGAAACCTTTGTATTACTTTTGAGTAAAGATCACATCCATACCAAGATAATATTAGCTGTAATATACTAATCTATTACTGCTCTTTCCAGGATATGTCCAGTATACTGTATGTGTTGTGTCGTCTGTAGTTTCAGGTATTTATTAGCCCAATAAAGATTTACAGCTGTACATTAGGCTCTATCTGTTTTTTTGTGTTACTAAAACTTTTGGTATATATTTGAATTGTCTTCCCAATAGGACCTGAAGGGCTTCTAATAGGTGTCACTGGGCTTCTAATGGACTTTATAGTAAGCAATGCCTGGTGAATTGTATTTAATTGAAATTATTTTCTTTAACATATGATTTTCAGAAGTCCCAGAATCTTTCTTAGGCTAGATCCAAAGGACTGTACTTTTCTTCAACATAACAATCTGTTTTAATAGAGCTTTAAATGGAATAGACCCCTGAAGAATAGCTGCCAACAGGATAGATGAACCATTTGATTAACAGTTTTTGCATTTTTGAAGCAACTCTCCTAGTTTTAGAAAGCTAATACAAAGTAAGCCTTTTGCCCCTGATGGTCCTGAATGGGGGCATTGATTCTCTATATTTAATTTTTGGGCATTATGATTATGTATTTTTGTGTATTGGTCAATGCCACCTAGAATCCTCCCAAGATTGGTGTGGATTATGTTTTGGTGTAGTGGTTAAGGCAGTGCTTTCCAAACTGCCGCCGTTGGCGACACACCAACGGCGGCAGCGGCGGGGGCGTGCACGTCAGTGGGGCGAAGGGTGCGCGGCGGCAGCCTCGTGTTTTTCGCTAAAACGCAGAAGTGCTGATGGCGCGCTGCTGCCGTCGTCGCTGCCGCCGCCACCATCCACACTAAAGTGTCGCAACACACAGTTTGGAAAGCTATGGGTTAAGGCATCAGGCTAGAAACCGGGAGATTGTGAATTCTAGTCCCACCTTAGGCACAAAGCCTACTGGGTGACCTTGGGCCGGTCACTCACTCTCAGGAAGCAGGCAATGGCAAACCACTTCCGAAAAATCTTGCCAAGAAAACTGCAGGGACTAGTCCCAGCAGTCGCCAGGAGTCAACACTGACTCGAAGGCATAAAAAAACAAAACAAAACAAAAAACCACATTGTAAATACAGGTAGTCCTTGTTTAGCAACTGCCTCACTTAGTGACTGCAGTTACAATGATGAAAAAGTAACTTTACAACCAATCCTTGCATTTACGACCTTCGCAGGTCTGTAAAGCAAAGGAAAGCTGAAGTAGATCATAAGCATAGTCATTTCACTTAGTGACCGCTTCGCGTAATGACCAAGTTGCTGGCCCCAACTGTGGTTGCTAAATGAGGACTACCTATACATTTTCAAACAGCTATTCAGAAATGTATTTCATTCCTACTCTGGGAAGAAATGTGGAATACTTTCATAATTTCTATTTACAGTTCCTTTCATACTACTCCCATTAAGATTACTAGAGCAGTGATGGGCACATTTAATGTTTGCAAGTTCTATTTTAATTTTTTGTTTAACTGGGGCTTGTTTCTTCTGGAACAGTCATAAAATACCAGATCTGAGGGTAGAACCAGTCATAATCACTATTTCCTATGAGCAGTCATTATGTAATAGACATATACAAATTCATATCTAAGTTATTGCAGTTCAAAGATTTTATCACATCCTAACAATCCAGCAAGAGAGCTATATAAATACCTGTACAAAGGTTAGAATTGCATTTTATAGTTGTGAGCAATGTAGTTGAGAGATTAGCACTAGATAACAGTTTAAACCATTGAACAGAATTTTCTTGCATGTTTTAAGAACAGCAACTGGGTTCAGCAATCTTCATCTGGACTCATGACTAAACATTGAGCTGGAATAAGACATTAAGTTTACATTCAAACCTTTCAGTTATTCAGAAACATGTTTAGTAGAGTTTACTGCTGAGTAAATGTCCATTTCACTAAGCAAGCAGAGACTTCATGGGTACACTTTTCCCTAGATCTTAGTAACACCATGAGCATAGCTATCTCATTGGGTTATGGTGCTCCAAGTACTGAGCTGCTTACCTTGATATTCACAGAGTAAGGCTGATTATAGGATTATAATCTTTGTACTAAAAATATTGATTTTTTCCTACCCTACATTCACAAATGGGATGGGATGAAAGTCTATAGGAGCTAATTGCATGATATATACTGATAAAATCACTGAGGTTTTTGTATGGACAACATGTACTTCAGGGCTTTCCAAAGTGCCGCCGCTGGTGACACATCAGTGGCGGCGGCGCGCGGGCGGTGGCGGCATGGGGAGGTGTGCGGTTGCGCGGCGGTGGCAGCAGCCTCCGCTAAAACGTGGAAGCACTGATCCCGCGCCGCTGCCGCCGTGCACGCGCGCGCCGCCGCTTCCGGGTGGTGTGGCGACACACCACGCTGTGTGTGGCGACACACTTTTCTGTCGCGACACACAGTTTGGAAAGCTCTGTTGTACTGGCTTGTGTAGTTAGTAGAAACTACATTCTGTAGTTAGATGAAGAGAAAAACATGGTGGTCTACTGAGATTCAACAGTCATTTTTCAAAAGCTTTGTGGTAATATATTGTTAGGAATTAGCTGTTTTAACTTACCACACTGTATAAAGTAAAGTGTCATACCTAAGTATTTTTTTTGGAATAACTCTACATTGCAGAACAGGTGAACTCAATTGTGTTACATAACTAATACTGAAGATAATATATTAATGAAAACCATTACAGCTAGCATTTTTATCTTTCTGTGTGTCTTGCCGTTTTTGCATGGAAGAATGACTTACCAGGATCAGAGTTGGCCAGAGAGAGTCCATTTAAATGTATTGCCATTTTGTTTTCTTTCCTTTTAACTCCTTGTAATGAGCAAAGAACCAATCTTCCATAAAGTCATTTACAAATGTCTTGGACCATGAGATTTCTACAACACTGGATGGGTTCATACATTATGCTAAGCTACAGTTGCCTGTTTTTATACAATATGCTAAGTCTAGTGTAGTGTGTAAAGCCAACTGCTCATTGCCAAGTCCTCTGTACAGTTGAATGCCTTTTTGATTTATAAGATGACACATTTGAGATTAGGGAAACACAAAGCACTTTGAAGGGGCACTTCACAAAGCACATTGGCCCAGGTGAATCTCCATTTCAAGTGTTAAAGCAACTACATCCAGCTTGGAGGGCTTGGTGTGGCTTCTTTGAAGCATTTCCCCATTATCTGTGTAAGTAGCAAAATGGGTGGTAGGGTTGTGCAACACTTTGGAATGAAAGGCAGGAAGGTTCTTCAGATTGTGAGGAAGTGCAAACAACCTGTCTGCAGCTTCTTAAAGTAGCTATGTTTTTCATCAGTTTTACCAAATAAGTATTGCAGTGTAAGCCATAAAAAACTGAAAATTACTCCCAGAATTAAGCATCACCTGCAAAAAAAGTTGTATATCCATGCAGTAAGCCAAAAATTACTTAAGATTCATGTGCAATAGAAAGTGCATATGTACAGAAGTCCTGCACACTGTGACTGAGGCAGTGATAGCAACCTGAATATAGCCTTCATGGTATTGTGTGACAAGAAACACCAACTTATCCAAATTTTGTTGATGACAAACTGGAGAAGCTTTGCAAATTTTTATTTGTATGTGATGTGGCTTATGTGTTGTAGAAGAGTTTGGACTGGAATGATTTCTATTTCTCTTGTAGTGGTTGGAATTCCTAGCATGGAACTGAGCTTGGTTATTTTCAAGCTCCTTAAAAATGTATAGTTCACATTTGTTTGAGATTTTTCCTTGTGAATGTTTTTGTATGTGGAAGCACTGATATAATTGTACTCTAGGACAAAATGTATTAAAACATTTAGTTAATTCAGATGTGGGTTTTCAATCTTGATTCTGATTTTTTGCTGGATAAAATATTTTGGGGGAAATTATCTGATGTATTGATTAGATTTCACTCTATCAGATGCATTTTTGAATTATATTTTGTCAAAACATTGACATTCTATTTTTTATAAATAACAGTATAGTTAAAACATTATTGTAATTCAATTGAAAAAGTTATATTAGGCAAAAAGTAACTTCTTTAATTTGCTTACTAGAATTTATAGTCTGCCCCATTCTCAAGATTTTGGGTGGCTTCCATAAAAGATAAATTGTTAAAACATCTAACACAAATCATAAAACAACAATGAAACACTGCATCATTCAAGTGCAGTTAAAACATTTCTGGGATTGATCAACCAGTCCTGCAGCTCTACCTTCCAGTAGCCCTAGATTTCTGAAACAATAGGAATGGAGGGCTCTTTGAATTTTTGGGGACAGCATATTCCGAAGTTTAGGGCTAGGTCACTACAGAAAAGACTTATTTCAGGACCACCTCAGGACATACTAGTAATCAATGCAGCACCTTGCAGTGCTAAAATGTCTCTTGTCGATTAGCATGCTGGCTGCTGCAGTTTGCATGAAGTTTCAAAGTATTCTAAAAGGATAGTCCCATCCTGGTCTGGGGTAGTGATGTTCAAGTGGCTATCATCCATTTATTAATGATACCTCTTCCCAGACTAACAAATGATTCCCCCATCATGCCATATAGATATTGAAGAAATTGGCGAAGAGTGCTGAGTTATTTGGCACCCCATAGTTAAACAGTTGGGACCTTGAGTACTTTCCCCCCGAATAATGCCGACTGAAGCCATGCACTCGGAGAGTAGAACCATTAGGCCCCCAACTCTTAATTGTCATAGACAGTCCAAAAGAATGCTGTGGTTGTTGATACCAAATGCTGTTGGTAAAAATCCTCCCTCTTCTGTTCCCTCCTGGTCTACCAGAGGGTTATCTACAGGAGGGACCAATTGAGTTTTTTATTTGAGCCTGAATTATGTCTACCGGGAATCCAAATAATTTGTTTCTTCCAAGATCATCTGCAGCTGACCCCAACCACTTTCTTCAAAACCTTCCCTAAATGGGGAATGCTGAGGTTGGTGGAAGTTATATAACATTCTTGAGTTGAGAAATATCCTCTTCAGGTAGGGGAATACCGCCACCCTTTTCCAGGTAGCAGGGGAAGAAGCATTCATTGTTTCCTCAGTCCAACTGCTTACCTTTGCTTTTGTTCCCTGAAGGGCAAGGATCCAAACTGCATGTGGGCATACTCGTGCTGCAGATGATCCCGTTCATGTCCTTAGAATCTACAAGCTGAAAAGAATCTCAGATAACCATCCAGTATTTTGTCCCACTTACTAACATAGGTTCTGCCAGCGTGCAGTCAAGATTTGAACAAATATGAATGATTCGTTAGCAAAAGGCTTGCAGACCTCTCATAGCAGCCCAAAGGGAAATTTTCCTTTATAAATCTTTTTTGTAATAGTGTATCAATTTGTTTAAAAAATCTTAAGTTTTTTAACATGAGATCCCCCCTCAATATGGTTATGCTCATAAGTTTACATACCCCTTGCAGAATTTGTAAGGTGTGCACTATTTTGTAAGTAAACATGAGTGATCAGACAAAACACATTTTTTTTATTTGTAATGAGATTCAAATTAAACTATTAGGCATCACAGAATAGTACAATCACTAAACCTGTACTCCTTGATATCAGGTTGTGCAGGCAAAGTAGGAACCCTATTAAAACTTCTAAAACGTTGGCTTTTGCAGGCAAAGTGGAGAGCAAAGCCCAGAAGTTTGAAACTGTACCTGCTTTGCCTGCACAACCTGATAAGTTGCTTGGGAGGAGGGGAAGGAGGTGTTGCAAGCTGCAGTATGAGAATTCCTGATTTATAATCTCAGAGCATTTTTCAGATTGATTTTTTTTGCAGGTTTTTAAAACTTGGGTAAAGAAATAAACACATCACAGAATTGGGAATTCCTAAAGTATCTGCTGCTCTGTGGACCTTTTAGGTATAATATGAAGGATCAAACACAAGCAGGATAATTATCTTCTTTACTCTTGTTGCTAGACTACTAATGCTGAAGTGCAACAGTTTAAAATAGTCTTGTGGCCATTTTGTGTCTGAGCATGTTATCAAGGCTTAAAGATAGCCATTAGCAGAATTTTTTGCCTCTCACAAATTATGATTGTCCATTATGAAAGTGAGTTGAATGAAAATTAGGTATGTAGACATTTACAAAAAAACAAGCATGAATGGAAGAGAAAATGGAAAAGTAGGGAAATAAAACATTTTCTACTTGCTTTCTTTTAAGCAAAAAGTTGTCAAAACAAGGTCTGATAGAAAAGGAATTATACATCCCCTTTAATTAACACCTAAAACAAATTATACATGGGGAGCCCGGCCATCCACATTACGAACATCAGTTTTGGCTTTGAGTATCGCTGCAGCAGAGTATGCCGCTCCAGTATGGAACACGTCTGCACATGCGAAACAAGTTGATACCGCCAGTGAAGCAGTACGAATAGTGACAGGATGTCTTAAACCTACACCAATTGAGAAAATTTATCCGCTTGTCGGTATTGCACCACCTAAGATCAGGAGAGAAGTAGCAGCAGATGTTGAGAGAACAAGACAAGAGAATGATCCCCGGCACCCTCTGTATGCGTATGAGCCTCAAACCCGTCAACTAAAATCTAGGAAGAGTTTTATGGTAAGAACAAACACCCTTGAGGGTACGCAAGAACAAAACTGAATTGGCAGATGGAGGAGATAAATCACTGACCAAGGAATAGTTCCAGAGGAGAATATGGCTGAGGGATCCGATCTCCCTTATGTCATTTGGAGGACTTTGAATAGGTTGAGGGTTGGAGTGCCTAAGTGCAGAACAAATATGCTCAAAAGGGGATTGTTGACGGATAATAATATGCAGTGTGAGTGTGGAGAGATACAGAATTCGGCCCACCTGCTGACCTGCCGATTATTACCAATAGCATGCACTGGAAATGGTTTGTTTCTGGCCAATGATAAAGCTAAGAAGGTGGCGTCATATTGGCAGCTTAAGGTTTGATCTGGACACGAAAGAAGAACACCACCTAAAACTGGATGATTAAGCATAAATTATTTGTCTGTTGCAATTGGAGGATTAAATTGTCTTGTGTACCTCTATAACATTGATGGATAATCTGAATCCTAGCATGGCTCTGGATTGGCAAATTAAAATTTCCATTTTAAATTTACTGGCAGGATGGCAGCTTTTATCAAATAGGCATGTTGAGTATTGTTATAACTCTAGGAAATTCCCTTCAGTCAAAAATTCCCTTCCCTAATCCAGCTATCAGTGGAGCTACAGTATATACATAATAATTACATTAATCAATCTATAATCTGTTTTGCGTTTGTATAAACACTCAAGGTGCCTTACAACAATTGCAAAATAATAATAAAGTGTAACAAAATCAGTTCAATTAAAACAAAAGTAGAGGAGGAGTGGAATTACTGTATATGAAAGGAAATGCTTATATACATTGAGTTCCAGGAATTTGGGCATGAGGGTCTACTTCAGAGCATTTAAGTAAGAGGGACAGAAAACAACAGAAATGTTATTGCAGGGGTGTGCAAGACAGCCGAGCCAGGTAGAAGACCTGGATAATGTTCTCTGGGACCAGTCAGAGAAGGAGAAACTGTTAGCCCTATAGGTATACCTGTAATGGGCTGTGAGAATATCCTTGGGGGACAGGAGGAGGAGGAGCCGCAGCCTAGACAACAGTCAGACAAAAGATATCTCAGCCCACAGAAGGAATAGGGGTGGAGAAAGCATCTGAGAAGGGACCCTCCCTAGTTCTCTGGAAAGTAAAGGCAAGGGAGGTGAGAAGTGCGTTCCGACTTGCAAGATTCCATTACTGTAATCTTACAATAAAGGTAGTGTTAGTACTCATGGTTTTGGTTTCTTGTCTGGACTACCTCGAAGGGCTGACAATACCAGACTAAGAAACCAATGCCATACAGTTCTAAAATTACTTTTATTGGAATAGCTGCAGTAACAGAACCTTCCAAGTCTGAATGTGCTTCCCTCCTCCCTCACTTTATCTTCATGTGAATTAGGGAGAGGCCTGTCTGAGATGTTTACTCAACTTAGTGTCTTGGAATGGGCTCAAGCCACGTTTGTCTGATTGTTGCCTTGGTAGTGGATCTTCCTCCTGTCCTTCAAGGCCATTCCCTATGCCCTCTACAGCAGGGGTGCCCAACCTGTGGGCCACGGCCTGTTAGGAAGTGGGCCACACAGCAGGTGAGCGGTGGTGGTCCACGTGATTGGCTCCCGCCTGCAAACCCCGCCCTGACCGCGCAATTGGCTCCCACCTGCAAACCCCGCCCCCGTCCACACGATTGGCTCCCACCTGCAAACCCCGCCCCCTGTCCACACGATTGGCTCCCGCCTGCAAACCCTGCCCCCCCGGTCTGTGGAAAAATTGTCTTCCACGACCGGTCCCTGTTGCCAAAAAGGTTGGGTACCGCTGCTCTACAGAAACGTAGTGATAATGAAAGACTTTAAGTACCTGGACATCTATTGGGAAATGTTTGACACATGTCCTAATTGTGAGAGCTGTTCAGCAGTGGAAAATACTGCCTTGGGAGGTGGTGGATTCTGTCATAGTGGTTTCCTGCATTGGGCACAGGGTTATGTAGATGATCTCCAAAGTTTCTTCCCAACCTTACATTCCATGATCTGTGACTATTCTTTCTATGTTCTTTTCAGTTTAAAGTTTGATCCATCTTGTCTGTAGCTTGAATCATGTCAACTGGATTTCTATTTTCTCAGTGGAAACGTTTCGCTCCTTATCCAAGGAGCTTCTTCAGTCTGAGCAAAGTTGGTAAGGGAATCCTAAATATGTTTCTAGGTAGCTGTGTGACCTTACACCTGGGGTCATGGTTATATTGAGATGTATTTTAAGTCCTTTTATTATCTAAAGGATAAACGATCCTCCTTTAGATAATAAAAGGACTTAAAATACATCTCAATATAACCATGACCCCAGGTGTAAGGTCACACAGCTACCTAGAAACATATTTAGGATTCCCTTACCAACTTTGCTCAGACTGAAGAAGCTCCTTGGATAAGGAGCGAAACGTTTCCACTGAGAAAATAGAAATCCAGTTGACATGATTCAAGCTACAGACAATTCCACCTGGATGACTGAGAACCTTCATAGACATTTGATCCATCTTCTTAATGGACTTTTTGTGTAAAAATGAAAAAAATGAACTTGTGATTTATGGCTTTGATGATTAGATAGGATAGATTATAGAAAGAAGAATATCTAGATGTAACTTTAGAGAGAGAGGTTAAAATATAATTGTACTTATAACTGTTGTGAAGAATATTGGAAGCCACTTTGTTGTATCTTTATTACCCCAATCTTTTATATAAAATGAGTTCTCTCTTTTTTTAACAGTTCTATTAAGAATTACAAATAGAAAGAATAAAAACTAATACAAACTACAAAAAATATAGGAATACAAAAAGAAAAATACAAAAAAGGAAAAAAGTGTAGAAAATAAAAAAAGAAAGGAAAAAAAAGTAACTTCCCCCTTCATCCCAGCAAGTAAAAATAATTTTAGTAGCTTATCACCATCTCTTAATACAACATATACTCTCTTCACCTATCTCTTAACTAAAAAACAAATTCCAAAAGCCTCGTCATTCATTCTTTGTCTGCAAAAGTCCAGTAAGGGAAACCAGATATAACTAATTTTCTATTTTAACCTTGATCAAATAAGCCAACCCTGTATTGCTTCCCTGAATTTTTAACAATCTTAATTTTTAACCCCTTCAAAAATAGTCTCAAAGCTTGTTTTCTGCTCATCTTCTTTTTAACCCAAGAACCTTTCAAAACTTTAACAGACCTCTTTTGTAAATCCAGTAAGAAAAAGTTATCCAAATAAGTTTTCTGGTTTAGTAATTGTACATCTCTTTAAGCAGTGAAACATCCATTGGTTTTGTTTGTATATCCAGTACATCTTTCTCCATATCCTTCTCATTGCTTGACAGAAATCCACAATTTTCAAACTTACCTGTTGTAGCTTGTTCTTCTTCTGTAACTTCATTGACACATGATCTGTCTATCATATCAAGTAATTCTGAAGACCAATATTAAAAAACATCCATTAAAGTTTTTTGCTCCAGTTTTTATTTCTTTGTTAACGAAACAAATTTATTATCCTCCAGCTCCCTCTAGTGTCAAACCTTCAAGATCACATTCTCATGTTTCCTCTTAAAATAACTCAAAGAAACACCATTTCCCACAGGAAGAATTCTTCTAATTAATTCAGAACTATAATCCCAAGTCCATCTGGACCCTTAATTCATTGTTAACTTTCCAAAATTCCATATTCTAAGCATCCTTTTGCTGTTTAATCCCCAAAATAATATTTTTTCCAGAGCTTTTAAAATAATATTTTAAATGCTAGTTTAGTCTAGTGGTTAAGGCAACGGGCTAGAAACCAGGAGACTGAGAGTTCTAGTCCAGCCCTAGGCATGAAAGCCAGCTGGGTGACTTTGGGCGAGTCACTCTCTCTCAGCCCAACTCACCTCACAGGGTGGTTGTTGTGGGGAAAATAGGAGGAGGAAGGAGTATTAGGTATGTTCCCCACCTTGAGTTATTTATAAAAATAAAGGTGGGATAGAAAATAAATAAATAAATATTTAAAACATCTTTCTCCATGGAGAAGGCAACTTACCCGATAAATACAGTAAAACCTTGCCGATCCAAAGGGTCTTAATATTTCCAGTACGATAAGAAAAAAATAATCCAAAAAGTGATTAAGAACTGAGGCTTGGTTGAGGTTTATGTCCTTAAAAAATGTGTTGTGAGTATGAGCTTTGATAACAGTCTTTGAAAAAAGACTGTTATCAGTATCCCAGTAGGCTCTTCTGTCAAATAGTGGCTCCCAGTACGGTACTCTTGCTGAAGCATATAGTTGGCAGTCAGATAGAACATGTGCAATATCTTCTATGTCTGAGGCTTCACATATTGCTTTCTCTCATGGTATAGCACTTGATCAATTCTCCCGGGTTTTACCATAGAATCTAGCAACTCAAATCTTGCTCCAGTAAAAGCCATTCTTTGGCACTGGGTTATACATGTAGTCCGATATTTTTCTATTTGAAATGCCTTTTTATTCTTATCCAACTATTTTAATCATCTAACATTTACAAGAGATTCAGTATTAGTTTGGGAAAACAGTGTACTGTGACATGGTTTTATTGAAGACATCGATCCTATTCACTATCTTTGTTAGAAAAAGTATATGAAGAACTAGATTGATTAATCAGCCCTCTTAAGTGGGGTAAGTTGAGTCAAATGTTCCAATCAATGAGATCACATATGAGTTTGATGGCTCATCAGCATAAAAAAGAGCATATATTTTGATTGCCATCATTGGAGTTTGCTGTTCATGACACAAGTTTGTGAAAGTGAATCATGTACTGATCCAAATATGTCTTTGTAGAACTCAGAGAAAGAGTTGTTGATAATTGTTTTTTAAAATAAAATTTATATAGACACGAATTTCAACTAGGCGGCTCACAGTAAAAGGATAAAAACAGTAACACATAGAAACAGAATTACAGTGTAACCCAAACTGGAAACCAAAACCTCTAGAAGCTGCCACACGATCATAATCCCATACGTGCCTGGCTCAGTTAGCAACCTGGGAAAAAAGCGGCCTGCAAGGCTTTCTGCAAGGCTAACAGGTCAGAGCCATTCAGATTTCAGGGGGATGCTATTCCGCAGGGCAGACACTACACAAGAGAAGGCATGCTTCCTCAGTCCTGCTAGATGACATTGTTTAATGGGAGACCTTGAGAATGCCCATGCTGCTGGATCTTAGTGGGAGCCAGTGCAACTTGTGAAGAAGTGGTATTGCGTGGGTGTACCATGGCACACCCAAAGCTAGACCAGCTGCACCTTTTGAATGTTCTTTAAATCTGGCAATGGCTATATGAGGCTGGAAAGGGCTACCAAACCATAGACTTTGGCCTCAGTCCACCATCAGGCAGTTAGTGTACAAATGAGGAAAATGCAACCCCATTATTAGTCTTCTCATTGTTACTGTTCCAAAAATCACTCTTAAGATTTATGTGATACTCCAGGAGATCACTAAAAACACCAATGTAATAATATCAAAGGATCTTCCAGCCACTCCTGCATACAGTATTCTGATATCAGGGTTCATGATTCCACCATTAAGAAAGCACAACAAGAATGGAGTGCAGAGAATCTGAAGCTTAAATGAATGTGAGTCATACAGCATGACTGCGATCCTAAGCACACAAGTAAATATACAACAGAATTGCTGAAGCAGAAGAAATGTAAGCCCTGACTTTAACCTTATTGAAACGTGGGTCATCTCAAGCAAGCAGTTCAGGCGAGAGAGTCTGAAATAACGAGTTGAAGCAATTCTGTAAGAGGAATAGGCAAAATACTTCTGAACTGATGTGTAGGATTGAACAGCAACTAAAGGTTGTTGTCACTACTGCTAAAAAAGTTGCCACTAGTTTCTAAATCTGAAGATTCACATACTTTTGTCAACAAAGATAGTGACTGTTGGGTCAATGTGTTCAAAAAAGTCACCTAGCCACTTTCTACCAATGAGACTGATGTGTCCCTGTTGAACTGATTGAAAAAGTATGCATCAGATATACATTTTTGTCTAGTTATAATTGATACATGTTAAGGTAATTTTCATTTTTTTAAAAAAGTATTTCCTACTTGTTGCATTCTTTTGTTCTGCTGAAAAAAAGGAGAAATTTGGGAATGGCATGGATTATGAGTGGAAGGAAGACTACAGTTGCAGGGGAGAATTTGAGGGCCTTTCTTGCCTTTGTTCTCACAGTGCTAATTCTTGATCTGAATTCTGCCTTCATTGTACATATTTTTTTAAAATATGCCCTTATATGTCTTTCTTCAGGAAGGGAGAAGGCAATGGCATTAAATCACATTAGTTTATGTATAGGATGATATTCTTGGTTACAGTGGAAGATGTCTAGAAAGCTCCTCCTTTTTAAGAAAAGGCTCACTTGCATTCTCTCAAGAAAAAACTTTATAGCTTTTGATTAATCCTATTTAACAACTGTTTAATCCTGCTTTTTCTCTCACAGCTGTACTGGGAGAAAAATAGAAGATGCACTATATTAGTCGCTATTTATGCTAAAACTAGATGTTGATCTGCATCTTAGTGTTAGGCCTCTGAGTTCAGTAGTCACCATTGCTGATTACTGCAGGTGTTTTTCAAGTGGGGAAAATAGGGAGAAAGTTTTCTCATCTACAAAATGGAAATAAAAATGTTCTATGTATAATATTTGACAATAAGTATAAGAATAGTCAATTTATGGATGGTACAAAAATGTATCCCAGCTAGAGTTTTAGTTGGAGTTAAGCAACTCTGGACCTTCCCTGGTACTTGCAGATAACTCAAGGAGAAGGGCCAACTCTGCTTGATGAAATCATCAGCTAGTAATAGCCACCTCTGGCAAGTTTAGAGGGCTTTGGTACTTTGATCTACCTACATCATCATTGTGTTTCAGCTCTGCTGGAGGCTGTATTGCTTGCAAAAAGAAACAAGTGCTGTCAAATTGGGTCTCATGCTGCATACTGGAGACCAAGTTTTGAAAAGAGTTTAATGTACAATGATTCTGCTTTAGAATTGGTAAAAGGTAAAGGTTCCCCCCGCACATTTGTGCAGTCGTGTCCGACTCTAGGGGCTGGTGCTCATCTCCGTTTGTTAGCCGAAGAGCCAGCGTTGTCCGAAGATGTGGCCAGCATGACGCACGTGGAACGCTGTTACCATCCCACCGAAGTGGTACCTATTAATCTACTTGCATTTGGGGCAGACCATAATTAGCCAGTTTCAAGATGATCTATGACTTTTCTGAGCCAGATTCAGTATTTGCATCTTTTCCTAATAGTAGCATTAATAGTGTGGTTCTTACATTGTTAACTCAGCATGTAGTTATATTCAGTTGGAGTAATAACCTAGATTTGAATTATGAATGTGACTCCTTCACTGAAGAGCGATTTAGGAGAAAGAAAATAACACTGTTTTGACCTGCAGTAGATAACTTATTTCTGCTTTTTTAAAAAACAAAATTAAACTCTATTTGAACAGCTAACTTTATTTTGAACTTGCAGTGATAAATCAATTGAAAGAAAGAGCTGCAAATAGAGAATAAACCTGAATCTGAGAAAATCAAATAATTTATATATATAGAATGGTTTCTAAATTTTTAACATTCTCTCCCCAGGCTGTCATCACGAAAGCCAAAGTGGATTTCTCTGGTGTCCTGTGCCTGCCCCCTTCCGTCATTGCTGGAAATGGGCTGGACGGAGGAGGGGTTGGCGAGAATGAAGATGAAACACTCTCGGTGTCTCTTTCGGCTGCACCAAGCCCCCAAAGTGAAGCTGTTGCCAATGAACTGCAGGAGCTCTCCTTGCAGCCCGAGCTGACTGCAGGCCTCCATCCTGGCCGGAACCCCAATCTTCCTCCTCTAAGTGAGAGGAAGAATGGTAAGTGAAACAGTAAGGCCTGTAGTAGTGAAAGTGGTACATAGAAATCTAACTCATTATCAGTAATGAGTTGTACTGTAGAAACACTGTTATACTGGATTTTGCATAATAGTTTCAATTTCTTAATAGAAGTGTGGGCATCTCCATCTTAGTATATGCTAATGTACTCAATCCTAATGTAATGTCTGCTTCTATTTCAAGTTAAGAGATGTTAATTGGTGTTAGGAGATCAAAACTGAACAAAGCTTTTACAGAGGGGTGTGCTCCCGAACCTTGTAGAATGTTTACATTCGTTTATGTTATAAGATCGATGCACATAGACAAACCGACTAGCAGGCCATTAGGTAGATATAGTTGCATTTATGATCTCATTTATGTTTCCCCAACCATAGGACACAATGTGCTTTGTTTTGATTGGGTGCTTGTCCTGTATGAACTTAACAGTTGTGGCTTGTAAGCTATGGTTTACAGCAAAGTACAGGTAGTCCTTGCTTAACAACCACAATTGGGACTGGAATTTTGGTTGCTAAGCGAAGAGGTCATTAAGTGAATCCAACATGATTTTACGACCTTTTTTGTGGAGGTTGTTAAACAAATCACTGCAGGCGTTAAGCGAACCATGTGGCCATTAAGTGAATCACACAGTTCCCCATTGATTTTGCTTGCCAGAAGCCAGACTGGAAGATAAAAAATGGTGCTCACGTGACCACGGTACGCTGCAACGGTCATAAATGTGAACTGGTTGCCAAGTGCCCAAATTGTGATAATGTGACCAGGGGGACGCTGCAATGGTCGTAAGTGCGAGGTCCGGTCACAAGTCAGTTTTCCCAGCATTGTTGTAAGTCTGAACCATGACTAAATGAATGGTTGTTAAGTGAGGACTACCTGTAGCCCTCAAGATGTTACTGAAGTACAAATTACTTTTCTCAAAAGAAATGAGAAACTGCTGCACAAATTAGTAATGTACACAAATATCCTCTATTCTGATTTTCAGTGAAGTAAAATTCTAGTCCAGGGCTTTCCAAACTTTTCCCGTGGCGACACACCAACGGCGGCGTGCGAGAAAACCCAGAAGTGCCGCTGCAGCACTTTCGGATTTTCGCGCACCACAGTGGTGGCGGTAGCGGTGTCCTTGTGTGCCGTGCGAAAACCCGGAAGCGCTGATGGCCTGCCGCCATCGTGTGTGTGGCCGCGGCGCACCATCAGCGCTTCCGGGTTTTGATGCAATACACCTGGGCCCCACAGGCAATACAGTATTGTGCCGCGACACACAATTTGGAAAGCTGTGTTCTAGTCTATCAAAATATTTGTTAATTGTGTGCCTTTTCTTCTGTGGGTTTCTTCTGTGACCTTATTAATCTGCATCTATAGCATCCAAGCATTTTAATAGCCATATTTTACGAAGAAAAGAATGAGATGCTTCCGGGATTCTGTCTGTGATTTCTGCTGTAATATATCTAATCTAATATATTTTTCAGTATCAATATAATTTACAACATTAAATACAATGAAGATAAGGTCTGATGTTAGCTCTTGAGTCTAGTTAACTGTATATACTGCACTTGGAAGCTTTTAACAGTTACTAAACAAAATAAAGTGTCTGTCTGTCTGTCTATCTCCCTAGATGACAGTTTCCAAGTAATTTTATGGGCAGTAATGTAATTGGGAGAGCCAATTTGGTATAGTGGTTAAGGCATCAGGCTAGAAACCAAGAGACTAGGAGTCAATGCTGACTCGAAGGCACAAAAAAGAAAGGTATTGGAGGGCTACATTTAATAGTATTTATAAAAATGTTATAAATTAAGTTTTGGAAAATAATAAACTTTGCAGGTTTGTGCATTGGTGTTCAGAATGGGTAGAGGAGCAGTCTCTTAAACAACAAAAAAAGTGTTTGTTACAGACCAATACTAAGTTTGTTATGTTGCCCCACAATTTAATTCTTTTTTAAAAATTAAATATTTCTATTGCAGCTGCAAGGCTATGTTCTTCAGTCTTTCACAGATGTAAATAGAGACATATTTCTAATACTGCTATTCTATCTTAGTCACTCTCTATTTTATTTTAAAAGTTATTGTATACCTGCTGAAAACCTTTACTCAACCACAGTATCATATGCCTCAGTTTAAAAGGAAGGAAAGAATCTTATTTCTGATTATATATATTCAGTTTACTAATAATTTAAAATATACTTCAGCAACTATAGTACTTGAAATAATAGATTCTTATATCTACTGTTGATGTGCATATATTTTATATATACACTATTTAGGAACTCGGGAAGGGATTTTAATTCTTAACAATGACAACTGTAGTAACTCACAGTTAAAATGTTAATAAACCTTTGGTTAAGGAAAATAGAGTTGAGTATTCATTCAAAAGTTATGCCTCTCTTTAGTTTTAGTTATGGAACAATGTGTGGTATGTGGAGGTAATATTAATATGCATGTTATAATCTTAAAATGAAAAGCTACAGTATGTAATAACTATAACAGGACAGTATGTGGATTAATGGCTCCTCGGCATCTGGGAAATTGTCATCTTTAATTCTGGATGGGGTTGCACTACCCCAGACAGATCCGGTGCGTAACTTGGGAGTCTTCTTGGACTCACGACTCCTGCTCAAAGAGCAGATGGCAGTCGTGGCCAGGAGGGCTTTTGCGCAACTTCGTGTTGTGCGCTAGTTACGCCCCTTCCTGGAACGAGAGGCCCTTCGAACGGTCGCTCATGCCCTGGTTATCTCCCACATAGACTACTGTAATGCGCTCTACATGGGGCTACCCTTGAAGAATATCCGGAAGCTACAACTGATCCAGAATGCAGCCGCGCGGACAATTTTGGGTGTCCCAAGGAGGACACACATAACACCTTTGCTGCGTGAGCTGCACTGGGTTCCAGTCTGCTTCCGGGTCCAATTCAAGGTGTTGGTTATCACCTTTAAAGCCCTACATGGCATGGGACCAGGATACCTAAGGGACCGTCTCATACCCATCACTTCATCCCGTCCCACCCGGGCATGCAGAGAGGGCATGCAGCAGACCCCTTTGGTTAAAGAGTTCCATCTAATGGGGTCACGTAAGCGTGCTTTCTCTGCTGTTGCCCCTGCCCTTTGGAACTTTAGTGTGTCGCAACACACAGTTTGGTGTGTCGAAACACAACCCAGAAGTGGCGGCGGGGGTGTGCGCGGTGGTGAGCACAGCGGCAGCAGCGGCACTTCCGCATTTTAGCGGAGGTCACTGCCGCCGCTGCCATGCACGCCACTGCTGTACACACCCCTGCCCCTGCGCCGCCGCCGTTGGTGTGTCGCCAATGGCGGCACTTTGAAAAGCACTGGGTTAGACAGTCCCCCTTGCTCCTGGACTTCCGGAAAAAACTCAAAACCTGGTTTTGTCAGTATGCTTGGGGCAGGAAGGAGAATGTGCATACCTGGAGATGGCTAGCACCTTAGATTATCCCTGGAGTGCCCTTTTTACTTAAGAAGAACTTAAGAAGATTCCGTCATTGGATTTTATTATATTCTTTTTATTTTTAATTGTTATTTAATTTGTATTTTAATCTTTTTATAATTGTATATTAATGATTATATTTTGTTGTAAACTGCCCAGAGTCCCCCTTGGGGGAGTTGGGCGGTGATAAATTTGATTAAATAAATAAATAAATGAATAAATGTAACATTAGATATCTAGAAATACAGTACATTAGCAATATTTCGTGGGTTTTATATTAGAATAACTTTTCAGTTGAATCCTTAAACCACTGTGTGCAAATAGATGTCTAACAGTTTTTCACCAGCAGTAGTATTTGTATTTTAGGTGTAACAATTTTCCTCTTCATTTCAAACATTGATATAAATCTCTGGCAGTGCTGTGCAACCAGGTTGAGTTCATTGTTTAAATTCTCCTGATATTACCAAACTAACTCTGGAGAGCAGCTTTTTCTAAAGGATTCTTTTCTTCTGTTTAAAATTTTGTTCTGTTGGTATTTTTCATTAAATTTTTAAATTGTTTTAATTTTTAGTCTACATGGAAGAGGCCTTTTTCAAGCCAGAAAATACTTTATACATGATTTTAAAATACAAATAAATTGTGTAGTGGGATAGACCACACCTGACTAATTTTTACATTGGGCAAGGAGGAAAATGTACTGGGAGCATTAAAACAACACAGAAATAGTGTCTTTTTGTTGTTGTTCCTGAGGTTTTTTCTGTTTCCAGCTTAAGGCACAGACTGCTGAGTCAGAGCCGAGTTAATTTTATGTCCTGAGTGGCTCAGAGCAGGTTAACCCCTTGATGGACTATAAATGTGTATATGTTTTGGAAGTAGTGCAGATATTACACAATCAAATCTAGGACATGCATGTATGACATCTGGAATTTTAAAATAATGGTATGCACATGCATATATAGCTTGGTTTTCCATGTAACCACTTTGATATTCTGTTTTTAAAAAACCCTATTCTGAATGACCTGAGCTCCCCAAAATATATGAAAAACTATCAAACTCTCAAATTATCTGATTTAATCCAAATACCTGATGTCTCTATCTGAAAATTGAAGATTTTTGATTATTCTTAACATAGCTGTCTTCCAGTAATATTAGCTATCCTCCTTGAATTTACGGTGAAACATAATTAAACTTGACTCAGGTTTTCATGTTAACACAACTTGTTTATTTATGTGAGATTACTTTTTTATGATGATTGCTGCTGGTCCATGCAGATTAGAAAGATTAACATGGTTTTCCAACAAGCTAATTTATTTTTTTCATTTATTCAGTTAATTAAACAGAACAGAAAAAGCAAAAAAAGCAAAACAATATTATAAATATGTGGCCTATTTGTGTGTGTGTGTATAAAGCCTTACACAATAGTTTCACTAAAGGATGATTATATTTCATTGTAATCATCCATATATAACCTGTATTTATTAGAATTTCATTCATATATTGCAAGTAACATCAGATTTTCAATCCACTGAGTTATTGGGATGGTATATTTTTATTTGCAGTGCTGAAGGAATAATTTTTTAGCAATAAAAAGGGCACAAAAATCCAGTTCCATTAGCTGTCTTTCACTATTTCTGTGACAGAAGCTGCTTACTGGAGAGAGACCACATTTCCTGTTCTGTGGTGGTTCTCTTTAGTGCAGGTATGGCAGTAATAAGGGCTGCATATTAACCATTGTCACATTGTAAAGGATAATTATTTAACTGTGATAATATGTCTTCCTTATTGAGCCTATTAAAATACTCAGTGTGTGCTTTTCCTTCATATTCTGTGCTGCTATGACAGTTCTCCTTTTGAGAGAAATATTAAGCTGTTAGTTTCTTGTATTCATTGATTGATTGATTGATTGATTGATTGTTCATATATCTATCACCGCCCATCTCCCCAGGCGGGGGACTCTTATACAACTGCTCTAGTGACAGCAATTGGAACAATTTGAAAGTTCTGTATATATTTGATTATATCATGCTGGTGAAAGGTATACTATTCATATTTGAGGTTTCTTTGAAGAAATAACAGCCATATGGAAGAATGGGGTTGTTCTTTTGTGTGTCCTTTTATACAGTTATATTTAGCTATTTTGACACATTTATTAGTGGATAACAATTAGCAACAGCTTAGGCTTAATTATTTTTTGTATTATGATCAATTGTACTTATCAGATCATTTGGCTGCTTTAACCCCAAATCAGTTGGCTTCGTTCAGATCTTAGGTATGCTAAAGCCCCACCATAGCATTATTTCCAATTATCATTTTTTTTCTGAACTGTTCTTTTTAGTTCCCTTGTATTGTTTTAAACTTTCCTGTCTTTATAATTTAATTGATAATAATAATTCTGTTAATTTTGATAGTACAGTTGGTTTTGGCATCGTTATACATTTATTTTACATATTGATGAGCAGCTGGCAGCAAGTGGTTTCTAGTACTGTAGGCTGGAGCTCTTACTAACACTTTTTTTAACTCTCCTTTTTTTACTCACAAATTTTGCTGTCATTTACAATCAATGATCATATCATCATGTCTTTAGTTAACTGAAGCAGTAACCTTTCATCTACCCCAAGGCCTCCAAAGCTGTGATTATTATCAGTTTTGATCTGGTTTTAGTTATTTCGCATTCCTGGCAATTTGACACTCTGGGTCACATGTTTTTAGTCAAATCAGGTTGGCTAGAACTTGCAGTAGCTTGTTAATCTGCACTGACATATCAACTAAGGAGTTTTCACTGTGAAGAAAAGAAATACATTTGGGAGAAACTCAACTTAAAGAAATGTACAGAATTTTAGTCTTGGGGCAGATGAACTTAATACTTGAGGGTAATGGAGAGTTTCCTCTCAGCTGTTGATTGTATAGGACTCTTTCAAACATGGCAGAGAAATTCTGGATATGTTCTCTTTGAGATGGCAATACAGGTAGTCCTCGCTTACCAGCTGCCTTGTTCAGCGACTGTTCAAAGTTATGATGGTGCTGAAAAAATAACTTTGCGACCAGTGCCTGCATTTACAACCTTTGCAGCGTCCCTCAGTCACATGATCACCATTAGAGTCAGTACATGTTGTCCTGTGCCTGACCGATTGTTTTTATTTTCCCCCTCCTTGCAGAGCAGAGAGATTGCAGAGGAAAGGATTACAAGAGAGTAAGCAGGCACACAATGGGGAATACACATCGAAAGCAATGTGCTGGCACCGGCAGCTGTGCGCACGCCACACAAACAGCCCAGTGTATTCCCCTTTGTGTGCCTGTTTACTCTCTTCTGATCCCTTTCTCTCCAATCTCTCCGCTCTGGGTGGGGCAGGGGAGAAAAGAAAACAAGCCATTTCTGTAGGCAATCTCTACTATTTCATTTTGCATGTAACTAGTGGGAAACTAACTGCTGAAAACTCATTGATTACCTGTGAAATGTCAAAAGCCCCATAACTTCAAATACCAGTAGTTGCCTCAGTAGATGACAGTACTCAGCTGACTTTGTTTGGGCCTGGAAGTTAAGCAAGGTTCAGCCTAGTTATTAGTTTGATGTCACATTATTGGGGAATAATGTAGTTTAGACCGGTAAATTAAAATAATTGTACTCAAAAGCAGTGGCACTTTTCTTTTGGTGCCATGAGAATTGCATGAACGTACTGTATGTATTAAGGTGTTGAGTTTAGCTTGAAAGATTTAATCATTATTTCAATCACTGATTTTTAAAATTATAATAAAATATAATAAATGTGATATTTTAAGACCTTTTGAATAGATGTAACTTGAATAAAAGGGGCGTGGTGGCTCAGCAGGTAAGACGCCAGGCTTGTCGATCGGAAGATCGCAAGTTCGGAGGTTCGAATCCCTAGTCCGGCGTGAGGGAGTGATCTCTCGCACTCGCCCCAGCTCTTGCCAACCTAGCAATTCGAAAGCATGCAAATGCAAGTAGATTAATAGGTACCACTTCGGTGGGTAGGTAACAGCGTTCCATGTGCGTCATGCCAGCCCCATGACCATGGAAGCATCTTCGGATAACGCTGGCTCTTCGGCTAACAAACGGAGATGAGCACCGGCCCCTAGAGTTGGACACGACTGCACAAATGTGCGGGGGGAACCTTTACCTTTTAACTTGAATAAAATATGCATATTTGATTTTCACACTTGGTAATTGGAAGTAGTTCTCAGTGTGAGCCAAGAGAATTCTGGTATATCTGAGAAACCTGAATTCAAATTCCACCACTGCTTACAGGCTCATTGCACACCCTTGATCCAGCTGTAAACTCTCAACTTCAGTTGCTTATTTTTAAAATTGGTATAATACTGGATCCTGTGTAGGTAAACATGAAGTTTATGGAACATATGGCAAATTAAAAATGCAATTGTAAGTTGCAGTGCCAGTCATTTAAATCAAAGGATATTACCATGGGTTAGGTTACAGCCATGATCCAGAATCGCTCAAGTATTTGAGTTAAGGTCTGCCATTCTGAAGAATGTAAGACTGCTAGAAGTATATTTATGGGGAATTATTTCAGTACCTTTAGCAAGGAGAACAGCAACTTCTATTATAATTGGTCTAAAGACATGGACTGAAAAAAAATGGGTAAATCCAACCTCTGTTATTTTAAAAAGCTGTGTGTTATACAGAA
This sequence comes from Charina bottae, assembly GCA_023362775.1. Taxonomy (NCBI): domain Eukaryota; kingdom Metazoa; phylum Chordata; class Lepidosauria; order Squamata; family Charinaidae; genus Charina; species Charina bottae. Next base: position 34,181,548 of record JALMGJ010000006.1, on the reverse strand, counting down.
GAACCTGAGCCAAATTTAGTAGAGATTTCAGTCTACTGTGGAAGTGTTGTGCGCGTGTTTTTAATACTCCCCATTTCAGCCATTTAATTCACCAAATGCAACATCTTCATAGAAGAAACCAGACATAGTTATATTGTGCCTTTTTGTATGTTACAAACTTAGTATTGTAACTTACTCAGATCATATCTTCTGCCAAAGAAAGATTTGCATGAGGAGAATGAGGTTCTCTTAATATTTTTATTGTATATTAAATACATTAAATTGGTCTGTGAATCAACATATTTTTACCCTATAAATAAGTGATGCCAAGTTAAATGGGAGTGAATTACTCTAGTAAATTATTCAGCCTGCTCTCAACAGTAATTATTTTTAACATGGTCAGAGTTTTTGTTCTTGGGAGTTGAACACTACCATTTTCAATGTCATGTAGTGTCTGATTCCTGAAAGACAACTGCCATATCAATATGACTGTCTAGGGAATTCAAGGGTTTACATACAACCTCCTCTTCCTTTCCCAAGCAGGAAAGATTTAAAAGGAAAGAGGCTTTCCAGCAAAAAGAAATTAAAAGGACTCTCTTTTTTGTACAGTTAAATAGCTCAAATCTGTTGGAATTACTGTCTGTAGCTTGATTCTGGACTGTACCTATAGTGGCTAATCTAAGAGCAGAAAAATGTTCCTGGAGTTAAGGAAATGTGTTTAAAAAGTAAGCCTTGAATAAGCCTCAATCTGCAGTCTATCCTTCACTCTCATTGTCTGGTTAGATCCATATTGAAAAGAATCAACACGATTCTACTGGAACAAGAAACTCTGATGATGCCAGTCCAGACAATAACTGTGAATGTGGTTCATTACAGTAATTATAATGTGAAGAATAGTATCAAATGCTTGTTGTGAGTGTGAAGACTGTCAATATTTAATTTTGGAATTTAAGTATGAGGAAAGTATTCCATCTCTTTTTTCTCTCTCCTACTCCTGCATAGTTTCAGATGATTGAAGAGTAAGGATAGTTTTTTGAAATTCAAATAAATAGCTGCCAAATGTTTTGTAATTTAATGAATTAAATTTCCTTTGGAAATCCCCATTCTAAATTATGCATATACTGGTTACATTCTCTTTTATAGAGTATTTGATTCTACTACTTCAAAATGCATTTGTCTTAATCTTAAAATAGAATATTTGTTAATTAGAAAAAGGCTTTTGATATGTGTGCATATAGAGCTAGCTAGAATAACATGCTATTTGATATCTATATAAGAACATTTCTTTATATACATTGTTTTAATATAAATGTACAAACTTTTTCTCTGACCAATCAGTGATAATTGAGAGATTTCGTAGTGAAGAAATTGCATGGAATTATTAGCGTTATTTTTAAAAAGGAAAGTATAATAATGAAATGTAGAAGACTTAGTTTTAAGAAGTCATCAAGAGCCACCAAATAGAGCATTTTCATTATTTTCAAATGGCAACACAAAATTTTTCCTAGTCTTAAAGTAGGTGTAAAGATGGGAATAACTCTTTTCATTCCTAGAAAGGCTGAAATAGGGGATCTTAATTAAATCTATGAAGTTTTATTTACACTTGGACAATAACATAGTAAAATATTAAAATTTGGTTAAACAAGCCCAACTACAAAATAGGCTTCACAAACTTGGTACTTTCCTGGTAGGTTGATGCATACATAGGATCTGTTCAAAATAAAATACTTTTTATAGAAGATTGGACCTTAATATTAGATGATAGATTATCAGGTAATGCCAAAGCTATAGGCTTGATTGATGTCAGAAGACAGCAGTGGCAAGGTACGATCGTGGTTCAACCATCTTATTGCATAACAAAACAAAAAAAGTCCATAAAGTCACTAGGTTTGAGTCCAGCTCAAAAGAGAGTTAACTCTTCAAAATTTCCTTTCCTTTACCTTTTCCTTTCTCAAATGTAGTCATTCATATTGATTTCTATTTTTTTAAATGTACTGTATATTCAGAAATAATGCTGTGCAGATACAAAACTGTTTAAGTTCAATTTCATACATTTTTTACTCTGTTGTCCCAGCTTGTCTGTGTGCTATTAGAAACTTTGCCCAGGTTGGAACTAGATGAATGCTGTTGGGTTATTCAGTTTTCCATTTGGAAGCCTTAGTAGCAAGAAAAGCTGAAAAAAGACGGGCAAGTTTAAATTGCTTTCTTACTAAATAAGAGGCTGAAGGAAGAACTTTTAAAAATTATATATGCAGTGCTTTAATTTTCTGTGCATTGCAGTCTTTTTGTTTGCTCCCACAGTAATGTGAGGCATGTTTCTGTTCTTATAGTGGTGATGAGTTGGTGAGGTTGCAAGATGGGGGAAAATTGACTTTCAAGCAGGTTAACAAAATCCTGAGGGACCATGAAGAATAGTTTGCCCTGGCTTTGGAATGACACGTCTGTCAGTTCTCTTGTACTTTAAAGCAGCGGTCCCCAACCTTTCTGGCACCAGGGACTGGTCGTGGAAGAAAATTTTTCCATGGACCCGGGGGGGGGGCAGGGTTTGCAGGCGGGAACCAATTGCGCACACCATTGGGGCAGGGTTTGCAGGCGGGAGCCAATCGTGCACACCGGGGGGGGGGGTAATCGTGCGCACCAGGGAGTGGGGTTTGCAGGAGGGAGCCCCATGGCCCACTTCCTAACAGGCTGTGGCCCACTAGTGGGCTGTGGGCCACAGGTTGGGGACCCCTGCTTTAAAGAATGTACCTCAGCAGATGGCAGCACCTGGAAGTTAATTAGAGTTGGGCCTGGTTAGTATTTGGTTGAGGCACTGCCAGGGAATATCAGGCCTGTAGCTAGGCTGGGAACTTGAAAAAAAGATCCCGGAAGGTAATGGCAAGCCATTTCTGTACACTAGCCAAGAAAACTCCACAGGCATGTCCATAAAGTCACCAGGAGTCAAATTTGAGACTATTTAAAAAAACAAACATTGACTGTGTTGAAGATTCTGAATCCAGTAGTGAAGTCAAGAGAGGAATATTTATCATATTTAGAGCTGGAAGCACTTGAAATTAGTGCCTGTCACTTAGCTTCCTATGAGATTTCTTTCCTTGGTAAAAGAATATCTGATGTCTTGCATTGATAGTCCAGACCAAGGGAAGTTCTGATTGTCAGACAAGAATTTTATGAGGGTTTTATTTAATGATTCCCTGTGCTTTAAAAATTCTGTTCTGATTAACGTAGGCTGACCATACGTCCCGTTTTGAACGGGACAGTCCCGTTTTTCAAACAATTCTTGACCGTCCTGTCTTTTTAAGAAAAAAAGCCAATTTGTCTCATTTTTTAAAGTTGCTGCGTGCGCACACGCCCCCGCCCCCTCACGCACGCGCGCACGCCCCCCCAAGCCCCATGCATTTGTGCAATTATTGGAGAATCATACATATGAGCCAAACTTTTAAAGTAATTTAGCTCCCTCTATAGATTAACAAAACTGTGTTTTCATCCAAAATATTCCCAACATATCCAGTGCATTTTATATATCTGTGCTTTTTAAAGTACCTTGGTTTCCAGGGTAGTAACCACTCCCTCCAACCCCTGCTTAGCTACAGCTACAAATGAGTTCTTCTAGCACCAGTGAGGAGGGATTTTCATAGCATTTCTAAAATAGAATGTGGAAACCAGGAGACTGTTGAGTTCTAGGCCACGAAAGCTGGCCGGGTGACGTTTCACTGGGTGACAGTCACTCTTCGTCAGCCCATCCCACCTCACAGGCTTATGGGAAAACAGGAGGCAGGAGTATTAGGTATGTTTGCTGCCAGGAAGGGAGGGAGGGAGGAAGACAACAACAACAACGTGGCAGCTCATTTTTGTTTGAGAGCAGATCCAATTCTCCTTCATGTACCTGTTCAGAATGTTCATTTTAAGCTTAGGCGATCACTGCTGTTGAGCTCAGATCCACTTCAGATACTTTCTGTATTCCTCATAAACTACAAATGGACCTACTAATGTTTTCCACTTATAGATGGCATGACTTGCTTGTGTAAACATCCCCCCTTGCTCCCCAACCATAGGATTTTAATGCTGGCAAGCTGTAAGCTCTACTGATGGCTGCCTTGGATAAAGTATCATGCTAGAGAAGAAGCACAAGGGGTGATGTTCCTTCATTCTTCCAGGTAGCACGTGAAGATAGAAAATGCTAATTTCTCTCTATTTAGGTGACTCTCAGAAGAGTGGCCAACCTAGCAATTCGAAAGCATGCAAATGCAAGTAGATAAATAGGTACCACTTTGGTGGGAAGGTAACAGCATTCCGTGCGCGTCATGCCGGCCACATGACCATGGAAGTGTCTTCGGACAACGCTGGCTCTTCGGCTAACAAACGGAGATGAGCACCGGCCCCTAGAGTCAGACATGACTGCACAAAGTGCGGGGGGAACCTTTACCTTTTTTTACAGAAGAGTGGAGAAAATAAAAGGAATGGGTTGGTTCAGAATAATTAATAACATGTTTAATGTTTTAATGATTTGTGTTTAGTATGCTTGTTCTTAAGTTCTCTGTTATCTCGCAGGAAAAAGTGGGACATTTCTGAAAGCAAAACTCTTAAATTCTCAAGAGAAGAGGAGATGTGTTTCCAAATATGGCTTCTTGGATATAGGCCAGTTGATCTTAACTGCCCTTTCACATATAATTGTGTGTATCTGTGAGACTTAATAAGCATTTATATATCCAAATGTTCTTGGCAGAATCTGGAACAGTAATTCAGGGTGACTTCTTAATTGATTGTCTGTCATCTTCATTGGACATAGTGTACTTGAACACTGAATTATATTTTTGACCATTTATTAGATTGCTCAAACAACCTATTAGTTATTAGATATATTTTTAGTAATCATACGTACAGAGCTGGGATGAGATAGGGAAGTGTTATCCACCTTTTTTTTGAGAGAGAAAAAAAGCAAGACAGGCAAAATCTATTAACTTGCTTAATAGAATTTTTCCTTCCCCCTTTTCTCTTTGTAGCCACCCACTCCTTTGAAGCAGACTTTGAGGGTCAGAGGAAGGCTGCTTGAGGAGAGGAATGGACCCCTCTATTCTTCTTATGCTCTTTCTGGAGGAGACTATGATCTGATAAAAGCAGTTCTTCTTTTACCATCCTTATAGGAGTAACTACTATGGTTAACTGATATTAGTAAGGATTTTTACATTGCATATCTTTATTTTCAGCTCCACATAACATAGACCTCATAGCATTCTGCTGTAAAAAGATTGTGGAAGATATCTAAACAAATAGCAGCATTCTGAAAAAGAAAATCACCTTGTGGAGCATGATCTTTTTGTAGTCCTTACATTTAAGCATGCTATCTCTCAAGAAATCAAGTTGGCACGTCATTTTCTACTTATGTTTTGTTTGGAAGTGATTGTATATTTCTGCATCCAGCCATGTGTGATGTTGCTCTTTTGTACTTATAAAGTTACTTTTCAACCTTGTACTTATTTAGCAGCACCGAAGGCTGTTTTAAAAAATTGAGTATAAAATTGCCAGTAAAATAATTTGCAGGACCACTTTTTCCTTCAAGTATCAATCGCTCTGAGGAGGTCCTCCCAGGAGAAACTGCTGGTGGTGCCCCATTTTTATGATGTGTCAGCCCTCCCAGGTTAAAAAAAAGGTTTTACCTTACAGCCCTCCCAGGTAAACCAGACAGGAAACACAACCAGATGAGCTAATTCTACTTTATTGTAAGGCTACATTAACAGAATCTTGCAACTCTGAAAGTACAAATCTCCCGTCTCTTTTTACAGCTTGATCAATTAGGGCGGATCCTTCCTAAGTTTCTTCCTCTGACTGTTAAGCAGTTGTGGGCTCCTCCCTCTTTTATCTGATCGTTCCCTAGGCAGCATCTCTTCCCCTCATCCCTCAAGGTCATTCCCACATACCATTACATGATGTGAGAGAGGTGAGACTAGAAAGCATGGTTTTTCATCTGTGGCACATATACTATGAACAGCCTCCCTCTGTAAGTTAGCTTGGCCCCTCTGGTAATAGCCTTCTGGAAAACGGATCACTATTTGAGAAGGCAGGCTAAAGAGTTGAAGAACACAGTGGTGAGGTAAACGGAGAGGTGTCACCAACGGATCTGGGAAGTGTGCGGTTCCCCTTATATAGGGGCAGTGTGACCCGGATTTGTTCCTTTGGCAGGGTGGGTTCTTTCTGGCCAATCGTTTTGCTGAGCACCTTTGTTCAGCCCTCCTCCCTTCGCGATGGGCCCTTGCATTGGGGGGAAGTGTTAGCTCCGCCTCTTCGTCTTCTGAGGCCAGCAATAACTGCCTATCCTGGTTGCTAGGCAACGCTGCTTTCCCTGCCTGTGACTCTTTCAGCTGAATCCCCTCAGGTTGATGACTCTCCTGTAACTCCTGTTCATCTTCCAAGGAGTCTGAGTTGGCCATGACAGGGATATAACCAAGATGTCTATAACTGTCACCAACTCTGACCAGCTCAAGAGGGATGCTGCAGTAGTCCTCGCTTACCGACTGCCTTGTGCAGCGATTGTTCAAAATTATGATGGTGCTAAAAAAATAACTTTGTGACCAGTTCTTGCATTTACAACCATTGCAGTGTCCCGCAGTCATGTGATCACCATTTATGTACTTCGCAACTGGCTTGCAACAAGCAGAGTTAATACAGAAGGCAGAAGTAAAATTGTAAGTCACGGTCACGTGATTTTTTTGCTTAGTGACCGTGTTGCTTCGCTTAGTGACCAAAGAAAAATGACTGTTGGATGATTGTTGGGGGAGCAGTAAAACCTGTTGTACTTGCATTCTCAGGAGGAATGATGATGGATTTCTAACTTTTCTTTATATAAAGCATAAAATGAGGAAATTACAGAACTGCTATTTCTTTCATTGTTTATATTATTTATTTATTTATTTATTTTTAAATATATTTTATTAAAATTTTATTTTAAAAAATTGTTTATATTATTTATTTCTCATATTTCTTTACCAGCAGAATCCAAAGACTCCTAGGGTTTATTCTGCTTCTCGTTGGAATGGTTTAAATTAAGGCAGAGCGAATCAGTTTCACTTGCACAAATGGTGTACCTTGCTTTATTCCTTGTTTTTGATGAGAAATAAAAAAGTAAAAGAAGCAAATAATATGTGACAGTTTTATTATAAAAGCAGATTTAGATAACTAAGGCAATTACTCATTAAATATTAAATATTAATTTGGCAAATATTTCTTCTTTGGCATTGATAATTTGGGATAATGCTTTGGATTTAACCTAGCTGCATAGGCACTTTCAGTTCTAGCTTATGACATCTTTTAGTTGAAGGTAGTAGTAACTACTACATTGGCCAAAAAACCTTTCTAGTTCTACCTTATAATGCTCATTAAAAGTAGTCTGTGATTACTATCTCCTAAGTAGCATTCCTGACACTCTTGATGTTATACTAACATCTCTTTTAGATCAAGAGCAACCTCTGTGGTGTGGTGTGCTGGTTTGTGGCCATATTAAAACATTATCGCTCGCTCTCTGCCATTGTTAATGATAAGCAAAAATATAAATTTTGTTTAATAGTATAGTGTGTCTTTTTCTGCATCTAGGCATACTTTGTTTCTGCATGTGTAACTTAATAAGCAATAAGGATTAGGTACAATGTGGAAATAATGAACATTTCTTAGTGACAGACTTGTAATTATAGACTTTAGCATTTGTCCCCAGCATGCTTTCAATCCTATGTTTGTACAGGTCATTTAACATTAAACTTTATTGAACTCCATGGATTTCCAATCTATTATGTATATGTTAATGCATTTATTTCAGAGAAACTTCATAATATAAGCTAAACATAAAATTTAACCAGTATATTTCATGGCTAAGAAGGATTTGAGCTAAAGTGTCTACAGGTAGTCCTCAAGTTACAACTGCAATTGGGACCAGAATTGCCATCGCTAAGCGATGCAGTTGTAAAGCTGGACATCACGTGACCACATTGCTTAGTGACGGCAATCCAGGCAGTCCTGTAACCCTAGATGTGTGAGTGGTTAAGCGGGAAGCGGAGGGAGTCCCAGGTAAAGAGTGCAGGGGTGCCCGGGGGTGGGGGAGGCCCAGGCAGGCCACGCACAAGTTAGGGGAGGGGGTGCTGCGATGCAGCACAAGCTCAGGAAGGCCGGGGGAACCGAGTGTGGGGTGTGTGTGAGTGTAGGGAGGCCAGGGAAGGAGGGTGTGGGAGGGTGCATGTGAGTGTGCAAGCGCTGGGAGGCTGGGGAAAGGGTGTGGGGTGCGTGTGAGTGCAGGGAGGCCAGGGAAAGAGGGCATAGGGTGTGTGTGTGCATGAGTGCAGGGTGGCTGAGGAAACTGTGCAGGGTCTGTGTGGGTGAAGGGGGAAAGGAGGGTGTGTATGCGAGTGAAGAAAGGCTGGTGGTGGGGGAGACTTACTTTAGTGACTTGCGACCTTCCCTGCTGGCTTTCCCATTGACTTTGCTTGTGGGAAGCTGGCAGGGAAAGTCGCAAATGGCAATCACATGTCTACACGACGCTGCAACCAGTGGTAAGTGTGAGCTGTTTGCCAAGCGCTCAAATTTTGTTCACATGACTGCAGGAGCACTGTAGTGGCTGGAACTTCCAGGGCCAGTCGTAAGTCCCTTTGTTCAGCGCCGTTGTAACTTTGAATGGTTGCTGAATGAAAGGTCGTAACTCGAGGACTACCTGTATTCAAATCCCACTGCACTATAATGTGTTATTTGAGTGAAAATAATAGTAATTGTACCAATGGTAACTGTACCAATAGAATAGTAACTGTAGCCCAAAATGTCTGGACAGAATGCAGTTTGAAGAAGGTTAGAACAAGTATAAGCTTCTTCCATAGTATAGGGATTTAAATATTAGTGACACAAACCACTAGTTTGGGGGTTGCATTAATCCCATTTTGGGCAAATGCTGGGTGCATGTTTATGTTGCTTGCTTTCATGATTATCATCATTCATTGAAATGGAATCTGATTGAAATACAAATTGATAAGCGGATTGGTTCCACATTTGTACATCTTAGTTCTAAAGGTAAAACAGTGTGCATCATGTATCACTAAAATAGAAGATTGTTAATCTTCATCTGGCAGTATTTGAAGCAACTAATTTTATTTAAGGTGTTTTGTTTAAGCTTTCAGCACTCAGTCATTCGACTTACTTGCTCACCTTGCATCTTGTCTTTCAACTCAAATGAGTAATGCAAATGGCTAGCAAAAATATTAAAATTAAAAACAAGATTAAAATTGTTAAACAATCTACCTATAATTTGCACCGGTTAGCAGTTTATCTCCACATTTTGTACAATACATGGCTTCTGGATGCTTTTCAAGGGTAGCCCCTCATCACTGTTCCTGTCTCAGATATTTGTTACCATAATGCAGAGCTTTCCAAACTGTGTGTCGGGACACGTTAGTGTGTCGGCTGCAGTGTCTGGGTGTGTCACTGCTGCTGCCTCTGAGCCCTGCCAGGATTCTGCACAGGTCCTAGTGCCTGCCTTGTGCCTTGCTGCCTCCAAACCTGCTGTGATTCCGCGCAGGTCCTAGTGCCTGCCTCGTGCCCTGCTGTAAGAATGTGTCACGAAAAGATGCATGTCTAAAGAGTGTGTCACCAACATGAAAAGTTTGGAAAGCTCTGCCTTAATGAAACACAATAACACTCTCTGCAGTCACTCTTTGTGACTTGTATTTTCCTTAAGGTTTGATTTAGAGTCTGGGATAATCTAGATTTTTAGACTCTTATAGAAGGAGAAGTGAAAGGTATTGTACAGGTAGTCCTCATTTAGCAACCACAGTTGGTTCTGGCAAAATGGTTGCTAAGCGACATGGTCACTAAGCAAACCATGTGTCAGAGACAGAGACTATGAAGATTGCTGTTGCTGCCATCTCATTTTGATAAAGTTATTTTGTGCAGCAATGCCAGTGTTACTCTCACTCTGACTCACATTGTCAGGCACAGAAATTTGGGCATAAGTGCGCGCATTGGTGGGTAAATGAGTTTTTTACTACCGTTTACTGTCATATTTGCGAATGGTTGCTTAGTGAGGCAGTTGCTAAACGAAGACTACCTGTATTTGGTTTTCTGATCTTGAACTGATGTTGGCAATCAAACCAGTCTACAAACATACTTTATTCAAGCTCGTTTTTGTTTTGTTTGAATATTAAAGTGCTCCAGTGGGAAGCTTTGTGTTTTTTAAATAAAGTTGCCGAGCAATTGCAGCTTTGTGAGAAGAATGGATAAGTTAACAACATGTTTAAATGGGAGCAGTGGAACATACAAATAAGAAAAGATTCATTCCAGCAGAATAGTAAAGTACTCAAAATGAATCCTAAGCAGAAACAACCTCAGCTGCCTATTCCTCCTGCTGCTGCAGAGTTTCTTTCAGCCTGGTTATGGGATGCTGCAGTGATAGTGGAGTAGCAGGAGGCAAGATGGCAGAAATAGATAATGATGACTGCTTGTGGCAGATGACTGTTTCTGATATTTTAAGAGAATGATGAATATTTGGAGACATTTTGTATTTAAAACTCAAACTTAATCAGTTTAAAAATAATGCTAGTTCATTGAGGATATTCTATATATTGAATATTATTGTTTATTTCTCCCTCCACCAAAACTTCTTGTCTTGTAGATAGTGAATTGTTTGTAATGAGATAATAGTATTCAAGGGAGGAAAGAAAGGAAAGAGGAATAATGCTGGAAATTAAGGTCTACATGAAGCAAATAAACACTATTTCATCCCAGTAAATAGCTTTTTTTTGCAAAAAGTGCAGCAAAGTTTAGAAAATACAAAAACAAAAGATACCTATTGAGGCAATTATATAAATATCATAACCACATTTTCAGAATATCACATAGAAGCCCATTCCAAAAAGAATATAAAGTGCAGTATAAGAAAAAAAAGACAAAACCAGCACCTAAAATGAATAGATAAGATAGATAAAAGTAGCATCCCCCCCAGTTCCATGTACAGGTGTAGAGGTAAGGGTGGAGGTTAGGGAATAGCCAGTCTCTGGCATGTATGCTCCTTGGCACATATTTTGTAACTCTCCCCCCCCCAAGCCCCTGGAGAAGACATACGAAAAACATTTGCTGCCAGTTTTGATGATTTTAAGGGCAAAATGGGTGCTTATATGTTGTAGAAGTATACTCACATTCATTTTATCTCTGGAAAACCTGCAACTCTCCCCAAATCAAACCAAGTTTTATCATTTTGGGAGGATTAAGGGACAAAATGGGTACTGTGAACCTCTGCTATGTTTAAGGCACCTGTTTTTTTTTAACCCCGCCTTTATTATTTTTATAAATAACTCAAGGTGGCAAACATACCTAATACTCCTTCCTCCTCCTATTTTCCCCACAACAGCAACCCTGTGAGGTGAGTTGGGCTGAGAGAGAGGGACTGGCCCAAGGTCACCCAGCCGGCTTTCTTGCCTAAGGTGGGACTAGTTTTGCTCCCTGAACTCCCCTGAAACAAAAAGAGTAAAAAATTACTTCACTAAAACAAGAAAAAAAAAACCTATTTGGTTTCTAACTTCCCCCTTCTTGTACCACTACCAGTTTGTGGTAATCATAAGCATTTAGGCCCCCTTAGAAACCGTATTGTGTTTATATTTGCCATACTATGTTATATATTGTACTTATGGGAACCATTCTTGCTTGAATTTGGTTAAACTTCTGTTGTGAATATATGCTATTAACTTTGCTGTTGCTACATATTCTTTGAGTTTAAGTTCTGAATCACATATCATTGGAATTGTATCTTCTAGTGTTGGGCAAAATTTATTCTCGCTGCTGTGAGCATTATCTCAGTAAATTGTGATATTTCTTGTTGATATTTTCTGGGATTATACCTAGTAAGAAAAGTTGTGATTTCATTTTGAATTTAATTTCCAAAATGTTCTATATTGTACTATGTATATCTTTCTGGTACTTCTGAGTTTTTTGCATGTCTACCGCATGTGGTAAAATGTTCTTTCTGTTTCATGGCATTTCCAACATTTATTACTGCAGAGCTTTCCAAACTGTGTGTCTGGACACGTTAGTGTGTCGGCTGCAGTGTCTGGGTGTGTCGCGGCTGCTGCTGCCTCTGAGCCCTACCAGAATTCCACGCAGGTCCTAGTGCCTGCCTTGTGCCTTGCTGCCTCCAAACCTGCCCTGCCAGGATTCTGTGCAGGTCCTAGTGCCTGCCTTGTGCCTTGCTGCCTCCAAACCTGCTGTGATTCCGCGCAGGTCCTAGTGCCTGCCTTGTGCCTTGCTGCCTCCAAACCTGCTGTGATTCCGCACAGGTCCTAGTGCCTGCCTTGTGCCCTGCTGTAAGAGTGTGTCGCGAAATGATGCCCTGCTGTAAGAGTGTGTCGCGAAATGATGCATGTCTAAAATGTGTGTCACCAACATGAAAAGTTTGGAAAGCTCTGTATTACTGTATGATTTAGCTATCTTGGAGATTATTGACAGAGCTGTGTACCATCTCTAAAACATTTTGTCCCAATGTTCTTTTAGATTTAGCTTGGAGTAAATCTTTATGGACTTGGTCCATAATCCTTCCCATTGTTTTATTGTGACTGTTTCTTTAAAGTTTTGCATCCATTTTGTCATACAGTTTTCTATTTGTTCAGTCTCTATGTCATATTTAAGTAGGAGTTTATATATGCACCCCAACAGAAAACACTGGCTTTGCGTGTTTCAAATTCTGTCATTTTTCTTAATCTCCCTCCCTCATTTTTAAGATCAGATTTTATCCTTCCAGCAGTTTGTAATTATATCAACCATGATATATTCCAGCCTTCACTGAATAATTCTTGCTGTATCTTTAATCTATTCATTGAGTCTGAGCGGACCATATCTGCATATGTGATTATATTTTTCTTACTGTAATTATCTCCAACGTGGAAGACATTTGAAGAAGAGGCTAACAGTGAAATTGTTCCCTTGTAGAATTCCGTGCTATTATCAAACTTTGTCTGATAATATGTTCTTTTAAGTTTTTATCTTCCTTTGTGTCTCTGTACCATAAATATCTGTGAAGTCCGTTGGCTTGACCAGCTCCTTCCAGTACTGACATTCTGCTATTAAGGAATTTTATCCACTCTGTTATACATGACAAGCAACTAGCTTTATAATTTAAAATTTGGAAGAGCAAGATCACCTCTGTCTTTTGAATCTTGTAAATTTTTTAATTTAACTCTGAATCTTTTCCCCCTCCATACAAATTAGCTGATAATGTCTTGCCATTCTTGTAAGGTTCTCTCTGAGATTGTAACTGGTGCCATTTGGAACAAATAATTTATCTTGGGTAATACTGTACATTCAGTTTGATGACTGTAGTTGATCCTAACCAAGATACCTTTAGATTCCTCCATCTTTGAAGATGTTTTTTGATATCTTGCCATAATTTAACATAGTTATTTTGCTATATTTCTTGACTGTTACCTGTCAAATGCCGACCAAGGTATTTCACTGAGTGGGCTATCTGACAGCCAGATTCTTCCTGCAAAAGATTAATTTCTTCTTGTGTTAAATGTCTTGTGATTATTTCTGGTTTTTGGACATTAATTTTGAATCCAGAGAATTCTCCAAAACTATGGATTATTTTCATTAACTGTTTTGTTGCCTTTTTTCGTTCTCTGATGGTTAGTAGTACATCATCTACATAGCATTTGACCTTATATTCATCTCCACGGATTTTGAGACCTGATCCTTTTGAGACCTGAGTTTATCACCTCAAATCTCTTCTACCAATATTTCTAGAGCTGTAATGAATAATGAAGAGGAGAGTGGGCATCTCAGCCTTGTACCTTTGCTGATTTGAAAACTGCAGAGCGTGTTCCATTGGTCGTAATCTTTGCTTTTGCTGCTGTTATATGCTTTTGACCCAAGCATGGAACTCTTCTCCGGGATTCATTTTTGTTCAAAAAAGAACTGCTGCAACTCACATCAGAGTATTGGTTATATGATAATGGTTTCGATCTTAAGCTAATTACTTAATATTAAAATCTCCATTGTATTGTTACTTTGTGTGTGTGTGTGTGTGTGTGTTTGAAAGGAAAAAAGGTAGATGAAGCAAATTCATAGTTAATGAAAGCAAAGGTTCACATACTTTTGCCACAAATAAATATGTAGCTTTGGCTCATTTTCCTCAATAAATAAATGAACAAGTATAATGTTTTTGACTCATTTGTTTAATGGGTTCTCTTTATCTAGTTTTAGGACTTGTGTGGAGAACAGATCACCTTTTAGGTCATATTTAAGCAGAAATATTGAAAATTTGAAAGGATTCACAAACCTTTAAGCACCACTGTATGCATAGCAGTGGGCAGAGTTAAATCTTGGATTTGTTTCATACTGTGTCTGGCAGTTACTGTTTAGAGTGCATTTGGCAGTTGGAAAATTTTAAATGCAGTTCAGTCAGACAGAATGACATGGAAAAGGAAGTGGGGAAGAGTAGGAGTAGGGAAAGGGCTCAGAATCTGCCTTTACATCATCTGATAGTTTTTCCAGCTTCCATTTGCTATTCTTGCATCTACAGTTCATGGTATTTAAAGCAAAGTTTATGCAGAAGAAATAGACACTCTGCCAGAAGTATATCCTTTGTACATGCAGGTCTGTTATGATAGCAGGAACTGCTGCAGAGCCTTTCAGTATTTAGGCAGAAATCCAGATTCCCAGGCTGACTGTCTCTCCTGCTTTGAGAGAAATTTCTTTTTGGCCACCTGTCCACCATTGCTAGGATACTCCGGAGCTGCTTCAGCAGCTGCAGCCAGTTGTCCGGAAAGATAAGTTTATAAACTGCGCACTCTGTGCAGGCATGTACAGTTACTGTTATATTAAAAGTTTTATTCTAAAAGTTATCAGGCCCAAATGACTTTTGAGAAAACTCCAAGTTGAAATAGTTTCTGATAGCTTAAATAATTCCTATGAAGATAGATTTAAAGCCTTTAAACTTGTACAGGTAGTCCTCGTTTAGTGACTGCCTTGTTTAGTAACCGCAGTTACAGTGGTGATGAAAAAGTAACTTTACGACCAGTCCTCACATTTACAACCTTCACAGGTCTGTAAAACAGAGGAAAGCTGAAGTAAGATCGTAAGCACAGTCGCAGTTTCACTTAGCAACCACTTTGCTTAATGACTGAGTTGCTGGTCCCAATTGTGGTTGCTAAACAAGGACTACCTGCATTCTTTTGTTTTTCACAGTAATCAGGATGTAATTATTTGGAGAAGCCTTAAACATTTGCGGTTTTCAGTCTAAAACAGAGCTTTCCAAACTGTGTGTCGCGACACAAAAGTGTGTCGCCACACACAGCGTGGTGTGTCGCCACACCACCCGGAAGCGGCGGCGCGTGCGTGCACGGCGGCCGCCATGCACGCACGCACGCGCCGCCGCACGCCCCTCCCGCGCCGCCGCCGTGTGTGCGCGCGCCGCCGCATGCCCCCCCGTGCTGCCGCCGTGCGCACGCGCCGCTGCACACACCCCCGCGCCGCCGCCATGCGCGCGCGCCGCTGCACGCCCCCCCGCGCCATCGCCGTGCGTGTCGCCGCCGCCGCCGCTGGGTGTGTTGCCAGCGGCGGCACTTTGGAAAGCCCTGGTCTAAAATTTTAAAGGAGTGAATACTTTGTTCTTGTTCAGCAATAACATCTCCTTGTCCCTAGAGACGAACTGGAAGTTCCCAAAGATGAAATTACTCCATTCTTTCCTTTGTAGAGGCAGTTGTGTAAAAAATGATTTGTTATAGCATTATATTTGTAGTAATTCTTTCTTGCTTTCTGAGTGAAATGCTGCTAGTACAACATGCATTTGTGCAGAGATTTAATGACAGCCTTTGCCAAGGGAGAGTGTATAGATATTTCTCTGGAAATTTTCAAAACAAGATAGTAAGGAATATTTAAAAGTGCTCTAGATACATGATTATCTTGTTCTAGGCTAAATAACAATTTAGAGCTTTTCACTGGATTTTACAAATTGGCCTGAAGGAGTGAGGAGTATAGTATTTTTTTCATAGAACTATTAAAGGTGAAGCCTTGGAAGATATAAAAATGCTTGCAATTCTGTTTTGCATGTCCAGTTTGCAATCAATCAGAGGTCCTTAATTGGTCTGGAATAAAATTTATAGCTCATTCTGTTATTATATAGATCAGTGTTTCTTAAACTTTTTTATCTCAGGACCCCTTCCATTTTTTAAAAACGATGGAGGACCCCAAAAGAGCTTTTGTTTGTATGAGTTATATTTATCAATATTTACTGTATTAAAAATTAAAATTTGCTGCTTCTCATGATTGTTTGATAGGATTTTAATACTGTATTATTTTTCAATGTAGGCTGGCAAATAATTTTGATTTCGTGGACTCTTGAGAGAGTCTTGGGAGGGCTCCCCAGAGATCCTAGGACCACACTTTAAGAAACACTGTTATAGATCAGTGTGTTACTGACACAAAGCCCCACTATACTGTAGTACAGAGCTTTCCAAACTGTGTGTCGCAACACAAAAGTGTGTTGCGACACACAGTCTGGTGTGTCGCCACACAACCTGGAAGCGCTGATCATCATCAGCGCTTCTGGGTTTTCCCGCGGCGACACACCAACTGCAGCGCGCAAAACCCGAAAGCAGCAGCAGCGCTTCCGGGTTTTTGCGCGCTGCCGCACTTCCGGGTTTTCCTGCGGCGACACACCAACGCCGGTTGGTGTGTCGCTGCGGGAAAAACTTTGGAAAGCCCTGCTGTAGTATTTAACAATAAACTATTCTTTGTGCAATAGCTGTTTTAGCCTTTAGTGAGCTACTTTTTGATTTAATTTAGTGGCTTTACTCCAGGTGCTACAGTTTAGTATTGGTTAAGTTTGGACTAGGTAGGAGTTTTGATGTTTGTTGATCCAAAGTTTCCATGTCATCTCTGTGGACATTGAAGTTTTAGATTTGGAGACAAAGAGGGCAGGAACTGTATCACATGGTGATGCTGGCTTGGCAAATGTTTGAGCTCTGAGTAGGGAAACCAACTGCATACTATTTTGGGTGAATGAGGTTAGCTGTTAGTGCAAACAGCTTCATGAAACGTTCCATCAGTCATTGTATAGATTGTGAAGATTGAGGCTCAGTCTCATTACTGTGTGCATGCACATACATTCCATAGTGAAAGGAAGACATTTCTGTGCCTGAACTTGCTGCTGACAAGAGTTTGGCCAGAAGCTTACTGATTCTGATCTTCAGATGTCTGCTTTTTAGATGTATCTGTCTCTGGTGTCTGCTTGACCCCAGCGTGAGCTCAGCTTCAAGCTTTAAACTGGCACTCAAGAGTGAAGGTTCAACAGGACATTTTGAGACTTATATATTGGCCTTTTCTCCACAACCCCGAGGGAATATTCTGTTCTTGGGATTTTCTTCAACATGTTGGACAAAACAAAAACACTCCAACCTACTTATGGTGGAATTGTGCCATTTGCAGAGATTGTATTAAAGGATGTAAAGAATGCAGGTTTGAGTCAGGATTCCTACCACAGTTTACGGGAAGGTTAGTGAGCTCTATCTTTCTTATATTAAAAGGACTGTTAAAAATTGCCATTCATATCTGTTGAGGGCCTTCCTGTGTGTTTCTTACAGCTCTGTACAGTGAATTCATCCATGCTGATAGTGCTTAGATGTCTTTTAGCTTCTGTTACAAGATGTTGTTTGTTTCATTTTATGCTGATCTCTTATGAGCAGGTGTACAACTCATTATATGAGAATCTAAATTAGGTTTTACACTTCGTGTAGAAGACATTAATCTTTACATGGCTTCCTATTTCAGCAGTAAAAGGAGCAGAGATGGTACAAGAGGTTTGGATATTGATAAGAGGAAGAAACAATAATTAGAGTAAAAGATAATGAACATTTATCTAATAGGGGATATTGCAATGGATGATTCATGGCAGTTGGAGGTAAGGGAATGGATGTTAGAACTTCATGACAGCAACGCAAAAGCCTATGTTGGGAGAAATACTTGGAATAGCTATATAAGAAATCTAGGCTGCCGTCATATGTGTTAGCTAAAAATAAATAAATTGTTGGAATGACAAGGGGAATTTGATGGAACAAAAATACCCTAGACATGGCTTTGAAGCAGCAATAGACTAAGGGTGAGCTTCACCAAATCTAACTCATTATGTCTAAATACCGTGGTTCAGATTCATGCAGGGTTGAATAAAATAGCAGGCTTGATGCTTAAATATTCAGGCTTCAAATAACTACATATGTTCTTTATGTAGTTAACCAGCTTGTAATTATTAAGCATTACTAGGTTAAAAACAGATTAATGCTTCTGGCAGACTTGCTATAAGGTATATGTCCTCTATAAAAATGCAAATATTGCCCAACTTTATCAGAGAGTGCCTATTTCTCCATCAGATAAGAGACTTAAATAGTATCAATTGCTTATTGAATGTTATTTTATTAGGGACAACAGCCATATTTTTGAAGTCAGTTTAATTTGGACAAATTAAAGTGAGAGAGTTATTCAAAGGTAATGTTAAGTATACTTGAAGGTCTGTCATTTAAGGAAAGTCCTGCATGATCTCTGCATGCTGCATGAAGATATATTTGATTGTGTTCTGGTGGAAGTTGCCCAAAAAATTCAAACTGTTATGCAATCTTCATTTTATGTTTTATGGATAAAATAGAAGATTACAACCAGATTAATTGTATATCAATATCCATCTTTTAGTTTGGCTATTTCCAAATGTACCTACAACTCTTTGGCCCTTCCTTCCTTCCTTCCTTCCTTCCTTCCTTCCTTCCTTCCTTCCTTCCTTCCTTCCTTCCTTCCTTCCTTTCTTTCTTTCTTTCTTTCTTTCTTTCTTTCTTTCTTTCTTTCTTCACCGCCCATCTTGGCAAGCGACTCTGGGCGGTTTACAAGCAGATTAAAATTAAAAAGATTAAAATATCATAAAAACAGATTCATTATAAAAATATAAATATAAAATATAAAATCCAAGATGGTGAAACAACAATCTCAATACAATTTCCCAGGGCCTCATCAAGGTGCCAACCAGCCCCATGATTGACTATCCCCCCTCCCACCCCAAGGGAGGTGGCAAAGCCAAGTCTTTACTTCCTTTTGGAAGGTCAGGAGAGTAGGGGCCTGCCTCACATCTGGGGGTAATTTATTCCACAGGGCAGGGGCCATGGCAGAGAAAGCCCTCTTCCAGGACCCTGCCAGTTGACAATCTCTCATGGACAGGGTCCGTAACATGCCCTCTCTGCCTGACTGGATGGGGCGGGTTGATGTAATGGGGGTGAGGTGGTCTCTCAGGTAACCTGGACCCATGCCATGTAGGGCTTTAAAGGTGATAACCAACACCTTGAATTGGACCCAGAAGCAAACTCGCACCCAATGCAGCTCACACAGCATATGCGCCATCTTTGGAGCTCCTAAAACCACTCGTGTGGCTGCATTCTGAACCAGATGTAGCTTCCGGATGCTCTTCAAGGGTAGTCCCATGTAGAGCATGTTGCAATAGTCTATGCAGGAGATGACTAGGGCATGAGTGACTGACCGGAGGGCTTCCTGATCCAGGAAGGGGTGTAACTGGCGCACAACACGAAGTTGGGCAAAGGCTCCCCTGGCCACGGCTGCCACCTGCTCTTTCAGCAGGAGTCGTGAGTCCAGGAGAACCCCCAGGTTCCGCACTGGATCTATCTGGGGCAGTGCCACCACATCCAGAACCAAAGATGGTAAGTTCCCGGATACTGAGGAGGCCCCAACCCACAGCCACTCCATCTTACCAGGGTTCAGCTGAAGCCTGTTGTTCCCCATCCAGACCCTTACAGCCTTCAGGCACTGAGAGAGGGTGGTCACAACCTCACTTAGATCACCCGGGATGGAGATGTATAATTGAGTATCATCAGCAAATTGATGATATCTCATCCCATGGTGACGTATGATCTCACCCAGTGGTTTCATGTAGATGTTAAAAAGGAGCGGAGAGAGTACCGAACCCTGCGGCATCCCACAACTGAGGGGCCGCAGGCCGGATCTCTCGCTCCCTATCAACACCGATTGGGACCGGCCCCGGAGGAAGGAGGTGAACCAGCACAAAACCGTGCCGCCCACCCCAAACTCCATAAGCTGACCCAAAAGTATACCATGGTCGGTATTGAAAGCTGCTGAGAGGTCAAGAAGAGCAAGGATGGATGCACTGCCCCCATCCCGCTCCCGCCAGAGATGATCCAAAAGTGCAACCAAAGCTGTTTCCGTCCCATATCCGGGCCTGAAACCCGACTGAAAAGGGTCCAGATAATCCATTTCATCAAGGATCCTCTGGAGCTGCAACACCACCACTTTCTCAACCACCTTCCCTAAAAAGGGGAGGTGGGAGACTGGACGAAAATTGGCCAGCATGGTGGGATCCAGTGACGGTTTCTTGAGAGGGTGCACCAGTGCCTCTTTAAAGGCAACTGGAAACACTCCCTCCCCCAAGGATGAATTCACAATCGCCTGGACCCACCCACATGTCACCTCCCGAGCTGCCTTCACCAGCCAGGAGGGACAAGGATCTAATTGACAAGTGGTGGCGTTTACAGTCCGGAGTACCCTGTCCACTTCCTCAGGCCCAACAGGATCAAACTGTTCCCAGATAACTGGGTAAGTACGCTCCCCAGGCATCTCCACAGGCCATGCTGCACGCTTGGCATCCAACTTGGAACAGATCCAAGTGATTTTATCCTCCAGATGCCCAGAAAACTCCTCTGCACGGCCCTGTAGGTGAGTCACTGGACCCACCTTCCCCAGAAGAGATTGGGTGATCTTAAACAGGGCCGTTGGGCGGCATTCTGCGGATGCAATAAGAGCGGAGAAATATTGACGTTTTGCCGCTCTTACTGCCACAAGGTAGGCCTTAATAGCTTGTGTTCGGTCGGGTTTGGTCCTTGTCTTTCTCCAGCAGCGCTCTAGACGTCTCTTAATCCTCTTCAGAACCCTCAACTCCTCTGTAAACCACAGTGAGTGTCGGGTTCGATGGGACAAGAGAGGTCGCACAGGGCTCCACTTGACCGTGCAGGAGATCCTCAGGTATAACCCCCAGCTCCCTTTGAAACCCCGTCGGGTCTATCAGCCGCTGGGGGCGGACCAATCAAATGGGTCCTGCCTCCCTGCGGAGGGGGGCGGCATAGGAGAATCTCAAGGTCAGCAGGGTGTGATCTGACCATGACAGAGGGGATAGATCTAACTCTCCGTTCAGATCACATTGCCACTGCTCTGACAAAACCAAGTCCGGTGTGAGGCCACTGTCTCGAGTTGGGTCCCAAATAATCTGGGACAGGCCCATGGCCATGGTGGCCATGAACTCCCAAGTTGCCTACGAGGCACACCCCAGGGACGGCAGGTTGAAGTCCCCCAGAACCATAAGTCTGGGGAACTCCACCACCAACCGTCTCTCATACCAGGGAGGGAGTACCCACTCATCACACTGGAGGGACCCTGGCACGGCACTTGGCACCACACTCCAGGGGGCTCACTGGCCCAATATTGACTCCTGCATATGACTTTGCTTTAGACTTACATATTTTTAACAAAACCTGGCATTGTATTTCTCTGAAACCAGTTTAAGATACTAGTTCTGAATCATGTCAGCAGCAACTCATTTAATATTTAATATTTATTTATTTCTTATATTTATACCCTGCCTATCCCCTCCCTAACGGAGGACTCTAGGCGGCTTACATACATCATATATATATTTCGTTATACATTTCATACATATACAATTCAATTTTAACCGCGCGCTAAGGGAAGGGGTAAGGGAACCGACTCTTCCGTGGCTACTTGGACTACAAGCCCCACAATGCCTTGCGTCGGAGCCGGCTGCCGACGTCCTGTAGATGAAGCTGCTTTTTCCGGGATCCGTCGGAGCCACCGCCATTCCAGAGATTTTCCGTTTGGTGGGCGACCCCCGACAGGACGCCAGCAAATTTACCCACTTAAGGTGGTACTCATTTATCTACTTGCTAAGCTTTCGAACTGTTGGGTTGACAGGATAATATAAAGTAACTTTACATCATGTGACATGCTGGGCTTGATGAATCCAAGGCTGGAGTTAAAATCGCTGGAAGAAACGTTAACAATCTCAGATATGCAGATGATACCACTTTGGTGGCTGAAAGCGAGGAGGAGCTGAGGACCCTTATGACGAAGGTGAAAGAAGAAAGTGCAAAAGCTGGGTTGCAGTTAAACCTCAAAAAAAAACCCAAGATTATGGCAACCAGCTTAATTGATAACTGGCAAATAGAGGGAGAAAAAGTGGAGGCAGTGATAGACTTTGTATTTCTAGGCACAAAGATTACTGCAGACGCTGACTGCAGCCAGGAAATCAGAAGACGTCTACTTCTTGGGAGGAGAGCAATGACAAATCTCGATAAAATAGGTAAGAGCACAGACATCACACTGACAACAAAGGTCTGCATAGTTAAAGCAATGGTATTCCCCATAGTAACCTATGGCTGCGAGAGCTGGACCATAAGGAAGGCTGAGCGAAGGAAGGTAGATGCTTTTGAACTGTGGTGTTGGAGGAAAATTCTGAGAGTGCCTTGGACTGCAAGAAGATCAAACCAGTCCATACTCCAGGAAATAAAGCCAGACTGCTCACTTGAGGGAATGATATTAAAGGCAAAACTGAAGTACTTTGGCCACATAATGAGAAGACAGGATACCCTGGAGAAGATGCTGATGCTAGGGAAAGTGGAAGGCAAAAGGAAGAGGGGCCGACCAAGGGCAAGATGGATGGATGATATTCTGGAGGTGACGGGCTTGACCTTGGGGGAGCTGGGGGTGGAGACGGTGGACAGGAAGCTCTGTCGTGGGCTGGTCCATGAAGTCACGAAGAGTCGTAAGCAACTGAATGAATAAACAACAAAATTATTTTACATCCAGTTACTTCTTTAGTGCTGGAAGGAAAGAAGAAAAAAAGGTGAATTTTCTAAGTAGATACGCCATTTATGTCCTATATCCGCAAATGCATTTTAAATTTTGTTTTATAAAGTTTTTAAATATACAAATATAAGAAAATTGGGTATCTAGAAATTAACTGTTTAGAGCAGCCTTTCCCAATTTTTTACCCTGGAGGAATCCTTGAGATAATTTTCAGGTCTTAGGGAACCCAGCATAAAAATTGCAAAAAATACAAAAACTTCTTCAGTTATGGTCTCTCACAGAACTTCTAGTGACCTCTTGCAGAGCTCTAGAGTTCCACAGAACCTGAGTTGAGAAAGGCTGGTTTAGAGAATCTTAGTCATAAAGCAGAGTTCCAAATGGGAACTGTCATCCTTTGAGATGCTACTTAGAAAATCCTGATTAAACTTTATTTCTCAAAGCAGTATTGCTGTCTTTTAAAGAGAATTACAGCTTTGTCAAGGCCTAATCAGTTGTTTTGTATAGCCAAGAAAAATGGAAGAACATCATCTCAAAATGCAGACATTGTTGGAAAATTGAGCTGCGTTATGTGTGAGTGTTCATATACTTCCAGAGCTAACTGTGGGAGGTTGTGCGGATCCAGAATTGGCCTTTATAGCCACTTACGGATCCACTGTTAAAATTTTACCTTTGGAAGACGATCTTACTCTGCTACGAGTGATCGCCAATGACTTCCAGAGCTAAAGCAGAGTGATTTTCTTCAAAGCAGAGGGATTAATATAACACAATTTTATGGGAGTTAGTGGGAAAAATAGTAAATAAGATACCACACATAACAGGAGTAAACACCATATCAAATTATTTAAGAATCATTGACGTGTAAGGTACAGGGTTCTTATCTGAGTTTACGCTGCAATCCTGCAAAGCCCCCAGGCCAAGGCAAGTATTTGGAAGTTGGTTCAAGCATAGAGTAAGGGCAATTTCATTCCAGTGGAATGAAATTAGCAAGACTTAGCAAGCCTTGCCAAAGGAGGTTCCCAGTGCTATTTTAAGTCATTTTCTAGAAAACACAGAACATAGAATGGTTGTTATATAAATCTTGGGATGAGCTGATTATCATGGCTGTGATTACAGAAGGTAATACCTGTTATTTTGTTTCATATCTGTTTTTCTGTTTGGTTCAAATGGAAACTGCTCAATTTTGTGTTGTCCCAACATTCTGTGGTAGGAAATTTTATGCTCAATTTGCTATTTACCACTATGAATGGGGCTTATGGAGGTTAAAGTTAAAATATATGGATGGCACCAGTTGTCTACTCTTGAACTAAATCAGTTCTCCTCCTCTTTATGGAAACTAAAACAAATTCTAAGGAAACTAGAAATAATTTTGCATTTTGTAGCAGTAGCTATTCCTATACTAAATTAATGCAGGAATATAAGTGGAACCTGTTATAGCAGTGCCAATTACTTTCTGTAACATTTGTTGTAAATATAAGCTTGATGAACCTTCAACTCATATATTCCACCAAGCACTTTGCAATATAGTGGAAAGTAAAATCAGAACTAGTTTTCCCTTCCATAGTAATGGAGTACCATGTTATAGAACTAATTATTCCTTTTCCTAGATGGAATAAACAACTGAATCACCCCTTTGTTTTAGACGTTATTTACAATCTGTTTTATTTAAATGCTTATGAAGTATCTTATGCAGTCTGTCAAAGTTCAAGAATAGTTTAAATTCTCTTTCAGCCATCATGTTGTTCTCTAAAGTTGTTCCAAAATGGCATCATGTTTTATTGACAAACAGCCTATGTTCTAATGAGTGCTGCAACTTACTCAGTTTAGGATCTTCACTGGCATATATCTTACAGAAGAGTACCAGCATTTCTTGAAAATTACTTCAGCATTAGGTGATACATAGTTAAGGGGTTTTGTCATAATCTTCTCCCTTAACTTTTTAACTTTTTCATCTCGGGTATCTGGAGTTCAGAAATACTCTTAGAAATTAATATGGTTTGTAAACAAATTGCAAAGGTTAAATGAAAAGTAATACCTCCAATGTTATAAGTTGACAGCACATTGCAGTACTGACATGCTAGGAGCTCTGATGTGTTCTTTAGTACCTGTTCTTTCACTTCAGTTGGCAGGAAATTGTTGTATGAAAAGGTTGAATTGCTATTGTTCATGAAATGGAAGCCTGTAGGGAGTACTCAGTGTGCTTTAAGCAACACAGCATGATTGAATTTTTGACTGCCATAGGAGTTCCTCCAGTTGAAATTCACTACTGAATGCAGATTGTGGTAATAACTATGGTGACATTAATACTGTCATTGGTCCAAAAAAATGTAAAGATGGTGAACTGGGAAGAGTTGATTTGGGTGATCAAGAATGAAGTGGATGACCTGTGACAGCAAACAATGAGTTTTACATGAGAAAGTTTGATGAACTGATTAAGGACAAGTGCGGACAACTCAGAGAGAAATTGCTATCAAGCTTGGCATTTCACAGGAACATGTGGAACATATTATTGATGTTCTTCGGTATTGGAAGGTTTGTGCAAGATGGGTTCCTCACATGCTGATGGCAGTGATGAAAGCTTCAAGAGTTGAAATTTGCCAGCAATTATTGTCACACTATGAGAATGAAGATGAGTTTCTTCACAGTATCATGACTGCTGACAAAACAGCTTATCATTATAACCCAGAAATGAGGCATCAGTCCATGGAATATAATCACAAAGCTTCACCTGTCGGGGGTGGGGGGAGGAAAACCCAGGCTTTTTGCTGTGTCTTGACAGGCCTCACACTTCACAAGCCACCTAAGAAGCAATTGCAAAGTTAGATCTCAGTGTTTTAGCCCATCTGACAAACAGTCCAGATTTGGTACCATGATACTTCCATCTTTTCCCAAAATTGAAGGAATACCTTCATGGGCATCTGTTTGACTCAAATGAAGAGGTGGAAAGAACTGTGAGGACCTGGTTGAAGAGACAAAGTGCACAGTTCTTTTATGACTGCATTAAGAAGGTTATCCGTCAGTGGCAGAAGAGTATGGCAAATCATAGAATCATAGGGTTGGAAGGGACCTTGGAGATCATAAATGATAGTGATTATGTGGAGAAGTAAATACAGATAACAGAAGAGCTCATTTCAAGGATTATTTTCCTGCTTAATTTATTAAAGTATCCCTCTTTAAACTACAGTTATGGGAGTGGAGACATTATTTTTCATTATTATTTAAATAAATTTTTCATTATTTAAATAAATAAATAAATAAATAAATAAATAAATAAATTTTTCAATCAGCCCATGTATTTAAAAAAGGAAATAAAAACTAGTTGATTGATAGTTGCAGTGTATTATTTCAAGAAAAGGGCTGGTTATAATTACTTTGAGTAATTTGGGATTTGTATCTAGCTCTTTAATAAAGTATATCTGTGTTCCTAGTTTGATGATGAACTAAAATAATCTAGTATTCACTTTAATTGATCAGGGAGTTGTCACTCTTTTAACCATGAGAGAATAATCCCAGGCTTAATACATTCAGTATTAAGATATTAATGAGGAAGCATGAACTTAGTTCAGGACTGAAATGAAACAGATCATTCTTCATCACGGTCTGGGTGAGTCACACATATAGGTGTATATGCACCCATAGAATAACTCAGGTCAGAATGTTACATAGCTTAAGAGAGACACCTATACTGTAATATGCCTCACTACCTACAAACCACTTCAATACTTTTCTGACTTATGTAGCCATCACATGTTGGTATGCTTCTCTCCTGTCCAAGGTGTATTACTTGAATACTCTGGAGTTTTCAGCCTTTAAGGCTCCATTTAAAAAGTGCTGAAGCTATGGAAACAAACCTCCTGCATCAGTCACTTTTTTTGTCGTACTGGAATCCTGCTCTTATGGTTGGCCTTAACTAAACATGTCCATTGCAACTGCTTCATACCCTTGCAAACTTCCCTCTGGGAGCAAACCTTGAGTGCCAGGGATGCTATAGCTCTGCACCTCAAAAACTGCAGTCTGAGCCTATTACCTGCTCCTGCATGGTAACTATGTCAAGCCAGTACCTTCTGTAATGATAGTGTGTGGCACTGCTGCAGTTTGTAGCACCACCAGTCAAGTGAGAGGCCCTGACTGTACCAACCGGGAACTTTCATTGAATTTTGAGCCACTGGTGTTGCTGGTGCTTGGAAAAGTTCAAGGGAAAAAGAGGAAGAGGTCGGCCAATGACAAGGTGGAGGGATTCAATTAAGACAGCAATGAATGTTCAATAAGATTCCTAAAAGGCCAAGTTGAAGATGGATCATTCTGGAGAGAATCTATCCATGTGGCTGCTAAGAGTCGACACTGATTTGATGGCTCTTAATCAGTCAATCAGTGCTGCTAGTGGTGTGCACAGACCTGGGGAGCCCCCTGCTTTAGAGAGGGCGTGATGAAGCAGCAGAAGAAACACGAGTGCTACTGGAGGAAGATAGAGTGATTCCAACCAAACACAAGTAACCTTCCTTAAGATTACCTTATGGCAATAAGAACAGCAAAACATGCTTATTTCTTCTCTCTTGTTGTGTCCTCTGAGTGTCAACCAGTGGCCTTGTTCAGAGTAATCCAGTCCCTCCTGGGTAAGGAGAGGTCAGGGGAAATACCTGCAGGGTCAGTGTGAGGACTGTTCTTGGCACTTGATGAATAAAGTTGTTTGGATTTGCACTGAGTTATGCAGATCCTGTGAACTTGATTAATACATGGTCTTGCATTATTACCTGGGGGGAGTTTGACTCCCCCCAGGTAATGATTAGTCCTGAGAAAGTGGACAAGGTCCTTGGGTCTTTGACATAACTGTCTGTGTTGATGCAATTAGCTGTGCATCCAGCCCTCCTTGTTCGTCAAGGCCTCTAGGGAGGTAGGGTGTGGGTGAGTCCATGTAGTACTTAATGCTGCTTTGAGAGGCAGTAGTTCTGCTGGCTCTGAAAATAAGTGGTGGTCCATCCCTTCCTTAAGAAGCTATCACTGAATTCAACAGATCTGGACAATTTCCATCCTGTCCCTAGCCTTCTGTTTTTAGAGAAGGTTGTTGAAAAAGAAGGTGGTCAACTTGCAGCTTGGTTCTGCACTCCCCTGCCCAGGCCCAGTGTGCAATTTGGAGATCCCAATTGATTGACCGTACATTGATTCTGTGCTGCTTATTATCTTTACTACAGATATGTGCAACACAGGGTGAGGAGCTCATTGCCAAGAATAGTAGAGACAAAAGCTGTGGTTGCTGGGGGAGTACAAGCTTCACATCAGTCAGCTGGGGCTATTAGAAATGTTACTCTGAGCCTTCAGGCAGCTTGTAATGGCTCATATTCAGATTCTTATGGACAACTCTATAGGAGTGTGGTGATATTTGAACAAGCAGAATGAAACAAGATTACTTCCCTTGTTCAGTCTCATCCAAGATGCATGGGAAGGCAGATGCACTCAGTCAGATATCATCAATTCCACTCAAGTGAGAACTTGATTGGAAGTGCTTGCCTTCCTCTTCTACAGTGGTGCTTGAAAGTATCAATGAGTCCAGATATAGATGCTTTTGTCACTCATTCTAATGCCTGCTGCCAACAGTATTGCATCGGTGGAGGCAGGCTCAGATCCAGATTATAGGGAGACACTTTCTATTTTGCTAGAACTATAGGTTTCCATACCTCTTTATTTTGCAAGATTTTTCACAACTGCACGGACTGCACCCTGTTGGTTTTGTAGTGATTGTGTTAGATGTAGGTTCCACCTCTTCTCTCTCAGTTCTTCAGCTTCTGATCAGGCAGGACCTTCGGACCATATAAAAACATTACAGTTTTGTGTCTGAATGTAACTTTCTCTCAAGCTCCTGGCATGATGTACATTTCAGATTCTCAATATTGATAACATTTTCATGAAAAATGTACACAGTTACAGTGGGGCGCAAAAAAGTATTTAGTCAGCCACCAATTGTGCAAGTTCTCCCACTTAAAAAGATGAGAGAGGCCTGTAATTGACATCATAGGTAGACCTCAACTATGAGAGACAAAATGAGAAAACAAATCCAGACTATTTATTTATTTATTTATTTAATTTATTCCCCGCCCATCTCCCATACAAGGGACTCTGGGCGGGTTACAACAATCAAAGTTAAAAACAATACAATAATTTTAAAAAATACAATATAAATAAATAAAATACAAGATGGGGGACGTAGGGAAGGTAGCATAGTGTTGGTACGGGGCTAGCCAACCCCAAGAGGCACTCCCGCCTCTGTTGTCCCAGGCCAGGTGGCAGAGCCAGGTCTTAAGGGCCTTCCGAAAGGTCAGGAGGGAGGGGGCCAGTCTCACCTCCGGGGGCAAGATATTCCATAGGGCGGGCGCTATCGCAGAGAAGGCACGCCTCCTGGACCCCGCTAGATGGAATTCTCTTGTTGAGGGGGTCCGAAGCATGCCCTCTCTGCATGCACGGGTGGGGCGGGCTGACGTTATTGGGACGAGACGGTCCCTCAGGTACCCTGGTCCTATGCCATGTAGGGCTTTAAAGGTGATCACCAACACCTTGAATTGGACCCGGAAGCAAACTGGCACCCAATGCAGCTCGCGAAGCAGAGGTGTTACATGGGCCGATCTCTTGGCCCCCATAACTGCTCACGCCGCCGCATTCTGCACCAGCTGAAGCTTCCGGATACTCTTCAAGGGTAGCCCCATGTAGAGCGCATTACAATAGTCTATACGGGAGATGACAAGGGCGTGAGTGACTGTTCGGAGGGCCTCCCGATCCAGGAAAGGGCGTAACTGGTGCACAACTCGAAGCTGAGCAAAGGCCCTCCTGGCCACGACTGCCACCTGCTCTTCGAGCAGGAGTCGCGAGTCCAGGAGGACCCCCAGATTCCGCACTGGATCCGAGTGGGGTAGTGCAACTCCACCCAGAACCAAAGATGACAACTTCCCGGATCCAGGGGGGCCATCAATCCACAGCCACTCCGTCTTACCAGGGTTCAGTTGAAGCCTGTTGTTCCCCATCCAGACCCCCACAGCCTCCAGGCACTGAGATAAGGCATTGACCGCATCACTTACTTCACCCGGGATGGAGATTTATACCTGGGTATCATCAGCGTATTGGTGATACCTCATCCCGTGGTGACGGATGATCTCGCCCAGCGGCTTGATGTAGATGTTGAATAGGAGAGGAGAGAGAACCG
Organism: Charina bottae; assembly: GCA_023362775.1. Lineage (NCBI taxonomy): Eukaryota > Metazoa > Chordata > Lepidosauria > Squamata > Charinaidae > Charina > Charina bottae. The sequence continues at coordinate 34,151,487 of JALMGJ010000006.1, read as the reverse complement.
ACCCCTGAGGCACCCCACAAGTCAGGGGTCTCGGGTCAGCTCTATCCTCTCCTATCAACACCGACTGGGAACGGCCCTGGAGGAAGGAGGCGAACCAGCGCAGAACCACGCTGCCCGCCCCCAACTCCTCGAGCCGTCCCAAAAGTATACCGTGGTCGACGGTATCGAAAGCCGCTGAGAGATCTAAGAGAGCAAGGATGGACGCACTCCCTCCATCCCGCTCTCGCCAGAGATCATCCATAAGCGCGACCAATGCGGTCTCTGTCCCATGTCCCGGCCTGAAACCTGACTGGAAGGGGTCCAGATAATCCGTTTCCTCCAGAATCCTCTGGAGTTGCAACGCCACCACCTTCTCAACCACCTTTCCCAAAAAGGGAAGGTGGGAGACTGGGCGAAAATTGCCCAGGATGGTAGGGTCCAGGGATGGTTTCTTGAGGAGGGGGTGCACCAGCGCCTCCTTAAAGGCAGACAATCACATTGTCTGATTCGGAAAGAATTTATTTGCAAATTATGGTGGAAAATAAGTATTTGGTCAATATCAAAAGTTCATCTCAATACTTTGTTATATATCCTTTGTTGGCAATGACAGAGGTCAAACGTTTTCTGTAAGTCTTCACAAGGTTGGCACACACTGTTGCTGGTATGTTGGCCCATTCCTCCATGCAGATCTCCTCTAGAGCAGTGATGTTTTGGGGCTGTCGCTGGGCAACACGGACTTTCAACTCCCTCCAAAGGTTTTCTATGGGATTGAGATCTGGAGACTGGCTAGGCCACTCCAGGACCTTGAAATGCTTCTTACGAAGCCACTCCTTCGTTGCCCGGGCGGTGTGTTTGGGATCATTGTCATGCTGAAAGACCCAGCCACGTTTCATCTTCAATGCCCTTGCTAATGGAAGGAGGTTTGCACTCAAAATCTCACGATACATGGCCCCATTCATTCTTTCCTGTACACGGAACAGTCGTCCTGGTCCCTTTGCAGAGAAACAGCCCCAAAGCATGATGTTGCCACCCCCATGCTTCACAGTAGGTATGGTGTTCTTTGGATGCAACTCAGCATTCTCTCTCCTCCAAACACGACGAGTTGTGTTTCTACAAAACAGTTCTACTTTGGTTTCATCTGACCATATGACATTCTCCCAATCCTCTTCTGGATCATCCAAATGCTCTCTAGCAAACTTCAGACGGGCCCGGACATGTACTGGCTTAAGCAGGGGGACACGTCTGGCACTGCAGGATCTGAGTCCCTGGTGGCGTAGTGTGTTACTGATGGTAGCCTTTGTTACGTTGGTCCCAGCTCTGCAGGTCATTCACTAGGTCCCCCCGTGTGGTTCTGGGATTTTTGCTCACCGTTCTTGTGATCATTTTGACCCCACGGGGTGAGATCTTGCGTGGAGCCCCAGATCGAGGGAGATTATCAGTGGTCTTGTATGTCTTCCATTTTCTAATTATTGCTCCCACAGTTGATTTCTTCACACCAAGCTGCTTGCCTATTGCAGATTCAGTCTTCCCAGCCTGGTGCAGGTCTACAATTTTATTTCTGGTGTCCTTCGACAGCTCTTTGGTCTTCACCATAGTGGAGTTTGGAGTGTGACTGTTTGAGGTTGTGGACAGGTGTCTTTTATACTGATAACAAGTTCAAACAGGTGCCATTACTACAGGTAATGAGTGGAGGACAGAGGAGCCTCTTAAAGAAGAAGTTACAGGTCTGTGAGAGCCAGAAATCTTGCTTGTTTGTAGGTGACCAAATACTTATTTTCCACCATAATTTGCAAATAAATTCTTTCCGAATCAGACAATGTGATTGTCTGGATTTGTTTTCTCATTTTGTCTCTCATAGTTGAGGTCTACCTATGATGTCAATTACAGGCCTCTCTCATCTTTTTAAGTGGGAGAACTTGCACAATTGGTGGCTGACTAAATACTTTTTTGCCCCACTGTATAAGGAAATAATATGCTTTAGTAAATGTGAATGTTTGCAGTGTTATAAGATTCTACTTTTGCTGAAAGAAACTACCAAAACTATCCATCTCTAATTTTTTTCTAAGTCTGTTCGTTCAATCAGAATATGCTTAGTGTGTAAATTTATCCGGGAATGAATTTTGTAAATCTTAGGAAGTCAAACCTTTAAAAATGGTGAATAACAGTGTACTAAGTATTAACAGTACACTGTTATTCACTATTTTTAAAGTGTATCTCCCCAAGCACCCCTGAAAAAGTTGCCAGATTGTACTTTTTAATGTCTCAGAAGAGGAATACACAGGAGTAATAATTTAATGTATTTAATTTAATTATATCAGATTTAATTTCTTTCTCTGATCTCGTTCATTTATTTGTCCTGGCCCTCCCTTTATATACAAGAATGGTCCCTGGCTTGAAAAATGGTGTGTGTCCTTTCCTTACTCTGATGACTAAACCAAGTTTTATTGCTTCTGAATAAGTTAGACTCATAAAGGAAAAGTATTATGATCTGCTTATCAAGATGTATACACTTCTACTTTGTTTTGTCTGTTCATGCCAAGAGAGGACCTATTAAACCAGGTCAGTCAAGAATTCTGGCTTCCTTGCAGTTCATACTGATATGTGAATGTCAGCCTCCACAGCTGAAATATTGTAGCTTCAATCTCATTATTTTTGTTGAAATTCTCTTTAGGAAAAATATCTACAATATAGAGATTCATGCACATAATATATTTTCTATATGATTAGCTACACAGAAAAAATGATTTTCCAGTTCTTTTCCTACAAATACTGGTACCATATATACTTGCGGATAAGTTGAGAATTTTAGGTCCCAAAATACACCCCCAAAAATAGGTTTGGCTTATCCATGGATAGGCTTATCCATGAGTATACAGGTAGTCCACACTTACCGACCGCAATTGGGACCGGTAACTCTGTCATTAAGCGATGCATTTATAAAGTGAAACATCACGTGACCATGCCAACGACATTAGTTCTAGCTGCGGTCGTTAAGTGAATCACCTACAGTCATTAAGCACGACATCATGGGACCATGAATTGCAACTTCCTGCTGGCTTCCCCATTGAATTTGCTTTTTGGAAGTTGGCAGTGAAGCTCACAAATGGTGATCATGTACTGCAGGATGCTGCGATGGCCACAACTGAGGACTGGTCATAAATCTCCTTTTTCAGCGCCATCATAACTTTGAACAGTAGTTTAACCAGCAGTCGATAAGCGAGGACTACCTGTATACGGTAATACTTTTTTAAAGTGCTCATATATAACTTGCGGATAATCTCATCCACGGATAAACCAACCCTTGAATTTTTAACCAAAATGCGCTACCCTCAGATAAGCCAATTATGAAAATTAAAACATGAAAATTTTGAGGGTCAGGTTATCTGTAGATGGCACATTTTTCATGGTATTTTGGTTAAAAATTCAAGGGTTGGCTTATCCACGGATGGGCTTATCTGCAAATATATATGGTATATTTTAGATGTGTGCTTTTTCTGTGCTTTGAAAGTGAAGATCTTTTAACTCTTGAAATGAAAAAAAGAGATTTCTGGAACGAACATACATACATACATTTATTTAAGAAAGGAAGGAAGAAGCAAGCAACAGTAGTGCAACTTGCAGATGTGGATGAAGTAAGCCTCATGGATTTCCACTAGTGATAAATGTTAGTGTACATCAGAAGTAAGTAACCCTGGTAACTTCCAGAAGTCTTAAACTTCATCATGTATCAGCTTCAGCCAGGATGCCAAGATGGAGGAGGATTGTGGGAATTGCCCCAAATTGGCATGTTCCAGGGGGTTTCTGCACCAAGTGTACATAAAGTGATACTTCAGTAAATATTGTTTTGATAACATCCTACTGGAGCAGTATCGGTTTGTATGGTCTCTTCTTGTTTTCTAGTTTCATGATTTGCAACACAATTTGTTGCTATAGGAATTCTTGAGTAACGGCCTATTTTCATACTTTGTGGATTTTTTAAATCAACCTACTAAAATGCTTTGTAACTTCCTCTCCCCACTGTCCGCAGCAGAGTACGGAAACCTTGGTGCTGAGGCCACTTCTGCAATTTGCAAGTGTTGGGTGGGGATTACAGCTTCTCTTCCCCTTGCTAATGTTCTTGAGATAGAAGAAAATAAAAATGAATAGGAAAATGTGCTCTGCACTGTGGATGTCACAGTAACCTGCTCCTCACTTCCTTGTCTGCCTTCATGCAGTGCTACAGTTGAAGCTCCAGCAGCGACGGACACGTGAAGAGCTGGTTAGTCAAGGGATCATGCCTCGTAAGTACAACTTTAAAATTTTTATACCTCTTTGAAGACATTTGTACTCAGATGAGTGAAAGCGTTTTGAAATGTCTGGCCTTGTAAGATCGGTTTGTTCTCTGTGAAGAATGTGCGAGCTTGGGGGGAAAGGGCTGTTTTTAATTTCTTAGACTCAACACACTAGCATCTGCTTTCTGAATATTTGCACAATGTAAATGTAGTACTATACAAAAAGGACTTATGGAAAGATGTTGCCATTCTCAAAACGTTTGAAATACTGCATTCATGTTATCATTTCCTTAGCACGTTTCCTGTTTAATACACTGCTGTCTTACTTGAGCTGCAAACACAGCTACACACTTACTTAATAATACGCTGATGGGAAATATATCCCAGCAACAAAGTAATTTTTCTGCATTTGCTACACTGAAGATCTACATCAGAGCCACTAGATAGCAGAGGTTTTGCAAAGTGGCATGCTACAGCAGTTAATTCATCAGATATAGGGAAAGAGGATGATGAAATGAATATATGCAGGATTAACTAATGCTTTTAAAATAACTTTCACATGTGAAAAACTACTGTAGAGTTCTAAAGCAAGAAGTTTAGGTATTAAATGTGGCGATATAATTGGAGCAAGTAAGAAAGCAGAAAATTCTTCAGTTGTTTTGGTATTTGGTGTGAAGCCTGCACAAAGGGTGTTAAGGGCTGTTGAGCAATCAGGTACTTAATGCATCCATTCTTTGTTGCACTTTATACTATGGGCTACACACTTCTCATTTGCAGCTTAGAAAGAATTTGCTTCTTTCAGGTTAAGCTGCACAACTTTTTTTCTTTTGTAATGTCTGGCGATTGTATAAACACATATATTTTTGCTTATTGATTTGTTACAAAGAAATAACGAAAGGGGAGTTCAGGTTCAGGTTTTTGATGCATTTCTATATAAGTTATAGAAGTCTTCAGTTTCTCTTCTGTTCAGGCATGCATATATATACATACATACATACACACACACACGCGCACAATGGCTCAGCGGTTAAGATGCCAGGCTTGTCGATCGGAAGGTCGCAAGTTCGGCGGTTTGAGACCCTAGCCCCGTGTGACGGAGTGAGCTCCTGCACTCGCCCCAGCTCTTGCCAACCTAGCAGTTCGAAAGAATGCAAATGCAAATAGATAAATAAGTACCACTTTGGTGGGAAAGTAACAGCGTTTTGTGCGCGTCATGCTGGCCACATGACCGCGGAAGCACCTTCGGACAACTCTGGCTCTTCAGCTAACTAACGGAGACGAGCACTGGCCCCAAGAGTCGGATAAGACTGTGCGGGGGAACCTTTACATCAGTGCTTTCCAAACTGCTGCCGTTGGCGACACACCAATGGCGGCAGCGGGGGCGGGGGCACGCACGGCGGTGGCGTGGGGGTGCACGGCGGCGGCCTCGTGTTTTCCGCTAAAACGCGGAAGCACTGATGGCGCGCCCCTGACGCACGCCCCCCTGCACCGCCGCCGTGCACGCCCCCGCCGCCGCTTCTGGGTTGTGTTGCGAAACACTAAACTGTGTGTTGCGACACACTAAAGTGTCACGACACACAGTTTGGAAAGCTATGCTTTACATACATACATACATACATACATACATGTGTGTGTGTGTGTGTATTAAGAAAGTGCTTACTCTATAAGAATTGTCAGATTTTAAAATACTGTTTTATGGTTTTCTGCTGTAATTGAAAATTGTATTGATGTATGCTGTCCACTTCATCAGCATTTGGAGGAATAAATTCCATATTAAATGTGTGCAAGGGCCTTGTCTCCTTTTTAATGATAGGGTTTCATAATCCTCTGAGAAATCATATTATAGTTAAATTGCTTGGAGGAAAGTAGGCTCCAGCTGCTGCTTTTGAATGCCAGGTTGGTGTGTAATAAATCTAACCTCATCTACGATCTAATTGTGGATAAGGGTGCTGATCTGGCATGCATAACTAAGACCTGGGTGTGCCCAGAGGGGGGTTCCCCCCTTGGAAATATGGACACCTGGGTTTCAGGTATGGCACCAGCCGAGACCTCAGGGGAAGGGGTGTGGCTATTGTCAACCAGGGGTCGTGAGTGCTCTTAGAGGCTCTGCCCTGCGGAAGGATAGTATGGTCAACAGTATCAAAAGCCACTGGGAGATCAAGGTACACAAGGATGGATGTGCCACCTCCATCCTGGTTCCACCACAGGTCAGCTACAAACATGACCAGGACTGTGTCTATACAAAATCCGGGCCGACTGAAACAGGTCTGGATCCACTCCCTCCAGGGTTCTCAACTGCAGACTAACCAGATTTTCTACAACCTTCCCTAAAAAGGGAAGGTTGGAGACAGGACAATAGTTATCTAAAATCATTGGGTCCAAGGACATCCTGTTGAGGGGGGGGGAGTGCCACCGCCTCCTTCAAGGCAGGAGGTACCACCCCCTCCCTTTATACGTATATATGAAAAAACTCAAAAATGGTGGGAAATGATTAATAAATTTATACATAATGACAAAAAAGCAAAAATAGATTCAAAGGTCCTCTATCAAGTTCCCAGTGAAAAAGGCCTTGGAATTCCAAATATTAAATTTTATTGTGATAACATTTTTAGCTTGTTAAAGTCAGAATAATGAACCTCTTGGTTAATGATAGAATGTATAAATAAACCTTTTATATTTTGTCATACATTTTATGATGAAGATAAAATTAAATGGGATCAGGGTTGGGAAGTGAAAGCACTTGATTGTTTGAAAGATTTATATTTTTATATATATATATATATATTTATTTCTTATTTATATAAGAAAGGAACAGAGTTGGATATTGCTGCCTAAAAACCAGAAGAAGAACCCCTCATGCTCCAGTATTTTGTGGGAGGTCTACATCTTTCCTCTAATGGTGATGTGAAAGGATGTGCAAAATTCAGTGATTCAAGAGTGGGACATTCTGGAGAACTACAAGAATATACTGTTCTCCCTCCAGACTCTGCCGTTCTGGGGGAGTTCATTGTTTCAGCTAGCATGGACAATAGTGAGAGATGCTGGGAGATATTAATTCAGCTGCATCTCATATGTCACAGGACTCATACCCTTGATCTAAGATCATTATGAATTTTGTCCTTATTTTTATGTAAGTTAAAACATTTGTATGTATTCTTTCCCCAATTCCCTAGAAAACAAGGCATGAAATCAGAATAGAGTGGAATCTAAGAATATCTGCTTATTAACCAGTAAAATCTGTACCTAGATACTTTTCTATGATTTTTAGCAACATTCAATAGGTTGCCTTACTCTTCTTCTCAATCCTAAAGGTTAGAAGCATTCTTAACAAACAAAACCTGAAAAGGTTAAATCATCCGTCTAGAATAACCAAACATGGGTTACTACAGTTCATAACTTCCTACTTATAACTAAACAATATATTAAGGGCATGCTTTTAAAAAAAACTTTCAGCTTTATAACTGACATGGTAGAGTTGTTTGACATTTCTGGGCCATTTATTATGTACTTTTTATGCAGCCAAGAAAAATGGATGGAAACTGATAATACATATTGCACTGATTCTTTTCAGATTCTGTCTTTGTTCAAGAGAATATTATGGGAGAAATAGAAAGAAACTTGTTCATTTTTGGCATTTTCAAAAGTCAAGTATGAAATTATTTTCTTTGTCGCAGTGCCAGTGCTAGGAAGAATTATAAACCAGATTGTTTTTTCCAAAGAAATTCTCATGAGAATATGAAAGCATTTCCCTTTGGGGTGTTCACTAAATGGTAGCTGGCTAGTTAGCTATCATTGCTTTTGATGGTTTGGAAAAGTGAACAGGCTGCATTGCTGAGATCCATTTGTTTATAGAACAGGGGACCTCAGCCTCACGATTGCATGTGGCCTTTGAATCTCTTTTTTCCTGTAACCTCTGGAGCCATGTCAGAACATGTTGCCAAATTGCAATGGTGCTGTTGTTGAAAATTGGAAGTGTTGGGGTGGGAATCAGATCAAAACTATGATAGAAGTTTTTTGAGACTCCTCCAACCCCCCCCCCCCAAAAAAAACCAAACCAGGAAAAATGGGGAAATCCTGACTCTGCCTGCTTTATGATATGACTCTGCATTTTGCATCATTCCTCAGCTTGCTTTGGCTATCACTTATGCCACAAATTTTGAATGCAATCTCAGGACATCAAAAGGTTTCCCATTAGGTAGGGAACTTATTCTGTCCTGGAGTCAAATTGGCTGTGATCAAGTATATCAAGGACCATATGCCTTGGTGAATGTTGGGCCTTCAGTAGCAAGGAAGCAATCTCCAGTATCAACATCCGTCTTTTCTCACTTCTCACTTCAGACCATGTCTGTCAGCCTCGTGAGGTAGTCCAAAGAAGAAGCACACCCAGATGAACTAACTCTACTTTATTGTAAGGTTACATTAACATAATCTTGCAAGTCTGAAAGTACATTTCTCCCCCCATCACCTTTACAGCCCAAGAAACTAGGGAGGGTCCCTTCTGAGATGTTTGCCAATCCCACATTCCTGCTTGTGGGATAAGCTGCCTCTTATCAACTGTTGCCTTGGCTGCGTCTCTTCCCAGTCTCCCAAGATCATTCCCACATACCATTACAATGTCTTCCTGCTACATCAGAAGCATTTTGGAAAACATAATTGCAGTAGAAGGTATTTTTATGAGCTGAATTATAGCATCCAGTGAGGATTCTCTCCCCTAAAATATTTCCCTTCCCAAATACTCATCCTGTATTTCTATTTCATTGTAAACAATTCCCCCACTGGTTCCAATAGGACAGTTAATTTTAACTTTATCTTAGTTGGTTCATTCACAGTACATCAACTACATTCATTAGCAAGCCTTTCAAAACTAAAAATTGGTTTCACCTATATAAAAGGACTAGTTAGTTAGTTTATATTGTTGTTTCAAAACATAATATGAGAATATTTCTATTCTAGATGGATGTTAGTCTAAGTTTTCTCCTCATTTTTGCATTTTACCCAGGCTAGATCAAGTCAGATTTCCCCCCAAAATGGTTAATATTCTAACTGCATATCAGTCTAATAAGTACACTTCAGATTTTTTTTGCTATAACCAAAAAATATGAGTTGTTCAATTTACTGACATAAAAATCAGCCATCACCTGCTTATTCAGCAATACTAAACAGTTGCGTGGTGTCCCCTTCTCTGTTCTTTTCTCCTTGGAGAGAGAAAAGCAGAGAGGTGAGTTTTACCCTGACTCTTACTGTAATGTACTGAGAAAAAAATTGTTGCCAGGCAGCAGACCTGTTTTTTCCCAACCAATGTGAACTTATTAAAGTCTGGCAGAGAAAGCCCTGCCAGAGGATTCTTCCAAAGCTTGTACACTGCCAGGTAGATTGGCTTAAAATAGGATCTATTTTGGCAATTGTCCACTGAGGGAAAAAATTATTCATTGTTGAACTTAATTCTTACATTTTCTGCCACTTTTGTTTTACTAGTTAAACATCCTTGAACTGTATTCCTTGCTCCTATTTGTATTTTCTTTCTGTAAATGATTAAATCTTAATACATGTGATTGTATTGTCATCAAATATATATTAGACAGACTTCATATATCTTTGTATGTGTTTGCGTTGTGGTGAATTTCTCAGGTACACAAATATTTTCTTGCTGAACCACTTGACTAGCTCCTTCCCCTGTCCAGTTCTGGGTTTTTTTGTCTGTGTGCTTTGGTAATCTGCATATATTTAGGTACATAAATGTAAACAGAGTATTTTTAGCCATCTGACAGTGAACTACATTCATCATTGGTTTAGGTTGGCAGAGTACAACAATGTGGATTAAATCAGTGCAAGATACAATTGAGCATATGCGCAAAAGAGCTGTCTTCCGTACCTTGTCCAAATGATTTCAATGATTCTTAAACAGTAAATGTTTAGATACGTGAGAAATTAAGCCGTATAATTGAGTCATTATCTTCCAACAGCTCTGAAAAGTCCAGCTGCTTTTCATGAACAGAGAAGGAGTTTGGAACGGGCCAGGGTAAGCCATGACCTAATTTTTAATACTTAGCATCTATAGGTTTTTTCAGATTTGGTCTCTGATTTCTCCAAATGGAGACCTCCATTCTTTTGGAGTATTCTATTTTATTTTATACACTATATGTAATAATGCAGGAATGGTAGCATTATTAAGAGAATTAGAGCCTAGGACCCCTATAGCAGAGAGGCAGAGCTTCCCCCTTCAGATACCCTGCAATTTGATTGATTGATTGATTGATTGATTGATTGATTGATTGATTGATTCCACTGTCTGCTTCTGTTTTACTTACTGTCTGCTAACACAAACTTAAGTGGAACAACTTTTGGCTGCTGAGAAATAAACTGAATAAAGACACCATATCTCAGGCTACAGTCAAAAAGATCTTTAGATCCCACACTAAAATGTCTGGGAAAATACCATTTCCGTGAAAAACTTTAAGTTTGTTGTACAATGATACGTATGTAGTCTGGGAATAAGACTGATTTGTTTTAAGTGTCCCTGTCAGTAGATGTGAAAATAGACAATTAATGCATCATAAACATTTCAAAAAGCACAGTGCTGGAAACTCTGTGCTCCATTTCCCTCAAGGTTTTCGGTCTCTGATTAAATGCTGTGCACTCATGCAATATAAGCAAAGAGGTAAGATGGACCTTTTGCTTCCATTCTTTAACAGCATAGCTACTGAGATCTGAGGCAGCGTTATTTCTTCTACTTAAGAATCCCATGATGAATTTTTAACAGGAAAATCTTGTATGTTCTATATTTAGTCTTGTGACTTTATTGGGGTTTGGAATGTATTTTTCTGTGTTTCGCAGACAGAGGATTATCTGAAACGGAAGATCCGGTCTCGACCAGAGAGGTCAGAGTTGGTGAGGATGCACATTCTAGAAGGTACAGTCTCTGGTGTATGGTCTTTTAGTGATTTTTTTTAATGCTACAAACTAGACATTCATTGTTCTCATGTATCACTTCTGTCCATTTAGAAATGGATGGGAGGGTAAGTGGGCTAATAATTTTAGGACCTGAGTACTTTATAGTGTCAGCTTTTGCAATATCAGTTATTTTAGACTAGTCTTACAGCTTGAGGGATAGGATTTTTAAGGTAGTTATTCCAAAGACATTGCTATCGGTCCTGAAGAAATAACTGGCTGACTGTGAAGAATGTAATAATTGTTGAAGGATAAAAGCATTAGTTCTGTCTTTTATAGTAGGAAAAAATCCCCATGATTGTAATAGACCACCAGAGTCTGCCAGTGGTGATAATGGTTATAATCACATATTGCTGAGGAATATGAAGGGGAAGGTGCTGGGCTTATACTCCACTGGTGGGCTTTCCATCAGCATCTGGTTGGCCATTGTGAGAACAGAATGCTAGGCTAGAAATCTGGCATGGCTCTTACGTTGTTATACACTGCTAAATAATTCCTTAACTGTTAGGTTGAATTAGCAATTTATTCTGTATGAAAGAGTTTTTACAACTTTTTAAAGCATTTTGTTTCACAACATTAGCAAATCTGAAAATTGTTCAGGAAGTCTAGCATTTCATATTTAAGTTCAAAAGAAGCATCTCAAAAATTTCAGAAAAAGGAAGTTGAAAAGGAAAGTCAGTAATATAGGCTCAGCTAAAATATAAGCAGATCAGGAAATGCACTATCGAATACAAGAGGTCATCTGCATGATTAACAGTATCAAGGAAGCTATTAGAAAAGTGGCTTCCTCTAGAATTTGGAATCTGGCCAAATGAGAACAAAACACACACTGATTTCCATAAGTGGTAGGCAACAAGAGATGCAAAAACGATTTCAGTGTACTTATTGCTAATAATAGTCAGCTAACAAAAGATGGAGTTGGTTATGGAGGTTGGATTGTTATTGTTGGATGATAAGAGATTTAAAAGAATGGTGGAAAGGAGGAGAATGAGAAGCTAAATAACTTTGTACATGTCTTCACATCAGAAAATATATTTGTTGTTGTTGTTCAGTCGTTTAGTCGTGTCCGACTCTTCGTGACCTCATGGACCATAGCACGCCAGGCCTTCCTGTCCTCCACTGTCACCCGGAGTTTACTCAAATTCATGTTCATTACATCGGTGATGCTATCTAACCATCTCATCCTCTGCCGTCCCCTTCTCCTTTTGCCTTCAGTCTTTCCCAGCATCAGGGTCTTTTCCAGTGAGTCCTCTCTTCGCATTAGGTGGCCAAAGTATTTGAGCTTCAGCTTCAGTATCTGTCCTTCCAATGAGCAGTCAGGGTTGATTTCCTTTAGGATTGACTGATTTGACCTCCTTGCAGTCCAAGGGACTCTCAAGAGTCTTCTCCAGCACCACAGTTCGAAAGCATCAATTCTTCGGCGCTCAGCCTTCCTTATGGTCCAACTCTCACAGCCGTACATTACTACTGGGAAAACCATAGCTTTAACTATACGGACCTTTGTAGGCAAGGTGAAGTCTCTGCTTTTTAATATGCTATCTAGGTTTGCCATAGCTTTCCTCGCAAGGAGCAAGCGTCTTTTAATTTCATATATAGCAGAAGCCTATTCTAAATGACATTTTCAGGTAAGGAAATGAGGAAAATCATGGTGGCAAAAGGTGAAATTCTAAATCTTGAAAAACTGAAAACCATCACATTACTTGATCCAACTGGGAATTCTCAAACAATCAAATATGAAATTATTTGATCTAGCAAAAAATATATAACATATGGATAAGATTGTTAGAGGACTAAAAATGGCCAATGTAACACAGTTTTTTAAATAGATCCAAGAAGTAGCTCAGCGATCAAGTAAACAACAACAAACAAAAGTTTAGTGGGAGAGTTCTTTAGGAGAAATCATGGGGGAAGGCCCTTTTTAAAAATTGTTTTCGTTCATCAGGGAGACATGGAGATAGAGGGTATATGTTTGTTTTCCTCCCCAAAGATGACAGTAAACTATGCATGCTACAAGTGCAATCTGAATGTCATCTAGAAAAGAAGCTAAAAGGGCTAAAGACAAAGTCCATTTCCCAGCTGATCAATGAAGATGGGGAATTCTTGAATTGGATACAGAGAGTGATTGCAGAGAGATAACAGCACTAGAAAGCCTCCCAGATTAAAACATGCCAAACTGCAGAGAGAGATAGAGGAATCTAACACAAAGGCCCAAGGCTGTCAAGTGAGCTCTTATATTCTAGAGCTTCAGAATAATTTCCAGAATCTCATTGTTGATGATGTTTCTGGACCCTTGGATGAAAAGCACCTGCATGAAGCCTCAGAGACTGGGGAAGACGACTGTACACACTTTGTAATGGGAGTAAGTCCTGCTTGTGCATGAGGAGAGGAAGTAATGAATGGTGGTGATCAGACACACTCTACTGAGAGGGACTGAGCAGCAAACTTGGCCAGACCATTTATCAAGAGAAGTTGTGTTGCTTTCCTGGGGCACGAATTTGGAATATGACTAAAAGATATCCAAGATTCTTTAATGACAAATAACCCTGTCTAGCAGTGTTCATGGAAACAAATGGCACAGGAAAATGCAACCATAAAGACATTGCAAGGCAGAGTGCTGGGCAGGAAAGTGAAGGAGCTGGACCTGATTTCCTTTTTTGATAGAATGACCAGTTCAGTTGACTGTGGGAATTAGGTAGACTTACTGTACTTAAGGGGGGCGTGGTGGCTCAGTGGGTAAGACGCCAGGCTTGTCGATCGGAAGATCGCAAGTTCGGAGGTTCGAATCCCTAGCCCTGCGTGCGGAGTGAGCTCCCGCACTAGCTCCAGCTCTTGCCAACCTAGCAATTCGAAAGCATGCAAATGCAAATAGATGAATAGGTACCACTTCGGTGGGATGGTAACAGCGTTCTGCGTGCGTCATGCTGGCCACATGACCGCGGAAGCGTCTTCGGACAACGCTGGCTCTTCGGCTAACAAACGGAGATGAGCACCGGCCCCTAGAGTCGGACACGACTGCACAATTGTGCGGGGGGAACCTTTACCTATAACCTTTTTACTGTACTTTATCTTCAACAAAGTATTCAACAGAGTCATGAGATTCTGGTAAAGAACTGTAATAGCATTAAATGGATAGTGAGTTGGTTGAACAATTTTATCCACCAAGTGTACGTCAGTGCCTCCGCATCAAGCTGGAAGGAGGTGTTGAGTGATATCTGCAGGTATCTGTTCTAGCCCTTGTACTCTATTAATATAAATTTAGTGTGTGTGTGTGTGTGTGTATTCATATTTATATAGCTGCCCGTCTCACATAAAAGTGACTCTGAGTAGCGTACAACACTTAAATATATAAAACCAGTCACAAAAAATAACACTAAAAAGCACATAAAACAAGAGGGGATGATATTAATGACAGTAAGGGAGCCATCACAAAATCTCCCTGGTCCCCTGGGACCCCCAGGCCTGATCACGTTGCCAGGTCTTGAGGGACTTGTGGAACGTTGAGGGGGATAGAGCTAATCTCACGTTTGGGGGGAGAAGTTTCCACAAGGTGGGCGCCACAGCAGAGAAGGTCCACCTCCTGGGACCCGCCAAATGTAATTCCCTGGCAGACGGGACCTGCAGCATGCCCTCTCTGCCACACCTGATGGGGAGGGCAGATGTGATCGGGGAGAGGCGGTCCCTCAGATAACCCAGCTCCAGGCCATGAAGGGCTTTAAAGGTCAAAACCAGCACCTTGAATGGGACCCGGAAGCAAAGCAGCAACTAATGCAGCTCGCAGAGCAGAGGTGTAACGTACCGTTCTAGGGGCACACATAATTGCCTGCACCGTTGCATTCTGTCCCAGCTGAAATAAATGACTTATATAAGAGGTTAGAATATATGATTATCAATTTAGCAGACAACAAACACCTTAGAGGACAATATAAAGATTCAGAAGGAGCTAACTAAGCTATAAGAAAGGCCAAAAACAATTCAATAGGGACAAACACAAAACCATATATTTTGGGTGGGAAAATCAAAGGCATAGGATATGATAGGTCATATTGGCTTTTTTTAAAAAGAACATTATTATTATTATTATTATTATTATTATTATTATTATTATTATTTCAACATATAGATGAAAACTAACAAGAATGAAATAAAGAAACCTACAAAGAAAAAGAGAAAAAGCTAAACAATGTGGAAATACAAACAAAACTACTACAGAGTGACCTCCGACTTTCTATAGCAAAGATATACATAAATCAATATCAATCTCTTACTCCAATTTAAATTATTGTAAGCATTATTTCTAAAAAACATTTCAATTCTCAATATAGCATTCCCTTCTAAACCAAATTTCCCTCCCAGTTAAAGAACAGAAGAAACCCCTTCAAACATAATTTTTCACCTATTAAACTAACAAACATTGTCCTTCTTCACTATAATATACCGCCCAGAGTCGTTGCAATACGAGATGGCGGTAAAGAAATTAGATAGATAGATAGATAGATAGATAGATAGATAGATAGATAGATAGATAGATAGATAATTTACTCCTATCTGCCCACTAAGCTAACAAAAAATGACCTAACTACATCTTGTTACTATTGTTTGTTTATAAAAATAATGTCCAAAAAATAAAAACAAAAACATCGATCTCAACCCTTAAAAAAATCCTCCTGAGAAACATATTTAAACAATTATCAAGGTAAACCAAAGCATTTAAACAAACAAAATAACCTGCCAGTATCTTACTATTATATATTTAGAAAAGTAACTTTATTAATACCCTTTTACCAAAAATAAAATTGTTATCCAAACAGCAAAAACGTTTATCTAAACTTTAAAAGACCATCCTGAGAAACACATTTAGACAATTATCCCACTTCAAAGTAAACCAAGGCATTTACATATCTCAGTGTTATACACAGAGATTTCTTCTTGTCAAACTCAAATTTTACAGCCTGTCTTGAAAAGTCCAAATATTCTTCAAACACCTTGCAGCCTTTGAAACCAATTTCTTTTTCTTGGTCTTGATGTGAGAGCATCGCAGCCTTTCACACCCTTCTTTCCAGGCCCAGAACTCTTTCCTCTTTAAATCTCCACAAGTCAATTTTCTTCCCTTCACTTTTTGAGTCCAAGTCACCAATACTCATCATCTTCTTTGGGGAAGCAACTTTATACCTAGGATAGTTTTCAACCTTGTCAGCTTCTCTCAATTGTTGGGACAGTTTGGACTCCACAAGTTCTGAGAGACGGTCCAGAACTTGAGTGACTTCAAGGTAAAAATATTTAAAAATTGCTTTAATTTCATCCATAGCTCTCCACAGTAAATTATGGCGCCCTCTAGTGCCTCAGGAAGGTAAAGCCCACTAAGACTGAAATTGAAGACTTCCTCAGCTCCTTATCACCAAACTAACTGATCAAGGAAATAGAAAGTAATAACAAAAAGGGTTCCCACAGGAAAGTAAAAGCAAATAGGTCAGAATTTCAATCCACAGATTCAACAAAGTAGGAAAAAACTTTTATACTATAAGGGAGCGCGGTGGCTCAGCAGGTTAATCCGCTGAGCCGGTAGTCTGCAGACCACAAGGTTGGCAGTTCGAAACCGCGGGGCGGGGTGAGCTCCCGCCACTAGCTCCAGCTTCTGCCCACCCAGCAGATCGAAAGCATATGCGAGTAGATAAATGGGTACCACTTCGTGGGTCAATTTGCCGGCGTCCAGCGGAGGGTCGTCCTCCTCAAACCGAAGAAGATCTGGGAACCCCGATAATGGCGGCGGAGAACGACGGATCCAAATCAACAACTTCCTGGACGTCAGCAGCCGGCGCGAAGCGAGGCATCCTGGGACATGTAGTCCGATGCCTGCAGCTGAAGAGCCGGTTCCCTTACCTCCTTCCCATCGCGCGCGTAAAACATTGTAATGATTGATTGTATAATATAGATATGAATTACATGTATGTAAGCCGCCTAGAGTCCTCCAGTAGGGAGGGGATAGGCGGGTATAAATAAGATAAATAAATAAATAAATAAATACTCCTCAAAACTCACTTTGTTAAAAAAACAACAGTAAAAAGACAAAATTCTTTAGTTCTCAGCATTATAAATTATATATTTAAAAAAGCCAAATTACCAAATTAGTAAATTCCAAAAATAATGAAAGTCACCAAGAGATTCTGCTGTAAAAAGCCTCTCTTTGGTAACAAATAAGCAAAAAAACCTTAGTGTTATAGAAATGGGGTGGGCAGCTTTAGAGTCCGTTTTCAGCTTCAGCGCGGCTTGGGAAAAGATGACAGCTCCACCTCCCAGCTGATCACTCACCAGTTGATCGCGAAATGCTGTTTGCGGTCTTCTGGCTGTGACCAGCCGTCCGGAGAGCACATGGGGTGATTCCTGGGGTTCTCCTTGCTCTGGAGAACACTTCTGGGCTCTAAGGAAGCCTGCCTGAGCCTGAAAAAATTGCCGCGCTGACCGGTCTACCAAGGGGATAGTGAAAGACACAGTTGATGAGGATAAGTCATTGTTTCTTCCTTTTCTGTGTTGGTTAGACTGCATCTAGCATATTGCATCCAGGTCTGGACACTGCATTTTAGGAAGGACATTTACTAACGAGTGTATCCAGAGTAGAACACCCAAAGTGATAAGGGGCCTGGAAGGAAAAACATGAGGAATGGCTGGAGGCATTGGGATCATTTAACCTGGAGAAGAGAAGACTGAGGAGACGTGATAGTTGTTTTCAAGCACCCGAAGGGTTGTCAGGTAGAAGAAATGGCAGCGTTGTTAAAGTTATTCCAGAAGATAGGACAAGAAAAAAATGGATTTAAATTAAAAGGATGTAGATTTCAGTTGGATATTATGAAAAATTGTCTAAGAGCTGTTCAACTGTGGAAAAGATTGCCTTGGGGATAGGTAGACCCTTCTTTGGTGGAGATGTTTATAGAGGCTGGATCTGTCAAGGATGCTATACTTGTGAATTTAATAATAATTTATTAAACTTGTATGCCACCCAACTCTCAACAACTCTGGGTGGCTTATAATAATCAAAGAAATTACAATAAAATCAATAAAAGATAAAAGATGGCAAGCGTGATGAAGCAAAGGGTCTCACTCTTCCTCACTAAAAGGCCTGGATGAAGAGCCAGGTCTTCACAGCTCTTCTAAACCACAGCAGAGGGGGGGACCATCTGAATCTTGGGGGGAGCCTTGTTCCAGAGGGCAGCCCCTGCTACAGAGAAGGCATGCTTCTGGGGCCCTGATACATGACATTAGACTACAACTAATGATGACAATATATTATATTCCCAAATACCAGTTGCTGTTATCACAAGTAGAAATGTTTGTGCATGTCCTGCTTTGGGGCTTCCCATAAGATTCAGGTTAGCTACTGGAGCAGAGCTTTCCAAACCGTGTGTCGCCACACAACCCGGAAGCGCTGATCATCATCAGCGCTTCCGGGTTTTCCCGCAGCGACACACCAACTGCAGTGCGCAAAACCCAAAAGCGGCAGCAGCGCTTCCGGGTTTTTGCGCGCTGCCGCAAGGACGGCACTTCCGGGTTTTCCCGCGGCGACACACCAACGCTGGTTGGTGTGTCGCCGCGGGAAAAACTTTGGAAAGCCCTGTACTGGAGCAACAGGCCTTTGGCACAACTCAGAAGGGCAAGTCTGTTCTTAAAACAAAAAGTATTTAGGTATGAGATTTACATAGTGCTGTTTTTTATACACTGATTGAGAGTCTTCAAAAGGAAACCACAGAATTGACTTTTGTAATAGGTTTTGCAAGTTAAGAAATAATCATATTTTTGTTGTTTATGCTGAATAGAGACCTCTGCTGAACCTTCTCTTCAGGCCAAGCAGTTGAAATTGAAGCGGGCTAGACTGGCTGATGATCTCAATGAGAAGATTGCCCAGAGACCGGGCCCTATGGAATTGGTAGAGAAAAACATTCTGCCTGTGGAATCTAGCTTGAAGGAAGCTCTCATTGGTAAGCCTGCTGATAAGAGGAATCTTCATATATGGATAAAACAGCAACTTCTTTTTTATATCCCCTTTTTAAACTAAGGCAAGCAGCATATACTTGTTACTTTGTGTAACCAATATAATAGCTTCAATTGGAATTTTGTGAGCAAGTTTATAGGAAAGACTATAAGAAGAAATGTAGTTGGCATCTAAGACTGAAGATATGCTGTACAATAGTTGTCTTCCTCTGGCATTTTATTGTTTTCTTTTAGTCATAATCAAGAGGAACCCTACTCTAAGTGGGTGGTGGGGAGTAACAATAAATACAGATGCGTTGATGTAGGACAAGGAGACAAGTGCAGAAATATTTTAATGAATATAGATACAATGTATGGATGAAAGCATAAACATTAAAAGGAGTCAGGCCTCACAGAGTATATAAGAGCTGTCTCTGACTCCTGAGTTGTAGCAGTCAGCTTAAAGACTTTTGTGAGTCACTGTCTGATTCTTGGTCATTCTGAAGGAAATTTTTTTAAACTTGTAAACATGTAAGATTGCACATACTATGTTCTTCTGGATTTATTTTACTTTTACAAAAAATAGCACCTTTTCTGTTTTAATTTTTAAAAAAATATCCCGTGTTCTTTATTGTGTTCAGAATTAGACTTTGCTATTTGTTAACTCTTTGTAACAAGTCCTGGTCAGTTGGTGGTGATAATAGCATATACATTATGCATAAGAGTTGTCTAAAGCTCCTCTGCTTTTCACCATCTCAGATTTCATAGTGGTCCAGAAATCTCCTGCTAGTTATCATTGACCCATACCCTCTGTTTTTAATTAATGAACTTGGCATTTGTTGTTTTTAGTAGGTCAGGTGAACTATCCTAAGGTAGCAGATAATTCCTCCTTCGATGAGGACAGCAGTGATGCCCTGTCTCCAGAACAACCAGCTAGCCATGAATCCCAGGGATCTGTGCCATCCCCAATGGAAGCTCAAATTAGTGATTCACTTCCTATCCCCACAGTGGCATCCCCTGCTCAGGTGAGTATTGTGTGTTGGCTGTTGTTGAACTTTATGATCTTAGGAGTTCAGGCAAGAAAGGTATTCTCCTTGGAGGAAAAGAATGCCATGTGAATTTCATGGGAATTTGTGCTTATTAGCAACAAAACACAATATCTGGATCATGAAATAATATTAATAACATCCTCTATACAGGTAGTTCTCAAGTTACGACCGCATTTGGGACTAGGATTGCCATCGCTAAGTGATGTGGTCGTAAAGTGCGATGTGATGCGACCGTATTGCTTGGCGACAGCAATTCAGGCAGTCCTGGTGGTTGTTGTAACTCAAGACGTACGGGTCATTAAGTGGGAAGCAGAGGGAGTTCTGGTGCAGGCTGCGTGTGAGTTTGGGAGGGGGTTCTCGATGCAGTGTGAGCTCAGAAAGGCTGGGGAATGAGGGTGTGGGGTGCGTGCATGCGTGTGTGCCATTGCAGGGACACCAAGGAAAGAGGGTGCAGAATGTGTGTGTGCGTGCGTGTGTGTGATCCCAGGGAGGCCAAGGAAAGAGGGCGTGGGCTGCATGCGTGTATTGCAGGGAGGCCAGGGAGAGAGGGTGCAGGGGGGGGGTGCATCTGTGCGATCACAGGGAGGCTGTGGAAAGAGGGCGCAGGGGTGCATGCGCGTGTGATCGCAGGGAGGCCAGGGAGAGAGGGCGTGGGGTGCATGCGATCACAAGGAGGCTGTGGAAAGAGGGCACAGTGTACGTGCATGCATACATGTGATTGCAGGGAGGCCATGGAAGGAGGGCGCGGGTTGCGTGCAAGTGTGTGTGTGTGATCACAGGGAGGCTAGGGAAAGAGGGCGTGGGGTGTGTGCAAGCAAAGGGGGGAAGGAGGGTGTGGTGCGTGCGAGCAAAAAAAGGCCGGGAGGGAGACTTACCCCATTGACCTATGACCTTCTTTGCCGGCTTCCCATTGACTTTGCTTGGAGGAAGGTCACAATGGCAATCACACGACTGCGGGATGCCGCAGCTGGTCGTAAGTGCAAGCTGGTTTGCCAGGCGCCCGAATTTTGTTCACGTGACTGCGAGGACGCTGCAACGGCTGGAACTTCAAGTTCATAACTTTGAATGGTCGCTGAACAAACGGTTGTAACTCGAGGACTACCTGTATTATTTTACTTTGTGGGAAAATAAATTCATATTTTCCTCAAATGTTAATCTGAACATGGAAAGAACTAGACTCTCTTGCTATATGGTGGGATTGATTCTGGAAATTGGCTTTGCTCACATGTCTGTATTTTCCAGCACACAGATGTAACTGAGCAGTTTTCTGCCTTTCTGTAATGCTGTAAAAGTTACCTGCTCTCTGCATATTCTGTCTTTTGAAAGTTCATCTAGACACATTCATAGGTAGATACATCTACTTTGCAGATTGTGTGCCAGTTAAAAATCAGCGCAGACTGTACTGAGACAACTTACGTGTCTGAACAGCCACCAACCCCCTTGCCACAGCCGCCACCTCCAGTGCCTCTCAGTCTCACCAATGGAATTGCTCCTCCTGCTGCCAAACCTCTTCCAACCCTTATAAAGGTACTCCTTATGCTGGGGCTAAAGACTAAGATCAGTAAACCAATCTACTCGGTCAAGGGTTTCCTTTAAGATCAGGTGAGATACTGACTAACTTTTCTTGATCAGTATCAAGAATCAACCTTCCAATGCCATTTTCAATTCTTTATTAAGTAACTAGCTCAGGTAGTGGTCCATTAGTATCCCGTTCTTTGCTAGTAGATTAGTATCATGCAGCTCATTAGATAATATATTTTTTATACAGCATGGACATTTTTTCGCTTAAGTACCCAGAGTTGATGGCATGTGTTTCCTCTGCTATAGCATTCCCTTTTTTCTGTGTCAGCTTGGAGTATGATGAAGTCTATGGAATGTTGACAGATAAATGGCCTGTATTTTATATGGGCATAAAATACCCAGAAATGTAATGAATATACAACTAGTTCATATTCATTAAAATATCATTAGTTGGTCTGAGGATTACCCATGCAGGTTCACTGCATCGTTGTAAGGTAATATAATTGGTATGTATTAAGATTAGCATTATATTAGTCAAAAGCTAGCTACATTTTACTTTGTGTTTAATAGGTATACGTTTATTAGGGCAGGTCAGTAGAATGAAGAAATTGTATGGAAAACATTAATCCAGCTAATCATTTCTCAAAGTGTCACTCTTTATATTTATCATACCTCCATCCTATCCTGAACCACCTGTTTTTCTGACTTCCAATAGCAAAGCCAGCCAAAATCTTCATGTGAGAAGTCCCAGCGTAGCAAAAAATCCAAGGAGCCGAAACCAAAAGTCAAGAAGCTGAAATATCACCAATATATTCCACCGGACCAAAAACAGGATAAAGGAGCTCCTCCCATGGATTCATCTTATGCCAAAATCCTGCAGCAACAGCAGCTCTTTTTGCAGCTCCAGATCCTTAATCAGCAGCAGCAACAGCACTACAACTATCAAACCATCCTACCAGCTCCACCAAAGTATGGGTTTCTTCTTACGGTTTTTGAATTTTTATTTCTCAAGAGCTTAGTATCAACAGAGCTGAAGCTTATTTCTCTATCTGTCCAACTTCAGCAAGGTATGGGATCTGTAGCATCAACTCACAATCCTCTCAATTGTAGGAGCCGTATTTCTTCACATTCTAAATATGTTGACTTGATCTGGAGTGTAGCTTGCAAATGTCAGAAGTAGCTGCTGAAGTGAAAGTGGTGAACATACTTGTAATAGTCAGGATGTCTAATTAAGAGTTTAATGACAGGAGTTTTGAAGTGTTTAAAAAATAACATGTTTGGCAACATAATTTTGAGAGAGGTTTTCAAAGCCCCCCAATCAGTAATTTATGTATTTAATTGGATATTTGTTTCACAGTTTTTGTACCCATCTGCAGACTCTGGGTTCCATACAACAGAGTAACAATACAGAATGAAAATAAAAAGATAATGGTTAATAGAAATTCCCCAGATAGCTGCTTTTGACCATTCAGTCCTGGTGAAAAGCATGACGGAATATGAAGTCCTTATATAGATCTCTTCATTTTGCAGCTTATTTCACTGTTTCTACCACAATCAAACATAACCAATGAGGAAAATATCTAAGGTTTTAATGGTGTATCACAAAATACAGCCAAAAGCAAATACTGAACCAGCAGCAATGGTTCGCATTGTGCTTTATCTAAGTACTTGGCAACCTTACAAATAAATTTTGCAGGCATCAGATTTGTTAGACCAGATCAAGGGTCAGTTCAGTTCAGCACCTTTTCCCCCCAGTGAACATTCAGCTTCCTCTTGGAAGTGCACAAGCAAAGCCTGAATTCTGTTGCTAGTTGCTTGCAGCTGGCTACTCAGTTCACTCTTTCTTTCCCCTTCAGGCCTCTAGGAGAACAGAACGGCAACCACACCCCAGCCCTGCGTGGTCTTTCCACTGCTGCCAGCAACACCTCTTCTCTCTCTCCTGCTTCTAATGGGCTGTTGCGACAAAATAGCAGTTCTCCAGTAGGCAAACCTGGGGCTCTCCCTACTAATCTTGATGACATGAAGGTAACCAAGCATTCGTGAGCGGCTTTGATTTTTTGAGAAGAAATATTAGATATAAAATAAAAGTAAAATATACGTTATTATGAATATGCAGCAAAGCAGGTAATTAAAGTTTAAGGGAATGCATCTCAGCTTCCATCTTCTGGTGTGGTGGCTAATGTAGCAGAATGTAGAATAGGGAGGATAAAATATTACAAAATAGATCAGTATTGTAGGTGAATAATGCCTAATGTTCTCCTCAAGTTTGAGGCACTTGAGCACTAAGATCTCAAGTTTGTATATCCAGAAGTCATCTTGTATTTGTATTATTGTTGCATCAGTTGTCATTACTGTTGCAATAACTGAGAAATCATTTAGGCTGTAATTATCTGAACTGCATTACTGCTTGTTCTGATAATTTTGGATCAGTTTTAAGATAATATAATTCCTAAATTGCATGTTTACATCAGTTGTTCTTTTACCTAAATATAGAATATAACTACCTGGCTAGTTGTTCATTCAGTGTTATAAATTATAGTACAGGATCTTTATTTTGTTTCATTTAAATAGTATATTGTCTTAGAGTGGTTAACAAATTTTAAAGGCTGGTATAAATAACTTATTGTTATAAATAAGTTATTTATTTATTTATTTATTTAAGTTATTGGTATAAATAACTTATACCAATCAATAAAGATGTGGTAAAAAGGTAAAGGTCCCCCCCGCACATTTGTGCAGTCGTGTCCGACTCTAGGGGCCGGTGCTCATCTCCATTTGTTAGCCGAAGAGCCAGCGTTGTCCGAAGACGCTTCCGCGGTCATGTGGCCGGCATGACGCACGCGGAACGCTGTTACCTTCCCACCGAAGTGGTACCTATTCATCTACTTGCATTTGCATGCTTTCGAATTGCTAGGTTGGCAAGAGCTGGGGCAAATGCGGGAGCTCACTCCGCACGCAGGGCTAGGGATTCGAACCTCCGAACTTGCGATCTTCCGATCAACAAGCCTGGTGTCTTACCCGCTGAGCCACCACGACCCCTCAAAAGATGTGGTATAAGTTATTTATTGCATCTTTTGTGGTTGGTGATACTATCACTGAAACTGATGACTTTGATGCTGAGCATACATTTTATTTATTGGGGGGTGTCTTTTAAAAGTGGAACTCTGGTGCTCATTGTTTTATGCCTTACAGCATGTGTCAGCCTTTCTATTAAAAAAATATTAGAATTGAAAGGACGTATCCACCAGGTTGTTCATTTAGCTTCCAACTGTGATTTGATGTAGCCCTAGTAAGTACGTGTGTCTTAGCTAATACAACTTCTGATAGAATTCTAACTCTTTGATAGGTGGCAGAGCTAAAGCAAGAGTTGAAGTTAAGGGCATTACCTGTTTCTGGTACCAAGACAGATCTAATTGAGCGGCTCAAGGCTTATCAAGAGCAGAATGGTACAACCAGCCGAGTAATTGCTGCTCCAAAGCCTAACACAGCAATTCTCCCAAAAACTACTGAAGTGGTGGTAGCTTTCCCAGCCGCTCGGCTGAGTACAGGGCCTGCGCTGGTCAGTACAGGCCTTACTTCAGCAGAGGTTGTTGTAGCCACTGTCACTGGCAATGGTGTCATGAAGTTTGGGAGCACAGGCTCAACTCCTCCTGTATCACCCACCCCTTCTGAACGCTCTCTGTTAAGTGCTGGAGATGAGAATTCAACCAGTGGAGATACCTTTGGGGAGATGGTGACTTCTCCCCTGACTCAGCTTACTCTGCAAGCATCACCGGTCCAATTTTTGGTAAAAGAGGAGAGTTCCAAAGGTAATACTTGTAGTAGCACAAACGCAGGGTCAAGGGCAGAGTCCAGCATAATCAGCAACAACAACAAAGACATGGAGGTCCAGGATAAAGACCAGATGCTGCAGGAGAAAGATAAGCAAATTGAGGAACTCACCCGGATGTTAAAACAGAAGCAGCAGCTGGTGGAGATGCTGAAGCTGCAGCTGGAGAAAGAAAAGAGATCTCAGCAACCACTGTCAGCTATGGTTGTTGGAGAAGAAGACAGAGCTACCGTCTGTGAGCCATCTATTTTTGGTACCCCTGTCAAGAATGAAAATGGCTTTGCCAGTTGCCAATCTGTGGAGCAGCACAACTGCCAAATTGACCAACTAAGACCCACACAGACCACCAGCCAAATGGACACGTCAGATACAAATTTAGTGCCAAAGAAAGCAGTGATGGTGAAACAGGAGGTGCTAGCTGCTGAAACTGAGCCACCATGTCAGACCTCATGTTTCTTCCTTGGACAGCAAGGTGGAGGCTTCAGTGATTTCATCAAGGGAGCTTCCCCTCCTACCCTCATCACAGATTCCACAGGCACTCACATAGTCCTCACTGTGACCAATCAGAATGCTGAAAGGCAGGGCCTCTCACCTCAGGAGAAAGGGGGAAGCAGCTCACTGCCATTGAAAGTGAGTATATATGCACACTCTTGTGCATTCTCTCTCTCTCTCTCTCTCACACACACACACACACACGCACACAAAATCAGTTGTAGAAACTGTGGGGCATGGTAACTTAATGTTGGAACAACAGGCTGGTTTGATAACTTAGTTTAAAACATTGGTGGATGGTTTTCATTTTAGAGCAAAACTTCAATGTGTTCCTTGCTGAAGGCAGTTTACCAGAATGAAATCATACTGTTGTGATAGCAACCATAAATTGTTCACTCCTGGTAAACTAGATCTGCTCCTCTCTGTACGTTTCTTAGATATCTCATGGGATTTGCCAGCCCAGTTTTTGTTCTCCCTGTGCAGTAAATCCCCTTCATTGCTCTGCTGCACTACTACTATAACTTTTGCCCAGGTGTCTCTAACAAGTGACTATAAAGTTTGGCTTTTAGCATAACTCTGAAGCATTAAAATCTGTATCTTTCCTTTTCAGAGAATGTCATCTCCATCTACAAAAGCACCCAACAAGCCACCTGTAAACAACTCTCCATCATCTCCTGAAGCACCACCAAAGGAGCCCACCCAGAAGGTAGCTAACCACCTGATTGGTTCTTAACATGATTGATTGATTGATTGCTCAGTGTTTGAATCTTGGCTTCCCATCCTTAAAAGAAATTACCCCGGATGTAAGTTGACACTGGTTGGTCATAGCCTCTTTTAGGAAAGGCAGAAAAGGGACAATTACTAACCTGCTTTTCTTTATACATCTGGGGGCTTTTATTTTGAGAATCAGGCTATACATCTGTTAAAAAGAATTCAACAGCTGGTTAAAGCGCATAAAACTATAATAACAGTTGGACAGAAGTCCCATAATAAGAACAAGTTAAAGTAAGTTTAATAACAGGGAAAAATTCATTAAACTATGTTAAAGACTTGGTGGAATAAAAAGGCCTGGCAACAAACAGATTTGTGGCTCAAACAATGGCTAGTAACATCCACTACCTCAGTATCAACTAAAAATGTATATATGAGGAGGGGAGAGGGAATTGGAAATCATCTTTGTAGTGAACATTTCAAATCCCAAGTATTCAGCTGACTTGTCTCATGAAATTATAATTTCATGTAGATAGGTAGGTTTATAGCATTAGCATTGCTAATAATCATATTAGCATTAGCATTGCTAATAACAAGGCAGCAGGAGATGGCGGTATCCCAGCTGAACTGTTTAAAATCTTGCAAGATTATGCTGTCAAGGTGATGCATGCCATATGCCAGCAAATTTGGAAAACACAAAAATGGCCATCAGATTGGAAAAAAATCAACTTATATCCCCATACCAAAAAAGGGAAACACTAAAGAATGTTCAAACTATTGAACAGTGGCACTTAGTTCACATGCCAGTAAGGTAATGCTGAAGATCTTGCAAGGTAGACTCCAGCAATTCATGGAGCGAGAATTACCAGATGTACAAGCTGGGTTTAGAAAAGGCAGAGGAACTAGAGACCAAATTGCCAATATCCGCTGGATAATGGAGAAAGCCAGGGAGTTTCAGAAAAACATCTATTTATGTTTTATTGACTATTCTAAAGCCTTTGTGTGGATCATAACAAATTGTGGCAAGTTCTTGGTGGTATGGGAATACCAAGTCATCTGGTCTGCCTCCTGAGGAGCAACGGAACAACGGACTGGTTTAAGATTGGGAAAGAAGTACGGCAGGGTTATATACTCTCACCCTACCTATTCAACCTGTAAGCATGAACACATCATGTGACATGCTGGGCTTGAGGAATCCAAGGCTGGAGTTAAAATCGCTGGAAGAAACATTAACAATCTCAGATATGCAGATGATACCACTTTGATGGCTGAAAGCGAGGAGGAGCTGAGGAGCCTTATGACGAAGGTGAAAGAAGAAAGTGCAAAAGCTGGGTTGCAGTTAAACCTCAAAAAAACCAAGATTATGGCAACCAGCTTGATAACAGGCAAATAGAGGGAGAAAATGTGGAGGCAGTGACAGACTTTGTATTTCTAGGCACAAAGATTACTGCAGACGCTGACTGCAGCCAGGAAATCAGAAGACGTCTACTTCTTGGGAGGAGAGCAATGACAAATCTCGATAAAATAGTTAAGAGCAGAGACATCACACTGACAACAAAGGTCCACATAGTTAAAGCAATGGTATTCCCCGTAGTAACCTATGGCTGTGAGAGCTGGACCATAAGGAAGGCTGAGCGAAGGAAGGTAGATGCTTTTGAACTGTGGTGTTGGAGGAAAATTCTGAGAGTGCCTTGGACTGCAAGAAGATCATACCAGTCCATTCTCCAGGAAATAAAGCCAGACTGCTCACTTAAGGGAATGATATTAAAAGCAAAACTGAAGTACTTTGGCCACATAATGAGAAGACAGGATACCCTGGAGAAGATGCTGATGCTAGGGAAAGCGGAAGGCAAAAGGAAGAGGGGCCGACCAAGGGCAAGATGGATGGATGATATTCTAGAGGTAACAGACTCGACCTTGGGGGAGCTGGGGGTGGCGACGGCCCACAGGAAGCTCTGGCGTGGGCTGGTCCATGAAGTCACGAAGAGTCGGAAGCAACTGAACGAATAAACAACAACAGGTAGGTTCAGGGAGCTTTGCAGGAAATTACAAGGGTGTCTAAATCCAATACTGTCTGGAGCCAGAATCAGGCAGGAATCAGCCGGGTAGGCCCTAGTAGTTCCTGTGAAAATCCAGATTGTGTTTTCAGAAAAGCACATGCAAAACAAGTAGTTTTTGTGCCCCACATTTAGAATATTTCTTACTGAAGTAACCAATGCCCCCTCCCTTTTTTTTTGCCCTGGGTTTCAACCACCTCTGCTTGGGTGTTACGGCAGTACTCTTGAAATGTGATACTATCACTTTGCATACCAAAGGGCATTCTTCCCTTTTAAAATCTATGGACCAATCAGAATCTGACCTTTAATTCTTTTTCTTATCTCTCATATAGTGTCAGAAGTCGGGTCTGCAAATGGTCACTGGACAGTTGCCACAAACAATCTTGTCTTTTTCTGCACCTCCCAACTTGCAGCCCTTCTTCCTGAATGGCTTCCACAAAGGACCGCTGAATGCCAGAGTTCCTGACAAAACTGGCCAGTCCAGTGAGACAAAAAAGGTATTCTCAGCAGATGTGATGGACTACAGTAACGCAGCTGGTTCTCAAGAAGGAGGGAGCACGTTCCAAGGAGAGGGCAGGACAAGAGACAACACAGCCCGGAGCTGGAACGTGGGAAGACAAAGAGATTCAGAGTAACCCCTCCCTGGAGCCTCCCAGGTTATTTCCCTTAGGTTAGAGCAGAATAGATTTAGTCTGGCAAGATTCTGTCTACACGGTGTGATCAGATAAAGAACTGAAGTTTGGCTGGACTGATTCCTCGTCGTTCTTGGGTTGGGCCTGACAGCAGGTCCCAATATCACAAGATGAACCTCTTGTTCAATATGAACATGAAACCACTGGATGAGGTCATCTATCAGTTTGGGGTCCAGTATCATCAGTATGCTAATGATACTCAATTATACCTTCTGACCCCAGGCTGTCCAAGTGAGGCTAGGGAGGTCTGGTCCTGGTGCTTGGAGGCTGCGCGGGTCTGGATGGGGAGGAGCCCTCTCCGACTCAATCCTACCAAGATTGAGTGGCTGTGGCTGCTGGGACCACTTAGATCTGAGGATCTTCTATCTTTGCTTTTGGTGGAGTCACACTTCTCCAGTCAAGAGCAGTGCGGAATCTGAGGGTCTTTTTGGACTCACACTTCCTGCTTGAAGAACAGGTGGCAGGTGTGACCAAGAAGGCCTTTGCACAGTTCCATTTGGTGTGCCAGTTGTGCCCCTTCCTGGATCGAGGGGCCCTTCAGACAGACACTCATGCCCTGATCCCCTCATAGTTCGATTATTGCAATGCATTCTACATGGGGCTTCCCTTGAAGACTACTCAGAAGCTTCAGCTGGTCCAGAATGCAGCAGCGTTGGCAGTGATGGGCTTGCCTTTGCTTCGCAAACTACACTAGTTGCCAGTATGCTTCTGGGTGTGATTCAAGGTGGTGGTTATCACCTATAAAATCCTACATGAACTGCCTATCTCCCATGATTTCTGTCCAGCCAGTAAGGGCCGACAATGGGCACACTCTTGGTCCCCTTGATTAAATAATGTAATCCTATTGGGACCTAGGAAGCATGCCTTCTGTGTCACAGTGTCTGTCCTCTGGAAAGAGGTCCCCCTGAAATCCAGGTGGCTCCTACCCTGATGGCATTCTGGAAGGCCTTAAAGATCTGGCTGTTCTCCAGAGAGTGAGTGAGTGAGTGAGTGAGTGAGTGAGTGAGTGTGAGTGAGTGAGAGTGAATGACAGACAGACAGACAGACAGGACCAGGATTGAATAGGGGCTATAGGCCAATTCTCAGGAAATAGGTGTAGTTTCATGCTGAAATGAAATTTAATTGTTTCTGTTGTTATTCATTGTGCTAAGTGGTGCCCTTCTAGGAGAAAAGCTTAACTTTCCTGGTTGAAATTCCATCTGGATTAGTGGAAGGTATTCAACAGGATACCTGTATTCTGTATTCTGTATTTCTATATTCTTAAACAGTTCTAGAAGAAGCTTGCCCTTTTGACCTTGCCTTTGATTTTCCTTTTCACTAGTCTTCTCAATTTTGAGAAGTTCTCTTTTTGAAGTCAAATATGACTATGTGGGACTTGCTTTGTATGTTACAGGTAGCCCTCAATTAACTACCACAATTGGGACCAGAATCTCGGTCGTTGAACGAAGGTGTCATTAAGCGAGGCAGCACACGACTGCTTCGCTCAACGACCGCAATATCAGCACTTCCAGTTGTGGTCGTTAAGCAATCTCACAGGTTGTTAAGCAGATGGAGTCCCAGGTAAGGAGCGTGGGGTGCCTTACGGGTGGGGGAGACCGTGGGAGGCCCGGTGCAGGCAGCCCACTAGGTCTCTCCGCTAAGGAGCTGAGAATCCCACTTGGATCTCGTCTCACTCTCGTCTCTGGGGGCTCCTGTTTCAAGAGCTCCTGCTGAAGGATTCCTGCTCCATGCAAGCAGGCATGAAGGATTTAGCTAAATCCCCCATGCCTGCTTGCACAGAGCTATAATCTTGAAGGATTCCTCCCACCCCCTGGAGGCAGCCTGCGCTCCTTACCTTACGCGCTGCCTCTCCACTCAGGCTGAGAATCCTTCGGCAGGGAGCTCTTAAAACAGCCCCCAGAGACGAGAGAGAGCTGAGACCGAAGCAGGATTCTCAGCCCAAGCCCCCTACACCTTAATGCGTTTGCACGGAGCAGGAATACTTCAGCAGGAGCTCTTGAAACAGGAGCCCCCAGAGACGAGAGGGAGTCCTCGGCAGGCAGCAGCAGCTTGCAACGTTCCCTGCCGGCTTCCCCATTGACTTTCTGGGGAAGCTGGCAAATAAGATCCCAAATGGCAATCACACGATCGCGGGGCACTTGGCAACTGGTCATAAGTGCAACTAGGTTTCCAAGCACCCAGATTGTGATCACATGACTGTGGGGGGTGGGGGGGTTGTGATGTTTTGCAACGTCCAGAAGTACTTTACAGGCCGTAAAACACCCTTTCTGAGGCCATCGTAACTTTGGTTGTTAAGCGACTGGTCATTAAGTGAAGACTACCTGTATTGCTTCTTTGAATGTTGAACTATTCCCAATTAGTTTGAATACATCTATTTCTCTAAGTCCTAAGCACCCCTTAAGGGTAGGTCTAGTATTGCCCCCTCCCTCATTAGTTCCATAACCAGGTGCTCCAGTGTACAATTATTTATTAAGTCTAAGAATTTCACCTCTCTGTCATGGTGTGAACACACATTCATCCAGTCAATGTGTGGATAATTGAAATCTCCCCGTCCTGACTTCCAGTGAAGGAACACGCTGAGACTTGGTGTAATAGCTCTAGTGTTTTATTGTTCTACTCTGCTAGACAGAATCCAGCTAAACTGAAATGAATTAGTGATGCTCAGAGAAAGGGCCCAAGAAACTAGGGCGGGGCCTTCTTTAGCCTCTTGGGAGGAAAGCAAAGCAATTCAGTACTGTGCATGTGTTTATCCCCCTGGAGGGAGCCCCCTCCTTCTCCACCAGTTATCTCCCTGACACTCCCATAATTACAAGACTTACTTTTCAGGTTGCTTTTTGATATTCCTCTCTATTGCCAGATCTCTTTTGAGTATCTTGGTTAGGGGGTATTAACTTCCTTTATGATCTGATGCTTCTACCCAGAGTATTCCATCTAATGATCTGCCCCGTTGGGGATGTCAAGTTAATTTGATTCAATGGTCTCTTTTACATACAAGGCAACACGTCCTCCACTACACCCATCCATCTTTCCTATAAGGTTTGTATCCAGCAATAACCGTGTCCCACTGATTTATCCTAGTCCACCAGGTTTTAGTTATGCCTACCATATCTGTACTATGTTTTAAGGCATTCCAATTCACCCATTTTGGCCCACAGGCTCCTAGCATTTATACACAAACACTGGTATACAGCAGTATTCTTTTGATTCCTTTGGTTTTTGCCATATGCTCTTGTTTTATTTGACCTTTTTGAATAGGCATCATATAAGTATTTGGAAAACAGGCCTGCTGTCTTGAAGATGGGTGTATTCAGTTGTGCCCTTAGGAATGTAATCTACTTGAGGAATAGGTTCAATCTTGTATCTTTCTGATGGGTTGTGCATGTCGCAAAACAAGTAAATGTTACTGTTGTGGTGTCTCAGTGTGTGGATGTTAGAGTCAGGGTTTCTTCTGTTAAGAGTTTTCTAATACTGAGAGAAATTCCATCTAGTGCTTAAGTAGGAAATTTGTCATATAAACTTTATTTAGGCAAGAGAAAATGATTTTAATACATAACAGAGTATGGACCTTCCTGGGATAAGGAAATTCATCATGAATTGGATGAGGTATATATTGCATTATCTAAATCATAGTATCATGAGGGCACTGAGTGATGCAGTAGGCCACCCTGTCCAGGAGAAGAAAAAAGTAAAAACTAGAGCAGCCAGACTACATCATCAAGAACTTTGCTGAAAATTAGCTTTGTAGTTGGTTTCAAAGAACTACAGCTGGTTATTACTTGTTATTCCTTCACAGCTGCTCTCACCGCCAACCTCTCCAGCTCCTCCTCCTCCTCCACCCCACATGGACCTTGAGCAGCCGAAGCCGCGCCCATCCTTCTTTGGTGCTTTGCCACCGCTGCCTCTCCCTGCCACTTCAGTGGCGATGAAAGAACCACCAGGCTATGAGGAGGCTGTGAAACAGCAACCAAAGCCCTCCGAGGTGAGAGCAACTGCCTTGCTGTGACGCATTAGGGAAGTACTTGGTGTGGATCTATCCTTTTTGCAAATTATCCTGAAATTTTTGGAACTCGCATACGGGATTAGCCCACTGTGCTCCATTGACAATTACATTCTGCCCGATTTCCTATGTACTCTTCATACCAGAGAGGAGGAGATGGTAAATACTCTTGTTGGTTAACATATCATATTCTATGGTATGTGGATTATTTGGCCACAGGGCAGTTCGTCCAGCCAATTTTCCACTACCCAAACACATTTTGTGTAATTCTAATTCATTCAAATTTTAGGTATCACTTCCTTGTAATTTTAGATGTTATTATACTTAATATCATTTTAGTGTTTATTTTATAATTAAAATATAGACTGCACCCTAGACCTCATTCACTCACGTTAGGTTATTTTATAAATGTATTTTAACTTTGTCTTAAATTTTATTTCGTTTATTATCTATTAAGATAGATTTATATATAGTCACAGAGCACTCTGCTTGTACTGGTCTATGACCGTAATAAATAAATTGGTTACTGGTCACAGGGTGATCATTATAAAGTGCAAGTTGCTGCATTGCTGTTGAATGTAATATCTTAACAAACCTATTACCTTCTATTTTTTTAGGAGAATGGCTGCTCAAGTCAGCAAATGGATGATTTGTTTGATATTTTAATTGAACACGGAGGTATGAAGAGAGGAACATCTGGTCTATTGTTCTGATGGATTCTATAGTTTCTACTGCATTTAGCCCAATAGTTTAAAAGAGTGTGCTTATTGGCTTATGTATCAAATCATAGAGGAAGGGCCATTTTCCTTACAGCACCAGTGGAAAGGCCATAAAATATCCTTTGTGCATCCCCCCCATTCCACCCCTCCCTCGTTACCATGAGGCTGCTGGAGGGAGAAGAGTGCTGGTGCAGGAGGCGGCAGTCTGCAAGTATTCAAGTACTTATGAAACCAAGGCTTCTGCATAATACTGCTGCTAATGGAAGGAAAAGGCCTGCCAGGGAAGGAAGGTTGTGAGGCGCAAACATAACAACACAATCACAGTGTGTGGAGCCTCCAGCACTGTTGAGATCACACGGGGTGTCACATTTTGAGATTTGGTTTCTAAGTGTGTGCCTGGGGGAAATAGATGATTGGAGGCAATTAGCAGAAGCTTAAGTTTTCAGGAAAAGGTGGCAAGCTGAAGTTTTGAGGTGGGTGATGGTGGCTTGGGCGAGCATAACAGGATGTGAGTGAGTGAGTGAGTGAGGAAATGATTACTGGATGAGATGAGAGAAAGCCTCACCTGCCACTGGTATGAAGCCACCACTATCTTCTGAAGGAGTTAAGGATGTGTGCAATTCCAGAAGTGCTGCAATAGTAGTAAGGAGTAATGGCTGTATCATTAGTGTTGAGAGTGCATGTAATAACTAATTTAAATGTCTTTTTTTCCAACAGAGATTTCAGCTCAATTCAAAGAGCAGTCTTCCCCAGCAAGGAAAGACCCCACTGTTTCCCCAGGCTGCCCTTCTCCATCCAGCAATCACCATTCCTCAGAGCTCCCTCTGCAGGTCCCCGTGAGCCACACGAGCTCTGTTAATCCACCAGGCAGATTGGAAGACTTCCTAGAGTGTACTACTGGTCTCTCTTTGTTGACAGCAGTCCCTGATGGAACTGAGCCCCTAATTGATCTCTACAGTGAGATGCTAAGCAGCTCAGCTATCCTGGACCACCCATCATCACCTATGGACACATCAGAATTGCACTTTGCCCCTGAGCCTGCTGGGGGATCAGGTTTGGACTTGGCAGAACCCAACTTGGACAGCATGGATTGGTTGGAGCTGTCAGGAGGGCCAGTGATGAGCCTTACACCCCTCAGTACTGCAACCCCTAGCCTCTTCTCTACCGATTTCCTTGATGGACATGATTTGCAGCTGCACTGGGATTCTTGCTTATAACTTTTTGACCAAGCAGACTGAAGGGAGTACAGGTGGGTGTAGGAGATGAGCAAGAACTTAAGTAAAAATTGCATCTAATGAACCTTCTCCCCCCCTCCCCCCATTTTGACCAGTTTTTGTAAAGCTAGAGCCAAGGGCAAGCACCCATGATGTCTTCTGAATGAAAATTCAATCTCAGGAAAGCTTCCACCTTTTCCAGTGGTTAGTTGAAATGTGACCCTTTCCTCAAATGTTTAGCAATTGCATCAGAGTTGTATGAATAACTGCAAGTATTTCAACATAAGCAGCTTGGCAGAAGTTGGGAACAGTTCTAGGCAAAGAATCCAGAAAAATTCATTGGCAAACACAGTCCTCTCTGCCGGAGTTGAGTCTACCTAGTTAGAAAGCATTAAAAAAAATTGGAAAAAGTTGATTTGTCCATATTGTAAAGATTTTCACTTAGAATATGACTCATCTGGGAAAGGAAGTGGGGGATTAGGATGAATTCATACTGGAGGAGTTTACTTACTATCAGTTCTGAGGGTTGCAATCTAGTTTAAAAAACTTTTTCCTGCTAATGCTGTAGTATATGAGCTTACTGCCTAGTAAGAAAGCTAAATCCAAGTTATATACCATTGCTTAGAGAACAGCTCTTGCTGTTTATCATTGTTCTGGGTTGCCCCAAATGTAAAATGAACAGAGTGCCAATTACCCTGGCTCTGGTATCTTACCAGCCAGGATTTGCCATGAATCAAAGCATTTGTACAAGGGATGATATTTGCAGCTTCCTGCAGTTCCTTTACAAATTCTTCTAATGGTTCTGGCTATGGAACATAATTGCCTAGAGCAGTGTCTATGAAGGTTCTCAGTCATCCAGGTGGAATTGTCTGTAGCTTGAATCATGTCAACTGGATTTCTATTTTCTCAGTGGAAACGTTTCGCTCCTTATCCAAGGAGCTTCTTCAGTCTAGCCTAGAGCAGTGCTTTCCAAACTGCCGCCGTTGGCGACACACCAACGGCGGGGGTGTGCGGCGGCGGCCTCGCTAAAACACGGAAGCGCTGATGGCGCACCGCTGCCGTTGTTGCTGCCGCCATGCACACCGCTGCTGCCGCGCACGCCCCCGCCGCCACTTCCGGGTTTTTTGCGACACACTAAACTGTGTCACGACACAGTTTGGAAAGCTATGGCCTAGAGCTTGCTGTTTCGAAGAACGAGTTCTGAGCTGACTGGTTGGCAACCTAACATCTGCAGTATTTGAGCTGCCCTGCCCTGCCCTGCTCTTCCTAGAGAATATACTATTCACAGAGTTAGCCCTCCTCCCCATGTTTTTTGCACACACAGTGCAGCTTTCTCTGTACTGGAAACTGGGTTCATAGGGGAGTAGTCTCTGCTGGACATCGCTGGACATAAGCCGTTGTGGTGGTACCTCTCCTTGGATAGCTTAGCTGATGCCAACTCTTCACAAGTTTCAATCAACAAGAACCTCAAAGAACATGCACATCAACTTCCTTCCAAAAAGATCATTTGGTATGGAGATGCATGTGCTATTACACAGAGGAAACTTATGTAGCCATAATCCCTGCTACTGTCAAATGTGGATGTAAGTCCCACTCTTTCCTCTTGAAACTTGGCTTTATTTTTTACCTAGTAAACTTGTACATAGCTCTGTAAAACTGTTTTAGAAGGCTGATGAAATTAATCCACTCCTTAGTAGATGATGCTTCCCTTTAGCTTCTCCTGTTTGTAAAACTGTTGCAGAACTGTTTTAGGCTGGGTGTTGGGACAGGACCTTGTCCCTGGACTACCAGTTTAACCTTTTTGCACACAGCACTCAAAGTAAATATTATCAGTCAATCTCCCTTTCCATAGATAAGAATGTATAACTCATGGGCTTCCTCCCCACCAAGTAAGGGAGACTTATCTCGTTTTATAGAATTTCAAAACCCTTTTACTTCTGATTCTCAGTTTATAGAGTCTATATCGTCCTAATACCCCTTTATGATGAAAAGCCTGATCTTGAAGAGTTAGTTGCGGTTATGTGACTAGCCAATGTCCTGGAATAGCTAACTGCAAGCAAAGCTGATTTCTGTAAAAATCTTTCTTCTGCGGGAATCAGGTTGTTAGAATTGCTGAATGTAGTCATCTTTTATATTCTGCGGGACATGCAACTAATCATATAGATTAGTGGCTAGTATGCAGAGATAGCTAGTTTTTGGATAGTTTGGAGTATAAAACTTGCATAACATACGATTAGGACCACATCATTGGGAGGGAGCACTTAGTTGAGTATGAGCATCTTGCATCTTCCCTCATGCTGAGAACAGTGAACACGCTTTGCGTGTGCCTCGTTCACTGGCCAAGGCAGAGAAACTATCAAACAAGAGGACTTTATCTCAAAAAGTGCTATGACAACAACTGCCTGTCTCTGAAAGAAGAGACCAAGCACCACAATCAAATACAAAAATAAGGTGAAAAGCTTTGACAGAACACTACTACTGAGCTTAAAAGGCTTTGGGGACAATACTTGTAACAGAAGGGGGATTGGGATTTACATTAGTGTCCATTTTTCTCCAGTGTATCATGTAGTATCTGTCATTTATCCTCTCTAAATTCTCCTTTTACCCCATACAGTAAATAAGAATCTGCCTCTA
The DNA here is from genome assembly GCA_023362775.1 of Charina bottae. Lineage (NCBI taxonomy): Eukaryota > Metazoa > Chordata > Lepidosauria > Squamata > Charinaidae > Charina > Charina bottae. Next base: position 34,113,415 of record JALMGJ010000006.1, on the reverse strand, counting down.
GTCTGAACATACGCATCTTTCTGCTGATAACCATACTTGTGTAACATGTATTAGATCAGCATGCACATTTTCTTCCAGTATCCATCAATGACAAGAATTAGCAACACAGGGAGGAGCCTTAAGCAGGGCTTTTTGGAGTTGACACGGAATGAAGGCGCAACTGGAAAAGGATACGGAATGAGTGGGGGAGGGGTAAAGAATGGATAGATCAAGTTATTTTTTCATTTACAGATATTTGAAAAATTCGTTTTATTAAAAAATTTGTGTTCTAGCATTTTTGTACATCTTATCTTTGGTCATGGCATTATCAATAACATATACCTGCCATGGTGAAAATACAGACAAAGGCGTTTAGCACATGAACAACAAAGAACTACTTCACGGTATTGCTATTGACACAAGTTAAATTTAGGTGGCAAGTTTTTCTCCACTACCAGCATTAATTATACCTGTGTTTTATCTTACTTTTGAATACTTTGCTTCTGTTCCCTCAAGTAGGAAGGGAAAGGGTGGAAAAAACCTGTGATTGTAACAGTACTATTTATGCAATAAGGAATACCGCATCTAGAAATATAATTCATCCTTTACTTGATATGCAGTGTCTAGAGACATCAGTACAAAAGTGTCAATTCTTTCGGTAAGACTAATACTCTGTAGTTCAGATGAACAAGAACAGGCTAATACATATAAAAGTTCACTCCCATTTAACCTGTCTCAGACAGTTACAAGATGTGCCATTAATTTATAAGCCAAAAATGATACAATCTTGATTAATTTTCATTGTAATGGTTTGATTGTGCTCTCCACTAGTGCTCTTCGTTTCCTGCACTTGGACTAGTCAGGAAGCCAAGAGTGCGCTGCTGCCCTGCAGTCCCTGCTCACAGCCTCGGGGTAGAAGCTGCCGTGGTCCCCCTGAGCCAGCTCAAGCCTGAATCCATTTCCCATTTTAGAGATATGTCAAAATATACATTCATTTCTGAATATAATATAGCTCTCTCGCAATAACAACTAAAAAAATTGCTATAGCTAAAATAATTAAGCCTGGATCACAGCTGAACAGAATGAAGAGGACAGACTTCTTCTCTGCAACCATTTTTTTATAACACCCACGATAGCCTCGGTCACCAGACAGTCGTCTTAGGCACTTTATGGCAGTACCAAAGCCATTTGTGCATCCTAGCACCGAGGGGAAAAAAAAAAAAACCAAGCCCCACGCTGTCACGTTCTTAGTTATTGTGAAGCGAGCTCACGTCCTCTGCATTGGAAAATAAAACCTTTTCCTCAAAGGAGACAAATTTCAACAGAACTATTCCAGCATCATTCTGCTCTCCTGGACAGAAGAAATGTAACTGCTAGATGGTTACTTTAGGGGGTCCTTCTCTTTCTGGTTACGTCACTATTTTTCTATACATTTATGCATCAGCAAAAGTGTTTGCTTTCCACAAGTACAGGGTCCACGTGATACAGAGTCATATTTCTTTGCAACCATAAGCCACCATGAAGAAAGGTAACACTGCTATACAACCTGGGTCACTTGAAGTGCTCCTCCCATTTGCTATTAAATGGAAAAGCTGTGGTCCTTCAGAAGTGCTTTACCATTAGCCAGGCTGCTTGGGATTGTATTCAGCGCTACCCATGGGCCACAGGTTCCTCAATCCTGTTCTATAGCAAATTGCCACCAAATTTTAATGGTGATTAGTAGAAGTTTACTGGGGGGGGGCAGGTTACAGAAAGATGTACAATACACAAAGGGCCAACAGACTGGCTGGGAGAAGAGAGGGATATATGCCAAACATTCATTTGCCATTCAAGAAGTCCAAACACTGACTCATAAAGGAGTTACCCATCTATGTCCCAGCTGAAGAGATGATGCTTCACAAGCATGTCCTGAACTCCTTCCTTCAGTGGTTTCTTCTCCTTCTCCTACAGAAATCATGCAAAGAGCTTATAAACATTCTACAATCTTACTAATTCTTGTTAATGCATAGAAAGACAAGGCCACATGCACCTCACCCTCCTATGCAAGGCAAAGAATAGTAAGAGACGGTCTGTTTCTGATTTGTGCTAAGAAATCTAGGTACAGCTGCAGGATCACACACTCACCTCTCTTTTTGTAGGGAGTTCCCAGTCTTGAGAAAGGCTGAATGCAAATTTACTGAGGACCCTGTGATAGAACATACCCAGCAATTAGGATTTAAGAGTCTTCTATATACACTATAGCCAGTGGAATTAGATAGCACTGCTATAAACCCCAACCTCAAATCATTCTGCTACAAATTCATACAGTATAGCAACATAATAAAGGAACTGTTATATAAACAGAAACTTAAAATTCAGTTTGTGTTTGTGTGATCCATTGATCAAAAAATCAAACATAATTTTCCCTACTAGTGTGTTGTGCAAACCAAGCCAGTGTGATTAATTTATGGTTGTTAAACAATTGCTTGGTCTGCTGCAAATAACAGACATCTACCAGAAAATCCAGGTCTAGTTTATCCACTCAGGCTCAGGACTGGCAAAATACATTAGGCAATACCTTATGCACAAGGACAACCAACATTTAAATATTACACAGGGAAGAAATGTCTGATTTATGCAAAAGAAGAAAATATATTTGTGTCAGTAACGTCTATGTGTTTTATTAAACAACAAAAGATTGAAGAAAAAACGGTTCACAGCAAGTTTCTGCACTGGAGACAAACATTCCAGCTAAAGTTGGAGAGGTTAGACAGTCACCAATAGGTGAAATTTTTAAAAATGAATATATAGAGGACAGGCAGGCTTTAATTGTAAAAAGAACAAAGGAAAAGATAATACTAGAACACTCAGTACACTAGAAAGTCAATATATTTTGTTCTAGTGTGCCCATAAGCAAGTCAGCCTTTTTATTTACAATGTGTTTCTTGCCATATTTCTTGTATCTATATTGTAGTGGAGGTGGTCAATATGCAGCCTTGAGCCTCCAATCAAAACCACCAATCAATCAACCTCTGCCATTCACTGCAGACACTCAGAGCAGTTCCCTCTTAACACTGGCTTTCCATTAACTCGTTTGACTTGCTCAACCCTATATACACAGTGATAATTAATTTCCTCACTTGGGTGACGAAACATAAAGTGAACCCTAGTCTGCTGGGAAAGTGGTCTTGTTGACATAACAATGCACCACACTGCCTCTACATATAGGCTAATTCTAAATTCTAAAGAGTCTAATATTGAGATATTTAAACAATTTGCTTGTCTCCACTGCAACACACAGATAGGAATTCATTTAGGTAAGAGTGCAGTTCCCAGAAAACACATTCTGCCAGTACAGTAATATGGAAGGCAGAAAGAACATTCCACTTACCTGAGCTCACACTTGATCTGTACCCAGCCAGGACTGCGCAGAAATGACCAGGGATGGAACCATTTCTCCACTGTCTGCAGGCTAGAGCACAATACCTCAAGCCACAGATGCAGCACCTGCTCACTGAAAATCAAGTTATAGATAAGGTTACAAGCCCATGAATGCGTTCCATCACATTAGGACAACCAGGAAAAATAAAAAGTGAACAAAAGAGATCTTGTTCCTCTTAGTTTTTATTTATTTGCAACTCTATGCAACTTACAATATATCCTGAAATTATTAGAGCCAAGTGCCAGATTTCTTAGGTCAGGTATGCATATAACTCCAGTGTGCAGAATCTGTTTTAACTCGCTCCACCCACTATAGCCTAGTGTCAGAATTCGTGAATTCTAAGCTCAAGAATTTGTTTTGAGTAACATATCTGACCATGATAACAGACTGACGTGAATGTCCTCCACTCTCAGTTTACATATTAATTGCTCTGGAGGTGAAAGCCAGATCCAATGCATTCCCACTTCCCCTTGAGGTGGTGCTTTGACACATGGCATCCATGAACTCCCCGTTTGTCCCTGGTACCCACCTTCTTGGAAAGAACTTCACAACTGGCCACGTGGAACAGGGGATCTAGATATCACAAGAGTTGGGCCTATCAATGCCACCCTCCTCCTCTGCCTTGGAGTCATGATTGGTATGCCATCCAAACCGCAGCAAGACAGCTTTCAGATGTAAGCAACCCTCCCACCTCATCCAGCTGAGACTCGGTGATACATGCCAGGTCTGCTTTCTTGTCCCCTCTACCACTTTATGGAGGGGCAGGGTCTTACTGCAAACAGACTAGCATTCTGCAGAACCAGCCTGAGTTCATTTGGCATGCTTAAAGACATAAACCAGTAAATTACTGTACAGGGAAGAAGGAATGACCTTGAGGGACAGGAGGAAGAGCTGCTACCAAGGCAATGGTCAGATAAGAGGGGCCTGAGTCTGGGGCAAGAAGGTAACGTGAGGAAACACCTCAGACAAGCCCCTCCCTAGTTCATACAAGGAGGGAGGGAGGGAGGGAGGGGGGAGCGCATTCAGACTTGTAAGACTCTGTTACTACAGCTTTACAATAAATGTAGTACTGATCTACATGGCATTGGCTTCCTAGTCTGATCTAGGTTGAAGGGCTGACAATTACACCCTGAACTGCTATTCCATGGCTTTTTTTCATAAAATGCAATCCAAAGCTATTATTTCCTATTCTCTGCAATGCAAGCTTGAAACAGAATTGTATGACTCACTTCAATCCAATACAGATGAGAGACCGAAGCTTTACATCCATCTGAGCATGTGCTGCATCATGTGACATGTTCACAGACTGTACTGCCTACCAGGAAAAAAAAAAGATATGTGGGTAACCCTCCTCCCTGTGGTACCAGAAAATATCAAAACTTCATGTCCTCCATTTTGAGCCTCTGGAGGCAACTGGGATGATTTGATCTTAAATGACATCAGCTGACACTGACAAGGCACATGGTTTTTTACAGACTCACAGGAAAACAGATTCTTATCATTCATATAAGCCTCCTTAGGATTTCTTCCATGCCTGTTTTAGGAACCAAACTATATACTCACTCGATAAAGAAGTTCTTCTGGAGTAAGCACTTTTCCATCTTCATCTAACCTAAAACAGTAAAGTAACATCCATTATATATCAACCAAGCCAAAGCAAGAGATCCAGTGCCACTTCTATCTTGAAACCAATAGCACCTCTTGTTAAATAGAGTCTCAGTAGTCCTTGCGGTTTCCACCATACATGACTCTGCTGCCAGACACTGCTAGAAGTTGTCATCTTTTGATATGGGTAGGAGATAAAATGGAGGATTAAAAAGCATAGCCATTCTGGTCCACACAAAAAAATTCTGAAATCCGTAACTGGGACCATGATGGCTTTTTACATGCCTTCAAAAATAACATATTTAGATGCCCAGTGCTGAAGTCTGCCCCCAGAGAAAGATGATTTTCTACAATCTAAAAAGGAATTTCACAAATCGAGGGCACACTCCCATTCACTGGCAGCTTACAGACAACCTCCAACACCCTGAAATAGCATTAACAAAATTCAACAAGATAAAAAGCCAAAATTTTACAGTGCAATTTAAAAAAAAATATCCTAGTTGGGGATGGGTGGGTTTAAAAGACAAGATGGTAGTGGTTTGCTGAATTAAATTTTTACTAGTGAAACATCTAAAATTACTTTCTGGCTTTGCTAACACAGCCGTTATAGAGCCTTTATGTTTTCAAAGATGGTGATGGTGGTGAAGATACTATTTTCTTCTTCCTTGACTGCATGTGAAACTTGATTCTGGCAACACCTTCTAGTAATGTGCACTGAGCTTACAGACTCCATGTCAAGATTGTCTCTAAACTGCAGATCTTCTTGCTGTAACATCTGGACTAACTTTTTTCAGATTTTCTTCCCATCTCCTGCTCTTTATAGCATCTTGCCTAAAGAAGAATTCTGGAAAACCAGAACGCTTGTATACCCTTTTTTACCATTTTGATTGATCCCTAAAAAGTATTGCTCAAAAACAGATAATTAAGGGAATTGTCTGATTAAGAAATTTATGCTGCAATATGCTGTTCCACCATTTATTAGACCAAAGTGTCCTGTGAAAATATTACAAGAGAAACTGATTTCTCTGGGAGGGATACTTGGGTAGATATAGAACATTTTAGTGAGGAGAAAAAAACTTTACCTGTAGGTTTTGCAGAGTACAAGACGAGAATACACAGAGTCAAAGTCTCGTTCCACCTCACGCCCAGCAGCCTAGAGAAGAGGACCCCCCCACACAAATGTTAACTTTGTTTTAAATCTTGTTGGTTTTATTTCTCTTACAGGTGACCAATAACTTCGGCCTGCATCCTCCCAACCAAATTAGCTACAACTGGCCCCCAAGTTTATTCAAATGCCTCCTTGCAGTCCAGATATACAAAGTTGGTGTCCGCTAGGCCACAACACTTTCTTATGTATTTGCCATCTTACAGGTAGTCTTTGTTTAGTGACCACAATTGGGAATGGCAACTCAGTTGTTAAGTGAAGTGATTACGAAATGAAACTGCAACTGTGCCTGTGATCTTACTTCATCTTTCCTTTGCTTTACAGACCTGCGAAGGTTGTAAATGCGAGGATTGGTTGCAAAATTATTTTTCATCACTGTCGTAACTGCAAACAGTCGCTGTATGAGGCAGTTGCTAAACAAGGACTACTGGTATTTTCAAAGGTCCTGCAAATAGTAAGTGCTTTCTTTACCTCTTCAATGAAGAGCCAGGGGTGACAAGCACCCCCCAGCAGAGATGGCCTCTTCAGTCCATGTTCAAATATAGCCTTGAGGGCTGGGCAGAGAGTCCCTCGAACCAAGTCTGTGATAGCTTCTGTGACAGAATCGTCTCCAGCAATGGAGTACTGAAAGGAACAAGATTTTAGTCTCTTAACAACCTGGAGGTAGCCCAACCAAGAAAGAGGCATTCATTATAAAGATCTGTTTAGTTCTCTCTCAAGGCACAAATGACGAGGCTTAAGTCATCCTACTTTGGACATATTATGTGAAGACACAGCTCTCTGGAAAAGGCTCTACTGCTGGGAAAGGTGGAAGGAAAGAGACAAGGACGACCAGCAGCAAAGTGGACGGACTCAGCTGCAGTGGCGATGGGTGCACGGTTGGAAGACCTGAAAAACCAGGTTAGGGATAGACTGTCGTGGAGAAAATCTATCTATGTGGTCACTAGGAGTCGGAAACGACTTGATGGCAAATAATCAATCAATCAATCAATCAATCAATCAATCAATCATTATGTCATCCCTGTCCTGATGATTAACAGATGGGTGCCTGTGCACTAAGTCCAGGCATGAAAAGTGCAGCAAGATCAAACATGCATTGTCATGAACTCCTATCACCTAACCAGCAAGTGTATGGATGAAGCTGCTGCTACAGTATTTCTAAAAACTTTCCTACTATTTGCCTTTTCACTTGCTATTCTTAAAAGATTTCTTACCAATTTTGAACTAGCTCTTATAATACATTTAATTAATTCCCTGGTTTTCTTACAATCTGAATACTTTTGATTTGCATTTAATTTCTACATGCTCTGCTAATTTATCCTGGACTGCTAGGTCTTTTATATTTTTTGCACAGGATCCCCGTTCGTATACACCTTTCCACTTATCAATATATATATATATATTGCTATATATAAAGCCATGTTTCAGTATCAGAACTCAGTATGCCCTTTGAAAAAAATTGAATGTAAAAAAATAATAGAATGTGTTGGCCCTAAAGGCTGACCTAGACTCAATCACAGGGTATGTACACAAGGTGAGAGCATTTTACCTCTTTGCTCCGTTCATCCAAGACCTCTACAAATTTTGCAGGAAACCAACCTGGTTTAAAAAAAACAGTAAAAGGGTAAAACATCAGCTGGTTAAAAACCTGTACATTAAAAAAAAACCCCTACTTGTAGAATGAGCTATAAAGGTAATCCGACCAAATTTAGTATTTTTGTTACTAATATATGGAGACATTTGGAATTGTGCAACCACATTTTGAAGGTTTTCCAAATATTCCACCTTTACAAGTCCCATTTCCACTCACCTCTCAAGCCATTCAGCTCACCCACCCAACAGTGTTCATCTTTCTGGGATATAATCTACAGGAATGGAAAGGAGAAATAATAATTACACAGAGAAAAAGACAGAAAAATGGCAAATAAGAACAGCAAATGAGAGGTGAAGAGAATTCATGTGTATCTGTCATGAGTTGGAGATAGGTTTGCTACTGAATTGTGAAAGACCATAAAGAAAAGAATAGTTAATTCAGATTCTGTCCACCTATTTCTCTTTAAATTCTCCACGGTGTTCTAGAACGAAGTATTCCAGGAAAAATGAAAATGGCAGATGATTCTCAGACCCTGCTGGGATATTTGGAATTTTGTAGCTGAACCTGTTATTTATTTATTTAGAAAATTTATATAGCTGCCCATCTTAAATACATACAAAAACAATTAAAATACAATATAAGGAAAAATAAATAAATAACAGGCAGTACATAACCATATCCTGCAAAATATTAGATGTTGATACTGTCTCATTCACTCACTAAGTGGAATTTGAAGGGTTTCAGAGAATACATGGAAGAAATGCTTGCAGATTGTGTTCCAGAAATTCCCCATTCTTTTTGGTACTGTACAAGTCTTTTCACATTCACATAAATCTTACATTTTTCTCTTTTTATTTGCTTTATGTAATTACGTAATTATGATTTGCTCTTGTTCCTTTTTTTCAGTTATGGTTTTGTCTAGCACTTATTACAAATATATTTAGGCTATAGTCTTGAAAAAACAAATTCACTGCATTTGTTGTTCCTTATTCATATAATATTATGGTAATCGAAGAGAATATTTGTAGCTCAGGCTTGAACTGTGGAGTATTATGGTAATACTTCCTCTCAATTTCCCTCTATTTGATGTCACTATTCTGTTGGTCCTGACCACCATACCGTGATGATATCATTCTTGCGGAAGCCTAGTTCATCATCATCGTGACGCTCAAAATCCAACAATGCTTTAGCACGTCGCCGCTGGTTACGGGAACACGCAACATAGCTTTCATGGTCCCGCTGGTGGCTTTCCATGGTATAATCTGGAGTCAAGTCCTGGGTATAAGGGTCGACAGTAGTAAGCTATATTCTCCCACTCTAATACTATACAAATCTACTGATTGATTATGTGCCACCAAGTTGGTGTCAGCTCTTAGTAATCACATAGGATAGATTTTCTTCATGACAATCATACAAATCTATGCCTCCCCTTAAATTAGAAGCATAAATGTATCTATGTTATTAACAGAATATGAGGATAGCTCCACACTCACTATGCTGCAACTCTTGGGATCCACACACTGGAAATGCTGGGCCACTTGTAGGATGGCCTCACGCAAGTCTTCAACCAGCTCTGTTTGCTTAATATTTTTGGCTTTCAGTGCCTCCATATCATCTTCTCCTAGAAGAAAAAAATTCTCTAAAGCAGCAAAATTGGGTCCACTGCAGGTACTGACAAAACTTCAAATGAACATTGCCTTGTTTAAATCAGAAGGAACAACTGCTATGTTGTACAGTAGTGTTAGAAGATTAACTCACATTTTTACATCAGTTAAAATATTTATAGCTTGCCCAATATCCTAACAATCCCAGGGTGACTTACAATCTATAAAATATCTGTGATAAAACAGTAAAATGAGGCAAAAAAATAAACAAAAATTTAAAGTTAATTTAAAAAGCCATAGCCACAATACAATAACAAAGAGGCACAGATTTTCACAAGGGAAAATATGGTATGGCCAGGCTGCTGTGGCTGTTAAATCTCAAATGCAAGAGTAAAAAAATCAGGTCTTCATCTAGCACTGAAAAGTAAACCATTTTGGCAACCACCTGTAATTCCAAAGCTGAGATGCCACAACAGAAAAGTGCCCGTCCCTTGCAGATGATCTGGGATGCTGAGAAGAGTCCTGCCTGCAGATCTTAGTATTTGGGAAGGTGCGTGCTGGGGGAGGTGCTTCTTCAAGTGTCAAGGTCCTAAACCATCCAAGGCCTCAAACGTATTATGGAGGCTCTAAAAGTTCTCCAGGCAGCAGCCACGTTCTACGCCAGCTGCAACTTCTGAGCTCTCTTTAAGGACAGACCCACAGAGAAGTACATTACATTTATTCTGCTTACGCTAGCCAAAGGCAAACACACGGTTTGGCAATAAATATACATAGCCATTAACAACTTTCAACTGTGGTATTCTTTCCAGGGAATTAATACTTTTATTATGCAATTTTTTATTACCAAAAAGGAGTGATGTAATTCCAGATTTCCTGCGCTGTGTTCTGCGTCGCACAATCTGAGTGAGATGGAAGAGCAAGGCATAAAAAGGGAGAAAACTATTAAAAAAAAATTTACTGAGCAATTACATTTTGTTTAGAATAGTAGGGTTTATTTTGAAGATTATGTACAAGAAATGGGTGTGGGGGAGGGAATGCAGATGACAAAACTGATACAGAGTTGAAACTGGGGGATAAATTGCAGCAGGTTTGGGCAGCATTTATTCACAGGGTATATAAGATTGTGACCCACCATCACTGCTATCAAAGACAATGGAAGCCAAGGCCAAAGATGACATGTTTTGAACTTATGAAGCACATAAGGCTTTAAAAACATACCTTTGATAAGTTTACTGCAGCACCAGGGTTGAGCAGCTGCCCTTGGTCTGCAATGAGGTAAGCAAGGTGCTTGCAACGCTGAGTCTCTACTACTACGTCTGTCAGTGAGCCAGCCACACGCATGGCTTCCTGTAGGAGCCCATCTGGATCTTCAATCTGAGATGGGATATCCGAGAGGGTGTTGAAGATAGATGCAGAGTTCTCAGACTGGGTGAGTTCATCTTCCTGTGTTAAAGTGTACAGGTTATTCTGTGTGATACAGATGAATCATCCTGCAAAATATTTTTGCTCCCACTTGTTGTAATCCAATAGTGACTGTTTAGATAGTACAGGCAAGATAAAATCAATCTTTGTTGTTTTGTTCTTTCCTCCCAGTCACTGCTTCCCTTGCTCATTTCATATTGGCTATCCAATAATGCCCAGAGCAGATACTTGATCAAGACATGCTAGTCTGGAAGGCAAACTTTCAAACCTTGGAAGTACTGTAGTTATGTTGCCTTATTAATGCTATTTCTCTCAGGAATATGGGGACTACTTCTAGCAAACTCTGGCTGTGCTTATCAGAAATCTTCATAAACAAATAAACTATTGTGTTAAGTAGATTTTAAGAACTCTCATGTTTCCAGTCAACTGATTTTAGATGAAAGTTGCATGCAAAGTAATCTCTCACTGATACCCTGAGTTTCAGCCAAGTGACACACAACAGCCATTCTGCACAACAGTTATTCTACTACAACATTCACATATGAATAGTTTATGTAGAACAAAATACAGGCTCTCTCTGTCTGCAGTCTACCTGCACCTAACTTGGAATAAGTCCTGTTGCACTCAACAGATTCTCATGAATGCACAAAAAGGCAAAAGCAGTTGTGTTCATCAAGAGAAGAAAAATTCAAAACCCATTTTGGGTAATATCTTTACCAGGATAACTCAAGGTTACAAAATAACATGCAAAATCATGGGTTTCACTGATTTTTATAATCTATTAATTCTAAATAGGCCTGACTACGCCATCAATACATTCAACACAAACTAGGATAACATACTTCTTTGATTCTGGTGTTAGGAATTTGCATTTACTGATTTTTCTGGCTCTATCCAGAAGTACACATGTTTTTAAATATAAATAGTATTCAAGGTTCCTTATTTATAAACTAGGCTACTAGCTTTATTACAGAAGGTTGCAAAGTGGAATGTTAAGGCTACAGAGATGGTGAGAGTCCAAAGGTTGCCCGAGTTTTAAGTGAGCAAAATATGATAACTTTTCACGCTTTCCTGAAGCAGCACCCCTCTCCCCTAGATTCTCAGAGTTCTACAACGTCCTCTTGAATTCCTGCCACCCCACATAGTATGCTCATTCCATTCCATGAGGGGGGGAAAAAGAAGGATCTAGGAAATGTTGTAAAATGTTGGGTACCTTCAAACTGAGCATCCCCAGCGTGACCTGAAAGAGAACGATGGAGCCTTGGTAGAAAAAATAGTCCCAGAGACGCAGTAGCAGCTTGATGTGCACCACACTAGCAAACGATGTGAGAAACCAATGTAGGGTAATGAGGGAGAGCTCTGTGAATAGGAACAAACATACAACACCAATTCATCTGCGAACCGCACGCCTGCCCTTTTCATTTCCAACATAAACAGGATGCATTAATATTATTGCTTTAAATAATGTAGGAGAAAATATAGCTCTCCTTAATTCTCATTGACATATATTATTGCCAGCAACTAAACACACTATTTTTTCCATAGAGGAATGTTCAAAATGATAGAAGAGATTACAGATACACCTATATACTTCTTGAATCCACACATGCACATTGATAGTAGTAACATGGGTGGAAATAATTTCTGACCTATATTAGCACTGTTATTGATGTTCAATATGTTGTTATTCAGTTCACAAACAGAGCTGGATGTTAAAGTCTAAAGAACTGAAGACTTCTTTAAAAACTCAATTTCCTGTTTATATGTCTATGAAGGTTCTCAGTCATCCAGGTGGAATTGTCTGTAGCTTGAAATCATGTCAACTGGATTTCTATTTTCTTAGTGGAAACGTTTCGCTCCTTATCCAAGGAGCTTCTTCAGTCTGAGCAAAGTTGGTAAGGGAATCCTAAATATGTTCCTAGGTAGCTGTGTGACCTTACACCTGGGGCTAGGTCATGGTTATATTGAGATGTAATTTTTAAGTCCTTTTATCATCTAAAGGAGGGTCGTTAAAATCACCATGCTGCTGTTGAGCTTCTGAAATGGTCTTAATCTTCCTAGGCACAGAAGACAAAACGGGGAGGAAGATGGGGGAGAGTTTGTGCCTGAGGCCCCCACCTCTATTCAAGGAAGGATTTTCCAAGTTGGCATAAATGGATTCCTTGACCCCTCTCTCAAACCACCTATCTTCTCTGTCTAAAATGTGAACATTAATGTCCTCAAATGAGTGTCCTTTTTCTTTTAGATGAAGATAAACTGCTGACTCTGGTCCTGTGGTGTTATTTCTCCTGTGTTGGGCCATCCTCCTGTACATAGGTTGTTTGGTTTCTCCAATGTAGAGTTCAGAGCACTCCTCACTGCACTGGATTGCATAAACTACATTGCTTTTCTTGTGTTTTGGAGTTTGATCTTTGGGGTGTACAAGCCTCTGTCTCAGTGTGTTGGTGGGTTTGAAATATACAGGTATGTGGTGTTTGCCAAATATCCGTTTTATCTTTTCAGACACGCCAGCCATGTAGGGAATGACCAGGTTCTTTCGTTTACTCTGAGTCTCAGCCCTATCTGTCGCTGTTTTAGGTCTGGTAGATTTAGATTTGGTGAAGGCCCAATTTGGATATCCACAGGCCTTCAGGGCTGTTCTCAGGTGCTGATTTTCATTCTTTTTGGAATCCATGGAGGTGGGGATGGTTTCTGCTCTGTGTGACAATGTCCTGATGACTCCTAGTTTGTGCTGCAGTGGATGGTGGGAGTCAAACATCAGATATTGATCTGTGTGTGTGGGTTTCCTGTAGATCCCTATTTCTAGCTTGCCACCGGTCCCAATGAGGACTTCACAGTCTAGGAATGCCAGTCTGTTGTCCTTGGTGTCTTCTCTGGTGAAGCTAATGTTGGCATCTATAGTGTTTATATGGTCCGTGAAGGCCTGTACTTCCTGGGCCTTGATTTTGACCCAGGTGTCATCCACATACCTAAACCAGTGGGTGGGCACCGTTCCCTGGAATGTGTTGAGTGCTTTCTTCCAGGGAACGGTGCCCACCCACTGGTTTAGGTATGTGGATGACACCTGGGTCAAAATCAAGGCCCAGGAAGTACAGGCCTTCACGGACCATATAAACACTATAGATGCCAACATTAGCTTCACCAGAGAAGACACCAAGGACAACAGACTGGCATTCCTAGACTGTGAAGTCCTCATTGGGACCGGTGGCAAGCTAGAAATAGGGATCTACAGGAAACCCACACACACAGATCAATATCTGATGTTTGACTCCCACCATCCACTGCAGCACAAACTAGGAGTCATCAGGACATTGTCACACAGAGCAGAAACCATCCCCACCTCCATGGATTCCAAAAAGAATGAAAATCAGCACCTGAGAACAGCCCTGAAGGCCTGTGGATATCCAAATTGGGCCTTCACCAAATCTAAATCTACCAGACCTAAAACAGCGACAGATAGGGCTGAGACTCAGAGTAAACGAAAGAACCTGGTCATTCCCTACATGGCTGGCGTGTCTGAAAAGATAAAACGGATATTTGGCAAACACCACATACCTGTATATTTCAAACCCACCAACACACTGAGACAGAGGCTTGTACACCCCAAAGATCAAACTCCAAAACACAAGAAAAGCAATGTAGTTTATGCAATCCAGTGCAGTGAGGAGTGCTCTGAACTCTACATTGGAGAAACCAAACAACCTATGTACAGGAGGATGGCCCAACACAGGAGAAATAACACCACAGGACCAGAGTCAGCAGTTTATCTTCATCTAAAAGAAAAAGGACACTCATTTGAGGACATTAATGTTCACATTTTAGACAGAGAAGATAGGTGGTTTGAGAGAGGGGTCAAGGAATCCATTTATGCCAACTTGGAAAATCCTTCCTTGAATAGAGGTGGGGGCCTCAGGCACAAACTCTCCCCCATCTTCCTCCCCGTTTTGTCTTCTGTGCCTAGGAAGATTAAGACCATTTCAGAAGCTCAACAGCAGCATGGTGATTTTAACGACCCTCCTTTAGATGATAAAAGGACTTAAAAATTACATCTCAATATAACCATGACCTAGCCCCAGGTGTAAGGTCACACAGCTACCTAGGAACATATTTAGGATTCCCTTACCAACTTTGCTCAGACTGAAGAAGCTCCTTGGATAAGGAGCGAAACGTTTCCACTAAGAAAATAGAAATCCAGTTGACATGATTCAAGCTACAGACATTTCCTGTTTATAGGAAGAATGTAAAATAGCAAAATCGCAAGTGCTGCTGTGAGAACTCTAACGCATTAGATATATAACAAACAGTATTTAGGAAGCTGCTTTAAAACAAATCAAGTATTTGTGCTTTGACTGACAATGGCTCTCCAAGATCTTGTGCAAAGTCATTCTAGAGATTTTTTTAAAATTGACAATATATCATGCCAAAGATTGACTTTGGGTGCTCTCCCATCAACAAGTGATTATTCCTCCATTAAATTGTAATGGAGTCTATTATAATTGCCCCACTTTAAACATCCTGAAGCTCTCAAAATCCAGTCAGCATGTACCCATCTCAGCAAACCAAGAAACCAGCAGGCAAAGGACTCTTACCAATGTCATGCTCCTGAAGAAGTTTGTCCAGCTGTGGCAGGTATTGCACAATGAGATGACGCAGGACACGTTGGTCAGTCTGGACCCCCATCAAGGTGGTGCTGAAGTAGGAGGCTGGCACCAGATCTTCAATGATAGCACACATCATCCAGAAGGCATCTTCCTCTTCCAAGAAGAGAAGTAAGGAAGCCACTACCTAGTATGAAGGAAGAGAAGACCTGAAAGTAAGTATCAAAGCACCTATTATCCCAAGAAGGACTTCTTTCTGCTTACAAGAATACTATTTAGGTAGAATGTAGTCTTATATGTTCAGTGGCAGAATAGAAAGGAAGCATCTGAAAATCAGGGTTCTAATAATTTTGCCTCCTGTGTCCAATGGAGGCTTGAATAGCTAGTTGTGGCATTAGGTTGGGATTCCACAAACCTGGGATATATGTATTTGTTCTCATAAATATGTTCCCACAACTCTGTGCCACAATCTCAATGTGATTAAGTTGGCAGGTGTCGCTAAATGGAAGCCTATATGTTACCTAAATAAGATAATCAATATATGATTAAGTGCCAATTAAGACAAATTAAGAAAAAAATTGATTCCCTCTACAGGTAGCTCAAGAGCTGTACTGAGATTGTGAATTACTTTCTTCACCTTTCTGTGAACAGATCCTTAAAGGAAATGGCCATAATGCAAATACATTTCATAATGAAAAAGAATATTTTACCATGCCAGTGCCTTGACAGTACCCAATTTCAGGATATAACCACGCCAAGCCACGTAGAATTCTGCGTAACCGTGGTACTCCAATGCTATTCATGTTGGAGAAACAGGCATTACTGGGCATGGTGCGGAGTAGATCCTTCTCGATCTGAGAAACATCAAGAATCAAAGATAAGCACTGTAAAGTCAGTGAGTGATGAGCTTCCCTCTTAGAGATATAACATTCCCAGACATTTTCCCAGACAAAAAATGTTTGTTTTTTAGCAGAAAAATTTAAAGTCTTTTTTCAGCCTCCTTTTATTATTTCACTTTATTACTTTATAAAATGTATTATATTTATCTTGGTTTGCTCAAAAGTATGTTGGGTATAGAAAATTGAAAAGTATGTATTCAGATAATTACTGTTACTTTTTCTCCCAAGTTTGCCAATTATTTTTCCAGGCCTTCACATTTCTACTCTAATCTCATATTCTCTAGCTCACAGTATGCTCTGATATTTCTTGCACTGCTGACAAAGTAAATGTTAAGCTGTAAATGTGCATATCACCCTGGTATAGAAGCTTCTCAGTTTTCTTTCATTCATTCATTCATTCATTCATTCATTCATTCATTCATTCATTCATGATGCCAATCAACTTCAACCAATTCTGGTTCACAATAAAATAACGTAAAAACAAGAAGATACAGTCTATTAACCAAAACAAGTACAAAAATAACTACAAAGTAATCAGAAAACAGCACTCCACAAAAAAGCAAATATAAACATCACAAACACGGGAGTCCCATCGACCCTACCCTGAAGCTTGGGTAAATAGCCAGGTCTTTAAGGCTTTCCAGAATGTCATCAGGGTGGGAACCATATGGATCCCTTTCTTTGAGTTGTTTTTAATTGTATTTTTTAAATTGTATGCGTATTTAAACTACGCTGTCAATTTTCAGCAATCATGGTCAGAGAAGCTCGGAGAACTATACAAAGGAAGCTCAGGGGGCACATAGAGTCCTGGGTCCACATGGTTTAAGCCCTTGCTCTGTGTAAGAACAGAGTTGTTACTTAATTAATTTCCCAAAGCACCAACCCCACTGAGAAGTACTCACCTGTTTAGCAGCAATGGTTTCATCGTTTGAGCTGTTTTTCACAATTTCTCGGTAAGACATTTCTGAACTTCTCTTTTTCTGTAGAGCACCCGATAGTCTCATCCACAGCTGGGGAAAAATTGTGGGAAAGGGGTTGAAAGTCGTCAGAGATTCTTACAGGCAAGCTCTCTTTCCTGAGTAGTCTTACCTGGGGCCTCATACTGTGAGGAATGCCAGCTAAAACCAGAGAACGTAGCTTGTCTGAATGTGGAAGTGTGACTTCAATCTTATCCCATGTGAGGTCTCCCACATCATGATTGTGTGTGAACTCCAGATGGGCCTGCCATTTCAGTCTCTGCTGTGGCTCTTCAATCAGTGGGATCTCCAAAAGTTTGAGTGGCTCTGCACCATCTGTAGCAAAAATATCCAAACCAGTGGGGAAAAAATCAAAATATTTACACACTTATTTTTCCAATGTTGATAACAACATTGGAAAAATAAACAAACACGTTTCTAAATATTTGGGTATTCCAATCAAGTTAATTGGGAAACAAGTTACTGAACTTGAGTATGCAGATAATTCCTAATTCACAACTGTATGAATCAAGGATGTATGTGAATTCAAAAGCAGAAAACTGTTTGTGAGCTGTCCCTGATAAAGCCTATGCACATCCATGAATTCAAATGAAAGTAGGAAAAGAAAAATGTTCGTTTTCTTGACAATGTAGATACTGAATTGGATTAATCTGATTTTCCCAAAAAATTTTGCAGAATGAATCCTGATGCATGTTTGAAGAAGTTGCAACTCTGATTCTTTTTTGGCTGTCACTCGTGTGCATTTCAAACAAAATTCATGTACACGTGTATACATTTGATACATATACAGTATGTATATTCTCATAATTAACTAGATCCCAAATTCATAACTTTCATAGTTAAAGATGGCATTTTTCTTCCTTACACCCAAAGTCATTTCAAGGTACAGCCCTAACTAAGAAATGAAATAGTGCTTATCTATTTTATATCTATATTTCTGACATATCCTTTTCATTGATATTCTTTTGAAATATTAAATAAAATGAATAAATTAAAAATAAAGAAATGAAATAGTGTTCTTGGGAATAAAAACTTCTAAATGAGAACCTGAGAGAGACCTGATCACAAGTCAGGCTTTTCAGAAATGAAGAACTTGCCTTCTCTGTCAACTCGGAAACCAAATTCATCATATCGGAACTCTGGCTGCTCAACAGATTCTTCTTTCTGGAAAATAAAAGAACTGAAATGTTATTTATCACTTAGTGCAGTGGTCAAATTCAATATATTTACACATTGCTGATATCCAAAATGAACAGCGAGCGCTCTCAGATATCTCCTCCAACCTCGTTCCCTCTTTCACCATCACCAGCCCACACACTTTGAGAGCTCAGAAGGGTATTCCTCCACAGCTCTTTTTCTCTAAGATAGATATAGGTATATAGAGATAATTCACATAATAAATTCAGAAGTGAAGAATTTAGAGGAAATTTCTATAACCATTGTTCTTTCACTTCTCTGAACTTCTTTTCCTTGCCCAAGTTCTATAGATATCAGTTCTATATGCACGTATTTCATACAGAAAACCTTACTACTGTTTCACCATCTGAGGTATGTATGCATCTTTATGGTTGCTTGTCACAACCATTCTTCTAACCAGCAATCATCAGTTCTTTGACTTATATATTATTTAATTTATCAAAGCAGTGAGGCTATAGCGTGAGCTATTAGTATTGTATTACATTACAGTCGTCCCAATTTCATTAAGAAGAAGAAAAATCTGTTGTCAGATCATACTTCATTTAAAATAGATTAACTTCCTGACTTAATACAAATGGCCCCCGTGACGTCCTCTACACCTATTCCCAATTGTGTTGCCTTTCAATGTCAGTCCAGAGCAGCTGAACTTAGCAGCTAGATCCCTCTAATTCAGAGCTTTCCAAACTGTGTGTCGCGACACAAAAGTGTGTCGCCACACACAATCATCATCAGCGCTTCCGGGTTTTCCCGCGGCGACACACCAACCGCGGCACACAAAAACCCGAAAGCGGCAGCAGCGCTTCCAGGTTTTTGCGCGCTGCCGCAACAGCGGCACTTCCGGGTTTTCCTGCGGCGACACACCAACAGCGGTTGGTGTGTCGCCACGGGAAAACTTTGGAAAGCCCTGCTCTAATTCATTATTTCAGTATATGAGACTGTTTCAGCACAGAAACGTAGAATGGTGCTGCATGAGCAAAAGAGCTCTTCCTTTACTGCAAAAAGGTCAGTAACATTGTGAGTTGATTTGCAAGTCATCTTGTACTCCTTCATAATCATTATTTAATATTAATTATTCTTGCAAAAGAAAAATAAAGGACAAAACAGATTTTCACTTTGCTACCTATGTACCTGAGTATATTTTGCCAAAATCTCTTGAGGCCATATACTGGGAGTGAGAGCAGAGAAGGGTCCACCAGTGGAGGGAGTATAGCTTCCTATATGTAAAAAGAATAAGCATATACAAGTATATTACAGAAATGACCAAAAACATTACAAGAGGATAGTCAATATTAAGATAAAGATGCCTGACTTCTGGTGAACGCCATGGTGAGTTAATGTCCTGCCAACAGCGGGAACGCGTTTACGAGGAAAATCGCAGCTGGATGCTGGATAAGACTGGCAAAATCTCTCCAAAGGAGAGATTGTTGAGATAACTCAAATGCACTCTGGACAGCTGCTCCTCAGGAGTAGACCACAGGAATCCATGTTTTGCCGTCGGCTTATGAGTTGAGTGGCTGGGAGTCAAGGGATACCATCTAAACTCATACTCGTAAGGCAGCCTTTTAAGGACAAAAAGCTCGACTGAGCCTCATTTCTTAATCATTTTTTGGATTTTTTAAAAATTGCTCTGGAAAGAGTAAGACCCTTCGGATTGGCAAGTTTTTACGGTACTTACTGGGTGAGTTGCCTTCTCCTTGGACAAAGAATTTTTAAATATGATTTTAAAAGCTCTGGAAAAAATATTATTTTGGGAATTAAACAGCAAAAGGGTGCTTAGAGTATGGGTTTTGGAAAGTTAACTGAAGACCACTGAAAAGGCACCAGTGAGAATCATTTAGTCATGACTCTTTTTGGAAATATTAGCTTGAATGCAGACTTCGTACAAACACAAGGAATTGAAGATTTTCTACCCTCTCTTCCCACAACTCTCTAAACTATTGTTCCTGAAGATCTGGGGACCCTTCAAAATGCATGCAATAGATACAACAGCTGAAATCAGAGTGACAGAATTATAGAAAAAAATGGGTTCTGTTCAACCCATGCTAAATGCTTTTTCCAGTTTTTGCAAATTCCCTCTTCTTACTGAAGACTGCTCACTCCATTTCAAGACATTCTGGGGAATTCTCTGAATGTCAAGAATGCTTTTGGTGGATATAAGGGACTATAACAGCAAGGAGAGTGTGGAAAAGTTCTGTTCCACAATTATCCTTCTTGTATAAAATGTTGTCCCCAAACAACTGATTTACATATACTGTATTGTGCTATGAAATAAGATGGATGTTTTCTGAATGTTATGCTTTGGAGTAAAATGAAGACAAGTGAAAAACAAATCCATGGCTCATTATAATCACATGTATCCAATCTTATAAGCAACTTAAGACAGTAGCAAAAGTAGTAAAAATTACTCTCTGATGGAACAAATATTAGGAAGGAGCTTATCATTAAAAGGCAAGACAAGTTGACAAAACAGTATCTCTGCTAAAATGTAAAGCTTTTGATAATAGTCTCAAGGGTTTGATTTAAATAATCACAAGTGCTCAATGTTCATAAAGAGCTTACCTGACATTATTATGGAGGAATATGGTCAATGAGGGCTCTTAGACTCTGCAGAAAATCATTACTCTGTTGCAAAATAGATACAGACATAATATGGAAAGAGCAATAATTCCTACAGCCAAGCAGTCATAATTCCCAGTTACCTTCCAGAGGCACTACTACAATTACATTAAATTTCTAATTACAATACTTAGTTGGTCTACATGCTCCAAGACAAAATATTATTTTGATCTAGCAAGTGTGGAATTCATATTCTAACTCTAGTGTGAATCTTGCCAAGATAGCCCAAGCAAGTTCTAGCTATAATCAAATTAATACATTTTAAAACATAATTATAAGGAGAGTCAGATTAACATAGTAATATATTTCTTTAAAATGTGCTTATTTCTGCAACATAATAGTAACCAGTTAAATAAGCAGAGTATATAGTAAAATTTGAGTTTTAAGAGCTTGTTTATGTCACTAATAATAAAATTATAAGCATATATGAATTTTGAAGCTCTTTATTTGTTACATCACTTACATCCTGCCTAATTCAAGAGACTCCAGGAAGCTTACATTTAAAAACTCCAAACAAGGCAAAAATGTTAATTAAAAAACAGAGATTAAGTATAGCATTATTCAAATATGCTAAAACAACAAGCAAGAAATTGTATTTCTTAAACATTTAGTCTGCACCGTCTTGATTTCATCCCTATTTGCCAACAGGTAGAGATGCCTGTTTGTGCTCCTTAAGAGAATCTGGGCAAGCGATTTTGCCTCAAAAATGTTTAAAGTTGCTAGAATAAAGTCTTTTACTTTAGAGAAGAAGAAAAAATGACTATTCTAAATCTTAATGTTCCTTGCTTAACATACTCAGCATGTGCCTTCCATATCCACATATAGTTAAAAAAAAAACTCCCAGCGATCTCTGTAATATCATAATTTTTGATTTTCGAAATTAATTATCAGCTTGTTTTGCTTTCAATATCAGATTATAGCTTTTACACTTCTTTTATAACCAATGTGAAATAATAGCTGCCTCTTCATCATATAATGAGAATACTAAAGCCTATACATTGGGGATAATGAAAATTTGGCCTATTTAAAGTTTTAGCCATAGAGTTAATATGAAAATTAAATAGACTGCACCAATATGAATCTCAGCTTAACTTCTGAGTGGATATTGGTTTTGAAAGTGCTCCTTGTGGATTACTTCTTACCCTTGGTCAAAACTCAGAAAGAGTCAGGCAGCATCCTAACAAAGAGATTTGTTAGTCTTAAAAGGTGCTACCAGACCCTTTCTGATTTTTGGCTCCCACATATTAACATGGCACTCCTCCTATAATCTCACACTTAGGGAAGTATTTGCATAAATTTTCTGAATAAGCAGAAATAGAG
The DNA here is from genome assembly GCA_023362775.1 of Charina bottae. Classification (NCBI taxonomy): domain Eukaryota; kingdom Metazoa; phylum Chordata; class Lepidosauria; order Squamata; family Charinaidae; genus Charina; species Charina bottae. The sequence continues at coordinate 34,091,018 of JALMGJ010000006.1, read as the reverse complement.
TACTATTAATGAACGAGTTCTTGATTTTACCCCATTTTAAAGTCCAAGAAGGCTATACAGAGAGAATTTACATTCATAAATATATTTATCCATTAGATGGCAGAACACTATGGTCAAATGTTGAATGTCCAGATCCAAAACCTGCTTGTTCACCCCCAAACATGCTCCCAAAGTCCAGCCACCCTTTTAACTTTTGATATTGGTGTTTAGCAGATGGTTTGCTGACTACACTCAGTGAACTGATGAAACTGTAGTTAGCTGGATTGCTTTTTATCTTTTTTATATAACTATTGCCATGCCCCCATCTTTTAGGTAGTATGATCTATATGCAAAAATAAGAACACTGACACAGAAGCCCATCAGCCTGGATTCATTTTGGTTAGCTCAGGGAGCACTAAGTTGCTTCCCAGAGTCTTTACTAGTGTCGGGGAATTTCTAACATAGCAACCGCTGGCCAAGTAGGGAGAAGATAACTATCCAACTCCTTGGTAAATGGAGAATGTGTAAAAAGCTCTAGAGTGCTCTTCCCACCAGTGCACTCAGGTCTGGTTAGCTGGACTAGATGACATTTTACAAATCTACTGGCACCAGTTTGCAGAAGAGATAATCTTTCGCCCTGATTGTGTGGACCAATGTTTGCCAAAAAAATTTTAAGGTCTGTTTTCTGTCCTTCAGAAAAGTTTAATATTATTTTTTAAGACTTGGTAACTCCTATGCAGAAAAGGTTCCATTTATAAGTCTTAAAACTAGCTAAAACTGTCCTTCTGCACTCTAGACACATTCTTGGCCTCTGCTTTTCTGTCTAGGGTAACTTCTTGTTTAATATATCTAGCTGAATATAAAGGGCAATGTTGAAAGTGAAATGTTTATGAAATGATGATACAGCCTCCAAGGATGCGACCAAGCCCTGCTACTTAAAACTGAAACAGGATCTGAGGAACAAGAACAAAAATGATACCTGCCAACCAGAAAAGTTAAATGGAGAGAGTAGCAATCACTCTTATGACTGAAGGGAAGAGCCACATTTTAAATTTAATCAATCAGCATTCTAATAAATCTGGGTTTCATTCCTCATAGTTAAACATCAAAACAAAATTTGCTGATGATTGAACTATGGTGGTGTTTAGTTACTTATACTTTTCTGGTTAAGGAACAAGTAACAGTTTCCGTAAAAAATAATATAAGGTTCTGTACACACATTCACCTTGGCAGATTTTTGTCTATGCATTATACTATTAAACATAAATACAAACTTACCACAGGTAAGACTTTAAAGCTTCACTGTTGGCTGTCATTGCAGGACAGCAGCAGACATTGTTGGGATGAAGCAAAGCACTAAAAAGCACAAGAAAAATGCACTCTCAGAAAAATTAGTAGCAACAATTTTGTTGTTATCCAATCTGAAAATTCCTCCTAACAAGTATGGTTAGCCAGTCCAGCTGGATAAGACAAAGCTTTGTCACTGTCTATTGTACTGCTTTCTGTCTGGGTTTGTCACCTTCGTTTTCAAATGGTAATTCATTCGGTTTGGATTTACACTTGATATCAATACATGGTTCACTTAACCATGGCATGTTGTATTAACCACAACTCCAAGGTTAACAGAATACAGAAAGCCAAAATCAAATATGGGTTAACAGAATATATGAATCACATTTTCACTCTTAGTTTTATAACAGTTTATAAATTCAAATATCAAAGTACTGCTTCATACTGATTATGCTAGACAATCTGGCCCTAGATCCATTTTTTGTAAATTTTTGGCTTAGTATGCTTTGGGGCTTCTAGCCCATAGCTCCTGAGCAGTGTTTTAGATACTATTTTGGTGCTGTCCAAATACTTTCCAGATTTGAAGGTAACCTTGTGAAATATGGATGGCCACATTTAATGGATTGTTTAATCATTAGCCTCAATTCCTCTTACATGACCCCCCACCCTACCCCAACCACTGAACATATTCATAAATAGCAGAATATGAAATGCTCAGAACCAGGTGTTCATGTTTTCCTGCCTTTGGTTGCTATGGAACATTCCCTGGCAACTGAATTCAAGACCTGACAAAGAAAGGGAGATTTGCCTGAAAACACAGCACTACTAGTAACATGTTGTGCTAGAGAGTGGATCAATCACCCAGTCATCTGGTGACCTACAAGGTAAGAAGCAGCTAAAATATATTACTATGCAAGGGAGACAGAGAAAATAGCCAGAGATCTAGAACCTTAAAACAAATGTCCAACTGATATTAGGATTCATTTCTTAAGTACAGCTGTTCTGCTCAAGGCTATGCTTCCATCCTTAAAACCATGACTTTTTATAAATCAATTAAAATGTTGTGCTGCTTTTTAGAGCTTAAAATAAATATTTCAAAACACTTCCATTAAACTCTTGTAAAAAGAAATACCAGACCCCCTCTATTAAAAACCCTGGTCATTGCTAGATGGTAATGTTAAAACCCCACTATTTATCTTTATGCTATCACATATCTAAACACATTTCCACTATAGCACTAACCAGTGAATAAGGGTTCAGGACAACTCATGATTTTCTCAAATAACTAGGCATCATAAATTGTATCACTATTATAAACATTTTTTTCACTATCTGGATCCAAGAGCAAAGCCAAGGTTAAATCAACTTTATTTAACAAAAACTGTATTAGAACCATTCCAGAAAGAATCTAGGATAAAAAAAAATCAAGTAGTCCAGGTTGGGTAATAAATACTCTTCAGCTAAGAGAATTATAGGAGATGGTTTAAGACATTATAATAAATGTTGCTGCACTTCCAGAATAAAAAGCAATTAAATCCCCCAAAACACAAAGAATTAGGAAAGCAGTACAATAAACACTGCAAGCTGCCAATATAGAATTCTTACATATTGTATAGTAAAGTAATAAAGAATATTGGAAAGGCATTTCAGAAGTCATTGCAGAAATTCAAGACATTTTACAATTTAATTTATACGTTCTACTGTTCAATAATTTTAGACTGCATAAAAATAGAAAGACGGCAAGTAATTTATTGCCAAAATCAAACTTTTTCCTTGTGAAAATTTGGAAATATGATATCATATGAATTATGATATCATAATGCGTAATGTAACTTTTATTAAAGTAGTAATAGAGCCAAAACTTGCTTTCTAGTGAACAGGAATAAATGCTACTCAAATTGCAACTTATAAGTACTTGTTTCTTTCTATTTAATGGGTACAGAAATCCTTTTTGGGATAAGACCCTAAGTACAGAACTGCAACTGCAACATCCTGTCAAGATCCTGCGACCAGGGCAGGAAGCGATCCCTTACCAACATTTTCCACAATTTTGTTATTTGCTTTTATAGTTTTTCTCCTATTGGTTACAATAGGATGAAAATTATGTACAACTCAGTTCCAGAGTTGGCATGTATTTCCCTGTAAGAATTTCATCTTTCTACCAATCTGCTCTTGGCATGCCCATAGAATGTTATTTTATTTATTTATTTTCTATCCCTTTATTTTTATAAATAACTCAAGGCGGCGAACATACCTAATATTCCTTCCTCTATTTTCCCCACAACCACCCTGTGAGGTGAGATGGGCTGAGAGTGAGTGACTGGCCGGCTTTCATGCCTAAGGCGGGACTAGAACTCTGTCTCCTGGTTTCTAGCCCACTGCCTTAACCACTAGATCAAACTGGCTTATTGTTTTCTTTCTAGTAGATTTTGGAGCTCAACTGCTTGAGTCATTGGACTGAAGTTTCTGCAGCAACCAGTGATGGAAAAATGCAAAGACAGATCTGTCTACTGAAGATTTGAAGCTTCTTGTGCCCCTAGATCAGAGTTTCTCAACCAGGGTTCCATGGAACCCTAGGGTTCCGTGAGAGGTCACTAGGGATTCCCGGGGAGATCACGATTTATTTAAAAAATTATTTCAAATTCGGGCAACTTCATATTAAAGAGGCAGGTTTCATTCTTTATTTTTAGTTTAAGAACATTGTTAACGCATATATACAGGCCTACAGATGAAACAAATATAATAATTTTATAACTTCTGGCCTATATTTGAGCCTGAATGTGCAGGGGTTCCCCGAGGGCTGAAAAATATTTCAAGGGTTCCTCCAGAGTCAAAAGGTTCAGAAAGGCTGCCCTAGACCATACAACCGTAGCCTTATTAATGGATGGCATCAGAGTAATAATAAATCCTAATTTATTTTTTAAAAATAAAAAATAAACCTAATTAAACAGATGTACATTATAGAATGAAGCAGCTGATACAAGAAATATAAGTTTAAAATCCTCAGGCCAGCAAAAACAATGTAATCTGATATGTGAAATGCATGTAATATGAAATTGAAAAAGGTAGAATTGTACCAAGTTGAATTGTGCTGAATGAAGGAAGTGTTAAGGCCACGCCTGATAGCTATATTTAACCCACCTGTAAGGATAAGGTCAGAAAGAGAATCCCTCTTGAACAAATATTAACTTGATTAATGACATTTATGAAAAAATATATATAATATCCCAACAAGGAAATAAACCACAGTAAGGCTCAGGAAAATATCTGCTGTCACTTGAGTTGGGAAATCAAAATGCTATCTGCAGCTTAAAAGTGATATATTAATTACAGCAAAAAAAAAAAAAGGATTCTGTATCATTTGGAGTATACAATGTGCAGCCTCCAAAGTTGAGGATATAATTCCAAGAAATCTCCAAAACTCATTTCCAAATTGTACATTTTAATGTGCAAAAGTGGAAACTATTAAAAATATGATTGGAAAGTAGTTATTACCGAAAAGTTAACCGTATTTTTGTTTGTGAATACAAGTAATACACACATTGAAAAACTTATTTATATCATCTTAGAAATATTTGTGGCAGTATTAGGCCACACAAATGTTTTCATGTTATTCAAACAGATTTTCTCTGGATGCTTTCCCTAATCTATATTTTTCCATAAAGATTTACACACATAAAAAAATGTCTTTTTAGAATTAAAAGTGAAGAGTCATCAACAACTTCAAAGTGAAAAATAGATGGCATTCTAGAAAGTGAGAGTAGAAAATGTGAAAGAAAGGAAGAAAGTGAAGGAGGGCAGGAGGGATACAGCAAATTACTAAAACTAAATACAAACAGCAAGGAACCAGCACTGAATGTTTTAAACAAGTGAGTCAGAAAATTGCAGTGTAGATATATGAGTCACTAAATGGAACAAAAACTTTTTCCATGAACTATAAATTCCTATTTGATCAAAGAGAAACCAATACTCTTCATAAAATGAAAGTGCCAGTGCTAACATAAACTGGTATTACTTTATCTTTCCTCAGTTTTTCTCACAAAAAAACAGAATATTTTAGGAGAACGAATCTTGGGTAAAATAACATCTTTGATTTTTTTTAAATTAGGATTAGGATTCCTACTAAGTAGGTGTAATTCTGGCAAATTCTGAACTTCAAGCTATATTCTTGTGTGTTTCTGTAGAGCAGCCTTTCTCAACATTTTGACCCTGGAGGAACCCCTGAAATATTTTTCAGGCCTTGGGGAACCCCTGCACATTCAGGCTAGGCCAGAAGTTACAAAATTATTATATTTATTTCATGTGTAGGCCTGTATATATGCATTAACAGTGTTCTTAAACTAAAAATAAAGAATGAAACCTGCCTCTTTAATGTGAAGTTGCCCGAATTTGAAATAATTTTAAAAATAAATCATGATCTCCCAGGGAACCCCTAGTGACCTCTCACAGAACCCTAGGGTTCCACAGAACCCTGGTTGACAAACCCTGCTGTAGAGATATAAGCAAAAAAGGATGTATGAACAGACGGGAGATGAGAAGCAATAAGGAAACGGGAATAATTGTATTTGACAATGGCATCATTACACGAACCATGACTGTTTGCAAAAGTATGGTTCTACATTAAGGGGAAGGGGGGATTTTGCAACTACTACTCCCTTCTCCCTGTCCTCAAAAAGTCTCTTTTATTGTAAGAGAATTTGCTTTTATAGGAACTTTTCTTAGAAAATATCACTGCATAGTCCTTTATGTAATACAAACTTGCACTTTCAAATAGCAGAACAGAAGAAAACAACTGGCAATAACAGAAAGATAAGACCCACCACCTGTCTAACCCATTTCTATGTTACAATATGTACAAAATTATTAAGTAGCAATACTGAGATATCAGAAAACATTCAGAAGTGATAAGTAGGTAGTGTTGATAAGAGTTAATTTGACTGAATTCTGGTTGTTGGGGGAAAATGTAAGTAATTAACATTGGATAACATCCCCAACATTTCATTCCTTACAAACTGAAAACGGTTAGCTTTTTTCACCGCACCCTGTGTGTTACCTCTTTCTCTCCCTATGGCTTAGCTTGGCATCCAGAGCCAGAATGAGTAATGAAGAACTCAAAAACTTGCTTACAACTTTCTGATATTTTATTGGATTTGTCAAAAGACATTACCAGTCACACGAACCTTATGAGTAAAAGATATAGCTGGGTCTAATTTTGTTTAGAGTAAATATCTATAAGGTGGGTGAAAACGACTGCAAGTTTTCCCTACGACAGGCTATCAGTTTTCATCTAGAGCAGGTGCTTCCTATATTAGATTTGCTTCAGGGAACAGCATCTCTCCCCGTAGCAGTGTCCCGACCCTTGCAAAGCGCTGCTTCCTTCCAGTCACCCTGCGAGCAGATCTTAACGCTGATGGAGAGGGGAATGGACGTATCTGGTCATTCATGTAACTCCTGGACCAGCCCGAGGGACTTCCCAACCCATATTTTTCTTCGCATAACCTGTCCACCGTAGATTACTCCTCGGGCAGTCTTTCCAACGATCTGCTTAGGCCAATTCTTCTGTTTACTCTTCCACTTTTCCTCCTCAGTCTGTCACAAGGACGGAGATCTGGCCCTCAGTTCTGATGCCCACCAACCTGCTCCGTAGGTCTGTCTCCGTGGGCTCCGCTTCCCTGCTCTCACTACCTCCGAGCCTCGCTCACTGCTGTTGCTGCCTCGCTAAACACCCCACACACCCTCCCCGCTCCCAGCAGACCCTTACCTCCGGACGCCAGGGCGGACTTCGCAGCCCACCCTCCGTCGGTCTCGTCAGCACTACCTAAACCATAACGCATGCGCGGAATCAGAGGTTGGAGGAAGGAGCGGACAGCACAGAGCATGACGGGAAGCGTAGGTAGGCGCTAACAACTTCGCCTTAGGAGGGCACCTCAAGATTACTCTTGACGTCATTTTTTCTTTGCTTTCGGAAGTTAAAGAGGTCACTGCCCATCAGAATCTTGCCCAACCCGGTGCCTCAAATATGATTTCCATTCCTATAAGTGGTCGTGTTTGTTGGTAATTATGGGAGATCAATTCTAATACATCTTAAGGGTACCACCCTGCGATTTAGGGAGGAGAGGGGCTGCGGAGAATTGTGATTTATTGGGGCTACCAAGTCCGGACAATGCATTCCAGATCTGGCAGTGCTTAAGACAACCTGACATAAATAGCCTACCGTTAATACTCCTTTACAACAGCTTGCAAATAACTTCAGATATTCCTGCATTGTATGATGGGAAATAAATGACAATTGACTTCAGTGTATACACGCGGTGCTTCTTGTGATCCCCCACAAGATCTTAAATGGAAGAAAATTAGTTTGATTCCATTTGCAACGTTATCATCTCTATGCTTCTTAAGCCCATGAACGCCTTATGAAGACCAAGTCCTAGCTAACACATTTTCCCAGCTCTTGCATGTTCTTATTTGTAGATCTCTAGAACCTGGAGCAGGCTTCTCCTCCCTCACTGATGAGAGTCATTTGATACATAGACATACCAATCATGCTATGCCCTTTATTATGCAGAGCACAGAAAAAGTAGGAAATAGCAAGTCAAAATAAATTAGCACGAGTTAAGAAAGATACCATAGCTAAAACTAGCTGATACCAACACCATTTACTATGCTTTTCCTTGCAAACCATCTTTGCTTCCATCACATCCATTTACCACTTCATCCATTGCCTTTTATTCTTTAGACCTTTTTTTAGGATCTCTAACCATGACTTTTTTGCTCTTCCTTTTGCTTCATTTACTTTTCCTTCATATATTTGCTTTGTCATTTGATCCTCATTCATTCTCCCTATATCACCAACCTCCTTCAGTGTACTATTTAGTATCCTTCACATTCAATGTTTTTCAGAACACATGAGATCAGATCTCTGTCCAGAGGTTTGTATCATCTAAAATTTAACAAATGGTGAAGTATACATTCAGAAATTCAGGCTCATTTCAGAAAATGGAGGTATTTGCACGCAGATAAGTATTAGGCCGTGGAAGCGTCTTCGGACAACGCTGGCTCTTCGGCTAACAAACGGAGATGAGCACCGGCCCCTAGAGTCAGACACGACTGCACAAATGTGCGGGGGGAACCTTTACCTTTACTTTTTTAAGTATAAGGCAGATGAAAGGAAAATGCAACGTTCAAGGCTAGCATACTTTTCCCACTGTTCTGGAGATGTGTTGAAAAAATTGGAGGCTTCTGCTATATGAGATGTACTTCCTGACGTTTGCTGATCAACCATCAGTCTTCCAGACAAGTCAGAAGCTTCTGCACCAGCAAGTAGGAGGAGTTGAATTATGCTTTTCCAGAGACCAAGAATTGTAACTTTAACTTCCTATTTCCTCACTGGAACTGTCTTATTGTATATATCAGTCACTTCCATTTTGTGGCCGACAGGCTGAATAGATTATGTATCAAGAAACACTTCACAGGCTTCTTATTTTGGCTGGTAACTGCAAATGCAAACTGTTGTATTGTTTTGGCCTGACCAGTTTGTAAACATCTGAAAGTTTATAATTACAGTGTGAGCATCAATTCACCTTCATACGTCTCCAGAAGTCTGCAACCTAATGATTTTCAGTCCTACAGCAGAATCATCAAAGAATTCATGCTAAACTCATTTAAATTTTAAAGTATTTTATTATTCTTTCTACACAAGCCTTCCATGAAAAACTAATTCAAAGAGACAGCTCTATTTTCACACCCATGTTGCTTTGATAAGGGGTCAGTGCTGGTTGGACTTCCTCATTCAGGAATCTTGTCACCTGTTGTGAAGAAACAACAATCTGGATTGAGTCCCCAATGAATTGTAATCCATTACCATTTGCTGTTTTTATCACCCTATGAAAAGAATCTGGAAGTGAGCACCCTGACACATGACTTAGTTGCTTTGTCTTTGAACTCATATGATATGTTCTATATGAGCATGTTTTGAACAGTCCTGGAAGTTCAGCTGGTCCAGAATTTTGCAGTCACACTACAACTGGGGTCAGTTATATGAGCAGGTTACTGCTTTGATACAGCAGCTGCACTGGCTGCTGGTCTATTTACAGGTACAATTCAAACTGCTGGTTATAACCCATAAACCTCTACTGCAGAGCTTTCCAAACTCTGTGTCGCGACACAAAAGTGTGTCGCCACACACAGTCTGGTGTGTCGCCACACAACCCGGAAGCGCTGATCATCATCAGCGCTTCCGGGTTTTCCCGCAGCGACACACCAACGGCGGCGCGCAAAAACCCGAAAGCGGCAGCAGCGCTTCCGGGTTTTTGCGTGCTGCCGCAATCGCAGCACTTCCGGGTTTTCCCGCAGCGACACACCAACGGCGGTTGGTGTCGCCGCGGGAAAACTTTGGAAAGCCCTGGTCTACAGGACTAAACCTCTACAGGACTTAGAACCATGCTATTTGAAAGATACAAAGATATTGGATTTAAGATCTTTATGAGAGGTCCTTCTCTTGAACTTTGGATATCATTGGAGGCATATTTAGTGAAACACAAGTTGCAGCTTCTTTGTAGCTGCTTCAAAACTTGGAAAATTAACTTATGTTGTTTTTCTACCATTAGGCAGACAAGTTTCCTATGATAAACTGCTTTGGCTGCTACTTTGGGTTTTAACTGGTTGGATAGTGTCTGTTTTCATTTACTGGTGAGTTTGAATTATATTTTAATTGTTTTTTAAAGTAACAGTTTTTCAGTTTAATTATTTTATTTCTATTCTTAGTCCCTTAACTGCTATTTTGTAGAAACTGAGAAATGATTTCAATATATAAAACCATATAAACAAAAAATTGCCAAGAATTTTGCTCATTGTTATTAAATAATATTTTATATACAAAGAATGGACAGTTTTTGATCGATCAATCTGCATTAAACCAGTATAAGAAGGTGGGATAAGTAATTTAGAATAAAATGTCCAGAATACATTAGGGTAAAATGAAATACCAATGGAAGACCCTAGAACTTAAGAGAATGGAGAGGAAGGAGGAGATCTGGCTAAAGGAACAATAGATTAGCATATCAATTTTGGTAAGACTAGGTCTGAATTGAGACATAACAGCCATGGATTTAAAAAAATAGCTTTCTTTAGGAAAGCTAAAGTCAAGAGCAACCTAATAAGGACGTTAGTTTTTTCTGCTTTTCCCTACCTGTTGAGAAGCACGGCCAGTGAATGATATGGGCTCCAAGAGAGTTTCCAATTGTCCATGGATAGGGCTAAAATAAGGATCAGCACAAATTCGTGCAATGAGGTCATTATCACCTCCTTCTTGCTTCACAACAGCAGCTGCCTGCTGGGACAGAACCCTTATCTTCTCGTGACACTCCTAAAAGGTAAAAAGTGAACAATGTGTTACTCCTAAGCTAGGAAAATGCCACATCTCATCATGAATTATTAATACAGAGTTTAGGAAGCTCATCCAAAGGCTCCTAGACAGACCATCTGGCAAACAGGATTTGAATGGTATGAGACAACTATTGCAAAATTCTCTGATTTAATAAATTTTCCTTTTTAAATTACAATCTGCAGTGAGACAGTAAAGAACTTCCCTTTTCTAAAACTCTCCATTATTTTATAGAAGAATTTAAGCTAAAAACCAGTCATGAAGATGAATTAGCAGAAAGCAATATAACCGACAATCAATCCAGACTTTTCTAACTTGATCAGTTTTTCAAAATCCATGATTTTAACAGAAAATGTTGCTAGTGCTCAAGTTGCAGATCCAGAGAAAATGGTTCTGTGGTATGTATGAAATGTGTTGCTTTACCTAGCCAGAAAAATTCATAGGTGGGAATATTCATCCACATTAGAGAAATATTTAAAATCATACAATGCTGAAGAACATACTGTATATCCACAGATGACAGGGAATTTGCTTCCAAAACCACAGATGTTTAAGCAACATTTTTGAATGATGCATTTTAATACAATTTAGAAAGGTACCCTTGTTCATTATTCTAAATATTAACTTGTGATAGCCATAATGTAATGCTTTAACTCATTTATAGTTTTATAAATATAAATATGTTAAAACTGAAGTATAATACATGACTATTGCCTTCCCTGAAGACTTACAATAGTTAATAGGAATATTAAATGGGGGAAAAATCTAAAATCTACAGCTGGGCAGTACTTTGATTCAGGCCAAAACATATACTGTGTGCAAGTTTTTGAGTTCTCCAGAACTCTTCATTAGGTAAAATATTACAAAAAACAGGTAGGGAAGAAACAAAGTAATTCTGCAGTTCAAAGTTCTTCCCAAAATGGAGGTTGCAAGTCAGAATTGGGTGTTCCTGGTATCAGATTACAACCTATCTTTAGGGATTAAAAAATGATCTTACCTCACAGCCAAACTCTGAAAAACCAAGGATTAGGATAATTTATATTTTGCTATGTGGAATACACATAGATACTTTGAACTGACAGAGAAATGAAAAAATAGTATGGTAATTTATATTAACAAGAGTGAAGAATAATTTTGATAGGTATACTGGTATAAAATCAATTGAACCAAATATAGTAATTCAAGAGCTAATTTACATAAACATTTTATGTTTTATTCTGTTTCTTGTGTGTGAAGTCCCTTTAGAAGTTGATGAATAAGCATATGTAATTAACTACTTACCTGGCGATTTCCCCCAGCTTTCACCATAGCCATGATAATATTTTCTGTGGCCATGAAAGGCAACTCCTGTTCTATATGCCTTGCAATTACCTAAAACAATTATGAAAAAATACTTATATATTGGATTGTTATTGCAGTCTGTTTTTCTTAATTATTTATTTATTCAACAGATGGCACATAGCCCCATGTAAAGCATATTCTTTTTTTTATGCAGAAGACCTCAGCTGGCGAGATAGGAAACTGTAGAATCCTGGATAACTGGTTATATTTCTAGATGACACGTTCTTCAATACAAGCTTAGAAAACTAACCACAGAACAGGTACAGGTAGTTTCATGGAAGCAGAAAATCAAAGCATGTTGTCTTCTATGCAGCAAGCCAGCTTCCCCTCCATTTGAAATGTGCATGACAAATACACTAATTAATACAGGGCTTTCCAAAGTGTGGCGGCGGCAGCGGCACGGCGGCGGCAACACAGGAGGGCGCGCGGCGGTGGCGCGGGGGGGCATGCGGCAGCGCGTGCACGCACGGCGGCAGCGCAGGGGGCGTGCGGCGGCGCAGGGGGGCGTGCGGTGGCGTACGTGTGCACAGTGGCGGCGGCAGCGGCTGCCGCTGCCACCGTGCACGCACGCACTGCCACTTCCGGGTGGTGTGGCGACACACCACGCTGTGTGTGGCGACACACTTTTGTGTCGCGACACAGTTTGGAAAGCTCTGAATTAATAAATCAGATACTGCTTTGGTTGTTTGTCTTGTCCCAAAGAGATACACTTTCATACTTCGGTTGGGCTCTATGAGCCTTTAAATTATCTGAAATCATTTACATGTATTTATCATTTTACACATTCAAGTAAAAAAACAATCAATTTAGTAAGTGTGATTGTTTAGATGATTTGGTGATGGATCCTATCTGGAATCTGCTTAGTATTAATCATGGTCTTACTTTGTACCTTACAGTATAATTGCTGCAACCCTATTTAAGGTAGAATAATAACAGCACTGAATGGGATTGTTTTTAAATATCTCTAGAAACCCAATGCTGTAAATGGGATGATGATTTACAAGTTTATTTTTAGGAAATTCTTTCCATGTCAGTTCCTCCTTGGGAGCATACTGATCTTGCCACTCCAGGGGTGATCCAGTGGTCTTCTGGAAGTCAGTCCTCCAAAACAGAAGTGGCTCGCGGTGTTCTTGATGGAACAGGCCTGTTTTGCAGCTGGACTGTAATCAAACACTACTAATTGCTTCTGGCATGGAGGATTAAGTTCTGCAGATACCTAAATCTCATTGATTTAGTGGAAAAGTGAGTGTTCACCCTCCCTCTGCTTTTACTTCTTACCTTAGGGTATACTACAAGACCTTCAGAGATATTTTGCAGGGTACTAAGTATTATATCAGCAGTAAGGAAAGCCTCAGCTAAACATACACGCCTGTAGAAAAAACAGTACAAAGATAAGAAAAAAAGTGCAGCAGTTTTAACAGCTCAATGCTTGTTGATCTGATTGTTATTCATATGCTCCTCAGTGGTGCAGAGATTTAAAAAATATTTTACCGGTGTTTTTCAGAATCAGATGCTTCAATGGTAATTCAATGCATTTATTTATTTATTTTAAATGATGGGATTTTAATACCAAATGTCTTTTAAAAATTCCTTGATAGATCCTAGTCAAATATCCCTAAATCAGGGAATCATTGGAATCAGAAATTTTAAGATCAGTAATCTTTCTACATTAGCTAAAACATCAAAGTTGCTTCTGAACAACTCTGAAACTTTAAATATCACCTTGTCCAACTCCCTGCATATTGATTACTACAGTACACCAGTAGGTAGTCTGTGCTGTAGAAAAACTAGTCAACTTGGAAGGATGTTTCACTTAAACTAGAAGTTTACTTTCAGGTCTGGATGGTATACAGCATGTTACAATGAACCATCTTTTTCTTGTAATTAATTTCCTCCCATAACCTTCAAATACCAAATACATTGAGAGCATCTCCACATCATGTAAGTACCAAGAATATACCTGTTTGCACTGTCATCCAATGTGCGCTCAAACCATTGCACGGAGGCTGTCTGAAGGGGATCCAGGACAAGAATCATAAGATGGCGAGCTAAACTGCAACAACGTTCCGAACGCATGGGATTCCGTTTATAAGCCATGGCACTTGAACCTTTAAAACAGTTTTAAACAATTGATCATCATGAGACAGAAGAATAGTGAAAGTGAAGACACACTGAAAAAACAAAAAAAATACAGTGCTAATATGATGCATGTTTCTATAGAGTAGCCTGTCTCAACTTTTTGACCCTGGAGGAACCCTTGAAATATTTTTCAGGCCTCGAGGAATCCCTGCACGTTCAGGCTCAAGTATAGGCCAGAAGTTACAAAAGTATTATATTCATTTCATGTGTCGGCCTGTATATATGCGTTAACAATGTTCTTAAACTAAAAATAAAGAATGAAACCTGCCTCTTTAATGTGAAGTTGCCCGAATTTGAAATAATTTTTTAAATAAATCGTGATCTCCCAGGGAACCCCTAGTGACCTCTCGTGGAACCCTAGGGTTCCACAGAACCCTGGTTGAGAAACCCTGCTATAGAGCATCAAAAGAGTACTTCAAAGGACAATTTATCAACTGGTTCTCGGACAATGTCTAAGAGTGCTAACTTATTCCAAGACAGGGGACCACACTCTCGCATGGGAAAGATGCTGCAGACCAGAACAAGTAAGTTGTTTCTCTTTCTCTTTTCTATCTTCATTCATTTCATTCTCTCTTCCATTCACTATCCTTTTATACTTTTTACACACATGCACAAACAAGTATCTCTCCAAGTAAAAAAGAAACAATGGAAGTTCAATCAACCCTTTCCCGATTACTTAGTCACAGATTAGGTGGCAATTGTCTGACCTGGGACACTATTATTAAGCTGAAAGCAAGTATATTACATATTGAACTGGTTCAGCCAAACTACTGTACAGTATTTTGTGCTATGAAAAAGCTTCAAGGAATCTCATCTTTCTTTATGTTGCACAAAGTAATTTCCTCCTTCTCAGAGCTCCTTTTTTTTTTTTTGCTTTAGGCAAGCCTCAATTAATTGAAATCTATCCTAGCTTGCAATGCAAATAGAAAACATAGTTTGCTTCAACTCAGAAAATAAAGTAGGGAATCACTGTGTTCAAAGGATGGAAGGAGCATGCAAGTCCAAGGTTCTTTAAAGGCGCATTTCAATAAATTTCATTTTTTCAGGGGAGTTATAATTTCCCCTTCAGCAACTTGCCAGTAAAGCAGTAACTTTAGAAATGTATTAAATGGTAATGTAAACTCCATTAAGTTCCAGTAGAAATTATATCCGTATTCTCCTCTGCAATATTTTTACATAAAAATTATAGAATCTGAATTGTCAGGAAATCATTTCTAACTTGTTAACATAATACTTTATTTTTAAACGTTTGATTATGTTAAATAAAGATGTTAGAGACAGACTTTAAAAAGTGCTGAACAAGTCAAATAGAATAAATAGAGTTAAATCCTATTTCTACTCACTGCTTACCAATTTGATCTTTCTCAAAAGGTTCCTCTATTTCTTTGAGGTTGGCCAGAAGGCGAATATCAGTACATATCTAGAGAATAATAATATCAATTCACATATAAGTGACGTCTCTAATAGAACTAGCACCGTATTCTTGGAAGTGGTGCCACTTCCACTGATTGACATTTGCAGTTTTAGAAGCAAGAGTGAATCTTAAACAGTATCAGATTTATTTATTTATTTATTGGACCTATAAGATTGAAACCACTTAAAGCTCAGAGCCCCTCCTCCTCCTCCTCCATCGAGGGGCCATGGCAAATGTAGAGATGACACGGTGATATCTGCAATGTGGGTAGTGCTACAATGATTAGCTCAATTTTGGGGAGGCTGGGGAGGGTCCACTAAAATTGGTGCAAGCATCTCCAAGGCTCAATGAACTTTTCTGGAATCTTGTAAACAAGCAAACATCATACTGACAAAGTTTAGCATTTTGCTGCCAAATTTTGAGAGCACAAAAATGGAGCTACTTAGTCTGTAATTTGTTCCAGTCTTTCACTATTGGTCACGTTAGCTGCTGCTGCTGCAAGTCGTAATTCAGCAAAATCTACAAAGCCACTAATTCGCTATCCATACATTAGAGCTTCTCTCCGCAGCAATACTTGTACATGTAAACTAGTTCTTACCTTGTGCACAGTTGCCCCAAGGCTTGCTAGAACAGAGAGAACTTCAATATCTACTTTGCGACTGTATGTCTGTCCTGTGATGATATAAGCCCTGAAATCAAATATTAAGTATTATGAAGTTTAAAGAGACCTACGTCCATGGAGGAATGAACATGCAAAAATGCGTGAATATCATACCAGGTCCATTGGTTATTTGATTCTTATTTTATATTAGCTTGAATAAGCATGAAACCACACAGAAAAATGGTGTGGTTGTGCAACTCAAATTTGCATGCAGCAAGGCAGCAGCTAAAATTAAAATGCGTCCAACAAGATGAGAAGGGCAAAGCTGAGAAGGAATACTAGGACTAAGCTGTGAGCAACAGCTATTATAAGCATACTTCAAAACAAGGCCTAAGATTAGTAGGATATTAGCTGTACAACACGACAATGTTGCAGAGTTGCTCATTTTTAGAACAGCAAAGGGCCATGGGTACGTAATAGAATATACATGGAAAGTCCCAGATTCAGATCTTAATACTGATAAAAAGGAAAAGATCCTTTTTGAAATTCCAGAAAGCCTCCACCAATCAGTGCAGGCAATATACTGCTCTGTTTTTCTATTTAAGAAAGCCTCCTATACTCCTAAGCAGGTACGTTTAAGCACATCCTTAGTATTAAAGGAAGGGTCTTTTTTTAATATACCGCTTAAATCCCGCCATTGCAGTCACAAGTCTGTCCAGCTCCTCCACCTTAGGGGAAAAAACAGACAGGAACCTCAGAATGCAGTGACTGAAAAGGAAATCATGATTGTGCTACACAGTAAGCTTCTCTTTGAACACCATTCTAAACTCAATCAAAGAGTTCCACAGTTCTAAACTCAGCATGTTTTATGGATGAAGATACTATCTTGCTGCGCAACTCCTTTACCACCTGCTCTTCTGGTTAACGTAATATTTCCAGGCTCATGAAAAGTTATCCTAGCATAAAGTCCTCCGTTAGGGAGGGGATGGGCGGGGTATAAATACAAATATAAATAAATAAATAAATAAAATAAATAAAGCTCTGGATGTGTCCATTTTGCTCCTTTCCTAATGGCCAGAATGAACTTGCAGTACATTCTGATCTTTTAAATGCTAATCTTAATAGTACTCATTTTGCTATTTCTGATGTTGTATTTCAATGTTTTACTTTTCCCCCCCATGCTTGTAAGCGGCTTTGGAGGTTCATTGAGAAAGGCAACCTATAATTCTTAACAAATAATTACTTAAATAGAACACATTTAAGTGAAAGACCAATACGTCCTGAGGTTACTTACTTTACTGTGATCCCCTTCAAAGAGCTGCAAGAAGCTGGCCTGGGTGCCAGTTGTGCCTTTCACGCCACGAAATCTCAATTCATCTCGTGCTCGTTCAAAATTGTGAAGGTCTGCACAGAGATCCTGAATCCATAGGCAACAACGTTTACCTACAGTGGTTAGCTGGGCAGGCCTAAAAGCATCACAAAGATCATTATTTAAGGACAAGTCCACGAAGGTTAATCTTAGTACAAAATGATTATAATTGTTTCTCCAAGAGCAGTTTCATCTTAGCTACTTTCAGAATCTGGTAAAAACAAACCATGACTGTTAAGCTCAATAATATCTGTCTCTTAAATTAAGTAAGAACCTGTATATTTGAAAGTCTGGGGAGGGGATATTGAATGTTTTACATGATTCTAATTAGACAATAACATATTTTAACACAAAAGGTCGCAGCCGTAGTACTAAATAATGAAGTCTAGTAATTACTTACTGGTAGTGAGTGAAGCCCAAGGTGGGCAAGTTGGCATACTTTTCAGCAAAATCTGCCAGACGGCTGATTATTCTGGCAAGCTATAATGAAGGTGAAGAAGAACAACGTATGTGAAAATAAGGGAAACCATATCATCATCATCACCATCACCATCACCATCATCGTCATCACCACATTTAAGGACCTCAAGGCAGCCTACATGGTTCATCCTCACTGTGTATATGGACAATGAGGAAAAGCCATTTAAATCATTTTGCACAACAATTTCCCCCAACCTGAAGCCTTCCACACTGGCTGCAAATTAAAAGAATAGTCCAACACTGTCATGTTCAACAAAGTTCTTGCTTAGAGGAAGAAGAGATGTCAGAGCAAGAGAATGAGTCTGTTTTGATCAAGGGCTCAGGTCAGAAAGCAGAGGCTGAAGCAGAGCCAGTCCCTGCAACAATCTTGTATTCTACAGCTCAATTATCTGATCCACAACCACTGAGCCCTAAACAGCACTGCCACTGCTGACTGGAGGACTGAATGTTAGAGGATTACCAGCTGCAAGTCAGACTTCCTGAGAGAAAAAGCATCCTACAGAGTCAAAATTATAATGAACACCTGCTGACCCTGTAAGGGGATGGCTACTAGGACCTTTATCAGAAGGTGAAATGGTTGCTGGAGACATTGCTTTAAATTTGCCTTGTACTCCACTGTTTGAAATTTCAATTGTCATTTGTTTTCCTGGAAATCTCAACTTCTGCATGGATCAAACACTTTTATAATCTGACCCCTCTTGCATCTGGTTCAATATCGTGGTTTTGGACCCACAGACTGGCTTGAATTACTCTTTGGCTCTAGTATGTCTACAGGATTAATTTATTGGCTCACAACCTCAACTATTTCTCTCTTTCTCCCTGCACCTCCATGAGGCAGAACACAAATCTGCAGGGCCCCCAATTGGGGATGGCTGCTGCACAGGTAGCTGTCAAATGCATTAAACTGAGGAGGAAGAAAGTACAAGAAATAGAAAAGAACGTAATATATTTTAACCCAATCCATTGTTAGAATCATTAGTACTTTTTCCAAAGTCAAACTTGTTCCATATAAAGCTATGAAGAAGTACTAATGTACATGTAAGATATCATTTCAGCTTTTGTAGACCAAACTACCACCAATACCGAATAGTCTCCACAAATCTGAGAAGTCAGAAATAAAGGCCCAAGTCAGAAAGTAGAGTTCTATTCCCCATATGTACTCCACAGAAAATCAAGAAATGATCTAATGCCCTGGATCTGCTCTTTTCTCCTGAATGTCTTGCCAACCCCTCAGGATCTATTTCCATTTCTATTTCTGTCTGTAGAGCTAACTCCAGCTAGTAGTCATTTGTAAATCAATAGCCCTCCTTATGAAACAATGCATGTTACCTTGGGAAGAAGCAGGTTGAACCCATCACGAAGTACTATCAAATCCTAATAGAAAGAAGAATTTAAAAAAGGTCAGGCACAACTTTGTTCAATAAACATCCGTTTGCTGAAATTTGCTTTTCAGCGTGGGTTGTGGCTTTCATAGGGACCCAAAGATGAACTTTAAAAAATCCTTCAAAGGATTTTAGTCTGCACCACATTTTATTTTATCACTTGCCAACTCACATTTGTTCTTGTGCCACTATGGAGGGGAAAGCTATGAAAAAACAACAGATTTGCCATTCTTTGTGCACTGGAAGTTCTTGACAGAATATTTCAGTGGGCTTTTGATCTCTGCACTTGTTTTAAGCACCTTGTTTTTTAAGATTCCCTCTGCAACTTCTCTAGTGCAGTGCCTGCCCTCTGGAATGATATCCTGCCCAGAGATCCGGATGGCTCCCACCCTGATTACGTTCAGGAAGCTATTAAAGACCAGGTTATTCTCCCAGGCTTTGGGACAGAGTGATGGTTGAGCCCCTGTTGGATGGATTTTGGTTTTATGTTGTTTCTGGGGCTGTTCATTATTCTTTTTTGTTTTGTACTTTTTTTTTTACTTTTAACTGTAAGCTGCCCAGAGTCATTGGGAGTCAGGTGGCCGATAAATTGTTTACATAAATTTTACACTAGAAACTCAAAATTGCACATTCTCCAGAATAATTTTAAACACTGGAATTGTTAAGATGGCCAAAATAGCAGTAGACTTTTTGGAGAAAAAAAGTAGACTTTTTAGTCGGCATTTGCTCCTAATGGCTGGAAATAGCCAGTGTAACTCAAGTAGTAATAAATGACAGAGTACAGAAAAAGTAATCAAGCTTCTTAAAAACATGAGCCTTGCTGAAAAGGAGCCAACATAATTTCTTTGAACAAGTCTTATTTCATTAACTTTCCAGACTTTTTTGAGGGTAAACAAGCGTGCAGACAGAGGCAATCCAAAATACATTGGACTTTCAAAAAGCTTTTGCCAAAATCCACAATCAAAGGCTCCTAAGCAAACTCAACGAACAAGAGGGAAAGGACAGATAGTAATTGGAATAGTAATTGGTTTAAGAACAGAACACAGAGAATAGGAATAAGTGGCTGATTTTCTCATTGGAAAAATATGCAACAGAATCTTGTAAGTCTGAATGTGCTTCCCCCCTCCCTCCCTCCATCTTTGTGGGAGCTAGGGAGGGGCTTGTCTGAATCGTTTACTCGGGTTACATTCTTGCCCCAGACTCAGGCCCCTTTTATCTGACCGTTGCCTTGGCAGTGGACCTTTATCCTGTCCCTCAGAACCATTCCCTCTACACTGTCCAACTATCTCAACAGACTGGAACAGACTCCTCCCAACATAGGTAGTTCAAGATGGACGTAATAAGTACAATTTTTAAAGTATGGAATAAATATAAATGTGTGTTTTTAAGCAAGACACAGGAGAACAACGGCCATATAAATAGATTGTTAAATAAATAAATACATTTATTTTCAGGGTGTTATTTTACCGTATTATCTCCCACATAGCAAGAAGTTGCTCCAAGGTGAATGATTCCTGCAGCTTTTGGACAACAATGGGCAAATGTATGTACATGAGCCATTACATCGTGACGCAATCGCTTCTCTTCCTCCGCTGCCATTTTGAAGTCTATGTTGTCCAGATTTGCTTCCATTTCTTTTATTTGCTCATCTGTGATGGGCAGGCCCAATGACTAAGGAAAAAAAAGAAGTTTCTTAAGGTAAAAGATGCATGACCCTCAATTTAAGGCAGCCTACAGAACATAAAAAGTTACTCTGGAATTTTCTTCTTTTGGCAGAAATGACCCTTGCAACTTTCAAAATTAGCTAAGAAACCATCATTTAACTATCAAATTTCCAAGGAACAGATGACAGACCTCCCACTTTACAATTTGAGTATTATTTCTACTTGTATAACTTAATCTCCAGCAAAGGAGATCGTTACCTTGTCGTGGTGCTGGAGCTTGAGCACCTCAATGAAACCATGAGCTAAACCGTGAAGGGACACCCAAGACGGGAAGGTCGTGGCAGAGAGGTCAGACTAAATACGATCCCTGGGGAAGGTAATGGCAACCCACCCCAGTATTCTTGCCATGAAAACTAAATGGATCAGTACAACCAAAGATATGTCGGTATACCATCGGAAGATGGGACTCCCAGGTCGGAAGATGGTCAAAATGCTACTGGGGAGGAACAGAGGATACGTTCAACTAGCCCCAGATGTGATGACGCAGCTAGCTCAAAGCCGAAAGGACGGCTAGCGGCCGACGGTGCTGGTGGTGAACGACAAATCCGATGTTCTAAAGATCAACACACCATAGGAACCTGGAATGTAAGATCTATGAGCCAGGGCAAATTGGATGTGGTTATTGGTGAGATGTCAAGATTAAATATAGACATTTTAGGTGTCAGTGAACTGAAATGGACTGGGATGGGCCACTTCACATCAGATGACCACCAGATCTACTACTGTGGACAAGAGGACCACAGAAGAAATGGAGTAGCCTTCATAATTAATAATAAAGTGGCTAAAGCAGTGCTTGGATACAATCCAAAAAACGATAGAATGATCTCAATTCGAATTCAGGGTAAGCCATTTAACATCACAGTGATCCAAATATACGCCCCAACCACAGATGCTGAAGAAGCAGAAGTAGATCAGTTCTATGAGGATCTGCAGCACCTACTAGATAATACACCAAAAAGAGATGTTATTTTCATTACAGGAGACTGGAATGCTAAGGTGGGTAGTCAGACGACACCTGGAATTACAGAAAAGCATGGTCTGGGAGAACAAAATGAAGCAGGACATAGGCTGATAGAATTTTGCCAAGACAACTCACTGTGCATAACAAACACTCTCTTACAACAACCTAAAAGACGACTTTATACATGGACTTCACCAGATGGTCGACACTGAAATCAGATTGACTACATCCTTTGCAGCCAAAGGTGGCGGACATCTATACAGTCGGTAAAAACAAGACCTGGAGCTGACTGTAGTTCAGATCACGAACTTCTTATTGCAAAATTTAGAATCAGACTAAAGAGAACAGGGAAGACCCACAGATCAGTTAGATATGAGCTCACTAATATTCCTAAGGAATATGCAGTGGAGGTGAAGAATAGATTTAAGGGACTAGATTTAGTAGATAGGGTCCCAGAAGAACTATGGACAGAAGTTCGCAACATTGTTCAGGAGGAGGCAACAAAAAACGTCCCAAAGAAAAAGAAAACCAAGAAGGCAAGATGGCTGTCTGCTGAAACACTGGAAGTAGCCCAAGAAAGAAGGAAAGCAAAAGGCAACAGTGATAGGGGGAGATATGCCCAATTAAATGCAAAATTCCAGAGGTTAGCCAGAAGAGATAAGGAATTATTTTTAAACAAGCAATGTGCGGAAGTGGAAGAAGACAATAGAATAGGAAGGACAAGAGACCTCTTCCAGAAAATTAGAAACATCGGAGGTAAATTCCAGGCAAAAATGGGTATGATCAAAAACAAAGATGGTAAGGACCTAACAGAAGCAGAAGAGATCAAGAAAAGGTGGCAAGAATATACGGAAGATCTGTATAGGAAGGATAATAATATTGGAGATAGCTTTGACGGTGTGGTCAGTGAGTTAGAGCCAGACATCCTGAAGAGTGAGGTTGAATGGGCCTTAAGAAGCATTGCTAATAACAAGGCAGCAGGAGACGACGGTATCCCAGCTGAACTGTTTAAAATCTTGCAAGATGATGCTGTCAAGGTGATGCATGCCATATGCCAGCAAATTTGGAAAACACAAGAATGGCCATCAGATTGGAAAAAATCAACTTATATCCCCATACCAAAAAAGGGAAGCACTAAAGAATGTTCAAACTATCGAACAGTGGCACTTATTTCACATGCCAGTAAGGTAATGCTCAAGATCTTGCAAGGTAGACTCCAGCAATTCATGGAGCGAGAATTGCCAGATGTACAAGCTGGGTTTAGAAAAGGCAGAGGAACTAGAGACCAAATTGCCAATATCCGCTGGATAATGGAGAAAGCCAGGGAATTTCAGAAAAACATCTATTTCTGTTTTATTGACTATTCTAAAGCCTTTGACTGTGTGGATCATAACAAATTGTGGCAAGTTCTTGGTGGTATGGGGATACCAAGTCATCTTGTCTGCCTCCTGAGGAATCTGTATAACGACCAAGTAGCAACGGTAAGAACAGAGCACGGAACAACGGACTGGTTTAAAATTGGGAAAGGAGTACGGCAGGGTTGTATACTCTCACCCTACCTATTCAACCTGTACGCAGAACACATCATGCAACATGCTGGGCTTGAGGAATCCAAGGCTGGAGTTAAAATCGCTGGAAGAAACATTAACAATCTCAGATATGCAGATGATACCACTTTGATGGCTGAAAGCGAGGAGGAGTTGAGGAGCCTTATGACGAAGGTGAAAGAAGAAAGTGCAAAAGCTGGGTTGCAGTTAAACCTCAAAAAAACCAAGATTATGGCAACGAGCTTGATTGATGACTGGCAAATAGAGGGAGAAAAAGTGGAGGCAGTGACAGACTTTGTATTTCTAGGCGCAAAGATTACTGCAGACGCTGACTGCAGCCAGGAAATCAGAAGACGTCTACTTCTTGGGAGGAGAGCAATGGCAAATCTTGATAAAATAGTTAAGAGCAGAGACATCACACTGACAACAAAGGTCCGCATAGTTAAAGCAATGGTATTCCCTGTAGTAACCTATGGCTGCGAGAGCTGGACCATAAGGAAGGCTGAGCGAAGGAAGATAGATGCTTTTGAACTGTGGTGTTGGAGGAAAATTCTGAGAGTGCCTTGGACTGCAAGAAGATCAAACCAGTCCATACTCCAGGAAATCAAGCCAGACTGCTCACTTGAGGGAATGATATTAAAGGCAAAACTGAAGTACTTTGGCCACATAATGAGAAGACAGGATACTCTGGAGAAGCAGCTGATGCTAGGGAAAGTGGAAGGCAAAAGGAAGAGGGGCCGACCAAGGGCAAGATGGATGGATGGTATTCTGGAGGTGACGGACTCAACCATTGGGGAGCTGGGGATGGTGACGGCCGACAGAAAGCTCTGGCGTGGACTGGTCCATGAAGTCACGAAGAGTCGGAAACGACTGAACGAATAAACAACAACATAACTTAATCTAAATTTTATACCTAATAATCAGACATGGAACATACCTACCAAAATCAACATGACTTGTTACCATAAATATGTCCCAGTGTTTCCTTTTTTTAATATAGTAATTTTATTAAGGATTACAATTACAACAGTAAAAACTAATACAAACTAAAAAAGAAAAGAATAAAAAGAAAAAATAGAAGGTGCAGAAAAGAACGGAAAAATAGGAAAAGATAGAGAAATAGAAAAGAAAGAAAAAAGAATATAGCAAAGAAGAAAAAAAGAAATATATAAAGAAATGACTGCCCCCTTCATCACAAAAAATATAAACAATTTTAGTAACTTAGCACTCTCTCTTAAAATACAACAAATGATCTCTTCTTCCCATATCCCATCTCTAATCTATAAACAAATCCTTAAAGCCTCATTTCAGTCTTGATGTCAGCAAAAGTCCATTAAGGGTTACCAGAGATAACAAGATATCTATTTTAACCTTGATCATATAAACCAACTTTATATTCCTTCCTTTTACTTCTAACAATCTTGATCTTTAGTCCCATCAAATAATGTCTTAGAATTTGATTTCTTTTCATTTTTAATTTGTCCCTTCTCACAAAATTCTTCAAACTTTAACAAGCCTCCTTGTAAATCCAATATAGGATAATTATCCATGTCTCTCTTGGTTTGTTATTTGTATATCCCGTTTAATTATTAAGACATCAGCCAGTTTCTTTTGTATGTCTAGTGTAACATCTTTTTCCATGTCATCTTTTAAACACAGTCTAGAGGCAGGCACTACTAAAATAACTTCTGGGTTCATTGTTCAAAAATATCCTTCAATATGTCCAGTGTTAAAATATTTTGCTTCATTCTGTAATTGTTGAGTTTGAGTGTTCTTCTCCTTTAATTATAATCTTTAGTTCCCTCTAGTGTGCAATTTTTAAAGTCTTATCTTTTGTTTTTTTAAAAGAATTCAAAACAAAAGCATTTTCCCACGGGAAGGATTCTTTATAATTAATTCCAAAATCTTATTTCAAATTTATCTGGACCCTTAGTCCATTTGTAACTTTCTAAAATCAAAATTTTAATCACCCTTTTTCTTATTCCAAAAAAATATATTTTTAAAAGTTCTTAAACTTGTAGTTAAAACTTCTTTCGCTAAGGATTGAAGGAACTCACCCGGTGCTATAAAATCCGTTGATCCAAAGGTTCCTAATAGCTGAAAAGCAGTTAACAAGCAATTTCCAAAAGTGATTAGAAAAGAAAGTACGCGAACCCAATGTTCTTTTAAAGGCACAAACCGTGGTTTGAGCAAGATGACTATTCCCTCCTCTCCGAGAGCTCTAAACCCACCAGAGACCACTGTCTTGCGGTCTTCTTGCAAGGAGCAGCTGTCTGGAGCACTTGTGGGCAATCTCAAGTCCTCTCCTTCTCCAGAGAGAAATTATCGAAGAGCTGGTCTACTCACCGGCTCTTCATTCCATTGCGGTCGTCGGCTCTACTTTTCGCAGAGCTGTCTTCAGTCTGCCATTTCTTCCCCGGAAGTCCATGAATACATCCCAGTGTTTCAAAGGGTCTGCTTTAAGTCTAAGCAAGCAAGAATCCAATCCAATATTTCCTCAGTATATACAGGCAGTACTCATAAAACAATTTCCCCCCACTTCCGGTGGGGACATGGCGGACTGAACAGCTGTACCCACGGGCTCAGCGGGCAGAACTGACAACGTGGCATTTTTTGGGGGCTCAGGCAGGATTTTCCTGAAGCCCAGGCGTGTTTTTCCGGAATAAGGAAAACACCTAGAATAACCCCATCTGTCCTCCAGACGGCTGCTTGCAGCCAGAAGATCGCACACAGCATTCGCGTTTGACTGGTAAGAGTAGCCGGGAGGCTGGGATGTCACCATTTCCAAGCCGCGCTGTAGCCTTAAAGGGACACTAAGACCAGCCACCCCATTTCTAAATCACCCAATTGATATTTCTTTTAAGTACACGGACCCTAAGAGAGGCTTTCTACATAAGCTCTTGGTGCTTATCGTTATTTTTGGGACTAATTTTTTAAAAAAATCTTTTTAAGCTTCGGACTTTTCCATCCACATATTAATTAGGATTGAGAGTAAATAATGGTCTCCCTGTTATTATTTTTGTACTTAATTTGAAGATATTAGCATTTTCCTACACGTTGAATCAGCTGTTTTGAACTCTCAGCTTTCTCCTTCTACTTTCCCTGGGGAACTGTCTGTTATCTCACTTTCACTCACACATTCCGGAATCCTTTCATATCTTCGACTTTCGCTGGTTAAGCTCCTAGGGAGCGCCATAATCTACTGCTTGAGAAATGGAAGATTTTAAACAGACTTTATCTGACTTCCACCGAGATGTTAAACAGATTCTTTCTGATTCTTACCAAGTTTTTATGCAAGGCATTCAGGACATTGTGGAAAATATGAGGTCTAAAATGTGTCATCTGGTTGGGGATGTCGTGGATGAAACTGAGGAATTTAACAGCAACAGAAATGTCTCTTCTAAGAGTGAGATTGGGACTTCTGTTGAAATGCTGGATGAAGATTGGATAGCCAAGTTGAAGAAATCAAAGGGAGAGATCGAGTTGCAAGCCATAAGTGAAATTGATTTTCTGATGGAACGCCATGGAAAAGAAGGGGTTATTATGTATGGGAGGTCTCCTGAAGAGAAGTCGGAGTTTTTGAGGGGGGAAGTTGGGCTGTTCGATTTTTTAAAGAAAAAAGCTCTGTGTGTATTGTGGGGATATGTAAATGCTCTGGTTTATTTTGAAGTGGGATAAGGGTTTAAGAACATTTATCTGGATTGCTTTTAGGGTTTGTCTGATTTCATTTATCTTTAACAATTTGGATTAAGATTAAGATTATTAAGGTATAATAAAAAATAATAAATGTTTGTTTCTGGGTTTAATATGATTAAGATTATTAAAATTGTTGTATTATCGAGTACAATAGCAGACAATTTATATGTTTTTTAGTTTGATCTTTATTATAGTAGACAGGAATCTATAGAATAGTAGTAGGAAGGAAATAATTAAATAAATGTTATCTTTGGGGGGGGGAAGTTGATTAGGAATGAATGAATGAATGAATGAATGAATGAGTGTGTGTGTATGTATGTATGTATGTATGTATATTCATTCATTCATTCATTCATTCATTCATTCATTCATTCCTTTTAATATAAGGGGAGGGAGCAACTGTATTTAGTGTTTTTTATAATGTGCCAATGGAATGATTTATAGAAATAACGTGATTTTGGTTTAATATAGAGTAAGGGATTGATTATGGAAAATTGTTGTATATCCTTGCTGTTAAAAGTCAGAAGTCACCTCTTTTTGTAATTTTGAAAATTTTCTCGTGTTTCTACTTTTTTAGTTTTTTTCTCCTTGTAGTTTTTTGTTTTTCTGTAGCTTTTATCTTTGCTTAAACTTAATAAAATTCCTATAAAAAAATAAGTAATTTTTTTTTACTTTAGAAATTACCGAAGAAATGCTTCAGAAATGGGGACCTAAAAAAGATACTGAAGAAAAGCACTGTTTCAAACTAGAATCGTAAACCAGTTGCATGAAAATACAATACATTGTTCTACAGCACAAAGAAGTTTTCCAGCTGACCAAATTCTTTATCCTCCAACAGAGCAATTTGATGTCCTTTTGGAATTTCTCAAATGAAGCGCGCGCGCACGCGCGCGCTCTCTCTCTCTCTCTCTATATATATATATAGCTAGTCCTCAGTTAATGACTATAATTGGGACCGTGAATTCTGTCACTAAGTGGTCGTAAAGCGAAAAATCACGTGACTGCACCGACTTACAATGGCAGTTGTTGCAGTTGTTAAG
The DNA here is from genome assembly GCA_023362775.1 of Charina bottae. NCBI lineage: Eukaryota > Metazoa > Chordata > Lepidosauria > Squamata > Charinaidae > Charina > Charina bottae. The sequence goes on along the minus strand of JALMGJ010000006.1, from coordinate 34,062,673 downwards.
CGAATCACACACACTCATTAAACGCAATATTCACGTGACCACAACTTGATTTCCTGCTGGCTTCCCCATTGACTTTGCTTGTCAGAACCTGGCAGTGAAGGTCGCAAATGGCAATCATGTGACCACGGGATGCTGCAACTGTCATAATTGCATGCCAGTTGCCAAGTGCCCAAATCACGATCACGTGACTGTGGGGACGCTGCAAGAGCTACAACTTCAAGGACCGGCCATAAGTCTCCTTGTTCAGCACCGTTGTAACTTCAAACAGTTGCTGAACGAGTGGTTGCTAAGTAAGGACTACCTATATAATCTCTCCCCCTAACTTGGCTATTATACCAGTTTTTTAGTCCTAATTACCCTTCATCACCAAGAGTTATGACTAGTTAGTGCTACCATTCTGATTTGATGCATCCAAATATGTCTTTATATAAATTGGAATGTTGCTCATATAGTATGTAAAAGTAAACAAGATATCCCTTGATGTCTTGATAAAAAGTTATTTATTTTCTTCTATATTTAATTCAGCATAACTCATTGTGGCTTTCTGTTGACATCTTACCTCCTGCTGTCCTGGAAGGAAAGACTCCCTTGTAACAATTGATTATGCCCTTGCAAGTCAAATTTATTTTATTAAATTTATTAGGGCCGCCCACTCCAGAAGACTCTCGGCAGCTAGAATATCCAAATGTACAATTGAAACAGCAAAAAACATAAAACAAAATGTGACCGCCTCGACTAAAAAGCAGCCATAGCAATAAAAAAAATGACAGGGGTCTCACAGACACACAAACCCCAGGCCTGGGAACAGAGCCAGGTCTTAAGGGCCTTCTGGAACTCCAGGAGAGAGGGTGCCATACATCTCTCTGGGGGGAATGCTGTTCCAGAGGGCAGGGGAGCGACAGAGAAGGCCCTCTTCCTTGGTCCCATAAGATGACAATGTATCCACAATACAGTTTAATCCTTAAGTCATTTATATTGCCTCTTTTATAGAGAGAACAGAAATATGTATATTGAACCTTTTTATTGGACTTTCTAGGATGCAGAGATTGCTTTTATATTCAAGTATTGCTGACTGATCAATATGATTCTACATGCTTAGCAGTGGCTAAATTCTGTTACTCTGCACTCAAGGTCAGAAGTCAATTTCTGACCCAGCAACGTAAATACTTTGTTCCTGGATAAGAAGTTTGGTTTGGTTTTCTGTCTGGCTTTTATACCATGTCCCAACTGTAGGGCACATTTTTCCTGGCTGTAAACTGAATAATCGAACAAACAAACACTGTAACTGAAATGGCATTTGATCGCATGATAACTGAAGGGGGCATCTTTTACTAACGATCTGGCAGAGCCTTGATGGAACAAACAGGTGCACATGGTGCTTTCTCTCAGTTTGAATCTGAAGATCAAGATCAGAGTTGTGACTTCTTGGGAATGCAGATAGTTAAAAATAACAAGACTCCCTTTTCATATTAGGTCACAATATATATATTAGAATGGAATTTGCTTTCTTAAAGCTTGGCTTGATCAAATAATAGATATACCACTCTAGATACCTAGGAGGAAGTTTGTGGGGAGAAATAGGAAGTTAAACCTAAAAGAGAGAAAGAGGCTTTGGAGAGAAAAAATTACTTACAGGACAGAAAGACAAAGGCAATTAGGCAGAGGTGTCCAACACATCTTAGATCTTATACAGCAGGGCTTTCCAAAGTGCCGCCACTGGCGACACACTAGTGGTGGTGGCGGCAGCAGCGCGGCGGCGCGCGTGCACACGGCGGCAGCGTGGGGGGTGCACATGCGCGGCGGCAGCGCGGGGGGCGTGCGGCGGTGCGCGTGTGCATGGCGGCGGCCTCCGCTAAAACACGGAAGCACTGATGCCGCGCCGCTGCCACTGCTGCCGTGCACGCACGCGCCGCCGCTTCCGGGTGGTGTGGCGACACACTTTTGTGTCGCGACACAGAGTTTGGAAAGCTCTGTTATACAGTATACTGTATAAGGTTTAACTTCCTATTTCTCCACACAAACTTCCTCTAGGTATCCTTCCCTAACAAAATTATGGATTAAAAGAGACTTCAGGAATGACAACCAATACGGCTCTGGACTTTCAATAAATGTTTGTTTAGCCCCTTAATTTGACGTGCTTGGCTCTTCTATCACAATCTTCAACATCCTACTATCACACAGGATGTAAATGCAAATTACATGCTGCAGAAATTTACCATCCAGAAACACTCCTTTTATACCATTTGCATGGTTAAACCTGGCAATGGCTCTTTAGGATGAATAAAAGTAGGCAACATAATACTAGACTGAAACAGTCTCTAAATAAGGCCTTCTGGCTTAGGGTGTGGAAGAGATAAGGAATTCCTAAATTCCACTGCATTCAAGGTATGCTAAACAGAAACTGCCAGAGTCTGAGATAGTCTTCCCCAGCCTGAGGAATTTCTTGGTTTATAACCCACTTATTGACTGGGAAGTATAAGCACCGTAATACAACATGCAAAAACTGTGTTATGGAAGGCTAGAATAGGATGAGCAGCATTAGTCTGGCTGGATGAACCTTCATTTGCTTTGTTAAACTGTACAGCCCTTTCCCTAAAACTGCTGGCATACTTCTTTGTAAGATCTCTTACACTCCCAGCATTATTTTCTTATTTCAACTGTTAGGACATTTCAGGGGTGAGACTCAAGCAGGAAAGAAAACCATGGAACAATCTGAAAGTTTAATGCATCCACAGATCACCCTAAAGGGGGGAGGGGGGATCTAGGTTGCAAGGGATGCCATGACTTCCCCAAACTGGCCCACCTAAAACAAATGCTCAAACAAGTTAAGGGAAATGTACCATGCATAAAGATTTCAGCAAAGTAGATTATCTTAATAGTGGCTCAACAGATTTAACATTTGGATCAGAAAATAAAGTCAGCTTTGTTTACTCCTACAGTATCTTACAAAATTTGTTTCTGAAATGAAATATATATTAACACATTACTATAACTTGATAGAAGAATCTATTCCTTTCGAGCTGAAGAAAAAGTAGGGCACATAATATGTGACGCACAGAAAAGAAACAGCCTAATTTTATAAAAGGTTGTGAAACCAACATGTTCAAACTTTTGCTACCCTCTTGGCAAAAAATGACCTGTTTTGAAATACCTACATTTGCTACATACCACTGTCTAAAGTAACATTGTAAAGATTAATCAGAATATAGGCTGGGAAAATAGGAACTGCTGGAGGTGATTCAACTCACAAACTGCAAGTTTCAGTGTTGACTTACCATTATCAAGATATCTCACAGCTACATGTGAAATCTGTTTGCTTAAATCTGTTTCTATGTATTTAGAAAGTGTAGCTATGTCAAAACTGTTCTCCAGCTACAGTAATGATGGTAAAGAACATAATCCAAATTTTTGAAACTTGTTTAGAAGTTTAGAAAAAATGTTTCTTTGCTTAAGCACAACATACTACCCATGGCTAACTGAAGTTTTAAAAGTTACTACAGTGAAGATAAGGAAGAATGAGAACCAACATAACAAAACCAGTTAATGTTTCCTAACTATATGCCTTTGAGTTTCTCCAAGCCTTCTCTATTCAAGGATGTTTTCAGCTACATAAGGAACATTGCTTAAACCATGTGCTCTTGTTAGAGATACCTTCCCTTATTCTAATAAAGCTTGTTTTATACAGGTGGTCCTTGTTTAACAACCACTCATTCAGCAACCGTTCAAACTTAAGTTGGCGCTGAACAATTGGTAGTTACAACTGGTCCTTGGAGTTCTGGCTGTCGCAGTGTCCCCGCAGTCATGTGATTGCAATCTGGGCGCTCAGCACCTGGCTCATGATTATGTCACGGCATCCTGTGGTCATATGATTGTGATTTGCAACCTTCCCTGCTGGCTTCCCGCAAGCAAAGTCAATGGGGAAGCCGGCAGGAAGTCAGAAGTTGGGGTCATGTGAGGTGCTCACTTAACAACCCATGCGGTCCTCGCTTAATGACAGCAACTGGGACTGCTGGAATTACCATCGCTAAGCAGTAAGCTCACATGACATTGCGCTTTACGACTGCATTGCTTAGCGATGGCAATTCTGGTCCCAATTGCCACTGTTAACCAAGGACTACCTGTAGTCAAATTGATTCAGAACTTTTTAGACTCAGCAGCACTCAGCCATCATCAGCCATCATTTACATCTATCTCCACCTTTGTAAGAGAAGGCTGTCAATATCTGCATTTTTCACAACATACTAACCATGGCTAACTGAACTGTGTTTAAGTGAATTGATCCATGTGTGTTCTTACAGCACCCTGAGCCACAACTAGCTAATCACATTTTACTTTTAATATGTTGTGCATAACTAGTCTTAACAGAAACAAATACAGATTGCAGCCGTAGGTTAAGTATTAAATATACACTATAGGTAAACCTATGACAGGGACAACCATGAATGTGGCTGAAATTCAGTACAGATGGAATTCAGTACCAAAAGGTGAAAAAACAATGAAACAATTCACATTAGAAACATAACATACCATTTAAGAAGAAAGAGACAGATAGGAAGAAAAGCAATCATGTGCAGCAAAGAATGATGCTTTCTTTGAGAATAACAGGATGCAAAAACAAAGTTGTAACTGTTTCACTAAGGGGGATGCCCCAGCAAGGGCTCAGTACTTACAGACACTACTTGACAGAATTATACATTGGGACCGTTAGAAAAGATTACCTTATTTCCTTCAGGGCACAAACACATTTATTTATTTATTTAATTTTTATCCTGCCTTTATTATTTGTATAAATAACTCAAGGCGGGGAACATACCTAATACTCCTTCCTCCTCCTATTTTCCCCACAACAGCAACCCTGTGAGCTGAGTTGGGCTGAGAGAGAGTGACTGGCCCAAGGTCACCCAGCCGGCTTTCATGCCTAAGGCGGGACTAGAACTCATATGTAATCCTTAGAACTGTTAAGTTTATAGGGCTGTCCAACTGAGAACAGGTTTTATAGAACACATTGGGGTTGCATGTAAAGGTGATGAATTCACCTAAACACATACTGTTTTGTATCTTAGTACTCATTTTATGTCTCTGTATTCTATTTTATCATAGACTAATTTTATCTCATTCTTCTATCTTTATTTTATTTTATTTTATTTTCACCTCACCTTACCTTACCTCACCTCACCTTATTTTACTGTATTGTACATTACCTCATTTAATTGTATTTAATTGTAGCTGATGCCCATTATTTCGATATGGTCAAGTGACTAATCAATAAAGTTATACCTATATACTAAGGGGGGGGGGGAAACAAAATTAATGAGAAGGTGTAAAAAAGTATGGAGCACTTTGTGCCTAACGTAACGTTGCTTTCTCCAAACCCTGATGCCCTCCAAGCCAATTTCTACAGTCCCCAGCAAAATGTGTTGACCTCAAGTTCCCTAGCCTCTACCCAGCTGGCAGGGGATTCTGGCCCGAAGCCCAACATCAGGCCCAAAAGTTACCGGATTGTACGAAATGTGATTACAGCATAAGCTTCCGAGGGTTTCAACTGGCAAATACGCATGAACGGAGTGAAAGGGGGCGAGAGAAACAATGCTGGCCGGCACAGAGACGCCAGTCCAAACCCTACGCTGCCCGCCACCGAAGCGAGTGACTGCCTCTCCATTTAAATACAGCATTAGGGCTATTTCTCCTGCGCTGCCACGATCCGGACGGCCGCTCGGTGGCAGCAAAGCGACGCTGTAACCTGTAAGTCACCAGCCCAGATCACCCTACGCTGACCTCCCGGGCCACGCACCTTCTCAGCCTGGGCTAGATAAAGCCAGAGCCTCCGCCAGGTGCTGAACTTCTTCCTCTCGCTGAAGTTATAGGCCATGTCAGGGCTGGCATAGCGCGAGACGAGAGGGGAGCGATAGCGGCCGAAGGCGTCTTCCTCGCTGGCGGGATTCGGAGAAGCCATACGGGCGGGCTGCAGCGCAGACTAGTCGGCCGCAAACTCAGCGGAAAGGCTGAAGGCTGCTGAGGGGTCGGAATAAGAAGAGCAGCAAAGTCCGGCCTCGGCTTGGCCCAGCCTCTCGCCTTCCCCACCTCTTCCTCATGGCGAGAGATTGGCCCAGAACGAGCGACCGCCGCAGCGACCTCTGCTGCTTGGGCGGCGGCGCGGCCGGCATTGCTCCTCCCGCAAGACTTGGGGTGCGAAGAGTTAAATAAGGCGGCGTTTTCAAACTTGGCAACTTTAAGGTGTGTGGAGTTCAACTCCCAGAATTCTCCAGCCAGCATTCTGGGAGTTGAAGACCACACATCTTAAAGTTGCCAAGTCTGAAAAACACTGAAATAAGGGAATATTCAGAATTCGCTGAATTTCTATCTTGTTTGTTTCGCTCCCCAAGTCTGAACAAGACAAGTGAAGAGAGAGCTTTTCCTCAAATGTCAACCCTCACTCAAGGCAGACAATAGAACTGTGTCTCTGGGGAATACATTTTTATTTGGGGGTGGGGGTAGGGGTTTTTCCCCACTTGCCTTTGAACATGATATGAAGGTGCCCAGGCCACTCTTTTTTCTGTTCTGTCTGGGTGAAGTTTCCTTCCTCTCCTCTTCAACCCAGAGAGACAGGCATAAGTTGTCCTTAGTGTTCCAGCTGTAAAGAAGCACATTCCCACTTACACAAACAGCAGCTAGGGCCATTAAAAAGAGTGCAAAATCTGATGTACTTTGAGGACTGTTCTGTCCACAGCGCAGTCAAGTGTTCTGGCACTAGTTGGGCATTTCAGGCTTGTGTGGCATTTGGCAGCAGTGCCTGCAGGATCTGACTGCTTTGGTCAGAATGACAAACAAGGGTCAAGCTGTTGAGCCTCAGGTTTGGGGCTCCCTTTGGGGCAGATGTGATGCATGTAGAAAGTGTGGGGCTTGTATTGCAACACTGCTGTTTTCAGTCTGACCCCCTGAAGATGCCTCTGTAGGCATGCCCTCTCCTCTGCCACCACTTTTCTTCCTACTAGAGCAGAGCTTTCCAAACTTTTCATGTCGGTGACACACTTTTTAGACATGCATCATTTCGCGACACACTCTTACAGCAGGGCATCATTTCGCGACACACTCTTACAGCAGGGCATCATTTCACGACACACTCTTACAGCAGGGCACAAGGCAGGCACTAGGACCTGCATGGAATCACAGCAGGTTTGGAGGCAGCAAGGCACAAGGCAGGCACTAGGACCTGCGTGGAATCCTGGTAGGGCTCGGAGGCAGCAGCAGCCGCCGCCGCGACACACCCAGACACTGCAGCCGACACACTAACGTGTCCCGACACACAGTTTGGAAAGCTCTGTACTAGAGGAAAGAGCAGAGCACACCATTGGCCAACCGTCTATAATGCAGCCTGTGGCCGCACCTGTACTGGCACCTGGTGGGGCAGCATCAGCCAGCTTTCTCAAAACCACATGCAACTGAGTCTGGAGACATTAGGCCCGTATTTCTCGACCTTGGCAAGCTGACTGGGGAATTCTGGGAGTTGAAGTCCATGCATCTTCAAGCTGCCAAGGTTGAGAAGCACTGTATTAGGCTTTTGGGGTTTACCTCCAACCAGCAATTACTTTCTTGGCAGGCTTGTTTTAAACTGTGGCTGAGTGCTGTTAAAGGCAGACTTCAAGGCTGACAATTGTAGCCTCTCAGGCACGTCCAGTAAGTATCTTCTCACAGGTATGGGCTTTTGCACAAAAGCAAAAGGCAGATTTATCCCAATAAATATAGGCCAGAAGTTACAAAATTATTATATTTGTTTCATATGTAGGCCTGTATATATGCATTAACAGTGTTTTTAAACTAAAAATAAAGAATAAAACTTACCTCTTTAATGTGAAGTTGCCCAAATTTGAAATAATTTTTTAAAATAAATCGTGATCTCTCAGGGAACCCCTAGTGACCTCTTGCGGAACCCTAGGGTTCCACGGAACCCTCGTTGAGAAACCCTGCATTATAGGGATAGGAAGGGATAGGAAGAAACATTCTAGTGAAGAACCGTGTTAATATTTTTTTCTTTTCTCTGGGTGGCACAACTGCCTCTAATTTCTCTGTATGATTTAAGAAAAAATATTTGATTATTGAGGATCTTCAGGAAAACTGAGCTAATTTGGGGAACCTGATCCAGCCACTTTACAGCAAATTTTCTTTTATTTTGCAATAGATTAGCACTGTATTAGTAGATTACAGCAGTGTAATTTGACTTTTCCAGTATTGTTTTCCTGCAATCTAATATTCAAAGTTAAAGAGATTTTTTCTACAATTTTATCTCTCTTTTCAATTTTTAAAAAATTGTGTTTAAACTCCATGAGATCCAAGAGTCACATGCCTTGACACTATATGGTCAGAAAGTCATGCTATAGCTATTCCCCCCACCCCCCAACCCCCCGTTTTACCTAGTTACTGCCACTGCCAGAAAGTAACACAGGAAGACTATTTCTCTCATACACTAGGGTTGGGGAAGGACATATTTTAAATATAACTATATACTCGCGGATAAGCGAAGAATTTTCGGTGCCAAAATACAGCCCAAAAATGGGGTTTGGTTTATCCATGGACGGGCTAATACGTGTGTATATACGGTAATACTTTTTAAAAGTACCCATGTATCCCGTATATACTCGCAGATAAACCCATTCATGGATAAGTCGACCCTCAAATTTTTAACCAATATACCATGAAAAATGCACCACCTGTTGATAAGCCAATTGTGAAAATTAAAACATGAAAATTTTGAGGGCTGGCTTACTCATGGGTGGCACATATTTCATGGTATTTTAGTATATATAGTGTGTGTATGCGTATATATAAAATTAAACTTGTATGCAGCCTGACTCCTGATGACTTATAATTACTATAATTATCACTTGCAAAACTCTAATGCAGAGCTTTCCAAACTGTGTGTCGGGGCTGCTGCTGCCTCCAAACCTGCCCTGCCAGGATTCCACGCAGGTCCTAGTGCCTGCCTTGTGCCTTGCTGCCTCCAAACCTGCTGTGATTCCGCGCAGGTCCTAGTGCCTGCCTTGTGCCCTGCTGTAGGAGTGTGTGGCGAAATGATGCATGTCTAAACAGTGCGTCACCAACATGAAAAGTTTGGAAAGCTCTGCTCTAATGAGATGAGTTTTGCACATCTGGCACCTCCCTCTCTTGATAAAAATTACAAGGGGGACAGATGGAGAAATGTCTGGGCTTGTCTGTGTGCCTGGCAATGCAAGGAGGGCCTCTATATTGGGAGACAAGTCTTAGCTACAATACCAAACGTACCAAGGATGTGACAGCCTCTTTTTCTCCTTGGCCGCTCTGCCATCACCAAGCAGGTGTCCAGGGCCCTCTCTTTGCAGAGGACAAGAGAAACCTCCCCTCTCTCTCTGCAGGACAGAATGGGCTGCCTTTGTGGAAGGGGAAGCCTCTCTCTCGAGGGAGGTTTTGCACTCTTCTTTTGCTTTATCAAGTTATTCTTTAAGTCTTCCTCACTTCCATCCACCAAAGCGGTATCATTGGCATATCTGAGGTAATTCATATTTCTTTCACCAATTTTAATTCCAATTTCTGTTTCTTCTAGTCCAGCATTTCTCACATTATGTTCTGCATATAAGTTAAATGGATCTGTTGACAGAACACAGCCATATTCTTTTTGCCAATTTTGAACCTATTGGTTGCATGATTCTAACTGTTGCTCACTGGTCATCATAAAATTCTTCAATAGGCAGAGGAAGTGGCTCAGTAACCCCCCCCTTTTTTTTTACAGCTGTCTCAACTTGTGGCCTTTGCAGTCAAAATCCTTAGTAATGTATAGTCAATTTCCCAGCAAGAAAAATGCCATACAAAATAAATACATAAAGTCAATAAAGCAAAAATAAATGTGCAGTAGATAGGAATTTTTTTTTGCTTTCTTGATTATCCACTTATTATTTTTACCATGGACAGCCAGAGTAACCAACAGAGAAGTGCTGGACTGTATAAAACCAGATACATCACTAGAAGCCAAAATTTTAAGACTACGGCTGACTTAATTTGGCCATGTGTCAGGACTCCGGCAGAGTCCTGTCATCAAAGCAGACAACTATGTGGATTGGGGGGAGTGAAGACGCCCCCAACACGCAAGAGACAACCAGCCAGAAAGTGACCCATTGGCAGCAACCTGTGAGATCGAAGTACACATCCACAGAGCTGACTGTCTGAGACCCCAGCTACGTGACTGCAACATGAATACGAACCTTGGGGAGGGGCCAGGACTCTGGGGGGGAAATGCTTAAAACTGCCAACCTTTAGTATAGCAAGTCATTCAAGTCTTTCTTTCGTGCTAACCTCCATGTACCGGAATAAACCTTTAGTTCTTAGCAACCTCGTGCCTGTGAATTTGCTTAAGAGAAAGCGTTTCTAGGACTTCGGAGCGGAGCACCTCACATAAAGACTTGAATCATCATTGCCAGTTTTCCCTGGAACCACTCCGAGAAATCAGTGGGTCTTCAGGTTGAGACGGCTCAAAAAACGTCGGTTGGTTGCAGCTGAGCTCAACAATCCAGACAATGGAAAAAGGCGAGGCACCAGCGATGACCACGGACAACGCTGTACCTAGCACCTCCGCAGCGCAGGTGGAGGAAACAGCAGCAGAGATCCCCACCGAAGCAACAGGAGGAAAAAAGACTAAGAAACTCAAAGGAACGGAGGTAAATAACCTCCCCCCAAACCCCTGAAACAAAGACTCACACCCTGGTCATCTCCCATATTGACTATTGCAATGCGCTCTACATGGGGCTACCCTTGAAGAGTATCCGGAAGCTTCAGCTGGTCCAGAATGCGGCCGCACAAGCAGTTACTGTTGCCTGAAGATCAGCACATATAACACCCCTGCTGCGCGAGCTGCACTGGGTACCGGTTTGCTTCTGGGTCCAATTCAAGGTGTTGGTTATCACCTTTAAAGCCCTACATGGCATGGGTCCAGGTTACCTGAGGGACCGTCTCATCCCCATAACATCAACCCGCTCCACCTGGTCATGCAGAGAGGGCATGCTATGGACCCCATCAGTAAAGGAATTTCATCTAGCGGGGTCCAGAATGTGGGCCTTCTCTGCAGTAGCGCCCGCCCTTTGGAATATTCTGCCCCCAGAGGTGAGGCGGGCACACTCACTCCTGGCCTTCCGGAAGAATCTGAATACCTGGCTCTGCCACCTTGCTTGGGATGGGAGGGGTAACAGTTCCTCCTGGGGGTGGCTTGCACCATAGAGCCCTCCCTATTGAATAAGACCTCACCATCATTGGATTTTATATTTATTTATTTTATAGTAATTGTTGGTAGCAATTTTTATCTTTGTATAGTTTTAACTTTGGGAAGTAGCCCAAGAAAGAAGGAAAGCAAAAGGCAACAGTGATGGGGGAGATATGCCCAATTAAATGCAAAATTCCAGAGGTTAGCCAGAAGAGATAAGGAATTATTTTTAAACAAGCAATGCGCGGAAGTGGAAGAAGACAATAGAATAGGAAGGACAAGAGACCTCTTCCAGAAAATTAGAAACATCGGAGGTAAATTCCAGGCAAAAATGGGTATGATCAAAAACAAAGATGGTAAGGACCTAGCAGAAGCAGAAGAGATCAAGAAAAGGTGGCAAGAATATACGGAAGATCTGTATAGGAAGGATAATAATATTGGAGATAGCTTTGACGGTGTGGTCAGTGAGTTAGAGCCAGACATCCTGAAGAGTGAGGTTGAATGGGCCTTAAGAAGCATTGCTAATAACAAGGCAGCAGGAGACGACGGTATCCCAGCTGAACTGTTTAAAATCTTGCAAGATGATGCTGTCAAGGTGATGCATGCCATATGCCAGCAAATTTGGAAAACACAAGAATGGCCATCAGATTGGAAAAAATCAACTTATATCCCCATACCAAAAAAGGGAAGCACTAAAGAATGTTCAAACTATCGAACAGTGGCACTTATTTCACATGCCAGTAAGGTAATGCTCAAGATCTTGCAAGGTAGACTCCAGCAATTCATGGAGCGAGAATTGCCAGATGTACAAGCTGGGTTTAGAAAAGGCAGAGGAACTAGAGACCAAATTGCCAATATCCGCTGGATAATGGAGAAAGCCAGGGAGTTTCAGAAAAACATCTATTTTTGTTTTATTGACTATTCTAAAGCCTTTGACTGTGTGGATCATAATAAATTGTGGCAAGTTCTTGGTGGTATGGGGATACCAAGTCATCTTGTCTGCCTCCTGAGGAATCTGTATAACGACCAAGTAGCAACGGTAAGAACAGAGCACAGAACAACGGACTGGTTTAAGATTGGGAAAGGAGTACGGCAGGGCTGTATACTCTCACCCTACCTATTCAACCTGTACGCAGAACACATCATGCGACGTGCTGGGCTTGAGGAATCCAAGGCTGGAGTTAAAATCGCTGGAAGAAACATTAACAATCTTAGATATGCAGATGATACCACTTTGATGGCTGAAAGCGAGGAGGAGTTGAGGAGCCTTATGACGAAGGTGAAAGAAGAAAGTGCAAAAGCTGGGTTGCAGTTAAACCTCAAAAAAACCAAGATTATGGCAACCAGCTTGATTGATAACTGGCAAATAGAGGGAGAAAAAGTGGAGGCAGTGACAGACTTTGTATTTCTAGGCGCAAAGATTACTGCAGATGCTGACTGCAGCCAGGAAATCAGAAGACGTCTACTTCTTGGGAGGAGAGCAATGGCAAATCTTGATAAAATAGTTAAGAGCAGAGACATCACACTGACAACAAAGGTCCGCATAGTTAATGCAATGGTATTCCCTGTAGTAACCTATGGCTGTGAGAGCTGGACCATAAGGAAGGCTGAGCGAAGGAAGATAGATGCTTTTGAACTGTGGTGTTGGAGGAAAATTCTGAGAGTGCCTTGGACTGCAAGAAGATCAAACCAAACCAGTCCATACTCCAGGAAATAAAGCCAGACTGCTCACTTGAGGGAATGATATTAAAGACAAAACTGAAGTACTTTGGCCACATAATGAGAAGACAGGATACCCTGGAGAAGAAGCTGATGCTAGGGAAAGTGGAAGGCAAAAGGAAGAGGGGCTGACCAAGGGCAAGATGGATGGATGATATTCTGGAGGTGACAGACTCAACCATGGGGGAGCTGGGGATGGTGACGGCCGACAGGAAGCTCTGGCGTGGGCTGGTCCATGAAGTCACGAAGAGTCGGAAGCGACTGAACGAATAAACAACAACAATAGTTTTAACTGTGAATTTTACTGTAAACCGCCCAGAGTCCTCCTTTTGGGGGAGATGGGCGGTGATATAAATATAAATAATAAATAAAAATAAATAAATTGTATCTGTATATTATTCATTTTGTTATTAGTTCAAACTTTCCTTCTTTGTATCTTTATGTAGTATAGTGATTTATATTTTTCTATATTTACCACTTGTATGAATTTAATCTATCTCTGGAACATTATGACTACCATATCTGGGCTGCAAAAATTGGGATAATCACATTTAGGTTAGATCTAGACTCACCTCTTACCTCATTGTCAAAACTGGCCCCTAACCATTTCTAGAGGGCAGAAATATCTAGTGATCCTCCCCACACTTTTTTCTGCTCCCAAGGTACACTATTCCTCTTAACCACTACGCTGTTTCTTAAGTATTGATAAGGGGAGGTATAGAACTTTAGTAAGTACATGCTGGAAAGAAGGATTTTTAAAAAAGTGCCTGCATTTTGATTGCTTTAAACTTTGTAAATATACAGTACATTTATCAACTTTGTGTATGTGTTGTTGAAGAGGAGCTACATCCAAGAACTGCCCACAGGAAGGAAAGCGATTGGCCATTGCTTTCCTGGAATACAAAGGTGGGAGGCAGAGCAGCAGGGAAATTGGAGGATACGTGGCCTGCAGTTTAGATTTAACAATTTGCAAGTTTAGACAGGATTTTCTTAATCTGGTTTAGAGGCAAATTGGCATGAGTGGACAGGACAGGAGCATCCAAAACGGTAAGTGCAGATATGCCCTAGACTACTTCTGAGTACCACTTATGGTACTTGTACCACTCACAGAACTCAGAAGTACAGTAATTGGGACCTAGAATAAGCCACAGAAACTTTATCTTGAAAATTTACCATAAATGACAAATATAATAGAAAACAGAAATGCTATCCATAGGAAAAAGCGAGATTTCTTTTGAATTGTGGTGGGATGCAGATTCTTTGATAGAGTGATTGCTGTGACTTAAGCTATGAAGTATGCACTGAGAAAGGGGGCGTAGTGGCTCAGCGGTTAAGATGCCAGGCTTGTCGATTGGAAGATCACAAGTTCGGAGGTTTGAATCCCTAGCCCCGCGTGACGGAGTGAGCTCCCGCACTTGCCCCAGCTCTTGCCAACCTAGCAATTCGAAAGCATGCAAATGCAAGTAGATTAATAGGTACCACTTTGGTGGGTAGGTAACAGCGTTCCATGTGCGTCATGCGGCCACATGACCATGGAAGCGTCTTCGGACAACGCTGGCTCTTTGGCTAACAAACGGAGATGAGCACCGGCCCCTAGAGTCGGACACAACTGCACAAATGTGTGGGGGGAACCTTTACCTTATGCACTGAGAAATTAAATTACGTTGTGTTTAGTGCAATGTAATCCATACTATATTTGGCACTGCATTCTATTAACTTTTGCTAGATTATGTTAGAATATAATTTAACATAGTTTTAGTGGGAAACAAAAGTCAATGAATATTTGATGTGCAAAAATTGTTATTTTTAAATTTTTATCCCGCCTTTATTATATTTATAAATAACTCAAGGCAGCAATCATACCTAATATTCCTTCCTCCTCCTATTTTCTTCACATATTATTATTTATTTATATTTTATTTTATTTTTATTTTAGAACTCACAGCCTCCTGGTTTCTAGCCCATTGCCTTAACCAACTAGACCAAACTGGCTCTTATTCAGATGTGTAAGTTACAAATTTAATAAACTAAGGAGGCATTATGAAAGTCAGGTAACAATTTTTAAATAAAATATTTACTGAAATAAAATGCACACAGTTAAACTCAGTAGCAACAGATTAAATGGTTACAATTCTAAAACCATTTTTAAAAAGGACTAATGTGTGCATGAAGTTTAGTGGAGGAAGATTAGTGAGGTTCTGAGTGAAAACTCAGTGGAGATCTGAAAATTATTTATTTTATTTCTATCCCTTTATTTTTTTTTATAAATAACTCAAGGCAGCGAACATACCTAATACTCCTTCCTCCTCCTATTTTCCCCACAACAACAACCCTGTGAGGTGGGTTGGGCTGAGAGAGAGTGACTGGCCCAAGGTCACCCAGCCGGCTTTCATGCCTAAGGCGGGACTAGAACTCTCAGGCTCCTGGATTCTAGCCCAGCCCCTTAACCACTAGACAAATTTCCATACTGTATGTGTAATGATGTATGTAATGGTTAGGTTTGCACAATACCCTGAACTTCATAAGCTAGGTTCGTATAAGACACTGAGGCACAGACTTATTTATTTATTTATTTTATTTTATTTTATTTTATTTTCTATCCCGCCTTCATTATTTTTATAAATAACTCAAGGCGGCGAACATACCTAATACTCCTTCCTCCTCTTTTCCCCACAACAACAACCCTGTGAGGTGAGTTGGGCTGAGAGAGAGTGACTGGCCCAAGGTCACCCAGCCGGCTTTCATGCCTAAGGTGGGACTAGAACTCTCAGGCTCCTGGTTTCTAGCCTGTTGCCTAACCACTAGGCCAAACTGGCTCTCCATTATAGACCAAACAGCCCAATCTTTCTCAAAGGGCTGACACTACCAGACTAAAAAGGTTGTATAAGGATAAAACATAGTTGAACTAAACAAACAAGCAAGCAAATAATAATAGTTCCTTGGACCCCTCAGCTCCCTGTTACGGTCATTTCCTGCTACCCCATTTAGCGTACAAAGCCTAAATCTTCCGGTGATGCACAAACACCTATGGGAGATAATTTGAGGTTTCATCCTCAAATCTTTGCATAGTATTCCAATCCTTGGGAGCCTGGTGCAAACAAATTAAACCTGTTTCCATTAAGGTTAACAACAGCACTAAGGCCACATTGGGCTTCCTTTACACCAAAGAAGCTAAGAACATACCTGCGGCCATAAAATCCTTTAGAGCTAAACTTATAAACCTCAGGTGTTATATGGCTCCCAGATATGTGTATACAATAATTTAAAGCCCTTAGATATAATTTAGCCCAGATTCCTGAGAGTGTTATTCTAAGTACCTTGCTGAATCTCAAATGCAGCACTTCATATAGAAACGGTGGTGATTTCCCTAGAATCAAGGGCTTCCATATGCTGGTTTTATTTTTGGCTCAAGCTCCACTTTTCTAGTGACTCCCAGGCTGCCATGATCATTCTGGATAATTTTTCCTCTTCCTAGAAAGCAAAAATTCAGAGTAATTTATGCCAGTGTGAGACTTCTCAAGTTCAGCCCTCCAGGCCATAGGGTCACTGAGAGCTAGAGTCGCAGTCTGGCAGTGGGCGTTTGCCGTAGCTCTCCAGGTAAAGCAGGGTAAATTAGGTCACCAACACAGGCAACATATAAATAGGAAACCTTTCATGTCAGCAAATTAACTATTCAGCATTATCTTCCCAACACAGCGCAGAGCTTTTTCCTTAGCCAGCTTTAATGTCTTGCCCTCTGCAGTTTTGGAGGGCAGGAATAAAACCCCTTTTGCAAAGCAAACCTCTGTGACTTGGAGGAACCACTATCCCTACCTAGCCCATGTATTTCTTAGAGGCCGTTTCTAGAGCACCTTGTAATTCTGTAGTCTCACTAGTTTTGAGGACAAATTTGTTTGCTTCTTATGGGTAGACAAGAACCTTAACATCTTTAGGAGAGTTGCAAAATTTCTTTCAGCTACCATTGCTTTACACAGGAAACTATTTTAACTTTTAGGACCATACTAATACGTAATTCATTTTTTTCCTCTTTTGAAACGTCTTTTCTGTTGTTTTGTGTTAGTCGTGTTGTATTTTACCTGTCACTGACCCATTCTCACATTGCAGCTTAGTATTTAGTATGTATTTAGTGTGTGTGTGTGTGTGTGGGGGGACTATAGTGCTTTAATTGTTTTTAGTCCAGGTTGCCTTTTGTCCATGTTTTTAATTATTTCAATTTAGTATTATATTTTGTAAGCTGCCAAGAATCTGCTAGAGTGGGCAGCTATAATAAATTCACAAGATTGTTTATAATGCTGTTAATTAGCGTTAATATTCAGATTTCCTAGTATATTATCATCTGCATTTATAGGATTACAGTATTGTGAATTATTTTGTTTTTAGAAAAAAAAAATTGTACTTATGACAGCTTATATAATAATTGAGAAAATACTGGTCAGTGACTGTAATAAAGTTAATTAGGACATTTATTGTAGTTTTTTTAAGGATCCATTTGCTTGAAAAAATAACCAAGTCATCATGGAACCAAAGTGGTCAGTTTTCAGCAGCCAATGGTGTAGAACAGAAACAGATTTCCCAATCAGCAAGTCAACCTCAGAGCACTTTGTTAGCACAGAGGTTATTTTAGGATTCTCTTCAGCAAATGGCAAATCCTACTTCTCTATAGTTCTGGATCAGGTTTAGCTTGCTGCTTCCTCTCTTGCTTCAATTCCCTCTTGCACAATAGATGGTTGAGATTCTTAGTGTGATTTTTGAACTGGAACTTCAGGAATATGCTGAAATTCCTCTCTGGTCTTAGGACCTTTAGTGGTGGCTTCAGGAGCTTCATTCTGGTGAAAGAGATCTTCATAGGCCATATAGAACTCATTCTTGTTCAGCTTCTCTCTCATCACTGAGTCAGCAGCAATGCAACAAACCAACAAACTGATATACAGTATGATCAAGAGAGATGACAGGCAGCAAAATCACGGAGAGTATGTCTATGAAGGTTCTCAGTCATCCAGGTGGAATTGTCTGTAGCTTGAATCATGTCAACTGGATTTCTATTTTCTCAGTGGAAACGTTTCGCTCCTTATCCAAGGAGCTTCTTCAGTCTGAGCAAAGTTGGTAAGGGAATCCTAAATATGTTTCTAGGTAGCTGTGTGACCTTACACCTGGGGGCATGGTTATATTGAGATGTTATTTTAAGTCCTTTTATTATCTAAAGGAGGATCGTTAAGATCAAAATCAAGACCCAGGAAGTACAGGCCTTCACGGACCATATAAACACTATAGATGCCAACATTAGCTTCACCAGAGAAGACACCAAGGACAACAGACTGGCATTCCTAGACTGTGAAGTCCTCATTGGGACCGGTGGCAAGCTAGAAATAGGGATCTACAGGAAACCCACACACACAGATCAATATCTGATGTTTGACTCCCACCATCCACTGCAGCACAAACTAGGAGTCATCAGGACATTGTCACACAGAGCAGAAACCATCCCCACCTCCATGGTTTCCAAAAAGAATGAAAATCAGCACCTGAGAACAGCTCTGAAGGCCTGTGGATATCCAAATTGGGCCTTCACCAAATCTAAATCTACCAGACCTAAAACAGCGACAGATAGGGCTGAGACTCAGAGTAAACGAAAGAACCTGGTCATTCCCTACATGGCTGGCGTGTCTGAAAAGATAAAACGGATATTTGGCAAACACCACATACCTGTATATTTCAAACCCACCAACACACTGAGACAGAGGCTTGTACACCCCAAAGATCAAACTCCAAAACACAAGAAAAGCAATGTAGTTTATGCAATCCAGTGCAGTGAGGAGTGCTCTGAACTTTACATTGGAGAAACCAAATAACTTTTGTACAGGAGGATGGCCCAACACAGGAGAAGTAACACCACAGGACCAGAGTCAGCAGTTTATCTTCATTTAAAGGAAAAAGGACACTCATTTGAGGACATTAATGTTCACATTTTAGACAGAGAAGATAGGTGGTTTGAGAGAGGGGTCAAGGAATCCATTTATGCCAACTTGGAAAATCCTTCCTTGAATAGAGGTGGGGGCCTCAGGCACAATCTTTCTCCCATCTTTCTCCCGGCTGTCTTCTGTGCCTAGGAAGATTAAGACCATTTCACAAGCTCAACAGCAGCATGATCTTAACGATCCTCCTTTAGATAATAAAAGGACTTAAAATAACATCTCAATATAACCATGCCCCCAGGTGTAAGGTCACACAGCTACCTAGAAACATATTTAGGATTCCCTTACCAACTTTGCTCAGACTGAAGAAGCTCCTTGGATAAGGAGCGAAACGTTTCCACTGAGAAAATAGAAATCCAGTTGAAATGATTCAAGCTACAGATCACGGAGAGTAATTACCAACCCTCTTCACCAAGCAGCCTGGAGCAATGATTTTAGCCTTGCCCCATCAAGTTGAGAAACAGTAGCAGTCCAAGGAACACCTAATGAACTTCATTATAGCATGCTTGTTTATATCAGCACTTGTACCACTCTAGCTTACTTTCCTCTTTTAATGAAATGATGGCTCTTTGGATATTGTATGGTTTTAGCCATTCCAAATCATATTTGTATGTCAACTTTTATTACCGCACCATCTCCCCCAAGGGGGACTCTGGGCGGTTCACAAAACAACATATAGCCAATGACAGATACTGGAAATTGAAGTCATATTTGTGCTCTGGTAGAGCAGGATTTGGCGTGGTGTAAGACGCCAGGCTTGTCGATCACAAGTTCGGAGGTTCGAATCCCTAGCCCTGCATGCGGAGTGAGCTCCCGCACTAGCTCCAGCTCTTGCCAACCTAGCAATTTGAAAGCATGCAAATGCAAGTAGATGAATAGGTACCATTTCGGTGGGTAGGTAACAGCATTCCGTGTGTGTCATGCGGCCACATGACTGTGGAAGCATCTTCGGACAACGCTGGCTCTTCGGCTAACAAACGGAGATGAGCACCAGCCCCTAGAGTCGGACACAACTACACAAATGTGCAGGGGGAACCTTTTAGAGCAGGATTTGATACCAGTATTTCAGTGTAGTATATAAAGTATGTAGTTCAGTGTATATCACATGAAAAATAAGATGCAGTCACTTCCTATAGAGAGCAAAGGGAATGGCCTTGGAGGACAGGAAGAGCCGCTACCAAGACAACATGGCATTCATTTCCTAGTCTGATCTACCTTGAAGGGTTGACACGTCCACATTATTGTGGACATATACCACTCTGCACTACAAGGAAAGTAATTTTTAAGTAAGGATGGGGCTTTTCTAAGGGGACTGGATAACTCATACAAAGCAAAGAAATTATGTGTTAGTTTGGCTGGAAATTTAAGTTTACTTATTCTAATATGGCAATAAAATTTCCTTCTCCCTCATACAGGGGGACGCCATAGGGATAACTAACTTTATATCGAATAATGCTTAGAAAGTTCACAATTTGCACCAACAACTGAAGGCGGGCAAGGAAGTTGTGGTATTAGCTGTGTAGTAGGTTAGGTGTTTATGGTATTCAGGAAACCTGTCAGTTTCCAAAATCTTAGAAGAGTTTTGACATTGAAATGTAATTCAGAAAACAGTCATTGCTCAGAACTCACTAAAGCAGCTTTTGAAGCTATATCATAGGAGATATGCCACTGTAGTAAAACAGAATACCAATCCACCCTTGCTTGTTTCAGCAGTGAAGCAGCTGTTAGGTGCAGAAATTTTAGATGTGACTGCATTTCCCCTGAATGGCAGCTGCGCTAATATTTAAAACCTTAGTGGCTCAGAATCCAAGTATCTGACAGGCAGCTTTCCCCATTACAAATCTCTCAAAATCTGCTGAAGGGACCCTTCTGAAAATACTGCTGCGAGAGGCTCACTCACCTGGCAGGTAGGAGGGGTCTTCTCATGCATCATTCCCAGGCAATGGGATGCACTTCTTTAGGAGTTATATTTGTTCCCCTCCCCATTTAGAAAATCTGTAAAGATGCATTATCCTTCACCAGGTGTTTGATTGTTGATTAATTTTAGCTGTGATTTTTTGTATTTTTAATAATTGTTAAGAGGCGTTGAGAACTTGAGTAGAAAGGCAGGGTATAAATCAAATAAAATAATGGAGCAATAAAACATACATAAAAGTTTGTGAACCCTTTTGAATTGTGTTTTAAGTCATACTTATGCAGAAATATTGAAAATTCAAAGGATACACAAACTTTTAAGCACCACTGTATCTGCTTTTTTGCAAATGAACCACTATAGAGCACAATCTGCAGAATGCAGTACAGGAAATCCTTCTTAGATAGACGGTAAAGCCAGGACTTGTTGCAAAAAATTTAAAGGTGTGACCTCTTTTAGGAGTGATACAAAGCCCAGAAGAAGTGTATTCTGATAAGACAGCATTATGTAGACCAAATTAATAAATAATGTAAGACAGACAGACACGGAGTCACCAGATTAAATGCTTAGCAGCCAAACACATTTATTAGTCTTTCTTTTTCCAGGAACCCAAAAATATTTTGTAGTTATAATGTAAGCAACTGAGTTGCACATAATACAATCATATCTTTAAAAAAATAAAATAAAAACAAAATAAAAACAAAAGCTGTTTAAAAGCAAAACAACCTTCAGAAAACATAATATATGTTTTATTACCATCTCTCAATTTCAATGAAATGACGACGACTCGATTCCTTATTACTCTCAACTTATTACACTCCAATAAAACCACCCTTTTGTTGGTTTGAAATCCAGCATGAGAAATACAGTACCCTGCTATGGCAAAATACATATAAATGCAACATTTCAGCTTATTTGTACATTAGTAGAGTTTAAACATTTTATTGTCTTTAAGTGAACCAGTGATTTTAAGTACCACTATACTAAAAATAAAGAAGAGAGGGAGAGGGGGAGGGCAGCATGCCATGCAACAGCACAAAGTGCCAAGTTTCTGTGTCCACGTGAATCCCAGGGGTAAAAAGTAAACTGAAATGAAGGTGATACTGGAGGAAATTAAGAATAAACCCTAGTATGATAATATAGTGTGCCTTTTCCTAATTCCCACTGTCCTGCACTGCTTAAATGGCCAACAGACAAAAGAAGATGGGTACATTATTTCAAGTATAAGGAAAAATACTAACAGGTATCTTTGCAAAGAGCCTCAATACATGTATCCACTATTATGCCAGCTTCATGAAGGGACAGCATTTTAGGCAATAGCACTTCAGCTGTACCTTCAAATTAGGTGTTTATGTGCAAAGCAGAAAAGCTGCCTTTTTATTCCAGATGGTTTGGACATATTTGCTTTACAAGTAAGGCTAGATGGAGTTAACTTCTTCCATTTTCTGTTAAAACATTTTCCGCTACAGGGTATGCTCAATGGAAATGAAGCAAAATTTACTAAGTTGAACATCTATCAACAGTTTTCCTGATCAATTCTGTAAACACAGCCCCACAGGAGCTCTAAAATTAAAGCAGCACTTCAAGTCTCTCTAAACAGTGGAAGCTATAATAGTTTTCTACTCTTTATCCTACTCCTTTCCTTGTCCTGCCCCACCCAATGTTGCTGCTTTTTATTTTAAATGTTACATATTTTCCAAAGAAACAGTGCATAATTATTAACAAAGCAAAGCTGCTACGTTATGTACTTTTGAGTTTGCACTTCAGTCTTCTGTAGGAAATTGGAATCTAGATTGAACACAAATAAGCATAGCTTTTTTGGATACATCCACATCACATGGAGTTTGATATTCTAGGTTTAGTAATCACAATAGCTTCGGCCAGAGCTTCTTCTTGAAGACTAAAGGATAGAAGAGTTCAAATATACAAAATGGAACCAAAGAGAACCAAATCTAAATCCAAACACCTGGGCTCAATATGCACATTCCTGAGATGCACGCCTACAATTGAATAATATGATCAGAAGAGAGAAAATAGCTCTCCCTGTCAATTACAGAATTTACCCCAGACCTCTTCTCCTTCTGTCCCAAAGATTTTGAGAAGGCTGTAAGGCATTTCACAAGCAGCTTCTATTAATGAAATTTACCGTGTTTCCATGTTCTATTGGCATACAATGGCTTGTGTGTATTGGGAATGAGGCAGCATATATTTAACCACATGCACAGGGAAGAAAGCCAGCTAGCATCACCATCCTTAAGCAGATTATTCAAACAAATATTTTCATTTTATGATCCTCTTGCAAACTGCAAGTGATGTTTCCTCTCCCAATGGCAGGAACAAATGCTATTCCATTGAATGGTCAATCTAGCAAAAAGCCCATGTCTAATAAAAGCAACAGTAAATAGAATACATAAAAGATGGCAAATTATACATCGTTAAACTCGAGAGTGTATTTTTTAAAAAATGTACCTATTAAAGATTGGCATTTTTATATGTTATATATACAAGTCACAAGAGGGAGGCTAACGTAAGAAAGAGATAATAAAGCAATATGAACAGTTTAGCATTCTAATTTCTCCTTAACTGTAAAAAGTAATTCAGAATATATGACATCTTAAAACTTAAAAGGATCACAGAGTAGCCTTTCCCATTTTCTCAGGGACAGTATGGGAAAGGAGATATCTTGCTAATTACACCTCAATATAATAATACTTATAAAAAGTACTTTCTTTTTAAAGCACTTCATAAAAAAAAAAACCATTCCTCACAAAATCCGTGTGAGAGAAGTATTATTATCCTCATTTTACAGATGAGGAAACTGAGGCAAAGTTAATTGACTTTTGCATAAGGCAAAAAGAGGGAAGAATACAGGCCAGGATTAGAAATTTAGGGCTTTCATTCTTTCAATCCAGTCTTCAAATCACTACAGGAAGATATAACCTCACTTAGTATTAAAGATAATATAAGATTTTCAAAAGGCTGGTTACACTAAAGGAGAATAAGCACCACGAGGTATTTTGCAACAAAGAGCTGAAACCTTTTCTCCTTTTTTCCTTTTAAAAAAGGCATCTATCAGAGTAAAATCCTGATCAGATGACGTTTGCAAGGCAAGTATGCACGAGAAAATGAGTGATCAAGTCTATTATTCATTACAGTACTGTGAAATCCAACAAAAAGAATCTGCATGAAAAAACACTGAATTTTAGGAGAATCTCTTGGCTATGATACTGCATCCAAGATAATGCCAAGTGAACCAAGGCAGATGCCAAAGTTCACAACACCCAAGGCAACATACCTTGATTAACACAGGAAGCAGCCTCTGCATTTTGGAGGTAACCATGTGAAATGTTTGTCTTTTAAAGCAACTTCTTGACAGTAAAAGTAATAGTTAAATCTAGAAGGACTTTTATATAAATTCCCCACTTATCACTACAATAATTTACCTTCATCTTATCAGTGATATTATTACTCCACAGATGGCCATTAGCCTAATTTTAAAGATCACTACAAGACAAATTATTAAATAATGCCAGTACAGTATATATTCTACACTACAGCAATTCCTGGTGGGTATTGCCATTCAAATTGCCTCTGTGATGGGAACTGGTGGAAAATGTAAGGACAAAAATTATGGAAAAGCCATAAGGAAAAAACTATATTGCAACTTTGAAACGAAGACAATTTTAATGGAAAGCAAACAATAGAATAAACTCCTAAAGATAATGCTTGATTTGTGATTTCCTGAGGTTGAAAGGAGGATGGAGGAGATGATGGTGATAAATTCTGGAGGAGGGGTGGGAGGAAAGTTAGGGGACCTTTCATGTCATGCTGTTGACTCTGGTCTAACACTGCATGGCAAGAATGCATAGTCCTGTGTAACAGGCATAAATCAATTATTTCTGGAGAATTTCTACATATACCAAAAATATTTGCCTGGCAATCAAGTAGTTCCCCCATGAGCTCAGCCTTTTTTCTCCTATATGGAAGTGGGAATTCCATGGACACAGAAACTGTTTCAACAGTTTAGCAGGGCGCTCTTCCTCCCCCAAACCATCTCTTGTTGAATGCATAGTTTACAATTCACTTACAAGATAAAGAAGCAATGCTGACCACATATGGGACCTTTTTTTTGTTTGAAAAAGAAACAACCTCTTCTTAAAGTTTAGTATCAAAATTCACATTTGCATAATAATACATTTCAAGGCCATTAGAGAGGAATGAGAGCGAAGCAAAGGAAGCTGCAGCATCTCTCCTCCCTCTGTCTTCCTGAACAAAGCTGAGGAGAGCCTGCCGGAACGGAGCCAGAGGTGCTACAGCAGCTCCTGATTTGCACACCATGCTTTTGAGCTGGGGAGAAGAGGTGGAATATCTATGAAATGAAAAGAGACACTGCAGATTCCCATGTTTAACTACGAACAGCTTCAAGGAAAAGAATTAGGTATTTTTTAAAAAACACACACAACACTTCTTCCTCACCATTTCAAAAACATCTTTTCTTGTGTAATACCCTGTTCATTTAAATGGCAACATTAAGTGTGCTAGAAATTATAGGGTAGATTTTATTTTCCATCATCAAGACACTGACAGAGAGGGCAAAAATGTGCCTACAACATAACTGGCAAAAGCTACAAAATACCTTCTTCTCTACATGCATAAATGTATCTCAAACTTCACTGCGTTTCAATATTCCAGTGCTTTAAAAAGAAAAATTAAAGCAAGCCACATACACATATGTAATGATACATAATACAGATACAAATTCAACCACCAACTGAGAGCTAGCCTAAATAATGTCAATTTATGTGAATTACAACCCATCCGCACCTGGAAACATCTGCAATATCCAACTGCATATGATGCAGCAACAAAATACACTTTTCATCAAAAGGTACCAGCAGGCTGGAATCTTTCATTTGAGCTTTAGAGAGAACCAACTGACCACCATCTCCCTGTCAAGCTCAAGAACTCATCTTGAGCTGACAGTCACATATTAAAAAAGGCACATTCAATGATACCACATTTAACTTACTGCTTGTTTAAAATTAAAGACAAACAAAAACCACCAAAGAACCCACAAGGGAATGTTAAGCGCTTATATCCCAGATCCCAAACCTACTGACCCAGCAAGAAGCATCACAATATATCATTTCGTGAAACTCTACCTTCAGAAGGTTCATATTTCTTTAAGAAGTTAAAACCTCTTTTTGCATAATTTTAAAAATTTTTTTTGGCTTACACAATTTGGAATACAGCACACTCTCACTATAAAGCTCTGTGGTAAGGCTAGTCCTAAAGTAAGGCTGCTCTATCTCAGCTCCTTTTTATTACCTTTATCTCCCTGCCTCTCTGGCCCAAACTACAGAATACTCTGCATGTTTATAAAAAAGGGAGGGTGAGTAAATCTGGATGGGATAAGGAAAGCACTTTATCCACCTTAAAACAAAAACAAAACAACAAAAAAAAAAGCATCCAGCAAGCTAAGTAATCTTTATAAGGAGGACTCAGCTAAAAGTTGTAATTTTTTAAATACAGAAAAAAATCAATTTATTCTTAATGGTCAAAACATTGTAAGAAAGAAGGAATTCAGTTATTTGAATGCATTGATTGATATACTAATACCTAAGATGAGGCACTAAGCATTTAAAAACAGCTTTTCCTCAACACTGCCCAACTGTGGTGTTCTATATCCATGGAACGTGTTCCCATATCCCTATTTTCTTCTGTTCCACACAGAGCCATATATCTAAAACACAAAACAACACACACACACAAACACAGACATATCCACAGGTTCCCTAGCACAATGCTTTACCTTCAATAGCTTGGAGTGCATGGGTTTGTGTTAAAACGAATGGCTGTCAGACTCAAGTAAAAACATTCCAACTCTATGGCTAAAAATAATATACTACACATATAAGGATCTATCTATCTATCTATCTATCTATCTATCTATCTATCTATCTATCTATCTATCTATCACCATTATCAATTATATGAAGACAAAATTGGCTCTTAGTTGAGGCTGATTCCTTTGATCCTTCTATGGCCCATTTTTCAAGGTTTGCAAATATATCTCATACTGCACAAACTCAAGAAGCAAATATTTTGACATTTTTGCATTTGCGATTGGTTATATTTTGGTGCCTATTAAACATTTTCCAACTATTTTCACTTATTGGAGAATTTCATATGGCTGTAGGCGAGGGACTGTGTCTAGATAAATCTACTGGGTATAATCAATGCAAATCAGGTGGACTTTTTCCTTGAACATAGCATCCCTACTGACTCAGAGAACATTTAAAGGACACTTATGTTGGTCTGATAACTGCCAGCTTTTTAGGAGGCCTGTCAATCAGAAGATCTAGGTTCAAATTTCTTTCTGTTTGTAACACAGACAAGAGAAAGAATTTAATTTGGCTACATATTTTAACAGTAATTTTTATAAATGTTTTGATCTTCAGCACAAAATTCATTTTAGCCCATTTGCTCAGGCTTTACAGCAATGCTGAGTTTTTCCTTTAGAACTTTCCATGCTCATAACAAATTAACAATTATTAAAGCTGTACAGATTTGAAGGGCAAATATAATTTGGAGCCCACATTGACACACACACAGTACTTGTCAGAAAGACCTTAAAGCAGCTGTGTCTTTTCCTGGGCTCATGCAATGGTTCTCTGTAGCTGGCACATGATTCTGAGAAAAATCATGCTTGATTTGAATTGCTCCTAGCAGATGCTACATATATGTCTAAATACATTATGATCTCTGCACAGCCTATTATAGGGATCAGATTTAATGCTACTGCATTTTGAAAACGTTTAAAGCTTTGAAATGAAATGGTACAGTAGGAAATTCTGCAATATATTCCTGGAATATAAATTAATATAACAGTATTAGGACTTCAAATCAGAGTTGGATGCAAATTTAATCATACCCACAATAAGATCACACTGAAACTAATATAACAAGAATTATGACTTTAAAACTGGATCCAATCCCTCCTGTACATTAGGTCCAACTGCAAGATTTTAGCATAGCCACACAATGGCTGACATTAATATGAAGACTAATTAGGACTGTCACAAAAAACTAGACTTTTTAAGAAAGACAGAAGCTGGAATTTATTTAGTAAGTATGATTAAAATCAATGCATGCTCCTGAGAGTGCACGTTAAATTCAGAATGCATATTTAAACTGAATTTTAAGTAAATTTGTACTGAGTATAGAATGTTTTTGTTGTTGTATATTTATAAACAAGCAATATAGCTAAACTAAATAGAACCTTCTCTGGGGTTCTGTCATCCCTTACTATAAAAATATAATGTTCTGTAGTTATTTGGATGATCAATGTTTAAATATGCAAGACAGAATTACATTATTTCACTTTCTACTGAACCAATTAAAGAAAATGTTATCTTGAAATAGGAATCAACTGTTGTTATATATGATTTACCTACACTGTTTGTAAAAAAAACACACCTTCAAAAGTAAAATTTAAAATGTCCAATTACAGAACAATAAATGGGTTTCTAATTCTTGATATGGGTACTATAATTAAGATTAGTATGTTTAAGGATATGTAGTAGAGGAGAAACATGCCTTCAGATATCTTGACAAAAGGAACCAACAATTAAAAAAAAAGCAGGAACCACTGGTCCAGATGCACTGGGAAAGCCTGCTTCTTCTTCCAAGTTAATAGAAGCTGTATTAAGGTTCTAAAATAAACATCCTGAATTTTTTAAAAAAAAATCTGTTAGGACAAGACAACCCCCCCCCCCAAATACCTAACTCATCAAACCCAGATTCTAAATAGTTCATGTTTAAAAGCTATTTTAAGGAAAGTAAGGAAAAGTATCAAGACTGGTAAGAAATTAAAATCTAAATTTTAAGTGAGCTTTGTAGGTTAATTTATATGGTCCAAAATAAAACAGAAGTGGTATGAACTTTTTTCCTTTCTTGCTGAAAGCAGGTATTTTTATGCAAATGGAAATAATGTTAATACCTAGCTTTTAACTGTGAAGTGCAGACCAGCAATTCTAAGAAGTCAGAACCTTTTTGTGTAGGACACAAAAGATGTCATGAACTTTTTTGTAGCCCTTGGACTCCTTTTTGTCAAATGACATGAAAATAATATGACTGACAAAACAGCTTAAAATACTTTCCCTGATTATTGTTGTTTCCATAGTCCTTCTTGAAAGTAGCAAATTTTATATTAAGCTATTTACTGAAAATCTTGCTTGCTCAATATGTATCTTAAGTTCTTGTCTGACCCAATTTCCTTCTTGCCTAAAGAAACCTCTTTGAGGATTGTTAGGTGCTTCTGGTTTCCAAATAGATCACTTCTACTGGCCAGACAGAACATACAACTGTTAAAAGAGTAATAATTTATCATGTCATCCTCCCAAACAGGAAACTAACCATTTTATACATTAAAGGGTAGAGGTCTGCTAAGGTTTTAATATTTGTAACCGACTTCTTTAAAATTTTGACAGCTTCTGTATGCACAGCTTGGAGGTAAAGGATATTTTGGGTAATGTAGTTGCATGTTCACTGTTATACTTTCTTGAGCAATTGTTAGTCAACATTTCTGTAAGTTACTCTAACACATTTAGGTTTCTTCGCTAATTGCCTTCGGAGAATTTGTCAACCAATAAATCAAAACTTGACAAAGTATTCAGATAGCTTACTTAAAACACACACACACACACACACAATAAAACAAAACCCTGCCTGACTGGCCCATCACACTATTTACCAGTTGATACATCATTTACATATGCACTTGAGGGAAACAAGTCAACAGCTATAGAAAACAACTGATGTCACCAAACACTATTTTACACCTCACTATTTCCCTACATTGAGAACCCATCAGTGTGTTTATTATTTGCCTCTTAAAAGCATATGAAATCCTGGTTAATAGTAATGAGGAGGAACTCTCATTACATATTCTAGTAGAATTTTTTTTATATGAATACTGCAAAACAAAAACGAAAGGTTTTAAAAATGAAATTGCCTTAGTCAATGAACATGCACACACACGTGTGTGCATATAACTCTTAAAATGAGAGGCTTTTGAGGCTTCTTCTCTGCATGCTCAGAACAATTATTTTAATTTAGAAAAACAGGTCAGTTATATCCTTGGGAGTGATTAGACTGCATTTGTCCTTTTGTAGGATGTATGGATGTTTTACAAAGGCACTAAAATGGTTTGTAATTTTATTCCACTTAAAAGCATCAAGCCAATTAAACCCTTCCCTGTTTGTATTGGAAGCTAGGGTCTAACCATTCTAAGCACAGCAGCAAAAAATTATTTTAAAACATGGGAATACCAGTATCTGGCAACAACAGCTAATTTATCTCCTCCAAAATTCCAAACTCTATCATTTTCACATGTCTAACAGAGAAATGAAAAAGCAAACTTCAAAATTAGTATTAAAATCATGCAAGCCAAATCTTTTACAATGCACATTTCACTGGATTCTCCTACAGTCACTCCTCTTTTAAAACGCATACATGCTAAAATTGCTCCGCTGCTGGGATACAATAAAGACACAGCATTTCTGAAGCATTCTGTCAATTTGAAAACAGATTTCAGGAAGCATCAACCCATATTCCCAGCAACTCCTGTTATCTGTGGCTTACCTACATAATCAAGTCAATATTTTTATTTTTAAATTTTTCTTTTTTCTTTAAAAAAAAAGGTGCTTGGAGGAAGATTATGTTCTTTGAGAAATAACTAGATGATTATAGTTCCATTCGTACACAATCCTCTCTCCTATTCAATGGCATACATACTCCCACTTGAGATTAAGCTCTACAAGTATAAATCTTCTCACAAATTGGAATTTTAAGAATACAATGAATTTTTGCTGCTACACTTGAGAATTCTGTTCTAATTGAATTGTAGCTTAAAAAATTGATCCACAGTTCTGAAAACTGGAATTTGTCTTTGTTAGGTTTTCTTTTTCAGTTTTTTGCTTTTCTTAAAGAAAAAACCTTGCACTTTCTGAGTGATCAGGAACTTGTAAAATTTTAAGAAACAGCCATCTATCTAGGAGAAGTAAAGATTAAATAAACCATCTTCAAAAACTGGCTTCCTACCCTAGAATTCCTGAGAATGCTTGCAAAGATAAAGCAGGAAAAAAATGTTAAACTCAAAACACTGTTAAATGCTCCCAGAGTTAATCTTCATCAAAATATTCATACATACATACATACATACATACATGAGTGTGTGTGTGCTTGTGTGTGTGTGGGTGTGTATATACGAGATAGACACATACGTGCGCATGCATGCACACACCCCCACCCATACACCCTCACACTTTTTGGTCTTTTTATGTTTAATTTTTTCCCTTTAAGCTTGTGATGGAAGAACATTTTAGCTTTTCATTTGTTAAAAAATATTTCAGTTCCCTCATTATGTCTTGTAAACAAGAGGGGCTCTAGCACCTGGCTTTCACCGTAATATTGTAATGAACTCAACAAATCCAAAGTGCAGGCAAAGGGATCAAAGGGCAGGTTGGGAGAGAATGACAACACAGTAGTGAACCAGCTTGTGTGTCATGTCACATATTGGAAAATACAGCTGTTTGGGGCCATAAGATGCTGCATCCTGATGTTTTTCTAACTCAGTGTTTTTTTCCTAGTTTATCCTGCATGATTTTAACAGGTAATGTCTAGCAACAAACACAGTTCTTTTAGAAACAGGCATGTGTATGGGCTATAGTGGAAACATAACTGGCAGGAATACAGGAAAAAAACCATCTTGCTTAGATAAATAAGGTAGAATAAAAGCAAAATAAGGGAAAATGCTGAGAAGATCCACATATGCAGATTCTAAAGTTTAAATGCACAACACCTGCTTATGTTGACCTACTTACTTCATACCAAAAACAAGCAAATATAAATGCAGCACTCCCCTTGTCTTTTTGTGACAATGGGTTCACATACCAAGTTAATTCACAAACTTCTCCCTTTTGATATAAATGCAAGATATTTTGTTTTAAACTTGCTATCAACACTTCTATTTATATACCAGACACCACTATTTATTTTAATGAAACTGTTGAAGGAGAAAGATTCTTGTTTTTAAACTGTACAATATTATCTGCTACTTCCAAGTGCTGGAGTATGAATGTGTTTGCTGGTACAGAATATTGCAGCACTTCTTTTTTTATTCAGTATAATGCAGAGCTAGTGAAAAGCCAGAGCCAAGTTCTAACACTTTTAGGAATATTTGCAATCAATTCCTTACTGGTTTTTATCCAATCTGCCCATCCTGAAAACTGCTTTGTATAAAGGCAATGTTTGCTACAGCTTTCTTCACAACAAGCAATTCTGTTCCCAGTGCACACACTGGCTATCTTTTGAATTAATGATAGGTCTCCCCTATCCTGCCCGGAGTACTACTATAATGGTTGTTTTTTAAAACAAAGAAACAACAACAACCTTTCTTTAAATACCGACAATAAAAAGCAACAGTACAGGGAAAAGTAAAAATAATAAAGGTGCAATACTTTATAAACAAAAGAAGTCTTTGCCAGTTATATGCCTGCCTAAGCAAACACTAAGCATGACATACATGGAAAAATACAGAGGAAAAAAATGCTCAAAGTACACACTGGTTTAAGAACATTCTTAAGTAAACGTTTCTGTCAGTGATGATCTGGTGCTGTAATACACCTAGGCCTGGCACAGGTAACACAGTGGGGAAAGAGAGAACAAAAGTTGCTGCATGTGCTTTCAATAGGTGACAGGCCAGCAAACTACTGACATTTTCATTTTGTCATAACAGTAGATCAAGAAAATATACTTTGGCCTGAATTACTGGTGGATTTTCCATGAACGGGTAACAATCTTCATATAGATTTCAGGATTAATTTCTTTAGGATTGCAGAAGCTTCAACCATTGAATAGGTCTTTGTCACAAACAAATGTGATGGCTTCTTCTTTCTGGTAGGTCCCCAGAAGAAGAAAAGCCTTGTCATAAAAAATAAGCTTGGGTTCAGTCAACAACTTTTATTAAAGACAAATATACTTCTAGGCAAAACAGAATTCTACCTTCTCTTCTCCTTCCCTCTCCCTTCCCGGAAAGCCTAAAATTACACACTGGCATCCTTCTCACCAAATCCTTAGGATATGGCAGTGTTTTGCTTTATAACAGGGTCAGAACACCATTTGTAGTGCACTAAATACCCTGCTAAAATACCACCGACTAATAGATTTGAAACACCGGTCAATTTGATTTTTGCAACAGGCACCATCATTCAGTTTAAGAATCTAGTCAGATAGGTTGCTGACCAACAATGCAGCTTTTCAAGACAGAAATGTGTGCGCGCACACACACACAATCATGCAGACATACACACTCACACAGATACACACACGCAGGCAGTTACATGTGCCAGAACATACTGGTATATATCAACCAGCCAATCACAAAGTGTTTTTTTTTCCTTTTTTGTTTTTTAAAGTGAGGCTCCGTCAAGTCTTTCCCTCCCACCCCACCCCAATTCTTCTGAACCCCACCCCCAACATAGTAGACTTAAGGACGGAAACACACCCAGTGCAAACAAAGTTAAAAAGCTATTTTTCAGTATATATGTTTCTCAGCAACAACTTCCGTATAACATGAAAAAGTGAAAAACTAGAAACTAATTTTTTTAATTTTTTGTGTTTAGATTTAAATGGTATGTGTACTTGCTTCACATTGTCTTTCTAAGTTGGCGTTCATGATTCAAGTATTTCAAGAGTGATATGTTCTCTTTTTGGATTCATATTCCAAACGAAAAAACTGAAGTTGTAAGGGAGGCAACTATGTGCTCAGACGGTCCTGTCAATGACCCACCTTTTTTCTCTCTCCATTTTCTTTTTTCCTTTTAAAATGTATTTATTGCAAGTTGAAAAAAAAGAAAAGGTCAAGTTAGTGCTGCTGCTGTTCCAAAAAGGTCACGAGGTCAGAGTTGAAAGTTTAAAGTTCAGATTGAATCCGACCCTCCGCCTAGAAGGTCTCCAGGTAGTAAGGGAGCAGGGCTTCCCATTCTGTGGGGATCTTCTACACTTTGAACCCCCCATAAACTTGAAGAATAATTTGGAGGCCCCCATAATGAAGCACCAGCAAGGTCACCCCCACTGCTGCCGCCACCACTGTTGCTCCACTGCCCAAGCCCTGTTGACCCACCAAAAAGATTCAAAGCAGGTCCAACTGGATCTGTCTGATTCTGTCCTGCCTCGAGAGACTGCCAGCCTGCAGTGGGTGCACTGGGGGTTGCTGCAGGAGTAGGAGGCTGAGCTTGTGCCAGAAAGCGACTAACTTCCTCGTCTGTTGCAAACTCAGCCAGGATGGTAGTGTTTCCCAAAACACACCTATGAAAAACAAAAACAAAACAAAAGCCAAAGTGGTAGAGTGAAGAGTAACAAACAAAACGAGTTCAAATGTCTAAATGTTTTGACCATTGCTTGGGAAAAAACCACCCACCCCATAGGGATAAACAATATGAATGGCTGGAGTGTTCACAAAGCACCCTCACCTATCTTTGTTTTAATCACTTTCTCAAAGCCCCCCTTTCCTTTAAATAAAAAAATAATTCTTTACATAAAAATAATTATATAGACCTGCAGTTCCCAAACCTTGGGACACTGCAACAAACTCACAGGGGACAGGGGGGATAGGATATATTCAATTTTTCAATGGAAACACGGGAATACTCAACATCTGTTGGACACCATGCAACTACTAGCCTAGTATCTACTAGTTTGGTTCGGTGTTTCCGTTAAGTGCTTGGTTCCCAAACGCTGCACTGCAGTGCCCCAGGTGCCACGGCACATGGTTTGGGAACCGTGACGTGCCACGAAAAACTTACTGAGACACTAAAGGCACTGTGAAGTGAGAAAGTTTGGGAACCTCTGACATAGACTGTTATGCTTCTGCAACAAAGCTCTTCTACCTTGCTTTTTACTTCAGGTCCTTAAATCCAGAAAATATACTTCAGCAGATAAAGGCATCTTCTGGAATGTGACGCAATACTAGGGACTGTAGTTGGGATGTCAGCCTCCACGTGTAAAAATGGAAATATTCTTTCATTCATATCAGGTTTGTTTGGATCAGAACATGATTTTTCACTGACCATTAACAAAGGCACATCTACATGTGTAGCTGTTCACAGGGCTAGAATGGGGCTAGGATTAAAGAGCCAAGAAATTAACAAATATACAGATTATTTTAAGATGCCAAGTCCATGCCGACTCTGTAATGTATTCAGAAGTCATAACAAGTCACAATTTGTTGTGACAATAATGCAGCTGACAATTTTTGGGTTTGTAAGTTCTCCCCCTCCTTTATCACAAAGGGAGATTTTAAACTTTCAATGATGCTTTGGAAAAATATTGTTTCCCATTTGTCCGACATAGCTATCCTGGTTTCTTAAAGAATTAACATAACAGTATATCAAAGTATATTATGGTTTCTTAATTTTGCTTTATACAAGCCACAGTTTCTTATATTCATACACACGAGAAACAACACTTGTGGAAATATAACTGGAGATAAGCAAGTGACTATCTTACACAGATTTAAAATATTTGGGGATTCCTGTTAATTTCAAACTACTTTAATATTAACTAAAATTTAACTGAAAAGATTTCAAAACTAGTGTAGAGGATGCTAATTCAGCTTTTAAAAAGACTTACATCATTAGCAGAAAGATTGTTTGCTTTTTCAGTAACTATCAACTACTAGGAGGTCATAAAATGGACTTTGTCTAGAGTTCAGAATAGTTCACTCAGATAACAAAATAGCCTCCTACATCTTTTTCTTTTCAAAATATCGTGTAAAAAATATAGTTTTATTCAACCAGACCAAAGCTGTATCTAGTTCAATACCCTTTTTCTTAAAGAAACTAGTAAGATTCTTTTGGTAAGTCCACAAGCAAGGTACAATGATAATATTCCTTGTTCTACTGAGCCCATTACCTTATTTAGATGTATTGAAGTTCCAGACAAAGCATGAAGAGATTTACTGTTCATTAAGTTATCCATTTCCGTGTATAAACCATCTAAGCCGGTGACTATCATTACATCATGCAGTAGCAAATTTATAACTTAATTAGCAAGTATGTGGCCTATTCTCTTTTACCTGTTTTGAACCTACTGCCAAACAATGTTTCGCTGTATAATGTAGGAAAAATTTCTAACCACTTTTTCCACACCATAATTTTTCTAAAATAAATGCTTGTCATCTCCCAGATAAATAATTTTTAATCTTCCAAAAAGTTCCAAATCTTTCAACTTTTCTGCATTAAGTAGTAATATCATGGAAACTTGTTTCAAAAAGAAACTCTTCTGCAATTGTCAGTCATATCTGAATAATACATAGATGAACAAATGAGCCAGAAATTTTAACTATTGACAAAAAAAGTATATGAATGTTTGTAGGCTGTTGCAAAACTCACATGTGCAGTGCAGTCTGGGCCTTAGCTGCCTCCTGCTTGGTGCTGTATCGGATAAGGGCGGTGCCTTGGGTCAGGTTAAGATGGAATGTCAGCAATGGACCATGCTGCATGCAGATGGTCCTTAAAGTTGACCCATCAATCTTAAAAAGAATAGCAAAGACAAACAGGCTATTTAAATAAAGGATCTGAGTTTTTTCATAATTTAAACATACTTGAAACAGCATACAGAATGAAAAGCTATCAGATAGCATATTATACAGGTATTCTTTGGGTTAAAACGGCAATTGGGACTGGAATTTCCGTTGCTAAGCAATGTGGTTGTAAAGTGTGACATCATGTGACCACATCACTTAGCGACAGCAATCCTGGCAGCTGTCATAACTCCAGGATCTCATGGGTCATTAAGCAGGAAGAGGCGGGAGTCATAGGCAAAGCAGGCTGGCAGGTGAGAGCTTTTGGTGGGTGGGGGTGCTGCAGGCAGATGCTATGAAGCATGGGCACTGCGGGGGACCCCGTGGGCGGGTGTGCACTATGGGCAGGTGCCGTGCTGTGGTGGGCACCATGGGCAGGCACTACAGAGTGTGGGCGGGTGAAAAAGTGGAAGGAGTGAGAGAGACTTCCTGCCAGCTTCCCCACTGATTTTGCTTGTGGGATGCCAGCAGGGGATGTCGGAAATCACCATAGTGTGACTGCAACTTGCTGCGATGTCATAATCGTGAGCCAGGCACCGAGCACCTGGATCATGATCATGTGACCACGGGGACACTGTGATGGCCAGAACTCTGAGGACTGGTCATAACTCCCCCTTGTTCAATGCCATTGTAACTTTTGAATGGTTGCTGAACAAGTGGTTGTAAGCTGAGGACTACCTGTATATTCTTCAAGAAAAATCTATTGTGGAAAACTCTAAGATGACTATCAGTTTTTCCTCTCTTAGTTATACAGTATTTGCCCTCCCCTCCTTTTTCAATTATTTGTTTGATGCATATCTTAAGTCTTGATGTACTGTAGGCAAACTTTCCAATCTTGAACAGGGGCAATTATTCCCAAATAACAGCAATAATAATGAAAACACTACAAAAGATTTGGTTCATGGTGGTAGAGCACAGCATTTTGTTAATTGATTACAAATTTATTATTAGTCCTAAAATATTTATCACCATTGTATACCACAGGTTTGAGGAATCACTGGCTTTAGGACCTAATGTTGGGCTGCTCAATCTAAGCTGGAGGTTTTTACACGCTGCGTGGCTGTTCATGTACTCTAAATGCATAAAAGGAAGGTATCTGCATGCTTGCAGGAACTCCAAAGTACAAAAGTACAAAAAATCCTCAAAAACAGTACAAAAAGTAACTTTATAAGCTGTTTCCATAGCAACCACGGAATTCTGGCTTAGTGCAAGGGAGTGGATGGAGACTCATGGAGATGGGAAAATTGAATTTGTTCAATTTCTTCTTTAACTAAATTTTATGTAGCCTTAAGTTTTACTCAGATTACCTTGTCCATAGTCTCTTCTCAGTTTCTGCACTTTGGATTTGCAATTTTTAACACCTGAACAACATATTTATCTACTTTATACTATTTCATAAATTAGAATTGAAGTCCAAAATGAACAGATCCCATTGTAAGAATTATTTCTCTCACAGTGAACAATGAAAACTCCATACCTATATGTAATCAAGAATGCTATCATCTCCAGTAAATATCCATGCTGGATGGGAGTGACTGGATTTGTAGTACAATACATTTATAAGGTTTTATGGGGGAACATAACCTATGGTGCAAGTTTCTAATTCCCACTCCCATTCAGAAACATCTTCAGTCATTACAGTAGTGGAGATAACGTATTTGGCACCCGTGCTGATCTTTAGTTTTTATTATAGAGGCAGAGTATTGGCCACAATACTTACTCCAGTAGGAGAAAATAGTCTGAAGCCTCCCACATTTGAAAAGGAACCATTCTAGGGGGATGCCAGAAAGTGATAGCCACTCTGCACTCAGTTTGCAACTAATAAGAGTTCTTTTCTGCCATTCTTGGCTTTGATCAGAGAGATAGAAAGCATCAAGAGTTTTCTTTAAAAAGGCAGGAGATGCATTACACCTGACTCAGTAAAGAGTCCTTTTCCTGCCAACCTATTATCTTTCATAAGGAACTTCACTGCAACTGCTTCCTAAGTTATGGAAAGCCTACTGTGAGAAAAAGAATTAGACAACAATTATATTTTAATATAGCTAGCCTGTCCCTAATTATTTAACCAAAGTGGATTAATTACACTAGAGTTGTTCTTGTTATAGACACTGTCTTAGAATAATCACTCATGCCCCAGAAGAATTTTCCTCTCCCCTGAATCAAATCACCCCTCCCCTCTTTGCCTCCCTCTCCTCAAACAGAAACTGGCAATGTGGGAGATGCATTCTCCTACTCTGATTAAAGAGAAGGTATTTTGAAAGTCTGAGGTTTGGTTGTGGGGGGGTCATTTTAACTGTGACTGGTTGGCATTATCTAAGTATAAGGTATGAAGTATAAAGAGCTGAAATCAGGAATATTACAGGGAATTATTCTAACAGAAGAACTAAGACTTTTTGGCAGCTGTACTAGAAATATTCTATAGTCTCACTATGGAAACAAGAGAGAAGAAACTGGCAGTTACGCCTGGTTTGACAGTATCCCCAAAGAGCTGGAAATAGTGATAAATATGACATTTTGCATTCACATATCCATTCACTTACTTAAACTAAACCACATATGTGATACTTAAGAATAGATACTTAAGTTTTTAAGTATTGTTGTCATGTTGAAGTACAGGGCAATGGCCTTTTAAAAAGCACAGTACATTATTGTTCCACATTTAGTAAGAAAAAAGAGGACGAAGGTGGAAATACCTGTGGAGTGAGATTGTGAAGAACCAGCCAGTAGCTGGGACGTACAGAACCACCATCACTCCAACTAGAGGCTGCAAATAATTAAAACAGCAAACATTTGTATTCACATTAATTTATGATTCAGAAACAAAATACATTCTGTCATTTATAGGAACTATTTAACTTGCTATGTAAACAAGAAAGACTGGTTGCTTATCTGCAACTGTTCAAGTGGTCATTTGCAGAGAATTCGGCTGTCAGATCAATGTTAAGAACATTTTACCGCTAGCTGAAAAGGGTTTTCTTTTTTGGTGGCAAGCCCATCTCTAACGCCCAATATTTATACTCAAAGGAACATGGCTCCTTGATCCTTTCTTCCTGCTCTGTTCTTAACAGATCACTGCAGCAGCTATTTATGCTAGAGCCAAGAGCAATAAACAAGTAATCTGCAGTGTGAAAGGAAGGTGGATGGTTAGACACACATGAGCATTCCACTAAGGGTATTGAAACAGCATGCATGCATGCATGCATCCATCCAAAAGCGTTTATCTTACAGCAAGAGAATAAGAACATTTAATCAATTCCAAGAAGGATAGGGTTGAAACTAGATTAAACTAAAATAAATATCATCCATCCATCCATCCATCCATCCATCCATCCATCCATCCATCCATCCATCCATCCAAAGCGTTTATCTTACAGCAAGAGAATAAGAACATTTAATCAATTCCAAGAAGGATAGGGTTGAAACTAGATTAAACTGAAATAAATATTAATATTCAGTATCAGAAAGTGGCATACAATTTCTATTAGCTCAAGCAAGGGACTTCAAGTTTTGTGAGGCCTGTCAATGGTTGTGCTTGGACCAAGGGTGTCTGTGCATTGGGTAGGCATCCACTTCTTTCTTAAAACTATTCTCCAATTTTAAAAAGGAAGCCCGATTTTTAGACCCTACCCTGGGGACTGCAAAAGAAATGACAGCAGGCTAGAAGTGGCCTAGGCTGCAGTTTTAACCATTTCCATATTTTATTAACTATTATCTATCTCTTATGCTTCTTATATGTTATTTGGATGCCCCTTCTACATTTTTTTATAACGTGAAATCTTATATATCAATAGTCTACTTTAAATTTTCCCCCTGTTTTTAAAGAAGGTATTTTAAGTTTTCCACCTTTTTTGCTGTCTGAAGGAAAACTTTTGCAATCACCTTTTATATGATACAATTCCAATAACATCAATGAATTCTTCAATAATTTGTGTCTGCTTATTTTTCCTGTATGTGCAGTCTCTCATACAGAACAATGAACTGACCTAAGAAACAATGAACAGCTAAGAAATTGTAATAGAAACCCCTGCCTACCTGTACATTCATCTGTAACAGCAGAAGAATCTTTCCCCTCCTCTCCATATTTTACAGGCAGTCTTCATTTAATGTCCACTCGTTCAGCAACCTTTCAAAGTTATGATGGCGCTGAACAATGGGTATTTATGACAGTCCTCATAGTTGCATCCCCACAATCACGATTTGGGCGCTTGGCAACCAGCTCGCAATTACATCACACCATCCCGCGGTCACGATTGCCATCTGCGACCTTCACTGCCAGCTTCCAACAAGCAAAGTCATTGGGGAAGCTGGCAGGAGGTTGCAAATGATGATCATGTGACCACGGGATGCTGCGATCGCATGGGATTTGCCTAATGATGGCAACAGGGACTGCCAGAACTGCCATCGTAAGTCAGTGCAGTCACGTGACATCAC
Source organism: Charina bottae (assembly GCA_023362775.1). Lineage (NCBI taxonomy): Eukaryota > Metazoa > Chordata > Lepidosauria > Squamata > Charinaidae > Charina > Charina bottae. The sequence goes on along the minus strand of JALMGJ010000006.1, from coordinate 34,021,772 downwards.
GCCTTATGACCGCGTCGCTTAGCAATGGAGTTCCTGGTCCCAATTACTGTCAGTAAATGAGGTATACCTGTTTTTTTTCCTGACTTCTAATGAAGAACTGTTGGAAGCTCAAAACCCTGCAATTATTTTGAAAACTTCTAGTTGATGTAACAAAAGTGTTCTGTCAATACGGGTTTTTTTTAATTAGTCTAATTGGACAGTTTGTGCTGTCAATAATGGGATGGATGAAAGACAGTCACAGAGTTTATTATGATTTGAAGACTTAAGATTTTAGCACCTGCTGCCAAGGAGGCCTGTTTCCATAACACTGCTTCTAATTAAGAAAAGAGATGTCAGGGCACCTGCAAACAAGCAACATGGGAATATATTTGTGGAGTTCTCTATGCCAAAATGAGGAGGTAATGGACACACACCCTTACATACATGTGGGAGGCTAGTTTGTAAAAGTGTAAATTGAACACTTTTGAGAATATGCTTGTGGCATCACAGGCACAGATGAAGAAAAAGGGCAAGTGCCAACTCAGAAATGTCTCCCTACAATACAAAAACATTAAGAAAAAATACAAAGAATATGAAAAAAGGGAGTCCAGATTTCATTATTTTAGAAGATAAGGAAAAGGTCTTGATGGTAGCTTTTTAAATATATATATATACTAATGGTTGAGGGTGAGCTTCCACCAAAACATTTTCATTTGCTGTTGTGTATGTTCCAAATACCATTTTGCATGCTTTCAAAACTCATGTGACTGCACAGATAACTTCACTATCTGTTCAAGAACACACATACACACCCATTCCTCACAATAACATACTATTTCTAGAATTCTCATAATTTCTTCTCATTCTATTTTCTCAATAAATTTTCAATTGATTTTTAAAGGCAAGGTACTTCTTCACTGAACAAACTTAAGCATCGCTTATTTGATCTATTACTACACCCTTCTTTGGTATGTAATAATATTTTAAAGAAATATTCACCAGAGGCAAGCCTTGAATCCTGTGCCCCCCACCCCCTGAGTGAGCGGGGTGCTGTGTTGCTCCAGGGAGAGGATGTTTTCGGATTACTCAGACCAGGAGGTGGGCGTGGCAGCCCTGTAGTGTTTCTTGAGGAAATATGGTTTTTCCATAACTTGTTAGAGAGATGAGTGGGATTAGGTCCTATGGGATCTGGGGACCATGTTGATTTGTAATCACTGAATTTTGCTAAAACAGACATAAGGAAAAGGTGATAATTAACACTCATTAATAAATACACCATAAATTAAGTTCCGTTTCTGCCAAAGGCTATTTGTATAAAATGTTTTTTTTTTTTAAAAAACCAAATCAATTTGAATTAACACTTCTGGGTCATCTTTCATCACTCTACATTTGGCTAAGAAAAAAAAAGCAATTCTCTGGCTCCTTTTTGATCTTATTCCATGAAAAGATGGACCCAGGGAGGTGATGGAATTGTTGCTTGGGTAAGTAAATTGTGAAACGTATTCATTTTTGGTACTCCTTAAATCTCTTTATTCTGTTACTAACTTCATTATTATACTCTATCAACTAATTACATCATATTATACTTGTTCCTTTGTTTTATGGGACAGCCCACTAAATAACCGTCTTCACTGTTCAAAACATTATTTTATGTTTAAATCCTCTCATTTCAACATGGTTCTTCTCATTGCCAGTACCTCCTGCAAATGAGAGAAGACACCACCTCTCTTTCATTCACCTACATGGGTTGAAAATGTAAAGTTACATACCTGAAGTGCTATGAACATTTGTGAAAGAATTGTCAGAGGCACTGTAGGGCCAGGCACCAGGTGAAGGCAGCGAGGTGTTGAGGGAAGAATTAGACCCTATGGGAAATAAAGGAGGACAGGAAAACCCATATGGTCTTCAAATTTGAAGAAAAAAACTTTCTATGAATGACAATGAATATTAGGAACATGTTATAATTGTGTTTGTGTGTGTGTGTGCGCCTTGCTAGTAAGGATCATAGCAGCTTTCATGCTTTCAGATCTTAGGATTCACATTTTGTAGGTTAAGAGGCAAAACAAAATTTCCAGTTTGTATTTTACCATCTGTCATGGGCAATGCTCAACTATTTACTTGTGCCAATGCTTCGCTCCTTCAGACAAGTCTTTTTTTCCTCTTTTCCCCCTTGCAGCAGATTCTAAAACTAGTCACATAAGAGAGGAAAAAAGCTGCAGTGAAGAATCAGCGCTTAGAGAAAAGTTAAGCACCAGAAATCTTTTGGCCACTCTCTCAGCTCAACTCATCTCATAGGGTTGTTACTGTGGGGAAAATAGGAAGAGGGAGCATTATGTATACCACCTTGAGTTGGGGTAAATAAAGGTGGGATATAAATCAAATAAACATTTCTCTCCAGTAAATAAACCTCTTCTTCCCACAATTATAGTCAACAACAAATATGCTATTGCTTACATCATGTATGGTTCCACTCCTAGCAACTATAGGATACATATTAGACCAGCAAACCTGTGCTGTTATCCCGCAGAAGTTGGTGATCCGTATCTACAATGGGGGCTGTGACTGTACCTCCCAGCACACTTCCGGGGGTCACATAAGGGTCAGATTCAGGATCAATGTTTGGAATACCTTTCCATGGCACTCCTGGCTGAAATTCTGAAACAAAGCAGTAATTACTTCTGTTTAAAATAAAGTGCTCAAGATATTATTTCAGATAATACTCACCTCCATCAAACTATAATTAGGATACCTAAGAATTCTGCAATTAGCGTATGTGTGTATCTCAAAATGCTACAGTTTGAAGAAAACTTATGTATGTACAGTTAAAATATATAAAAAGATTTTAAAAATTTGATTACAAATGTGATAGCACAATTATGTCACAAAATCTCACCAAGATATTCAGTTTTTCCCTTCCTTCCAGAATTACTAAACTTAACTGAACATCCTAAAGAAATGTCTGTAGCTTGAATCATGTCAACTGGATTTCTATTTTCTCAGTGGAAACGTTTCGCTCCTTATCCAAGAAGCTTAGAAGCTTCTTGGATAAGGAGCGAAACGTTTCCACAGAGAAAATAGAAATCCAGTTGACATGATTCAAGCTACAGACAATTCCACCTGGATGACTGAGAACCTTCATCAACATCCTAAAGAAATATTAACATTATTCAAGAGGGGTTTGTGTGTATGTATACCTTAATATGATGCAATTAATAACACAATTTAATTCAACCAGGTTATCCAAAAATTACATGTCATCCATGACTTGAAAAACATTAGGAATCTACTACACCCATAAAAATGTATGGAGCTGACTGCTGGAGGTGATATTCCAATGTTATGTTATGATCCATCATGTCAACTTTGACTCCTGGTGATTACAAGGACACGTCCTTGCAGTTTTTGGTAACGTTTTCAGAAACAGTTTGACATTTCCTTCTTCCTAGAGCTAAGAGAGAGTGACATTGGCCTAAGTTCTGTTTTCATCACCTTGATAAAATAATTTATTAAACTATTTTGGATGAATAGTTTGATAAACTCTAAAGATCAAAAGGGAATGTATGCAGTTATGTATGAACACGATGGAATCAAAGATGGTTTCTAAGGTTAGAAATGTGTGGTATAGGTGTAAACTACTTTCATTAAATCTCCCCTTCTTTTTCTTATCTCGGATCTTTAATTTTTTTGGCTTCGTATTTCTTTTCTGTGCTTTGCATAATGTGATTAGTGAACCTTGCTCTCCTATAAGATGACTTTTCTGGCCTCAAGATTTGGCTCAGCTTGTTTCTTGTATTCAAGTTAGCAGGTTCAGTTAAGTTGTAGCTATATATCAAGGGATAATACCACTCAGATTAGTTAACTGTAGCAAACTATTATTTTAACTTGAATATACAAATGCTTATTTATAACTTTAAATGATTTTATACAAACTCAGATGGTCATATAATGGAAGATTTGGAATTACAAGACAGTGTTTGCTCAGCAGTCGAAACTGTATAAATAAGTTAACATATCAACAGGGATATCATTCCTTTCCCATCTACTCATTCATGGAGCACACTGAAATTACCTGGTGGCCAGCTGGCGTTGCTGGATTTGCTTCCAATTTTACATGTTGGTGGGGATTTGGCAGGTAGCCAACTATCACCAGCGGGACCTGTATGACTGCCCAGTGGGTCACCAGGAACTATATCAAATTGGTTATAGGGAGATCCCCCTCGGGCTTTTCCAGGGGGCACAATCGTCCCTGGAAAACAGAAGAAAAATATGTTCTGATAGATGGTAGCTGAGGCTGTTATAGTACTGTCACCAGTGTTATTATGTAGTTATATATGTTGATTTGTAGCTGACTCGTGACATGGATATATATGAAAGCTGGAATAAATTTGTTCAAAGCAGGCCATACAGGAAGAAAGCAGAACTGAATGCTACAATTATATTTTTGCTTCAGCAGTCAGATCTATTAAAATCAAATCTAGTTTAAGAAGAGCTACTAGACTCACACACACATCATAGAATGTTCAGGTTATTCTAGCAAGTGTTTCACTAGCAGAGAGAAGTTACTTTCTGAATGTATCACTATGCATTTCTGACAACCAAAGCTGGAATTTCTCACCATTTTTGTGCATACTGCCATCGTGGGAAGCCACAGGTGGCATTCCATCCATCATAGAAGTCCACTGTTTAAAGCGAGATTCTGTTCCGGTTTCTTTCCCTCCTACCATGCCATAATCCATGCTACTTGAACCAAAACCTTTAAAACAACAAACAATATAATGTATTTTAAATGCATATATGAGCAACTATGATGATGGGGATAGTGGTAATGAGGGAACCTAGATACCTCTGTTCATTTTAAACAAATTTGTGTAAACGTTTACTCTCTCCTCTAACCTGTACCCTAATGTAATGTAAGCAATTCTGATATTAGAAAAGAACATGCGGTATACTGACCTAACGGATCATGTAGAGACTTAGAACATATTAACCTATGATAATCCAAACAACACAAATCACAGAAATTGAAATAGTAAAATTATATTCAAATATTCATTAAAAATATCAGTCTTCCCTGTTCCTATAAACACAACTATTCAACTCAGTCATTCCCATTTTAGTGGAGTATAGAGACCTCTCTTATACCAAGTAAGAGTCTTGTCCCATCTACACTGGTAGCTAGCAGTGATCCCCAGCATTTCAAATAGAAGTCTTTCTCAGCATTACTTGCAGATGACAGGAAATGGGCTTACAACATTTTGCATGCAAAGCACCTGCATATCACTATGACACAATCAATTGTTCCTTTAGACCAGAGCTTTCCAAACTGTGTGTCGCGACACAAAAGTGTGTTGCCACACACAGTCTGGTGTGTCGCCACACAACCCGGAAGCGCTGATCATCATCAGCGCTTCCGGGTTTTCCCGCGGCGACACGCCAACGGTGGCGCGCAAAAACTTGAAAGCGGCAGCAGCGCTTCCGGATTTTTGTGCGCTGCCGCAACGGCGGCACTTCCGGGTTTTCCCGCAGCGACACACCAACCGCCGTTGGTGTGTCGCCGCGGGAAAACTTTGGAAAGCCCTGCTTTAGACTTAATCAAGAAGCATCCAGTTTTTAAGTGATTTAACTTTTTAAAGAACCGTATGTGGTAGAATTTTTTAATCAACTTAGGAACAATCCATTCTTATCATGAGCACTGAAAGCCACGGAGTAACTTTTATAGATTGAGTGCAGGAGATAATTTAAACCTCCAATCCCTACAACACACTTCAGCACTATCTATATGTGTGCTTGTGTGCCAGTCAGATGAAGAGAAAAGGAAAACAGGAATTAAATACTGAGAATCTTTGTATGGATTTCAAATCTGCATTGTGAATAGATTAGGCTTCTACATCTCTCTCTATTCTCCCTCTGAAGAGCTCACAATGGCTTATAGATGATTCTAAGGAATGGTCAGGGACACATTCATCTTCAGTAACATGTGTCTGTTGAGCATTCTTTGGATCCAAAGTCACATAACCTTTCCCCTTGATTTTCAGTCTTGCTTAGGATTTGAACACAAAACATCTCATATATAGAATAACCTGAATCACAAATGTGTAGAATCTAATGAAAAGATGACAGTATATTTATATTGCAGGAAAACCATAAAGGCACATTACCCAGAGTCCCTCTTCTGAGGGGAGATGGGCGGTGGCAAAATTTGAAAAATAAATAAATAAACAAACAAATAAATATGTAGAAACTACTAGTATAGCAGCCATTAACTAGAAATCAGGGTATGCTTGCTTGACCTTTACTGACTTTTTTGCCTTCTTTGTTTCTATTCCCTTATACATACCATCCATTATTTTCATTACAAAATACATAAAATTAAAGATCTATAAAAGACCATATCCATAAAATTATGGATATAAAATGCTGTAATATTTAAGAATTAAATAGATTTCAATAATTAACTGAAGTTTAAAGTATCTCCTAATTAGATTTTTGAACCATATGAATGGCTATAATGAAGCAACTCCTAGATCACTTCAAGCTTTGTTTATATCCTTGTACAAGTAAACTATTTATTAAAAAATCCAGATTAAGCAAGCTAGTCTTAAAATAAAAATAGCAAGCTGTCAATATAATGCTACGTTATGCTAGGTAGAAAAAGAAATAAAAACTAGAGTTCCATGCAATATGGCAAATTTTAGTAATAGAAGCAACACAAGCAAATCCTATAATATTATTGCATAAAAAGTGAAAAGTAATAATTACGGATATTTACAATGTTTACCTGAATTATATCCAGGAATCTGCCCTTTGGTTGATATATCTGAGAGACCCACATTTAGACCACTCGATACAATACTGTCTAAATGAGGCTTAGGTCCAACTGGGTGGGATGGAGAGTGCTTCAGGCCAGGTTGCCTTTGCTGCTGCTGAAGGGCGTTTACCATACGAGCAAGCTGCAGTTAAGGAAACAAACAGAAACTGGTTGACCTCAGACACAGGCAATTTGGTGCTGTCCAAATATTTTGCATCAGACCTAAAAGCAAAAGTTTGTGACTTTTATCCAAGATTCCTATTCCTCGTTAATCTTAATAAAATAAATGATTATGCTTCGAAGCTTAAAGGCCATTTCTTAAACTTTTGAAATTCATGGGATACCAGGCATTTTTTAAAAAACAAACAAATAAGGAATACCTATAAAAACAGAGAGGGAAGGGAAAGAGTATCAAGATTAAATATTTATATTCCCTTTCAAGTAATTTTTTTTTAAAAAATGTGTTCAATAAATGTTTGATTTTCGGTGACTGCCTGGACAAGTCCCTGCAGTTTTCTTGGCAAGGTTTTTTGGAAGTGGTTTGCCATTGCCTTCTTCTTAGGGCTGAGAGAGACTGACTGGCCCAAGGTCACCCAGCTGGCTTTGTGCCCAAAGTGGGACTAGAACTCATGGTCTCCCGGTTCCTAGCCTGATGCCTTAACCACCACACCAAACTGGCTATCTTTCAAGTAATACATCCATTATAATCTTAATGGGATGTATGAGCATGAGTATGATGGTATTTATCATTACTATCTGCCTCTAAACACATTATTAAAGGAAGTCTTAAAATCAAGGTAATATTCAATTTATTTCAATATTAGATCTTGGTTGTAGTGAGTGCTGAAAAATTATTCACACAATATAAAGATATATTCAAATAAAAGGAAGTAGAACCTTCAACTGTTCCATGGAAGAAATACTAGATAAAGTAGTTAAGCTTAATTATCATCCTTCCTGCTTAACTTGCCAGATTTCACAGGTACACACTTTACCTGTTGCTCCTGTTGTTGTCGTACAGCTTGGGAAATTTTTCTCTGATTTTGTAACAGTTGTTGTTGTTGCTGCTGCTGCTGCTGCTGCTGGAGGAGTAGTTGACAAGCCTTCATTGCAAATGAATAAAGGAAAAAAACTAGTTTATTGTGTAGAAGCTCTAATTGCTACCAGGCAAGCATTACTCTGTAGATGTGAATAGTGCATATTTGTATAACAAAAAAACATAATCATGGAAGAGCATGATGTTTTATACTAATTTATCAAAGGCTGCATACATAAAATAGAATTGTTATATTTTAATTATATCTATACTTGTTTCAAATTTGATGTTTGGAAACTGTTGTTACCAAATGACTACTAAGGATTTATGCACGTGAAGTATGGATAAGTATATGTGTATATATGTATTTTCCACTACATTAATTTAAAACACAACCAAAATAAAATTATCTCAAGTGCATCAAATGTACAAGAATAGGTATGGGGGATAAGAAAATTTAGTCTGCCACCATATGAGAACAGCTACTTACAAGCTGAAACTGGGGAATCTGTGGAAGTTGGCTCAACATAGCAATCTGTTGAGGAGAAAGTTGGGGCCCCATATTGAAAAGACCAGGGTTCAGACCACTGTTAGGAAATTGCTTAAGCATGGAGGCAGAAACCTATACGAGAGGGAAAAAAACATGTTTCCAACAAGAAAGTAACAGAAAAATTATTTATGGACAGAAACAGGTCTTCTAAATCCAAATTACTTCACTAGTTTTTTTAAAAAGATACACCAAACTTAGCCATATTAGAGTGGTAAGAGCTCATTTCCCCCCATTTCCCCATGGACTTATTATTCCACATCTACCACATTAAAGTAAATGTATTTGAAAACTGAACATAAAACTGAACTATTTTTCATTATGGGGTCTAAGTTACTCATGAGTCTTGAACTTTGGCCCATGAGGATTGGGTGGATGGAATTAGAGCATGTGAAGTGGCTAAATGGAGATGGATGGCAACATGGAAGGTGGACCAGGACTGTGAGTTACTTGAATTAACAGAACAAGATTGGGTGAAGGTGGAGAAAGAAGTTGGAGGCCAGATGATGGATGTGTCTCACTTGAATGGTGAGAGAAGCTGGAGAGCGAATGTGGTCTATCAGCTCTAGGCTCAGAAGAGCTACCCTGGGTGAGAAGACGTACGGGGAAGGCTGTACTTTAGACCCCTTCTGGCCCAGCAACCTCAACCCAGTCTGTAGGCAACTGGATTGCTGGTGCTCTCAGCATCACACAGTTGCTGGTAAATATCAGAATCATGTTTGTCCACAACCTGCTGGAGTGAACAGACCTGGCATGTATTACTGAGTCTTGGTTAGGGAAGAGTGATGATGTTGCCTCTTTGAAATCTGCTCTCCCAGGATTTGGTCCTGCATCAGTCTTGAATTCAAAGCTGGATGTGGGGTAGTGATGATTTGTCCAGGAAATTCTAGCAGTGGTCAGGGGTTGTAATGGGCTGTAGGTCAGACAAAAGAAATTTGAGTCTGAGGCAGAAATGTAATTTGAGAAAGGGTCTCAGGCTTGATCTTCCCTCCTTTTATCTTCAAGAGAAGGGGGTGGGGTCAGGGTCAAGCCTGAAATGCTTTCTCAAATTACATTTCTTTTGTCTGACCATTGTCTTGGCTGCAGCTCTTCCTCCTGCTCCTCAAGGTTACACCCACTCCTTGTTTAGCAACTGAGTCCTGTTCCAATGACCAGGTTGTTAAGCGAAATGGTTGCTAAATGAACATGTGACAGAGAGAGAGAGAGAGAGAGAGGCCTCATTCAGATAATGTTCTCTCATACAGCTACGCCAGCTTTACTCTCACTCCGGCATGTGTTGTTGTGAGGCTCACAAAATTTGGTTGTAAATGTGCGCAAGGGTTGGAAAATGAATTTTTATTACCCTTTATTACTGTTGTATTTGCAAATGGTCGCTAACTGAGGTAGTCGCTAACTGAGGAGTGGGTGTATTCCTACAGCCTATTACAGGGGCCCTGCTCTAGAGGTGATGGACTGTGAAGTTGTGACATTGGGCCATAGGGTTAAGCTGGGGTCTGACTGTATACTGCCCACTTTGCTGCGGGGTCCCTTCCTGATCTCTTGGAACTCCTCTTGGACCTCATATCTTGGGGCTATTGGTGGAATTCCCTCAGTTGTTAGTATAAGGCAGTTCAATTGCCAGGGTAGGGGGTTCTGGGAGGGCTTAGGAGTCTATAGCCACCATGGGCTTGTCACAGATAAACTTGGGCCTGATACACACAGTGTCCAGATATTAAATTCAATGTTTACTTCTTAGCAATCTCTGTCGTGATCAGAGCACTTCTGGTTCTTATGAGAGTCACTGCTTCCAAGAGTCTCCACAGGGTGGGAAGACAAGTTAGGATGGTTCACTCCAGGCATCTGATCAATCTAGATCATACCTTTCCAAACTGTGTGTCGCGACACACTGCTGTGTTGCGTCAAGGGCCCAGGTGTGTCGTGGGGGAACTCGGAAGAGGCGGCCATGCACCACATGGAGCCCAGCCCTTGCCGCACTGCCAGTCCCTGCTCCGTGCCCAGCTCTCGCCGCAGAACCTAGTTAAGGTACCAGCCCGGCAGGGCTGCAATTGGGGGGGTGCAGGGACGCGACTAGGCTGCTGCGCTGGGGGTGCAGGCAGGAGCCGATCGCGTGGGCCGGGGTTTGGAGCCGGGAGCCAATCGCGTGGGCCAGGGGGCGGGGTTTGGAGCCGGGAGCCAATCGCGTGGGCCGGGGTTTGGAGCCGGGAGCCAATCACGTGGGCCAGGGACCCCTCATTACTGTGTCACGAAATTATGCATGGCTAAAAGGTGTGTCACCAACATGAAAAGTTTGGAAAGCCCTGTCCCAGTGCCTGCCTTGTGCCTTGCTGCCTCCAAACCTGCCCTGCCAGGATTCCACACAGGTCCTAGTGCCTGCCTTGTGCCCTGCTGCCTCCAAACCTGCCCTGCCAGGATTCCACACAGGTCCTAGTGCCTGCCTTGTGCCTCCAAACCTGCCCTGCCAGGATTCCGTGCAGGTCCTAGTGCCTGCCTTGTGCCTTGCTGCCTCCAAAACTGCTGTGATTCCGCCCAGGTCCTAGTGCCTGCCTTGTGCCCTGCTGTAAGAGTGTGTCGCGAAATGATGCATGTCTAAAAAGTGTGTCACCAACATGAAAAGTTCGGAAAGCTCTGCCCTAGCAATTAGTATATGTAAATATTTTATATTTACACACTCTCTGTCAGTGTAATTTCTAGAGATAGGAAAGGGTCAGTAGCTAGATTCTTTAGAGAGCTCAGCTGATCATGCAAGTTTGATTTTCAATCATAGCCAAGAAAATTGACAATTAAATTAAAGAAAGCCTTTTGTGTATAAGAAAATATAGTTGTTTCAACTGCCTCGATTACTCAGTGTTAACTTAAAATGTTAGTACAAACTAAAATATAGGGCTATCACTATACTGCACAGTATACTGGAAGTGTCACAAATAGACTCTGCACAACACCCTCTAGTGGTCTGTCAACTGAAAGTAACTGTAGTTATTGCACTGAAGATGCACTTATTGTCAAGAAAGCTAATGCTGTAGATGATTTTTTCTCTTGCTAGAGAAAGCAAAGTATGTAAAAAATGAGATTGAACACATTCAGCATCTTCTTGGGTTCAGAATTGCTAGTATTCTTCTTAATGTAACAGGGTTCTACAATGTGAACCTCCCAGATTGGAGAAAGTTTGTGGGGAAACTGCTTAGTTTCAACAGCAAGATACTTTTAACAGGTCCCAAATTGAAACCTAATACCCCTTATATCCTGGCATGAAGAACAGAGAAAAGAAAAGCACAGATAAATAAGCATATTTCCTGCTCAGAACTAACTAGGACGAGAGTGCATCTATTACCTGGCTTTTGATGAAACCATGTAGGGAAAAGGCAGTCTGAACAACTTTCTATTTTTTCATTTGCTTAGTTGCAACCTTTTATGTTGACCTGTAGAGACCACAACAAACTATTTACAATTAAGTTTTTATGCTGCTTACCTGGGGGGAAAGAAATTGAGGAGGCACTTGTGCCCGGATATTGGGGGAAGGATTTAGTGGCTGCACTGGTGGGTGCATCCCTCTCGATTGTGCTGTGCTATTTCCAAACAGACCTTGATTGCCACCCTAAAAACAGAACAGTAATTGTGAGTACAACTATTTAAATACCTTAGATGTAGTCTCTAATTAGTATTATTTATGGAATATTTCAATGTGAAGTTACGTGCTACATTATTTAGGGCATATGAATGCTGGTTACCTTAAATTCACTCTGCTCTGACTAGCTTTTTCCAACTTTATCCCTTTCGGAGAAGCTGATTTCATATCACACTCATTTCTTTAAAAGCAGAAACAAAAACATAATAGCCCTATTCATTGTGGAATCTAGAAAAAGACTTCCCTGCACAAATTTAATCTCACTTTTTAGTGTCAAATTACATCTTCAGAACAAGAGGAAAAGAAAATTTTCTTCTAGTGTATTTCAGTAGTTTATTTACTGACTCTAAATAAAGGTCTGCCATATGGTGTTAGTAAGGTCAAAGAGATAAACAAAAGCAATATACAGAATTATTAGAAGGGAAGGGGGAGGGGGGAGGGAGGGAGGGAGAGAGAGAGAGAGATTAAACCAGAGCTTTCCAAACTGTGTGTCGCGACACAAAAGTGTGTCGCCACACACAGCGTGGTGTGTCGCCACACCACCCGGAAGTGGCGGCGCGCGCGTGCACGGCGGCTGCCATGCACGCACGTGCCGCCGCACGCCCCCCCGCGCGCGCCGCCACACGCCCCCTGCGCTGCCGCCGTGCGCGCCGCCGCATGCCCCCCCGCGCCGCCGCTGTGCGCGCGCGTGTCGCCGCCACTGCCGCCGCTGGGTGTGTCGCCAGCGGTGGCACTTTGGAAAGCCCTGGATTAAACATTAGGCCCCTGAATAGATATTATTTTAGTACGTTCTCATAAACAAACCACCTTTTAATTAGAAATGATTTAGGAAGAAAAAAAAATCCAGCTGACCAAAATCAATATAGGATATAGCCAAGCAGTAATATAACCGAGAATGTGATTTTCTTACTTGTCTAGCAGCGAAGTTTTGGGGGTTGAGCCCTGAGCCGATTGCCCCAAGGCAGACGTTGGGTAATGTGGAACCAGAGGGAGATAGCTTGTAGTTGGGAGAAGGGGAGAAGGGAGAGCAGGGAGCCTCATCCCCAAGGCACCCATCTTGATTGGAGAAAGGCAAAGTCAGCTGAAGCAGTAGTTAGCCAATCAGTAGCAGTTGGTTAGTGAAGCAACAGAATGCAAGAAGAGAAACAGTGACAGTGAATGATCAAAAATATGTAAAATATATTTGCTTAGCATTAAAAGGACAGTTTCTAACAAATTATGCTACTTATTTTGGAGATGTGGTCTAATAGGAGACAGTAAAAAGAAACAGTTGCATCATTTTAAACCTTTTTTTCATTGTTAATGCTATACTCAGAGAAGAAATCTTCAATGAAAGCTACGAAAATCTCTGATTTCCTGAAAACTCCATTTATATATTTGTGCAATTTATCCACTGTCTCAATTCCAATAGACCATTACAGAGTGTAATAATAAATGTTCCTCTTCAGGACATATAAAATTAATACTTAGAGCAGCTGACACAAATACAGGTAGCCCTTGGGTTACGATGGTAATTGGGATTGGAATTTCTGTTGCTAAGTGATGCGGTCATAAAGCGTGACATCATGTGACTGCATTGCTTAGCGACAGTGATCCCAGCAATCCCCACTGTGGTTGTTAAGCGAGGATCTCCTTGCAACTTCCTGCCGGCTTCCAACAAGCAAAGTCAATGGGAAAGCTGGCAGGAAGTTGCAAGTCCCAGGCGGCTTGCAAGCAGGCTGATGGGCAAGTAAGTGGCTGCTGCCAGGTGCGCAAGGGTGTGTGGGTGGCCGTTGAGGTGTGGCAGGGCTGTTCCAGGTGGCTGCTGCTGGGTATACAAGGGTTTGCGAGTGGCTGGCGCGAGCACAGCGGGGATGGCTGCTGTCAGGTGCGTGAGGGTGTACGGGTGGCTGTCAAGGGGTGATGGAGCTAGGTGTTTCCTGGTGTGCAAATGGCCAGCGCTGCGCAAGTGTGGTGTGGCTGCTACTGGGTGCATGAAGGTGCACAGGTGGCTGTTGAGGTGCAGCGTGAGCATGGTAGGGGTGGCTGCTGTCCGGTGGGAGGATGGTGCGCAGGTGGCTGCCGTGGATGGGGGGGAACGGTACGTGGGTGGAGGAGGATGCGCGGGTGGCTGACATGGGTGGGGGAGAGTGCTGCAGGTGTGTGCATGCTACAGAGTACAAGATCCCCAAGATCTTGTACTCCATAGCCAGGCTCCTTGGGGGAAAAAACTGGAAGTGCAAGCAACTTACCAGAGCGACTTGTGACCTTCCCTGATGGCTTCCCCTTTGATTTTGCTTGTGGGAAGCTGGCAGGGAAGATCGCAAAAGGCAATCATGTGATGTGGGACTCGGCAACCAAGTGCCCGGATTGCGATCACATGACCACAGGGCTGCTGGGACGGCCGGAATTTCAAGGACCGGTCGTAAGTACCACTTGTTCAGTGCTGTCATAACTTCCAATGGTTGCTGAATGACTGGCTGTTAACTGAAGACTACCTTTAGATTAATTTCAGCCAGGTGAGGAAGAAAATGTTTTTTCTAAGAACCAGAATAATGCTGGTACTGATACTGGCACGCATATCAAGCTGATCTGATCTGGCACACATATCAAGCAGCAAACAAAAGCCCAATCAAGGAACTCCTAAGGGGAGAACAACACCTCCACCAACACAAGCAGGACAAGCCATGGTATATAAACACAGAGCAAGTCCCACTCCCTTTTCGCACTGAAGATGTTGCCTAGTCTGGCAATGAAATGTCTGCAAGAAAACAAGGCTCAGAGAGCACCAAAGACTCCACGCATATCTTTCTCCAAAACAAGAGAACAAACATCTTCACTTGATGTTAATATTTCATTAGCAAATAATAATCTCTTTAGAATTTATGGTGACAGACTTTTTTCTTTCCTTATGCTAGCATCCAAGTTTGATACCTGTGAACAGAATCAACCTATAAAGACACAATATGAAAACCGCTGCTCCCTGATCTTAGGGTGGGATAGAGGAAAGCCAGGAACAAGGAAGCAACTGTGATGATAATCTCTAGCATTTATTTTGAGACTTATACTAACCAGCTGCTTTACAACTTTCTAACAAGTTGAGAATCAAGCTAAACTCAGTCACAAAGGAGAAACAAACAAAAAGTTGACTACCAAACTATTCCAGGTATTGTTTTAATTACCTATATAAAGAATATTTCCTCTGAAAGTTCTGCACTTGCTGGAATTTTTTGATGGAAATTTTTATTTTCCTTCTAATGAAGATGTTAATAAATTAGTATCTTCATTAGAAGAAAGGTAAAACTTATTAATAAGATTTATAAACTGCCTCACTCCAGAGGTTCTAGAGTCCAGAGCTCTTGGATTCTTGTTCCTTTGGTAAACTATTTTCAGTCCAGACTGCATGAAGATATCAGAACAGAGCAAAATTACAGAGCAAAAAAATGTTTGAAATCTGAAAAATTCCTTCAAGAGTTTTTCCTGAGGAAAAAGCCCTATGCTGAATAAAGTAGTAGAAGGCTCCAAAAGGTAACTTTGAAACTAAGTTCAATATTGTGAAAACGAAGAGAAACATCATTGTTATCCGTTCCAGATCATAAACATCAGGCAGCCTCCCTGACCGGTCAGTTTCATATGTACTGGACTAAAATCCCAGGACCAAGAGAATCTGAACCACATCTCAGAAACCTGCATCCCTAAGCAGAATTCTCCAGAAGACTGTAGCTCCCTGCTCATCACTCCCCTATTCATGCATGCCAACACAGGTACACTAGGAAGCAGATGAAGGGATATAAAAACTTAATTTTAGGCACAAATGTACCCCTTTTAGACTGTCCATTCTTCAGCCAAAAATGGGCTTGGGATGTGCAGTCAGGGCCAGGCAGAATGTAAAAGCTCAGGTGGAGCTCAGACTGTAGTCTTTTGGCCTTGGGTACTATATTTCTATTTGTCTGCCTCATGGTGTTTTTTGACCACCCTGTTAACAAAATCTGGAATGCAGATTAACCTCTGTTTAACTTGCTGGTATCTGTACCTCTGTCAATTTCAGTATCACCTAAAATTGTATGAGAACAATAACGAAGAGGGTGGGCATGCATTAGATTTTTCACATTTTATTCTGCAGTTAACTAGACATACAATGAATATGGAACCACCCAGGAATTTCTAAAAATCTGCAAGGGTGCTAGGTGTGTAAGATAGGCAATCAGAACTGTGGCATCAGGAAAAAAATGTTAGTAGTTTATTGGCAGCAGTATTTATTGGACTTGGGACTCAGTGATTATGCATTTGTAGTATTTGTTAATAAACCAAAGGTCTTTTGTTGGAAATATCAGTTTTCTTGGAGTTCTTTCTGTTGCATGATTTGCACTACTGAAAGTTTCAAAACCATCCTCAAAAGTTGTACGAACAGACTGTTTAACTGTAACTGATTTTTCAAATGAACATTTTGGCATTCACACATACCGGCTTTTCTGCATCTGTCCAGACTTCTTCATGATTTTGTAGATCAAAGCTAATTATTGGTGGGCCCAAAGTGATCAACCTCCCCGATACTTTACCTCAATTCTTGGGACTTACAAAGCTCTGTCAAAACTATAATCAATTTCCAGAGGGATGAAAGGTAGGTTGTGAGATCACTTGAAGAACCACAACTAAAGGTAAGCAACCTGGTCTTCTTAATATGGTGTCTGCGCACCATACATCTGAGCAACTATACCTTAAGATAAGAAGTTAATTTAGTATGGAGGAGAGTAGTACTCTTCCAAAAAAAGCATCCAATATGGCTCTGGTATCCAGACAGTAGTATCTGATAAAGTGAAAGGCTGAGACCAATTAGCAACCTGACAAATGTCTGGAAGTGGAATTCTCTGGGCATGCTGCTGCTTAAGTAGCAATGGTTTCATGGAATGAGTTTGCACATAATTGGACAAGACCAGGTTTGACAATATATACAATACAGTAACACAGTAACTGATATAGGAGCAGATATGTCCAAATACTACATGGAGTACCCAATTATCATCTAACAGGAGTTGACATTTTGTCTCCAGGCACAAAGCTCCAATAATCTCCAACTATGAGCAATTATTTTTGATGAAGAAACACTTGCATTTGTTTTTACTACAATGGTTTGGGAGAAAAGATATACTGTAACCAAGGCAGAGGATATCAAATTAGATTCAGCATCTTCCCTTGAGGTTACAGGAGGCTGGAGGAAGTTTCAGAAATGGTAATGAAGGAAGAAGATGAGTAATAGGAACCACCATCCCTGATGCTGAAGGAACTGGTAATGATTAAGCAGAGGTAGAACAGTCAACTTCAATACCAAAGGAAGCTTGACAGTACTATAGCAATATACTACTCCTCAATTTAAGGTGGATAGTGAAGTGCTTGATCCTACACATGAGCTTACAGATGAAGGTAATGAGCCTGAGCCTCTATCTTCGCAAACAGTTTGAATAAGTAGATTGACCATATGCTACAGAAGCAGCTGATCAATAAAGAGGTGATCAATAAAGAGGCACATGTAATTTTCCAGTGTGAAAAGTAAACTCCTAGCTTTTACTTTGTTGGAATGCAGAAATCACAACTCTTGATTTCTCCCTCTGGAACTGAGGTCAATGATATTCTCTGGAGCATCAGAGAAAGAAGTGGCTTTGATACAAGGGTGGAAACTTTAGAAGACAGTAAAAGGAAGAATGGACCAACACGCAGAAGAGTTGATGGAATTTCAATGGGTGGAATTTCAGGCTCCAACTTCAGAGTGCACACCCCATGCCTTTTAACTTTCAGCACGGTTTTGGTATTATTCATTTATTCAGATTTATGTCAATCTAAATTTTTTTTTAATCCATTCAATCGTGTCCAATTCTCGGAGACCACCTGGACAAGTCCCTGCAGTTTACTTGCCAAGTTTTTTTTTAGTAGGCTGCAAATAGGTTCCTGAACTGGGCAGAGATTTGGACTAGATGATATCCAAAGTACCTTCCAAACCTTATATTCTATGATTCTGCAATTCTTGTGAGTCACTATCATACTGTTTCTTTTTCCTTTGCCTTGGCTCATCAAAAGTATGACCGAACAACTGAAGTTATATTGTTCCTTTAGACTGGGGTAGGTAACTTGGCACCATTCTGTTATAAACTCCAGCCAGATAGGCTGATAGTGAAGTGTTATGGAGGGAAGTAGGAGTAGAGAAGCTAGTTTGATAACTACTAAGTTAAGTCATATCCATTTGAAGCAAGGATTTTATATTGACAATTGTGAAAGTTCTAAAAACTAATCCACTGTGCCATAAGCTCATGGCCCTGAAAAGAGATTTTTCACAGAAAGAAAAATAATGGTATAGACATTTTAAAATACCAAGAAATCAAAACAGAAAATGGAATGAAAAGTTGGATAGATAGAAAGAAAATATTCAAGAAAAGATGACACAGCAACATTCTTGAAAGATGTTTTACAAATTACCGTGGCAGTCAGAACAGGATCTTATAGCCCAGGGGTCGGCAAACTTTTTTATGCCGGGAGCCATTTTGACATGCTCGAGGACATTTTGAAATGCTCGAGAGCCAGGGGGTGGGGTTTGCGGGCAGGGGCCAATCGCGTGGAAGGGGGCGGGGTTTGCGGGCGGGAGCCAATCGTGTGGAAGGGGGCGGCGTTTGCGGGCGGGAGCCAATCTCGCAGAAGGGGGCGGGGTTTGGGCTGTGAAGCTGGACGAGCCGCCGGACCTGGAGCGCTTCCGCGCACAGCTGAGCGAGGCCCGGCGCGGCAGGGAGGTGGCTGCAGGGCTCAGGTTAGCGGGGGGGGGGAGGACGCCGAACGGCGGGGTGGGGGGATTGATGGGGCGGGAGGGTGCACCCGGAGGGCCTCCCGCGGCCGCTTCTCCAGGACCGCCTCCAAGGCGGGTTACAGAGCGCGCGCTGCGCCCACGGGAACACCTGGTCCCTCCGCTCCCTCCAGCTCCACCAGCAGCGCCGCCCGCCCCATCCCGCCGCCCGGCCACCTCCGCCGGCTCCGTCCCCCCGCTGCCACCGCCCCGGCCAGGCCCCCTGCGCCGCCCTGCTGCTCGCATCCCGGGCCTGCGCCCTCGCCCAGCGCCTGGATGCCGCGGAGCAGTGCCATCTCCAGCCGCAGCAGCCGCTCCTGCGCCGCCTCCGACAGCGCCGCCTCCCGGGCCAGCAGCGCCTCCCTGCCGCGCCGGGCCTCGCTCAGCTGTGCGCGGAAGCGCTCCAGGTCCGGTGGCTTGTCCAGCTTCACAGCCAAGCGCCAGCGTGCCCGGACCGGCTCGGAGACGTGCGCCGCCAGCAGCGCCTCTGCCTCGGCCAGCCGCTCCGGCGAAAACTCCGGCGCCGCCATTGCCCGCCGGCTGGACCCTCCTCCCCAAAGGCGCTTCCAGGGATTTCCAGTGTATTTTTCTGCTCCGGCTGCGGAAGGGGCAGCTCCACCTCGCTCCCGCAGCCCCTGCCGGCCTTTCCGAAGCGTCGCCCCGCCTCCTCCCCCGGGGTCAGAGTAAGCCGCGACAGGCGGGCGGCGAGCGAAGCGTCGCCCCGCCTCCTCCCCCGGGGTCCTTCGTGAAGTCCTTCTCCACCCTCGCTGCTCCCGCCGCTGCTCCTTACTGCCTTCCTTCTTCTCTCCCTCGCTGGCACCCACCACCCCTGCCCCACCTCCGCCCACCCTTCTCCTCCCTCCCCCTCACAGAGATTTCGTCTCTTTCTCCTCCTGTCTTCTGTCTGCCTCCTTCGAAGCCGGAAGCACCACCGGCTGCCTGGGGAGGCCGCCCAAGGGCACCCCAGACCCAGGTCCCGGCCTCCGCGCACTGCCGGCAAGATGCGGCTGCCCCCAAAGGGGCGCAGGGACGGCGCGCCTCCCGAGCAGAGCGGGAGAACCTGCAGCGACGGGACGCCGCAGCCCTCGCCTGCTCCGGCCGCGGAAGGGGCAGCCCCACCTCGCTCCTGCAGCCCCTGCCGGCCTTTCCGCTTCCCATCTCCGGTAAGGCCGCCGCGCTGCAGGCGTTGCGGAAGAAGAGGCGCTTGCGGCTCTCCAGCTCGTCGGCCACCCGCCGCAGCGTCTCGGCCGTGCGGCTGGGGGGCAGCGCCGCGTCCCCCAGCCGGTGCTGCAGGCAGTCGCCCAGCAGCTGTGCCGTCTCCTCTCGCAGCGCGCCCGGCATAGCGACGCTCTCCTGCCTGCCTGGCGAGCGCTTCGGGGGGGCGGCGGCTGCAACGCGGGCGGAGGAAGAGGCGCTTGCGGCGGCGGCGACCAACCAACTTCCCCACCCGCCGACCTCGAAGAAGCGCTGCCCGACTCGGGCGAAAGTTGGAAGGCTCCCGAGGGCGGAGGAAGAATCAATCGCCCTCCTCCAGCGCCGGCCATCAGAGTTTGGGGGCGGGATCCAATCGCGTGGAAGGGGCGGGGGTGAGTTCAGCTGTGGAAGAGCCACACTCAAGGGGCCAAAGAGCCGCATCTGGCTCGAGAGCCGCCATTTCCAACCCTTGTTATAGCCTATATAACAAACCCTGTATGTGGCATTTTCTTATGCAACATAAATACCAGCATAATACAGACAACTGAACTGTATGGCACACAAGTTACATCCATTAACATTGGGAATATTTGTAATAACTGAATAACTGCATGTACCTCTTATTTGGTGGGATGAGGGCAACAATATACTGGGTTGCAAGGTAAAATCTTTTGATTAGATTTGTGGTTTGCATAAAGTAATGCAAGTGTGCTTGGGGTTAAACTGAGGACTAGTTAAGCTTGTGGTATATTAGGCCAAATGTACCAAAACTGACCAGCAATATTCTTACAATTAGTAGGCAATGGTACACTGACTTACCATGAATGTGTGCGTGCGCGCATCTATATATATATGTATATGTATATGCATGTATATATGTGTGTGTGTGTGTGTGTTTGTGTGTATGTGTATGTATATAACTGACCAGCAATATTCTTACAATTAGTAGGCAATGGTACACTGACTTACCATGAATGTGTGCGTGTGCGCATCTATATGTATGTATGTATGTATGTATGTATGTATGTATATGTATATGCATGTATATATATGTGTGTGTGTGTGTGTTTGTGTGTATGTGTATGTATATATATAAAAAATCTCCATCCCTTCCATTCCTCCAGAAATAGAGTTAGAAACTTCTGACACTGCTTCCAATAGGAAGAGATAATACTGATTTGGATGTTAATAAATGGATTAAAATTCCATTATGTTTGTGGCATAAAATTAATACTATTAAAATGAAAATTGTTCCTTGTTTGATTTGTTTTGAGAGGCATCCCAACGTTATTTCCAAATAAATATTTTCTTCAAATTGGCAAGTTATTTAATTATGCCTTGTCATTATTTACTATGGCCTCTGAAACCAGTACTGCCAGGGGACCAATTATTAGGGGGAAGGGGCCAGGAAGTCGAAGGCACCCTGAGGAAAGGTACACAGTTTTGTGTCTGAAAGAAGCCAACTCTTGCCACCAGGACTCCTACTCTGCTTCAAGAAGCTTGAACAAAACACTGATGAAGAGGAAATATAAGGCACATTGCTAGCCATAGGGAATATCTCTGCTACAGGGGTTCCATGGGAGGGAGGATTTTGGTTCCTTCTAATCTGAAAGTCATCAGGCTTTTCTGAGAAGCCATGAAGAGTCTGATTTTTTAAATGCCTGGTGGATTCAGGACTTGGCTGTTTGTCTTCTTCCTTGTCCAGGAAAAACTCCCCTTCCTCCCTATCTCATTAGTCCTGAAGGGAGGTTGTAAATGTGATAAAGGGTGGAGACTAGGTTCCCCTCCTGTGCTATGTCGCCTGACAAGCCCCACAGTGGAGGTTTGGAAAGGAGGCCTCTGAGAAAAGGGAGGGGGGTGGATGAGAATGATGCCATTTTCCCCCTTTCCTCTCCTTGTACTCTCCATGATTCAATACATTTGGGATCTCCAATAGGGTGTTTTCCACTCTTTGCACCCCCTTATGATGGGTGGTCATTGGTGCAAGCCTTATCCAAAGACCTATCATATGGCCTTTCCAGCAGTTCCTGACAATCAAAAAGTTGTGGGGCCTTCAGGGAGCATATTACTTGGCATAGCCAGTTGATGAGATCATGAGCTGCTGTCTCATCTGTAAAGGGCAGTGTGGGATTGGGACTGCTGGCTTTTGTATCTTTTGATGCCTGGATCTCTAGTTCCCTGAAGGAGCAGTGATGGGCCTTCTAGAGACTGTAAGCATTGCACAGCTCATGGCTGCTGTGTCGACAGCAACGTGTGTTTAAATCTCCTGGGTGGAGTAAGGCTGTGAGATAAGAGGGTGGAATGGTATGCCATAGGAGTCCAGACTTCTTGCTTGGCCCAAATGTCAGAGATCCTCTGATGTGACTATGGATAATGAATTCTTGTCTGAGATTTTGTTGGATGTACTAATTGCAGCAGGCCACATGGAAGAAAAACAAATGGAAATGGAAAATAATACAGAAAAAAATGATCTGGTATTTGGCTGGTCCTGCCACACAGGTGGCTGGCAGAGCTTGTAGATATGCCTGTTCTCCAGACAAAGGCAGGGACACAACTAGGAATGGAAATATGTCCTCCACAGGAAAATAATTCAGAAGCTTCTAGCCCTGACACTGGAGCAAAATGTGAGGGACATATACCAATGTCTGTTGTGGGTCTTCCGGGCTGTGTGGCCGTGTTCTGGAAGTTGTGGTTCCTAACGTTTCGCCAGCATCTGTGGCCAGCATCTTCAGAGGGCAGGAGCACAGATAGAAGCAAAATCTCTGATTTTGCTTCTATCTGTGCTCCTGCCCTCTGAAGATGCTGGCCACAGATGCTGGCGAAACGTTAGGAACCACAACTTCCAGAACACGGCCACACAGCCTGGAAGACCCACAACAGACATTGAACTCCGGCCGTGAAAGCCTTCGACAATATACCAATGTGTTGAGTCCATGGCTCTGCTGTAGGAAAATGCTGCATATAGCATGGGTATGACTAATGGGTAAGCTAGTCTAGTCCTTCTCTTTTTACAAAGCTTTATGTGAAAGCTATAATTAATCAAAGCCATGGAATGGAAAACAATATAGTTGACAACCCTGGCATATGGACTTGAAATGTAAGAGGAGTAAATAGTAAAGAGATCTGAACATAGGTGATCTGATCTTGTGCAGTGGATTTATGTATGGAAGTGAAGATGTACAGTAGGTTTAATCATGAATAAAGGAGGGCTGAAATATATGACAGAAAGTATGAACTGGTGTATCTGTAAGTGTATTCTCATACTATATACAAAACATTGGTAGGACTATAAGGCAATAAATATTAATATTTTCAACCACGCACACAAACATACCGAGTCTTCATTAAAAAGAACCTTTTTTTCAGAATAACTAATCTAAAAGCTTTCTGTATCTTCAATTTACACGATATAAACATTCTTTTCCCTAGAATTCTTGTATTTTAAACATGGCATTCCAGCTGTGAAAATTAAGACAGAATAGCAGCTTTTGTTATAGATTATCATAAAAAAAGTCTGTCTCACCTTTTCAAAGTAAGGCCCACTATCTGGGTTTCCCATATCTTTGGAACTAGGAGGACGAAAACCAGATCGACTCTTTCTCATTATGTCATGAAAATCTCCAAGATTCATGCCTCGTTTGTCTACATCAAACTTCTTATCTTGGAGACCACCTGAAGAATAAGTGTGAACTGATGTATCCTTGCCAATTATCATTATACATTACTGTTAATTGTTAGAACGCTGTTAAATGAAATGATTAAAAAAATACACATTTATACAAAATCCTAAATACAAAGTTCCCCTAAAACCCTGAGAAAATATACAGCAGCCTTCCTCAAACTTTTGACCCTGGAGGAACCCTTGAAATATTTTTCAGGCCTTGGGGAACCCCTGCACATTCAGGCTCAAGTATAGGCCAAAAGTTACAAAATTATTATATTTGTTTCATGTGTAGGCCTGTATTTATTTATGTATTAAATTTTGCCGCCACCCATCTCCCCCCAAGGGGGACTCTGGGCGGTTTACAACGAAGATAAAAACATTAAAATACCAACCATAATTAAGTATATACAAATACAATATTTATAAAGTATAGTATAAAATCCAGATGACGATGATAGTTGTGGTACCGCTCAAGTATCTCTAAAGGGCCATTTTTGGGGACCACCCATCTCCAGGAATGGTTGTTTCCCTCCCCGCCCCAGGCAAGATGGCAAAGCCAGGTTTTCAATTGTTTTCAGAAGGCTACCAGAAATGGAATCTGTCTTATCTCTGGGGGAAGAGTATTTATTCCACAGTGTGGGAGCTACTGCAGAAAAGGCCCGCCTCCTGGACCCCGCCAGATGGCATTCTCTTGTAGACGGGGTCCATAGCATGCCCGCTCTGCATGATCAGGTGGGGCGGGTTGATGCAATGGGGACGAGGCAGTCCCTCAAATACCCTGGACCCATGCCATGAAGGGCTTTAAAGGTGATAACCAACACCTTGAATTGCACCCGGAAGCAGACTGGTACCCAATGTAGCTCGCGGAGCAACAGTGTAACATGTGCCGATCTAGGGGCATCAAGAATTGCCCACGCAGCCGCATTTTGGACCAGCTGTAGATTCCGGATACTCTTCAAGGGTAACCCATGTAGAGCGCACTGCAGTATTCTATATGGGAGATGACCAGGGCATGAGTGACCGTGCGAAGGGCATCCCGGTCCAAGAAAGGGCGTAACTGGCGCACAACACCAAGTTGCGCAAAGGCTCTCCTGGCCACGCCTGCCACCTGCTCTTTGAGCAGGAGTCATGAGTCCAGGAGGACCCCCAGATTATGCACCGGGTCTGTCTGGGGCAGTGCAACCCCATCCAGCACTAAAGATGTTAAATTCCCGGGTGCCGAGGAGCCCCTCACCCACAGCCACTCCGTCTTACCAGGGTTCAGCCGAAGCCTGTTGTTCCCCATCCAGGCCCCCACAGCCCTCAGGCATCTCTCGCTCCCTATCACCACCGATTGGGACCAGCCCTGGAGGAAGGAGGTGAACCAGCGCAAAACTACGCCGCCGACCCCTAACTCCCTGAGCCGACCCAAAAGGATACCATGGTCGATGGTATTGAAAGCCGCTGAGAGGTCAAGAAGAGCCAGGATGGATGCACTGCCTCCATCCCGCTCCCGCCAGAGATCATCCATAAGAGCGACCAATGCCATTTCCGTCCCATATCCAGGCCTGAAACCTGACTGGAAGGGGTCTAGATAATCTGTTTCATCCAGAATCCTCTGGAGCTGCAGCACCACCACTTTCTCAACCACCTTCCCTAAAATGGGGAGGTGGGAGACTGGGTGAAAACTGTCCAGTATACTAGGGTCCAGCGATGGTTTCTTGAGGAGGGGGAGCACCAGCGCCTCCTTAAAGGCCGCCGTTCAGTTCAGTTATGCATTAACAGTTATTCAGTTATGCATTAACAGTGTTCTTAAACTAAAAATAAACAATGAAACTGACCTCTTTAATGTGAAGTTGCCCGAATTTGAAATAATTTTTTAAATAAATCGTCATCTCTCAGGGAACCCTTAGTGACCTCTCGTAGAACCCTGGCTTAGAAACCCTGATATACAGAAATGTCCACAATTTTGCTATGAATAAAAAATATCCTATACGTTTTCCACAAAAGAATACACAGATGACAACGGATGTGCAGATATTTGGATTTGGCATTGGCACTCACTAGCACTTTAAAGAAGCCCTGCCTTTTCCTGGTTTTGCATGGATAACCCAAAAGCTTCTCTGATTATATCTAACCAAAATATATGTTATTTTTATCTAGTAATAGAGGTTTTATCTTAGAATTTCCACTAGAATTTCAAGAATTGTTTATAATTTTTAGCAGAATGAAACCAAATTATTGTGACCTCCCAAAAAAATCAGTGTAAAGCCAGATTATTACTGTTCACACTCCACCAGCCTTAGGTGTTTCCACTTCAGCTCAGCTCAGCTCAGCTCTTTCTTTTTTCTTTTTGTCCATCATTAAAGCAATTATGTGGAAATTACATTAATGATTAACAGGTATTCAAAAAGGCTAATTATACTGGTATAAAGCCTCCAATGCTGTTCAGAGTATTATGTAAATAAAATGAAACTAAATCCTTGTGCTATTAGATACATACCTACTGATAAGTCCATTTTATTGCCCGAAGTATCCTCAGTTTGATTCTGGAAAAGAAAAGAAAAGTTCTCAGAAAAGTCTAGCTTGGCACAGACTGAAAAAAAATCCCTAGTACGCAGCTTATTTTTATTATTGTAGATGTATCAAAAATATAGTAAGAAATGTCTAAAAAAATCACCAAGTTAGAAAAAATAATTGGCTAACAAACCCCCGTCCTTAGATATTCTAGGAACAGTGGCTAAAATGTTACGTCATCTTTATGATAAATCTAGATTTAACAGGTACTGCCAAGTACAGCCTTTGCTTGGCAATTTGGGATGAAATGTTCTTGTAACTTTTAAAAGGCACAAAGCTATAGTACTGCAATTATTATTAATTATTAGAGTTCAAACTGAAATGTATATGCTATCTGCGCCTGAATTTTGAGTGAGAAAGTCTCAGGAGCAGGCATAATTTTTAACAAAGCAACATAATATCTAATTTTCCCATTTGAGATTTATGCAACAAAAGATTGGATCCAGAGTTGCTAATCAGACAGTGGGAATATCTTCGAGCACTTTGCTCAGAATGTTCCAAACAGCACTCTCACCACAAAAGTCAGAAAGACAGAGAAAAAGAAAAGAAAAGAAAAGAAAAAGAAAAAGAAAAAAGGGGAAGTAATCTTTGCTGTCATATCCTAGCAAAATAATGCTTAGGATAATTCACTGCAGATTAGAACCCTACATGGAAAGGGAGATGCCAGATGTTCAAGCTTGCTTTAGAAAAGGCTGAGGAACAAGAGACACTGTCAATGTACGCTAGATAACTGAGAAAGCCGAAGAATACCAAAAAGAAATCAGTATGTGCTTCATGGATTATAGAAAGGCCTTTGATTGTGTTATGTCAAGATGTGGAATGTACTTAGAAAAATGGGAATCCCAGAACATATCATTGTCCTCATATGAAACCTGTACCAACTCAAGAAGCCACAGTCCAGACTGGATATGGACAGACAGGCTTCACACTGGCAAAGGAGTGAAAAAATACTCTTTCCTTATTTATTCATCCTATATGCAGAATATATATTCAGATGCAGGGGTGTCTACAAAGGTAAGAATCGTGCAGGTAATGGTTTTCCCTGTTACATTTTATGGAAACGAAAGTTGGATTTTGAAGAAGCAGGATAGAAAAAGTACCAATGTGTTTGAACTCTGGTGTTGAAGAAGACTTCTAAGAATGCCATGAATACCAAGAAAATAAGTGGATCGTAAAACAAATTAAACCAGAGTTCTCACTCAAGGCACCAATGACCATGCTTAAATTATGGTATTTTGGACACATAATGTGAAGATCTGGCTCTCTGGAGAAGTCAATAATGCTTGGAAAGGTCGAAGGAAAAAGAAGAGGATAACCAAAAGCAAGGTGGGTGAATTCAATTACAGCACCAATGGGTGCACCACTGGATGACCTGAAGGACCAGGCTGAAGACAGATTGTCCTGGAAAAAAATTATCTATGTGATTATGATTATCAACTTGATGGCATACAATCAATTAATCAATCAATCTTTGTTCATTCGTCTCTCCCTCTGCAGTCCTTCCCCAGATTCCCCATGCTCTGGGGAGGGGGGAACAGAGGATTACAAGGAGGGAATAGAGGTTTGCAAGGAAATGGGAAATTAAAATAGATTTCTCCGCTATTTTGCACTGGTTAGAAGCCTTCTATAGGTGAAATAAATCCTTTTGTTCACAGAAGGGCAACCCTGGATCCAAAGCTAACATTTTCTTAATATGGCAAGTGAAGGGTACTTGGAACGTAAGTTCTGTCCCTATTCCCTCTGCAGATAAACACAGTAGATCAGATTGGCTTCTGACCGCCACAGTTACCCATATACATTCAGAGGAGGGCCTCTCAATTTTTTTTTGAACCAGTGGGCATGTTCAGAATTTTGACAGCATGTCCATATTAAAAAATAGCTATCATAGGGAACTATTTCCCAGAAGGCAAACTGACAAGGCCCAGATGCATTCTTGGAAGAAAAAAAAAGATGCTGAAGATTGGTGCTTTGTGCCATGCCAACATGTTTTTAAAATTAAAATAATCTTCCTAAATTTCCATCTCTTTATTATTTGAATGTGCTGCCTTAGTTTAACTTAGCGATTTGGCTTCAGAAGAAATGGGACAGATAGGCAGAAAGAAGAGGGACAATCCCAGAGGCTTTGTAAAAAACCTGCTTCTTATTCTGCAGTAAGGGGACAAGCATGAAGCCTAGGGACAAAAGTGTTCTGATGTGGAATTACATGCAAGGTGCCTTTCAATCCAAAGCTATTGCAGAGAAGAAGGGAAGTAGAAACATGTATATGCAACATGTGATCATAATAGCTCTTTTGCCAAGAGAGCACCCACACACACACATAAACAACTGTCAGTAGTGCTTAGGTTGCCATTGTTTCTCACAGACTATTCTTGTAAAAAGAATACCTCATTTCACCTGCACTTTTAGGGTATCTCACAACAAAATAAAACAAAATAATGAAATTATGTTACTGAGGTGCTACCAAATAGCGTTTAAATGAAACGATTTGGCATTCTGATTATATGTAGTCTATATAGAATTAATACATGAATCCAAACACCTATTGTTTACAAAAATAAACATTCTAAACCCTTTTTAAAAGCTTACTGAGCAATATTCAACTATTATAGAAATCAACTTTTTAAAAATAGTTGTTTGGTACTGCTGGTTATCCTATCTGGTATACAGTAACTTCTGGCCTTATTGTAATTAAGTCAATTTATGTATAGTTGAAAAAATTCTACATTCCCTGCCCCATTTATAGCTCTACCTCTCCTTCTAGTGTTGCTTTTCTGTATCTGTTTTTAAATTGTAAACCTTGATATTGATCTGTGAAGCCTGTTAGTAAAGTACTGTGTGTGTGTGGGGTGTGGGGGTGGAGGATGTTTGTCTGTCTGTCTATCTAGCATGTGTGTGTATGTGTGTACACTAGACAACCCTGGCCTGTTGGGTCATCCTTTCAGAGATATTTCCTTACCTAAACAGAGAAACAGAATGACCACAGGCGGGCAAAAAAGCAGTGGGAGCGGGAGCGACTTCCAACTTCCTGCCAGCTTCCCCATTGACTTTGCTTGTGGGAAGTTTGCAGGGAGTGTTGGGAATCACTCCTCCTCCTCCTCCTTGGCTGACCTGCGGAGCTGCCTGCCACTTTGCTGGGGTGAGGGGGAACAAAGGGAGCCGCAGACCGCGAGTAAAACTGAACCCCCACTCCCCATCCTAGCATGTCCCCAAGGGCCCCCTCCCTCCAGGGAGGAAGAGGGCTCACTCATCAACTGCCGGTGCCCCCCCAGCCAGCCCTACTTCACCAGCAGGCATCCAACACACTCCCTTGCCCTTCCCTTGCCACCCACTGTCGTATAAGAGATTTCAAATTTTGGCCTCGGTTCCAGAGCAGCCAATTGCACTCGCCTGTCAGGCCTTGCCACCAGCTGATTGGGCGCAGGGGCCAGAGGGAGGCGGGAAAGAGGGCAGGGATACGTCTCTCCCACCTTCCCTTGTTCCATGCAACCTACGGATTTCTGGGAAGTGTAGTTGGAAGGCGCGGTGGTGCTGAAGCAGCCACAACTTTGCCAAATTTCAATCCCATGGGAATAATGGATGCCAGAGTTTGGACACATTCTTTAAGTTAGCCCATTTGAGGTATGCTGATTCAAAAATTGTTGCCCTATGATGCACTGTTTCTCCCAACTGAAGGTTACAAACAGATAAGCATTGACAGTTTTAGTAGTGTGTGTGTATATATATACAGTATATCTATGGTGTTAAACAAACAACTAATAAAAATTAAGCAAACTATTATAAATTAGCCCTTCAAGCATATTAGTCTATGTATTTGTACCAAATAGCAGCTTATGAAAAAAAGAAAGCAATCTCTTATATTTGTGCATAGATGGGTAGCTATTTTTTCCTATCAAATATTACTCAGTAAATTTTTGCAACAAGAAGTATATAAAGTAGCTTACCAGCAATCCCATATTTGAAATCTGATCAGATAGAGTATTCACCCATGAATCACTACTTCCTCCTTTTAATGAACACTGAAAACAGAAATGATTAGTTTAAGTTTCATTCTAGGCTGCAGAATCTTCAATTTAAATAATGCTATATAGTATACCCATCACAAAACCAAAATTGATCCAAATCTCAGATGTTCAACAAAAAGCAATCAAGTTTAATATTAAAGGCATATGGACTTACAGCTTTTTGGGTTTATTTAGGGGAAACACATTACTCATGTGTTGTGCAGAATTACTAAAATGCTGTTACTATTATCATTTTGAAATGTAAACTGCACGTGTTTTAGAAAAATGGGACAGACTACAGATGTCTATAAGCTTCATTGGACATTTCTGATGAAAAGTGGGAGAGAAATCACTAAATTTATTCTAAATGTAGATCAATTACATCACTTTTTTCCTTGAAGGTCATATTAAGTCAAATGGATTTCATTTTTTTAAAGGAATTTCATTTCATGGATTTTATTTAAGGAATTTATTCTGATGGGAGTATATTATTTATTTATATTACAAAATTAAATATGATCTGCAACATTTGACATATCGGATAGTTAGAAACAACTGCATGAAACACATGTCTGAAGGCTGGAACTGTTTTAGTACCAAGAAAAGAAAGGGCAACAATACCTGTCCTATCGGCTGGTTAGATTAATAATACAGTGAAATACTAAGTTACAAAAAGGAATTGGTATCTTACGAGTTGAAACTAGTAATGTAATTTATTGGGACCTAGTATTCTCTGTTGCGGTGCCTGCTCTCTGGAACCACATTCCCCCAGAGATCTGTATAGCTCCTACCCTGAGGATGTTCTTAAAGTCTCTGAAAACCAGGCTGTTCTCCCAGGCCTGGGAGTAGGGTGGTGGTTAAGCCCCTGTTGATTTTTCTTTGGTGGGTTTCTTTCTTCCAAATGTGTATGATCTTTTTCTTTTCTTGTTCTTTACTTTTAAAGTGTAACCTGCCCAAAGTCATTTGGAGTTAGGCGGTGTCTAAATTTAATAAAAAAATTAAACTAACTACAAATAATGTATTAACCACCATGTGATGCTCCTAAATCAGATCACAATAAAACTACAATTTCTCCAGGATTCTTTGTCAGCTTTTTAACTGCATGGATTTCTCCTTAATAATAATTTTAAAAAACTGCTTCCAATATGTCAAATTTGTTGTACAGATTCCCAAATGATCATCAATCCAGGCTGTATCCTCTTTAATTCAAGAATGATCTCCAAGTTAAGGATATCCAACCTTTCTGACTAGTAGGCAAATTTAGAATTTTGAGGGCATAATATGGGTGCTATAGCTATGGTGCAGGAGCTACTCATTCATAAAACAGCTATAGTGGTATGACCCTATTTATAAACAAAAACAGGACATGGAGCCCCAGCCTCATGCCATACCAAGGGTTACAATAGGAAAACAATTGCTATTTTTCAATGTCTATTACATACTTAGCATTTTTT
Source organism: Charina bottae (assembly GCA_023362775.1). NCBI lineage: Eukaryota > Metazoa > Chordata > Lepidosauria > Squamata > Charinaidae > Charina > Charina bottae. The sequence continues at coordinate 33,990,106 of JALMGJ010000006.1, read as the reverse complement.
TCTATTGAGAAGTGCTTGCCATGTGCAGAATTCAACACATTTGAAGAAATAGAAACATTAATTCAGCTTATTTTTCAATTTTATACAATTGTTAGGCAACTGTCATAGTTCTGTGGATGACTATTTCTCATAATTTCAAAGTGGAGAGTTAAGGATTCTAAAGCAGGAATCTTCCCAGATTAGTGGCTTTAATATAGCAATAGTTTCAATGTATTTCTTGTAACACTTTACATACTATCCCTTTTTTGTGGTAAGCAATATTATGTAGAGTGCTGAAAAGGAGTAAGCAAGCCAAAGAAAGTAGAACCTTCAGGTGAGAAAAACAAAAACAAAACACATCTTAAACTAGGTTACAGGAACACCATTATATGTCTCCAAATCTTTCTGTCCAGGCAAACCATCTACCATGTCTGTATAACCACTTCACACATTGCCTTTTGTTCTTTAAGCTTCTCTCTTTTTGAGGATCTCATCAACTCCATCCAACTACAATTTCCTTGGTCTTTCTCTCAACCCATTCACTCCTCCTTCACATATTTCTTCTGAAATTTCAACCACATTCATTTTCTCTAAATGACCAAACAGTCTCTACTTTTCTTCTGGTCACTTACATTTATATTCAATTATTATTATTATTTATTTATTTATTTATTTATTTATTTATTTAATTTATTCCCCGCCCATCTCCCATACAAGGGACTCTGGGCGGGTTACAATAATTAAAACTTAAAAATTTGAAATATTTAAAACCATACAAGATAAACAATGTATAAAACTATTGAACAATCAATGTTCATTCTGCCTTCATTCATTCCTGACCCAATCTCTTCTTGTTTTATCATATAAATTTTGTAAGTACCATGTTCCTGCTGCATTTAGCTTACTTTTATGTCTCTCCTGACATACCTAACTTTCATTTCCATATAACAAAGGACAGCAGCACTTCTATACATAACCATTTTAACTTCTTTCAACAAACACTGATTCCTTGTAACAAACTGCACATTTTCTACTAGCATTTCTTAAATTTTTCCATTCATTTCCCTATCTTTAGTATACGCTCTACCAAGGTACATAATTTATCTACTAGCTCTAGTTTTTCTTTACTTATGTATTAGCAATAATTCACTCCATTTTCTTTGTCAAATACAACTACCCTTTGTCCTTGATACATTAATTTTCAGAAACCTACTCTGTTGCCCAGAACAATCTAACAAACATTCACCACAAATCTTTTGGCTTCTCAGGGAATAACACAGCATTATCTACATACAAAAGTACCTATTTTTCATTTTCAACCCAGACACTTTGAATGTCACATACACATTCCTTAAACCTTTATTCATAAATACATTGAACAAACAAGATGATGTCATATATCCTTGCTTTATTCCATCTTCAATGCTGAACTTTTTGCTAAGCATTCCATTTATTCTCAAGATGCTTCACTTAATGGTCTTACTGCATTCAATATCTCTATTCATGAAAAATATTCCATAGCTCAAGCCTATTCATAGGCTTTCTCATACACTTTCTCTAGAACAAACAATAATAATTCTTTCTAGCATTCATCTATTTCTCAATTATCTGCTGAAGACTAAAATTTTAGTTGGAACATTCCTGTCCACCATAAAGCTCCACTGCCCTTCCTAAATTTTGTTCGTTGGCACCTCTCATACCTTCTTCATCAGAATTTCAAACAGGAACAATCCAATTTCCCTGTTGTTTTTGCATTCATTCTTGCCTTTCCCTTCATTTAGAGCAGCTTTTCTCAACTTTTTGACCCTGGAGGAACCCTTGAAATATTTTTCAGCCCTCACAGGGAACCCCTGCACATTCAGGCTCAAATATAGGCCAGAAGTTATAAAATAATTATATTCATTTCATGTGTCGGCCTATACTGTATATATGCATTAACAGTGTTCTTAAACTAAAAACAAAGATTGAAACTTACCTCCCTAATGTGAAGTTGTCTGAATCTGAAATAATTTTTTAAATAAATTGTGATCTCCCAGGGAACCCCTAGTGACCTCTCACGGAACTCTAGGGTTCCAAAGAAGCCTGGTTGAGAAACCCTGATTTAGAGGAACAGCAGCAGCATTCTTCCAATTGTCATGCACACATGCAGTCTTCACTCATGTTAAACAGATTACACAGAGACTCTATAAGCAAACTTCACACATTAATTAAACAGGTCACACAATCACTTTATCAACAGACCACATCCATATTTTAACATTTTTTCCAGTCGGAAATAGCTGGAATAGCTACACCTGCAGCCTTACCATTTTTCAACATTCTCACAGCACTGATGGCCTCTTTGTCACATTTTTTTTCTTGGAAACTAAACATTTACAGTATTTGTTTCCATTCTATTCTTCAACATATCACTGTCATTCTCAACAAATCTATAAAATACTTCTTCCAGCATTCTCTCGGTTCAGTTTCATCCTAAGTAATTACATCACTTTTATTTTTAATTCTACTCATGCTCTCTGACCCACTTCCAAAAGAGTTTTTTATTTCCATAAAAATCACTCTATTTTTTCTGTCTTTTAACTGTTCTGTGTTCTCTTTAATTCATTCTTTCCCTTTGTTCTTCTTTTAATACACATTATACAGTATCTTTCATTCCTATACTCTCATCTTTTTCTGCGGCAATGGTTCTCTTAACATGCATTTCTTCTCATGTGCAATTTTCATTTCATCATTCTACCAAGATTCCTTTTATATACCTCCACATACTTCTATGGCACTCTGTAACATAATTCTTGTCATTCTGTTTCTAGCAGTTTCAGTATATTCTTCCCTTACATCTTCTTCCCTTTCATTCTATTGAAAAAGTAATCTATTTCCTAATACTCTTTCATATAGGACTCCTTCTTACTATATTATTTTCAGAACTATTAAAAGGCCATTCTGGCAAAATTTGGAAATTAATATATGCAGTTTGCCATCTGTTTGACAGTACGCTATCTTAATGATGTGGTTTTATGGTTTGCAAACTATCTAGAGACATGCAGTTTTAATGGTATACAAACTATAGAAAATAACTAAATAAATAATAAACAATAAAACCAATCATGTTTTTAGATTTCTCTTCACTCCTTTGCCATATGTATATGTATGCAAACATGTTTAAACCACGTATTTGAAACCAACATTCTTTTAAGCAGATACTCACCAGTCACTATTTCTATTAGATCTCTGAATGGCCCAATCAATTTTTTTCTACTCTCTTCTCATTCCCACCCATGATCAATTCATGACACTAACAAAATAATTTTTAATTATGCACTTTCAGTACATTAAAGTCATTTATAAAAAACACTTAACACTAGCAAATCTACATAATTAACATTCTGTACTATTAGCAGTTAAAAGAATGGTTTTGGTGTATCCACTTATCCATGAAAGACTACACCACAGAAGACTTTTCCAACCTTAATTTGTGGTTTCTTTCCTCCTTGTCCCCAGCTAGTTGAATTATGGGAGGAACTGCTTCCCTGAGAGCCTGCTGTGTTCCAGACTCCTCCCTCCTCTTCCTCTTCCCAGCTGGAATGCCGCGTTCCTGATACTGGCCCATCATTATCGCCCCAGCCATCTTGAGGTGATTTGGAATCTTTAATGGAAAATAAATGTCAGAAAAAATAAATGAATAAAAATATCAACTTCTATTTTATAACAATAGTTTGGTATCACATACCATTCCTTTTAAAAAGACAATCCATCACTTTACAGTAACCCCAAACTTTTTTTTCTAGTGAAGTATACTGCTCCTTCTGAATTAATGTGAGAACAAGCTGAATCGCAAACCTGAAACTAATCACAATGAAACTTTTGTTGTGCTGTTTATTACAATGATTAGATAGAATGGCTAGTTCATAATTAATTCTGCAAAAGATACAAGCAAGGCAGGGGGTATTATTGTAAACCGCCCAGAGTTCCTCATTGGGGGAGATGGGCGGTTATATAAATTGAATTAAATAAATAAATTAAATAAATAAATAAATAATTAAGTTGAGATACTATTCAAACTCTCCTTGAATCTAAACAATATACTTCAGCTCCTACCTCTAGTCAGCTTCTTCTAGTCCTGGCATACCGAAAGGTCACTGGGAATCTGGATTAAAATGGTTGGGTTTGCACATCACCCCAAACCATAATGTGGTTAGTTTTACTTTGGTATGATGTGCCATACATGATGTTTGCTTAGCATTAAGCCAATCCATTTTGCTGGGAATAAATCATTCTAATAATCTACCAGAGCTTTCCAAACTGTGTGTCGCGACACAAAAGTGTGTCGCCACACACAGTCTGGTGTGTCGCCACACAACCCAGAAGCGCTAATCATCATCAGCGCTTCCGGGTTTTCCGGCGGCGACACACCAATGGCGGCGCGCAAAAACAGAAAGCGGCAGCAGCTCTTCCAGGTTTTTGCACGCTACCGCAACGGCGGCACTTCCAGGTTTTCCCGCGGTGACACACGCCGCGGGAAAACTTTGGAAACCCTGATCTACTGACTAATGCTAATGCTAATAAGATGGTTACTCATTCAAAACTGTTATTTTAAGTTAAAGATATATTTTAATTAGAACTTTGCTAAATTTCAGTTTCTAACCAAAGAACTCCCCAAATAGATTATTGCAACATTCTTTTTGTAAACATGATAAAAAAGATACAGGTATTAATGCAGAATAAAGAATGCATATTAGAATATTACTAATCATAAAACAGATTAATTATTTAACATACATGAAAGTAGCAGTCAAAAAAGAGAAATAAGAGTTTTTAAAACATTTGCCACAGATTTGTTTGGTTACTGAGAAACCATGGCAATGAGTTGTTTTTGAGATTAAAATCAGTCCCTGTCTGTCTTGGTGGAAAGAATACCATGGCAATAAGCAAGAATTGTTTTCATTCATTCAAAATGTAGAACAGCCCACTTCAAGTCCCCCAACAAGCCACCTTTTTATGCAGTCTTTAGAGGTTTCCTTCTGGGATTATACTGCCAAAATTCAACAGCAAATCACCAAAAGAACACAGGCCAAGTCTTGTACAAGTTTATTTTTGCAATTTATTCAGGAAAAGGCTCAAAAAATGTCCCCAAGCACTTCTTTGGATCCACTAAAACTAGTTATCCAAGGACCTCTTCTCACATTGCTATTCCACAAATCCCTATTTTTCCAAAATTGATCCCCCACCCCCCCATCTTGAAAAAGTGAAATAACTTAATTTGTTTCCTATATCTTTTATTTATGATTTTAGATTCCTAATTTTTCTTACAGAAACAGCAATACCTTGTGTGGTATAATAATTCTTCTTGAATGAAAAATGTCCTTTAAACACATTGGGTCTATGTGTTCACCCTGGATACTACATGCCTAAGAACACTATTAGCAACTATAAGCACATACAATTAGCAATACTGACTCCAGCTATATCTGATAACTCAATGTCCTTGATTGTTATAATGCTCATTCTCCCTCCTGCTCCCTCAGTATGTGGAAAACATAATGTTGGTTCATCTGCATGTTCACGTCATCAGAAGCTAAAGAACTCTAAAATGTGTAGATTTTGAAAGCATTGCATGAGAACACACTTACTGCCATCCCTTAAATTCCTAGTTGCCTATATAAAGACTCAACCTGCTTTATTTAGAGGGGTGTCCCAGTCAAGATCTTCACATGCCATACAGACAGTTAAGTTTGTATACACATGTTTACATTTAGCTCCACATCCCCCTTCACATTAATAGGTATGGACCCAATGCAGGGGCTCCATCAACCAGCCTTTCACAACTTGCATGCTCTCAAATGTGTGGATTCCAACTTCCAAAACTTCCAAGCCAGCATAGCCATTGCTGACAATTCTGGAAGTTGAAGTCCATGCATCCAGAAAGGACCCAGTTTAGAGAAGGTCAGAGCACTGGTAGAGGAAGATGAAAGTGAACTTGATCAAGCATGGTGTCTGAGCATACTTCATGGCAATGAGGGTGGTTAAACATTCATATTTTCCACCCTTACTATATCAGCAGATTATTGTCCTGCAGCCCTGTTTAAGGTCAGCTAAGGTGAGCAGGAACAGTTAACACCAGGCTGCTATGACACTTTTGGACAACATTTTGCTGATAGTCACTCAAATTGGAAAGAGGGTTGGTTTCTTATATGCAGGATCTAAAGTGATGAGACAGTGCTTTCAACTGTTATCCAGGATTCATTTTGGCTTGTGGACTCTGATAGAGTGGATAGAGTGCTCTCTAGCACTAGCTACATGATGGTATAGATCCACGCAGGTGATGGTGGTGAATACCTGGGTTCAGGAACCAATTAATACCTCTTCAGAGGATGGGGTTGAATCAGATGCCTTTAAGGAGGCATTTATCCTTATTGAAGAGCCTTCCCTGGATTTAGCTATTTCAGACAACTAAAGGAGGTGACTGTGGATTTAATTGCAGAGAACCCTAGAAGGTGATTATCTGGTTTCTTTTCACCCAGAGTTCATGCCTGGGCTTAATACTGAAATGGCAGTGATACCTTGGTGGATGGCAATTTGTCAAGACATGGATGCAGGAGCGTACCACTCCCAGTCCTATTTGACCTGTCAGTGATGTTCAGATGATGGCTCTACAAGAGTTGGGGAACTGAAGTACTATTTTGCTGAGGTTCTCCTGAGATGGGATTCTGAGGTTGGGGGGTGGGGAGAGATTGGCTCACCAAGTATTCCCTTGTGGATTCCTGCTGGGCTCAATTTCCCTTTTTAATAACTACATGAGCCTCCTGTGAGAGGTTATCCATTGGTTTGGAATGAGATACTATCTGTATGCTTATGATACTTAGTTATATGCTGTCAATGTGGGCTGGCTGGGAAAGTCTTGAACCAGTGTTTGGTGTGTGTGGGACCCAGATAAGATGAAGCAAATTAAAATTGAACTTAAAGAAGAGAGTGAGAGGACATGAGGATGGTAACTCATGCCCTCACCACCACCAGGATACACTACTGCAATGTGCTTTACATAGGGCCATTTTTGAAGGTGGGGAAAATAGGAGGAGGAAGAAGTATTAGGTATGTTCGCCTTCGCCGCCTTGAGTTATTTATAAAAAAAATAAATAAAGGCGGGATAAAAATTAAACAAACAAACAAACAAATATGCTGGTGGGTGAGACTCCAGTCATCTTACATCTATACTGTACTGCACTGGCTTCCAATAGCTTTTGGGTATTGGCTTTAACCATTAAATCACTACATGATTTGGCTCCAAGATATATTCAGGAATACCTTTTCCAAGAACAAACCTGTCCAGTACATTTATCCTGGCTGGGGAAGTTGTCTATTCTTAGTTTAGGCAAAGTCAGATTGTTTACAGTCCAGAAATAGTATTTCTCTGACCTTCCCCCACGTTAGACTGGCACCAACTTGGATCATAAAGTAGTTAAAATGGAGCTATTTCACAGGGCCTTGGAGAGTTAATGCTATTCAATATTGGTAGGTATGGGATTTCACATTGATACTGTTTACATCAGGAATCTGGTAAAACCTTTTCCGATTAACAACTTTTATTAAAAGGCATAAACTTTCGTTAGCTGCAGCTAACAGAAGTTTATGCTTTTTAATAAAAATTGTTAATTGGAAACGGTTTTACCAGATTCCTGATGTTTTGCAGAGACTAACATGGCTTTCTTCCTACAATGTCTACAAGAAGCAGCATACAGCTTCTATATAATTGTTTTATATTGTTGTAGTGTTATTTATTTTGGTTTTATTACAGTATGTGTTGGTGTCTATTGCCACAACTTGTACCACAACAAGTTGCAAGTTTCAGCAGTACATAAATTTAATAAACAAAAACAAACAAACAAACAAAGCTGTGACTTGGCTTACAATATCTGAGAATATCACTGAACAAAAATGAGACCTAGTGAGTAAGTAAATGCTTTCCATCCACTTAACTGTAGAAACAGCTGGTAGGTACTCTGATCACTTCAAGATGAGTCTTTTGATTTTGTCTATTTTACAAGAACTAGAGATTTCTAATCACTTCTGGACTACATGATTAACAGTACAAATACTGAAATAAATACTAAACAATGACTTCCTATCATAATCACTGGTGGGCCTTTCTGAATATTAGTGCTGATATGGACTACTGGATTTAGTTGCAATTTATTCTGATTTGGTTTTATTGCATGCATCAGTTTTCTGGGTATTTTACTGATTTTTGCGGCAAGATATTGTACTCAACTTTTAACTGCTCGAAGGCTTAGGAAAGAGGTACTATATAAATAAATGCAATAAACAAACAAACAAACCTCACTGAGAAATAAAAAACATTTTCAAAGTGTAACATCCAGTCTGAGGAAGAATTCTATGCAAACAAAAAAATCTTGTATTACTTTGTGCATATACTTCTAAAACAGGGCTTTCCAAAGTTTTCCCGTGGCGACACACCAACCGCCGTTGGTGTGTCGCCGCGGGAAAACCCGGAAGTGCCGCCATTGCGGCAGCGCGCAAAAACCCGGAAGCGCTGCTGCCGCTTTCGGGTTTTTGTGCGCCGCCGTTGGTGTGTCACCGCGGGAAAACCTGGAAGCACTGATGATGATCAGTGCTTCCGGGTTGTGTGGCAACACACCAGACTGTGTGTGGCGAAACACTTTTGTGTCGCGACACACAGTTTGGAAAGCTCTGTTCTAAAAAGTTACTGCTTTATTTGAACCTCTAAATCAGGGCTTTCCAAACTTTTTGCGTTGGCGATACACCAACGGCGGTGCTGGCGTCCTGGTGTGCCGCGTGAAAATCCGGAAGCGCTGATGGCCTGCTGTTGCATGCGGCAGCAGCGTGCCATCAGCGCTTCTGGGTTTTCGTGCGACACACCTGGGCCCCGCAGGCGACACAGTATTGTGTCACGACACACAGCTTGGAAAGCTATGCTCTAAATACTATTCACATTGCTTTTATTCGAAAATATTTTTATAAAACTGTACTACTTTCTAAGAACTATAATTTTTCAGTTTTCCAACAATTAGTTTTAATAAGAAAAATAAAAATAAAAATAAAAATACATATTCTTATTTAAAAAAAGGAAACTAGGAAGTACTTACTAGATTTTATGGCATTTGATGCACTGGAGGATCCATTTCCCCAAGTGGTAGGAGCCCCCGCATCGTCTACTTCGCCCCATCCAGGACTGGTTTCACTTGGTTCACCCCAAGCAGCGGTACCATTATCTGGTGCAGGAGGTGTGCTTTTGTTCCAGACTAAATACAGAAAGAGTTTTCATTCTATGCCATTTATTCAGTGAAGTGATTTTCTAATGTTCAGAGCAACAAAACCTCAAAATAAAGCTTTCTCTTTCTATACAGCTGATTCCACTTTATCATACATCAGTTTTAGTATCTATCCTAGATCCTACACTAGATTATTGTGCTAAATCAAAATAATCAAGTAACAGTTTGACACTGTTACAGTATTACATCAAAATTAGAGTTTGATCCTACAGTCAATAGAAAGAATTCAATGTAATCACAAATTTGGTATAACCGAGAGGAAAGAAAGGCTTCAGATATGAATTCTCTGGATGAGACCAGAAAAATGTTAATACAAAATACATGGAATATATCACACTATTATCATACGTAACCTATGTTATCTACAATTCAAAAATATGAATGTGATAACATAAATCTGTATATTGGCAAAAATATTGATAAAAAAATTATTAATAGCCCAAATGCTCTCTACAGATGAAGTTATTAATAAGGTCAGACTATATAACAAAATTATTACTATTACTATGATGAACATTCACAAGCACACAATGTATATAGTACTGGTAAATTGCACATATGAATCTGATGAAACAGTTAGCTTTGAAAGTTTCAATCTGTTGGATAGGGAATTAGAAATCCATCCTTCACATGTTCATGCTCCCTTCCTACATGAAAGGTAATCAGCAGAATTTAAACCAGTGCTTCCCAAACCTTGGTATATTACCCAAAATTGGGCAAAAGTGGTTTTGCGTAATGAAGGAAAAAGTTTGGGAAGCACTGATTTAAACAAAAGTATTCCCAATAATTTGTAGAATACTATACAAAAAAATCCAATCCAGCAACAAAAAAGGTGTGCAATTCTGGAGATAATAGGCAACAAGGAACCAGTCGTCAAGTCCTGATCTAGCAGAGAATTTATCCTCCCCTACTCCTGTATTCCCCTTAACAGAAATTGTAACAAGGAGCTGATAGTTTCTGGAAATAAATGCTTTATGGGTTGTATTTAACTATGCATTATGCACAATGTAGTAATAGGAACAAAACATCACATGAATGTGACTCCTTGGCCAATGTGAATGAGGATCTGGCACATTCTGGGTCATTCTATTCTTGCTTTAAAAGTTAAAGACAGCCCAGAATTCCCCTTCCTGACATATCAGACACAAGAATAAAATTACCTGTGAATAGCAAGCATTTCATAATCTGCTATATAATAAGACTACTGTTATTCAACTTTTACAGTCTGTTACTTCAAGAACACATTAGACGTATAACAAACCAGCTATAGAACTAGGTACATATTTGAAAATTATTGTAGATCCAAATTTAGTAAGAAGATAAACAGTTTGTATCATCATGAATATCATTAAACATTTTTACCTGAGGCTGCTACTTTGCTAGGTCTTGGAGTAGGGAGGTTCTGCTCTCGTGAAGCTTGTCCACTTTGTGAGTTCTTGTCCCACAGGTTCACATTCTTATAATTGTAACTACTGGGGTCTCCCCATGCTGAGGTGCCATCATCAATATCCATTTTACGACTAATTGACTGGGGGGATGGTTCTTCCCAGCCACTGGGTTCTTCATCCTTTGAGACAGTTGACTGTGGCCCACTGTTCCAGTTTGAATTGGGTAGCCTTCCATTACCTGGAGGCTGTGGTGGTGGTGGTGGGTCCCAGGAACTAGGTGCCTCTGACTGCTGATGGTGCTGTTGTTGCTGATTATTCCAGGAATTGGGTTGTCTACCAGTATCATTCCATGTTGGAGTTCTTTTACTATTATCCCACCCTGCTTTAGAAGAAGAGTTTGAATTTGCATTATTACCCCAAGTCCCAATCTCATTTTGGCCAGCTTCACACCAACCTGATATTGACTTGTTACCTGAAGTTTCCCAATTGCTATTTTTTGTTTGGTCAACTTCTTCTCCCCAGCCATTCTTCCCGGAAGACCACCCCTGATTAGGTGGCCGCCCATTCCATCCTGGGTCCTTGTTGGAATTCTCATTCCAAGATGATGTTACTTTTTCATCTGGTCTTCCTCCTCCCCAGTTAGAGCAATTGCTCTTGTATTCATTCCATCCTCCAGTGTTTTTGGGCTCTTTCCATTCCGTTGGAGTAGAAAGCTCACCCCATCCAGACTTGATTTGATTGCTTTGGCTGGGTGCATCTCCCCAGCCCCCTGAGCTCTTTGTCTGTATGGCAGAACTCTCCCACCCCTCAGTACCTTTATCAGCCTTTCCCTCAGCTCTTGGCATCTCTTCTATGTCCCAAACAGTATCTTGCTTGATTTGAGTTTGACCCCAACCAGTATTTGAAAGCACTCGGGGGTCCAAATCAGTCCTGCTTAATAAAGTTTGCAAAACTGCCTGGCAATCAGGATGTGTTGGCCTGTATGATCGACGTCCAGAATTGTGACTATCACTGCTTCCTGCTTTATGGTTGCTTCCAGTGCTTTGACCTCCAATCTCACTTCCTGCGGAGCTGGAAGATCTTCCCCAACAAGGAGCCTGGGAATTACCTTGGTTTTCAGGAAGCGGGTGGCCCCTTTGATTGTCCCATGCTCCAGTGCTAGAATTTGGTTGGTTTGGACCATTCCATTCACCAATCTTCAGTTCATCAGACCCAGACGGCTGTTTCCATTCTCCCTGAGACATCCCTGATGTCATTTTGTTCCCTTCATTCCATTTACTTTCACCAGAGTGTTGAGGGCCAATGGTCCAAGACCCATCACCCGTAGACCTGTTACTGTTATCCCAAGATTCATTTCTTGACCCATTCGATTTTTGAACAGAAGCTCCCTTCCATAAGTCTTCCCTATCCTTCCCATTGTTCCCATGATTTCCAGAATTGCTTTGATTAGAAGCACTGTCCATTCCAGAAGGCCCCCTAGCTGTACCCCAAGACCCAACGTTCCCAGTTTTTCTCTCTCCAGTGCTTTGTGAAGGGGCATCAGTGCTCCTGGAGGGGTTCCCAAAGCCCATTTCAAAGGACATTCCCTTATTCTCTACCGGGTTTGGTGAACTTAAGTTCAAGGATATAGCATTTCCATTTTTTGGTCCATCAGTGTTATGAATTTTAGCCTGTTCTCTGCCAGAAACAAAGTTAACACCCGCATTTTCCATCTTTGACTGCTGTTCCCTAGAAGTCTGACCTGTAGTACTAATCTGTGCATTGGAACCACCATTATCAGTTTCTGAAGTCCCTTTCTTTGAATTGCCCTCCTGAATTAGTGCTGGCCAAGCAGATGGGTTGCTATTTGGGTTAAAGTTGCTGAAGCCAGGGTTGGGGCCAATTCTATCCTGCCCACTCAAGTTTCTCCAGCTTGCTAGACCACCGTTACTCTCTGCTGAAGGACTGGAAGATTGAACAGGTTTAGCCTTAGGGTCGGATTTCCAGGCCCCAAGATTACATTCATTACCAGAGCTTCCAGACTGGCACTGGTTTCCTTTTCCTTTGTTGCTAGTGGTGCTTCCCGGCAGAGCGCTCTTCTCTGAGCCGGAGTTTGAGGCACTGTTGTTGTCTGTGGAGTTTTCGGAAGAAGACTCAGTATCTTTGCTAGCAATACAAGGCCACTCTTCCATGTCAGACCCGTCTACAATCACCTTGTCCCAGACGTGAGTAGGGTTGACATTGGTGCTGTTGGAGGACACTCCAGGACCCCAAGTGGAATTTGCATAATTTGAAGCAGCAGCACCTCCAGTTGTTGAATCTAAAAAGGCAACAGCCCAAATTATTCATAAATTCATATGAGACCTTATATGATTTTTGCATGCAACACGTCACACAAAATACCCCACTGGGAACTTCTACACCACCCTGTTAATAAAACCACAAACTGACACTCAAAAGATCAGTATACAGTAAGGCCAGTCTTTTGTAGAACTCATTTCTAGATACAATGTCATATGCTGTAAGGAGCTTGGATACCCAAAGATTTAACACTCAGTGACTTCAGTTCATACTCTTTGGGTGCAAGAAGTTGATGCAGGAAGGGGCAGACCCAAAGATGGACTGGGAGCATTAGTTGCTACCACTTTGTGTTTAATGCCAGGAAGTTTTTGCTCCTTTAAGCAACATGCTATAGGACTACTTTAGAAATCGCACCATACTAGTTAGTGTCTCCCTACCCTATCAAGATAGAAATTCCAGGTCAGAAAACTGTGGTCTGAATTGGAAAGCTTCATATCTGAACTTCTTACCACCTTCCCCAATGTGTATACTGTGATAAGTTGCTATTTTAATGCCAGATTAAGCTGTTACACTGTCTACATGCTATCAGTTCTGCCACCAAACTAAGCAGATGCATTCCCCTTTGCAATTTTAGTACAGCCCATCCTTCCACAAGGCCTTTATAAGCAAGCCAAACTACACAGGGCTATGTTTGGTGCTAACATAATTAACCTTACATTCTAAAGGCCCCCCTTAAAAATGACCAACCTTCTGAATTCATCTTTTTGACCAGTCCAGAATGAGTGACAATTATGTAATTGTCACTGGAAATTTATTCCAATTTGCAGGCTGTTTTGAGGTCATTCCCCAATTTAACACATATCACTTTCCAGTCTCTCTACATCTAGAACAATTTATTCAATAGCTCCACATTGAAATTCTACAGCAACCACAAATTTTATCAGCAAGAACGTTCAAAGATTCTTTGGATTTCACTAGCATGTGAGATACATACCATGATTAGTTAATTGTATGTATCTCACATGCTAGTAAAATCATGAAATCCAAAATTCAACAATACATGGAACAAGAACTGACAGATGTACAAACTTGATCCAGAAGAGGCAGGGGCACCCAAGATCACATTGTTAACATCTGATGGATAATAGAAAAGGTGAGGGAGTTCTTACAACTTTAAAAGCAAGCAATAATAACATAGATCACTGAGTTCCAAAAAGATGTCTATTATTTGTTTTCTTGATACTAGGGTTACTGATTATGTGGACGACAACAAACTATGGCCTGCTCTTTTAAAACAAGGAAATACCAGGTTTCTCAGCTACCTGTTGTATGAAAACCAAGGAAGCAACAGTTAGAACAGAATATGGAGCAACTAAATGGTTTAAAATTGGAACAGGAAATGTCCCAAGGTTAATTTATATGCAGAGTATATCACCTTGATGGCTTTATTTAAGATTTAAGGAATCCCTTGTGGAAAATGAAAGAAGACACCACAAACAGTTGGTCTACTGTTCAATATTAACAAAAACTAAGATTATAACAACGGGTAATGCCAAACCAACACAAATACATGAAGGTGACATATTATTTTCCTAGGTTCAAAAATTCATGACTGAAGCCATAAAATAAAGAAACATCTGCTACTTGTTACATCTTAGTGGTAACATATAGTTGTGAAAATGGGACCATCAGAATGGCTGAACAAAGAAAAACTGATGCCTCTGAACTGCAATGTTGAAGAAAATTGATGAGAACAACATGAACCACAAGAAAAGCAAATAATTCAATACTAGATGAAGTAAAACTGGATGCCACAGTAGAAGCTAAAGTATGAAGCTAAAGCTTAATAGTTTGGATATATAATGTGAAGGCAAGAGTCACTGGAGAAGATCCTGATGTTTAAAAAAACAAAGGAAATTAAAGATAAAGGCTGACAAAAGATAAGGTAACTAGATGCTATCATTGATGGCACAAGCAGGAGTTTATAAGAATACAGAGCAGTTTCTCACAGAAAATCCTAGAGAAATTATGTCTTTTGGGTCTCACAAGAGTTGGGACTGAATGAGCAGCAACAAGTCTTTACATTTGCACATTACTAGTACTAACATGTACCTCTGAAGCAAAGTAACACACACACTTACCTTTGCAAGACATGTAAAATAAAGTGCACATACGCGCACACACACATATAGAATTTACCTAACCTTCTTAACTTTACAGCAATAATTAAAAACACAAACAGCTATAACTTAGGAGGCAGGCTAACAGGTATGTAGCTGCAACCTGCCATCTTCCATCTGGCCATGTTCACTGTTTGTTGCTTCTGAACAGTCTCACAACATCCATCTAGCGTAGCCATCAGCAGTAGGGACATAACTAATCCCCACTGCTGTGCTGGCTAGGCTGGAAAGAGTTTGGAGGAACAAATGTCCAATCACAAGCTGCAAAAGAACAGCTTAAATACAATGCCTGAAGCACTCTTCAGAGTGACACCTCTTGAAAAAGAAACATCTTGTTTCATGCTAGAAACAAAACAAAAAAGTTCTTTTGTTTTGACTTAAAAACTATGAAGGTATTACAAAACAATTCCAGTGACTGAACTGTATCAAAATGCAAGCTCTATTCATAATAATGTTCAATTTCCTTTTGCTTCTTTCCCTTGCTAGAAACAAATCTCTTTTGGGCAGGTGATAGCTTTCATCTGTTCATTTGTTTCGGTAACGACTTGATCTAGTGTCAGGTTATTTTTTAATGTATAAGAACTAATATTCACAATTTCAGGTTTAGATGATTCCAAATCTTTGACCTGATATCAGAATAGTTTGAAATCGGAATGTTTTGCATTTCCCTGCTAAGGAAATATACTGAAAAAATTATGCAACCTATTTTTATAAATAGCTACTTGCCTAGCTTTATGTGAATAATTAAAATCAAAACCTTCTAAAAATCTTTCTTTATTACAATATTTATTTATTTGATTTGTATCCTGCCCTATTCCCAATGACTGTGGTTGTCATTTAAAGGTTGACATGGAGGTTTCAGAATATAAATGAGTAAATTAAAAATCAATTTCAAAATTCAAAATACAGAAAATATATGACAGCACAGATAGCAAAATAATAACCAGAATGCTAATGGTTTCATACCGGTTGCAGTCCCACTGTCACATGGCAGTAGCACTCCTGTTACTGGTTGTGCGTTGTTTGGATTTGCTCCAGGTGCTGGAGAGGGAGTAGGCCCTACTCCACTCCCAAGGAGTATACAAGATGGCGGAGGGGGCTGCCCACGTTTCAATAACACTTTGTGATCCTGCTGGCAACGAAATCGCGGCGGCACCTCCCGAGGCATGTAGCGGGCGGCGCTTGGCGGTTGACCATTCGGCACTGCCACCCTTTTGGCATTATTGCCACCATTTATAGGTGGCGATGGAGAGCTGCCAATTGGGCTGGCGGTCACTGGTTGGCTTAAACTTGTTTTTGTCGCTTCGGGCACTACAATGAAAAATATTTCTTAGTATTTAGTATCACTTCACAAGTTTAACTGTGTCCAAACACAATAAATATGATCTATTAAAAATATTTCTAGGTTTAAGCATGAAGAAAATTAGGAATCACTATTACATGAATTCACAGAAAAAATCAAAATATATCAGAGAACTTTGCCAAGAATCCACTAAAAGCTTCCAAGTCCACCAGCTATAATCAAGATGGTGTTCTCCACCAGAGTACACGGGTATGAATCCATAGTATCCCATTTATTGGGGAAGATGCAAAGAAAGAAAAATAAATTTAAGGGTACCATCTTGAGAACTCAGCATCAATGAATAAGTTCTTGTGCTAAGGTAACTAAGGTAAAAGTTAACAGACTGCATGTTAGTGAGTAAGTGTGTGTGTACACATATAAATGAATGAATACCTCACTTTGGTAAGAATGCAAACAGAAATCCAAGTGTCAAAGCCTTAGCAGCAGAGCAAAATCAAGGAAGCAAGATTCATGTGGAGCTTCATTAATTGGGTTTAGTAATAAAAATTAAAGGATTAGGATAAGTAAACTTGGAAGCTAAATAAGCAAAATTCCCACATGCATTTAATTAACTAACTAACTAAAGTGGGATCTCTGTGAGTTGTTTGAAACATTTACCCCCCAATGCAAAACTGAAGGGCTAACTGTCCTTTTCTCAGGTAAGCCTGTCACTGTAACGTCCATCTGCTCATTGTTAGTGATGTTTAGAATTTTTTTTTCTCAGCCAGAGTTCCCTTACACCAAGAAACAAATCTATAAATATGAAGAAATTTATTTTAAAAAATAATGAAAGCAAATCAGCAAAATAATTATTAGAGCTGCTAGACAACAAGGGAATAAAATAACAGAAAAACTAAGTAAATTATTTGCATTGTTCTTCATTTTTAGAAAGTACTTGAAAAACTTTTACTATGTCAGTATTTGAAGTGGGACAGATATAAACACTAGTAAGTAAGTAACAGTAAGAAAGCACTACTCTGTAACTAGAAATATAGCTTATTGTTAACATCAGTCTTCACATTAGATTGGATCCCCCAAAGGATACACAGAGAAACCTCTTCATTTGTTCAATATCTTACATTTTTTCATTTTAGTTTGAAAATATGTTTGAAACATACATTGGACAGATTCAGACCAGAAAGTGGAGATATAAGAAATGCTAATGCGTGAATGAATACTTTTACTTTTTTTGTTGAGGTATGACCTGTAGTGAGCAGTTCATGCAAGACACCAGGTACAATCTTCAAAATACATAGAAATCAAGTAACAGGCCAAAGTCTTTTATCAAAGTCTTCAAAGATAACCTATTTAAGAAGACACAACTTCTAATGAAATGGGAAGTTTAGTATTCAGAGAAAACAGTATTGTATAGCTTTAACTATTAATACTAAACTTGTTCACAAACGATTTGGTCACAAGTGGTCAGGTGGCAAATTATTATTAGGACAACCTGTGAAGAGGTCCCAAAGAATCTGAAGCGATAAATTAGTTTAAAGGGCAAACTGATATACCTTATAGGTACAACTTATATGCAGGACTACATTTCTTCTGAGCACAAGGATGAAACATTTTAAGTCACAGTGAGATGTGACTGTATCACAGCAGGTGGCAATTTCTAACCTACCTCTCAGTAAATCAAGCTCACCTAGAGGATATCTTTACCTTTTTAATCAGTTCATTATGCTGTAATAATAGTCATAATGAATGCAAATTACACGTTATAAATTAGTTATTTAAAACATCTATTTCTGCTTTAAAGTTAAAATGGATTGTAAGCAGGAGAGCTGAAACAGGTTGGAATATCATATCAAATTCCCATGAAAAGCACCCCTTGAGGCAGAGCTTTCCAAACTCTGTGTCGCGACACGTTAGTGTGTCGGCTGCAGTGTCTGGGTGTGTTGCGGCTGCTGCTGCCTCCGAGCCCTGCCAGGATTCCACACAGGTCCTAGTGCCTGCCTTGTGCCCTGCTGTAAGAGTGTGTCGCGAAATGATGCATGTCTAAAAAGTGTGTCACCAACATGAAAAGTTTGGAAAGCTCTGCCTTGAGGTATGTACGTTTAACATCTTAGGCCTCCATCAATCCACTTTTGGACAGGTAATATACTAATGGAGAAAAAATAATACCATTATTACTCTTCCCAGGAGTGGCCATCAAAGAAAAGTAATCTTAATAGTAAATGTACAATACTTTGGGAGGTTGCAAAGAACTCCTGGATAATGGCAAAGGATGTACAAGTCACTCACATATTGTCAGATATCAGTGTTTCTAAATTCTTTATAAAGAAAACACAGAACAAAAGGGGAATGGGGGGGGGGGTGATGCCAAGAAAATCCCTGCTCTCCACAAAATACAATGCAATACAAATTTATCTAAAAGCACCTGGAGTATGATTCAGCATGCTACTGGAACAATGTTCTCTGGACAGCTCAGATGAAAATGGAACTTTCTGGTATTAATGAAATGTTACGTTTGGAGAAAAAGAACCTCATCCCCACCATGAAGCATAGAGGAAATTATCATGGTTTGGGGCTGCTTTGCAACATCAGGACCTGGGTGGTTCACAATTACTGATGGAAGATTATATTCCAGGTTGTACCAGCAAATTCTAAGGACAGTATCAGAGTATCTGCCCATGAACTGAAGTGTAAAACATGAAGCACAGCAAAGTAAATTTACAATAGCATGGAATAAATTGTTTGTTTTGGTACTGCAAAGTCAAACTCCTGGCATTAATTCCACTAAAATGTTGAGATATGACCTGTAGTGAGCAGTTCATGCAAGACAGCCCCAAAATACGAGTTGAAGCAGCTCCATAAAGAGGAATTGGCTAAAATAATACCTCCAACCTGATGTGCAGGATCAATCAAAAGGTATAGGGAGGTTTTGATTGAAACACTGCCACTGAAGGAGATGACACCAGTTACTAAATCTAAAATTTCATATAAGTTATCCAACAGTAACAGTAGGCGCTGTCTCAAAGTGTTTAGTGAAGACATGACACAGTATCTTGTTTTGTCTGTTTATTTATAGGACTTAGAAGACGCTCAAATCACATTGTAAGTTATAGTACTGCAAGTTTATGAGTAGTTCTAAAGGATTCACAAACTTTTCCACACCACTAATTTTTGCCACATACTGCTTTAGTTAAAAATGAATTCTTGAATTGGAAACGTAGGGGAATAACATCTGATATCTGGTTCTGGAAAACTTAACTATCACATAATGAACAAGCTGGAAATGTTTCACATATAACCCCACATAAAGCTCTCTGTAGTTCAATTATGTTGTAGGTAAGGCAGGTGTTACCAAATTCAAGATCTGCCTTCTCAATAAATAAGCATAGCTAATGTATTAATCAAAAGTGAATGACATTCATTTTCATCATGGTAAGTGCCCAGATATCCAGAATCAAAACCAATTCTAAAACATAGAACTGTGCTTAATTCTAAGAATTCATTTTCTTTCCAGCATTGGCTAGATTTTTATTTCTGGGCTTGTTCTACTGAATAAGACATTTTTGTCTTCTTGTTTTATCTGAGTAAGACCTTTACATTTCAATTTCTTAACTTAAGTCAGTCCAATGCCATGTGTGAATATATTTGTGGGAACTATGATTCCTGCAGACCTAGGAATTTAGGTTCCAAAAGATAGGTCGTGCTCATCTCCATGGAGTATAGAATCAACTAGGTATTCTAGTTTTCAGTTCTGTTAATATATAATTTTTCTCCCAGCTAGCTAGCAAAGAAATCCTCTAAATTCCCAATAAATTAAAGAGCTATTAAGACTTGAGAAAAAATAGTTTAAATATTGCTTTTGCTAAGATACTATTCTATCATTCAATTAAAAACATAGTTCATTCTTAGGCATAAGGGCACTTGTCCAGATAAATACGTTTGTGCTGCATTTGACAATGTATAGCAGCATTCTTCAAAGACTGGCAGAGCAACACATTTTCCCTTTATATTTCAGAAAAATATTTTAAAATATTCTATATTCAGTTCACACAATAGTACCTTACACAGGAATAAGGGCTTTATCATAAGGATAAAGAACTTTTATTAAAAGGAAAAAGGTTTCTCAAACAGCAAGAAAAGTTATAGCTTTAGAAAAATTAAAGCCTCTTACCTTTGGTTTTTTGATCTGTGACCTGTAAGTAAGAATAAAAACAAAAGTAGTCATTTGGTTTTCGTAAGTTATCCTTGTTTTTAAAAGTTTTATTACCTAAATGTTGAATACTAGCATACTGGTGTACCTGCCAATATTAAAATTTCAGTCAAGCAACTCATTATTTCTATCAGTACATATACTACATAGGCATTTTTTAAAACTTTCATCTTCTTCTAATAACATAATGTAGCCATTATGATGCTGGGTTAGGACTGGGGAGATCCAGATTCAATTCTATCAGCCATGGAAACTCACTGGGTGACTTTGGGCCAGTCAATCTCAGCTCAACCCACCATCACAGGGGTGTTGTTGTGATAAAATGAATACTGATCCCTAATTAAGCTGCCCTGACCTCCTGAAGAAAAGGCCACATATCAAACATATAAACACAAAAGCAAACTATCCTATGAAATGCGGTGATGTAGATTAAATCCTGAAGGCTTTGTTTTTTCACTGAATTATTCAATTCATCAGGAAGCAGATACAAGAGATATATTTAAGATTAAAGAACTAGTGAGCCTAGTTCTTCATTCAAAGTACCAAAAGAGAAATAAGTTCATAAACCATCCATATAAAAATCCAATCTTGCTTATCTTAAACTTTGTTCATTTTAATAGTTATAACAGGGAGGGGGAGGGATGTAAATGTAATTTAATTACTTGTATTGTTAAATAATGCATGCTATATAAATCACCTAGAGATTTACCAGCACTGTATATCCAAAGCTATTTTCTCTCTAACCCCAATATTTTGAATCACAAGCCAATCTACCCTCTAATATAGTACATATCTTGAGTCACAAGCGAATTGATTATCTCTTAAAACTAAACACTAATTTTCAACACTTAATTGATAAACTAGAAACATCATAATTCTAATCCTACTAGATTTTAAAATTAATACAAGTTGCTGTAAAGATCTCACTGCAATAAGCCACCATTTGCAGACTTAATCCTTGCTTGTCTCCCAAACCGTAACAACAAAAAAGGCAGAATGTGCTGTGAGTTCAGATATGTCTTCTCCCTCATTCATTTCTGAATTGCCACAGCTTGCCATGACATCCCAACTGGAAAATTATAGCTATAATTAACCTCAAAATTATGGTATGTAGTATGTTTACAAACCATGGTTTGAGATCAGTAGTAACCATAATTTACCTAATTTAAACTAAACTGGAAAAAAAGGCAGGAAACTGAGTCACTGATTGTGTCATTATACCATATTTCATTATGATTTAGCCACAAACTAGTATATTACTCTTCCCACAAGTGGGTACAGGTAGCAACTTACAGTGGATATGTTTGATTTTTTTAATGAATGATACAAATTAAAGACTTGGGTACTCTGGCTTTTTCCAAGAACAAAAAACCAAGAGAAAAGAAAAAAAAAGAAAAAAAAGACCCCACCCTTCATTTTGCATTAAGTTTACTGACTTGTTTCTGTTGCAGAAATGGCCAGGAAATGAGCATCTGTTCACAACTAAGCTGCGTGTCCTCATCCTGTGGGAGCAGAGATTGGAAGTGGACAATAGATTTGATTTACATCCTGCTTTTCTGTTCATGGAACACTTAGGACAACTCATACATAAATAAATTTAAGATAAAACTAAAACTATAAAATATAAATACTAAAATTATTAAATCATTTCCAATCTTCTATATCATGATTTAGAGCAAAAAGACGGAAAATGTGCTACT
The DNA here is from genome assembly GCA_023362775.1 of Charina bottae. Classification (NCBI taxonomy): domain Eukaryota; kingdom Metazoa; phylum Chordata; class Lepidosauria; order Squamata; family Charinaidae; genus Charina; species Charina bottae. The sequence continues at coordinate 33,967,767 of JALMGJ010000006.1, read as the reverse complement.
GTTCAACTATAGTTCTGAGCAGTCCAGCTGCTAAGTGATAAAGGATGCTGGGAGGTATATTAGTAGCATCTGGAAGGCCATATATTTCCTATCTCTGGCTTAGAAGACTGGAAATTGAAAATTGACACCTGCACCAGGTGACAAACTTTGTGTAGTTCAAAATGCTTTCCCCATAAAGTTGTGCAATTGTTTATAATGTAAGGTCTTATAGTAGCCTAACCTTTAGAATATGCTTGAAAAAAACAGCTAGGGTTAGACTCAGAAGGTATCAGGTTATATAGACTGCAGGAGCTATTCTATACAGACCCTGATGCAGGTACAACTAAGAAATGAGAAGATTGCAGTGTGTAGTTGATATAAATGCAAAGTGGCTAAGATAGATCAATCGATAGTTATAAAAACAGACAGTTAATTATAAAAATCAGCCTGAATCAATCCACTGCAGGATGAAGGCCTCTTCATTTAAGGTTATGAATTGTATTCTACCATGCTGTTCCAGTGTGGATTGATAATATTTTTTCCACTTTCCAGTCTAGGACTGAGAGAGTAATTGGCTCCAAATCATGAAGCCAATTTTGTGCCTAAGCAAGAACTAGACCCTGGGCTTCCCAACGTTTAGCCCAGCACCTTAAACACTACCATACTGGTTCTCCTATATATGAGTGTGTTGTAAGAGTTAATTATGTAAACCTTTTTTTAAAAAATCATGAGCATTAATAAAGCGGGCTCCTTACCCTTAAGCATCATGTGTCATGTTTTCAATTCTCAAAATAATGTACTGATTCTTTGCTAATTCTTGTCAATGCCGGGTCACTATACATAGTAACAAAGTCATAATGTGGCCATCGTTTGCACCAGCCTAGCCAAATCTCCAGAAGGTGCATACAGACACACCTCTCTTTTTGCTGCCATCAATCCAACTGAGGGAAACAAAACCATATAGTTTATAATTTGTCTAACATTTATTTAAGTAATAAAATAAGACATATAAAAAGCTTGTTAATATCAGTTGTTAGAGGTCTAACAGGGATCAACAGGTGCAGGAAAATCAGACATTCAAATTGAAAACCAGCAGCCATTTAAAAGAAGATGCATGTGTTTTAGTCAGGTGACTGCTCCCTGAATAATCTGAGCAGAATGCTCATAGGGTTTCTATTACAACTAATTCAAGAAAATTTTCCTGGGTCAGAAAACTGAAGACCAGAGATGAAAAATAAAGTAACAAAATACACTACTTTCATAAATGTACAAGAGCCCTTATGTCAAGAGAAAGTCTATCAACGTAATGACATTGCCCCTACAATCTAGTATTTACTGTGCCTCAGCAATCTGGCTGGGAAGTGTTGTTGCACTCATCTAATTTAATGCCATGTAGTTTCAGGGCAGCAGTTACTGGCTTCTCTGCCATCCTGTCACCACCCACCACCCACCTACTGGCAAGAAAACCAGCCACCAATGATGAATGTGGGGCGAGGTGGGATGTTCAAGCTTTGACATATTTATTGTGTGCTTTTTCTGATCTCCCAGGATATTGGCAGTCTGATAAAGCAGTATCATAGATGCCGCTATCTAGAGGACCATCTGGATTACTGCAGATTGGTAAAATAATTTATGAAAACATTTTAACAGACTATAGCTCTGTCAGATCAACTGGAACTGAGATGATCACCAACCCTGACCACATCATCCCAAGGCTCCTCTTCCACACACCTTACATCATCCACTTTCACACTGGAAGCTCATTTTAGGCTATATCAACAGTAGGCTAGTAATGAGCCAGAGACAATGCTGTGAGGACATAATATCTACAAACAATCAGTTGAGTATCCTCATGCCATAGCAAGCAGGACACGTGGTTGACCACATACAATAGAAGAGAATATATGTAGCTCAGGGTTGAACTGTGGAGTCCTTGGTGCTCTCTGAGCTTGGTTGTTTGCTTGCAGACGTTTCATTACCTGACTAGGTAACATCATCTGTGCTAGTCATTGTGGGGTTTGCTCCCTGTTTATATACAGTAGCTTGCCCTGCCAGTGTTGGTGGGGGTGTGGTTTTCCCCTTTGTAATTCTTTGATCAGGGTATTGTTTGTCTGCTTGTTTGTCTCCTTGATTAGGGTATTATTGTCTGCTTGATTGTTTGTCTGGTGTTAAACCCTGCTTATCTGGGTGTAGGCTGCTGGAGAGGATGTTTTCTGGTCTTTTTGTTTCCTTCTTAGCTTTTTTATTGTCTCTTTTGAATGGTTTGTAAATGTGGTTTATCTCTATGTGTCTACTGATGGCTGAATTGTCTGAGTGCCAAGCTTCCAGGAATTCGCCAGCATTTTTGGATTTAGCTTGGTCTAGGATGCTCGCAGTTTCCCAGTTGAAACTATGGTTGAGTCTGTCCATGTATTGTGAGATTAAGGCGTTTTCATCGTGTCTTCTGACTGCTAGTCGGTATTCATGGATGCACTCTGCTAGTTGCATGGATGTTCATTTTGTTGGAGGAGGTTGTATAGGTGGTCTGAAAAACCCTTTTTGTGGTGTTCTGGGTTGTTGCAGTGCGTTTGTACTTGTCTGAATAATGTTCTTACACAGCTCCTCTTGTGGGAGGTTGGGTTGTTACTTTGGTAATGGAGCACTTGCTTAGTGTGGGTTGCTTTTCGATAGACTTGTGTTTCTAATTTGCTGTTGTTCCCTCTGCTGATGAGGATATCCAGAATGGGTAGTGTGTTTTCTTCTTCCCTTGTGATTTTTATTCCTTTGAAGATGTTGTTGATTGTTTCATGTAACTTCTCTAGTTGTTCCTTTATTATGACGAAGGTGTCATCTACATACCAGATCCATACTTTTGGTTGTATGTGTGGGAGTGCTATAGTTTCTAGATGCTGCATTACAGTCCCTGCTGAGTCCTGAGAGTGGTGATCCCATGGGTATTCCTCTGATTTGTTGGTATGCTTGTCCATCAAATTGAAAGGAAGTAGTGAAGCAGAGGTTGATGAGGTCCATGATTCTGGGTATTTCAATCTTAGTGTATTTGGACAGGTTGGGTGTGTTATGTAGTACTGCTGCCATGGATTCTTTCGCTAGTTCCAGATCTATGGACGTAAAGAGTGCTCTGACATCAAATGAAATTATAATTTCATCTTATTCTATTTTTAGGTCTTTGATTTTTTGGAGGCACTGTAGTGGGGAGTTAATGCCACTGTTCTTCTTTGTGATTTGACCTTTCTTGGTTAGGACAAGGGTTTTCTTGATCAGGTTGTCTAGCTTCTGTATTGGGTTGGTATTTACTGGGATGTAGGTTTCTCTGTCCTCCAGTAGTTCTTTGGCTTTTTGTATATAGTCTTTTACAGAAACTTTAGTTAAATAAGGTCGATATTGAGCAGTAGCAAATACACCTGTTGTTTACATTCAAGTGTTCTGTGTTGAAAAAAATATACAGACAGGTATAGTGGCAATGCGGAAGACCACTGTTATTTCGAGGAGCTTAAGGGACATATTTTGATTTTTCTCCTTCACACGAAGAAGCTTAAGAGTTTATTTTGAGTTATACTAATGATTAGCTGGCTTGTTTTTTATTTCTGTTTGAAATGAGGGGGAGAAGAGAAAACCCCAAGATTGTTTATGTTAACACTAGCTTATCTGTATGGCTTCCCAGGCTCTTGGATTATGTCATATACAGGTGCTCCAGATCCTGGGAACTATCTAGTCAAGGTCAGATCCTGCAGTCTCTGTGCCATGGAAACAGGGTCAAGAGGTTTTAGGGCCAGACTTTGATAAAAACCTTAGGATTGCCTTTTGAGTTTGGGAGCTTCTGCACAGACCTGAGCGCTGGGTGCTGTGGAAATGGAGCCGCCCTGGGGTATCTCCGCTGTCTTTATTAAGGGGCTCCTGATAGCCTATGGGAGATTGGGTATCAACTTGCTTGGTATGTTATGATTTTTCTTTATATTATGCTGTTTATGCTTCTGTTTAATCTGCCTAAACTATGTTTCTGTTTAAATCTGTTTGCTTAAGTTTATAATAAAGCTTAAAATCTCTTTATCCACTGGTGTGCTTATTGTCTCTGAATCTAAAAGAACCAATTGTCTGAGTACCTGATTACTGTTTGGACACTTGGCAGAACAACAAGCCCTAGTTTAAAAAAAAATTCCAAACAGCAATAGAGAAGTCCCCCCCCCTCCCTCCCTCCCTCCCTCCCTCTCTCTCTCTCTCTCTCTCTCTCTCGGGAAAAAAATTCTGGAAAGCAGATAGAAAAGAGGCAATTAAGGGCAATCACACGGAGTATCGTCCATTTTAATAAGGCTAATATATTTTTTAAAAAAGCAGTAAGAGGATGACGCCTGAATAAATACATTATATATCCTATGGAGTAGGTAGAGAGAAAAATTTATCATCTCCAGCTCTGTAACCACACTTTGGGAGAGAGGGATTCACCAAATGAAATTGATTAGAGGCAGAATCAAGATAGAAGTGGTGCTTCACATAACCTATACTTCAGATTGCCATAATATATAGTGAGAAACACTGGTCTAGATGCCTTTAGAAGAGTAGATCCATTCATACTATATCATTCTACTAACAGCTATTAGTATTACCTAGCTCAGTTGGAATACTGCATCCAAAAATTACAAGGTACAATGGTTTAATATGGAAATACAAATATCCTCATGCTGTGTGTGTTTTCTGTAGAGGAACATGACTAGTCCCAGATTCATGAATACAGGATCAAGGCTATACAGAATCCTGATCCCAATCTCAGGATGGGTTTTATAACAGTCAGCCAAAAAAGGGTCACATTTTGTGATTGAGGGACTCCTTTGGCAGTCAAAAATTCAAACTGAAGTTCATTGCTGAATGCAGGTTGTTTGTGGTGATGCCTGTTTTAACATAAGCACTGTGCATTGCTGCCCCCCACCAAAAAAGTAAATATGGTGAACTGGGAAGAGCTAAAATTATGTGATCAAGAACAAAGTGGAGTATCTGTGACAGAAACCAAGGAATTTCACATGAGAAAGGTTGATAAACTAATTTGGGACAACTGGTGGATCACTCAAAAGGAAACTGCTATTAAGTTTAGCACTTCACAGGAATGTGTGGATCAATATTAGGAAGTTTATGAAAAATAGGTTCCTTGTGTAGTGACAGCAGAGATGAAAGCTTCAAGAGTCAAAATTTGCCATTATTTGTCATTATCACACTATAAGAATGAAGGTGAGGAGTTTCTTCACAATATCATGACAGCTGACAAAACATGGGCTCATCATTATGACCCAGAAATGAAGCATAAGTCCATGGAATGTCACCACAAAACTTTATCTGTGAAAGAAAAATTCAAAACCTAGGCTTCAGCAGGAAAATTGATTGTTATTGTTTTTTGGGATGCAAATGGATTCACATGGATTTCCTTGAACTTGGCACCAATATCAACTCAGAGTGCTACATTATAACTCTCAAAACTTTGAAAAATGATTTGCTGCAACATGACACTAAACCTCTCATCTCATGAGCCACCCAAGAGGTTACTGCGAAGTTGGATCTCACCATCTTACCCCATCCACCATACAGTCCACACTTGTTATGTGATTTCTACCATTCCTCAAAATTGAAGGAATACCTTCATGGGCATCTGTTTGATTCAAATGAAGAGATGGAAAGGACTGTCAGGACCTGGTTAAAGAGACAATGTGTGGAGATCTTTGTGATGGCTTTCAGAAGTTTGTCCATTGTTGCCAGTAATGTGCAGTGAATGGTGTTAATTATATGGAGAAACAAATACTGGTAACAAAAGAGCTAATTTAAAGGATTGTTTTCCTGTTCCATTTATTAATTATCCCTATTTAAAGTTATGGAGGTGCAGCTATGACTTTTCATTCAACCCTCGAACATCCCGCATTTCTCCAGCTCAGAAAGTTTACGTAATGACCTTCCTTCAGTTAACCCTGCAACACTTTTGTGAGATAGCACTGAATTGAAAGCAAGGATCCAAATTCACCCAGTGAAGTTCTGTATTGAGGAAAAGCTTAAACCTGAGTTTCTCCAGGCCTAGGTTATAATCTTAACCATTACAACACACTTGTTCTGTGAAAATAAAAGATACTTGTTTTATGAAAATAAAAGGCAATATAATTCTCTTTACTCTTAGACAGGTGCCGTGCAAGTTGGGGAGGGTGCATGGTGGTGCGGGTCGGGGTGTGGCGTGTGAGAGGTGCCATGTGGGTCGGGTGCATGAGTTGCTGGCACAAGCGCAGAGGGGCTGGGGAGGGTATGTGGGTGGCGGAGACTTACCCCAGCGACTTGCGACCTTCCCTGCCAACTTCCCCCATTGACTTTCTGGGTTGCAAATGGCAATCATGTGATCGTGGGGTGCATGGCCACCAGTCGTAAGTGCAAACGGGTTGCCAAGCACCCAGATCATGATCACGTGACTGTGGGGGTGCTGCAATGGCTGTAATTTCGGGGACCAGTCATAAGTCCCTTCATGCAGCACTGTTATAAAATGGTGGCTGAATGAATGGTTGTAAATCAAGGACTACCTTTTAAATCATACTTAAGTACAACTAAAGAAATGACACAATTGTTAACTATTTCTTTGTATTTTGAATGGTATATAGTTGATCTTTTTTTCAAGAGCTGAGCAGAAATTTCAACAAGATTTCTATTATATTTTTAGCTAGCATTATGCAAACAGGGGCAGCAATAGAATAATTTTGTTAAGTAAGATGAAATTATTTGTAGCATCAACAGCATCTATGAATAATGCAATTTTTGTACTAGGAAGTTAGGGATTTAAAGACCTTGGATATCATTATTAAACAGAACATATGAGGCTTGGACTGACTCTCACATATCCTTTTACTGAGGTTACATTTCTGAATCTATTCAAGATAATTCAGATCAACATAAGACTTCTGTAACCATACTGGCGTTTATTAAGAATTCTTGAATAGGTACTCTTGTGTAAATTACTGTATGTGACTGAATCACAAATTAATTTGTAATACGGACTGCAGATTAGAACAGCTGCTCCTGTATTTTTCTTTACAGAAACAATGCATGAACCAGTAAATCCAAGTTGTTAAGAAGAACTGTTTAGGAAATAATTAAAATATATTACAATTTACAGATGTAAAGGGCTCCCTGAAAATATTTCTTAAGACCCAAACCAGTTTTCTAGACTGGTTCTTTAAAGCAATATCCTCATTTTCTACTCATCTGCCTGGCTGACAAAAACAGTAATTGTTTCTAGACAAACACACAAGCAGAAAAGTATACACAGAAAACGATCACTTGGCTGTATGCAAAACTCAAGGTGTCCTCTAGACTCGAAGGCAATTATTCTTGTTGTAAGCCAAAACTGAGTGAACGATGGACAACAAGAATATGGTACAAGGCATAAGGGCAGTTATTTCAAGTGAACTGCCAATTATCAAATAATGAATACTGAATGACAAACAGCCAAATACCCTTACCTTCTGAGTAGATTCCTTCTTTTTCTTATCCTCTTTTTTTCTTTTCTTGTCTTCCATTAACTGTTCTTCCTTTTCTTGCTCCTTCTCTCTGTTAAAGTTTAAAATTAAAACTTATTCCTAAGTATGTGTTCTATTCCAAAAAAAAGAGAAAGACTAATATATTGCAATACTGACTCTATATTATATAAAATAGAAATGTTTTAATTAATTACAGGGTTAGCTGCTTTGAATATAAAGTAAAACATTGACACGATTGCTTTATTACCTTCAATTCTATACAATACTGCCCTATATTCCAAATATATTATAAGAATGCAGGAAGGAGAACTTACATAGTAGTCCTCGTTGGCAACAATAATTAGTAGTTATTTTTGTGTGATACTTCTCCATGAATGTATAATACTACCAATCGAAGAGAATGTATAATACTACCTTCAGGGAAATATATTCCAACAGAAAAGATGGCCCCAACATGACCTTTGGTCCCAGAGAGTCACAAGGATTCTCCTCTTTAACATCTAAATGGCACCACTAAGGTAAGTGATTTATTTTTAATTATTTATGTATTGCTTCAATTTTGTTACATCCTAAAGCATTTTTTTAAAGTAATGATATAAAACAACCGAACAAGCCAGTAAAGCAGAAGAACACAGCAGCTGGGGGGGTGGGGGGAGAAAAACCACAGAAAGATGCCTGCACTGAGTCTAGCATAACACAAAAAGCAGAATTTTTAAAGCATGCATCTCTACAGAGAAAGTCTACCTCCGTGTTGTTACTCAGGGCCTTTCCTCATGGTTCAGTTAAAGTGCTACTCACCCATCCTTGAGCTGGCAGGAAACTATACTGGCATACAGTGGGGCAAAAAAGTATTTAGTCAGCCACCAATTGTGCAAGTTCTCCCACTTAAAAAGATGAGGCCTGTAATTGACATCATAGGTAGACCTCAACTATGAGAGACAAAATGAGAAAACAAATCCAGACAATTACATTGTCTGATTCGGAAAGAATTTATTTGCAAATTATGGTGGAAAATAAGTATTTAGTCAATATCAAAAGTTCATCTCAATACTTTGTTATATATCCTTTGTTGGCAATGACAGAGGTCAAACGTTTTCTGTAAGTCTTCACAAGGTTGGCACACACTGTTGCTGGTATGTTGGCCCATTCCTCCATGCAGATCTCCTCTAGAGCAGTGATGTTTTGGGGCTGTCGCTGGGCAACACGGACTTTCAACTCCAAAGGTTTTCTATGGGGTTGAGATCTGGAGATTTCCAATTATGGTGGAAAATAAGTATTTGGTCACCTACAAACAAGCAAGATTTCTGGCTCTCTCAGACCTGTAACTTCTTCTTTAAGAGGCTCCTCTGTCCTCCACTCATTACCTGTAGTAATGGCACCTGTTTGAACTTGTTATCAGTATAAAAGACACCTGTCCACAACCTCAAACAGTCACACTCCAAACTCCACTATGGTGAAGACCAAAGAGCTGTCGAAGGACACCAGAAACAAAATTGTAGACCTGCACCAGGCTGGGAAGACTGAATCTGCAATAGGCAAGCAGCTTGGTGTGAAGAAATCAACTGTGGGAGCAATAATTAGAAAATGGAAGACATACAAGACCACTGATAATCTCCCTCGATCTGGGGCTCCACGCAAGATCTCACCCCGTGGGGTCAAAATGATCACAAGAACGGTGAGCAAAAATCCCAGAACCACACGGGGGGACCTAGTGAATGACCTGCAGAGAGCTGGGACCAACGTAACAAAGGCTACCATCAGTAACACACTACGCCGCCAGGGACTCAGATCCTGCAGTGCCAGATGTGTCCCCCTGCTTAAGCCAGTACATGTCCAGGCCCGTCTGAAGTTTGCTAGAGAGCATTTGGATGATCCAGAAGAGGATTGGGAGAATGTCATATGGTCAGATGAAACCAAAGTAGAACTCTTTGGTAGAAACACAACTCGTCGTGTTTGGAGGAGAGAGAATGCTGAGTTGCATCCAAAGAACACCATACCTACTGTGAAGCATGGGGGTGGCAACATCATGCTTTGGGGCTGTTTCTCTGCAAAGGGACCAGGACGACTGTTCCGTGTACAGGAAAGAATGAATGGGGCCATGTATCGTGAGATTTTGAGTGCAAACCTCCTTCCATCAGCAAGGGCATTGAAGATGAAACGTGGCTGGGTCTTTCAGCATGACAATCATCCCAAACACACCGCCCGGGCAACGAAGGAGTGGCTTTGTAAGAAGCATTTCAAGGTCCTGAAATGGCCTAGCCAGTCTCCAGATCTCAACCCCATAGAAAACCTTTGGAGGGAGTTGAAAGTCCGTGTTGCCCAGCGACAGCCCCAAAACATCACTGCTCTAGAGGAGATCTGCATGGAGGAATGGGCCAACATACCAGCAACAGTGTGTGCCAACCTTGTGAAGACTTACAGAAAACGTTTGACCTCTGTCATTGCCAACAAAGGATATATAACAAAGTATTGAGATGAACTTTTGATATTGACCAAATACTTATTTTCCACCATAATTTGCAAATAAATTCTTTCCGAATCAGACAATGTGATTGTCTGGATTTGTTTTCTCATTTTGTCTCTCATAGTTGAGGTCTACCGATGATGTCAATTACAGGCCTCTCTCATCTTTTTAAGTGGGAGAACTTGCACAATTGGTGGCTGACTAAATACTTTTTTGCCCCACTGTAACATTTCCTGCCAATTCTTACCCTACCTCTATTCTGGCTTATTAGCAGGTGGCTGTGCCCTAATTTCAGGTGTGTAATGCATGCCCTCCTCCTTTCTGAATATCACTAGCCAGTGGGAAACAATCTGCCAATATCATCATTACTTCAATGGGCCCTTGGATGATCAGCTGTTGAACAGATTCCTTTCAAGCTAAAACCACTGTGAACGCCCCCATCAGACAGCCAATCGGGGAAGGGGGGTGAAAATAAAGCAGAATGTTCTCTCCCATTTTACTGGGCAACATCCCTCTCCAGGGTATGCTGATTTAGCACCGCACTAAACTTTCTGTCAAAAGGAGGTCAACCAGATGATCATTGGAGCTGCCCAGCCATGAAGAAAAACCTCTCCCCCTTTACTGACCAGTCCATCCACACCATGGATTACCTGTTATGTACATTTGAGTGTGGGGTTTACTGTTCTTTGTCTCCCAGAAACCGCCAGACAGATGATCTGCAGAGTCCAGGAGGCAGTGTATACAGTGAGAGCGCTAGTGTGAAAATTCCTCCTCCTCAAAACAGAATGCAAGGCTGATCCCACCCTATATGATCACCTGACTGTATTACAATTATTTATTTTATTTATTTATTAGATTTGTCACCGCCCATCTCCTCCCACCAGAGGGACTCTGGGTGGTTAAATAGCAACTCACATCAGCTTTTGCACACCTTGAAACTGATAAAGGGTGCTCTTTGCTTATGGGAGGGAACATCATTTCAATCCTGGAATGGAACAGCTAAGGATAGCTTAAGCCACCTCAAATATGGGTTGAGAATGAGATGAAGGCAATGTCATGGAGGCACACTATGCAGTCCGGGAATGCTCCAGTCATTTCCTCAGATGCTTAAGATGACAGCAGGAATTAGGGATGCCTTTTTAGTTCAATATGAGGGGTACAATGGCTCAGTGGTTAAGACACCAGGCTTGTCGATGGGAAGGTTGGCGGTTCGAGACCCGAGCGCCGTGTCCCAGCTCTTGCCAACCTAGCAATTCGAAAGCATGCAAATGCAAGTAGATAAATAGGTACCACTTCTGTGGGATGGTAACAGCGTTCCACGTGCGTCATGCCAGCCACATGACCGCAGAAGCGTCTTTGGATAGTGCTGGCTCTTCAGTTTAAGAAACGGAGATGAGCACCGCCCCCTAGAGCCGGACACGACTGTGCAGGGGAAACCTTTACCTTTTAGTTCAATAGCAGGAGTAGCTTACTCATTATTATTTCCATCAAGTATGGAGCCTCAATAACCTTACAACTCCACATCAAAAGTCAACAAGAACAAATTCAACAAGAGCAATTCCATGAGCAAAGTCATACTAAATTCTTCCTTCTCCTGTGAAAACTTATTTTCAAGGTTACTTTACTAGGACTTAGCTGACTGAAAGAAAAAACATGCATCATAAGGCAACTAGAAACATTTTTCATGGAATACAGTATACATATGCAGCACCTTATTTTATCTTGCTATGCAAGTTGTTGTTGTTTTATATATAGAGAGAGAAAGGGGGAGGAATTATATAGGAGGGTGGTATGGGAATCTGAAACTCCTGAGAGATATATAGTAGCATGAATATTTATTCTCTAGCTACAAATTCCCTACTTTTTCCTAGGATTCTACTACACCTCTGAGATTCAGGGAATTACTTTCTTCTTTTGGAAAACAGACTATATAGACAGAATGGAAACCTTACAGGAAGATCTAAGTCAGGTTAAGTAATATTTGTTGCTTCTTAGCAGAAATCCAAAGCAGCCTCCTAGCTTCTATCTTTAAGTAGTATATCTGGAATAACCCGATATACAGATAGGCTCCCTTGCTTATCTTTTAAATGCATGTCCATCTTTTCATCTTTATGTTTAAACTTAAACACAAATAGTGGATGTTCACTGTTTAAATTATAATTATTCAGTAGAACTTTTTACAACTAAATGTAAATACAATTTACAACCATTAAAACTATTTCTGTTTAACAATAATTAACAACTGCAGATAAATGATTTTTAAAAAAATCAAGAGCCAATATGTTTGTAGTTCCTTCCACAGGTTTAACAAAGATTACTGGCTCTAGCTGTCCTCAAAGATCTGCTAGAAATAAAGGAAAATTTCAGACAACATTCATAGGGATCTGCTGAGTCCTTGAGGAACATCTTAAGGCAGAGCTTTCCAAACTTTTCATGTTGGTGACACACTTTTTAGACATGCATCGTTTCGCGACACACTCTTACAGCAGGACATCATTTCACGACACACTCTTACAGCAGGGCACAAGGCAGGCACTAGGACCTGCATGGAATCACAGCAGGTTTGGAGGCAGCAAGGCAGGCACTAGGACCTACGCGGAATCCTGGCAAGGCTCGGAGGCAGCAGCAGCTGCGACACACCCAAACATTGCAGCCGACACACTAATGTGTCCCGACACACAGTTTGGAAAGCTCTGTCTTAAGGACTTCATAGAGATGTCATTTTGGAAAGACAATGTACAGTGGGGCAAAAAAGTATTTAGTCAGCCACCAATTGTGCAAGTTCTCCCACTTAAAAAGATGAGAGAGGCCTGTAATTGACATCATAGGTAGACCTCAACTATGAGAGACAAAATGAGAAAACAAATCCAGACAATCACATTGTCTGATTCGGAAAGAATTTATTTGCAAATTATGGTGGAAAATAAGTATTTGGTCACCTACAAACAAGCAAGATTTCTGGCTCTCACAGACCTGTAACTTCTTCTTTAAGAGGCTCCTCTGTCCTCCACTCATTACCTGTAGTAATGGCACCTGTTTGAACTTGTTATCAGTATAAAAGGCACCTGTCCACAACCTCAAACAGTCACACTCCAAACTCCACTATGGTGAAGACCAAAGAGCTGTCGAAGGACACCAGAAACAAAATTGTAGACCTGCACCAGGCTGGGAAGACTGAATCTGCAATAGGCAAGCAGCTTGGTGTGAAGAAATCAACTGTGGGAGCAATAATTAGAAAATGGAAGACATACAAGACCACTGATAATCTCCCTCGATCTGGGGCTCCACGCAAGATCTCACCCCGTGGGGTCAAAATGATCACAAGAACAGTGAGCAAAAATCCCAGAACCACATGGGGGGACCTAGTGAATGACCTGCAGAGAGCTGGGACCAACGTAACAAAGGCTACCATCAGTAACACACTACGCCGCCAGGGACTCAGATCCTGCAGTGCCAGACGTGTCCCCCTGCTTAAGCCAGTACATGTCCAGGCCCGTCTGAAGTTTGCTAGAGAGCATTTGGATGATCCAGAAGAGGATTGGGAGAATGTCATATGGTCAGATGAAACCAAAGTAGAACTGTTTGGTAGAAACACAACTCCTCGTGTTTGGAGGAGAGAGAATGCTGAGTTGCATCCAAAGAACACCATACCTACTGTGAAGCATGGGGGTGGCAACATCATGCTTTGGGGCTGTTTCTCTGCAAAGGGACCAGGACGACTGTTCCGTGTACAGGAAAGAATGAATGGGGCCATGTATCGTGAGATTTTGAGTGCAAACCTCCTTCCATCAGCAAGGGCATTGAAGATGAAATGTGGCTGGGTCTTTCAGCATGACAATGATCCCAAACACACCGCCCGGGCAACGAAGGAGTGGCTTCGTAAGAAGCATTTCAAGGTCCTGGAGTGGCCTAGCCAGTCTCCAGATCTCAACCCCATAGAAAACCTTTGGAGGGAGTTGAAAGTCCGTGTTGCCCAGCGACAGCCCCAAAACATCACTGCTCTAGAGGAGATCTGCATGGAGGAATGGGCCAACATACCAGCAACAGTGTGTGCCAACCTTGTGAAGACTTACAGAAAACGTTTGACCTCTGTCATTGCCAACAAAGGATATATAACAAAGTATTGAGATGAACTTTTGATATTGACCAAATACTTATTTTCCACCATAATTTGCAAATAAATTCTTTCCGAATCAGACAATGTGATTGTCTGGATTTGTTTTCTCATTTTGTCTCTCATAGTTGAGGTCTACCTATGATGTCAATTACAGGCCTCTCTCATCTTTTTAAGTGGGAGAACTTGCACAATTGGTGGCTGACTAAATACTTTTTTGCCCCACTGTACATGAACACAACATGTAGAGCAGTGTTTTCCAAACTCCCGCCGCTGGTGACACACCAACGGCGGCAGCCTCGTGCTTTGCGCTAAAACCCGAAAGCGCTAATGGTGCGCTGCTGCCGCCACACACAATGGCGACGCGCCATCAGCACTTCCAGGTTTTGTCGCGACACACAGTTTGGAAAGCTATGTTGTAGAGAAACTACCCAAAATGAAGGTTCCACTTCGATGAAGCCAGAGCACTCTGATGTTGCAGTACTCCAAAATTTACAAAGTTTGCTGCAACTAGTGAGACAGAAGCGCATGAAGCAGCATATGTCACCTTACTGATCTGTCCCGTTGTTGTTGTTCAGTCGTTAAGTCATGTCTGACTCTACGTGACCCCAAGGACCATAGCACGCCAGGCTTTCCTGTCCTCCACTGTCTCCTGGAGCTTACTCAAATTCATGTTCATTACATCAGTGATGCTATCTAACCATCTCATCCTCTGCCGTCCCCTTCTCCTTTTGCCTTCAGTCTTTCCCAGCATCAGGGTCTTTTCCAGTGAGTCCTCTCTTTGCATTAGGTGGCCAAAGTATTTGAGCTTTGATCTGTCCCATATAGTATTTTAAAATCTACCTTCACAGATCTTTCCTTTTTTCATAATAATTTAATTAAAAATTACAATTAGAACAATAAAAATTAATAAACTAAAAATAAAAAAAGAAAAAGAAAAAACAAGGTGCAGAAAAGAAAAAATAGAAAGAAAAATAGGAAGAAAAGGAATATATAAAGAAATGACTTCTCCCTTAATCAGAAGTATAAACAATTTTAGTAACATATCACCTGCTCTTAAAATACAACAAATGAACTCTTCTTCCCATATCCCATCTCTTATCTATAAACAAATCCTTAAAGCCTGTCATTTCAGTCCTGATGTCAGCAAAAGTCCATTAAGGGTTACCAGAGATAGCATATCTATTTTAACCTTGATCAAACAAACCAACTTTATATTCCTTCCTTTTACTTCTAACAATCTTGATCTTTAGTACCTTCAAATAATGTCTTAGAACTTGGATTTCTTTTCATTTTTTCTTTATTCCTTCTCACAAAATTCTTCAGCTTTAACAAGCCTCTTTTGTAAACCCAATATAGGAAAATTATCCAGGACACTCTCTTGATTTGTTATTTGTATACCCCTTTTAATTAAGACATCAACCGGTTTCTTTTGTATGTTCAGTGTAACCTCTTTTTCCATGTCATTCTTGTAGCCTGTTATTTTTAAATTCACTTTCAAATCAGTCTCAATCTTTTCAGGTATAACCTGTTCCTCTTCCATAGCATCTTTTAAACACAGTCTACCTATAATGGCAGACACAAGTAAAATAAACTTCTGGGTCCATTGTTCAAAAATATTCTTCAATATGTCCAATGTTAAAATATTTTGCTTCATTCTGTAATTGTTGAGTTTGAGTGTTCTTCTCCTTTAATTGTAATCTTTCATTCCTTCTAGTTCCCTCTAGTGTCCAATTTTTAAAGTCTTATCTTATTATATATTTTTTAAAAGAATTCAAAACAAAAGCATTTTCCCACAGGAAGGGTTCTTTATAATTAATTCCAAAATCTTACTTCAAATTTACCTGGACCCTTAGTCTGTTTGTAACTTTCTAAAATCAAAGTTTTAATCACCCTTTTGCTGTTTATTCCAAAATTTTTTTTTTAAGTTCTTAAAATTGTTTTTAAAATGTTTTTTTTTTTTCCAAGGATTGAAGGAAACTCAGCTGGTGCTGTAAAGCCTGTCGATCCAAGGGTTCCTAATAATTGAAAGGCAGTTAAGAAGCAATTTCCAAAAATGATTAGAAAAGAAAGTATGTGAACCCAGTGTCCTTTCAAAGGCGCTGACCACGGTTTGAGCAAGATGGTTTTCCCTCATCTCCCAGAGCTGTAAACCCACCAGAGACTGCTGTCTTGCAGTTTCCTCACAAGGAGCAACTGTCTAGAGCACTTATGGGCAATCTCAAGTCCTCTTGCTGTTCAGAGAGGAATTATCGAAGAGCCAGTCTACTCGCCGTCTCTTCATTCCACTGCAGACATCAGCTCCGCTTCTCACAGAGCTGTCTTCAGCCCACCATTTCTTCCCTGGAAGTCTCCTTCACAGATCTTTCCAAACAAAGCAAGCTGAACAGAAATGTATTTCAGCTCCCACCCAAAACAGCTTGAATCATGTCAACTGGATTTCTATTTTCTCAGTGGAAACGTTTCGCTCCTTATCCAAGGAGCTTCTTCAGTCTGAGCAAAGTTGGTAAGGGAATCCTAAATATGTTTCTAGGTAGCTGTGTGACCTTACACCTTTTATTATCTAAAGGAGGATCGTTAAGATCACCATGCTGCTGTTGAGCTTGTGAAATGGTCTTAATCTTCCTAGGCACAGAAGACAGAGCCGGGAGAAAGATGGGAGAAAGATTGTGCCTGAGGCCCCCACCTCTATTCAAGGAAGGATTTTCCAAGTTGGCATAAATGGATTCCTTGACCCCTCTCTCAAACCACCTATCTTCTCTGTCTAAAATGTGAACATTAATGTCCTCAAATGAGTGTCCTTTTTCCTTTAAATGAAGATAAACTGCTGACTCTGGTCCTGTGGTGTTACTTCTCCTGTGTTGGGCCATCCTCCTGTACAAAAGTTGTTTGGTTTCTCCAATGTAGAGTTCAGAGCACTCCTCACTGTACTGGATTGCATAAACTACATTGCTTTTCTTGTGTTTTGGAGTTTGATCTTTGGGGTGTACAAGCCTCTGTCTCAGTGTGTTGGTGGGTTTGAAATATACAGGTATGTGGTGTTTGCCAAATATCCGTTTTATCTTTTCAGACACACCAGCCATGTAGGGAATGACCAGGTTCTTTCGTTTACTCTGAGTCTCAGCCCTATCTGTCGCTGTTTTAGGTCTGGTAGATTTAGATTTGGTGAAGGCCCAATTTGGATATCCACAGGCCTTCAGAGCTGTTCTCAGGTGCTGATTTTCATTCTTTTTGGAATCCATGGAGGTGGGGATGGTTTCTGCTCTGTGTGACAATGTCCTGATGACTCCTAGTTTGTGCTGCAGTGGATGGTGGGAGTCAAACATCAGATATTGATCTGTGTGTGTGGGTTTCCTGTAGATCCCTATTTGTATTTTGTGTAAGGTCACACAGCTACCTAGAAACATATTTAGGATTCCCTTACCAACTTTGCTCAGACTGAAGAAGCTCCTTGGATAAGGAGCGAAACGTTTCCACTGAGAAAATAGAAATCCAGTTGACATGATTCAAGCTACAGACAATTCCACCTGGATGACTGAGAACCTTCATAGACCCACCCAAAATATTTGTAAATACTAGTCAAAAGTTCCTCAGAACAATTCAGGCAATGAATTTCACTTACTCTCTGGCCACAAAGCCGAGGAGTCAGAGAACGCTCACCATTTCTCCAAGTCAGTTAACATTCCTGTATATTTAAATCAGTTACAGCTATGGTTTTACCAAATAATATATTGTGTCTTTTCGAACTGTAAAAACTATTTATTCAAGTTAATGGAATAAAGCAAAACATTCTCAGTGGTTGTACTATACCAAATGTGGCATATGTTTATGTATGTGTAAATTTCACACTATAAAAACTGTTGGATCTTGATAACTACACTGAAAATAGAAACAAGGTACTTGTAAGAAATACAGCTGCAGAAATTAAAAGGTGCCAACAATCTAATTTCTTACTAATGTGATATGGTATTTTATACAGTTTGAACAGCAGTCTGAATACAAGCCCTAATTCTAATTTGCTTATTCAGAATAAGCATGGTAATAAGCATTAAAGATCACTTAATATTTCAAGAGCTAACATAGGATATAGGGCTTACATCAAATAACACATTAAACTTACTGTATTTTAACTGAAACCATTTATTCAATTTAAAAGCACCTATGGCATTATCTTGTTAACCATCTTTTATTTCCATGATGATTTGCAGCAGTTCCTCCAATTTTATTGGTAAAATTTAAACAAGCTATACCAGTTTGTTTAACCATGGCCTATTAAATATACCTCAACTGGATGATTTCACTTAATAGCAAGCCAACCACAACTGTGTACCCACATTGTGTGTAAACTCAGCTCATATCTTTATTGGTTTTTACTTTTGCATATCAAGGCAAGAAAAATGGTTTATTTCACTCTTTTTTCTCTATATTACAACAAAGCTTTATATATATTTTTAAAAAACTGCATCACAGATGGAGTCCGTCAGATAAAAAGCAGATTCCAAACTATACTCAGTGATTCACGTTCTGGCATGGGCAAGATAAAACTTCTGAAATGCTGTTTTTTGTAGGGGCTCCCTTTCAGGGCTGCTTGGAAACTACAGTTAATTACAAATATAGCAACTGGATTACTTATTAAAATTATGACTGATCATACAGGATCGCCAAAAAAATACTACACTGTGGAGTTCTACTCTTCAGGATAATTACCTAATTTTGCCCTATATTTCATTTACTTGCTGTTTCTATCCAGTTTTCTGTTCTTCTATTTGCAATCAGTACCCACAGCCAATGAGCATGCTCAATCTTTATTGAGACATTTTTAGGGTTCCTCCTACTTTAAGGTGCAACCTTGGGACTCCTACAAATCTGCTAATTCCTCTTTCATTTTTGGGTAATGTTGCTCCCCTAAACAGCAGCAACCAGGCCTGAACACTGGAAATATGGGAAGTGATCTTGTTAATACTACTTAAATGGCACTTACAATTTGTATCCAAGCTCAATAAGCAGTGCTAAATATTCCTATGGAGGACTTCTCTGAATTTCTCGGCCTAGATAAGATAGGACTCAAGGAAAGAATTGTCTTGCTGGTGGTGACTGTTACAGAATGGTGTAAACTTTTATGATTTCATGGATTATAGTCCACGAAAACTGATGAATTAATAGATTAACCCTTAACTTTAGTTTTTTCTTCAAAAAAACTGACATAGTTAGCCTCTAATAGGATAATTTCAATTTGATTTTATTATCTCAATAGAACACATATGCAAAATGAATATATAGCTTAAGGTTAGAATTTCCAAAAAAAAAAAATGCTGTTATTATTGATATAGGAGAACTGGCTTTTAAAACCAAGAAATTATTTAAGGGTACACCTCTTCCAATATATTCTTCCTTTTTTAAACACTGAATATTTTCAAAATATATTATGGCCACATCCCCAGTATGTGAAATTATTATTAATTTTATATCAAAAGAGAAAGTGTACATATACACAAACATAGCTGTATTAATATAACCTCAAAATTAATATTCATAATAAAAGGGGGGGGGGAGAAAAAAGGTCTACAAAATGTAGTTATAAACAGAACTCTGAATAATTTGATCAGATTGCTTAAAAGTCTCCTTCCTTGTTCTTTTATTAAGAACACCAAGTTATAATACTACAAATTGATGTTCTATTGCTGCAAACCTTATAGATATTGTTCCTTCTAGTGTTGTATATTACTTTTATTGCCATAACTGAAAATTCCAAAGAATTTCGTCCAAATCATTTTTACAGGTAGTCCTCGTTTCATGACCTCTCATTCAGTGACGGAAGTTATGACAGTGCTGAATGAGTGGTACTTACAATCAGTCTTTGAAGTTCTGGCTGTCCCAGCACCCCTGCGGTCAAATGATTGTGACCTGGGTGCTTGGCAACCAGCTCACACTTAGACAGTTGCAGTGTCCCATGGTCACATGATCGCCTTTTGCAACCTTCCCTGCTGGCTTCCCACAAGCAAAGTCAATGGAAAAGTCGGCAGGGAAGGTCGCAAGTCGCTCCGGTAAGTTACTCACACTGTTCCCTGCCCAGCAGCAGCCAGCCCTGGCCCCGCCGTGCTCATGGGCCACCCGTGTACCCTCCCCCACCTGGCAGCAGCCACCCCCGGTCCTCCTGCACCTTACCTGCCTCGAAGCCACCTAGGACTTGCTTAACAACGGCAACAGGGAGTGCCGGGGTTGCTGTTGCTAAGCGATGTGGTCACGTGATTTGCTTTATGACCGCATCACTTAGCAACAGAAATTCTGGTCCCAATTACCATAGTTAACTGAGGACCACCTGTAAAATGTGCATAGATCTACCAGATAATTTAAGGAAGAAATAGCTGACAGCCAGTTCCAGCCTTTGCCCTCAGAAAATTTCTTCCCTTCACAAAAATAAACTATTCAAATTCTAATATTTTGTCAATTAACTAACTGCAGCTGCCTTTGGAACTCTTGTCTTGTCAAGTTACCTGGATCAGTGGTAGTGTGGTTGCTTTGGTCTTTGCACAGAGGAGGAAAGTGAGCAGGGAAGCAGACAAAGAACAGGTTTTGTGTGGGCTAATGGTCAAAGCAGAGCTGAGAACAGGAAGTACTGAGGGGGTAGATGAATGATGTACAGCTGGCAGGTAAGAAGAGAGATAGGCAGGACAGGAAAAAGGAGAGGGAAACAAGAGACTACATGTAGGTAGAGCAAAGATCCATCAAAATTTAGCACCTTTTCGGAGGATTCCAGAGGCATATACTGTAGGGCTGTGTATGCATCTGAACTAAACAAGACTGCTTTAACCATACATAAAAACCACTGGCAACAGTAAGCTTTCTTCAGCATTACTACCACAGCATCATAGAATAAGAACAGAAACTTATAATCATATTTGATCATATTCAAAAACTTCAGTCGTTTCCACCTATCAGAGTTGATGATCAAGCTTAAGATTTTAGTGGCTCACAAGGCTCTGTAGATGGATCAAAGCTGCTCTGGAAGAATCTTTACTGATAGCTGGACCACTGTGCAGAGTTACAGGTACTCTGAAGGTCAAGATTGATCAACTAATGATCTGCTATTGTCAACAATTTCAAAGACAGATACAAGCATTCAAAATTGGTTGACAGGGTACCTGACTTCGCAGAAAAAATGCCAATAGAGCAGTATACTCTTTCTCCCATCTTTCTCAGTGTGGTGCTGGGTAGAGGAGATTGAATTCTTTGAACAACTGTTCTCAGGATACAGGCTAGATTTATGTGATTTTTTAAAGATTAAATTAGAAATGATACATTCTTTTCTATTAGCTGATTCATTGATATCATTTTTGGACTAGAAGAACTACAGGGAAGCTAGAAGATAAGGTTCATGCCTTTCTCTAAATTAGCACAGATTCCTCCCAATATGCATGCTTCAGTAAATAGGAAGAGATCACATGGTGTCTAGCCAAGTCTATAAAGTTGTAATAGAGATAGCAGCTCTTTTCAGGAAACAGAAAGCCTGTCCTAACAAGGAGAACATAAGGGAGCACAAACTCTAGCAGAAAACAGTATAAGGTGATGATAAAGAATACAAAATAGTATTAAAAACAAGCACATGGCCAAAAAAAAAAAAGGGGGGGGGGATTTTAAGTAAGAATTTTAAACAAATTTAAATCAGAAAACCAGCCACAGAAGTGGCTGACCTGTATTTCATTTAATAGACAAGCTGCTTCCATGGCTGGTTTCCTGAATGAAAGGATGATTTGATCATTTGGGGATGATATGATCATTTGAGGAAGATATGGAGATTGCAAAGAAAATGAGCTAATTGTTTGCACCTGTCTTTACTACAGAAGATACAAACAAGATACCTGAAGCTTTATTGATTTTCTTAAGGAAATTTGAACAACTAAAGCAAACTGAGGTAGTAAGATATTTTCGGACATCTTGAAAAACTATGCTTGTAACAAATAATTGGGCCTGATGGCACCCATCCAAGAATTCCTAAAGAACTCAAATATGAAATTGTAGACCTAATAGCTAGCAAACAAACAAAAAAAGTAATTTGTCACTAAAATCAGGCTCAGTATCAGAAGTTTGGAAGATATCCAATGTGAATACCAATTTTTAAACAGAAATCCAGGGGAGATCAAATTATTAACCAATCAGCTTAATGTCTGTTCCAGACAAATGGTAGAAATGGTAATCAAAATTAAAAAAAGCTAGATACCTAAAAATAACCTTGCTGAAAGAAAATCAGCATGGATTCTGCAAAGGTAAATCCTGCCTCAACAACCTTTCAGTGTTTTTAGAACTCATGGATGGAGGTGACCTTGTTGACATTGTAATCTTTTGACAAAGTTGCTCATCAAAGACTCTTAACTTAGCAATAATGGTCTTGATTTATAGGTGAATTGGTAAAGTTTGCAGATGATACCAAAGTATTCAAGATGGTAGAAATGATTGCAAAAATGGTTTTAGTGGTTGAATGTTCAGAAAATTCAATGGTCCAGAGACCTTTATATGATTAGGGATCACACTATTTTAAAGGCAGCATTCTCCATTACTAAATGTCTATGAAGGTTCTCAGTCATCCAGGTGGAATTGTCTGTAGCTTGAAACATGTCAACTGGATTTCTATTTTCTTAATGGAAACGTTTCGCTCCTTATCCAAGGGGCTTCTTCAGTCTGAGCAAAGTTGGTAAGGGAATCCTAAATATGTTCCTAGGTAGCTGTGTGACCTTACACCTGGGGCTAGGTCATGGTTATATCGAGATGTAATTTTTAAGTCTTTTTATCATCTAATGGAGGGTCGTTAAAAACACCATGCTGCTGTTGAGCTTCTGAAATGGTCTTAATCTTCCTAGGCACAGAAGACAACACGGGGAGGAAGATGGGGGAGAGTTTGTGCCTGAGGCCCCCACCTCTATTCAAGGAAGGATTTTCCAAGTTGGCATAAATGGATTCCTTGACCCCTCTCTCAAACCACCTATCTTCTCTGTCTAAAATGTGAACATTAATGTCCTCAAATGAGTGTCCTTTTTCTTTTAGATGAAGATAAACTGCTGACTCTGGTCCTGTGGTGTTATTTCTCCTGTGTTGTGCCATCCTCCTGTACATAGGTTGTTTGGTTTCTCCAATGTAGAGTTCAGAGCACTCCTCACTGCACTGGATTGCATAAACTACATTGCTTTTCTTATGTTTTGGAGTTTGATCTTTGGGGTGTACAAGCCTCTGTCTCAGTGTGTTGGTGGGTTTGAAATATACAGGTATGTGGTGTTTGCCAAATATCCGTTTTATCTTTTCAGACACGCCAGCCATGTAGGGAATGACCAGGTTCTTTCGTTTACTCTGAGTCTCAGCCCTATCTGTCGCTGTTTTAGGTCTGGTAGATTTAGATTTGGTGAAGGCCCAATTTGGATATCCACAGGCCTTCAGGGCTGTTCTCAGGTGCTGATTTTCATTCTTTTTGGAATCCATGGAGGTGGGGATGGTTTCTGCTCTGTGTGACAA
This sequence comes from Charina bottae, assembly GCA_023362775.1. Classification (NCBI taxonomy): domain Eukaryota; kingdom Metazoa; phylum Chordata; class Lepidosauria; order Squamata; family Charinaidae; genus Charina; species Charina bottae. The sequence continues at coordinate 33,944,216 of JALMGJ010000006.1, read as the reverse complement.
TGTCCTGATGACTCCTAGTTTGTGCTGCAGTGGATGGTGGGAGTCAAATCCCATCTTCCTCCCCGTGTTGTCTTCTGTGCCTAGGAAGATTAAGACCATTTCAGAAGCTCAACAGCAGCATGGTGTTTTTAACGACCCTCCATTAGATGATAAAAAGACTTAAAAATTACATCTCAATATAACCATGACCTAGCCCCAGGTGTAAGGTCACACAGCTACCTAGGAACATATTTAGGATTCCCTTACCAACTTTGCTCAGACTGAAGAAGCCCCTTGGATAAGGAGCGAAACGTTTCCATTAAGAAAATAGAAATCCAGTTGACATGTTTCAAGCTACAGATCTCCATTACTAATCTCCCAGGCTTTAAGAATAATCTAAAACAAACACATTTTTAAAAAGTGAGTTAACTAAAAGTAGAAATGGATGCCTCCTATCTTTTCCATACAGATATGCCAGAGGAAGAGAGAGGAAACATGAGATATTATTGCTGATGCACACTTGATAACTGAAAAAGCCAAAGAATATCAAAAGAAGTCACTATGTGCTTCATTGATTATAGCAAGGCCTTCGATTGTGTTGATCCCTGTCAAGCTGTGGAAAATGCTCAGAAAAATGGGAATCCCAGAACATCTCATTGTCCTCATGAGAAACTTATATACAGGTCAGGAAGCCACAAATATAGGCAGAGCATGGTGAAATAGACTGGCTCCAGGCTGGCAAAGGCGTGCACCAAGGCTGCATACTCTCCCCTTATTTATTCAATTTATATGCTGAATATATATGTATTAAGAGAAGCTGGATTGGAAGATGAGCGTGGTTTTAAAACTGGAGAAAGAAACATCAATAACCTGTGCTATGCTGATGACACTACCCTGATAGCCAGAAATGCAAAGAATCTGCAAAGCCCTAGTAATAAAAAACAACAAGCACAGTAAAAAATGGGACTAAAATTAAATATAAAGAAGACCAAACTAATGACAACAGGTAGAACAATCACCCTTAGAAGATATCAAAATGGTGGATAGTTTCTGTCTTTTAGGATTAATCATCAACAGTAAAGGAATAAGCAGTCAAGAAATGCGCCGCAAACTAGCACTTGGTAGAGCAGCCATGAAGGCCTTGGAAAAAGATATTCAAATACCGTGATATGCCTATACCTACAAATATCAGAATCGTACAAGCCATATTAATGCTTTTGAACTTTGGTGTTGGAGAAGACTCCTGAGAATGCCATGGACAGCCAAGAAAACAAGTGCCTTCTCTGCGACAGCGCCCGCCTTATGGAACATCTTGCCCCCGGAGGTGAGACTGGCCCCTTCACTCCTGGCCTTTCGGAAGGCCATTAAGACCTGGCTCTGCCGCCTGGCCTGGGACAACGGAGGTGGTAGTGCCTCCTGGGGTTGGCTGGCCCCGTAGCAATATGACCTGTGCTACGGTCCCCAATCCATCTTGGATTTTATTTTATTTTGGATATATTTTTATATATTTTCTATCTTGTATGGTTTTAAAAATTTTAAATTTTTAAGTTTTAATTATTGTAACCCGCCCAGAGTCCCTTGTATGGGAGATGGGCGGGGAATAAATTAAATAAAAATAAAATAAAATAAAATAAAACAAAACAATGGATCATCGAACAAATCAACTCAGAGTTCTCACTTCAGGCACAAATGACTGGGCTCAAATTATCCTACTTTGGACACATTATGCAATGACCTAGATGTCTAGAGAAGGCTCTAACGCTGGGAAAGGCAGAAGGAAAGAGAAGAAGGGGACAACCAGCAAGGTGGACAGTTACAGTGGCAATGAGGGCACCACTGGAAGAACTGAAGGACCAGGTTAGGGACAGATCATCATGGAGAATGTGGTTGCTAAGATTTGATAATGACTTGATGGCGCATAATCAATCAATCTAAACCTAAAAGGCTTTTCTATTTTAGTATGGGTTTATTACTATCAGAGATGTTGGGAACCTGTTTGCTAAAATGTAGGATAAAATGATTAAGAAATACACTTGCATAGTTATGGAATACTGTTTATGTCTTAGATCAGGGGTCCCTAACCAGTGGGCGGCGGCCTGTTAGGAACTGGGCCGCGGAGCTCCCGCCCGCAAACCCCGCCCCCGGTGCTTGTGATTGGCTCCTGCCTGCAAACCCACCCGATGCGCGTGATTGGCTCCTGCCCACAAACCCCGCCCCGCGGGAATCCCGGAAACCCGCCGGTCCGCAGAAATCCCGGAAACCCCACCCCCCGGAAAAATAATCTTTTGAAACCGGTCCCTGGCACCAAAAAGGGACCGGTTTCTAAAGGGACCCCGTCTTAGATGATAAGCTTTATAGCTGTCTTTATCAGAGACCATAAACTTTCCATGGGTTTCTACTAATTAACTTAGGTATTCTGTAATCTGTGAAGTACGGAGCATGGCAAAATATTTACAACACTAAAGGAAGTTGCTTTAGATAAGATATTTCACCATTTGTGTTTATCTGTGAGATACAGGGGAGAAACAGAAGATTTAAGGGAGGTTGTTAAAAGATGCCAGGTTAATCCTCCCCTCTTTTGTTAAAGCAATGATTATATAAATGAACTTGAACATGACAAGACTTCCTATATACAGTGCAGTTACTCTCTGTTTACAAAATATTGCACATTTATAAAAGAAAGCCACCAGGCAAAAGGCTGGTAATTTCATGGAAAGAGTGATGATTCAAGGTAAAAGGGAAACCATCAAATGTCCCCAAAGACTGAAAACAGGTTTTCATTTTGCTGTGTTAGTAAATGATTATCAATTTAAAACGTGAACTAAAATCTACCAATTTTCTGACAAAAAATAACTGAAGCGTTAAACTGATACATTTCAATCAATCACTTTATTGCAGTCCTAGACCAGTACAAACTGATACATTTGAAAAACTGCATACATTGTACAGAGCAGTAATAAATGTCACTAACTTTTAAAGTAGCCTATAACATACTTCACATAGCCTGAAAATATACAATTGAAGGATTACCCAAAAGTTCTATTAGAAAATAGCATTCTGTACATAATTCAGCATTATCTCTACAAGAAGATAAATTTCTAACTAAATTTAGGATTATAAACACCCGAGTCTGCAGAACAAAGATAAGTGATTTAAAGATTTCAGCAGTTGGTAATTAAAAGGATAAACTCGATTAGGATGAGTTGGCAAACTCCCAGTTTCTTGGAAACAACTAAACACCATTGTTTTAATTCAGCCTCTCAAACATGGGGCCTCTCAGAGATGTAGATTAGAAATTCAATATATCTACAGGATACAAGTTGCAAAAAGCTGATTTAAATAGGAACTAAGCATATGGGAATTCCTAAAAGAAAATTCAAAGTTCTCAAGATGCCCATCTGTTTAACTGTGCTTACAACTGCTTAACTTTCAGTTATTTAAAGGAAGCAAAAGGAAACCATTAATGGAAAGGAAACCGATTAATCTGAATTGTGATTCAAGTAATGATGAGCTGAGGGCAACTATCATTTCCCCTAATGAAGCCTAAAGGAACTTTAATTGTAACAGTAATTAAATTGCATACTGTCACAACTACCAAGGCTCCCTTCTTTTCAAGTTAGTATTTTTTTTTTCATTTTTTCCTACTCTATCTTGATCTAGAAAGCAACAGAGTCCAGTTCAACTCTAAAGTAAAGAGTAGTAAGCCGGTTGAGATTCTCAGACTTTATTATACTGTGACCCTCTAAAATCATGAATGAGGATGTAATCTCCCTTAAATAAAAAATGAACATGGCAAAAGAACAAATGGCAGAACAAAAGGGCCTTTTTAGATCACCTGGTTATTGTTTATAAAGCAGTTTAAGAAGTCCATTTCTTCAGCCTTCTTCCTGCCTTCCTCTTATAATTCTATGCCTTTGACACATTTTTTATTGGAATCATGGGGCAACAACTTGGCCTCTGATACCCTGCAGAGCTCAGAGACACTGCAGGCCCTATTAATCAAAGTCAGTGCAATAAACAGTAGCCAGCCTGGGAAAGTGGGGGAGGTCAATGCCAAGCTGAGCTGCTCTTCCTTTTTCCCTTCCAGTAGTCTACACTGAGCATCACACACAAACCTTGATGGACTCTTCAGTTTGCTATCCCAGCTCATAGTTGTTTTGCCATCCATTCATTTACATAACATTATTACATTGTTGAAAAGAAAGTTACATGGCAGGTAAAGAGAACTACAATTTACAGCTCCATCACGTAGACTTTTTTTAAAAAATCTTGAAATGGAGAGGGGGCAAAATACATAAATATACATGCACATGCATGTGTGCATGCAGGGTCCTCTCTATCCGAGTGAAAACTTCCTAAAGGAATGCTGGGGCTGTAACCCTGTAGATACATTTCCTTTTTTCTCTGATTGAAATGATTTGTGAAAATACATTCAAATTTTCTTGTGGTCACCTAGGATGGGTTGTGACCCACTGTTTGAAAATCCTTGATCTGTACGATTATTTTTTGGGGTGTGCGTGGGGGTGTGCTTTTGAGTCAGTGTTGATTCTTGCCAATTGCCCGTATTAGTCAATGCAGTTTTATTGCCAAGATTTTCAGAAGTGGTTTGCCACTGCCTTCTTCCTAAGGCTGTGTGTGTGTGACTGGCTCAAAATCACCCAGCTGGATTCATGCCTAAGGCAGGACTAGAACTCACAGTCTCCTGATTTGTTTCTAGCCTGGTGACTTAACTACTACACCAAACTGGCCCTCATACATTTGCTTAGAGCATGGGAAATAAAAGATGAGCTTCAACTCAAGTATAGGACAGCAAACATAATTTAGCAAATATAAGAAACCCGGTAGGATGATTCTCATGACTGGAACGCATGAGCTGAAGGGTATAAATTGTTCAAAACAAACATAACTATAGAAAGGGAGTGAGTATATTTCTCTTCAAAATGTCTACTTCCTCACAGAAATTTACCTGAATGAACTTAACATTGTTAAAATATCTGGGTTAAAATAAATGGAATGGTCTGCTTTGCTGACACCTTTCTTCTTCGCATGGTGGAAAAAAGCAGAAAATGATTTTTCAGTATGTTTAAGATAAAGGGGAAAAAAACGGTATACCAGCTGCTTAATGGAAAGAGCAAAATAGTAACAGACAATGAAAGGCAAGATTCCTATTTTGACTTTTCTAAGAGGAGGATGTGTATACCCCAGGAAAAACTGAAGGATAAGATTTCAGCTCAAATTTCATAGCAGGATATGCATGGAATACCAATGTTCTTTGAATGATTTTAAAGCTTCAGTTCTGGGCAATATGCTTAGAGGATTCAGACAAACTGTAATGGGGACGATGAAAGGCAATGGGACAATCAAGGGACTGGAAACTACATTTTACAGGGAGAAATTGAAAGCAAACTGACAGGGACAGGTTTTTTTTTTAAAGATTAGGAACATCAAGATCTTTTCATTATTAAACAAATTAGCCATATTAATATTATCCATAAAACAGGTCATCTACAGTATGAAATGCTTTTAACAAGGAAATAGCATTTTGGAATTTTAATCTTAACAGATTCAATATGTTTTATTCATCTCACCTGCTCTATATTAGTCCCATATCCTATGATCCTGCTTTCTGTCTTTCAAGCAGGTATTAAAATTAATGAAGCATTCCTTTACTATATTAGAAAATAAAATGGATATGCTACCCATTCTCTTAACAGCTCCAACAGTCTATAAACAAAAAATAAAAACATCTGTAAAAACAATATTTAGAGGATAAAAATTAAAACTGTAATATTAGAGCCAGTTTGGTCTAGTGGTTAAGGTGCTGGGCTTTATAGGTAGTTACCAGCACCTCTTTATTAACCAAGTCAGGCAGAGGTCCAGTTCACAAGTGGCAGAGCTAAGAAGGCAGAGGATTCTGTCCACTTCCTCAGGATCCACAGACTCAAAGTTCCCAGATAGCACCACAAGCTGCCACCTGTCATCTCAATAGATTTTACACATTTGGCTTCTAATTCAGAGTGGATGTGATTTTATCCATGAAATGCTTGGCTATATTATTGCAGCTTATATTGATTGGAACTTCAGGCCCATCCTTCTTCAAAAAGGATCCCAGACATTTTAAACAGTGTAGCAGACACAAAAACGGTGGAGAAGTAGTTATACTTCACCGCTCTTATTGGCAGAGTATGCTTAAACCTGGGCGCATTAGTTTGTTTTCTGCCAGTGTCACTCCAGCTTCACCCGTTGATTTCACATAGCTCTTCAGTAAGCCAAAGAGCTGCACAGGACGAGTGGGGGGTAGAATCTGCTCATGAGCAATCCTACCAGGCACCATAGTTACCTTGGTAATACATCGGTCAACAAGGCACCCAACAGAAATATCCTCTAGATTGCTGGGAACTCCATGAGCACCTTCAGGGAATCTGCTAGATTCATCAGCCACCTGGAGTAGATCTTCTTTATAGGCCCTTCCTCCCTGTAAATGTTTCTGCCCTAGTCAGGCTATCACCACAAGGAAGTGTTCTGTCTATGACAATGGGCTGATGGAAAAGTCCTCCAGAACCAGATCACGGCACATTACAAGGTGAATACCAGACCTAGAGCGTAGCCAGCTACATGCATTGGGCCAGCAAAAATCTAGGACAAGCCCATGGTTTTTATGAAAGCCCTGAACTTCTGAGCCACTTCTGATCCCAAGGAGGGGAAGTTGAAATTACCCAGTACTAACAGTCTATGCAGTTCTGAGAGGATGGTACAGCAGCAGCACCCTCAACTTCTCCCTTTGGCTCAGCATCACATGCAAGGCTTCATGTCTGGCAACCTGTGAAACAATGCTTCCCACAACAGTTGGGGTCTCCCAGTAAACAATTGCCACAGCACCTCCCCTCCCCTGGAGGTAATTCATACAGAACATGAAACCTGTCTGATAGATCTCCATTAGGGGAACCCTCACTTCATTCAGCCAGCTCTCAATAATACAGTGCTTTCCAAACTGCCGCCGTTGGCGACACACCAATGGGGGCAGCGGTGGTGGCATGCACGGCGGCGGCGTGGGGGGGCGTGGCAGTGGCGGCCTTGCTGAAGCGCTGATGGTGCGCTGCTGCCACACGCACCCCCGCGCCGCAACACACTAAACTGTGTGTTGCGACACACTAAAGTGTCGCGACACAGAGTTTGGAAAGCTATGCAATAATACATGCCAGGCCTGTCCTCTTATTCACTATTAAAGTGTGGACAGGGCTGGTTTCATTACAGACAAACCTGATGTTCAATGGCATCACCTTGAGCCCAGAGTGCCCAACAATCTGGCTGCCTCGTTCTAGTATTGAGACTGGGGGGCTAGAAGTAGGAACTGGAATCAGGCTTCCAAATTTTCTTTCCCAGAAATATTTATAAATATAGTAGTTTTTCCAATGAAAAACTTTCATTTTACATCATTGAATAAAGAGATTTTAAAATGTGGCATGTCTGTTTCCCATCAATTGAAAATTCATATTGCATAAAAGAAGCAACTAGTTAGTAATTTCATTCAAAACAATACAAAGTCCAGAAACCTACAAAGTTAATTTCCATGGAAAATTTTGGAATGAATAATTCAGTTTTATTGTAATGACACAATAATTTAAACATGTTTCATTTTGATCTTACTAGCACTTTCAGCTTGTATGCTCTAAGTTTGCTTTAAGCAAATGATCCCATTCTTAATACAGCTTTTAGTAAGTTTTAGTATTAAGATTTTTATTATATATGTAATTTGTACCAGAAGCCAGTATTTGTAATAAATACTGAAACTGCCCATGCTACTTCAAAAAAACTGTCCAACACTACTTCAAGAATTTATATTATTGATACATGTACAGTATATAAGGATAACTGAAATGAAATGCTTAACTGTACTCTCAATAATAATAACAGCGTTCCGCGCGTGTCATGCGGCCACATGACCGTGGAAGCGTCTTCGGACAACGCTGGCTCTTTGGCTAACAAACGGAGATGAGCACCGGCCCCTAGAGTCGGACACGACTGCACAAATGTGCGGGGGGTACCTTTACCTTTTTTTTTTTTTACTCTCAATAAGCAGCTTCAGCCATTCTTTTCTTAGGCAGGTTGCTAGTTAATATTCTAAAATAATGTTGATGTTTCCTCAATGTGAGTCAGGTGACACTTTGTAATTTACATTTGAATGAAATGCCTTTGTGTTTGAATGAAATACCTATTAAAAGTAGGAGGAAGTTTCAGTTTAGCAGGTACTTAAAAAAAAGGCCCATGTAAACCGGTAGCAGTTTGGAGCAAAGTTAGATGAAGATGGTACTGTGACTGTATGAATGCAAGGCCACATGCTCTAATTCTGTATTTGAAAGAAAAATAAGAGACTAAGTCTTCATTGCTTTCTTTCCCCCCAAAGAAATTGAGTCTAGACTGACTAGGCAGAAAATACGCCAGATAATCTCAGTGTCTGGCTGCTGAAGTTCTGCAAGAGGCTAAGATGGTTTCAATGGAGAGGTTCAGCTGTCAAGGCTTTGTACCAAATATGCTGTTTGAATTTCCTCCCCATACCACATTTCCAAATGGACACAAGACAATAAGTAGATTTATTGCAGAAATTCAGGAAGCTGTACATATGGAATTCTCTAATAGCATCCTGGAATTCTGCTCTCTCCATATGATAGTCCACAGGTTTAAATCCTGATCCTCTTCCTCCCATATTTCCAAGTCAATGGTCATGTATCAGCTCATATCCCAGCCTTGAAGGTTTATGCCATGTACCACTTGTTCACAAAATGGTTTTCTATGGCAAGAGAATTAGAGGTTCTCTTAACAACTTCAGGCATGAGCTATGACCAACTCAGGTCTAAGGGAAACTGGCTGAAGACAAAGAGAGTTCATAGAAGGGTCATGGATAGTTGCACCAGCTCAGACTACCAAAAGAACAGGATACCAGTTATCTTGGCCAACTGGGAGCCATCAGAATGACTTTCATCTTTTCCAAATACATCTCCTGCAGAACACTAAAAGGTTGGAAGGCAAAGAGGATAGATATCCTTGGGCCATTTATTATTCAAAGTATTTTTTATTCCCTATTCCTCAGTAGGGAAACTGGCTCAACTTGTATTTAGCAGGTGATGCAAAGATGTCTACTGAAAGTAGGGAGGAGGGAGGTGCCTAAACCTCACAGTAATTTCATAGAAATTGAAATAGAAATAGAAATAGAAATAGAAATCCCCTTCATGGATCACTGCCTTGTCGTGGCGAAGGGGCTTGCGTAACTCAATGAAGTCAGGTCAAGAAGAACAGGTCATGATGGAGAGTTCTGACAAAACGTGGTCCACTGGAGGAGGAAATGGCAAACCACTCCAGTATCCTTGCCAAGAAAACCCATGGACAGGATCAAAAGGCTAAAAGATATGACGCCGGAAGATGAGCCCCTCAGGTCGGAAGGTGTCCAAAATGCTACTGGGGAAGAGCGGAGGGCAATTCCGAGTAGCTCCAGAAAGTGTGAAACGGCTGGGCCAAAGCCGAAAGGACGCTCAGTTGTGGATGTGTCTGGAAGTGGAAGGAAAGTCCGATGCTGTAAAGAACAATATTGCATAGGAACCTGGAATGTAAGAACTATGAATCAAGGTAAGCTGGATGTGGTCAAACATGAGATGACAAGATTGAACATCGACATATTGGGAATCAGCGAACTAAAATGGACAGGAATGGGCGAATTTAATTCAGGAGACCATTATGGAGTAGCTCTCATAGTCAATAAAAGAGTGGGAAAGGCAGTACTGGGGTACAACCTCAAAAACGACAGAATGCTTTCAGTTCGAATCCAAGGCAAACCATTCAACATCACAGTGATCCAAGTCTATGCCCTAACCACTGATGCCAAAGAAGCTGAAGTTGACCGGTTCTATGAAGACCTACAACACCTTCTAGAACTAACACCAAAAAAAGATGTCCTTTTCATCATAGGGGACTGGAATGCTAAGGTAGGAAGTCAAAAAATAACCGGAATAACAGGCAAGTTCGGCCTCGGAGTACAAAATGAAGCAGGGCAAAGGCTAATAGAGTTTTGTCAAGAGAACACGCTGGTCATAGCAAACACTCTTTTCCAACAACACAAGAGACGACTCTACACATGGACATCACCAGATGGTCAATACCGAAATCAGATTGATTATATACTTTGCAGCCAAAGATGGAGAAGCTCTATACAATCAGCAAAAACAAGACCTGGAGCTGACTGTGGCTCAGATCATGAGCTTCTTATTGCAAAATTTAGGCTTAAATTGAAGAATGTAGAGAAAACCACTAGACCAATCAGGTATGACCTAAATCATATCCCTTATGAATATACAGTGGAAGTGAGGAATAGATTTAAAGGATTAGATCTGGTAGACAGAGTGCCTGAAGAACTATGGATGGAGGTTCGTAACATTGTACAGGAGGCAGCAACTAAAACCATCCCAAAGAAAAAGAAATGCAAGAAAGCAAAGTGGCTGACTGATGAGGCTTTACAAATAGCTGAGGAAAGAAGGGAAGCAAAAGGCAAGGGAGAAAGGGAAAGATATAAACAACTGAATGCAGAATTCCAGAGAATAGCAAGGAGAGATAAGAAGGCCTTCTTAAATGAACAATGCAAAGAAATCGAGGAAAACAATAGAATGGGGAAGACTAGAGATCTCTTCAAGAAAATCGGAGATATCAAGGGAACGTTTTGTGCAAAGATGGGCATGATAAAGGACAAAAAAGGCAGGGACCTAACAGAAGCAGAAGAGATTAAGAAGAGGTGGCAAGAATACACAGAAGAACTATACAAGAAAGATCTTAATATCCCTGATAAATACGATGGTGTGGTCACTGACCTTGAGCCGGACATCCTAGAGAGTGAAGTCAAGTGGGCCTTAGGAAGCATTACTAACAACAAAGCTAGCGGAGAAGACAGTATCCCAGCTGAGCTATTTAAAATCCTAAAATATGATGCTGTTAAAGTGCTGCACTCAATATGCCAACAAATTTGGAAAACTCAACAGTGGCCACAGGATTGGAAAAGGTCAGTTTACGTTCCAATTCCAAAGAAAGGCAATGCCAAAGAATGTTCAAACTACCGTACAATTGCACTCATTTCACATGCCAGCAAGGTTATGCTCAAAATCCTACAAGCTAGGCTTCAGCAGCATGTGAACCGAGAACTACCAGAAGTGCAAGCTGGGTTTCGAAGAGGCAGAGGAACTAGAGATCAGATTGCCAACATTCGCTGGATCATGGAAAAAGCAAGAGAGTTCCAGAAAAACATCTACTTCTGCTTCATTGACTACGCTAAAGCCTTTGATTGTGTGGATCACAACAAACTGTGGCAAATTCTTAAAGAGATGGGAGTACCAGACCACCTTACCTGTCTCCTGAGAAACCTGTATGTGGGTCAAGAAGCAACAGTTAGAACCGGACATGGAACAACCGACTGGTTCAAAATTGGGAAAGGAGTACGACAAGGCTGTATATTATCACCCTGCTTATTTAACTTATATGCCGAGTACATCATGAGAAATGCCGGGCTGGATGAATCACAAGCCGGAGTTAAGATTGCCGGGAAAAATATAAACAACCTCAGATATGCAGACGATACCACCCTAATGGCAGAAAGTGAAGAGGAACTAAAGAGCCTCTTGATGAGGGTGAAAGAGGAGAGTGCAAAAGCTGGCTTGAAACTCAACATTAAAAAAACCCAGATCATGGCATCTGGTCCCATCACTTCCTGGCAAATAGAAGGGGAAGAAATGGAAGCAGTGACAGATTTCATTTTCTTGGGCTCCAAGATCACCGCAGACGGTGACTGCAGCCATGAAATTAAAAGACGCTTGCTCCTTGGAAGGAAAGCTATGGCAAACCTAGACAGCATATTAAAAAGCAGAGACATCACCTTGCCGACAAAGGTCCGTATAGTTAAAGCTATGGTTTTTCCAGTAGCAATGTATGGCTGTGAGAGTTGGACCATAAGGAAGGCTGAGCGCCGAAGAATTGATGCTTTCGAGCTGTGGTGCTGGAGAAGACTCTTGAGAGTCCCTTGGACTGCAAGGAGATCAAATCAGTCAATCCTAAAGGAAATCAACCCTGACTGCTCATTGGAAGGACAGATGCTGAAGCTGAAGCTCAAATACTTTGGCCACCTAATGAGAAGAGAGGACTCACTGGAAAAGACCCTGATGCTGGGAAAGACTGAGGGCAAAAGGAGAAGGGGACGGCAGAGGATGAGATGGTTAGATAGCATCACCGATGTAATGAACATGAATTTGAGTAAACTCCGAGAGACAGTGGAGGACAGGAAGGCCTGGCGTGCTATGGTCCATGAGGTCACGAAGAGTCGGACACGACTGAACGACTGAACAACAACAACAACAAAATTTCATAGAAAATATAAGATACAATCAAGAGTACAAGTTGAAGGTACCCCAGATAAGTTCTGCCAGAAAAGACAGGAGGCGAGATTCTGGCTTAGTTCTACCCTTAGTCATGGAAACTCATATGCTGAGTTTTCAGCCCAAATTACCTCACACGTTGCTATAGTGGGAACACAATGAAGGGAATCCCTATGTAAGTTGACCTCAGTTCTTGGAGGAACGGCAGGATACAAATCTAACACATAAGTAAATATAAACTAAACTGTGACACAGTAGAAGCTCAAATTCAGAGTGCTAGTCAGATCACCTTGAACTCTAGGAATTTGATGTTGTGTTTGAAGTCCATGTCCAGTGCCTTTGGGCCATACATCCCCTGCAGTGGGCACCCTAAGTCAGAAGGCTGGTATTAATAATGGATAGAATGGGTAAAAATGACCACCAGATGAGTTTTTTTCTGTCTGGAACTGTCGGGCCCAGACCAAGAACAACTCCAAGTCAGTGTATTCTAACTCTTTATTGTTCTCACCGAATAGACAGAATCTTGCCAGACTAAAGCTACTCTAACTAACCTAAGGGTAAATAACCTAGGAAGGCTCTAGGGTGGAGCTACCTTGAACCTCTTAACTTTCCCAGCAACAGTGTCCAGGCTGTGAATCCTCTTATCTGCCTGGAATGTGTTCCCTCCCTGGGAACCAGCGGCAGAGCCGGAATCCACCACATCCCCCCCCCCTTCAGGAACACATTCCATCACAGGAACATAGGATCACAGCTCTGCTACACTAAAAATCCTCCCTACTGCCACATTGTGAGCCCACACTAAAACCATGTCACCATGACTATCACTGGGAAGCACAGGTGATTTATCCCTATCCCCTGAAATTGCTGCCCTGAAACCAAAGAGCCTACTAGATATCAGAAAAACCTTTAAAAACGTAACACGAGACAAGCATAGCAGTGTCTGGCTGCAGTGAAAGGCCCTCTCTGCCTTAATTAAACAATACATGTAAACTGTCCCAAATAGAATCTCCCTGGACAGTGCACATGAGAAAAACAATATATAACAAACCCAACAGGAAACAATAAAAAATAAACATTACTACATCCAGATGATCATCCACAATCACAGTACAAGTGAAAAACTCATTCAAATGAAGCCATTTTAAGGGTTAGGGTTCCAAACCAATATTCAAACCTTAAACAATGGTGCAATATTACTTATTACAAAAGAAATGCCTTACAGATGTCAGAAATGCTGAAAAATATGATTACACTGCATTAAAAGAAATAACTATAAATTACTCTAACCATAAACCAAAGGTTTTCACAGATTATCAACTGCCTTAATCTTAAAACTGGCATATTTCCTGATTCAACCTCATCATAAAAATTTGCATCTAAGAAACAGACTAATATATTTAATTAGTGGCGAAAGGATTTGCACAGGGATTACAAAATCAAGTATCAAATTTGACAACAGGTATAAGTATGTGGACAAACTTTTTGACACCAAATGAAGTCTCTCTGCTTCTCCAATGAAGTTTACTGTATTATGTTGTTGTTCTGTGTATGTTATGTGGACAATTATTTACAGGTAGTCCTCAACTTATGACCATTCATTCAGCGACTGTTTGCAATTACGGCAGTGCTGAATGAAGAGACTTACAACCAGTCCCTGAAGTTACGGCTACTGCAGCGCGCCTGCGGTCATGTGATCAAAATCTGGGCGCTTGGCAGCCTGCCTGCAGTTACAACCATGGGGGCGCTTCAACTCCCCCACCCGCCTACCTTCCCCATCTCTGCCCTTTTGGGTGCCCTGCACTCTGCCACATACTCCTGCTGCCTTCCGCCGCTGCCCCAGCTGATCTTTGCCATCTTCTTCCTCCTGCTGCTGGCCCGGGATCCAGGTGCTGGGCGAGTGTGCAGCCCTGGGATTCGCGCAGTGAGTGCGGCAGGGCAGTGGAGCCTCATCTGCCGAAGGAGCTTGCCAGGCCTGGCTGGGAAGGAGGCAGTGGGACAGCAAAGTGCGGTGCTTTCTGTGGCCATGTGAGGCAGGAGAGCCGGCAGTGGCTCTCTGAGCAAAGGTGGAGGCTGTGTAGGAAGTGCTGTTTGGGGTGGCGGCAGAACTGGAGGAAGTGGAGGGAGGCCCAGTGCACACTCTGCAGCTCGTGTTGGCAGCGCTCCTGGAAAACAGGCCTGCGGGCTTCAGCGAGGGGTGGAGGCAAACCCAGAGCCAGCAGAGCCTACCCGCAGGCCCTCTGCTTGGTCTTGACCCAGCCTTCCTCCTGCAAAGCCTCACGAACAGCCAGCAGCTTCCAAAGTGAGCTGCAGAGAGAATGCCAGAAGTACCCCTGGAGAACCAGTCTGCAGTGCACTGGAAGCTGCTGGCCGTTCATGAGGCTTTACAGGAGGAAGGCTGGGCTGAAAACGAGCAGAGGGTAGTGCCTGGAACCCCGGCTAGCAGCAGGAGAAAGACGACAGTGAAGGTCAGTTGTGGGCAGCGGGGGGTGGCAGGGGTAGGTGGCAGATTGCAGGGCAGCCAAAAGGGCAGAGATGGGGGGAGGTAGGCGGGTTGGGGGGGTTGATGCGAAGGCAAGTGCGGTAGGGCAGGAGAAGCGTGAGGTCCTGGCCTAATGACAGTGCTGTCCTGGCCTAACAACTGCAACTGGGACTACTGGAACTGCTGTCGCTAAGTGGTGCAGTCATGTGATGTTTCGCCTAACAATGGAAATTCTGGTCCCAATTGTGGTCGTAAGTCAGGGACTCCTGATGATTAATAAATATAAAGAGAAAACATCTGAACAGAGTTTCATGGTAAAGGTTAAACAAGTTTTCCATGTATCTTTCTAACTTTGGTCTATTTTCTTTTATATGGATCAAAGAGAAGCTAGTATTAATTACTTCTCAGCCTTTAACATTAATATTTTTTCATCCTCAGACATCCGACATTCAGTAATATCAATAAATAATCGTGGAACATTTTAAATGCACCTGGAAACAAAACTAAGAACTAAAAGATATCCCAAGGCCCACCACAATAATACTCATACACAAGAAACATACCAGAACATGCCAGATTACTCCAGCCACTAGGCATCACTATGGCCCACAGTTCCCCCAAAACTCTACAAAGAATTCCGTGTAAACCAGAAAACTACTCACCCCACCAAGAAAGAATCTACATCATGTACAGAATCAACTGAGTTGTAGTCAGTGCTACAAAGGACAGATAGGATGCCAATTACAGCCACTTCTTGTTTAGCAGCTACCTTGTTTAATGACCATTCACAAATACTACGGCAATTTAAAAAATCATTTTCTGACCAATGCCCACACATGACCAAATTTCATGTGCCTGACAATAACACTCGCCAGAGAGAGAGAGTAATGCCGGCATAGCCGTGCAAGAGAACTTTATCTAAATGAGACAGCAGCAACCAGTGATCTTTGTGGCGTCTCTCAGTCACATGTTCGTTTACTGATTTAGGGAATAAATTGCAGTCGCTAAACAAGGAAAGGATGAATACCACAGAATCAAAGAACACGTAACTGCAACAAAGAACCAAGACCAGAAGTATCTAACATCCATCACTCCCTCAGAATGAACCATACATTTGACTGGGAAAAATACAGAAACAGCAGAGAATTCCTTGAAGCACAGCACTCAGTTAAAGGAACCATTCACAGATTGAGTCAGGCACCTGATTCAAACCATACACAATGGACTGATGGGGTGGACCAATCAGAATAGAGCTAACTCCAATCCCATCTACCAATCAAATTATATTTCCCAAGAAGCATACAATCACCAACCAACCCCACAGAATTTAAATCCCACATAGATTATAAATATGCAGAATGCCTACTTCTGAACCATTGTGCTGAGGAAGCCTTGCTGGAATAAAAGGCAAAACATTTGCAAAAAACATGATCTCCACTTTAGTACTGATCTCCCTAAGGCTGTAGAACCCCAACTAAAACTACAGTATATAAAGTTTTAAATGCCAACAAAATGCATGCAATAATTTGATAAGTCACACCATCAAGATATGCAACACAAAAAGCTATGTACAGTCTGCCAAGGCAACAAAGCTTCTAAAATTCTGGAAAGCTAATGGGTTTGTATTATGAAACCACATTTAGAATACATTAGTGTCTCATATCCCTCCATTTCTGACTGATCATCTATGAATCTTAGTTATTGAAGCCTTGACTGGTTCATCTCATGTCCAAAGGCCCTCAAACAACACACAGAAAGGTAACTTTACTTTCAGAAAAACAATTACTAAAAGATCATAATGTGGTTTGCACTGAAGCCATACTGATATACAAAATATGCATTCAATGAAAAATCCAGCACTGTAAAGCAGGAAAATGTTTATTTAGTCAAGAATGACTATCACTGATTAGCATTAATTCATCTGATTATGAATATATCATCATATAAGTTATGGTAAAATTAAAGACCATTCGATGCATTACTAGCTATAGCCAGGGTAGATTAATTGCACTTTTTAAATGGTATTAATTTGTATTTAAAATTACCTGATTTCAGAAGGAAACTGCAGTTTAATACAAGCATATTAAAATGTATGTATTAGCTTGGATCTCAACTATTTTGATTAATAATCTTCACATGGCAGTGCAAAAAGTTTAATTCCATAATTTCATCGTAACAACAGTTCCAAGGTTCAAATCACATTAAATCTTTCATTTAAATGTCAGTGAGAAAATGAGAGTATATATAAAAAAGTCACAAAAGAGTGACTGATATAGCCTCATACCTCTTTGAAGAAAATTCCACAGCATAAAAGCTATCCTTAAAGAAGCATGTTACTGATTCTAGCGACAGAGAAAAAACAGGGCACCCAGTGCAAATCATTTAAGAAAATCGTAGAGTTATAAACATCATGTTAAACAATGGACTACCACAAGGCTCGGTTCTTGCACCCCTTCTTTTCAATCTATACATACATGACATACCACACACAAATTCTAGGAAGTTTGGCTACGCGGATGATTGGGCTATAGCCACTCTACATAAATCATTTGAGACAACTGAAGATGTCCTCACTTCCGATCTAGACATACTGGATAAATATTTTCGTAAGTGGAGGTTACAGCCCAATCCAACTAAGACGGAAGTAACATGCTTCCACCTTTGTAATAGATCAGCAGGTAGAGAGCTCAATGTTCGATTTAAGGGAAACCGGCTCAATCACAACATGCATCCCAAATATCTTGGGGTCACTCTGGATAGAACACTTTCCTATACAGAACACCTGATGAAGATTGCTGCCAAACTGAGAAGTAGAAACAACATTCTACACAAACTATGCGGCACTAGCTGGGGCTCGACAGCAGATACGCTGAGAATGTCCGCACTCAGCCTGGTTTACTCAGCAGCAGAGTACTGTGCCCCAGTGTGGCTTAATAGCCCGCACACGAGAAAGACTGATACGCAACTGCATGAGTCAATGCGCATCGTTGGTGGGACGATACGACCTACTCCCACATACTGGCTGCCTGTTTTGAGCCATATACCACCTCCAGATGCAACACGAAAGAGCGCCCTTCTTCAAGAATATCGGAAGATTATTGGTAATCCTCAGCTACCAATACTAAATGACGTAGCCTGCTTGGAGCGAAACAGGCTGAGATCGAGACATCCAGCCATTTCTACCGCTAAAGCTCTTCTAGATGATGATTTCAATATCCACAACACGTGGAAACAACATTGGCTAGGAAACTGCTCTCCACAATGTCGAAGCTTGCCCTGCATCTTGGAAAAACCACCTGGATTTGACCAGCCCCATGTGATATGGACAACCTTGAACCGAATTCGCACGGGTCATGGTAGATATGCAAACGCCCTTTATAAATGGGGCAAAACAAGAACATCAAATTGTGATTGTGGGGCCGAAAAACAAACTACCCAACATATAGTGACAGAGTGTCAACATCGAGCCTACAATGGAGACTTTGCTGATTTCCTGGCTGTGACAACTGAAGCAAAAAACTATCATTCATTGCGATCACTTGTAGCCGAGTAAGATTGTCTACCAAAGGTAAAATTTTAACAGTGGATCCGTAAGTGGCTATAAAGGCCAATTCTGGATCCACACAACCTCCCACAATGAGGGCATAGGTTTCCGGGTGGGAGACGGTCATGATGAGGGTTTGCCTGATGTGCCTTCCTTTTAGCTCTTTTCTCCCTTTCGCCCTGTACTCGTGCTTCTTCAAAGTCCATAGCGCCATTAATAAAGGCTGACCACCAATTGAAACGCTCATGAGTTAGGGCTTCCCAGTTCTCAGCGTAACCTAGACATACATTTGTAATTTTCCTGTCTATATTTTATATTTCATATTTATTATGCTCTATGTTTTTTATTGTAATGCGATGTGAATGTGCCATATGATAAATAAATAACTAAATAAATGTAGGTAACCTGGATCCAGCCATTTAGGGATTAAAAATCCAAATTCAGTACTTTGAATGGGACCCAGAAATGTAGTACTAACCCATGCAGCTGATACAAGACCAGCTTAAATATCTGACCATCTAGACTCAATTAATACCACATCATGTTTCAGTTGAAGTTTATGAGATACCTTCAAAGGCAGTTCTACACAGGAACACATTATAGTAGTCAAGATTGGATTCTAGCACATACATACCTAAAGCCAGGTATGCTTTTCTATATAGAGCTACCACTGACGTACATTTAATAAAAGGCACTTGTGACTACTGCTACCGCCTCAGCTTCAATAGTAAAGAATCAAGAACGACTTACAAACTGGGCTTGGTTCTACATGGACAGTGGAAATATCAGTCAAATCTCTTGTTCCATGTAAGCAAATTTCCCCCAAAGTACTTTTATATTGTCTGAATTAAATACTGATTCAGATATTCTAGTCCAGGGTTTTTCAACCAGGCTTCCGTGGAACCCTAGGGTTCCACAAGAGGTCACTAGGGGTTCCCTGGGAGATCACAATTTATTTTAAAATTATTTCAAATTCAGGCAACTTCACATTAAAGAGGTAAGTTTCATTCTTTATTTTTAGTTTAAGAACACTGTTAATGCATATATACAGGCCTACACATGAAACGAATATAATAGGTTTGTAACTTGTGGTCTATATTTGAGACTGAATGTGCAGGGGTTCCCTGAGGTCTGAAAAATATTTCAAGGGTTCCTCCAGGGTCAAAAGGTTGAGGAAGGCTGTATCTAGTCTGACTGTCTCAGCATCTGGCAGGCCTTGGAAACTAAGTAAAATTGGACCTGGTTAGGGCTTCAGTGGGAGAAAACTAGGGAATACCAGGGCTCTAGTTAGATGAAATATATCCAAGAAGATAATGGCAATAATTTCTACACTGTTGCCAATAAAATTGCATGGATGTGTTCACATCATCACAGGAGTCAATTTTTTGTCTTCCTTTGACTGGTATACAAAAAAACATCCATAGTGTTTGCCATCCATCTTCAAATGATGCTGCAGTGCAAATCTCTGATGATGCCCTCTCTTCTGCAAGCAGTTTCATATAGTATATGAACAGTACAGGTGACAAGATGCAATATTTCAGTACCTCATAAGCCAAAGGCCACAAGAAAAAAGAGAGCTCTGCCACATCCATCTTTTGAGGCTCACATTCAGATAGGATTGAAGGCGTTGTGCTGCCCAAATCCATTCTGGAAGGATTTTATAGTCAATGGCATTGAGATGATGTAAAGAACTAGAAGAATCAGATTATCTTGTCCTTTCCCTGAGAGACAGATATAGATATTTACGTTGGAAGCAATCAATACTGTTTTTAATCTCAAAACTATGTCTGTACCCATTCTTATTAATAACCTGAAGAGATCTAACAAAAGTATTGTTGATGTGCTCCTTCCTGCTCTTTCACACACCAGAATTAAATGTTTCTGGGATTTGTAGGAACTCAATTCCTCTTTAAATATGAACAAGATCATGGTTTTATTGGAATTTGAACTAATTTCCTATTCATACATGATAAGAAATGTTGGACTCAAACCACAATATTTTAATACAATGTGCAACAAAGGGGAATCAAGATAGTTTGGCTACACTAGTTCTGAAACAAATGAATTACAGATATACTACTACTGTTGATTTAGAGCACATCTTGCTCAGAAATGAATCATTACCACCTAGCAAACAGGATTGGGATACAGGATACTTTTCCATGTTGAAAACAGAATTATAAAAGGGAAAATTATCTGTTTGAAATGGAGGGTTATCAATAATTATTTATTTTATTTAATTTTTATCCTGCCTTTATTATTCTATAAATAACTCAAGGCACCAAACATACCTAATCTTCCTCCTCCTATTTTCCCCACAACCACCACCCTGTGAGGTGAGTTGGGCTGAGTGAGTGAGTGACTGGCCCAAGGTCACCCAGCCGGCTTTCATGCCTAAAGCAGGACTAGAACTCAGACTCCTGGTTTCTAGCCCAGCACCTTAACCACTAAACCAAACTGGCTGTCATAAATGAAATGGAATCATTATTGAAATGATATTAAATCATGTCCCACTGTAGGCTTTCTACTAAATCCAGGTATTAAGTCATCACAAATGCTAGAATCTAGGAAGTAACACTGTATAGCAGAATTATTATTTGTTGAACAAATATGACAAGCTGGAAAAAAAGTAATGTATATACAAAAAGGGTCCAGAGAAGGATAACCAAAATGATAAAAGAGTTGGAATATTTTCCTTATAATGAAAAGCTAAAGAATTTGAGTTTTTCTTTTTTACTTTAAAAAGATGTCTGGGGCAGGGGGAACAAAAGATATCATGATAATCCCTTGGTTAGAAGGCTTTAGGACATTTGAAAGCAGCTACCAATTGTTATGTTTGCCCATGGTAATTAAATGGAATCTCAATGTTCAAAGATACTATGCCACAGAAAACTGATTAAAGCAATATTAGAGAAGGGCCATTGCTTTTATTTTCTATTATGAGCTATGAGGATATGAATGACTGATAATCAAGATGCTGGAACAGACACCAATCTTTTTTTTTTTAATCTGCACTCTTGGAACAGACACCCATCTGTTTTTTTTTTGTTCTGTACTCTTCTTTTTACAATACACCCATTATGAATGTTTATTATTTCTCCTAACCAAGTATTATGCATATTTGTTTCCATCTAATGGCTGTGGACCTACTCTACCTACTTAAAATATATTTCTATACATTTACTCAAATATGTATTTCAGTTTGGAAAAGACTCATTGAGCATCCAGATATTCATAGTATTGAAGCCATAGTCTTCAACCATAGACAAACTGTCCCAGGTGTTCTGACACCATTCTGCAGCAATGTCAGTTGCTTTTCCAATTATACTGGATTATACTCATAAAATGTATAAAGGCTCTGCTTAGCAGTAAGCCATTTTTTAAAAGTATTATACCAACCAAAATGCATGCTTATTTTAAAATATATGAGAATTTCAAAATGGTATTCTTTAAATTACCATTATAAGAATACCATTTTGAAATTCTCAACTGCTCAGGCCAGTTTTTAGCATCTCTTCCAAAAAAATGACACATTTAAATTGTTAGGCTGATGGCCTGCCTAGCTCTAGACAGTACTCATTATCTTTGTTGAGCTTCCATAGAATGGTTTTCAAATGATTTATTCCATTTTCTACCTTCATCATTAGAGTTAGTGATACAGAACTGTACGGCATGTATTAGCAGTACACAGACTGCAATTTCATACTTAACCTTGCTTTGGTTTTGAGGGTTAGCATATTATTTGTCTTGAGTAAATCTCTCACTTTCATATAGGTGTGTGTGAGCAAATTAGAATATAACCACCACAAAGAATAAAGCCATTTTCAATATAACAGAATAGAGCAATTCTCAGTATAATAGACTCAAAAAAGATTTTATTTTCTCAAGACAATACATCCTAACTTAACATACATACAGGTAATTATGGAATAAGCTAAAAATCTAGTAAGATTGTTTTATGACATAAGAAATAGATATTTGATATCAATGCATGAGCTAGTGTAAAATCTAAGATTTCAAGCAATATTCTGATAATTTATCAATTTATCAATTGCAGAACAATTATGATTAGCACCACCTATGTCTTACAGAATCACAATACAAACTAAACACAAGGCCCTTCAGAAAGATGGGAGAAACGCATGACACTCAAAATGTGCTTTGTCCTATTCAATTCTACTCACAGAGAAGTGCATTATATCCCAATCTTTCTCACAAGCGAAGGGAAGGGCTTCTTTCACAGAAAGTAAATTTTTGCACCTACTGTTCTGGTCCCTTTGATGAGATGGATAGACACAAGGCTTCATTTTTAAAGAAAAAATACCTATTTGAAAAAAAAAGCCCCATCCATTCTTCTCACATGAATCTCATTTGCAACAGCATATTGCGTAAAATATATTCTTAAAATATTCTAAATCACATTCATATTCCACATTGATACATTTAAACTTAACCTTTCTTAGCAGGGACCAACTAGTAAGACTGTTTCCTCTGAACTCTAATGTCATGTTTATAGGGTACAACCATTTGCTTCCAACTGCAATAGAAGAAAAGTGAAATAATTGTATTTTTGGAGTGAGAAGACACCCAGACACAAGAAATATTTATATCTGTTTTGCCTGATAGATTCTGAACCATAAGCCCCTTCCAGAAAAACCTACAAGGTGTTTCATTAATTACTTCAAATCCCTCTTTAAAAGCTGCAATGCTGCATTATTTTATTTCTGTGAATCTCTAGAATATAAAAGCATTATAAAATATGCACCTCCCCCTTCCCTGGCCAATCATAGCAGCAAGAAAGAATACAAGCCCATTTAATTTATGCTAATTTTTGCACCAGAGTTAAAAGCCTCAAAAGACACAAATGTGTTTGTAGGCATAGAAAAAGAGAAAAGATAAAGCCTCAGATGAGATTCTTTAGAAAGAAGATTTAATACAGGCAAGCACATTTAGCTAATTGTACTCAGATTTTTAAAAGTAATTTAATGTTTCCAAAATTTGCCACGTATACCTTTGAGCGATCTTCTCCAAGATCTGGCAACTGCATTTGAAGAAGATCAAATCACTTATGCGAGGCAAACATCGTGGTGCAAAATCAAATGAAGCGGTCAAGCTAACCAGCTCAAAAATAATATATAAACTACTGACCTCATAAAGTGCAACAGTGCTTAAATCCAGCAAGTTGAGGCATACAAGGTAAAAATGGAAGTGACGAGATCTCAAAATGATTCTGCTGTATTTCTATTTTCTCAAACTGAAACGTTCAAAAACCAGCAAAGACTCCGTCGGCCATTTTGGGTTGAACTCGCTCACTCGATCGCAATTGTGCGCGCGCGCGCGCGCGCACACACACACACACAGGCGCGCGATTGCGCGCACACTCCCACTTACTCCAATTCTTCCCCCCCATAAAGGAAGCAGCTTTTTGTGACCTTCAAATAGAGACGAATCATGTGACCAGCATACATTGTCAATCAGGAAGAGGGTTGGAAATTTATAATCTTAAAGAGAACGCAGTTCTTTGAACAAGAGGCGTTTCTTTACTTTTCTTTCGCTCGTTTGTGCAAACTGTACCTAGTACGCTTTGCTTTCTACTACTTCTCAGCGGTATACCCTACGCAGCCCTACGTTTTAATAAAAATCGGCAACAGGTTGAAATTCTTTTCCCTCAAACCAAACATTTTAATATTACAATTAATAATCAACTCACGCTTTTTCTATTTCTTTTTATTTTCCACTTAAATGGATGGAAAATACAGGATATATCTCGCTAAATAAGAACGTTGGGCAAGGCACGATAGTGTTTACCTGTCATTTAATGCCAAAATATAACATTAAATCCGTATATGGTGAAAAGTTAGACCTTGTTACTGCAGAGCCAGTTTGGTCTAGTGGTTAAGGTGCTGTGCTAGAAACCGGGAGTCTGAGTTCAACTCACCTCACAGGGTTGTTGTGGGGAATAGGAGGAGGAAGGAGTATTAGGTATGTTCGCTGCCTTGAATTATTTATAAAAAATAAAGTGGGAGATATATATATATATATATATATATATATATATATATATATAAAAATACTGTT
Organism: Charina bottae; assembly: GCA_023362775.1. Lineage (NCBI taxonomy): Eukaryota > Metazoa > Chordata > Lepidosauria > Squamata > Charinaidae > Charina > Charina bottae. The sequence goes on along the minus strand of JALMGJ010000006.1, from coordinate 33,919,732 downwards.
ACAATCCATATTCTTACTCATATATATATATATATATATATATATATATATATATATATAAAAAAATACTGTTACAATCCATATTCTTACTCATCCTGTCCATAAAAAGTGAAAGTGATTTTACATACTGTGCTAATGGTTTGGCACGTTTGCAAATTTAGAATTACAAACTCTTTTAACACAGAGCTTTCCAAACTGTGTGTCGTGACACAGAGTCTGGTGTGTCGCCACACAGAGTCTGGTGTGTCGCCACACAACCCGGAAGCGCTGATCATCATCAGTGCTTCCGGGTTTTCCCGCAGTGACACACCAACGGCAGCACGCAAAAACTGAAAGTGGCAGCAGCGCTTCCGGGTTTTTGCGCGCTGCCGCAATGGCGGCACTTCCGGGTTTTCCCGCGGCGACACACCAACGGCAGTTGGTGTCGCCGCGGGAAAACTTTGGAAAGCCCTGCTTTAACAGAATCACTTAAACATTAATTCCTGATTAAGTAAACAGAATTTATTTTCTGCAATAAATATATCACTCTATAACAGGGTTTCTCAACCAGGGTTCCATGGAATCCTAGGGTTCCACGAGAGGTCATTAGAGGTTCCCTGGGAGATCACAATTTATTTAAAAATTATTTCAAAACTTCACATTAAAGAGTTAAGTTCCATTTTTTATTTTTAGTTTAAGAACACTGTTAATGCATATATACAGGCCTACACACGAAATGAATATAATAATTTTGTAACTTCTGGCCTATATTTGAGCCTGAATTTGCAGGGGTTCCTCGAGGCCTGAAAAATCCTTGTGTTTCAAAAGGCTGAGAAAGGCTGCTCTATAACAATATAATAGATATATTCTGTAATACTGCTTCTGTACCGATGCAATGAACATGAACTTGAGTAAACTCCGAGAGACAGTGGAGGACAGGAAGGCCTGGCGTGCTATGGTCCATGAGGTCACGAAGAGTCGGACACGACTAAACGACTGAACAACAACAATATTGAGTATGACAGTCAGAGTAGTTTATAACTATTTGAAAATAAAGCATGCAACATTACAGAAGATACACAGTCCATGTTGCATACCTAAAATGGGATGAAACATTACTAGCATAGTGTAATAATTTATTTAACCAAATTAATGTTCTTAGCTCCCCTCATACTGAATGTTCCAAGCTAGTCAATTAACTACTTTCCATTTATTTATTGCTTGCCATCTTGATTGTGGAATACTCTATCATCTTCCTATACATTTACTCAGAAGTAAATCCCATTTTGGAAAAGACTCATTGAGCAGCTAGATTAACCAACTCCTTTCCAATTTGTCTTTTTACGATTACTTAACATTTATTTTATAGTTAATTTTCAAAGTACCTCTGTCTATATTTATGGTCATCACAAATGTCCGTTAGTTAAGCAAATAAGAAAACATGAGTTAGAACAAGAATTTGTAAATGAAACATTTTGAAACCAAGTTCCCTTAAAACAGGCCTGCTAATGTCTCTCTTCATTTGGCAAATAGAATATTGAACCAGGAAAATCTAGATACAAGCCCCTGCTCTACCATGAGGTGAAATATGGGCCAGCCACTATTAAACCCACCCGTTCAACCACAAGGCATTTCATTGACTTTGTTTACGTGCCATCAAGTTGTTGTCAACTCTTAGTGACCACATAAATAGATTTTATCCATGATGATCTGTCCCTAACGTGGTCCTTCACCTCAAGGTATTTCATAAGGGAGAATAAAAAACAAAACCATAACCAAAACAGAATCAGCCCTGTGAATTCTGTTACAGAAACAATGTGGAGGAAGGATAAATACAGGTAGTCCTCGCTTAACAACCACAATTGTGATCAGAATTTCAAATGCTAAGCAAAGTGGTCATTAAGCAAATCTGACCCAACTTTACAACTTTTTGTGGCGGTCGTTAAGCGATTCACCATGATAGTTAAGTGAACCACATGGTTGTTAAGCAAATCACGCAGTCCCCATTGATTTTGCTTGCCAAAACCCAGTTGGGAAGGTTGAAAATGGCGATCATGTGACTGTGGGATGCTGCAATGGTCGTAAATGCAAACTGGTTGCCAACAGCCTGAATTGTGATCATGTGACTGCGAGGACACTGCGACGGTCATAAGCGCGAGGACTGGTCGCAAGTCGGTTTTTTTCAGCACCATCGTAAGTCCAAACTGTCACTAAACACTAAATTCCCTCGTATAAAGCAGGATTCTATATTTATCTATCTATGTGGTTGCTAGGAGTCGAATATGACTTGATGGCACTCAATCAATCAGGATTATATAAGAACACCATACACATTTACTTAAGAATTTTATATATCTCTGGGAAAATGTAACTGTATATATATTTATTATTCAGGTTTTTTTCCCTATAACCCAGAGCAGTAAAGCAACAGAGAGATTTCTAAAGTTAGTAAGACAATGCCTGTTTGAGAATCTACAAAAAGCAAACTTTGGAAACAAAGAAAATCTTTCAAAAATAGGTTTTTTGCTAACATAAAACAAAATAAGCACAATTCTCCTTGACCAATCTAATTTAAACACCACTATAGAAAAATAAATTTAAGAATGGCCTCGCTTTGGTCTCCCACCCCACCCCACCCAAGAAGAAAGAAAAGAATGAAGACTTTTAGTGCCGTTGAAAGCAAGCAAATAAGCGGTTATTGGTTGGTGTGGGCAGCATATGAACACAGAATGCTTTGCTATGAACCAGTTTCCATGGATTTTGGCTTGAGATATAGCTGTCTAGGCCAAGCTAACTACTTGTGCGTAAACAGTAAAGTATGCAGACCTTTAAAATTAAACTGCTTCACCATGTAATGTGAAAGACTCAGCAAGATTGCTCTCATATACTCCTGCATTTTAGGAGGAAAAGATACACTTCTTTGGTATTAGAATTGCAACACAGTTATGAAATGCTATAATTGACCTTAGCCAAAAGCCAGAGAGATTGTATTTCCAGCGTTTGCTTCCACAAGACAGCAGCTCTGGAGCGAGGCTTACACTGCAGATAAAACATTTATTTCAATTTATGCTTGTTCAATCTACAAATACTTAACAGAGATCTGAATACTGCTAATCAGGACAAACAACAGCTTTGCAGTCAGATTAAACTACTACAAATGAATATTGAAGTAACATCGAACTAACAATAGCTTTAAAAACACCAGCATAATGCTCTTAACCTACACAGTAAAAATATTTAAAAGAGCAATGAGATACCTACACCATCATACTATTCCCTTCAAGGGAAAGCAACATTATAGAAAGAACAAAAAATAGTAAGCAAAAAAATACAGGGGGAAAAAAAATAAGTAAACCTAGTTTTTACACCAATACTCTTTACTGTTCCTCTTCATACCTTTTTAACTGTGCTTCTACCATGTCTGCATACTGCTTCGGGGACACTGTCTTTTGTTCTTTAAACATCTCTCCTTCTGAGGAGCTCATCAGCCCCATCCTACTATAGCTTTACTATAGTCTTCCCCTTCTTCTCACCCCATTCCCTCATCCTTTATATATTTGTTTCTCATTCATTATTCACTATCTAAATGACTGAACTAAAAATTCAGCTCACAATTCTATCAAAAAATAGATGAAAACAAAAAGGACTTTACACATGACACATATTACTATTATAAATGGTTAGCAGCTGCAGGGACTACTTAATTTTTAACAGGTTCTTTAACATAAAATCTGGGATTGTTTTTAAAAACTAACATTAGTTTTTTCCCCTTTTCTCTTTTTTTTTACTATACTACTAAAATGTGCACTATTGAGTCACAAAATATCCCTAGGGATACTAGTGCTGCCAGATTTCAGTTTTCAGCTGAGAACAGTTCTAGCCATTATTTGTAACTCTTGCAATCTATATCGAAAGAGGACCAAGTTGCATTACTTTATCTGATTTAATGCAACCAATTTCATGAGGAAGTTCTAATTTGACCATCATTATTGTTTCAAATAAACCAAGAATATGGAATCTTTCTTGGACTGAGGGCTACATCTAACCTTTGGCAAGCTGAGGTATGTAAGTCAACTAGAAGAAGGGGCTAGGACAAAAAATTAATTTCCTTAAATTAAATAATTTCCAAAGCTTTAACTGGAGTCATAGGTTATGATTCCCACCCAAAAGATATATATTATGACCAGTTAGGATTTTCCTGCTCTGGTTATACGTAGTACATGTACAAGCTTTTTACAAGGTGTTAAAAATTAGCATTAAAGGCAATGATAAACTGAACATTTATTTTGATTTATTTCTACTGAGCTCAAGAACAACAGTTTCTAATTAATTAATAACATGGAGATGGATGGATGATTTGCAAACATATGTCATATTATTTATCACTACAGGTAATCAATGTAACAAATATAACTTTTTCTTGCAAAACTTCCAAAAGTTCAAAAAATAAGATATTAACAGTCTAGAGCAGCCCTTCACAGCTGGGGTTCTGTGGAACTGTAGGATTCTGTGGGAGGTCACTAGACGTAGATATAATTTTTATGCAGTTGTTCCCCAAGACCTGAAAATTATTTCAAGAGTTCCTCCAAGTTGAAAAAGGCTGGTCTAAAGAGAATAGTCAAAATTATCCTAACCAACATTAGGTTGAATGAGTCTGCATTGAATCCAAAGTTCTCCTAGCCCACAATTGCCTAGCGAGGCTATATACTGCCATAGCCGATGTACACACAGGAGTAGTTAGTTCCAGGCAACAAAGTATTACAGACTACAATTCAAATACTCAGGTTCAGCTATTGAGTTAGCCACAAAACTCTCATGATACCTTATGGAAAGTTATCAGCATGCTTTCTGCACTCCCCATGCAGCTCAAGACATTTATACAGAAGAGCATTCCTGTTCCTAGATACTGTATCCTTTTTTCCTTCTAATAAAGGAAAACTCTTCACAGCCTTCATCTTGACCTTAGATAACTGAGTTATGAAGTTAAAAAAAATCTGAGTTTGTTGTTTAAAGAAAGAACCTTATATGTTATTTATCATTTGACTTGGGAAATACCAAGATCACCATGTTTAGTAAGGAGAGGGTGAAAATGGTGTTTTAAGAGAGGTAAGTCTATGCCTCCCTAAGATCAGCATTTTTACCCTTTCAAGTAGTCTGGGTGTGGCACTACAGATCTTGTTGTAGACACATGTAGTCATGCCTCTGTAGAACCCGCCTCTAGGTGATTTGTTTTCAGAAAGCCTAAAAGGAAGAACAGGATTTTAAAAAGGGGGATTTGCATTGCAGCAGCAAGGCACTGACCATTTCGTCATTAAAAACAGGGAAAAAAATACCACCACCGAAGAGAATAGGATTAATGAAGAGAATCATCATAGGAAGAATGAAGCTGCTGCTGCTGCTGCTGCCCAGGTCTGGGGATTAAGTTGGACTCCTGGATCTACCTGGGGTGGGCTATTTTCTGAGGCTCAGACCTGGCACTTGAAGCAGACAATTCTGTCTATGGGCAGAATTCTAAATTCTGTCTATGGGTAGAATTTAGTAGATTTAGGAAGAGAAAACAAAGCAAAGCAATCATAATGCAGCCATAATAAAACTTCCAACAGCTTTTTAATTAATAGAAGCCAGCTTCAGCTTGTGGCAGGACTCAACTGACATTAGATGATCTAAAAAGCTAAACAGAATCAGACCTGGTTAGCATTTGGAGGGAACCACCCAGAAAGTTGTGGGTGACAGATAATTTTGGGAAGTTAATGGCAAACCACTTCCACCTCACGGGGTTGTCGCTGTGAGGAAAATAGGAGGCAGGAGATTATGTATGCTGCCTTGAGCTATATAAAATAAAGGCAGAATATAAACCTAATATATTAAGAAAACTGCATAGATGTGTCAGTCACCAGGAGGTGCGCTTCACCTGAAGGCAATTTTGGAAGGAGAAGAGGTGAAAATAGTATTCCCCAAAGATAAATACTGAGAAATACAGTGATCTTCAGTAAGGAATTCTGCATATATCAGGAATAACATGAATCCACAGCTATGCTGGTATCCACACTTCTCTTAACTAGCGAGATTGAAAAAAAATCAATTACTTGCATGAGTAGTAGCATATATATTTACAAAAAGTTTTGAAAAACATAGAAAGAGATGGAATTTCAGATATTATTGTTTGGAAGATACATTTCTTCAGAATGTGTCTTTGAAGCAATGAAGCTTCTGAAACAATAAAGCTTATTATGTTGAAAAAGAAACCCAGAAATTGTCCTGCTCTGTTTGTAATTAGAGCATAGAAAAAGTATAATTTATATTATTATTGTAGGAGAGATGATTTTAAAATGTTTAAATGAATCATTGCTTCAATAGAAGACATTTTAGGCTGAACAACAGAAGAAACAGTATTGTGTAATCTCTACGTTAGTCTTTGATCAAAGAACAAGGTTCATCTTCCCCAGACCATTACCTTAGGCCTGCTATTTATTCTCTTTCAACCTCATCTGTCTAGCACAGGGGTCGGCAAACTTTTTTATGCCGGGAGCCATTTTGACATGCTCGAGGACATTTTGAAATGCTCGAGAGCCAGGGGGCGGGGTTTGCGGGTGGGGGCCAATCGCGTGGAAGGGGGCGGGGTTTGGGCTGTGAAGCTGAGCGAGGCCCGGCGTGGCAGGGAGGTGGCCGCAGGGCTTGGGTTAGCGGGGGGAGAGGACGCCGAACGGCAGGGTGGGGGGATTAATGGGGCGGGAGGGTGCACGTGGAGGGCCTCCCGTGGCCGCTTCTCCACCTCGCTCCCGCAGCCCCTGCCGGCCTTTCCGAAGCGTCGCCCCGCCTCCTCCCCCGGGGTCCGAGTAAGCCGTGGGCGGCGAGCAAAGCGTCGCCCCTCCTCCTCCCCCGGGGTCTGAGTAAACCGTGACAGGCGGGCGGCGAGTGAAGCGTCGCCCCGCCTCCTCCCCCGGGGTCCTTCGTGAAGACCTTCTCCATCCTCGCTGCTCCCGCCGCCGCTCCTTACTGCCTTCCTTCTTCTCTCCCTCGCCTGCTCCGGCCGCGGAAGGGGCAGCCCCACCTCGCTCCTGCAGCCCCTGCCAGCCTTTCTGCTTCCCATCTCCGGTAAGGCCGCCGCCGGAGCTGCAGGTAGTCGCCCAGCAGCTGCGCCGTCTCCTCTCGCAGCGCGCCCGGCATGGCGATGCTCTCCTGCCTGCCTGGCGAGCGCTTCGGGGGGCGGCGGCGGCGGCCGTTGCAACGCGGGCGGAGGAAGAGGTGCTTGCGGCCCGACTCGGGCGAAAGTTGGAAGGCTCCCGAGGGCGGAGGAAGAATCAATCGCCCTCCTCCAGCACCGGCTGTCAGAGTTTGGGGGCGGGATCCAATCGCGTGGAAGGGGCGGGGGTGAGTTCAGCTGCGGAAGAGCCACACTCAAGGGGCCAAAGAGCCGCATCTGGCTCGAGAGCCGCCATTTCCAACCCTTGGTCTAGCAGGTTTATTGCAAAGAAAAAATGGGGGTGACCTCATTTAAGTCTGCTACCCTGAGGTAAGAGGGCTGCAATGTAAGTATGAATTCTGAATGAATAAATGAAAAAAACAATCCTGTCAGCTCTTTCAATATAATTTTGTTCTTAAAGTACAAATGATGGTCTTCAGATCTTGCCTTTATGTGTTTTGCACTCTTGTTGCATAAGCCAAACAAATTAAGTTTATATTTGATATGACCTTCTATGATTTTACTCTTTCAAATAAGAAACAGATGAAGTAGACATATAGGCAATTATTAAAGTTATATTATGCTACATACTAATCTTGTCACAATGTAGAAGAATTCTTTCATCAGTAATGTTATCAGTAATTCAAGCAGTTAACAGATGAGTTTTTAACTCAGTTAACTTCAGTCCACATGAATCACTGTGCCCAAATTGTGGGTTGAGAAAAAGGAGTTTGTAGTAAAGATAGGCTGAGCAGGCAGATGCCTAAAGAAAGGAGGCATAAGTGACATCAACAAAAGAATCCATATCCTATGAAAAATAGGAGACCAATATTATTGATGGAAAAGGAATGTATAAGAAAATGGATTTTGGTCTGTTGAGAAGTAAGCAAAAGCCTACTGATCAGAGGAGAGGAGAATGTCACCACAGCTCATACTGATCTGAAAATCATTCAGTCAAATCCTACATTTTAGATTTCTAGATAACAATATCAAAAGTATTGAAGAGTTGCTGGGAACTATCCTGAAACACAGTTGTTTCAAGATGCAGTACTAGGTAGTCTCTTAAAAAACCATTACCATTTGGATTATGGAATGTCAAAAGAAAAAATTAAATATAACTGCTCTATCAAAAGTAATTCACTATGATCTTTATGCACTTTCATTAGACCATAGTGTACTGTCACATAATTTAATTTAATTTAATAATTTAATTTTGTAATTTAATTACAACTCCTGGTGCATATAATAGTACTTACTCGGATTTGTTGAGGACTGAAATGTTAAGACTCATATTTCATAACAAATGCACCTGAGATAAATATAGAATATTAATAAAGAGGTCTTAGTTTGTATACTACTGCAATTCTTTTTGCAAAAAGGTGGCAGCTTTTCTATGCTGTTGGCAGTACTGCATATTCTCAGATTATATCCATCAAAATACCTTTTAATTGTTTGCTCCAAATCTGATGCTTACTCAGAAGTAAGCTTTACCATGTTCAATGGTGCTTCCTTCCTAGTATGTTTAGAATTGCACGCTTTAGCAGTTTAAGTTTTAACATTAAAATAACTTAATAGTGAATTCCTTAAACAGGAAGTAAGAGTTCATCCACATTTATTCACAAGTGCTTTGTATCATACTCTATTAAGGCCCTTCTTAAATAAACATCACTCACTGTTTGTTTTCTTCACCAGGAGGTGGAGTCTTGCCATGCCCTTCCATTACAAAATCCTCATGTTCCATCTGCGAAGGCAAGCATTGTAGGTCAGCACGGATGAAGCAAAATACCTGCTGCCCTGTGTGCCCCTCTTCCTTTCAGTCAGTTATCGTGTACATGTGTTACCCCATCCAAAAGACCGCTAATTCTAGTTTAACAAGGTGCTCTCTCGCAATCATTATACCTATAACATACGTGGTTTTAGTTATGCTGATAAGATGATAAAGACAAGCAAGAGGAATGTTTTTAAGTAGTGGATATGGAGTTACATTTTTTTAAATATAAGGACTTTTTTTGTTGTTGCAGCAACTATTATCTCCCTTAGCAATACCCAGCAGAGAAAGAGTGTGGGCAAACCAACAGTTAAAAAAAAAGAAGATAAAAAACAAAGGTGAGATGGCATCATTTACAAGAAGACTGTATGGAAATGGGTTAGGCTGGAGGAAGACGTGGCTAGCAAAAATAGTTTTCTTTAAAACGAGTTTAGATCTTTTTCTTTGCAAATGCTACAGCAACTTACTATAATCAAGTTCCACATTCTACTAGACCAAGATGCATTAACATCTGAGACTGAATATTCTGTTCTCTGAATAGAATATTCTTTGAAATAGGGAATATCATGAAAGAGGAAAAAAAGACCAAACTTCCCCCCCCCCCCCGATAGTAATATGCATCAGGAGTGAATGTGCAGTTAAAGTGTGCACATATTATACATCACATTGCTTTCGATAGGGAGCAAACAGCATTATCTCTTGCAATCCCTTCCTCTCCAATCTCTCTGCTCTGCAAGGGGGGGCAAAGGAAAGATTGCCTACAGAAATTGCTTGCTTTTTTTCTTCCCACCCCCCTTGCAGAGAGATTGGAAAGAGAGATCAAGAGGGTAAGGTATTTGCTCTTCTACACATCGAGAGCAATGTGATCATGCCAACAGCAGGAAAGGGTCAGGCAAAGGAGAAATTGACTACAGAAATCACTTGCTTTTTTCTCCTCCCCCCCACCCCCGCAGAGCAGAGATTGGAGGGAAAGAGATTTCAAGAGAGTACTGTAAGCTGTTGGCGGAATGCACCCACAGCTCCCAACCCTGGGCTGCTGGCACAATCACATTGCCTTCGATGTGTAGGAGAGCAAACAGCTTACTTTCTTGCAATCCCTCTCTCTCCAATCTCTCTGCTCTGCAAGGGGGAAAAAAGAAAAAAACACAGGTCAGGCACAAGACAATACGTACTGGTGATCACACGACGGAGGGACCCTACGAAGGTCGTAAGTGGTCAGAAATGGGCCATAAAGTTATTTTTTCAGCACCAATGTAACTTCAAATGGTTGGTAAGTGAGGACTACCTGTATTGCATTTAAAGACAATTTAGATAATGCGAAGTGTGCCACTAGGTTCTGTTTTTTAATTGGCTTTTAGAAGTCAGAAAGTATTTAGGTACTAAGATTTTTTTTTAGTCCAGAATTGTCCATTATCAACTCCCAGCTCTTCCAGGCTGAGCTTGCTGGCTTGCAGAGTTTATAAAACACGATTCTAAGACTTTTCCACAGATCTGAACATTGTACATAGCAATCACAAAGCTGGTTCAGTAGTGGAAAACAGCCACTCCTTATAGTTGACAGACAATAGATGGTGATGAGTGACAAACAAAACATTGGCCTGTGAATCAGGTGTCTGGGGAATTATTAAAAAAACAAGGGTCTTGCTTTTCTACCAGATCTCCTTTCCTCACAATATTTCTCATATTCTTTTCAGAAGTAAAAGTTACATGTACCTGTACCACAATTTTATTTATTTATTCATTCACTTATTTATTTGGCTTATAGACCACTCCAATAATAATAGATTCTGAGCGGTACACATACCTCATACAACAATAGAATAAAAACAAATATAAAAAATATATAATGCCAAGTACTCTAGGCATTGATAGCATAACTCACATCTAGATCTCTGGACCAGTGTGTGCGTATATGTATGTATGTATGTGTGTGTGTATACAAGTCTTGAGCTTTTCCTCCTGAACAGCTGGGGTTATTTGGAAGCTTCTACAGTACTTTCAGTTAAACACAACTGGCCACATTATACAGAACCAGAATTATGATGGGCATTAATTATGCTTAATATTTGACATTAGATATAGTTCATTGCTCCAGAAATAACAAACTATGGGCAATGAAACACTTCTGAATTCCTGTTGGCCATGCAGGAGAGGGGAAGGTAAAAGCATGCAAGCAACAAGTTTGTTGCTCTTCATTCCTGCATAGGTTGCTGGCCCCAAGACATGGTTTTAGCAAAGGAATTAGCAATTTACAGCTCCTTCTGATCACACTGGTAAATTCCAAAAACTGCCAGCCCGGCTTCCACCATTTTGACATGTTAAACAGAAAATACGAAAGTGGTATTTAAGTTGTAAAATAAATTTAACCCAATTTAAAATGCAAAGAAATATCCAACCTTATAAAACCAGGAAAACAACTCATCTCTATAGATGTGATTGATATGGTCCCACTCACATATATCACTGACACTTAGTTCTCATCCACTTAAAAAAAATGCAACAATCAGCCTTGAAAATCACGTCACACCTTTGAATTTAACCTGATTTATGAATATAGAGATACTTTCTATTAGGTTTTGCTAGTCAGTTTTATGTTATTAACTTATACCTTGGACATATACACTCAATTTTTTAAACAGAAATTGAAGTATCTTTTGATACCTTTTTGTCAGTGAGGTCCAAATATCTTTACATACCATACTGATGTTGCTCAAAGAAACTGGAATTGCCTGTAGACTTCAATGAAGATCTACCCCACTCCACATTTAACTAGATCTCCAGAGTTAGCGAAATGTAAAAGCAGTTCTTAAGGGAAACAACACTCTTTAATCAAACTAATACAGACACCGAGCATTGCACAAGTGCAATTCTAAGGATGCAATATGACAGTTTCTTAATAGAGTGCAGTAGCGTCATTACTGACATTTCTGAAGAGATGGAGCAGCATCCAGGTAAAAAACAAATGAGTATAACAATAATTTCCATATTTTCCTTTTTGCAGAAATCAACAACACATCATTTGCGGGTACCATGGATATACGACCTTTCAGATGGTATCCATGGAACCCCAAAATTGATTAGGACTCAGACTTGAACACTTGCTGTATAGAACAAAATTCACAAAGTCTTACCAATCCATTTTGATGAATGTTAAATGACATAAATAAATGCCCAGTTAATTTTACCAGTATAATTTTTAAACTAAACACAATATATAAACTAAAATAAAGCAATTAGGAAATACATGTAAGAAGTGTCAAAGCAGACCTGTTGTAGACTGCTTAAGGAAATACAATTAAATGTGAGAATTACTAGAAAGCAGAAAGCAAATACCACATATACAGTATTTCTTCATTTTCTGAACAATCTGTTATTTTAAAAAACAATCCCATTCTTAGCTATCACTTATTTTCAAAATTTCACACATTTCATTCAGGCTACATACTTCTCTAACCTCTTCATCTCCATGTATTGACAGAATTCTCAAGACTCATAGAGACCTACGCTTTGAAGTCTAACTTGTTACTGGGCCTTAGTGATAAGCTCTTATCTCCAGCAGACAAACACTATTTGGTTGCGTAAGGTAAGATGGCTAATTTTAAACCCGTCTTACAGAACAGATAGGAAGATTGTAAAAAAAAAAAGTTAAGAAGTTACAAATGTTAGAATCCAATTTATCTGAATTCACTTTAAAAGCAAATGCCAACAATTAAAGAATAGTTATATATGCAAATGCAGAGAAAAAATGAATCAGGATTATAAATATGTCTGGATACTTGTTATAACAAGTATTATAAAAGTGCTAAAACTGCTAGACACTATATATAAATTACACACCAAGATATACTCCAACAGTTTATCATCTGTGGTTTATAATACATTCAAAACGTAGAAAGAAGAACATTAAAGGGGAAGGACAAGAGGAAGAGATCAATTAAATTAAGATAAAGAGATAAAATTTAAATAAATATTTGAATATAAAGAGAGCAAAACAGTCTATCATATGTAAGAGCATTTGAGAAGGAAGGAGCAACACAGAGAAAGGGAGCAGGCAGGGAAGAACTTAATTACAAGACTGATTCCTGCAGAGTAAATTGCTTCAGGGAGAGTATATAAAGAAAACAAGACACAAAAGAGCAGGATCAGTAATGTGGGGTGGGGATGTTTTCATTTTAACAAATGCTTTAATAAAAAAGGTATAATTCTAGTCAGATCTAGAATCCAAATCATTTAATTTCAGGCAATTGTCTCTAAAAACCAAATATTTATGAGCGTAACATTTCACCCATTCATATCTTTGTCGTTAAATGCAAGGAAAATATTATAATACTAAGACATCATATACATATTTTAAGAGGATTTTCTGAAGGGAGAGGAAGGAATGCAGTGAAGATCATCCCAGAAACCTGCTCAGCTTGACTCTTCCCTTTTCCAACTCCAAAGAGCCATTATTATGAATTGCCCTATGTGAAGGATCCTATAGGTTAGTTTGCTTTTAAATACTATTTATTATATTTTCAATTCCAAATTGTTTATTATTGCTTATAAGTTGTTTTAGGAGTATTGTTATGCTGACAGGTAATGCATTGTAACTGTAGTATTAAAAACAACAACAGAGAGCTGGAAACCCATACAATCCTAGTACTAAAGGATTTATAATTTTATTCCAGAAACTCACGTTTGCACCAAGAACTAGCACATAGAAACTACTAAACCAGCTAAACTATACAGTGTCATTTTGATATGTATAAGACTGAATATAATTTGAAGTAAAAACAAAGCCTCTGCAATTTTATCAATACCATTTAAAAACCTATAATAAAAAGCTACTTAAATGCTTCAATGAGCCTGCTAGTTAGCTTCTCACCTCCCACTTCAGAAAATACTGTAGTGTATACTGTTCTTTGGTATAAGTGTCCAAGACTGTCCTAGCACAAGACTAAGTTAAGAATTGAACCACTCATGTGTAAATTTCAAAAACAAGATAGCATTCTACATTTGAACTAAGACCTTTTATTTAGCTCGTTGTCACACTCGGTACTGGAGGGCAAATATAAAAAAATACCATCGGCCGCAAGGCTTTGCCCTTGTGACTCCAGAGAGGTGGAAACTACAGACCATGTTCTTCTGCATTGCATTTTTTATAGAGACATTCGAACCAAACTCATCTTACCCTGATTAGTAAATACCCTGGTCATACAGATTCTGACTATACTCAATTGCTGCTTACAGATGAAAACGCAACCATTACAGCGCAGGTAGCAAGGTTCTGTGCTGCAGCAATGAAGATTCGCCAGACCCTCATGGGCTAATTTCTGTAATGTATTGTATGTAATAGTAATTCATTCTCCTTCTCCTTCTCCCTCTCCCTCTCTCTCTCTCACACACACACAGAGAGTGGTAATTTTAAGACACTAATGTTTTACTCTTTATATTTAATATATTCTTAATGTCTATATTCTCATCTAGTATAGGTTGTATCTTAGATTGCACTTATAGAGTCTAGTTAGTCAATAAATGTATTTTAATTTTAAGATAGACTATGTATATTTCGGGGGCATGGTGGCTCAGCGGGTAAGACGCCAGGCTTGTCGATCGGAAGATCACAAGTTCGGAGGTTCGAATCCCTAGCCCCGAGTGACGGAGTGAGCTCCCGCACTAGCTCCAGCTCTTGCCAACCTAGCAATTCGAAAGCATGCAAATGCAAGTAGATTAATAGGTACCACTTCGGTTGGTAGGTAACAGCGTTCCGCGCGCGTCATGCGGCGACATGACCATGGAAGCATCTTCGGACAACGCTGGCTCTTCGGCTAACAAACGGAGATGAGCACCGGCCCCTAGAGTCGGACACAACTGCACAGGGGGAACCTTTACCTTTTTATATCTTACACTGGTTTATAGCAATCCAAAGTTTTTGGATCAAATATAAAACTTGTACTTCCTGAACTTCCTAACTGGAAGTTTTTTTTTGCTTTCTCTCGAGTTTGATTCCTGGTGACTTACACAGACACATCCAAGTACTTTTCTTGGCCTGATTCATATGGATTCACCACTGCTTTCTTCTGGGATTTTTTTTACTGTGGTTTCAGACAAAAGTAACTTGCTTCCTGCCTTCTTCAGCTGAGGTATCAATGGTCAGCCCCAACGTAGGGCATTGTAGGGATGAAATAATTTTTTACACCAGTTTTACTGGAAATGGGGAAAAGTTCTTATAATGTCAAAACACAATTGATTAACAAGAGAAATGGTCTCTGGATAACTATTAAATATTTAAAGCAAAGTAATCTAAAATCAATAGCAAACATAAATAATATTGTTTTAAGCCATTAATATATTTCAAAAATATTAAAAATATGCAATGAAGGGGAAAATTTCATAGGCTGGAAATGATATGCAGTGCATAGAAAGCAAGTTACTTTTAATCTATCTGAGCAGATTTTAGCAATTAGTACAAGCAGTTCAAACAAAGGCAGATTTTTAATAACTATTCACATTCTTCTTTAAAACATTTTTAAAAAAAGTTTAGACAAGCACTGATTATTAAAATTAAAAAAACTGAACTGAGTAGTAAGATTTTGAACTTTTCCTGTTCCCCACTGTAATATGGTATTTAGGCAATGTAAATGAGTTTGCCTTCATCTTTCCAGGCTAATTGAAATAAACATTTTTTGCACTATAGATCAGAGAGATAGATGGACAGGTAAGTAAAATCATTCAAGAATATCAAGGGGAAATTAAGCTCCAAAACTAAACTGGCTAGTTTGACAATAAATTCTAGCAGGTCAGGGTATCAAAGAAAAAGTAGATTTTTCTAAGATCAGAAGAATGTTTGAAAAAGTTTGAAAAGTATTTCTATACTTTAAGCTGCTGCAATCCTACAATCAGTTAGAAGACATGCCAAACGACAGATTTCTGGTCATCCTCATCAATGGTGCAGGGCAGAAGGAAAAGTGCCTATCTTACTTCTCCAACATCAGAGTTGTTGTTGTTATTATTATATTTTTATCTCACCTCTATATCTATATCTAGTCAACTCAAGGCAGCAAACATACCTAATACACCTGACTCCTATTTTCCCAACAACAACCCTGTGAGGTAGGCTGGACTGAGAGAAAGTGACTGGCCCAAGTCACCCAGCTCTCTTTCATGCCCCGTTTCCTGGTTTCTAGGCCAGCAGCTTAACCACTACACCAAACTGGCTCTCCAGTTACCAAGAGATAGAACAGATAAGTTTTGGATCTGCAAGATTTAGTCCCCACAAAATGGTAATTAAAGGTAGAGAGCTTACGTATTTATCTAAAATACTTTTATTCCACTTAAAATCACAGAGTCTTGTTTTAATTAGTTGCCACCACTCCTCCCTTACTTCAGCTATGCCAGCAGGACTTTAGATATGTGGAAGTGCTCTATGAAGGAGATTTATGAAAGGGTAGATAACACTACTGTCTGCCAAGTGTTTACCTCATTCATCTTAATAGCTTAATCCTGAGTTTACTTAACCAAATGAATTCCACACGAATATTGTTAATTGCTAAAAACTTTAAAACATGATAACCCATACAGTGTAGCAGATAGCAATTATTTAACAGACACTTGCTCGTAAAGCTCTGCAGTTAGGAGTTGTTAGGGGTTTTTCTGCAGTTAGGAGTTGTTAGGGGTTTTTGGAGCCTTCGAGTCAGTGTTGACTTCTGGTGACTTCCAGGACAAGTCCCTGCAGTTTTATTGGCAACATTTTCGGAAGTGGTTTGCCGTTGCCTTCTTCCAAGAGCTTGAGAGAGTGACTGGCCCAAGGTCACCCAGCTGGCTTTGTGACTAAGGCGGGCCAAGAACTCACGGTCTCCCGGCTTCTAGCCTGATGCCTTAACCACTAGACCAGACTGTACTCTTAGCTAAGAGTACAATATGCAAATCAATTTTTAGATAAGCAAAGACTTGTAAAGATTTTGATGTACTGATGTGCACGTGCACGTTTTCTTCTTTCATCTCCTTTAGTGCGAGGGCTAGACGAGCCAGGAAGCAAGGAGTTTGGGAATAGACAAAACTCATATAACCACAGTGCATGTGCCATCAACACATGCCACTCTGAAAAAAGAGCTACAAAAAAATTGTTACAACAAAAGGGCAGGAGAAAGAAACATAGGTTTTAAACCTTGAGACGTAATATGTCTATAGCTAGATTCTTAGACTCTGTAAAAGCTGATATTCTTTGCCACTAGGGCTATTTTGTAGAACTACAGTAAAAGTTATCTGTTCAAACCTAGTATTCAACTTCCTTTAAAAGCTCCTAGTTTAGTGGAATGGAACTGCTACTGAGAGATTAACTGTAGTGGCTTGGGTATAAACCCTATATTTAGTATCTGATGTCTAACACCAGGCTGTCCCTAATACAATTTAATCCAGTTGGTAGACTATAGGAAGGCATGACAGATCAATGCTTTTCAGTTAGAAAATCATTACAGGAAGATACCTTACTTCAAAGTAACTGCTAATGTGAGTAGACAATATCAGCCAACCGGATAAATGTTCTGATTAAATATAGTTTAGCAACTGACTACAAACAATTGTGTACACAAATATTCTATATTTTAAGACAAGACAATCTCAAATGCCATAAACAACAATCCTTTGTCTCCAAAATGTGCTTTGGAATCTCAACACAGCAGTTCTCTGCAACACCTTAAAGTCGTTTATTCATAATCCCAGGAAAAGACACGACTGTTTCAAGGTAAGTGCTATATTTGCACTCCTGCACTCTGGCAGTGTCCTTCCTTTCTGGCTTAATACAACCACTATCACATAATGCATGGATTTCAGAGAGTACATAAATAAACTCTAAAGAAATTCAAAGTTTAATCAGAACATAAATTCAAGGAAACAGGGAGCTTCTACAGACTGCAACCTCTCAAAAAGTACTAGCAATAAACTGTGATATCAAAGCTGCTCTGGAAGTAACACAAAACAATTTGAGAATAATTCTAAGTTGTTTATGTCAGTCTTACAAATCCACAAGAGTTATTAACTGAATAGTTCATTAGTCCTCACAATTCCTACTTTACTGGTAGGACAATCTGTTCAGAAGTGGGTAATGGATTGGAGCTATGCCTTCTGTGTAACACTCCTTCAGATACTTGAAAAGTGACAGCATACCCCTCTTCTTGTTCTCCTCTTAAGATTGAACGTTCCTAATTCCTTCACTTTCCTTTCCCAGGACTTGTTTCGAGTTCCCTGATCATCCCTATTGTCCTTTCTTTGCTTCTGTTCCAGTTTACCCAAATCTTTCTTTTATATTATGATGCCGGAGTATTCAAAGTGGGGTATGACCCATGAAAACAGAGTAGAATAATTACTTTTCTTGATTTGGAAACTATATTTCTATTGATGTACCCTAAAACCAAATTTGCCTTTTTGGCAGCCACATCGCAACACTGACTCACATTCAGCTTGTGATCAACTATAATTCTAAGATCCTTTCCCCACATACTATTATGAAGCTAGATATTCCCTATTCTTTATCTATGCATTAGATTTTTCCCCAAGTGAACAATTTTAATTTATCTTGTATAATTTCATTGTTATTTTCATGCTATTCCTCTAACCTATCAAGAGCACTTTGAACATTATCTCTTCTAGAGTATGATCTATCCCCATTTTGTATCTGCAAATTGAAAATTTGATAAATTTTTAAATCTACAGTATATTTATCAAATTGTGATAAAAAACAATACTCTTAAGAATTATTGTCCAACTTTTTAAGTGTCTTTTTTTTAAAAAAAAAATTGGGACTGTTTTCACAACAGTAGTCATTCAAACATTCTTGTATTGTGACCTTGTAAATTGTCTGTTTCCTTATTTCCCTTGTCTGTCAACATTAAACAGTTAATGTGTCCTCTTTCCCCCCATTTGTCCTCCTTACCAGTTGTCTGTGTCATCCTTTGCCTGTTCAGATATCTGGTAACCCTAATTATGGGGCGAAAGTATGCTGAGTGAACTTAAAAACTGAGTTAGCTGACCAAGCCTTATTGGATCTAAACTAACTCCCTCCCTGACATATAAACTGCTTACCAGAAAGTTAACTGTCTCAATCACAAGCATCAGAAGGAACAATGTCCTAAGCAGGTACTTGAAAAACAGAGCTTCTCTAGATATACCCTCTTTGTGGCTGTTTCAGTTTTCAACCTCCACTGCACATGAGGGGTAATAAAACAGGGAAAAATGGGGGATGCATATAACCCCTTGAAACCAGTCTGTAGTGGGCAAGTTGTTTTTTTTTTAGTAACGCCTCTGTAGCTTGAATCATGTCAACTGGATTTCTATTTTCTTAGTAGAAACGTTTCGCTCCTTATCCAAGGAGCTTCTTCAGTCTGAGCAAAGTTGGTAAGGGAATCCTAAATATGTTCCTAGGTAGCTGTTTGACCTTACACCTGGGGCTAGGTCATGGTTATATTGAGATGTAACGCCTCTTTTGTAGTACTGAGAGGATTCAAAACTTGTCAGCCAGATGACTGTTTAACTCATCTGCTGCTGGCACCCAAAAATGAGAAAATTGACTGCAAGAGGGGATGGCTGGGGCATTTGCATTGTGCGTCTAAGCCATTTGTGGCTATACCTTACAAGCATACCATCCAGCCCACAGAAAACTAATTAGCTAATCAGAATGTCATGGGATACTAATTCTTCCTATAACTGCTAGCATAAATTAGACCCAATTATATGAATTTAATTCATATTTGTTGTTTATTCGTTCAGTCGCTTCCGACTCTTCGTGACTTCATAGACCAGCCCACGCCAGAGCTTCCTGTCTGCTGTCGCCACCCCCAGCTCCCCCACAGTTGAGTCCGTCACCTCCAGAATATCATCCATCCATCTTGCCCTTGATCGGCCCCTCTTTCTTTTGCCTTCCACTTTCCCTAGCATCAGCATCTTCTCCGGGGTATCCTGTCTTCTCATTATGAGGCCAAAGTACTTCAGTTTTGCCTTTAATATCATTCCCTCAAGTGAGCTTATTTATATACTCAAGTTATTTAATTCATATAATTGGGTCTAATTTATTGGGGGTGGTTAATATCATAATACCCTCCCTAATTCGCCAGATTGGATTTTATATTTATATTTTTACGTTATACTGTTTTTATATTGTATTTTAATCTTGTTTTTATTGTAAACCGCCCAGAGTCCCCCCTTGGGGGAGATGGGCGGTCATATAAATTTAACTAATAAATAAATAAATTTCATCTGCATCAGTGCATGGAATATTATTTGGAAACAACTTACACATGAATTCCAAATTTATATCAGAACAGTGAATAATGATGTTTATCCTAACCTCATTCTACTATCTCACTGACCTTGGAACTGCCTTCTTCCAAAATTTCTCCCTCATCAGTTTGCATGGGAACAGAATCTGTGCAAAACTCTGCTGAAATATGAAATTCTGCCAAAGAAAAAGAATGGAAGGAAAACACATTGAAAAAATTAAATTACAAGATTTTATGAGTCATACTGCATATTATAATACAGAAATACCATTAAAAATTCACTCAGCATGTGGTTTTTCATATGTGAGACAGTCAGTGCATACCAGTACCTCAAGGCAAAATGGAAGGACATTCAGGGGGAAGAAAGTGTTAATATGCATATTTTATTTTTATTTATTTTCTATCCCTTTATTACTTTTATAAATAACTCAAGGCAGCGAACATACCTAATACTCTTTCCTCCTCCTATTTTCCCCACAACAGGAACCCTGTGAGGTGAGTTGGGCTGAGTGTGTGTGACTGGCCCAAGGTCACCCAGCCGGCTTTCATGCCTAAGGCGGGACTAGAAGTCTCAGTCTCCTGGTTTCTAGCCCAGCACCTTAACCACTAGACCAAACTGGCTCTCATATATATAGAAATGTATATTTCAAGAAATTTGGAAACGGGGGGTAGAGGCTACAGATGACCTTATAATTAAATTCCTTAAATTGGTCACAATAATCATGAACCTATTATTTTGTTTATTCATTAATTTAACAAATTCCTAGGAAAGTTTAATGTTTGTCATACAGATTGTGGACTTTGAACTCTATTTCTAGAGATAAAAATGAAGTTATCAGACCCAAGAAGCTTGCCCTAGCCCTGATACATGATACCTTGAAAGGTACAGAATCTTATAAAATTAAAGAAGCATCCTATCCCATCAATGGAAACAAAATGAAAAAAAATTACTTAAGTCCTCCCACAAACATCTAGCTCATTCAACAAATTATTTTGTTCCTACTGCACAAGTACATCTGGATCTTCTACTATGGGTTACTGAACAGACATAATAAATATCTTGATGCATTTTTGTATTGATTTTTGTTCTTAAATGTTTTTAACAATTGTAAACCACCCAGAGTCGCTGGGAAGCATATAAATTTAATTATCATCATCATCATGTTTATTAAATGTTCATTCTTACTAAAAACCAGTTGGCTGAGTATGGTGAAATGATGGCTTTATCAACAGCTACAGTGAGCTTAACAAAGCAGAGGAAGACAGAATAAAGCAGACATATCCCATCTTCCCCCCCCTTTCCTTCATATTATACAAGCAATATTGCATCCAAAGCACTAAGATGGCTAATTTAACTTTCAAGAATCCCATAACCATGCTTTAATTATACCATTTCTGCTGTTGAGCAAAATAACTGTGTGAATGAGTGTCATTGTAATATGTTAATACTGATACTGTCTTAAGTAAAACCTGCATACTCACTCAGTATAGCCAAAGCTTAAAATTCAATAAGGAACAGTATTTCTATACTGACAAGCAACTCTTCTTTGCAACTCTTTTAAATTATAATCAATGTATTCTTATTCTTCTAAAAGAGAGATAAGATCATTTCTGAAATGAGCATAAAAATTAGTCTTTTCTATACACTGTTCATTAAGTCCAGCTTTATACAGTAATATATTTGCATTTTAACAAATTTACCTTGACAGCTTCTTAGGGCTACTGAAGCCCACTAGGACCCGTCCTGGCTACATTCAGTGCAAAAGTCAAATTACTGTAGAAAGAAAAACAAAAACAAACCAGCATTGTTTCTATTGTTCAAAACATGTAAGCATGACAAATAATAATGTCACTTCAACTCTAAAAAAGCCTTTGAAATAACAAGGCAACACAATAAATATTGGAGTTTTTTATTTTGACAAATATTACACATTTTAACTCAAAATTAACAGTAACACGATTGTTGGTTTGGAAGAATAAGCATAAAGACAGACATTTATGCACTATGTTACTATTTTATGAATTCCCATACAGTAAAATATACAATGGCTATTAAAAGAAGTCTCCTCATATTGGAGAAATAATTTATACCCCATAGTAAAAAAAAATAAGTGAAAGGATCTAAAGGTGCCAAGTAGCAAGCCATGGTAGCAACTCTGAATGGCAATTCGGCAAAATGCTATTAAGGAGGAGGATCAAACTGAAGTTCCTGTTCCAGAGATCAGAACTATTCAAGGTAGTCCTGAAAACCACTCAGAACTTCAATTGGTGGCGCAGGCAGTGATGGGCATGCCTAGGTATGCTCATGGGACACCACCATTTTGCAAGCTGCACTGGCTGCCAGTATGCTTCCTGGTGCAATTCAAAGTGCTGGTCTATAACCCCAACATATCATAGGGCCAGGTTATGTGAGGGAATGGCTATCTCCCATGGTTTCTGCCTGGTTAGCATGTGATGGCAGAGGGCATGCTCAGAGTACCTTTGATCGAGTAGTACCATCTATCAGGATCTAGGAAGTATGCCTTATCTGTCACAGTGCCTACCCTCTGGAACAAGACTGCACCCTGAAATCCATGTGACTCCCATCAGGTTGGCATTCACCAAGGCCCGGAAGACCTGTTCTCCCAGGCATTGGGTTAGGGTGGATAGAGTCCCTTGCTGAATGTGTTTTTGTACTGAGCAACTGGATCCCCAACTTGTTTTGTATCGCATTTTTATTGATTATATTGTGAGCCACCCAGAGTCAGTTTGAAGTTGGGCAGCACCTAAACCGAATGAAATCAAAATCAAATCTACAGGAAGAGAGCCTTCCCTGCCGTTGCCCCCACCCTATGGAACACTTCCCCCAGAGGCGGGCCCCCACTCTCCTGCCCTTCCAGAAGGGGTGAAGACCTGGCTCTGCCAACTGGCATGGGACATGAGCAAGGGTAACCAACCCTGGGGGTGGTTAACACCCTGAAGATGCTCCTGTCAATTAAGAATTTTTAATTAACATCTATGCCTTGGAATATATTATTTTTGAGAACATTGTTTTACTGTATTTTAAATTAGTATTTATGGTTTTATTGTAAATTGCCCAGAGTTGCTCTTTGAGTGAGATGGGCGGTGACTAAATTTGAAATATAAATAAATAAAGCTACTTATCAGTAATTAAGAGAAGCATCAGCCACAAAGAAAAGAAAAAGAGCAGATTTACTTGAGTAATTACATCACAAATCAGAATACAGAAATATTAGTTCAAACTTCCCCATCAATGAGTCTATTGGGTATTCTTAACAACCATCTCAGACTACACATGTTGTGCAGTTAACAGTATTTTTAAAACCACAGCTGTACTACAGGGTGTAGTGATTTAACAAACATGGTATTTAATCTGGCTTTTCAGTTTATATACTTTCTATAATATACTCTATGTCAAACACATTATATAATTGCAGTATTTTAACTATTACTGCAGAGGTTAAGTCCCAGGGCCATATAAAACCCTCCAAACCTTGGCTGCAGCCATTAAGGACCTCTCTAAATGTGGCTGCCAAATCGTGGCTTTTAGTGTGAAAAGGGGATTATTAAATAAAAGTGAAATGTACATATTATGTAAATACATTTAATCTTAAATTTAATTCAAATACCATATAGTTTGCCCTGTCCATTTGATGTTTGTGTGTGAAAGAGAGAGAGAGAGAGAGAGATCCCTGGCAAATCAACGCAAAAACAACTATTTTGCCACTAATGCTGCCACTCCCTTTGCACAGTAATGGAGCACAAACGTGAGTTAAGCAAAATGGAGAGGCTACCATATGTAGGCACAGCCAGTAATCTGGGAGCAAAGTGTATCATCATTATATGCTACTAATGCCATAGTAAAAACTTCCCTTAGATTAGATAATACAGGTAGTCCCCACTTAACAACCATTCATTTAGTGACGGTTCAGGCTTACAACAGTGTTGGGGGAAAAAACGACTTACAACCGGGTCTCACACTTATGACCGTTGCAGCGTCCCCACGGTCATGTGATCACGATTTGGGCGCCTGGCAACCGGTTCGTATTTATGACCGTTGTAGCATCTCATGGTCACACAATTGCCATTTTCGACCTTCCCGGACAGCTTCTGGCAAGCAAAATCAATGGGGAACCGTGTGATTTGCTTAACGACCATGTGGTTCGCTTAATGCCCACAGTGATTCGCTTAACGACTACCGCAATAAAGGTCGTAAAATTGGGTTGGATTTGCTTAATGACCGCTTTGCTTAGCAACTGAAATTCTGGTCCTAATTGTGGTCGTTAAGCAAGGACTACCTGTATTTTCTGTCAAGTAAAACATATCCAAAAAAATATACAAAATCTGCTTTTCCTGACTGAGAATATGCAAGCACATCATAAGGAATGCATTTTTTTATGGATGTTGACAAAATAGTACTGGATGACATGAAATGTGTCTTACATGGTATTATTTATTTAATCTAAAAGGAAGTTAACTAATAGGATTCTTAAAGAGAAACTGACCATGAACTTCATAATTCGATATATCCCTGTAAAACAAACTTGGATAAACCACCTAACTTGTTTACCTGTATTAAATCCTGAAGGTCGCATCAACAGCAGTTTCAATTATCTATAGATTTTATATAATCACTTTAAGAGTCAAAAAAGCATTTAAGTTTAACTATAAATTCAACATTAAATATAACATTTAATATTCTCTTTGCTAAGTCCATACATACAAAGTAAAGCACATAGATTAACAATTTGGATAAACTATATATTAATAAGCTTTTCACTTCGATTGGTAAGCTTCTCTAAGTCAGAGAAGCTGCTGTAAATGTTTTATAATTTGACATATTACAAGACAAGGTTTAGGACTAGGGTAACCAATATTCCCTTTGCACATGAGATGCTCTGTGATATTTATGAAAATTTTATTTTTTAAGTATCAGGTAACTTGGGAATAGTTCAAACTGAAGAGATTTTTGCAGAAACCCATCATCCCACAGAATGCCTCAAAATCCATGAAGGCCATATAGATGCTTAGAAAGTAAAATGACAGAGATCTGTAGAGACCAATGATTCCTGGTGAAAATCTCATTTTCCTCCAACAAAAAGAAAAAAAATCCTATTGTTGCTGCTTGGGAAGAAGGGTAAATTGGGATGGTATCAGGGCAACTAGGAACAGCTGGGAGGTATGCCTGATGTATCAGCAGGACGACCAAGGAGAAAAACCACACCCCCACCAACACTGGCAAGGCAAGCTACTGTATATAAACAGGGAGCAAAACTCTCACTAACACTGATGATGTTACCTAGTCGGGTAATGAAATGTCTGCAAGCAAACAATCAAGCTCAGAGCACCAAGGATTCCAGCATGACATAACTGGACATAGAAAGAATAAGCAAGAAAAGTGGGGTTTGGATGGGGGTGTTGTACAGATCAAGATGATTTAGGGACAACTGTGGGATATTCCAATTGGGAGTAAGACGGGATTCTGTGTATTGGGAATGTGGAGCAAGTAAAAGAAGAAGGGAGGGGAAGTGATCCTGAATAAAGAAAAATAAAATAATAAATAAAAATAATTAATAAAATAGGGTGCCCGCTAGGGGAGATGGGCGGTAATATAAATTTAATAAAATAAATAAATAAACTGTAGTTTCAAAGCAGAGCATTTGTATTTTGAGCTTTAGATACCATATCTAATTTGTATTTAGATTCATAAGCAAATTGCTTATTTTAACCAAATCTTTTGATTTGTTTTAGGAAACAAGTATTTTGCATTCCGAAAAAACATTACTGAAAGTTTTTAAAAGATATTTTCTGCCATGGTGGCTCAAATTATTTGTTACACTCTAAATGACTAAGGAGAATTACTATATATATATATATATATATATATATATTTATATTTATATTTATATTTATATTTATATTTATATTTATATTTATATTATTTATATATATATAAAAAATAGTTAAGAGCAGAGACATCACACTGACAACAAAGGTCCGCAGAGTTAAAGCAATGGTATTCCCTGTAGTAACCTATGGCTGTGAGAGCTGGACCATAAGGAAGGCTGAGCGAAGGAAGATAGATGCTTTTGAACTGTGGTGTTGGAGGAAAATTCTGAGTGCCTTGGACTGCAAGAAGATCAAACCAGTCCATACTCCAGGAAATAAAGCCAGACTGCTCACTTGAGGGAATGATATTAAAGGCAAAACTGAAGTACTTTGGCCACATAATGAGAAGACAGGATACCCTGGAGAAGAAGCTGATGCTAGGGAAAGCGGAAAGCAAAAGGAAGAGGGGCCGACCAAGGGCAAGATGGATGGATGATATTCTGGAGGTGACAGACTCAACCATGGGGGAGCTGGGGATGGTGACGGTCGACAGGAAGCTCTGGCGTGGGCTGTTCAATGAAGTCACGAAGAGTCGGAAGCGACTGAACGAATAAACAACAAATGTATGTATGTATGTATGTTTTTATTGGTATTTATAGTTTTTATTGATTTTAAATTTTTGCTGTGAACCGCCCAGGGTCCCTCCTTGTGGGGGAGATGGGCGGGATACAAATGTGATAAATAAATAAATAAATATTCTATGGCACATAGCACAGTACACATTATCTAAGCCACACAGGAGAGTAGGATCCAATTTAGTGAATGTGTATTATTTTCTACAATCCCTCACTCCATATTTAGCAATAATTAAGGGATGTTGGTATAATCCCTTAAAGTTGACATCAACTTTAATCATTACTAACATAGTGAATGTTGGTTTTACATTCTGGTTTTCAGGGAACCCATGCTAATATTAAATTCTTTTCCTAACAAAACCTGAATTAATAACTACAGGATAACCTTCCCTTAAATTTTCTTAAGCTAGCCAATGCAGCCAGTAACTTCATCCCAATTACACCTCCTTCATACTAGTTGATTATTATATCATTAAGATGCAGCACCATACTATGCATCAGAAAGGGAAAGTAGCACCTAAAGCTGTAGTTTTCTTCTTGGCAGGTACTAATCTTGCTCCAGCAACTACGGTTCTCTTCACAAAACACTATCAGAAGGAACTCTTCAGACGTTTGTTACACCTCTTTCTTATCATCCCATTATATGCATATGTTAATCCAGCATGGCTTTATCCTGCTACTTAATTAAATCATCTCATGCTTCTTTTATTTAAGCATACTCTTCCATCACTAGCTAGTGTTACTGAGGGAAACATGCTGCCTTCAATGTACCAGTTCCAATATTTCTTAGCAGCACCAAGTATTTATAATGTAATGCTCAAAACTAGCTACACTCGAGGCAGCGACTAGCCCTTTGGTGGAGCGAGAGTCCTGCTGATGAAAGGGGGAGAGGGGAAGAAGGGAACAGAAAGACAGCCAGGCGGTTACACTTATTTATATCTTTAGGATCGTTTTTCACGCTGTATTTAAAGGACTGGGAACTGCTACAACCAACGGTGCTATAAATAAGACTTTACACCAGCATTCAAGGTACTCTGCTGGCTTCAGAGACAGCTCCCGGACTTCACTGATAGCCCTACGCGCAAAACTCGGCTCCAGAAGCGGGTATCAGAGCGAAAAGGAGCCGGTATGCTGCCGATGATTTTGCAAACCTCTCGCTCCTTTCACTATTCCTTCTCCGAGCGGAAAGTTATTTAACATGCTACGGAAATCGCACCATGGGCTCTGTGGGAAACTTTCCTCCCTGTGTTCAGGCTCATTCACCTCCCCCCCCAAAAGGTGTCACGAAAGGAGGGGAATAATTCCTTTAAGTAGACGATCTACTACGAACACCCTCAGATGAGCCGCCAGTGCGCACGCGCAGTTGTGGAAACGCCTCTACACCCCACCCCCAACCCGCAATAGCCAAATAGCTCCGATTCCACTATTCAGGGGAGGTTTTGCGGCTACAGCTACGAAATAAGAAACACCTCCCCATGATGGAAAAACAACGAATGAAAATACGACTCGCGACTGAGTAGAGCTGGGGGGGGCCCGAAGGCGAAGCAGCCGTTTGCTTCCCCTCAGGATTTATGATCGTTCCCGGCGGAATGGTGAGGATGCCGTGGAAAGGCTCCGCAGCATCACCTCAAGCCGCCCGGCTATTGAAACGAGCACGGACCATATCCCCGAGGCCTGCCTCGCCACTCACCGACAAGAAGCCACGATCGTCGCCTCTCCGTTCGCCGCGTTGCACCCGCGAAGCCCACCGCCGCCTCCTTGGCGCTTCTGCAGGAGCCGCTTTACCCGCCTTATCAGCTTATATCGAGATCCAAACAAATGGCAGGGGGAGGAGGGAAACACCGCCTCCAAAAAATAAACTTTCCTTGTCGCCGCCGTCTCACTCCCTGCAGAAGCACGAACCCAAACACATAGAGGCCCGCCTCCCGAGCCGCCTATTGGCAGCCTTGCAATAACGTTTGAGTCCATTGGTTTCGTTTCCTGGCTGTCTTTAATACGACCTTCCCCCTTCTCCCGCCTCTCCTCATTTTCCGTTGGCTACCTGCTCAACTATCCTATGATACATTGGTTAAAAGTCTGTGTCTATCAATTTAAACTCCGCCTCCTAAGCTTGGGATAATAATTGGACAGCGTGTAAACCATCCGGTTTCTTACTGGTGAAGCTGACTACGTATACTGCTTTAAACTTGAACCTTTCGACTTTTTTCTCGTGGCTTTTCTCTAATTCGCTAAAAACACAGCCCGTCAAGCCAAAGTGCGTATTGTCCCACCCATTCGATTCTTAAACCGAAATGATTGGTTATATATTTCGTCACTGTAACTAACCTATAGCGCTCATGGAACCTACCATAAAACCAGAGAAAGGACTTTTAAGACGCCTAGAACGTATGCTTTTATGGCTTACAATTAGGAACATTTTGCTTTTGATGTCTCCCATCACGTTCATAAATATCATAGCCGGGTGGTTTAGTCCACTCATTAACCACCTGAAACAATAAGATAATGAAAATGCCACCATTATATGCCTACGTTCAAACGCAGATCAACATAGTTCTCTAGGCTTAAGTAAAGCAGTGGCGCTGATCACTTGATTCCTGACGGGGGCTATGCTGTTTTCGCATTAAAAGGCAACATGCAATTCCGTAACACATGTTGTCCTCTCAAATTCTTAAAACACCTTCACCCCCTGGTCAGGCTCGCGCAGGCGCAGTACTAATTCCTCTGCGCAGCTGTCGGACCACGTGGGCGTTTGTTGCCGATGCGGCACGTGGCCTCAGGCAGCCTCCGCGTGACGATGACAGTAGGAGTCCTTTAGGGCGAGCGCCGCTTTCGGTGTAATCTTGACTGGCGGGAGTCCGCTCGCGCCCTCCCCCTCTCCGTTTGGGTTTACTTCGTGAGATCAGGCGCGGCTGTTGGTGCCGTCATGGCAAGATTTAGGGCAGAGGTGAGGGGCCCCAGTTAGCAGAACAAACAGGAGGGAGCGCAAGTGCAGCAGAGCTGGCATGTTGCCTTTGGAAAAATGCCAAGGTAGTGTCTTCCCTAATTCATGTTCTGAGTTAGCAACCTAACCATAAATTCCTCCAGTGGATGCATTTGTACAGCATAAAGGTAAAGTCCCTCTGGAGTTGAGCTCTACTTCTGGTGACTTGGTAGATGTGAGTACTCCCAAGCACTGGAACTACCATATTCAGGGAAGCCTACAAGAAATCTACAAGGTAAGCAACAGGAAAATTAGGAAGCCAATAGCCAAAAGAATTTCAGCAATTGCTTTCATTCAAGAATAAGCCCTACATATAGAAACAGTGTTCAGTGTTTTGAACATGTTCAGTGTTTTGAACATGTTCAATGTTCGTA
The DNA here is from genome assembly GCA_023362775.1 of Charina bottae. NCBI lineage: Eukaryota > Metazoa > Chordata > Lepidosauria > Squamata > Charinaidae > Charina > Charina bottae. The sequence continues at coordinate 33,889,729 of JALMGJ010000006.1, read as the reverse complement.
TTTTCCTCTACCTATGTAATTCACTGCTTGACCACCACTCTTGAGCTGTCTGCTCTTTTTCCACCCGTTTTTGTAATTGCCAGATTTGGTCCTGTTTTTCACTGACGGTGTGAGAACTCCCATAGTTATCAGCCGGGAAGTGGTTTGCCATTGCCTTCTTTCAGGATGGTTTTTAACTTCTCAGTCTAGTCTGTAGAGCTTGGGTTTCCTGATAGTTTCCCATGCATTTTAGTCAGGTAGCCAAGGTTGCCCAGGTGCTGCCTAGCCACGAAAAAAATCTTACAAAAGTAAATACTAACAAAGTTTAACATGTAATGTAAATGCACCTGGTAGGGTTTTACAAGGCTTTTAAAGCATGTTATGTGCATGCCCATTAGGTCAGATCCAAAAAGTCATATCTAGAGTAGACCCACCAAAATCAGTCCAAATTCAGTTAATAACAACTAAAATTGAATTGGTTTCAGTTGCTGTGTGCTACTATATACAGTATGTCACAATCCAGATCAATTTTGTTACCACCTAAATGGAAATGATGAGACCATAGAATACGAAGTCCAATGTAGCTGAAGGCCCTGGTGTCTGCAGGGTGTCTGTCAAAAAAGTCAAGAGGCAATCATGTGATTGAATGTGTGCATAACATAGATACATGTCTTTGATCAGACCATTGCTACCTTGACATTTTCTCACCCCTTCTTGTGGACCGCTATGCTACATGATTCTTCTTGGATCCTCATGACTTTTCCACTGGCCAAATTTATCATGAAATAACAGGTATCCATAATGCATGATAAGCATTATTAATATTTTTTTTACTATTAAGCTTCAAGTGTGAAGTAGAGTATAGTTTCCTTACCCCCAAATCCAGAACTTTCCTCTCCTCAAAAGAATCCCTCTGCCTTTTATTTAAAGATGGAATAAAGTATTTACATAAATCCAAGTTTATATAACATTTTGCTTTTACTTTGAAATATTAGCAATTTAAATTTTAAGACTGCTATAAAATAATGCTTATCAAGCATCAGAAGAACCAACAAGAAATGTGAAGTTTACTAGAGGCCTTCAGGACTTGTGCCTTTTCCAGTTGAAACCCTCTTTTTCATTGTTGCAAGTAGTATTTGGTCAAAATATTCACTTAGTCTGTTGAAGAACTTTTTCAGTACTTGCAAAAATAATTTCATTGTTGATGGTAGTCATTCAGTTTAAATGTAACATAGTGTTAAGTGTTAGTGTTAAGATAGAGTAATCTTGAATGTGTACATTCTTATAGTTTGGTATTGCTTAGATTAAGCAGGGCTGATATATGCTTAATCAATTAAACTGTGAAACATTTGAAATACTGTAAATGTATTTGCAAATTTAGTTAAGCAAATTTAATTGATGTCATTAATGATGTCTGTCATTGCACCCAGAAACCACAATCAGACATGGTGAGCTCATCTCTGGAATTTCTTCCTTCAGTTCCTGCTTAATTTCTTTTTATTTATTTGTTAAAAATAAAATGTAATTACCCACCTTTCCTTCATGAGCTCAAGATATCATATATAACATGCGCACGCGTTAGGGTTCCGTTTCCATCTCAGGGAAATATGGTCAGCCTGTGGCTTGGGCTCAGGTTACCTATTGGACTGTCTTCTTGAATAGAATCAGCCTGTTATGTGCAATCAGCCCAGAAAGGATGCTTTGGATCCTTGCTCTTTGACAGGCGAGAAGGGCCAGATCCTTCTCTGTGGCTTCCCCAGTTCTGTAAAATAGCTTGCCCCTGGAGTCCAGCAATCCCCGGTAAAAACACTACTTTATCAGCATACCTTTGGGACTTAAACAACTTTTGCTAGTCCCTTTTTAGTGAAATTTTAATATTTTAATTGTTAATTTTAATTGTTTTAATTCAATTTGATTTTTTAAAGGTTGTTTTGTTGTGATTCTTATGAAAGTTACCTGGAGTGCATTGAATGAGACAGGGTACAAGTTAGCTAACAGTTAAATAATAAAAATAAAGACTATTGGGGGAACTCAGAAGATAAATCAGACCCTTGAACAAAACATATATCCTATTTTTCTTAACAATAATATAATTATCATTTGTTAAACTACTTGAGGTTATGTGGAGAGTAGGTGACATTTCTAATCTAAGGACCTAACTGCATTTTACATTAATTGTATGTATGGAAGGCATTTCAGGAATTTTTTCAGAAATATCATCATGGATATACAGAATGGGTGCAATTTCCATTGGGACTACTATGTGAAGAATGATTTAATCCGTTTTTCCATAATTCCCAAACTACTGGGAAGTAGTCTGTAGCTTGAATCATGTCAACTGGATTTCTATTTTCTTAATGGAAACGTTTCGCTCCTTATCCAAGGGGCTTCTTCAGTCTGAGCAAAGTTGGTAAGGGAATCCTAAATATGTTCCTAGGTAGCTGTGTGACCTTACACCTGGGGCTAGGTCATGGTTATATTGAGATGTAATTTTTAAGTCCTTTTATCATCTAATGGAGGGTCGTTAAAAACACCATGCTGCTGTTGAGCTTCTGAAATGGTCTTAATCTTCCTAGGCACAGAAGACAACACGGGGAGGAAGATGGGGGAGAGTTTGTGCCTGAGGCCCCCACCTCTATTCAAGGAAGGATTTTCCAAGTTGGCATAAATGGATTCCTTGACCCCTCTCTCAAACCACCTATCTTCTCTGTCTAAAATGTGAACATTAATGTCCTCAAATGAGTGTCCTTTTTCTTTTAGATGAAGATAAACTGCTGACTCTGGTCCTGTGGTGTTATTTCTCCTGTGTTGTGCCATCCTCCTGTACATAGGTTGTTTGGTTTCTCCAATGTAGAGTTCAGAGCACTCCTCACTGCACTGGATTGCATAAACTACATTGCTTTTCTTATGTTTTGGAGTTTGATCTTTGGGGTGTACAAGCCTCTGTCTCAGTGTGTTGGTGGGTTTGAAATATACAGGTATGTGGTGTTTGCCAAATATCCGTTTTATCTTTTCAGACACGCCAGCCATGTAGGGAATGACCAGGTTCTTTCGTTTACTCTGAGTCTCAGCCCTATCTGTCGCTGTTTTAGGTCTGGTAGATTTAGATTTGGTGAAGGCCCAATTTGGATATCCACAGGCCTTCAGGGCTGTTCTCAGGTGCTGATTTTCATTCTTTTTGGAATCCATGGAGGTGGGGATGGTTTCTGCTCTGTGTGACAATGTCCTGATGACTCCTAGTTTGTGCTGCAGTGGATGGTGGGAGTCAAACATCAGATATTGATCTGTGTGTGTGGGTTTCCTGTAGATCCCTATTTCTAGCTTGCCACCGGTCCCAATGAGGACTTCACAGTCTAGGAATGCCAGTCTGTTGTCCTTGGTGTCTTCTCTGGTGAAGCTAATGTTGGCATCTATAGTGTTTATATGGTCCGTGAAGGCCTGTACTTCCTGGGCCTTGATTTTGACCCAGGTGTCATCCACATACCTAAACCAGTGGGTGGGCACAGTTCCCTGGAATGTGTTGAGTGCTTTCTTCTCCACTTCTTCCATGTATAAATTGGCCACAATGGGTGACACAGGAGAACCCATGGCACAGCCGTGTTTTTGTCTGTAAAAGTCACCTCTGTATGTGAAATAAGTGGTGTTAAGACACAGGTCCAGAAGATGGCAGATCTGGTTTGGGTTGAGATGGCTTCTCCTTTCCAGGGTGCTGTCCTCTTCTAGTCTCTTCCTGACAGCGGATAGAGCATGAGTGGTGGGGATGCTGGTGAAAAGGGAGGACACATCAAAGGAGACCATAGTTTCATCTGTATCCAGTTTCAGGATCTTTGCTTTGGAAACAAATTCTTCCGAATTATGGATGTGGTGTTCAGAGTGTCCAACTAGAGGTGCTAGTATGGTAGAGAGGTGTTTGGCAATGTTGTATGTTACCGAATTGATGCTGCTGACTATGGGTCGGAGGGGTGTTCCTTCCTTGTGGATCTTAGGAAGTCCGTAGATGCAGGGGATGGCTTCTCCAGGATACAGACGGTGGTAGGTAATCCTATCGATGGAGCCATCATGTTCCAATTGTTTCAAACTGTCTATTGCCTTTTTCTTGTAATTGTTGGTGGGGTCTCTTTTCAGTTTTTCATATGTATGGTGATCCTCCAAAAGTGAGGTAATTTTATTGTGGTAGTCTGCAGTGTTTAGAACCACTGTACATCTTCCTTTGTCAGCAGGTAAAATGGTGATGGTTTCATCTTTGCTGAGGGCTGTCAGGGCTCTCCTCTCTTGGACGGTAAGGTTGGGGGGAGGAGGTTGAGCACTGGACAGAGCTGCAGATATTTTAAGCCGGAGTTGTTCTGCTTCTTCAAAAGGTAGGTGGTTGTTGTGGATGGCAGATTCTGTGGCTGTAATGAGCTCCACAACCGGAACTTGCTTGGGAGTGATGGCAAAATTAAGACCTTTGGCTAGGACATCTCTCTCTGGTTGGGTAAGTTCTCTGTCTGAGAGATTTTTCACCCACATGTTCTTTTTGTCCTCTGTGGTCCTGTTGTTGTTGTTCCTCCCAGTGGTTTCTCCAGTTCCTTGTTTCTGCTTGCTGCGAGAAAGAAGAATGTCAAATTTCTTAGTTTGCCTCTCCTTTGTCTTGTGATGCTGGGCCAGCTGTACTTTATTGCCAAGCTGAATAACTCTATCCAGGATTGGGTCAGGAAGGGTGGCTGTGAGTTCCTGGTGAAGGTTTTCAAAATTGTATTGCAGGGCATCAATGGTGAAGTGGACTTGCCTTATTCTTTCATTTAGAAGATGTCTTTGTGCCTGCTGCAGGATCTGATCTGCTCTGTGACCCTTCACTGTAGATTGCAGGCGTAGGCTTGTCGGGATGAGTCTCTGTTGTCTGCATCTGAGGTTAAAACGTAGGTGGTTTCTATAGTCTGCCACCTTTCTTGCTGTCTTCTCGAATTTCCTTACCAACTTCAGGGTTTCATCCCCAAAATGTATGGCAATATGTCTATGAAGGTTCTCAGTCATCCAGGTGGAATTGTCTGTAGCTTGAATCATGTCAACTGGATTTCTATTTTCTTAATGGAAACGTTTCGCTCCTTATCCAAGGGGCTTCTTCAGTCTGAGCAAAGTTGGTAAGGGAATCCTAAATATGTTCCTAGGTAGCTGTGTGACCTTACACCTGGGGCTAGGTCATGGTTATATTGAGATGTAATTTTTAAGTCCTTTTATCATCTAATGGAGGGTCGTTAAAAACACCATGCTGCTGTTGAGCTTCTGAAATGGTCTTAATCTTCCTAGGCACAGAAGACAACACGGGGAGGAAGATGGGGGAGAGTTTGTGCCTGAGGAATCCTCCATGGATTCCAAAAAGAATGAAAATCAGCACCTGAGAACAGCCCTGAAGGCCTGTGGATATCCAAATTGGGCCTTCACCAAATCTAAATCTACCAGACCTAAAACAGCGACAGATAGGGCTGAGACTCAGAGTAAACGAAAGAACCTGGTCATTCCCTACATGGCTGGCGTGTCTGAAAAGATAAAACGGATATTTGGCAAACACCACATACCTGTATATTTCAAACCCACCAACACACTGAGACAGAGGCTTGTACACCCCAAAGATCAAACTCCAAAACATAAGAAAAGCAATGTAGTTTATGCAATCCAGTGCAGTGAGGAGTGCTCTGAACTCTACATTGGAGAAACCAAACAACCTATGTACAGGAGGATGGCACAACACAGGAGAAATAACACCACAGGACCAGAGTCAGCAGTTTATCTTCATCTAAAAGAAAAAGGACACTCATTTGAGGACATTAATGTTCACATTTTAGACAGAGAAGATAGGTGGTTTGAGAGAGGGGTCAAGGAATCCATTTATGCCAACTTGGAAAATCCTTCCTTGAATAGAGGTGGGGGCCTCAGGCACAAACTCTCCCCCATCTTCCTCCCCGTGTTGTCTTCTGTGCCTAGGAAGATTAAGACCATTTCAGAAGCTCAACAGCAGCATGGTGTTTTTAACGACCCTCCATTAGATGATAAAAGGACTTAAAAATTACATCTCAATATAACCATGACCTAGCCCCAGGTGTAAGGTCACACAGCTACCTAGGAACATATTTAGGATTCCCTTACCAACTTTGCTCAGACTGAAGAAGCCCCTTGGATAAGGAGCGAAACGTTTCCATTAAGAAAATAGAAATCCAGTTGACATGATTCAAGCTACAGACAATTCCACCTGGATGACTGAGAACCTTCATAGACACTGGGAAGTAGTGTATTACTATTGCTGTTGTTGTTTTTTTAATCTGTACCTGAAGAATAGTTTTGTGTAACTTTAAAGTTTTACACTGCCAGTAGCTTGAAGACTGATCCCACTGAAATATGGTAACAGTTTGATGTATTTGTTGCATTCCTTTTGCTCATGGGAAGAAGAAAATGCTGGTTTTTATTTAACCACTGTGTGTCAGTATTGTTCTATAAGATAGTAACTGCTACATTTTCAAATAATTTGTGGTTTAACCTATCTTGAAATAAATGAGAGCAGCAGACTACCCAAACATCACCAGCGAAAGAGACTGGGGAGCCAAGCTTTATAATACCGTAAAAGGAGGAAATGAGCCTTCCTCTGTAAGAAAACTGTTTTGTTTTTTTAAGCCTGGGTTAGTCAGACAGTTTTCATGTAGCTTACAACACTATACAGTTTATTTGTGATATTTAAATGCTACCTTCCTACCAATGAGCTTAAGGCAATATGTGAAATTCCCTTGTTCGTTTCCGTCACCATAACAACCCGGAGTAGTAGATACAAATGAAAGATAGAGGCTGGCCCAAAGCCACCAAGTGAGCTAGACATCTGAGTGAAGATTTGAATGCCACTCGGTCCTAATCCTAATCTGATGTTCTGACTGTAACCGCACAATAGCTCTCGCAATGCTCGACTGCTAGCTATATACTCTATAACAAATTGACCAGCTGTTGCATAATATAATGGATTCAGACCTGACCTTTAAAATATTAAACTGGACATTTCAGTCTCCCAAGATATATTGCTCTAACCTGAACTCATAATTTAGAAGACCTACAAGAGTTCTGCAACACTGAAATCCACAAAAGCCAGCATTAAAGCGGAAAAAGAACAAAATAACATCCTACCTTTCCTCGATGTCCTTATCAAACAACAAGAACTACTACTAATGCTTAGTGTCCAGAAAAAGCAACCCACATTGCCCAGTGCCTCAGCTGTCACTCAAACAACCCAGAAAGAACCATGATTGGGATAGTAGGCATGAAGCTAAGATCAGATACAACATGTAGCAAGATGGTACATGGGAAGATGGGAAACTAAAACATAAAATAAGGCTTCAGAAAAAATAATTAAAAGACAATTTAAGAGGACATGAAAAGGCCCCAACAACAAAATAATAAAGAATGCATTATGGCAGCCACTAAAGTGGGATATACATGGAAAAGATCAGGGGAATTTGCCATAAGTACAAAAATTTGCCTAGTAGCAATGAATCAAAATAAAATACAAAAATGCTTGAACAAAGTATGGTCCCAAAGACTGAAAGAACTGGAATAAGGTGCCATTTATCAGATCCCCATGTCACACTGCAAGAAAGCATACGTAGGAAAAACAGGGCCGATGTTAAAGACCAGGTTAGCAGAATATTGGAATGTACTGAGAAACCAAAACACACACGTACACAATGCTGAATTCATAAAATGCTGCTGCAGACCATACTGAGAAAACATGAAAACCACAGTCTTTGGGGCCATTGATGCAAAAGGAAGAAATGAAAATGGAAATAGCTGGACCAAAAAACTTTGGAGAAAACCTAGAAGGACATAGAACAAAGGACCCACTCACAGTTAACTGACAATTGTACTTATCTGATGACAGTTAGTTTATTTTTGAAATGTAGCATTTTTGCATATTATTTACATTTAAGCTGTACATGAAAAATTGATTTTTATGTGAGTGAAAATGGTCAGTGAAGTGGATTCAAATACAGTCATTATTTTTCAAATCAATTTCCCCAAGATACACCTACATGAAATTGCTCAACAAGTTTATCATTTCTTTTGGATTTAATTAAAACAATGCAGTCCACACTTACCTGGGAGTAAATGCCACTGAACTAATATATTTTAGTAAGCTTGAGTAAGCTTGTAAATATTCTACTTTACTTACGGTGCAATCACCAGTTAACTGCTGCTGTGAAAACAAGCTGCAATCTTGTACAAATTAAGGGCTGCATAATATGGTCACAGACCTTGTCTTGTGGATTTCGTTATAATTGTGACTGTACTTTTTACCATTTTTCTTTTTTAGGTCTATGTCATGTATGTCCATATTTTATTTTAAAAAATAATAATTTTTACTCTTGTGAGCTCAAAGTAGCCAACAGTAAGATTATCCATTTAAAATGAAAATAATTTTTACAGTTCAAAACATAATTAATCCTGCAGGTCCGTATACAGTAACTCATTCTTGCTTTTCCAAAACCATGTTGTTGTTGGTGATTGAAAATAATTCATGACAAGAGAAGAAGGAATCACCAGTGTTTTGGTAACAGAGAGAAGTGCAGCTAGAGAGGGAGGTCCACTTCTCACCATTGTTTCAGGTGTTCAGCACAACATGCATTAAGCTGCAGTGCATCATAGACTAAATCTTTATCCTGAAGATGTGCAAACTTTCAAAGATTTACAGGACACTTTATTTGGCACAAAAGGAAAGGCTGCTATCCCATATATAACCTGTTACATGTACAGCAAACTAGTATTCAAGTTCCTGCACTAGTAGAAAATTACAGGGTATGAATATGTACAGTCAAATTGTAGCTCGGAGATGGGAGTAAGGAGAGAATGAAAATAGCAAAATATATGTTAACCCATGCTGTAGTAACTTCATTCCCACTGATTAGTAGCCCCCCCTGCTTTTTATGGGGGGAACCATACTGAAAACTGTTGCAGTGTATCAGAAACAAAATTAGGATGAATTTGAGTCTGGTCACAATTTAGAATTGGCTGTAGGCAGGAATGACTAAAGACAAAGATCTTAAAAATGGTCATCTGGGTAAGTTTCATATGGTGAATTAATCACTTCCATCCTGTAGACCAGAGCTTTCCAAACTGTGTGTCGCCACACAAAAGTGTGTCGCCACACACAGCGTGGTGTGTCGCCACACCACCCGGAAGCGGCGGCGCGCGTGTGCACGGTGGCAGCGGCAGCTGCTGCCGCCATGCACGCGCGCGCCACCGCACGTCCCCTTGCGCTGCCGCTGTGCGTGCGCACGCCGCCGCACGCCCCCCCGCGCCGCCGCCGTGCGCGCGCTGCCGCACGCCCTCCTGTGTCACCGCCGCACCGCCGCTGGCGTGTCGCCAGTGGCGGCACTTTGGAAAGCCCTGCTGTAGACCATTTATATTTCCCAAACACTATGCTATCTGTTCATCTGTTATTCATAAACTTTCCTATCTGTTTCATACTTAAGAACTGTCTTGTGTCACATGTTCTAATCTAAAAAATAATATACCACCCTCTCCAATGTTATGGTTTAGGTGGCTTACATTATTGAGCAATACAACCTAGGGCCATATCAACATTCTCCCCTCCCAAGCTTGTAAAATTAAAACAAATGAGTTGTCTTATATTACCAGAGCATTGGTTCATGAAATCTAGCATTATTCACTTTGACTGGCAGTCAGTCTGTTTCCAGAATTTGAAATGTTCCTGTCTAACATGCCAAAGACACATAGGCTGGATTCACACGTGTGGTTTCATTGTTATCCAAAAAACATCCAGTATTTCTTTTAAGAAACCCTATGACATACTGAAAAGTTCCGTATCTGAATATGGCAAGTGCAAAAATTTGGACATCTTTTCAGTTAGTACTTTGTAACACTTCCTTTGTCAGCTAAGAGTCTATTTTTGCTTTTCAATTGTTTTCCCACTCTTCCTTGCAGAACTTTTCTAGCTCATGATTGAGATCTCCCCACAGATTTTCAATAATGTTCAAGTCTGAGGATTGTGAAAGCAGTTCCAAACCTTTATCTTGTACGTAGCTTACAATTGATTTGGGGATATGTTTTAGATTGTTACCTCTTTTCAGCTTCAATTTCTTCACTGATTTTGAACATTGCCTGGAACGAAGGACATAATAGTTCCTCCTGGGGGTGGTTAGTGTAATAATATCCTCCTTTTAACTACATACCATCTTTTGGATTTTTATTTTTTATTTTTATGGTATTTTTTAAATGTATAGTTTTTTAACTTTTATATTGTGATTGTAAACCGCCCAGAGTCTACCATGGTAGAGATGGGCGGGGATAAATCCAAATAATAAATAAATAAAATAATAAATTATCTTCTAGGATATACTGATGTTTAGTTGAATCCATTCTTCCTTCCACCAACACAATATTTTCTGTGCCATTGGCTGCCATATAACCTCGAAGTATAATAGAGTTATCCCCAACAATCTAATGTACAATGCAGGTTGAAGAGTTTTTACATAGATTTATTTCACAAGCTGCTTCCACATATTTAGTGAGTATTATGAGCACATAATACATAAATATGGCCAAAAGCTAACATAATTATTAAATTTCCCTTCCACCCATGCACATCCCTGATACCACAGAAGCTGTCACGTCTAATTTTCAATGGACCAGTAACTTTCAACACATTGTTAAAGCACTGGATTCTTTTGTTGGATCAGAAATAGTTTAACTAAATCTAAATTGATAACATATAGAAAAGTCAATGAAAACTTTCAAAACAAAAATCACTTAAAAGCTATGAAAGTATAAGACAGCAAACACAGTGAAATGTATTTGAAATCTAAAAAGTATAGCAAGGAGTATTAAAAATCAAAACAATATAATAAGGCATGATGGTTCAGGTACAAAGATTTTTAAAAATCCACTTAGGATCTGCCCTTGAAAGATAAAATGGCAATACAGTGATTTTTCATAATAGGCTTTTGAGAGTTGGAGGAAACAGTGAGCCTAAATTCATATTGGATATTGAGGCTAGAGATTTTGGCTGTAATATGCACTCTAGAACTAGTTTTATTTACAGACCACATTTCAATTGACATTTTTCCTTTAGTGATAATCTCAATGTAGGAGAAAAGTACACCAGACTGAGGTGTTTATTTTGCTGAGAACACAGGTCAGTAAACTTGATGCTTGTGACAAAACCACAGAATTTTCAAACGGCCATGTAAAGTTTTGCTTTTATAATTAGTACATCTTTTGTGTATATTTTTATGAAACTTTGACTATTTTTTCTGTAGAAAGCAGTTAATAAATTCAAATTCTAACGCTAGAAAGTTTCCAAACTGGAAAATAAGAAAAGTAAAAAAAATGTGTATGTGGAGTTAAATGTTTTAAGTATTAGAAAGATATTTCCATTTATACCTATGCTTAATGTCAGAGAGAAATTTAGGTAGACATGAAGAATGGAAGGCCTTTAAAAATAATTATCAGAATTATTCAGAAGGGGGGCTTCTACATATATAAAATAATATTACTTGCTTTTATATAAACATGGATAAACTGGAACAGCTCACTTCTGTGCTACTAGTTTACAAAAATGTAATACTGCTTATAAAATGATAACTAATTAATTAAACAACAAAGTTTTATAGAATAAATGCATGACACATACACTTTTGCGTGCTATGGTCGATAGCAGTTTGCTACAATTTGTAAAGTGCCTAAATATTCTTTGCACTTTTGGCTGCAATAGACTGAGTTAAACTTTTGAGAATCAAATAATTTTACGGTAATCTCACACAGAAATGCTCCTCTTAGCTATGCGTTTCAGTCCATTTATTTATTTATTTATTTAATTTATTTCCCACCCATCTCCCATGCAAGGGACTCTGGGCAGGTTACAATAAATAAAATTTAAAAACTATACAAAATATCTCACAAGCGTAAAATAAATAAAATAAAATCCAAGATGGATTAGGACCCGCAGAATGGATCATGGGCCTATGGGGCCAGCCAACCCCAGGGGGCACTACCACCTCAGTCGTCCCAGGCCAGGTGGCAGAGCCAGGTCTTAAGGGCCTTCCGAAAGGCCAGGAGGGAGGGGGCCAGTCTCACCTCCGGGGGCAAGATATTGCATAAGGCGGGCGCAATCGCAGAGAAGGCACGCCTCCTGGACCCCGCTAGATGGAATTCTCTTGTTGAGGGGGTCCGAAGCATGCCCTCTCTGCATGCACGGGTGGGGCGGGCCGGCGTTATCGGGACGAGACGGTCCCTCAGGTACCCTGGCCCTATGCCATGTAGGGCTTTAAAGGTAATCACCAACACCTTGAATTGGACCCGGAAGCAAACTGGCACCCAATGCAGCTCGCGTAGCAGAGGTGTCACATGTGCCGATCTCCTGGCATCCATAACTGCTCGCGCCGCCGCATTCTGCACCAGCTGAAGCTTCCGGATACTCTTCAAGGGTAGCCCCATGTAGAGCGCTACAATAGTCTATACGGGAGATGACAAGGGCGTGAGTGACTGTTCAGAGGGCCAAGTTTTAATGAAACTGAGTTTTAATGAAACTCAGTTGGATATTATGAAAGCTTCCACAATTTATACAGTATTTATTTATTTAATTTCTATCCCTTGATTATTTTTATAAATAACTCAAGGCGGCGAACATACCTAATACTCCTTCCTCCTATTTTCCCCACAACCACCACCCTGTGAGGTGAGTTGGGCTGAGAGTATGTGACTGGTCCAAGGTCACCCAGCCGGCTTTCATGCTTAAGGGAGGACTAGTACTCACAGACTCCTGGTTTCTAGCCCAGCACCTTAACCACTAGACCAAACTGGTTCTAGATCAGGGCTTTCCAAACTTTTGCCGTTGGTGACACACCAACGGCCGACCCACAAAAACTCGGAAGCGCTGCCGCCGGTGCGGTGCGTAAAAACCCGGAAGTGCCGGCGGCGGTGCTTCCGGGTTGTCGTGGCGGCAGTGGCTGCCCTTTCGAAGGGGCAGGCTCTTGGGACCCTGAAAATGCCCTCGGTTCTGGCAGGGAGGCGAAAATTGTGTTCCCATGCTGCCGGGCTTCCGGGCGCACAGCTGATCGGCGCAGAGAATTTCCACCCCTGTGGCCAGCAGCATGCGCATGTGATTTTCGCCTCCCTGCCGGAACCGAGGGCATTTTCATCAGCGCTTCCGGGTTGTCACGTGACACACTTGGGGCCCCCAGGCAACACAGTATTGTGTCACGACACAGAGTTTGGAAAGCCCTGCTCTAGATATATATGAAAGGTTCCATAGTGATAAAGGCTATTTTTTTAGTATGGCATATTGCTATAACAATTTCTGCTGTTGTTAAAAGTATATTAATAAGTGCCATGTGACCCTCGTGAGACCGCAGAGAATAAATTCATGTATGTGGGAAATGTATCTATTCCGGGTATTTGTCCACTCAGCCCAGAGCTGTCATTAACAGCTCTCTAGTTAAGAGCTCTCTCTGATCACCTGTTACCTGAGATCCTTCTGGCCAGATATGTCAGGAACTAGAATGTTTTGCATTTGCAGTAGGTTCTGTAACAGCTATGATGCCTCCCCAAGATATGTGGTAGAAAGTCTTCATATGACTAGGAAAGATAATACTTGAAATCAGACTATGGTAGGCAGAAAATAAATGATACCCAATATACTTATTTCATCCTGTGGTTTGGTTAACATTTTGTTAGAAGATGCAGTCAAGGAAGAATTCACCACCTAGCTATGGCAGAAAATGCAAAATAATGTTTATTATTAGAGGTTCCAAAGGGCCATTTGTGTGGTCAGTTATGCAAACATTACACATGTATATGGTTGGTACATTTTCCTTTGTGAATTTCCATTTTAAATAGATCATAGAAGTACAAGCCCCTGGCATACAGTATCTGTCTGGAGTATATCATGATGTTTGAAACTGTTCATATAGTATGAAAGTAAGGATGAATAGAAATGAACAGGATTTCTACAGTAAGATTGCTGTAGAAACACATACATTTTGTTAACACATGGTGTTTTTTTTAAATTAAGCTTTGGAAAATTCAACTGTGTGCATTGATAATAAAAGCCAGTTGTGAACAGCACTATTTGGCTGGAGACAAAGGTCATCACTAATTCTATTTTCCTCTCTTCCCTGAAGTAATATATTCAATTAAATTAATGCAGATATTTTATCATGGTTTTTAATTTTGTTTAAAAAATAAACAGGAAACTAAGATAAGGCAGGCTACACAATCTAGCTTTTGTTTGCTATCAAGTATCTTGCAAAGATGAAAAAACATGATGCTTCCAAGATTAATGGGGAATATTAGAACTCATATTTCTAAAATAATACACAAAACATATTTTCTGGAATGCAAAAATCATAATATTGTAATATACATGTGGAATTTCAATATATAGTATATAAAAATAAATGGCTTTATAAAAATAAATGTGCCTAAACATTTTAATATGTTTATCTTTTCTCAGAGGCACAGATCCATATAGGCAGACTATCATTTTCAAGGAGCAGAGACAATTTTTAAGTTAGTGCATTATCAATTTTCATCAAAGTGCTAATCTTGCTGGCATGCAGCATAACAGGCTACTTTAACAGCAGAAAGGAATTACTGTAATGAACAGTTTTGCCAAAGAATATGGCATGTGTCCATCACACTGTTAAGTCAGTTTTAAATACTGTAGTACCAATAAATAGATAACTGGCTGAAACATGAACCCCCTATTTCCGCTACTGTAATAAATTGTCAGAAGTTTTAAAATTGCAATAATTACTTAAAGTGCCTTTGCAATAGAGACAGTACATAAATCAAATGCAAAGCAAAATGTGATGACATTTTCTCTGGATATCTTACTCAGTAATCAGAATGTATGTTAACTTGTGCTGAAAAAGCAAATGTTGCATTTCTCTTTCAGTTGATAAGTAATATTGAATAAACAGAATGCAAAAAAGGTAGGCAATCCCGGCTATGACATTAGCAAAACAAAATAGTGTTTAAGGCAGTACAGCCTTAATCATGGATAACAACCAAGCTGTAGCCATGGATAACAAAACTGGATAATGAGACTCTGAGAAAACATACTTTATGCTTGTGCAAAAGCCCATCCATTTTGCACATATGTAAAAAATACACACACACACACACACACACACACAAACTCCATTAGTCTTTCTTCATACAGAACCATGGGCCCAAACCATGGATACATGAAACCCTTTACCATAGATAATGAGGTCTGACCTATATTTACCAATTGCAGATGTGTGAAACTGCAGGTAATGTCTACTGGGTATAAAATCGCATGAATCTGTGGATTTTTAAATAGGCATTTTAGCTATGTAATAAATAAGTACATTTAAAAAAGGATGAAAAGGGATGAAAAGGATTAAATATTATTTATGATAGCCAATACTTATATTGTTTACTACCTGCATTTTATTAGAGTCTGTTCTATTTATGGAGGGTATGTGGAACTTTGACTGTATGTCTCAGTACGCATCCCTCATACTAATCTTCATTTAAATAGCCATTCTTACCTGCTATGTTGGCTTAACAGTCAAGTTCTATATAGAATGAAAGGAATTAGCATGGTAATTTCACTGTTACATTTTCCCATCATTCATAGCCCTCATACCTATGGATGTGGGCCCACCTGCTATTCTGTGAGCATGGTACACTCTCTTGGGAAGGCTGACTACTCATACATTAAGATTACTGAAAAAGATGAAAGAAAGGACAGAAAATAAAATAAAATTTAAAAAAGTATAAATAGAGACGTCATACATTTCAAGAAACATATTTTATGCAAACAATATCCACAAGTTTGATAATAGTTTTGCTTTTAATTTTCTATCCCAACAAATTAATAAAATACAGTGCAGTAATCAATGATGCAACAACATTCTTTTAAGTCTGAAGCCTGACAAAGTAAAACAGCACCACAAAGAGGAGGAAAGCTCCTTGACATATTTTGTTTATTTAGAAGTTTATAAGGCCACCCAAGTCTTCAACAACTACATTGCAATAGAGTTTAATCCAAAATCAAGTTGTCATGCTTATTTAATTAATATTGCTATTAATAAAACACATTTTTTACTCAGCGGGTGTGCTTTAACTGGCAATACCAGCTCTGTCTTGGACACTGCAGTGGTTACATGCAGCATTGTGAGGAAGTCAGACTGAAGGTCTGAAAGAATGCACTATTGTATATTCCAGTAGATGCCCTCTGAATTCTAATTTTCCAGTAGTTTTTCTTCAGTCATGAGACCACACAAACTGATTGTTTGTTTTTCCCCTCTGGGAGAGAACTTGGACTCATTTTACCTGTAGTAGAAAATATATACATAAAGTTTCTAAAAATAGATATACAACATGTTTTAAAAAGAAAAGTCATATTTTGCTCTCCTATAGCATATAGGCAAGATTCTCACTTTTTGTTTCTGCACATGATACTCCCCACACAGTAAGAGGAGCAAACTTTAGAAACAATTTCACTACTGAGCATCTTTTTCCCAGCTATTCCTAATTTGTAAATTAATACATATTTAAAATCTTTCAAAATATCACTAGAACTGTTAAGTACCTTTGAGGCACTCTTTAATGAATAAACTTTTATAGACAGTATATAATTTTCTGCTTCTGAAGTGTTATTTTAAAACATCTTTAAGCATTAGACCAAACTTTTTCAACCTGATGTCTCCTCAACACGATGGACACCTGTCCTCTCTTGCTGGACATCCTGGGTATGCTAGCTGAGCAAACATAGGAAAGACAGCAGCAGCCCACCCACAACAGTTCCACCTAAGATCACCCCAGGCTGTTCCTTTCCTCTTGAGCTGTTGCCCGAGCAACAGTGATGCTTTCTTATTGCTGCCAACAATTTTGCCTAATAATTCCCTACAAGTAAGTTGCAGGCATTGGTGCTGGGAAAGGCCCCAACTGAGCAAGCAGGGCAGAGGCAGCGAAGCCTAAACCACACATTCAGCAAGCTGTTCATGTGACACTAGTGCCACTACTGCTGCACTGCAGCATTTGTTTGAAAAGACTATAAGCAGATTTATTTATTTCTTTATAACATAGATTTGTAAGGCTGCCCAACTCAGCAATGACTCTGGGAACTGTATAAGTAAAAACAACCACCATACCTGAAACCAAAATAAAAAGCAAATGAACACAACATGGGGAAGTATGCACCATTAAAAATGTTGTAATACAATCTGGGTGGACACTGCCTAACCTATTCTAGAGCTTGAGGAAAAAGTCATGTTTACAAGGCTGCTTTAAATGGTTGCAAGGGTCATTTAAAGAATGGCACAGTCAGAGGGCAGGTGCTGCAACAGAGAAGGCATGCTTCTTGGGTCCCATCAGATGGCATTGCTTAATGGATGAGATATGAAGTGCACACCCTTTGTCAGACAGGCAGAAATGATGAGTGGCCACTCAGATAACCAGGCTGCATGCCATAAGGAGCTTTATAGGTGATAACTAGAACCTTGAATTGCACCCAGGTATCCAATGCAGCTTACATAGCAGAGGTGTTAACATGGGCATACCAAAGTGTACCGACAACTGCTTGTGCTGCTGCATTCTAGACCACCTGTAGCTTTCAAGTGGTCTTCAAGATCAGCTCTATGTAGAGCCCATTGCAGTAGTCCACATGCAAGATAACTATGGTATGAGTGACCATAAGAAGAGACTCCTGGTCTAGGAAAGGTCACACCAGATGAATCTATGCAAAGGCCCTCCTCACTACAGTGCCTTGTGGAGTGATGCATTCAGGTAACAGAGAACAGAACTGTGTGTAACATTCAAATTAGTCTACATTCTCAGTATAGAATGGTGGTCTGTTGTCAGTAATTAAGTAAGATTAAATTGCCAGCCAGCTCTTTTAACAAGCTTATTTTTATATTTCAGAGTTGCCTCTGGGAATTAACTAGGTAAATGCATTTAATAAGATCCTTTAAAACACTAGTTTTGGAAAGAAAAGTAGAGGAGGCAGATGCTTACTGTTTTCCTTGTTTGCCATTTTCACACTCTAAATAGTAAACCCTTAAATTATTCTGCATCCTGTCTGTGATTTATATTGTTGCCCACTTAGCATATCCAGCTAATTTAAGTGTTTGGCTTATAGGAATTTCAGTGGTGGGGAGGGATCATAGCTCAATGTTAAAACAAGCATAATGGCTGAATCACCTCCCTGGGATGTCCAGTTAAAAGGACCTGTTAATGGAGAACTTCTTAGCTGAAGAGCCCTGCACAGCTTCTGCCAGTTACAATAGAGCAAACACTGGCAACCTGGTGATATTCAAATGTTTTCAATTTCAATTTCAGCTTCCCTCATCAGCTTGGACATACAGTAGGCAAAAGATTGTAGTACTTGTAGAGTACCTATAGTAGTAAATAACAGCAGGCTAGATACAGTGGGGCAAAAAAGTATTTAGTCAGCCACCAATTGTGCAAGTTCTCCCACTTAAAAAGATGAGAGAGGCCTGTAATTGACATCATAGGTAGACCTCAACTATGAGAGACAAAATGAGAAAACAAATCCAGACAATCACATTGTCTGATTCGGAAAGAATTTATTTGCAAATTATGGTGGAAAATAAGTATTTGGTCACCTACAAACAAGCAAGATTTCTGGCTCTCACAGACCTGTAACTTCTTCTTTAAGAGGCTCCTCTGTCCTCCACTCATTACCTGTAGTAATGGCACCTGTTTGAACTTATTATCAGTATAAAAGACACCTGTCCACAACCTCAAACAGTCACACTCCAAACTCCACTATGGTGAAGACCAAAGAGCTGTCGAAGGACACCAGAAACAAAATTGTAGACCTGCACCAGGCTGGGAAGACTGAATCTGCAATAGGCAAGCAGCTTGGTGTGAAGAAATCAACTGTGGGAGCAATAATTAGAAAATGGAAGACATACAAGACCACTGATAATCTCCCTCGATCTGGGGCTCCACACAAGATCTCACCCCGTGGGGTCAAAATGATCACAAGAACGGTGAGCAAAAATCCCAGAACCACACGGGAGGACCTAGTGAATGACCTGCGGAGAGCTGGGACCAACGTAACAAAGGCTACCATCAGTAACACACTATGCCTCCAGGGACTCAGATCCTGCAGTGCCAGACGTGTTCCCCTGCTTAAGCCAGTACATGTCCGGGCCCGTCTGAAGTTTGCTAGAGAGCATTTGGATGATCCAGAAGAGGATTGGGAGAATGTCATATGGTCAGATGAAACCAAAGTAGAACTGTTTGGTAGAAACACAACTCGTCGTGTTTGGAGGAGAGAGAATGCTGAGTTGCATCCAAAGAACACCATACCTACTGTGAAGCATGGGGGTGGCAACATCATGCTTTGGGGCTGTTTCTCTGCAAAGGGACCAGGACGACTGTTCCGTGTACAGGAAAGAATGAATGGGGCCATGTATCGTGAGATTTTGAGTGCAAGCCTCCTTCCATCAGCAAGGGCATTGAAGATGAAACGTGGCTGGGTCTTTCAGCATGACAATGATCCCAAACACACCGCCCGGGCAACGAAGGAGTGGCTTCGTAAGAAGCATTTCAAGGTCCTGGAGTGGCCTAGCCAGTCTCCAGATCTCAACCCCATAGAAAACCTTTGGAGGGAGTTGAAAGTCCGTGTTGCCCAGCGACAGCCCCAAAACATCACTGCTCTAGAGGAGATCTGCATGGAGGAATGGGCCAACATACCAGCAACAGTGTGTGCCAACCTTGTGAAGACTTACAGAAAACGTTTGACCTCTGTCATTGCCAACAAAGGATATATAACAAAGTATTGAGATGAACTTTTGATATTGACCAAATACTTATTTTCCACCATAATTTGCAAATAAATTCTTTCCGAATCAGACAATGTGATTGTCTGGATTTGTTTTCTCATTTTGTCTCTCATAGTTGAGGTCTACCTATGATGTCAATTACAGGCCTCTCTCATCTTTTTAAGTGGGAGAACTTGCACAATTGGTGGCTGACTAAATACTTTTTTGCCCCACTGTAGATCAGCTTTCCCCAACCATACTGACTATCATGGCAAGCTCAGACTCAGACAAGCAGCCTGCTCCAGAGTTAATGGACGAACCACTGCCTGAGGACCTGTGGGCAGTTGAGGTGGGACTGTCTGGTAATCAACAGGAGCACCTGCTGTTGGTCTCCGAAGATGAGGAGTCTGAGCTGCACTGAGCTCCAACCAGTGCAAGGGCTCACCATGCAGAGAACAGAGAAGAGCAAAGAAAGTTCCTCGCAAGAAAGGAGCTGCACCCTCCCATAGTGAGCAACACCAGTGCTGGTTCTGCTTGAGTAGAGTAGTAAATCCAAGCCTCTCTGTTGGAAACAGCTGTTTGCTAACCCAGACACTGTATGCCTCAGATACTAACACTTGAATCCCATGACTTTGGATCCTGGACCAGCTGAGAAACCTCCTGTGACGCTTTGACCCTTGGACCTTACTCCAACTAATATTTTGCCTGCTGCTTTGGACTTGGAAATGACAAGGAATTATGGAAGCTGAAATTCAGAACATCTGGGGGCACTAGATTAGCAAGGATGGATTAAGTAGATACGTAAGATAATTTCATCTAAGATACAAATTTAATTACTAACCAAGCAATCCTGTGACCTCTAATAGAAAATTTTCTAACTTTTCACCCTTGTCCTTGAATATTGTAATCAAAGATGAATAAAAAAATATCTTGGAGTGTGAGTATTTAGTTGTTAGACTTCTTCCTCATAGTCAGACTCCTGCAATATTTTCAGCTATTCTGGGCAATTAGACTCTGGATGACCTGACACCTTTTTTTATATCAACATATTTATTAAGCACCTGAGCTGTTATATAAACTTAACCACTAGAGAGTAGCATTGAGGAAAACTATTTGTAATTCCAGTTTATGGATTCTTCCTTCAACTTGACTACTGGTTACTTTGTGGACATATCCATGTACTTTTTCTGGCATCAATGTGGAAATAATTTGGCACTGACTTTTTCCAGGATGTTTTTCTGCTTCCTGGTCTAATCTAGCCCTGGTATTTCTTGAAAGCTTCCCACCAAGCACCAACTAGACATAACCCTGTTCAGCTTCTGATCTTAGATAACGTTGGATTATGTACCTATAAAAAGCAATAAGAAGATGCTTTAGAGTAGAAAGCAGCATAGTTTATCTGATAAATATCAAATACAAATTTGTCAGGAAAGCTAGGTAGACATAGGGATATAGCCCTTGTTATTTTCTAATTCTGTCACTAGGGGTTGCTGCATGCCCTCTGGTCAATGTTACTTAAAACTGCACAGCTTGTGCTATAAAGATTTCTGGTCAAGCAAGATAGACTATCTGTCTCCAAAAGGGGCCTTAATAGCAATCAACTGAAATACAAACTCTGCAACTCACTTAAGTTTTAATAATATTTTCCATATGAGAATAAACCATGAAATGTAAAGGGAACGTAACCCCACTTGCCTGCTTTTCCTGTGATCTGAATCTGCTACCTCCCATACACAACCTTGTAATTTTCATTATCAAAAAATGTTTCTTGACCTTTCTTGACAGATCTATTTTGTCATTTATTACAAAGCTCTATCAGCCAAAATAGGTACAAAAAAACTTTGTTAAGAATGAAAAAATAGAATGTCATTGAGTACATTCTGACCATATGAATTTATCTTCAATGCCATAACTAAACTGAGTTCACAGTCCTTTATTTAACATTGGCAACTTTTATGCAAAAAAGATCCTTTTGTTGTTGCTGCTGTTAAGCAACTAGAAGTCACAAATCCTAGTGAATGTATTTTTTTTGGCCCACCCTTGTTGTAAAATATACAACTACTGATTGTTAACAAGGAAGGAGGAGAAAATATTTTATGAAGGATAAAGTATCAATGGCTATTAGTCATGATAATTAATATTACCTTCCATAGTGGGGGCAAAATGTCTCTGAATATCGGTAACTAGAATATAGCAACAGAGTGTTATTGTGCTCATATTCAGCTGAAGGATTGCTGCAGACATGAGATCAGCTAAATAGCTTCTTTTTGTAGCCCTAGAATTTAAATGCTGTGTGGGGTTCCACGGACCATTTCAAAGGTTTTTGCAAAAGTTAACATGTTACTAGCAGCTACTAGCTCATGTGTGGTTTAATTGATTTTTTTTCTCCTAAATCCCTTGCATAAATGCCTTGGCAGTTAGGAAGGAAATGATCTTTGTATTGGATTGTGGAAAACTAAAGAGACAATAGAGAATCTGTTCCAGTATTCTTTTTATCTTCTCCAAGCCACTATACAAAATAGAACAGCAGAAAGAGGATTTGTTTTCTGGAGTCCTGTTCATCGTAGGATAAAGTGCATGAGAGTTACAGTCTCCACGGGTGTGAACCTATCCTGATTTATCTTGATCCTAATCCCATGTAACCATTTGCCATTAACAATGGATAAAGAAACCAAAATTCTCTTATTCACACTTTCAGTTGGGTGTGAGAAAGCAAAAGAGAAGATGAATCTATTTAAAATTCAGCTGCAGTACCTCAAGATGCATCCTGAATGCCAATAACTCCTAAATCTATGTCAGCAATTCTAATCTGAGCCCTTTACAGCAGTTTGAGAGATATTGCATACTATATGATTCATATTCACATAACTCTAGATGACAGTCTACTTCCTTCTTGAAACCAAAAGGATGGTTATTGTATTTAGCCTCTGTCCTACTCACCTAAAAAAAAAAGTTGTTGAATGAGGTCACACATAACAGTGCCAGGTTTCCAGAATATACTTTCATACAGCTACCCTCTTCCCATTTTGGATCCATAATGTAGATAAGGATACTCAGTACTACATTCCTACTACTCAGCAAGATAAATTTAGAAACAGAAAAGATGGGAGAGAGGAAGAAAGGAAGGAAGGAAACAGTATGTTTTTTCAGAATGAAATCCTGATTGTGTGACATGCATTCATTGGTAGAAAAAAAAGTCAGCTAGGAAGATTTACCTGAATTGCCTCCAGTACTATGAAAATTGGCATGGCACTCCTTTGGTACCTTCACAACCATCAAATCTTCAGCAGTCTCACTAGTAGCAGAATTGGCATCAGCATTCAACGGTGGAGGTCGCTTGGCCCTTCTGAAAAACCCACTGCCAAACCTCTTACCCTGTTTGGAATTGACCTCCCTATTGGCAACTTCATCCTTCCTAAGGTCACAGACAGACTCTTTGGACTTGGATTTATATTTCAGGTCCAAATGGAACTGGGAGAATAACTTCTGAGGGCTCCATTCTGCTCTGTTGAAGTCCTCAAGTGGAGGTTCAATATCTGGCAGCATCTGCTTGACCATTATAAGGTCATTAAGAAAACTATCTAGTCGTTTATTTGATTCATTCTCTTCTTCTCTTCCTTCTAGTTTCTCTTGTGTCTCGTGCCTCTGACGGGAAGCCCAGCGCATCATTTCTCCTGGAGGAACACCTACCACCAGTCCATATTTTGGGTTGATAACCTTCCGGGCCACAGTAGAGGAAGAAAAACCAAGGTTCCCAATACCATGACGGAAAGGACAGGGAACGTTCAGTTCCTTGTAAAGATTGACCTCCTCTGAAATGGCATAGAGTTCACGGAATTCAGTGTCAAACATTTCAACGTGCTGCCCGCTCAAGCACAAAACAATATTCCTGTTTATGTGGGATGAGGTCCATGTGAAACTGTAAAACAGGGAAGAAGCTGTTATAGAACTGCCATCAGAAACCAATATTTTCTAAAACTTTAACCTCTTGCTATTCAGGAACACATAACATTTTAATTTGATTTGACTCAATCAAATACTTAGTAAAGGAAAACTTGTTCATTTTATATTTGTTATCTGAAGAGTCACAGAAAATGTCTTGCAAGACTAGATGTGTGGCATTCAAATTAGTGTATCTAACTTCACTACTAAGAATAATCCATGAACCTAGCTAGCAAAAAAAAAAATCCCCTGAGATAGAAAGAAATGCAAAAATGGAATGCCTTTATGTGCCCTCTTCAATGCTTCCATGCTTCCTTCCCCCCCCCTTTTTTTTTTGACACCAGTGAAATCCACATTCCTTCCAAGGGGCTGTCTTGAAGACAGTTAATACAGAATATGACAGCAGGAAGAAAGATATGGTGTCTTTACATTTCTGTTATCCTGTTTTTTTCAGTAGTTTATCTCCATTACATTTTTGTACCTTCTTGTGATGCCTGCTTGAGTTTTAGTTTCTGTTATTTTTAAACAGTTTATTTTTAAACTCTGATTTTAGATTTTGTGGTTTTACTGTGTGTCACCTTCTGTGCTTTTAGCTATAGGTTAATGCCCCAACCATTTTCAGCACTGGCTCTAGTATACTGCTAGGTGTGATAATAGGTTTTAATCTCTACAGTAAGGATTGACAACCTTTTTAGGCAGCAGGCATGCTTGCTGATCTTGGCTACATAGAAACTAAAAATAATTATGGCTGCATTTTGTAAGATTTCAATGTTAGAACACTAAAATCATCTGAAATTTTACCATTTATTCTTTAAAATTAATTTTTATTTAGTTTTAGAGCACTATGGGCAGTCAGAATGCTGCTCTTTTCTGCTCTAAAGTTTGGTTTTGGGTTATTTGAAGTTCAAATAACATCAACTTATCCAAAATTTGAGATAATCAGTGTTTTTCACCCTTACGTAGTGAAGATGTGACTACAAATTTTCAGTTATGTTTTCTAGACTGTGCAGTGTTTAATATCGATTGCTGCTGTTCTAGATCTACTTTTTGCTACATACTTGGCTTTTGTTTTGATGAAAGTGTTTCCATTTATGTGAATGGGTATATCTGTTTTATTATTTTTAATGGATTTTATGTGTTGTCGCCTAGTATATATTTATCAAATGTACCTAATAGAATATTCTCTAGAAAAATTTATGCTCAGTTTAACAGACAGAGAAATCTAACACATCTATTTACTTTTCTTCTCACAAGAAAGCTTAATTTTTATTGTTTATGATAAAATCTACAAATATAGCAAAATATATTAAAACTGTTATTTTCTTAATGCAGAGCTTTCCAAACTGTGTGTGGCGACACAAAAGTGTGTCGCCACACCACCTGGAAGCGGCGGTGCGCGCGTGCACTGCAGCAGCGGCAGCGGCGCGGGATCAGTGCTTCCGCGTTTTAGCGGAGGCTGCCGCCGCCGCCATGCACGCATGCGCTGCCGCATGCCCCCCGCGCCGCCACCGTGCGCACGCGCACCGCCGCCGCGCTGCCGCCACCGCTGGTGTGTCGCCAGCGGCGGCACTTTGGAAAGTCTTAATGTTTGTCCTGCATGGTTGCACAGTGCTGTCTTATTTGAACTGGGTTCAGTTTTTTAAAATTATATTAATTTTCCAGGGACAAAGTCAGCAGAAATGTTGGAGCTAGTAGCAAAACGTGTGTATTGCAAACATAAGACCCTCCCAAGCACTAGATTGCCTATGGGAAGTCCATAGGCAGGACTTAAGAGTAACAACATGCATCTGTATCTGTACCCTACAAACTGATACTGGGAAGAATTCTACTTTTGAAAATGGAAACAATATACAACTATCATAACTTACAGCCTTTGATAGCTGTATCATGAAACAAACAAGCAAAAATGTTCTAAGTCCATTCTCAAACTGAGAGATCTCAAAGAGAAGGACTAGGAAAGATCTTGACACAAGGTACACAATCCGGAATCCTACAGATGTTGTTGGATTTCAACCCCTATCAGCACCAGACAGGATGCCAATGATAAAAATAACAGGAGTTGCAGCCCAAAACAATCTGGAAAACCCAGAAAGGGGGAGGGGGAGGGAAAGTACTGACAAAATACTGTTTTGGGCTAAATGAATAACAGTCTGATTTTAAATACTAAATTTTTAGGGGAAAATGGAAAATGCCAAGTTTCTAACATTTTATGTTTAAACATCTAGTTTTAAGCTCTGGTTTCCAGAAGGAAAGTCATATATACCTGTAAGATCCAGTGATGACTTTTTCACCATCTACCATTAAGAAACGAGAGGCCAAATTGCCTTGGATCTTCCCTGATGGCATGTAGAACCCAACTCCGGTCACACAACGTACACGAATATTCTGATAGAAAGAAAAGACATAATAAATAGCACACAGAGGGAGTTTATGATGTATTATGTTAGAAGTAGGCAACCATCTTGGATTGGGGGCACATTTGGAGTTTTGGGAGAATATGGTGGGTGGGCTCACAAAATGACTGCCATGGTAGACAGGGCTATTCACTATTATCGAGTGACCATTACATCAAACTGACTTAGGTAGGTTAGGGTCTGTAGTGGACATCAAGAGAGGTGCATGAAGGTACAAAATTAACCAGTCCTGTTTGTACTTTCTGAGCAGGATCATAAAATGTCTCTCTGAGGGAGGACAGGATGCCTTTTTATTTAAAGAAGGCAATCATTAGACCTTTTCTTAAGAAACCTGCTTTGGATTCCCCCAGAGACAAGCAATTATGGCCAGTACCTAACCAACCATGATTTGGTAAGATGATTGAGAACAGTGGATTCTCAACTGCAGGGAATCCTGGAGAAAGAAAGTTATTTTGACCCATTTCAAACTGACTTAAGGATGGGCTACAGGGGTGAGAACAGGCATAGCATAGCTACATGTGATGGAGGTTTCTATTTAGTTGCCCGTGCCAGACTCTACTAAGGCCTGTGGTTATATTTCAGAGCTAGTTTTGGATCTGTACAGTAATAAGAATGACTAGATGTTGATGAGCAGCTCAATTTCCGTTTGCTCCAGCCTCTGAGCCTCTCAGGGTCAAGAGTGCCTTGTTTCTTTACAAGCCAAGCTTGGAACATTTAGGACATCTGTTTGCAAAATGTCCCCCCTCCCCAAAGAATGAACTTTGTAGCTGCTTTGAGAAAAGGGGAAGGTGCATGAGGTCTTAGCAGGGTATTCATGTGCAAAGTTTCCTATGTCTAAATTGTGGAAAACCTGTCCACAACTTTTCTCAAGCAGAACAGTAGAATAGTGGTGTCTTTCCTTCTTACTATTTTTTTTTCCAGAAATCATCTTATATCTAAGCAGATGTGGATTAATTAAGTATCCTGATCAAAGAGTTCATCTCATAGTTTGTCTGCTAGCCCCTGGCCAATGAAGCCTCTTTCATTTCAGCCCATATCCTGAACTAAAAGCTGAGAGTCAGCAACATGGTCTTGCATTGCTTATTCTGTCAGAAGCAATGGATTTCACGGATGGCAGTCACTTGCTTGACTGGGTCATCAAAGTTAGTCTTTGGGTCTGCCACAAGATTAGCACAGTGATCCAGGTTGGTGTTCCACATCAAAAGATGGGGTTACTCATTTTGCAGCTTCCTCTGTCATTGATTGATTAATTATGTGCCATCAAGTTGTTGTCAACTCTTAGTAACCATAGATAGACAGATTTTCTCCATGATGATCTGTCCTTTACCTGGTCTTCAGTGCACTCATTGCCACTGTAACTGAGTCCATCCGCCTTGCTGCTGGTCATCACCTTCTTCTCTTTCCTTCCAACTTTCCCATCATTAGAGCCTTCTCCGGAGACTAAGATCTTGCATAATGTGTCTGAAGTAGGATAATTTGAGCCTGGTCATTTGTGCCTCAAGTGATAACTCTGGGTTGATTTGTTCAATGATCCATTTGTTTTTTTTCTTGGCTGTCCACAGTATTCTCAGGAGGCTTCTCCATCATTAGGTCAATTATAAACCCTATCTGGGATTTCCACTGGCTTGATCAGTGGAAAACCCCCAGGTCTGAGAGAGGTGTGACAGTTAGTTCTCATAAGAAAACAGCCTAGTCCATTACCAGAACAAGAGACAGGTGTTCTCTCTTTCCCAAAACAGAGTGGCTTCAAGCCAGATATACTACACAGGTGAAAGAAAGAGGCATGGAAGGTAAACCTTGCTTTCACTATAAATAGGGCTTGCTTTTGAGACATTTGAAGCACTGGAATTCTTTTGTATTGACTTCATTAGCTTTTCTACAATAAATCTACTTATTAGAAGCTCTTATGTCTTTGAATGCTTATTGCACTTGTTTCCAGTCTAACTAGTTAGAGAAGTCTGACAGATGTATTGTTTATTTTGAGCAAGGAAGGTATTAAATTTGCTTGGATTTCTATATATTTGTCACATAGGGAGGCAGGTACTCAGTATTGGAGAGCTGCAGTAGCTGCCGCTGCTCCAGCAATGGTTGTCATGATTAGGTCAGGGTTGGTCCTAGAACTGTCCTGCTAGATTATGTCTTGCTGCTTGGCCAGCTGGTTCATTGTCTGGGCTAACCAATCCATCTGAGTCAATATTGGTTTGGTTACTGGCAACTTGAGAACTTGGGGGGTGGGTTTGCTAGAGGTGCTATAATCATAGTATATCCTTAGCTTCTTAGAGCAGGCTCTCTTCCTGTAGCGATGGGAGTAACAGCCAGATCTTGCTGTCAAGACTGGGCAGGGCTGGAAATCTTGGCTCTCTAGACCAGAGCTTTCCAAACTTTTCATGTTGGTGACACACTTTTTAGACATGCATCATTTCACGACACACTCTTACAGCAGGGCATCATTTCGCGACACACTCTTACAGCAGGGCACAAGACAGGCACTAGGACCTGCGCGGAATCACAGCAGGTTTGGAGGCAGCAAGGCACAAGGCAGGCACTAGGACCTGTGCGGAATCCTGGCAGGGCTTGGAGGCAGCAGCAGCCGTGACACACCCAGACACTGCAGCCGACACACTAACATGTCCCGACACACAGTTTGGAAAGCTCTGCTCTAGACACTGACCACTTACTCAGGAACTGGTTTCTCAACAGGTGGTTCATAGACATTACTTAGCTAGATTAGTTACTTTATTGCAGACTATTATGAAGCATATACAGTATAATATAAATGTTGCATGCTACAGTTCATAGCAATCAAAACATATATATGTCTGTGCTCCAGAGTTTAAATCCTAGCCTTCTTCCTCCCATCTTTCTGGAAAAAAGAGATTTTACTCCTCTTATACGCCATGGGAAGCCCTGAGCATGTTGACATAAGGTTCTCTGGATTCCTGTTTGGCCACCTTCATTCCTAATAAGAAAGGCAGTGGAGGTAAGAAAGGAGCCACCATAACTCCTGTTTCTCTCCAAGTCTCGTGGTTTGAAAAAAGTAGATGAAATACATTGCAGGCACATACTTATCTGTAATGGAGGTGGCACTATGTTCTGCTGTAGTTGTAGGGAAAGTGCTGGGAACTGTGACTGGAACTGGTAAAAGGCGTTCACAGATACTGTCCCATCCTAAAAATCTATTAGATTCTGAAGCATTTGCAAACAAGCTATAAGCCTACCCTAAGATTATCAAATCCTCAAATTCATACCAATTCTGTCTTATTGGGATTAAAGTTAAGTTTAATAATTGACCTCTATTGCAAAACTAGCCCCAAGATGGTTACAGCCTCCACTCTCTCCCTGAGTTCTAACTCAGGTAGGTTTCCTTTCACAGGCATCAGCTATCCATCACTTCAAGCCAAAATCTTCCTTTTGAGTAAAATCTTGAACCTGATATACCAGAAATTAAACCTGTATCTTTTCATTTAAAGCATGTAGTCTCTCAACAAACTGTAGGATTTTTCAGCACAGAATTCTATGGACTATAGGAGACAAAGCAGGAGTTTAGGAACAGTGGTTAATGATCAAACAGATAGTTTCAAAAGATTTCTGCTATTTCTTTCAAGCTCTCCTTAGGGAAGTTACCTTAAGACTTTCTGACTATCATCAGGGTTATTTTGGACCTCTGCATGTGTAAAATTAAAAGCAAACTGTTCGAATGATTCTTAACTAGAAGCTTTCCTCATTTTTGGCACACATCAAATGCTGTTAACGTGAAAGCTGATACAACTGATACTTGACAGCTATCATATCAAATATTGACATGAAAGAACAATTTGGATGCCTACAAAACCCACTCTGACATAAAAAATGTATCTAGTTTCCTTTTTCTAAAAACTAACTTAATGTGATTAATGGGGGAATGAAAGACTGAGAATTCTTACGATCTTTGCAATTAATATCTCAGGATCACAGCTAACCTTTCATTAACTGAAATCAACTGTGAATTCCCACAAATCAATAAAATAGTATATTTGCTTTAAATCCTGGAATTTGAAATAACTTCATGAAGGCCTGATATTTTCCCTATATTTAATATTTGTCTTCACCTTATGGTTGACCTAAAAATAGATTATACACTGAAATATTGTAGATCACATCTGTGTCACTATCACAATTTTCTTCTTCTTTTTAGTCAAGGAAAAGGATGGGGGGGGGAGAAAATGAAGGGAAAAAGGGGAAAAGGAGGAAATTTGAAAGACAAGGTGAGAAATTTAAAAAAAAAAAGTGCCACACAATAGATTTGGTTAATGGTGAATTGTGATTCTAAAAAAAGTTGAAGTCTGCTGTATTTATCTGTATTAAATGATCATATTTGGCCATCAAAGTATCTACATAATTTTATGGAAGATTCAAACCCTCTGTCAAGGCAATAGTTCTTCAGTCTGTCTCAGATAAACATGAACCACAGCCATGAACTATGTGCTTCAATATTAATTGGGTATGGATTATAATAATTCACAGTAAATATAATCTTACCCTGATATGGAAATCATTGAGGCCCATGCATTTGCACATCTCCAGGAAGAGTGCAGAACCGTCTTCATCTAAGATTATATAGACTGGGATCCGACGCTTGTATGCTGCATCTACTATATCTCGGAAGATGTCTCTGTCAGTGAACTGGTCCATGACTACTGCAATTATCTGAACATGCAGAGGAAGAGAGCACATACTTATTTTAAAATGTTATGTTGAAAAAAGGTACTGATGTAGGCATGTCATATCACATATACCCACCACACTCTGTGCTATGAGAAACAAATGCTTTAACTTATTACTTCATGGAGCCCATTACTTCATAGCATAAATCTTCCTGCCTGTAGAGACCAGAAAGCTTGTTAGTTCTTGTTAAGAGTCACCCTGGGGCTTTCATGAACATCTAAAGAACAATAAAATAATACATTTCAATCTCTCTGCAATACACACCAACCCCATCCCACCCCATTCCTCAGAATGATTTAACATACATTTGGGAAGATCCCTTCCTCCATTCACCAACATATCAATTGGGTACTCATTCATCTAACAATGATTGTTATCATTATTTTTTAAAAAATAAACCATATATTTAAAAAATAAATATTTTGGGTCTCATTTCGCCTCAGATAAAACAATGGCTATACACAAGTGTCAATACAGGTTAGTTACAATAGCAGAGGACATGCTTTGCATGCAGAAAATGCCAGGTTCAGCCTCTAGTATCATGATTAAATAATCAGTGGCAAGTAATGAAAAAGATCTTTGGCCTTAGAGTAACTACCCAGTCAGAATACACTGTACTGGGACAGATGGGACAAATAATCTGAACGATGTAAGGCAGCTTCAAAAACAAATATGGATGATACTATATTGCAATGGAAGGCACTCTCAAATAAATGAATTTCAAATACTCCCCCCCCCATTTTAAAGAGGGGGTGCTGGAGCCTTGGAGTCAGTCTTGACTCCTGGTGACTGACTGACGACGAGCCCCTGCAGTTTTCTTGGCAAGATTTTGGAAGTGGTTTGCCATTGCTTGCTTCCTAGGGCTGAGAGAGAATGACTGGCCCAAGGTCACCCAGCTGGCTTCATGCCTAAGGCAGGACTAGAACTCAGGGTCTCCCGGTTACTAGCCTGATGCCTTAACCACTAGACCAAACTGGCTCTCTTTATTTTTTTTTTACTTTTTAAAGTTAGCTGTATTTGTAAACTTAGCTATACACCATCTTAGTTTAACTCATTTTTCATAAAGTACTACTTTGAATTTTATTAGAATGGTTATTTGCCTGAGAAACGTTTGTTTGCCATTTCATTTTCCATCTTTTGTCTGGGAATTTAAACATGGGTTTCCTAAATTTTATCTTCACAATAATAGATTTGAAGAAGTGGACTATGATTCACAAAATCTTACAGGGTAATAAAATTGTTTAGTTAAGGTGCCACATGATTCTTTGTTTTTTAAACAACAACCCAGATAGCTTTGTCTGAGAGCTAACTGGCCTCAGGTCATCCGGTGAAGTCAATGCCAAGTTAGGATTTGAAGCCATACTTAAAATCAAAGTTGGAAAGGGCTATATACTGTATTTAAATCAACTATGGGTAATATCTGTTTAAATATTAGTCCTGCTTTTAGGTAGATAGACAATAAGTATTACAAATTTTCTAAATTAATGCATTGTCAGCTGAGTGTTTCTGGAAACCTTCGTCATATCATAGATGGCTTTTGCAGTGTCACCAGTTCTGCAAGAGATCAACTGCATTTTAAAAAGGTTGGAATTTGTTAAATATTCCCCAGTAGAGACATGACTGTACAAGCAAAGTTGAAATGAAAAAGAACAACTTAAGAAAAGGGAGGTGTTCTTTAAGCTAGATGGTTATCTGAGTTCTGCCTTCTAGGGAAGCTCACTTCCTTGGCCTGTTGAATGGTAGGATTGTTAAACAGCTTTGTTTTAGAGTTTTAACAAACTCTTGCCATTGGATTACAAGAAAGGCAATCTTTTTTTTTTAGGCATAGGACTGAGATGTAATATTCTTCATCTTCTATTACTGTTAGCACATACATATAGTAGGCATTTTGCTTAGTTTTGAGTCTCAGTCATAGGTACCTCTAAGTGGCCTATCTTGAATTTCAAGACAGAATATTACTTTTTATAACACTGTCTCCAAAGTGAAGAACAGATTATGCTAATTTTCTATAGTACATTTCTATCTTCATTTTTAAAAATTACTAGTGCAGGGGGGAATTGGGGATGAGAAAAAAACTTCCTCTTCTTATACAGGAATAAAGAGCCCAGGGATTTTATCACATTATTAAAACACCCGATGACGACTCACTTAAATTAAAAGCACCTTCAGGCTCAGCTGGGTGATTTTCCTATTTTCCGAGTCAGCACAAAATTAAAGAATAAGCAAATTAACACATTATGTAAGCTAGGAAACTCAGCTATTGAAACATAAACTCGTTTAAGATTATGCTGCCTCTTAAAAATATATTAAAATGTTTAGGTAACAACATTAACTTAGCATTATGAAGAGGTAAGAGGCAGTTGCAATAACCAAGTCAATCTGCTGTTTGGTGCAGGAATCCAAATTAAAACATCCCTGTCGGATGGCTGTCCAGCCTTTAATTCAATGTATCCAGTAAAGGGGTGCTCACCATTTCCTCAGTAATTGTCAAACTGCTCTTATTGTTCAACATTCAACCAGAATCCCTTTCTGTAGTTTAAAATCATTATTCTGTGTTTTGCATTCTCAGGTAACAGAGAATAGATCTTGAATAGATGTCTGTAGCTTGAATCATGTCAACTGGATTTCTATTTTCTCAGTGGAAACGTTTCGCTCCTTATCCAAGGAGCTTCTTCAGTCTGAGGTATAAGGATATAATATAAGTATAGGTATGAGGTATAAGGATATAATATAATATAAGGTATAAGGTATCTGGATAAGGAGCGAAACGTTTCCACTGAGAAAATAGAAATCCAGTTGACATGATTCAAGCTACAGACAATTCCACCTGGATGACTGAGAACCTTCATAGACATCTTGAATAGATCTTATTTTTCTCTATGCCACCCTTTTATGTGCTTGAAAATCTTTCCTTAGTCTTTTCTCAAGGCTGAATATACTGTACTTGGTTACCTCATTCACTCCTTAGGCTTTGTTTCCAATCACACGATTGTTCTTGTTGCCGTTCTCTGCACAAGTTCCAGTCTCTGAATCTTTCTGATTCAGGTAGGGGTTGATCAATGCGGAATACTGTGAAACTATTATTTCCTATGATTTAGAAACTGTGCTCCTATTAATGCTGTCTAAATTGCATTTGCCATTTTAGGAGCTATGCCACACTGCTCCTCATATAGTCAGTTTGTGATCAAGTATATTTATATACGGGGGCGTGGTGGCTCAGCGGGTAAGACGCCAGGCTTGTTGATCGGAAGATTGCAAGTTCGGAGGTTCGAATCCCTAGCCCTGCGTGCAGAGTGAGCTCCTGCACTAGCTCCAGCTCTTGCCAACCTAGCAATTCGAAAGCATGCAAATGCAAGTAGATTAATAGGTACCACTTCGGTGGGTAGGTAACAGCGTTCCGCGCGTGTCATGCGGCCACATGACCACGGAAGCGTCTTCGGACAACGCTGGCTCTTTGGCTAACAAACGGAGATGAGCACCGGCCCCTAGAGTCGGACACGACTGCACAAATGTGCGGGGGGTACCTTTACTTTTATATATTTATACAATCCTTTTCACATATATTATAACAAAGCCATTTATTCCCCATTATACCTGTGCATTTTATTTATTTTTCCTCTGAGCTTTACAGCTATTAAATTTCATTGTTATTTTCAGCCTGTAATCTATCAAAATAGTTTTGAATTTTCTTTCTTTCTTCTAGAGCAGAGCTTTCCAAACTTTTCATGTTGTGACACACTTTTTAGACATGCATCATTTCACGACACACTCTTACAGCAGGGCATCATTTCGCGACAAACTCTTACAGCAGGGCACAAGGCAGGCACTAGGACCTGCACGGAATCACAGCAGGTTTGGAGGCAGCCAGGCACAAGGCAGGCACTAGGACCTGCGCGGAATCACAGCAGGTTTGGAGGCAGCAAGGCACAAGGCAGGCACTAGGACCTGCGCGGAATCACAGCAGGTTTGGAGGCAGCAAGGCACAAGGCAGGCACTAGGACCTGCGCGGAATCACAGCAGGTTTGGAGGCAGCCAGGCACAAGGCAGGCACTAGGACCTGCGCGGAATCACAGCAGGTTTGGAGGCAGCAAGGCACAAGGCAGGCACTAGGACCTGCGTGGAATTCTGGTAGGGCTCAGAGGCAGCAGCAGCCGCGACACACCCAGACACTGCAGCCGACACACTAATGTGTCCCGACACACAGTTTGGAAATCTCTGTTCTAGAGTAACACATCTATTTTTGTGTCACCTATAAATGTGATAAGCATTTCCTTTTCATCCAGACATTAATAAACATGTTGAAGAATAGAAAGCCCAAGACTAAATCTTGTGGCATTTTCACTGTAATTTGATAAGGAACCAGTTGTGTGCACTTTTTGAATAGAATTTTCAAGCCAGCTGTGCTCCTCCTTTTAAATATGCTGTCCAGTCTATATCTAACTAAGTTGCTAATCAAAATGTCATGGGATATTTTGTAAAACGTTTTGCTGATCAAAATATATTAGATCCACAGCATTCTCAAAAATTATTAAATAAGTTACCCTATTTTAAAAATGAGATGAAATTACTCTAGCAAGACTTTTTCTTAACAAATCCATGCTGACTTCTAGCAAGCACTGCACTGCTATCAGAGTGCTTACAGATTGATTGCTTTATCATCTGCTTTAGAATTTCCCAGGTATCAGTATCGGACTGACTGGTTTGTAGTCCCCTGGGTCTTCTCTTTTCATTCTTTTGAAGATAGGGACAATATTTGTCTTCCTCCAGAGCAATAATATACTAGTTTTATGGATATGCTTATCTCCATTGCATTCCTTCCAAGGACAGCACAGATTGAGACATGGAAGAATGAGAACTAAGAGAAAAATAACAAGGTGAAAAAAAGCCGGGGGAAGAAAACCTATATTACCATGTAAAATACTATGGTAAACATTTTCATCCTTTTAACAGATTTGGTTTTCAAAGTACTAATTATATTTTGGAATAAATGTTAACTCCCTATAGCAAACAAGCTGAAGACTTAGATCACTTCTGCTCCTAAATTAAAGAAGGAACCAAGGATGGGCACTGCAAGTTTGGTCAATATACAAACTAATCTGAGGCAATTTTTGAAACAGACTCCAATAGGACTGTGGCTATAAGTCATGTATTTCTGCAGTAATGTTACTTTAACCAAATCTAATATATTTACCACGATATCCTCTAGATCCATTGCTTTCCCTGCTGGTCTGTACAGTATGAAAGTCACATAGTTTATCAGGAAAATGATAGAAACCCTTAGATAAAGCCTTCTTTATGTTCTGAAAATTAAAGGATTTCATATATCCATTGCAGATCCATAAAATATAAAAATGCAAATAAATAACCATCAATGGAGAAAGACCACAACTCAATGGAAAGTAACATTTTGTATGCAGAGAATCCCAGGTTCAGTCTGAAAGCTCCAAAGTAAGGCTGAAAATGTCACCTGCCTAAAACTGCAGGAAGCCACTGTCAGATTAAAAATGACTCACAATAAAGCAGCATCCTACATCCCTAATTGTGCTGTCTGCATAATGATCTGCCCAGGATATAATATTCATATCAGAGTCATTCTGATTTTTAAAAGTCTGTTTGATTACTAATGAAGTGGCAAAAGATTGAGGTTTCTCTGAACACCAATTTAGGAATACAAAATGCACACAGATAATGAGAAAGAATCCTACACAAACCTTAACATTTATTGATTTTATAATATTTATAAGGTATAGCTTTTATTTTGGAAAACTTAAGCCTTAAGTGTGTGTGTCTTAATAGATCATCAATCCAGCGTACATCTACCAGTCTTTGGAGCACCTCCGCCCTTCCTCCTTCCCATCAGCCTACCTACCTACCCCTACTGATTTTCCCAGTTCATTATGCAAAACATACAGTAGCTATTTTTCTGCCTTTTTCATGTCCACAGAGAGCTGACCAGTGGCCCTGTTTAAGGTGATTAGATCCCTCCTAGGTAAGGGAAGACTGAGGAAGCATTTACAGAACCACTGTGAATACAATTCTACACATCTGTTGGATAAAAGTCACTTTGATTCGCTCAGAGTTGCATTCTAGCTTTACAAGTCCTATGGACTTGCCCGAGGCGTGACTTTTCTTATTAGTCCTGAAGACGCGTCCTCGTAACTGTGAGTTCAGCCACCTGTATTTGAGATCCATGTTTCTCCTGGTTGATTAAAGCCTCCCAGGAGGTGACATGTGGTTGGGTCCATGTGATGGTTAAAGTTTCTTTGCAGGAGAGATGGCTCCACTTGCCTTAAAAGAGGTGGCTGTCCCTCTTAGTGAGAATTAATCTCACTAATAAAGGAAAGTATAGATTTGGATGACAGATGGCTAATCTGATCAGGTAGGTTTTAATCTAAAATTCAAGGGGATAGGAATCATAAGATCACAGATGAGTGATGAATTGGTAAGTAATGGATTGAACACATCAGTAAAATCAAGTCTTTTAGAAATTACAAAATTAAGAAACAAAGAAATGAAATTCAGGAATAAAGGAAAAGGGAGTCTAACCCATCATCTAAATGTCTCCATGCTAATGCATGATAACAACCATAACAACAAGCAAGATGAGCTAGAAGTGTAACTCAGGCTGTAGAGAGCCATGGAGATGACCTTCAAGAAACTATGCAGAAATTTAAGAAAAACAAATGCATGCTTTAAACCCAGGAACCAGGAAAAAAACAAAAAAAAACAAACAGAAACTCAGATTGGCCCTAATTCACTGGGGTATAAGAGGGAGGGAAGGGAAACACAGTCAGGCTTTCAAGATTATGTTGCTATAGCTTAAACAATAAAGTATAGTTCCTGTGAAACCTGTGGAGTCTGTTTCTTGATCTGGCCTACCTCAAAGGGTTGACATATCTGGGACATTTCCAGCTAAAGATTATGGAGCCAACTATGGATTATTGGTGTAAAATTTAGAAAACTAAAGAAAGTATGTGTGCTAGCAATATTTACTCTGGAGGCATATGTCAGAACATAAGATCAGTGTAAGGAACAGATTCAGTATACTTTACTTATGAAAAAGCAAACCTGAGAAGCTTTGAAAACAGATAACGTATTGTGAAAACCAAAGGGAAAAGATACTTCTAAAATTTCAAAGCTGTACGTATCTCTACAATATCAAGCAAGAGGATATGAGGGTGATCTGGCTGTGACATCTGTCACCCCATTTTGATCACCTGAGTTGATTTAGTTGACTAGGTGGGCATCCCCTTTCTCTATTTTTTTCTCCACGTGTATCCCTCTAGAAACTGCACACTTGGTGGAATGGGATGACCATCCCAGATAGAAAGAATGTACCATTCTTCAGTCAATGCTATACAATAGCTGTAGTCCCCTGCTAGAACCTATAAACAAGCTCAATATCAAGGAAGAAAGGACTAGGGATATATTTCAATAAAGAATGTAATAAAATAGAGAAAAATATCAAGGAAAGGAAAAATGAGAGATTTAAAAAATGAAAAGCCTATACTGTAACCCTTTACAAAAGGGAATACAGAATGACATAAACATTTGTAGAGAGAAAATATATTCAGGAACCTATTCTCCTGGAAAGTGAGACACAACTGTCAATAGACCAGCTATCAAATAGCAAAACACCAGGTGCAAGTGGAATACCTAACAAACTCTTTAAAGCTGCAGGAGAAGAGGCAGTTGGTGCATATATTTATATTGAAGGAGATGCAAGACAATGTACAAATTATTACATCATTACATAATTTCTCATGTAAACAACGTTTTGTCTGAGATCTTACAAAAAAGAATAGAGGCAGACATGGAGAGAGAGATGCCAAATGAACAGGAAGATTTCAGAAACAGCAGTGGGATATGAAATCGGGCAGCTAACTTAAGAGAGTAATGGAAAGTACACAAAGTCTTTGAGAAAAGTAGGAAGAGAAGACAAGGGATAAGCTGAATGAACGGGATCAAGCAGACCATGAGGATGCCCTTGGAAGAGATACAGATTATAGACAGGGTACAGTCAAGCGGGCCTTTACCCATACGGTCATTAAAGCTGGGTCCAATTCAATGGCAACTGCATTTATAGAGGTAGAGAAATCCCACTGAAATCAGTGGAATTAGTTGCACGTACAAATATACGAGATCAACCTTTTGAAATATTAATTTCAATACACAAACAATAAGAAATTATACATACAAGACAGGGTACAATGGTAGTTTCTAAATGTGAAAGATTGCTTTCTAAGTTATATCTTACACAATCAAATAAATTAAACCAGAATTAATCCAGAATAACTATCATACCTTACTCCATACTTACAGCCATATAAGTAGAATTAAATTCTCATTTTCCTCTGTGTGTATGTGCTTAATACATTTTTGTGAAAGGCTAATTAAAATGTAACATGTAAGTGATGGTCAGGTATTTTACATGATGCTGAATAAACAGGACTTGTTTAGAATGCAAGCATATTATTGTAGTTCACAGATCACTTTACTATTTTACTCATACTTTTAATGAAGAAACTTCAATTCTAATTACATGAGTGGCAAAATTGTACTGTAATGTTATTTGTAGAAGCAGGAAGCGAAGGATTCAAATCCCTGATCAAGGTGACTCTGGCTAATTCACTCCCAGTATAATCTTATAACAGGCATCATACCATCATCTAGTTTGCTTAGTCTTGTTTAACATGTTACGTGAACCCAGCTATTGTGGACTGTAAGCCATAGTTGATGGCTTAGCACAATGTGTACACCCTATCAAATGTGACTTAGTAAAAAAACCTGTGGGTTAGCAATCAGGTCACTATAAGTTAATTTAAGAATTACTTCCATTAACTAAAATAGAAGCCATTATCAAACAAGTATGCAAAGAATTACAGTTTGTGTAGGGTGACCATACGTCCCGTTTTGAACGGGACAGTCCCATTATTTAAGCATTTTTCAACCGTCCCGTCGTTTTGATCAAAATCTCAATTTTGTCCCTTTTTTAAACCCGGTGGGAAGGAGGACAGGAAGACAGGAAGGAGGACTGGAGCCGGACTTGCCATTGGAGGCAGCCCGGAAGAGGCCCTATCAGCGCGGCAACTGGAAGCCCAGTTGCCACGTGCGAGCCCAGCAGCAGACACAGCACCACAGTCCACCCGGTTCCTGCCTCCTTACCTGATCCTACCGGTGCCGCTTCCTCTGAAGCCGAGATTGTCCGCCCAGCAGTGGTGAGGCCAGGGAAAGCAGGCATGGGAAGGTTGTGGAAAGAGGGTGCAGGGTCCGTGTGTGTGTGTCTGTTTTGGTGCATTTGGTCGCAGGGAGGCTGGGGAAAGAGGGGGTGGGGTGCGTGTGTGTGTGTGCGATTACTTGCTCAGAGTAATCGCGCACACACACACGCACCCCACCCCCTCTTTCCCTAGCCTCCCTGCGACCAAATGCACCCGCACCTGTTTTCCCTGTGCGGGTGCATTTGGTCGCAGGGAGGCTGGGGAAAGAGGGTGCGGGTTCGTGTGTGTGATTATTCTGAGCAAGTAATCGCACACACAAACGCACCCCACCCCCTCTTTCCCTAGCCTGCCTGCGACCAAATGCACCCGCATCTGTTTTCCCTGTGTGGGTGCATTTGGTCGCAGGGAGGCTGGGGAAAGAGGGTGTGGGGTGCACGTGTGTGTGTGCGATTACTTGCTCAGAGTAATCGCGCACACACACGCACCCTCTTTCCCTAGCCTCCCTGCGACCAAATGCACCTGCACAGGGAAAACAGGTGCGGGTGCATTTGGTTGCAGGGAGGCTAGGGAAAGAGGGTGCGGGGGTGCTTGTGTGTGTGTGTGTGTGTGTGTGTGTGTGTGAAAGGCTGGGGAAAGAGGGTGAGGAAAGTGATTTAGGGTTAAGGAATGAGGGTTACACCAAGCTCCCAAGGAAGGGCATCGCCTGCCACAGTGACAAAGGGAGGATCTGTGCCCATGCAGCCAACAGGTGCCCTGCTGAGCATGGGCACCTCCTTAAGAGGGCTTCCCGGCAGGTCTTAATGGTCAGAGGGGTTCATACCCCAATGAGGCTAAGATGTTTAGGGTTACAGTAACTTGTGTGGTGGTCAGTGAGTAAATGAATTAGAATAAACCAGCTGCACAAACCCTCCCTCCCCCCCTCTGTTCTTGCTCCCCGGCAATCTCCAAGCCAGAGATGGCCAAATCTGAAAGCTGTAAAATGAGTTGTGCTGAGC
The DNA here is from genome assembly GCA_023362775.1 of Charina bottae. Taxonomy (NCBI): domain Eukaryota; kingdom Metazoa; phylum Chordata; class Lepidosauria; order Squamata; family Charinaidae; genus Charina; species Charina bottae. The sequence goes on along the minus strand of JALMGJ010000006.1, from coordinate 33,848,678 downwards.
TTTGCAAGACATTTTTCCCTGGAAAAATTGCCAACGGATTAACCCACATTTTGTCATTTGTCTTCCATTGTGAACTGGGGGAGGAGGCCTGTTTTATGACAAGTCTATGGGTGATGATTACCTAATAATGATGCAGATAATTAAAGATGTAGGGTGATATATGATTTCACAGCACTTATAACTGCTTAATCTTAATCTTATTATGATTTTATTTACAAAATATAATATTTATACACTGGTTATTGAACTCCCACAAAGAATTTTTAAATACTTAATAGATGGCATTGTTATTCCTTTTCCCCCCAATAATTTTAGAAAGGCAATTTGTTATTGGAATAATGAAATGTAGAGTGCTTAATCCTTCAGCAAGGCATTTTAATTAATTGTTTTAATTGATTCCATTTACTAGAGGGAAGAAAAGATATACAACTTGTCATACTTACTTGGCTGCAGTGTTTTGACCACTTTCTAAAATTCAGTCTATAAGTGAGCTTCTAGCTGTAGGAACATCTTTGGAAAGGGTCTCCCCTGCTGATCTAAGTAACCAAACCGGTTCATATGGGAAGAGGTGGTCCCTCAGATAGTCAAGCCCTAAGCCATTTAGGCCTGTCCTTCCGCCCCAGCTCGCTGCCTCCTTCAGCCTTCAATAAGGTACTATGGGAAGTTAGTTGCCACGCCCCCTATCATTGCCAAGAAGTTCTTGCCTTGCCTTGTCTTGCTGCTGTCAAGCCAAATCCAGACCCTCGCTAATCTGCCTTCCTGCAGACCTGTCTAGTCCAGTCCAAACCCCAGTGTGCCTTAGTTAGACCTTGTCCTATATTTCTAGTCTTGCCGTATTGTCAAACTTTGACAATATGGCAAGACTAGAAACATATGACCAATTGGCAGCAGGGCAAGGTCTGGGTCAAGGTTCCCTTTGACAGTCAATATTTGCAGGCAGGACCCAATTGGGTGGACTGGGGGCAGGGTTTGCAGGCAGGAGCCAATTGGGTAGACCGGGGGCGGGGTTTGCAGGTGGGAGCCAATCACGTGGACTGGGGGTGGGGTTTGCAGGTGGGAGCCAATCACGCGGATCGGGGGTGGGTTTGCAGGCAGGAGCCAATCGCGTGGACCCGGGGGGTGGGGACCCCTGTCCCGTTTTTTCCATCCCAATGTCCCGTTTTTGTCTCAAGGAAATATGGTCAGCCTAATTTGTGACATATTCTATGTTAACAGACTTGTGGCTCCAATTGGTTCTGCTGGTTTCCTGTTGGGCTGTCCTCTTGCCTTCAATCCCTGACTTCCTTTCCTACCTCTTACTCTTCTTCTGGCTGTGAGAGAGGCCAGAACTCCTGTTTCTACAGCCACTTTTTTTTTAATAGTTGGTTGATGGGTTCCTTGGTCTACCTAGAGTACAAAGCCTTGAAATTGACTACCCTATACTTGGCTTAATGCATGTAATTGAAAGAACTAATCTCTTATGTTTCTGTAGCCCAGGGCTTTCCAAACTGTGTGTCGCGACACAGTACTGTGTCGTCTGGGGGCCCCAAGTGTGTCACGCAACAACCCGGAAGCGCTGATGGTGCGCCGCCGCCGCGCGCAGCAGCGGGCCATCAGCGCTTCCGGTTTCCAGGACACCGCAGCTGCCGCCGCCGCAACAGTTCACAAAAACCCAAAAGCGCCACAGCGGCGCTTCCGGGGTTTTGTGTGCCGCGGTGGCACTTCCTGTCCTGTTCCGACTAAGACTGACACGGAAGCATTACTGAAATTAGCTTTATTTACACAGTTACACAAGCAGCCCAGTTTACACAGTCCTCTTCTTCTCCTGCAGGCTGGATAACAACAAGTCCAGTGGAGTCTCCTGGCCGGACAGGGAGGACCAGAGTTGCAGGCTCTAGGGTCAATCCGGAGGTAGCAGGCAAGGTGACCGCGGGCGCCTCGTTAGCTTGGCTGGTGGAACTTGAGGTAGACCGGGGCCCAACAAAAGCAGCCCACTGGTTACCGGTGTCGGCTTGACCCAGCTGAGGATCTTGGCTGGTTGGGTTATGGGCAAAACGGGGCCCAACAAAAGCAACCCACTGGTGACCGGCGTCGGCTGGGCTTGGCTGATCTCGGCCAGTGGGCGTACGGGTAGACCGGGGCCCGACAAAAGCGGCCCACTGCTGGCCGGTGTTGGTTGGCTCTGGTGCGGAGAGCAGCGGAGGATCTGTGGCACGGGCAGTCGGGAGAGGAGCAGGCAAGGCGGCGGCGCTTACCCCGGTAATGGCTTCTTTCGCAGGGAGCAAGGAGGGCTCCGAAGAATGCCCTGGAGCTGGACTCTCGCAGAACGAAGGCGCGGCGACAGGAGGAGGCATGGGCATGAGGCTTGACACGGCAGCAAGGTGAGGCTTGGTTCCAAGGCTGGGCGCAGCGGCAAGGCAAGGTGGGGAATCAAGATCTGGCGCGGCAGCGGGGCTGGGCTCGTCCATGAGGTCCGGAGCGGCGGCAAGGCAGGGCTCTTGATCGAGGTCTGGGGCTGCAGCAAGACAGGTCTCAGAAGCAGGGTCTGGCGCGGAGTCTGGAGGCTTCGGCGTTGAGCAGGTAGAACGGTTGTCTCCGGCAGCTGAGGTAAGTCGCGCCGGCCTTTTATTCCGTTTTTTGCGCCTTTGGAGAGCAGGAGCCAATTGGGCTTTGCGTTGTTCGGCCCGCCTTTCTGCTCTCCTTTGGCGCGCGCTGATTGGTGGAGGGGTCTTTCTTTCCGAGCCTCTGCCAATCAGCGTTTCCGGGTCTCCAGTCGGTTTCGCGCCAAGCCTGCTGCCTCCTGTGATTGGCTCCTCCTCTGACTCGGAGTCCGGCATGTCGGCCGGCAGCCAGGTAAGTGGGCGAAACCTCACACTTCCGGGGTTTTGTGCGCCGGCCGTTGGTGTGTCGCCAACGGCAAAAGTTTGAAAAGCCCTGCTGTAGCCTATGCAGCAGGGAAATCCCTTTCCAGTGGCTTCTGCTTCCAGAGAAGCCCTACCTTCTGACTTCCTCTCCTGATATAATGTTCTTAAGACTTAAGAGTTTGTTTGTTTGTTTGTTTGTTTGAAAGATTTGTATGGCTGCCCATCTTAAACACAACTCTGGGATGTGGGAAAGACCTTGAGAGTCTGGGCAAAGAGACGCTGCCAAGGAAATGGTCAGATAAGAGAAAGCATGCTGGATAGTGGGCAGAGCAATCGGCTCAGAAGGAACCCTCCCTAGCTTCTTGGGCTGTAAAGGAGATGGTGGGAGATTTGTACTTTCAGACTTGCAAAACTGATGTTGGCCTCACAGGGTAAACCAGATAAGAATCACAACCAGATGAGCTAATTCTACTTTATTGTAATGCTACATTGACCGAACCTTGCAACATGGGCCTCTTCTGGGTACACAGTGAAAGTGCACTGTGTGGGCAGCAGAATGTAGGGCAGCAGAATGTTCTCCTGCAATTTTGCTTTTATTTTTTTAAGTGTTTTAATGGTTGTGATGTTTTAATTGTTAGTTGTATGCCACCCAGAGTTATGTTCAGTGAGATGGGCGGCTATATACATTTGTTAAATAAATAAATAAATTTCTTTGGGCTATGGGGTGGGAGAGAAGCACAACGAAGCAATTGTGTGGATATGACCTTAAAGAAGAGCAGGTTCGAAATGTAGGTAATAAGTATTTATTTATTTAGTAAATTTATATGGTAACCCAACTTGCAACTCTGAGCAGCATACAATCAATAAAGAAGAAAAATAGAAGAGAATATGTGTACCTCAGGTTTGAACTGTGGAGTCCTAATGAGGGTGGCACTGATGATGTTACCTAGTTGGGTGATGAAACGTCTGCAATCAAACAACCAAGCTCAGAGAGCACCAAGGACTCCAAAGAAGAAAAATCCCATACAGTTAAAACATTAACAAAAATTAATAGATGGTTGGAACCCTCATTTCTATTACACCCCTCCAGGCATAAACTCAATCAACCTGACTCCAATGCCTCAGGAAACAACAAGGAATTTAGAACCTTTCTAAAGGCCAACAGGATCAGGGCCAACTGTATTTTGGTGTGTGTGTGTGTGTGTGTGTGTGTGAGATCATTCCAGAAGGCTAGTACTGCAACAAAAAAGGCATGCCTCCTAGGTCCTGCCAGATGACATTGCTTCAGGGAGGAGACCTGAAGCATGCCCATCCTAGTAGTGCAGTGGGATAGGCAGATACCATCAGGAACAGGCGATCCTGCTTCCCACAGTGGAGGAATGGATTGTGAAAATATCAGAATTTGCTGAGATGGCAAAGCTGACCTGTTCGGTCAGAGAAAAATCAACAAAAACTTTTCTGAAAGACTGGAAAACTTATATGGACTTTTTGCTGAAAGAAGAAAAATAATATGATGTTTTATGGGTTTGAGGATTAAAAAAGAAGTGGACTAAGTGAGGGGCTGAAGAGATCTGTATAACATCTAAGAGGGAGGGAAGATTATAAGACTAATTATCTGTTGAAGAGAAGGTCGGAAGTCATTATATTTCATAACTTTAGTGTTTTTCTTTTCCTTTTCTTGCACCCTTTTTTTCCCTTTAGATTTGTCTTTTACTTCACGTAAAATTCTTAATAAAACAAATGAATAAAAAGGAACAGGTGGTTCCTGCTAATAATCTGGTCCTGTGCCCTGTAGGGCTTTACAGATGATAACCACCACCTTGAATTGACCTGGGAGTCTATTGGGAACCAGTGCAGCTCACAAACTAGTGTCACTATTATACCAAGGTATACCCATAACTACCTGTGGTGCTGCATTCTGGACAAATTGTAGCTTCTGGATGGTCCTCAAGGACAGCCCCATGTAAGTACATTTTGTTGTTTATTCGTTCAGTCACTTCTGACTCTTCGTGACTTCATGGACCAGCCCACGCCAGAGCTTCCTGTGGGCCATCACCATCCCCAGCTCCCCCAAGGTCGAGTCTGTCACCTCCAGAATATCGTCCATCCATCTTGCCCTTGGTCGGCCCCTCTTCCTTTTGCCCTCCACCTTCCCTAGCATCAGCTTCTTCTCCAGGGTATCCTGTCTTCTCATTATGTGGCCAAAGTACTTCAGTTTTGCCTTTAAGATCATTCCCTCAAGTGAGCAGTCTGGCTTTATTTCCTGGAGTATGGACTGGTTTGATCTTCTTGCAGTCCAAGGCACTCTCAGAATTTTCCTCCAACACCACAGTTCAAAAGCATCTACCTTCCTTCGCTCAGCCTTCCTTACGGTCCAGCTCTCGCAGCCATAGGTTACTACAGGGAATACCATTGCTTTAACTATGCGGACCATTGTTGTCAGTGTGATGTCTCTGCTCTTAACTATTTTATCAAGATTTGTCATTGCTCTCCTCCCCAGAAGTAAACGTCTTCTGATTTCCTGGCTGCAGTCAGCGTCTACAGTAATCTTTGCACCTAGAAATACAAAGTCTGTCACTGCCTCCACGTTTTCTCCCTCTATTTGCCAGTTATCAATCAAGCTGGTTGCCATAATCTTGGTTTTTTTGAGGTTTAACTGCAACCCAGCTTTTGCACTTTCTTCTTTCACATTCGCCATAAGGCTCCTCAGCTCCTCCTCCCTTTCAGCCATCAAAGTGGTATCATCTGCATATCTGAGATTGTTAATGTTTCTTCCAGCGATTTTAACTCCAGCCTTGGATTCATCAAGCCCAGCATGTCGCATGATGTGTTCTGCGTACAGGTGAATAGGTAGGGTGAGAGTATATAACCCTGCCGTACTTCTTTCCCAATCTTAAACCAGTCCGTTGTTCCGTGCTCTGTTCTTACCGTTGCTACTTGGTCGTTATACAGATTCCTCAGGAGGCAGACAAGATGACTTGGTATCCCCATACCACCAAGAACTTCCCACAATTTGTTATGATCCACACAGTCAAAGGCTTTAGAATAGTCAATAAAACAAAAATAGATGTTTTTCTGAAACTCCCTGGCTTTCTCCATTATCCAGTGGATATAGGCAATTTGGTCTCTAGTTCCTCTGCCTTTTCTAAACCCAGCTTGTACATCTGGCAATTCTTGCTCCATGAATTGCTGGAGTCTACCTTGCAGGATCTTGAGCATTACCTTACTGGCATGTGAAATAAGTGCCACTGTTCGATAGTTTGAACATTCTTTAGTGCTTCCCTTTTTTGGTATGAGGATATAAATTGATTTTTTCCAATCTGATGGCCATTCTTGTGTTTTCCAGATTTGCTGGCATATGGCATGCATCACCTTGACAGCATCATGTTGCAAGATTTTAAACAGTTCAGCTGGGATACCGTTGTCTCCTGCTGCCTTTTTATTAGCAATGCTTCTTAACGCCCATTCAACCTCACTCTTCAGGATGTCTGGCTCTAACTCACTGACCACACCGTCAAAGCTATCCCCGATATTATTATCCTTCCTATACAGATCTTCCGTATATTCTTGCCACCTTTTCTTGATCTCTTCTGCTTCTGTTAGGTACATTAGTACTGTTTTATTATTATATTATATGTTATATATAACATATGTATATATGTTATATATGTTATATATATTATATTATATATATATATATATATATTATATAATATTATATATTATATATATTATATATTATATATAATTATATATATATATTATATTATATATATTATATATAATTATATATATTATATATTATATATATAATTCTATAATATATATATATATATATATATATATATATATATTATATATATATATATATATAATATATATATATATTATATATATTATATATAACATATATGTATGTATGTATGTATGTTATATTAATACTGTTAGGTAAGGTAAGTACATTACAGTAATCCAGTTGGAAGGTGACCATGTTGTAAGAGACAGCAAGCAGAGGCTCCCCATCCAGGAACAGGCAAAATTGGTGCATAAGATGAAGTTGTGAAAAGGCCTTTTGGGTACAGCTGCTATCTGCTCTTCAAGCAGAAACTGTGAATCCAGGAGAACCCACAAGCTGCACATTGGCTCTGAGTGGGGGAGTGCAATCTCCCCAGACTCAAAGATGGAAAACCTCCAGGTCTGAGATCCAGAGGACCAAACCCCACAGCCATTTGTTATCATTACTGCTTTCAGAAATAGTACCTCTAATCTCTCTTATAGCATGTTAATATAATGCCAATCAACTGACTACCAAGAGTTTTCAAATAGATTCATGAGAATTAAAACTGAATTCTTAAAAAAAACACTTTGAGATTTCAGGTTCTAGTTATTATATTGTTTTAGATAGTTTTGAAGAACAAATGATCTAGGACAGCTATTTACAAATAGGATATTCTTAAAGTTGTCAGATACCTTTTAAAGAAGACATCCCTTTCCCTCTAGATCAGGATTAGGCACATTTTGGTCCTTCAAATGTTGCTGGATTATATTCCTAGCAGCTCCAGCTTGCATGGCCAATAGTAAAGGAAGGTGAGAAATTGTAAAAGATAACTGGTTTCCCATGCCTTCTGTCTTTTCTGCTTCCTGAACACATATTCAAGATTATATGTGCCTTTAAATTTCTAAGTTATACTTCCGTCTTTTCTGTTTCCTGAACACATAAGGTAAAGGTAAAAGTTCCCCCCGCACATTTGTGCAGTTGTGTCCGACTCTAGGGGCCAGTGCTCATCTCCGTTTGTTAGCCGAAGAGCCAGCGTTGTCTGAAGACGCTTCCATGGTCATGTGGCCGCATGACGCGCGTGGAACAATGTTACCTTCCCACTGAAGTGGCACCTATTAATCTACTTGCATTTGCATGCTTTCGAATTGCTAGGTTGGCAGGAGCTGGGGCGAGTGCGGGAGCTCACTCCGTCATGCGGGGCTAGGGATTCGAACCCCTGAACCTGCGATCTTCCGATCGACAAGCCTGGCGTCTTACCCGCTGAGCCACCACGCCCCTCTCCTGAACACATATTCAAGATTATATGTGCCTTTACATTTCTAAGTTATATTTCATTCAACATAAACTCCAGAATGCTTTTCATGACTACTGATAACTGGCAACCCAACTACTGGCTGAGTATATTAACTTAAAAAAAAGTCTAAACATAGTATTTAAGAAGAGTTAAGAATGTGGCCTAAGAAAGGACTAACAATAAAGTAGGTCTATCCTTGACTACATGCATAACACAATCCAAAACATACACATTCAAACTGTGGAAACAGATCAGAATAGCTGATTTTTTTTCCAAAAATAGCAAATGAGATGATTTCTTTGACTTGGTATGACAAACTTAGCCATGGTTAACTTAACCAAGTTTTACTGCCCAATTTCTTGGTACAGACACCTCACACTGCCAAATAATTACCATACTGCCTGGTTCTCAAAATACATTAGGCTACCTTGTGGATGTGCTGTGCAAACACAGCCATTGTGTCTTTGTTCAAACATCCTACTTCCGTACTTCTGTAACACCTGGTACGGCGTAACACACAAATCTGTTTAATGCAGGCTTTATCGTTTCTACATAAACCTTGCTTTGTCAATAAGCAGCCTAATGAACTTAAAAGCTGTTTTAATATTTTATGACATTTTGATTTGTCACCCAAACTAAAACATTGCCAGGAAGATCTTGCCTAAAATCCTAAAAGAGAAGCCATCATGGTGAAATGCTGGAGTACTAGATTCAGGGAGAACTTTTATCTTCTTCTAGGATGATTTCTAACTTCGCAGTCTACCCTACAGCCCTGAGATCACATAGTGGTTTACTAACCAAGTACTAACCAGGCCTGATCCTGTTTATTTCCTGAGCCCAAACAAGATTAGCCAGATGCTCTCACTTGGTGGGATAAATCCCAATTAAACGTTCTTGGAAAGTATCATTTCTATCCTGTAAAGTTGTTATGGGCAATATATGATAACCTGAGCTTTCAGAAGAAAGGGATAAAAGCAAGGTTGAATAAATTAAAAAATATTGGACCCAATCTGAGAGTTCTTAATGTCATTACCATTCATTTCAACTTGGTTTGAATGCATAATGACAATGGATTGCACATTGTTATTGTTAAAATGATTGACCTAACTTTTTAAAAGGTAAATTTAGGGTGAGTGCATACTGATACTGAGAAAAACTTGCATGGGATAATGAAAAAACTGAAGTTGAAAGTTACAAAAGACAGATCACTTAAAAGAACATGTTGGGGCTTGTTCGGTAGAGTTGGGTTTTTCACAAGATGAGCAGTATCTTTAAGCTCCTTCCAGATGCAAATTAGGTGACCTTCCTTAAAACAGAGTCCTTAGTTAGCCTTAAGCAGCAAAAAGATAAAGTGCTGGTTTATTAGAGAAGGAACTTTAGTGGACAAGAAAAGGCTAGGGTCTGGAACAAGAGTCATTCAACTTATTTTGTCAGTCTAAATAAAACTTTCTATAGATGCCCCACAAGGGGTTTCTGCACAGAGCCGCGTATGCCATAGTTTATGCAGCAATACTTTACTGAATAAATCACAACGGCTGGGTTGGCACAACACACTGAAACTGAATAAGCGACATTTCGATTCACCGCGAGGTGCAAACGAACCCAGCCAGTACTTTTAGAGAGGCAGAGTCCGCGCCGGTGGAGGAAAGGAAGAGATTCCCTGCTCAGTGGGAGGAATCGTGGGGCAACTTAGCTCACACGTCCATGTACTGTAGGTCACAGAGCAGAGGACTTCGCTGGCCCTGGCTGGCTGGCTGGCTGGCTGGCTGGCTGGGGAGCTGCCCTCAGATCTGAAAGGCGCGAAGGCGAACTACCCACCTTCTTCGCTTGCTGGATCGTTTCACGCACCACTTGCTTGACGTGAGGCGCCTCGTCTTCCTTGCGCGGGTGCGTGTACAGGGCCAGGCGCGTGGCTCCCCGGTAGAAAGAGTTATGGGTCCACCCCATGTCCAGCGGGGGGATCTCCGTGTCGGAGCGTTCGGGCCAGTAAGACAGCGACAGAGGTTTTCCCGAGGGTCCGGTGACCGTTTTGCCACTCTCCAGGTGGGCATCGTAAGCACGCCAGCCGCCCCGCAAGACCTCCAACTCCCGGCTGGAAAGGAAGTCAGGCAGCTGCTCTTTCTTCAGCTGCGACTTGTACGCTTTCTCCCCGTTGGCTACGAGGACCTCCAGTGCCCGCCGTTGGTCCTCGCTGTAGTAGTATCGCGGATTGTGTTCGCTGACCCGTTCGTTCACGTGAGTATCCTCCAGGCAAAGCAGCTGCGACTCCGCCATGCTCCACGTCGCCGCGATTCGCTCACTGTCGACTTGGAGCTGCCAACGGCACCTGGAACCGGGCAAGGCGGGAGGAGCCTTCGTGAACCGCCTCCCCACACCTTGGAGGGGGAAGGTTGACTCGGCCTGCGCAACTTGTTCGCCGAATCTGCAAAGTCAGTAGGGGGCCAAGGATGCAGTTACTGCTGTTGTCCTCGAGCAACTTAAAATCTGGGCAGGCGAATTACCCTAACTCAGTGGTTTTCAAACTTGCCAACTTTAAGATGTGTGGACTTTAACTCCCAGAATTCCCTAGCCAGCCATGCTGGCTGGGGAATTCTGGGAGTTGAAGTCCACACATCTTAAAATTATTTTATTATTTATTTTATTCAGTTTCTGCTCCTGGCAGCCTATAGGAGATTAGGTATCACCTTTTGTCTGTAGCTTGAATCATGTCAACTGGATTTCTATTTTCTTAGTGGAAACGTTTCGCTCCTTATCCAAGGAGCTTCTTCAGTCTGAGCAAAGTTGGTAAGGGAATCCTAAATATGTTCCTAGGTAGCTGTGTGACCTTACACCTGGGGCTAGGTCATGGTTATATTGAGATGTAATTTTTAAGTCCTTTTATCATCTAAAGGAGGGTCGTTAAAATCACCATGCTGCTGTTGAGCTTCTGAAATGGTCTTAATCTTCCTAGGCACAGAAGACAAAACGGGGAGGAAGATGGGGGAGAGTTTGTGCCTGAGGCCCCCACCTCTATTCAAGGAAGGATTTTCCAAGTTGGCATAAATGGATTCCTTGACCCCTCTCTCAAACCACCTATCTTCTCTGTCTAAAATGTGAACATTAATGTCCTAATGTAGGAGCCTATAGGAGATTAGGTATCACCTTGTTTGCTTGGTATGTATGTATGCGTTTCTTTCTGTATGCTATGCTTGTTAAACTGTGCTTCTGCTCAACTTTGTCTGTTTATAATAAAGCTTTAAGTTTCTTTATCCACTGGTGTGCTATTATCTCTGGATCTAAAAGAATCAATTGCCCTAGCCCCTGATCAAAGAGGCGTGGACACTTGGCAATACAGGCATTCAGGGTTTTTGGGGTGTTTCTGGTGTCTCATTCCAAACTATAAATCAAGGTGGGTTAGGGATCAAGTTACTATAGAATAGTGTTTTTCAACCTTGGCAACTTTTAAGATGTGTGGACTTCCACTCCCAGAATTCCTCAGCCACACATCTTAAAGTTGCCAAGGTTGAAAAACACTGTTCTATAGAACATTGCAGCCTATTTAACAAAGTACGGAAGCTGACAACAAAGGGAACACATAATTTATTTAAAAATGAATCTTGGATTTTTTCAATTCAAAAATTTCTATTGTTTAAATTTGAAAAAGCCAAATAAACTTTTGGGGGAGGGGTGTGGGGGAGCACTAGTTGTGTCAGAAGTTCAGAAGACATATTCTCATCACCTAATGCCACTGAATGTTAATACATAGATGATTTAAACCTTCTAGTCCTTTAAACATTAGGAGCATCAAGACAGTGGTATTTCTGTAGTCTGGTTCTATAATGTCATTATAAACCAGAATGCAATCTATTTGGTTTTAACAGTATGTTGTATGAGCCCAGTCATGTTGGTTTATAAACTCTATTGTGTGAATTCATCAAACTCTGCCTTGTTCAGTAAACTATGGAAAACATATAGTTTAATGTAATGTGTGAACCAAGCCTGTGTAAGATTCTTTTTGGCACCTAAAGAAACAACTTGTACCCACGCTAAGACCACACCTGCCTGATAAAACAGTGTTGTGGTTAACATAATAAAGTTAACATGATAATGTTCATGTTGATATCTCTACACACCCAAGGGATTTGTAATTGTAATGTCAATACATTTTGCTAAAGGTTGGACAAATTGCTTTCTATAGTTAGGTAAAGCATTTCTAACTTAACAGCATAAACTATTATATATTATATAACATTTTGTTATGCCAGATGTGGTTTTTAGCAGTCTACATGGTGTTCTGACAGGCTTGTAGGAAGGAAAGATACAGAAGTAGATGGATTTTGTTGTTTATTCGTTCAGTCGCTTCCAACTCTTTGTGACTTCATGGATTAGATGAATTAGATTAGATGGATTAGGAGTCAAAATATTAATGAGGCAGTAAATGAACTTGATGGATGCAATTTATTGTATTGATTTACAGTTTGTCAGACAGACTGCTATATAAATGATGCATTTATACAATGCACATTTATGCAATGTGAATTCAGTGTAATTTAGGCCCTCTCCTAGTTTTGATTTTTGGTTCACTAGATTTAGTGAGGCTATATTTATTCCTTCCACAAGGAAAATAATGTGTCAGTAGCAATTCAAGGAATTGCTTGAAAAGGAAGAGGGGCCGACCAATGGCAAGATGGATGGATGATATTCTGGAGGTGACGGACTCAACCATGGGGGAGCTGGGGATGGTGACAGCCGACAGAAGGCTCTGGCGTGGGCTGGTCCATGGAGTCACGAAGAGTCAGAGGCGACTGAACAAATAAACAACAAGCAATTCAAGAGTGAATTGCCAATTCTTACCATGCTGGATTAAGGCTATAAATGAGGGACAGCATCCATTTGAACTAATCTACTAAAGACAGTACCTCAGTCTTAACTGCTCACAAGCATTTAACAAAATTGCTACCTTTAGTTTTGTTTTTATAATTATTTTAATATTTTCTAGAAAGCTTTGTTATCAAAGGGCTCTTTACCATTGTTTAAATAAACAGACCAATTTGTGGTGGTCATCTATTTGACATGTTAGCATGAACTGTGATGCTGTAGTAACTTGGCTTTTGCTGGTCTCTCTTGTGAGATGGTGAAATGCATTAAGGGAATTCTTAATTCTGAGTAGTTTACTGGTCATCTTTTAAGTATACTCAAAACAGCCATTTAGAAGAAGTTAGAAGTTGCTTTATTCTGAGTGAGTTTTGACTGTTGGAAGCAGGTACTTGAAGAAAAGAGATGTTATGGTACTGAGTTTGAGGAATCAGGCCTAAAGCCCAGAAAGGGGAACCAATAAGGTAAAATTGGCAGAGAATATTTATTTAGCCATGTGAAGATTTGTTTTTAGTTCTGCTCTGTGCAGCACACTTGATTTTGGGTATTTTTGCATCTGCTCCAATCCTTGATCCTCTCTCTCCTTGTTTTTTTTTACTCAAACTGTTGGTTTTAGAATGCAGGTCTCAGACACAGGTAATCTACTGCAGTTAAACGATTATCTTAAATCCCAACAGTGTTGCTTTTATTCAGAAATCTCTGATAGGACTAGGATGGGATGGTGCAACTCTCCTAGTGCTCCTTGAACTTTTGGTGGCTTCTGATAACAGCTATCATGGTATTCTTTTAGACATAGCTGATTGGGGAATTCTGGGAGTTGAAGTCCACACATCTTCAAGCTGCCAAGGTTGAGAAACACTGTTCTAGACGGATTTCAGGGTTTGGAAATAGGAACATTCTTTTGCAATGGTTCTCCTCCTTTCTCCCAGACAGATTCCACTCAGTGTTGGTGGGGTTCTTCAGAGCTCAATCCTCTCCCTTCTCTTATTTAACATCTACATGAGACTGATGGAGGAGGTCGTCTGGCAGCCTGAGGTCAGGTATCTTCAGTATACTGATGATATCTGGTTGGATATCTCAACCCCTGGCCAACCAAGTGATTATAGGTGTGTCCCAGTCACTGGGGGCTGTTAGGGTCTGGTTAGGGAGGAACAGGCTCAGGCTTAACCCCAGCAAGATTGAGTGGCTTTGTGTTCATGGATCAGCTGTGTCTGGAGACCTGTCATCTCTAGTTCTTGATGGGATTGTATTTCCTGAAATGGAACCAGGGCACAATTTGTGAGTCTTTCTGGACTCATGGCTCTTGCTAGAAGAGTAAGTGGCAACCATGGCTAGGAGATCTTTTGCACAGATCCATCTTGTACACCGATTGTGCCCTTTTCTGGACTGTCAGACTCTACTCACAATCACTGATGCCTTAATTACCTTTCACTTGGATTACTACAATATGCTCTACATCGGAGTACCCTTGAAAACCACTTGGAAGCTGCAGCTGCTTCAAAATGCATATGTGGGAGTAGTTTGGGTGCACCTCAGTACACCCATGCAACTTCTCTGCTCCATGAACTGCACTAGTTATCAGTGGATTTCTGGGTATAATTAAAATGCCCCCTGGGTGTCATCTGTAAAGCCCTACATGGTCTGGGATCTGGCTATCCATGGGTGCTCTTTCTCCAACTGTTTCTGCCCATCCCATATGATCAGACAAGATGGCATGATCTGGGTCCCATTGACTAAACGGTGTCATTTTGTGGGACCCTGGAGTTGTGCCGTCTCTACCAGCCTCCTGTCCTCTGGCATATCATCTCCTCAGAAGTTCCTTTGGCCTTGTCCATGCTATACTATAGAAAAGCTCTAAAATCCTGGCTTTTCAAACAGACCAGAGGCCAGGGCAATTTGTGATCCTGACTAGTGGGTGAAGGGTGACTGGAATTTAGCTGTGTTTTTTCCTCCAGTGAGTTGTATCTGTGTATTTGGTATGTATGTATGTATGTATGTATGCATGCATGCATGCATGCATGCATGCATGCATTCATTCATTCATTCATTCATTCATTCATTCATTTAAAAGATATGTATGGCTGCCATTTATTATTTATTTATTTATTTAATATGTATGGCTGCCCATTTTAAACAACTCTGGGTGGCTCACAACAGCAATACAACCAGTAACTATAAAACATAACCATAAAACAGTAAAACGATCAAACCAAAACCAAAACCCTGTGCCTTAATCATCCCCTTAGGATGCCCCGCAGCAAGCTCCAATTACCCTCATTCCATTCTTCCCGTCCCATCCCATCCCATCCCATCCCATCCCATCCCATCCCATCCCATCCCAGCATCTTGGTAAAAAGCCAGGTCTTGATGGCCTCCTGAGAGGCTAAAAGGGTGGGGGCCTGCTGGATTGGGGGGGGGAGGGTGTTCCATAAGGTAGGGGCAGCCATGGAAAAGGCACACTTCCAAGGTCCCACTAGGTGGCAGGATTTCAGGGAAGGGATCTGGAGCATGCCTACCCTATCTGATCTAGTGGGACAGGTAGATATTCTTAGGGAGAGGCAGACCCGCAAATAACCAGGTTCCATGCCATGTAGGGGTGATAACCAGCACCTTGGATTGCACCCAGAAGGAAACTGGGAGCCAGTGCAGCTCGCGCAACAGAGGTGTAACGTGGGCGAAGCTATGAACACCCAGTACTATGCACGCCGCTGCATTCTGGACCAGTTGTATCTTTTGTATTTGTATTTTTAATTCTTCTCCCCATTCAAGAACAGGTAATGGTACTATACATACCTGCCTCTGGAGGGCAGCCATGAAATCCCAGGAAAAGACAGATGTTTTAAGGCATTGCTGATATATACAACATGAGCACCTCTGCCTGCTCAAAGAATTTGTTTTCACTGAATCCAAAGTGCCATACAACTTTAATACTCAGTAATAAATTGGTTAACTTTAAAGTGCTGTAGAATTATTCTATATAATTATTGTATGTTAAATTTTAAACACTGATCTGATGTTGTAGTATTGCACAAAACAGTTGATAAACCAGTAGTATTATTTCCTGTATTAACATTAATCTTCCTTCCACTTCTTGAATGGTAGCCCTCTTCTCCTTTTAGAGGAAACTGCAGTATGCAACCTTGGGAAGAAAGCCTCGTGCGGCCAGCAGCTGCCTCGCGAAGGGCCAGGCCGGGCATGCTTGGTTAGCAGCGGGAGCAAGAAGATGGAGAAGGTCAGCTAGGGAGGCAGGGGCCGTGGGGTGCAGGGGACCCAAAGGGCATAGATAGATAGGGGAAATAGGCAGGTGGGGGGGAGTTGAAGTACCCCTGCGGTCGTAAGTGCGGTCGGGCTGCCAAGTGCCGAAATTTTGATCATGTGACTGCGGGGGTGCCACAATGGCTGTAACTTCGCAGACCGGTTGTAAGTCCCTTTGTTCAGCGCCGCTGTAACTTTGAACGATGGCTGAACAAATGGTCATAAGTCGAGGACTACCTGTATTACTGTGTCATAAAGATACAATTTTAATTCACCTCCATCTGTTCTTTTTCATTATTAGGGATTATTCATATGATTCACTCAAACACTGTTCTAATAGCAGTATACAATAGCAGTGTACAATGTGGTTTTGGTGGCAAGAAACACAACGCTAAAAGGAGAAGAGGGCTCTTTCAGCCTCCTATTCCATTCTTACTTTACTCCTTGTCCTCGACTTTGCTTCCTCTCTCAGTTAACCAACTGAACATATTTTCTGTCTGTCAGTTCATTTAGCTCAATGTTTCTCAAACTTGGCAGCTTTAAGATGTGTGGACTTCAACTCCCAGAATACTCCAGCCAGCATGATTGAGCTGTTCTAAACTGTTTGTCACCTACACCTTCCTCAACCTTTTCTCCTTTGTCTTCCTTAGGTTGACTATCCTGTTGACTTTAGAAATGAGGGGAAGGGGTTGTCAGAGGAACAAGAATGAGTACTGGGAGATCATGTCCTTTTTCTCTAGAGAAAATACAGTGCAAAGAGGAGAACCAGCGTGGCTCAGCCATGACCTCAGGGTATAGGGTTCTGTGGCCTGCCTTGTTCCAACTGCCTGTTTTCCTGAGTTTGCAGAAGTAAGGACATTTGCCATCTGCCAAGAGCCACAGGAACAAAAATGAACTGCTTATGCTTTTTAAAAATAGAATGTGTTAAAAATTTTGGAGCTCATATCTGAAATAAATAGAAAAAATAACTGTCCATGTATCCCCTTCATCCAGTTCCTGTCCAGTTCTCTCTAACATATAATCAGCTTATCTCTGTAGCTGCCTTTCCCACATTGCATATGTTGGCATTCTGAGAGCTGCAGCCCAGCACATGTAGAGAGCACCTGATTCAGGAAAGCTGCAATTTTACTACAAGCCAGCATACGATTTGCTGCCTGTTTCCTCATTCTGAGGTTTTCACAACTGTATGAGAGAGCTTTCTGTGCCTTAAGATCTATGCAAGTCTTTTTTTTATAAAAGTGAATTTGCAAAGCTGGCAACCTTTATAAGTAAGCAATGTTTAAAGTTTTGTTTTGCAGATATATTGTCTTGTTTCATTTTTGTTTTAACTAGGTGTCATGATTGTTTCCTATTAGGGCCTACAGCCAGCTGTTTTACATCCAGTAAATATGCATTTGAAAATAGCAGGTTTAGATATGGCTCCCATAGGAATGCAGCAAAACCTTTTCTTCAGTTTTCCTTGCTGTGTGTTATTTGAGATACAAATTAGTAATTTTGATAGGAATGAAATGCAAATTCTAGAATTTAGAATTGGCATTTGGCATCATCTGTCAGGAGTCGCTGAGATTTTTTTATTATTATTATTTTTATTATTAAATTTATACACCACCCATCTCACTATAAAAGTGACTCTGGGAGGCTTACAAATAAAAGTTATAAAACCATTTTAAAAATAGAAAAAGTACAAAAATAGAAGAAGGTAAAAGAGGGAAACTAAAAGGCGGAGAGAATGACTTTAAGCCACCAACCACCCCAGGGCTGCCTATCACTCTTGGATCCCCAACCTAGTTGGCAGAGTCGGGTCTTGACGCTCTTCCTGAAGGCCAGAAGAGTGAAGGCCAACCTCAGCTCAGGGGGCAAGATGTTCCCCACAGGGCGGGGGCAACAGCAGAAAAGGCTCTCCTCGACCCCGCCAGTCAGAATTCTTTAGTTGACAGGGTCAGTAACATGCCCTTCCTGGCAGACCAGGTGGGACGGGTCAATATAATTGGGACGAGATGGTTCCTCAGGTAACCTGGGCCCATGCCATTAAGGGCTTTAAAGGTCATAACCAAAACCTTGAATTGGACCCGGAAGCACATTGGCACTCAGTGCAGCTCACACAGCAGAGGTGTTACATGCGCAGCCCTAGAGGCACCGATTACAACCTGCACCGCCACATTCTGCACCAGCTGCAGCTTCTGGATACTTTTCAAGGGTAGCCCCATGTAAAGTGCGTTGCAGTAGTCCATATGGAAGATGACCAGGGCGTGAGTGACTGAAAGAAGGGCTTCCCGAGATGTTTTTTAAACTAAATTTGTGGAGTCCTTGGTGCTCTCTGAGCCTTGTTGTTTTCTTGCAGACGTTCAGAGACAATAGAAAAGCCAAAAGACCAGAACACCTCCTTGCCAGCAATCAATACCCAGATATGCAAAGATTAACACCAAGATTAGCACCAGAGGAACAATCAAACAGCACAATATACCCTAATCAAGGTACTATTAACTCAGTCAATCAACCAAGCAGCAAACAACAGCCCAATCAAGGAAATCCTAAGGGGAGAACAACACCTCCACCAACACAAGCAGGACAAGCCATGGTATATAAACAGAGAGCAAGTCCCACTCCCTTTTCGCACTGAAGATGTTGCCTAGTCTGGCAATGAAACGTCTGCAAGAAAACAACAAGGCTCAGAGAGCATCAAGGACTCCACAGTTCAACTCTGAGCTACAAATATTCTCTTCGATTGTTAACTAAATTTGTTGTGACAAAGTTCTTTTACTTGTCAGTTTTACATGATGCAGTCTTCTTGTGATAGCAGGTACTTGTGGCAAAACTCAGCACGTCTACTTTAATAACTCAGATGAAGAAGAAAAGGAAACCTATATCATGGAGTATACAGTTCATTTTGGGACATTAATGAGAACTATGTGGTGCATTCTAATGTAAAACACTGGACTCCAGATTTTTACTGAAATATTGATAACAGAAGGTTATGTTATAGTTTAGATCAGGGGAACCTCATTTGGCTCCCCCACTTCCTTAACATGGAAGAGTCCTCTGTGCAATTGTGGGGGTTCTACTGAGGGCAGGTTGAGAAAGCCATTTGCAGCTGTATCTCTTTGTCAAAAGGTTGTACCACCCTATTCCTTTCTTTCGTGATCTCTCTCCTTTCCCCTCTACAGTTCCTTACTGATAACTCAGTGTAGGTAGAAAGTCTGAGTTTGGGGCTCTTGTGATAATAGAATATCCATAGTAGTGGGAAGAATTTCTAGGCAAATCATCCAGCCCAACAGGACCTCGGCTCCCAGAAAGTGAGCAATTGATTGGGATAAATATGGATTTATATATTACCCAAGAACTAGAATTATATAACAGAACAGGGAAAGGAGGAAAGAAACATGTATATTCAGATGAATAAACAATTTAAGTTAAATATTTAAATAACAAGGGGGGGGGGGAACAGAGTCAAATAATTAAATGATCCACAATTCTTAACCTCCCCCCAAAAAGCAGCCATGTTTGATTGCACAGAGGCTGAGATGCCTGTACTGTAGTCATTGTCAGAGGACCAAAAGATGGCAGCTTCATCTCATTATCATTCTTATTTTTTTTCAGGATTGCTAACCTTAGAAATCCTCCTTGCACCTTTGCATACCTCCCTGTGGCAGTCTCACCTGGATAAAAGGGGTTGCATTCTGAACAGCTACATCTGAAGAGTTTATATGGGTAAGAATAAAAGGGAGAAAAGTCAGGCAGGCATTCCATAAAAATTAGGCATAAGAAATGCATTTAGTGCAACACACTGGTAAGGGAGGCAAGAAAAGACTGCCAGGTACTATCTAATTGCCCTCTGCAGTGTGAGGAAGACAAGGTCTTCAAGAAAGAATGACAAAAGCTGATTACCTAGAAGTTTGACACTAACAGGCTTTTCAAACTATACAGTAGGCTAAAATGCTCCCCCTCCCCCGAATCAGCTTGTATTCTGAATATAAACCTGCACTGACAGGAATGATACCAGAATTGTATACATTTATCTCTTTTGCGTTCAGTCATTTATTGACAAATTCACACCCAGAGTGACATTGGAGGAAATACTCCCAACATGAGTGCTCCAGTGTAAAAATAGAAAAGAAATAAAAAAAATGCTAATTAATAAAAAGTGCCAGTCCCATTTGCTTTGTCATTTAATAAAGGGAGAGATATACTACTAATAAAAATAAAGTTTTAAGACTTGACATGAAAAATGCACAAGAACGTTCTCTGTCTTCACCCACCTCATTTTTATTTGGATTAATTATTTTATGTGCTCTCTACTTTTCATCCTATTGCCTTTGACAGGTTCTGTATTGAATAAAATAGGAGATAAAAAAGCCTTATTTAATGTACGTATGCTGGATTTCTCTGAGGCAAATCTTGTTTGATGTTTTTGGTTTGTTTTAGGTATATTTTAAAGTCATTACAGTAGATTTAGAAGAAACAAATGCTTTAGATTGGAATCTTCCCTTTATACCCATTAGTTAGCTTTAAACCTTCCTTCATGAAATGCCTCCCACATACATGCTGGTTCCTGGACCCTAATTACTTCACTTTTTAGGGTTTTGCGGGTTGTATGCTCGATAAAAGATGTGACAGCTTATATTTAAGGTTTAATTGTAGCTGTGTTTGCCTTTAATGCATATCCTTTGCCAACTTCTGCCATGTAATTTTAGTCTCCAAATAGCTGGTCTCATGGTTTAGTTTTAGATGAATTTCCTAATGTTTTTTCCTCTGCAATAGCACTTTCTCTCACAAATCCTGATTGTTTTTTACATCTTTATTTATTTAATAAAACAGAATAATAAGAAAAAAAATAAAACAACAGTGTAGAGAAGAGAAAAGGAAAAAAGAAAGCAATACAGCAACAATGACAGAAGTTATACATATAAGGGCTTACATATATTTGACAAATAAATAAGTAAAATAAGGTTTTACCCAAAAATTTCAATAAAGACTAACCATACAAGTAGCACCAGGTCTTCAATCCACTGAGTAATTGGGTCATACTGTACATCTATCTTTCCAATGTTGAAAGACTAGTCCCTTAGCAATAAGAAAGGCACAATTTCAGATCCTAGAATGATGTACAGTACATGCAAAATCTTCATTTATTGCCTTTTAATTTTTATGGTTTTCTGTTTCATATCAACCACCTCCCATTTATCAGCAATCTGTTTCTGTGCTGGCTAAAGACATTAGTGCACAGGCCAACAATAAAGGCTAAAAAGAGTGGAGGATTCATGGTGATCAGATAAGTTACAAAACTGAATACAATAAGATTTTGTGTCATGCTGTAGCCATGACCTAAAATTTCATAGCCCAATATTTGCTAACTGCAATCAAATATTTGACCATGACATTTTAGGTCATGTGGATGTGAAAGGGGAAGCATTTTCTTAGTCACCTCTAATACACAATGTTTAATGCCAAATGTACTCTTGCAGAATGATTTTAAGAGGGATAGATGTATTTCTTTTTTGACTTCATCCCATACTGGATAAGACAATTGCAGGACCAATGTAGATAATGAAACCTGATTCATAGATTCCTCCTGCCAAAAAGAAAACAAATTTCCACTAACCCATGGCTATTTGAAGTTTAGTTAAAAAAAAAGTCGGGGGTGGGTGGGATTTAGAGATAGTGTTTTTCTTTTGTTTTAAATACTGACAGACTAGTGTGACTTTGCTTATTTTGTTTGTACTAATTAAAAGGGGGAACTGCTTACTTTGAACCAGTTGCCAGACTTTAAAACTGTGTCATGTGGGTTAATTATGTTTATTTATTATTTAAATTTATATGACCGCCCATCTCCCCCAATGGGGAGTGTACATGTTAATGTATAATCATCCTTGGTTATACATTAAGGAATATATAACTACTGTATTGTTTTAGTTCTATCTGTACTTGTCTATATATGTTGGTGGAAAGTCCTTCTTTACCCAAATAACTAAAATTTTTAAAATTATGTTGGGAGAATAGTGTCAATATTTTCAAGTTACCCATTTTGTCCCCGTTCTGCATTTATTTATTTATTTATCTATCAAATTTTGTCACCGCCCATCTCCCCCCAAAGAGGGACTCATTTCCCACCTTAGTGCTGTTTGGATGATACTTTATGGTTCAAGGCAACTCATTTTTATTACGATAGATACTGTAGTTGTTGTGGACCTGAATTTTTGAATCAGGTATTAGCTTTCGAATTACCAATAAGAAGACACTTTACTATAACTTAATAATTCTTTTGCAGAATGGCATCTTTGTTTTTCCTAATTAAAAATAGGCAACTTGGTGCTTTCTAGATATTTTGGATCATAACTCCCACAAATCCTAGCCAACATGACTAACAGCCAGGAATTTAGGGAATTGTAGCCCAAAATATCTGGAGGGCACAAAATTCTCCATCTCTATAAATAAACTGATTTTAGTTCTTTTTAAAAGCCAATTCATTACTGAAATGACATGCTGTACTATTAATAGCTAAAGTCATGCCTTAATATCCTACCTCAAATGTGTCCAGACAGACATTGAATGGATGCATCTTTATAAAGGTACCACTTCTGGGTCATTCATTTTCAAGTATTTGGATCTTTACTTCTTTGAGTTATAAAAGCTTTTCTAGAGTGTCAATTTCTACTTCAAGAAATGTGAAGTTGTTGCTTATTTATTAGGCGGAGCTAAGATGGAGACGGAGCAGCAGCTTCTCTGCTGAGCTCCTTATGATATTTTATATGTTCTATTAATTTTTATATGCTTATTTATTAATACAGATTCTTTCACCTGTCCAGACCTGTCAAGAGTGACCATGAATAATTAATAACAGCAACATAAGCTGCCCAGAGTTGTTTGAGAGTTACATGGCCTAGAAATTTGATGAATGAATAAATAGGTAACTTGCCTATGCAGTGCCATATTATGATTATAATATGTCTGTTCAGCCTACAAATGTAATTCAAATGGGTGTTGAATTAACTGCTCACTAGGCAAAACATGAAGATGTTCTTTGTTCCATGGCAGAAAGCGTAGGGCAGGGCCCTTCAAATATTTATGCACTCCCATAAGCTGTTGCCATGGTGAATGATGAAGATCTGGGATCCTGCCAATTGTGCAGCTCTGACCTACAGAGTACCCAAGATTAGGTAGATCAGCCTTCCCTAAGCTTTGATGATTTGGAACAGAACTTCTATCACTCCCAGTAAACAGAGTGATTGGGAGTTGTGTTCTAAACACAATTGCAGTTTGTTGTGGAAGATGCCAGGTCAGGGAAGTCTGACCTAAATGCATGACACTCATGAAATCATGAAAGATTTATGATTTGTATTGGTTGTTTTTATTGTTGTGGTACTTAAGTTTTCATGCTTTGTTGTTCACCACCTAGAATCCATAAGGATTTGGGTGGTCTACAAATATTGTTAAATAAATAAAAGATAAGCAATGAATGTGGCAGCACCCCTAGGAATCCCCCGTGTGCAGGTGTAGATCTAGCCTTTGATATAATCCCTTTCTACTCATCTGTAAGAAAGGAAAAATAGGAAAGCAGCTCTTCCCCTACCTACACTCAAGGATGCTCTGGCACTAAATGAAAATTTAGTTCTTTGGCAAGACAGCTGGAGGGGGATGGAAGATCAGAGTGGAAAAGGGGGGGCACTGGCCAGAGTGCTGCTTTTATCCCGCCCCCCCGCCCTGCCCCACCCCAGTGTCTGCTAGGGTGTGCTAGTCTTACGAGCTTCTGCAGCAGCACTGCTAAGGACACTTGAGGGTCGTATGAATACAGTTGTGCAGGTCTGGGATAGGTGAAAACAGTGGCCATGCGGAAGTGCCTTTTGACATCTTCCTGGTGAAATGATTAGTTCCTCCTGACTCTCCTCAATCTATAAATTAAAGATTAATTTACAGACGTTCCGTTTCCCATTCTGGAAATTTGAAGAGGTAAAAATTCACTGTGTACATTTAGTATAGCCACACGTGCACCTGAAGCATCCAGAGGTCCCCTGTATATCTCTATAGGAGTTAGAGGCCAGGACCCGTCTGTCGTGCTGTTTATGGTCCATGTAGTCCAGAGTGGGTTGTTACAGTGGGTTTTGCATGTGCCATTGCTCAAATTTTCTCCAGTTAGAAGCCAAAACATCAAACCCAGAAATGTTCATGCAGGTTCAGCCCTAAGTCACGTATGTGTCCTGTCCTGTCCTGCTCTTTCCTCTCTCCTTCTTTTTAAGTTTGTCATTTTTGAGAGAGTTAAATAGGTCATAGCTTTGATCTGACCTTGAATCAAGTTGAATTGCTTCCAGAGCAAATTAGACATAAACATCTGTGTAACCGGTGGATTAGAACACACAGCAAACTTGTTTGAGAGCTGCCAGTAGCTGAATGAGCATATTATGAAACAATATAATGTAGCACTAATATAGCATAATGATTATACATCAAACATGTCAGATTGTACACAGACATGTAATTTTTTAACCTTTTTCTTTCAGAGTCAGTGGATGCTAGCTTGCATCCAAGGAAACAAGGTGTTTTTATGGCTCAACTCCTTTGTTGCTACCTCCTTGACAGTTTTACGGGCCATGCTCTCCAGTGAAGGAGAAGGTAGGACTATTTTAAGTCTCCTCCCAGGCAGCATTGAAAATCTGGAGGGAAGGAGAAATACCTGCTCATTCTGAGTGGTGAGTTCATCCTTCCACATTAGGAAAGGTTTTATTTCTCCATTTCAAATCAGGTAGAAGTTTGAATGCTTTAAAAGCTAAAGCTAGAATTATGAATTGATTATATTCATAAACTGCTTCTGCCTGGTAAAACCTGCCCATGCTAAAGCTTTCTTGAGTCAAGCTCAACTCCCTGTCTTCATGTAGTATCCTTGGTATTGTTGACTTCCAGGATGTTTTTTCAACTTCCCAGTCTAACCTACAGCCCTGGGATTTCCAGGGGGACTCGCATCCAAAAATAATAACCAGTCTAACTCTTCATAGCTTTTTTTTTTTAGTCTAGGTCAGCTACATGCTGCCATCTGAGCTGAACAGTAAGTAATTAGCAATTTCATAAAATGCTGTGAATTTTCTCTTCATTCATCTCTTCATTCCCAAACAATCCTTATAGTTTAGACTAAACTTTCCCGGATCTGGTGCTGATGAGATCTGTGATGTTACATTTCCATTTATTTGTTTGTTTGTTTGTTTGTTTGTTTAGGAAAGAAAGTCTACTTTTTATGGGAAATAAAAGTATCAGTAACCATTAACAGAGATGCTCAAGGCATTTACCCTACTTTGCAGGACATTGCATGATATAGGATTGTCAGTCAAATAGGGCAGATTGTTCTTTTTGCTGTTATATATTCTCTCCAGTATCTAGACCAGAGCTTTCCAAACTTTTCATGTTGGTGACACACTTTTTAGACATGCATCATTTCATGACACACTCTTACAGCAGGGCATCATTTCGCGACACACTCTTACAGCAGGGCACAAGGCAGGCACTAGGACCTGCACGGAATCACAGCAGGTTTGGAGGCAGCAAGGCACAAGGCAGGCACTAGGACCTGCGCGGAATCCTGGCAGGGCTTGGAGGCAGCGGCAGCCGCGACACACTCAGACACTGCAGCCAATACACTAACGTTTTGCAACACACAGTTTGGAAAGCTCTGATCTAGACCAGGGATCGGCAAACTTTTTTTGCCGGGAGCCATTTTGACATGCTCGTGCACATTTTGAAGTGCTCGAGAGCCAGGGGGCGGGGTTTGCGGGCGGGGGCCAATCGCGTGGAAGGGGGCGGGGTTTGCGGGCAGGAGCCAATCGCGTGGAGGGGGCGGGGTTTGCGGGCGGGAGCCAATTGCGTGGAAGGGGGCGGGGGGCTCACGGAGGGAGGGGGTGCAGCCAGCGGCTCCGCGCAGCCAGCGGCTCCGCGAACCCGGCCCGGCCGCCCCACTGGGAGTGGCGGAGAAACAGCTGCCACCCTCCGCTCCCCAGAATATCGTGGGGCAAAGGGAAACCTGCCCGGAGGGGTCATCAGGAGCACAGGATCTGGCCCCAGCCCAGCCCGGCCCGCAGCTTCGGCGCCCTCCCCTCGCCATTGCAAAAGTCCCAGGCGACGGCGGGGGCATGTTCGACCTGCTCGTGCAGCACGGGGCGGCCGCCCCCGGAGACTCCACGGCCCCCCGGCTGCAGCTCTTCCACCGCCTCTCCTCCTCTCTGGCAGCCCCCCGCCGCCACCGCCCCAGCCAGGCCCCCTGCGCCGCCCTGCCACTCGCGTCCCGGGACGCGGCGCTGTCACTTTTTTTTTTTTGCAACGCGGCGCAGGAGCGGCTGCAGGGGCAACGTGTGTGCGTGAGAGTCAGCTCCGGGGGTTGCGGGGAGGGGGAGGCTGTGTTTCCCCCCTTTGGGTTGCAAACGGCCTTGCATGTGGGCCTGATCCATGTTGCTGCCATCATTTTAAAAAACAAATGGCACTTGTGGGGGGGGAAAGGCATCTTGTATTAATTTTAGGGGGGGAAAGAAGGCAAAGGCGAGAGAGCAATAGGCGCATGGAAGTTTTGAAGAGAGAGTGACCAATTCTTGAACGCGAAAGGTCCACGTTGGAAGATGGAGATCCACAGGGGTGGTTGTCAAGACAGGAATTCAGACCTAGAAATCCTATGTTGGGCTCGGGGCCAGCGAGGAGGAGGGAGAAGGAAGAGGAGACAGAAGGGGAAACGGAGAAAGAATTTTTAGAAAAAGGGAAAAGAGAGAAACGCGGAAACGCGGCCCAGGACGCGGCGCGTGAGAGTCAGCTCCGGGGGTTGCGGGGAGGGGGAGGCTGTGTTTCCCCCCTTTGGGTTGCAAACGGCCTTGCATGTAAGGCCGTTTGCAACCCAAAGGGGAGAAACACAGCCTCCCCCTCCCCGCAACCCCCGGAGCTGACTCTCACGCACACACGTTGCCCCTGCAGCCGCTCCTGCGCCGCGTTTAAAAAAAAAAGCGTTTTGGCTTTGATCAGGCCCGCATGCAAGGCCGTTTGCAACCCAAAGGGGGGAAACACAGCCTCCCCCTCCCTGCAACCCCCGGAGCTGACTCTCACGCACACACGTTGCCCCTGCAGCCGCTCCTGCGCCGCGTTTAAAAAAAAAAGCGTTTTGGCTTTGATCAGGCCCGCATGCAAGGCCGTTTGCAACCCAAAGGGGAGAAACACAGCCTCCCCCTCCCCGCAACCCCCGGAGCTGACTCTCACGCACACACGTTGCCCCTGCAGCCGCTCCTGCGCCGCGTTTAAAAAAAAAAGCGTTTTGGCTTTGATCAGGCCCGCATGCAAGGCCGTTTGCAACCCAAAGGGGGGAAACACAGCCTCCCCCTCCCCGCAACCCCCGGAGCTGACTCTCACGCACACACATTGCCCCTGCAGCCGCTCCTGCGCCGCGTTTCAAAAAAAAAAAGCGTTTTGGCTTTGATCAGGCCCGCATGCAAGGCTGTTTGCAACCCAAAGGGGGGAAACACAGCCTCCCCCTCCCCGCAACCCCCGGAGCTGACTCTCACGCACACACGTTGCCCCTGCAGCCGCTCCTGCGCCATGTTTCCAAAAAAAAAAGCGTTTTGGCTTTGATCAGGCCCGCATGCAAGGCCATTTGCAACCCAAAGGGGGGAAACACAGCCTCCCCCTCCCCGCAACCCCCGGAGCTGACTCTCACGCACACACGTTGCCCCTGCAGCCACTCCTGCGCCGCCTCCGACAGCGCCGCGTCCTGGGCCAGCAGCGCCTCCCTGCCGCGCTGGGCCTCGCTCAGTGCGAGAGCCAGGGGGCGGGGTTTGCGGGCAGGGGCCAATCGCGTGGAAGGGGCGGGGGTGAGTTCAGCTGCGGAAGAGCCACACTCAAGGGGCCAAAGAGCCACATCTGGCTCGCGAGCCGCCATTTCCGACCCTTGATCTAGACACTATTAGAGATAAGATTATCTCAGTCCTGGTCTTCATTAAAATAATGTGTCTACCCTATAGAAGTAACTTCTATTTTATTCAATTCATAAATAATAATAGCAGGACAATCTTCGCATCTCAGTATATATATTAAAGCTTTATTATCAGCATCCTCCAATTATTAATTTACTCTTGGAACATTGCTATATGACAAGTAATTAAGTATCATTATCCCTCTTTTTACAGATGGGAAACTCAAAATACACACTTGTTGAGTAATTTCACAAAAACACCCACTTCTGTACACTAAAACCTGTGCTATCAATTAAGTGAATACTATGAAATCAAAGTAGAATTTCACCCACTCACAAAAATATGCAGAAGGCATTAATTCAGAAAACACAACATAGAATACAAGATGTTTCATGACTGTTCCAAAGGCCAGTCCTGAATGGTTTCATCAATTTATTTCCCTTCTTTTCTTTTTCTTTTTTTAACAAACTCAATACAAGTATTTACTACAGTGACTACACAATCTGAATCAGACCCTGATTTGTAATTTGGAAAAAGGCCTTGGACCAATTTTGAGGACCTCCAGTTCAAGATTCAGATATCTGAATCTTTGTCATAGCCTTTCTTATAATATATCAATCTCTATCTCTATCTCTGTCTGTCTCTATAGCTGTATATGGATTACATATACGGATTACATACGAATTACATTTGTAGAACTAGTTGCTGTTTATGAGAGAAAAAGTATGACAAATTTCTGAGAGGCAGCTTATTTGCTTATTTATATAATCAATTAATATGTCACCCCAATCACAAGTTCAACTCGAGGCAGGTTTCATATCAAGATTAAAAACCTTGATAAAATTATATCTAACAGCACATTGGAGAAGAATAAAACAAGAAACAATTTCAAATCCAATCCAATAACAGGGAACAAATTATAAACTACACTGCCCCAAAACCAGCTGGAAAAGACAGGTCTTTAAAAATTTGTGAAAGCACAGCAGATTCACACCACTCCCCCCAAATCCTGCTGTGCTGCTCATCATGAAGGGTGGTGGGGTGTTCTTGGGAGGTATGAGTGAAGAATGCTGGGAGTGTATGGCAAGAGTATATACTCCAGCAGAGTCACCCAAGAAATAAAGATGATCCCAGTTGCCAGCTAAAGCAAGCAGACACCTATATTGGGCAGCAGTGATATAGGAAGATGTTGGAGGCAAATGATCACTTTAGTGAAAATGGCAAAGGCATCATTTGATACTGCATGGGAGAAGGCAATGGTAAACCACTCCTGTATTTTATCAAGAAAGCCATATGGATAGACAAGATAAAGCAGTGTTTTTCAAACCTGGCAACTTTAACATGTGTGGACTTCAACTCCAGAATTCCCCAGCTGGCTGAAGTCCACACATGTTAAAATTGCCAAGTTTGAAAAACACTGAGATAAAGCAATTGACAATATAGTACCAGATGATGGGCTCCTCAGGTCGGATGGCACTCAACTTGCTACTGAGGAAGAGCTGAGGATCTTTCAGGATACTAATGGTGTTTATGACGTGGCTATATTAAAGCATTTGGGACTCATCTTTTGCAAAGAGAACATCAGGAATTGCTTTGAAATCCTGAACCTCCTTGATAGGGCACCAGAGAAACTGTGGAATGAATTCAAATAGGTTGTTAATGATAAATGTGAAAAGAGACTGCCAAAAACTAAGAAACAGAAGAAAGCAAACTGGATGTCAGAACAAATGGTGAAAATTGCCGAGAAGATAAACCAAACCAAGAAAGACAAAGATCTGAGGTGGAACTTAACAAAGAATTTCAGAGGGTTGTTAGAGGAGACAAGAGGCAATATTACAACAACATCTATAAAGACATAGAAGAGGGATACAGACAAAACAAAAAACAAAAAAAAACAAGGAAAGTTTTCCAAAAGATCTTCAAACTCAGAAGAACGTTCCAATCTCAAATTGGTATGCTAAAGGGCTCCAATGGACAGACAGTAACCAATTCAAAGAAGATCAAACAAAGATAGGAGGAGTATATTGAAATTGTGTAGAGATGTCAACATCCAAGATACCTTAGCAGATATTCCCTATTTACAAAAACCTCTAGTGCTAGAAGATGAGATTAGATCAGCACTTAGGTAATTTTATTTTATTTTTTATTTATTTTCTATCCCGCCTTTATTATTTTTATAAATAACTCAAGGTGGCGAACATACCTAATACTCCTTCCTCCTCCTATTTTCCCTGTGAGGTGAGTTGGGCTGAGAGAGAGTGACTGGCCCAAGGTCACCCAGCTGGCTTTCATACCTAAGGCGGGACCAGAACTCTGAGTCTTCTGGTTTCTAGCCCGTTGCCTTAACCACTAGACCAAACTGGCTCTTGTCATTACCAAGACTACCAGAAAAATAGCAAGCAACAGAACTATCAGTACAGATTCTAACCAAACTATGTCAGTAAATCTGGAGAATGACCCAATGGTCAAAAGACTGGAAAAGATCAGTCTATATACTAATACCAAAGAAAGGAGACTAACGGAGTACGGAAATTATCATATAATACTTAATTTCACATGCTAGCAAAATAATGCATAGGACCATCCAATGCAGATTAGAGCCCTGTATGGAAAGTGAGATGCCAAATGTTCAAGCTGGCTTTAGAAAAGTCCAAGGAATATGCACACTGGATAATTGAGAAAGCCATAGTATTCCAAAAAGAAATCAATATGTACTTAATTGATTGTAGAAAGGCCTTCAATTGTGTCAACCATGTCAAGCTGTAAAATATTGTTAGGAAAACGGGAATCCCAGAATATCTCATTGTTCTCACATGAAACCTATATACAGGACAGGAAGCCACAGTTCAGACAGAACAGATTGGCTTCAGGTGAGTAAAGGAGTGAGACAAGACTCTTCTTATTTATTAACATATTTGCTGAATATACTGTATATTGAGGGAAGCTGGATTGGAAGAAGAAGAGTGTGGTTTTAAAACTGAAGAAATAAACATCAATAACCTGCACTATGCTGATACTTAAAAATGCAAATGAACTTGTACTCTAGTAATTAAAGTCAAATTTGGTGTTATGGTTACGGCATCCGGCTAGAAATCGGGAGACTGTGAGTTCTAGTCCCGCCTTAGGCACAAAGCCAGCTGGGTGACCTTGGACCAGTCCCTCCCTCTCAGCCCTAGGAAGCAGGCAGTGGCAAACCACTTCTGAAAAACCTGATGGGGTATATGCTGGCTTAAAGGGGAAAAACCCGAGGCTTGAGAATAAACAGACAAGAATGCAGCTTGTTAGGGCCAACAGTGTTTACTGTTTAGCATAGGGCAATAATGCAGATACAGTACATTATCGCAAACATGAAAAAGATGAATATACAGGATACATCATTGTAAAAGGAAAACAAAACTAGAACTTATAAGCAGAGTTCCGTGTATTGATCCCAGGGCCAGAGGTCCTGCCATGGCCTATACCCAAAGCCAGGCATAGCTCACTCTGCCCAGTCCACGGGAAGTGAACACGTGAAGAACTACATGGCTAAGAGACACTAGAAATCAAGAAGACATAGAACACCATTTTGCATGGTTGTATATTCAGTTCTTCTAGCATTCTGATTGGCTGGAAGTTAGCTGTTACACACATACTAGGCCTCAAAGCATTAGGCCTAAAGCACATAGCATGAGTTTCCCCCTCCTTCTTGCTCAGGGGGGCCTTGGCAAGTCTTCCCACGGAAGGACATCAGGAGGATATCTTCTCATGGGAAGATTTCCATTGCTAGCCATAATATGGTACCTTCTCGCTCCTTATCTCATGAGGACGTAAACAACGCCAAGGCTTCTCTGTTGTCCAGCCACCTGGCATTCACGTCATCGTGAGAATGCTTTGCTTTGTAAAAGATGCAATTTGCCAAAACACTTTTGCATTGAAAAGAAATCCAATTTACCAATATCATATAGTATAAGAAATCTGACAAAATCTTGCCAAGAAAACTGCAGGGACTTGTACAGGCAGTCTCCGAGAATCAGACACGATTTTTGAACGGATTAAAAAAAAACAGTAAAGGAACCACCAGTCAAGAAATATGACATAGATTAGCACTTGGTATAATAAAGGCACTGAAAAAGATATTCAGATTCTGTGATGTGTCTGTACCTACGAAGATCAGAATCATGCAAGCAAGGGTTTTTACTGTGACACTCTATGGAAGTGGAAGTTGAACTTTGAAGAAGTAGGATTAAAAGAGTAGTGAACATGTTGAACTTTGGTGTTGGAGATGACTCCTGAGAATAGCATGGCTAGCCAAGATAACAAACAAGTGAATCATAAAACAAATCAATCCAGAGTTCTCACTTAAGGAGCAAATGACCAGGCTCAAATTATAATATTTTGGACATACTATATGAAGCTCTCTAAGAAATCTATAGTGCTGGGAAAGATGGAAGGAAAGAGTTGAAGAGGATGACCAGCAGCAAGGAGGATGGACTCAATTACAGTGGCAATGGGTGCTCTTTTGAAAGACCCGAAGGACCAGATTATCGACAGATTATTCTGGAGAAGGTTTATCTGTGTGGTTTCTAGAAGTTGATACCAATGTGACGGCACATCAGAGGCAGAACCATATGCCTTTTGAGAGGAATGCTGTTTCATAGTGTAGGCACAGCCACAGAGAAGGCCCGCAGCCTAGGTCCACAAGATGATATTGCCTTACAAATGGGACCTGGAGCAATCCAATTCTGACAAATTTTACTGCAGTGCAGAAACAGCAAGAGAGAGGTGTTCCCGTAGGTATCCAAGTCCGAAGCCATGAAGGGCTTTATAGGTGATAAGCACACCTTGAATTGCACCTGGAAGTTCACCAGTAACCAGTGCAGCTCACAAAATAGACGTGTTGCATGGCAAAATGAGCAATGCCCATAACTACTTGTGCCACCACATTCTGGAAGTGGTTTTCAAGAGTAGCCTTATATAGAGTAAAGTGCAATAATCCAAACAGGAGGTGATGAAGACATGAGTGAGAAGGTATAGATACATATTGTAGATATGTTGCTTAATCTTGTTTTTGAAAGCATCCCAGCAGATTTCACAGCCCTTTTCCTCTTCTATGAGAGAAATAGCAGACAGCCTTCCCAGAACACTGAGATTTGATGCAGTCTCCACTTACTTGGATTTCTTTTGATCTTCCTGAATTGGCCTAATTTCGTTGTGGATTCAAGATTTGTCCAAATCTGTTGCACACTACTAATATGCCTTCCATTTTATTGTACTTAAGCCAAGAAACAATCTGAACATACTGTATGCATTAGGATTGTGTGTGCTTCAAAAATGAATCAGAAGTGGTCTGGATTGTATGCAAGCATAATGCCTCTCTTGTTGTTTATTAAAGACGTCCCATATTTTTCAGGCTTCCATGTGAGTTTGAAAATAAAATATTGCTGCTTTAAGGAATCTTCTCATTAAAGTTAATGTGTTTGCTAAAGTGGCAGCAGTTTTTTCAGGCTCAAGCAGCAGCCTGAAAAAGTTGAGCTTCTTTAATGAATAGCAGAGAGGAGCCATGCTTGTGTGAGGTCCAAAGAACTTCTAATCGTTTTCAAAGCATGCACAGCTCTACTGTTCATGTTTTTTCAGAATAAGACCAAATGAGTTCAGCAGGACTTAATCCAAAGTAATTGTGTATAAGATTGCAGCTGAAAACTCATAACAAGTGAATTAAGTGGCTTATCTGAACACAGGCAGCAGCTGTAGCTGATACTTTACCTTGATTTGTGGCCTTACACCAGAAGTTACAATAAAATGTTAGATTAGGGCTGTAGCAATGCTTTTGGAAAGATGAAAATATTTCAAATCCCAGAGGATAATCTCTAAGTATAATCCTGCTCATGCTGTGTGAAAACCACTGGAAGGTTTTTACAAACTGATCAGGAGAGATAGTTGCACCCAACCCAGAATGGTATTGCCGACAAGAAATACTGGTTTAGCTTGTCTAAAGCATAATCAGAATTATAAGCAGTTCTTCAACCCCCTTCCCTAAAATACTCTGGGCAAATGGAATTTGGAGTATACATCTGTACAAATACATTTTAAATTCTATTGGTTTAATTGATTTTGTATTTTAAATGGGATTACAATCCTATTGTGATCCTATGGTAACAGGGAGGGGACTGTGTTAGGGCTACCATACTAGGCTGCAAAACTCCAGATGATCACTGGAGAGTTTCTATATCTCATTGCTGACCTCTAACGTTCATCCAGATTTTTACAGCCTAGACCATAAGTACCACAAACAGCTCTTTCCATGGACTGGTCCTCTTAGAGACTGAGAGATCCAGAGTACTTCCCCTTTTCTTATCCAACCATAATAAAAATAAAAATAACACCATATAAAAAACAGTACAACTTAATTTGAATAGTTTATAAATTTTATAGAGAATTACTGAAGAATTTAATATATCAAACTAACTTATTTCCTAAACAATTGTCTCAATAGTATTAGAGCAGTATATTTATCCTACTTAAAAAATTTCCAGGGTATCTTCCAAGGTGGCTTACATAAAAAAAAATCAATATAATAAAATAGCAAAAATAAATACAACCCATTAGCATCAACAGTAAAAACAAATATGCAGTTTAGACCGTATAAACATCAAAGATACAGGTGCAACTCAAAATAAGAACAGTCCAATAAATCACAATTAAGAAAAAGCTGAAATAAAGAAGTTTTTTTTTCCAGGGACTTCCTAACAGTGTGCCCTGATAAGGCCTAATATAACCTATATCAGGAGAGAGGGCTTGTCAGGAAATGACCAAAGAGGCATGTATTTACCAGGTACCGTCTATGCACTCATAGTCTGGAACTGAAATCAGGGCAGAAGTAGTAAATTGGGGATAGCATCAATCTGCAGTTTGTGAGGGGGTAGCACAGAGGACCATATGGAGTTTCTTCTACTTTTACTTATCCTGATTATTGCATGTGAACAATAAAACTTGATCTATATATTTAAAATACAAAGTAAAAAGTATAGAAAAGATAGAGAGTAGAACTAAAGAAAAAAGAAAAAAACTATAAAAGTGTCAATAGACAGAAAACAGAAACGGAAAGTGACTTCCGACTTTCTCCAATACAGATATGAATACATTTACAAATGTAATCTCTTACCGTTAGTTAAACCATAATGACATTATTTCTATTAAAACAAACCATTTAATCACTAAAACCCCCCCCAAAATATCATTTTTTTCTACCACAAGCAAGTACTCTAAAAGTGATTGCCAAATAGATATAAATCCAGAAACAGAATGTTCTCTTATTAATGCTGTTAGTTTAGCCATTTGAGCCAAATCCATTAATTGGACAATCCAATCTTCAACCGTAGGTATTTGTGGATCTTTCCATCATTGTGAGTATAAAAGTCTTGCAGCTGTAATCATGTATAAAAGCAAAACTCCATATTGTTTCTCTAACTCCTTTTCCATCAAACCCAGAAGAAACAGTTCTGGGTGTTTTTGTATATTAACTTTAAGAATCTTTTCTTAAATAATACATATTTGATCCCAGAACTTTTTAGCCTTCTCACAGGTCCACCAGAGATGATAAAAGGTTCCCTCACCCTGTAAACATTTCCAACAAACATTAGTTACACCATACTTTTTATTTTGTATTTTAAATATACTTTGAAAATAATGTTCTTATAAAAAAAATGAAAAAAACTTGATCTATATATTACACTTACCTATAATGTGGTTTGTTTGGTTTTAGCTTTGTGCAATCTGTTAATTTAGCCATTGCAGATTGTAAATCATATTTGGTGTCTTACTACAATGGATATAGTGAATTGTGGCTTAGTCAGTAAACCATGGTTCAACAAATTATGGCTGAATTATCCTGACCTGTGTGTGTTGGTAGGTATCCAGAGTTGAATGATCCATAAACTGGAGAGTAGCACCTCCTTTAGCAGCACTGTATGCAGGATATGTGTTGTGTTAGAGCAGAGCTTTCCAAACTCTGTGTCGGGACACGTTAGTGTGTCGGCTGCAGTGTCTGGGTGTGTCGCAGCTGCTGCCTCTGAGCCCTGCCAGGATTCCATGCAGGTCCTAATGCCTGCCTTGTGCCCTGCTGCCTCCAAACCTGCCCTGCCAGGATTCCGCACAGGTCCTAGTGCCTGCCTTGTGCCCTGCTGCCTCCAAACCTGCTGTGATTCCGCGCAGGTCCTAGTGCCTGCCTTGTGCCTTGCTGCCTCCAAACCTGCTGTGATTCCGCGCAGGTCCTAGTGCCTGCCTTGTGCCCTGCTGTAAGAGTGTGTCGCGAAATGATGCATGTCTAAAAAGTGTGTCACCAACATGAAAAGTTTGGAAAGCTCTGTGTTAGAGGCTGAAGTTCTATAAAAGGGTAGGAAAGGATGAGATTCTGAGACAGTACCTGCCTTCCCCCTAGCAAAAAGCCATAAAGCACTGTTCCCCAATTTTGTACACTCCAGATATGTTGGGTTTACAGGTCATAGAATTCCTAACCAATGGTACAGAAAGCTTTCTTGGCTGGGAATTCTTCAGGTCTTAGTCCCAACATATCAAGATAGCACCAGTTTGGGGAAGGCTGCTCCACGGTTAGGATTAGCATTCAGCCCATAGGTATTTGTAAACTGCAGTAGGATACATTACATCTTTGTATGAGGACTTGCAGAACAGACTATTGATGTTCGGTGTTGGTTTGGGGAAGAGGGGACATATTGTAGGTAGAGTGCACTTGGAAATGTTTGTTCAGTTGTCAAAACATAACAGGGAAGCTGAATTGGAGCTAATGTTGCTTATCATATAGTATGACAAGGCAAGGTATTCTACATTTCTTTAAATGGCTACTCATGAAGGTTAGTGAGTAAAAAGTTGTTTTGTTTTGCCTTTTGCAGTATCTTGCACATTTTTCTCTGTAACGTTTTGTGGCATTATTTCATCTTAATGCATGGAATGTTTTGACTGTATTTTGCATTTAAGGTTCACTGTGAGTTCTTGCTTTATTTGTCTGCTTCCTGTAGTAGCTGATATCTACATTTACAGCTCTTTCCAGATGCCACTTCTATTAATGTAAATGGCATCTTTCACGTTTCATGCAAATGAGGCCACTTCACAAAGCTCTTACATTAAAGACTCCTCTGAATGTGAAAAAAATAGGTAGTGCTTTATCAGTGTCACAAGCAGTGATAAATATTGTTTACCACAATCATATTCTACTTTTATTTTGAAAAATCAAATTTCTCTGTAATCGGGATGGTTTGGCTGACATACTAAACATTCAGAAAATTCAGCTATCATTCGCAAGAGGTACTAGTTTTATCTATTTCTGCAGAATCATTTTTAAAGTCAGTTAAAACAGAGTCTTCAGAATTATTGTAAAGTAAGCCTATGTAATGCTTGTGCAAAACTGAGTTACAAGGTTTACTCCAAATTCTTTTTGAGGAATATAAATGTGGCTAGAGCTGTGTGCAAATGCTGGGAGACATTTTCATTGGGTATGGTAAATGCAAATGGAAGGTTTCAGATAACACCAGAAGGATGTTCCACCCAGATATTGCTATAGCAGTGGTAAATATATTTCCTCACATGCTTAAACAACATATGGGCATTTGTACTAGAAGTATAGTATATAGTATGAGTATGAGTATGAGTATAAGAATCTATGGCCTGTTCAAAAGATTTCTGTCTGAGACTCTTGAGTAGGGTGAATTTAGTGGGCTCCTGTATCTGAGTGGGCTAAGAGTACATAGGTGATACAACTAGAATATGCAGCCCTGTTATGCTACCCATTTTAAAATAATCACACTCAAACAGGGCTAATGAGAGCAAGACTAGTATATTTTGGGAATCTAGATTGCTAAAAACGTGTTATTGTATACAGTTTTTCTGTAAGACCACTCCATTCTTTAGGCGCCTTCCAGCGTAGCGTATTTTAGCAGCCTAGAAGAACATGTACAGGTATCTACAACAAATAAATAAATGTATGACGGTAAAAAAAATCTAACACAAACAGTTGATGTAAATATAATTACTGATAAATATTTTTCTTGTCATATGTGCTTGGAAGGAAACAAGAGGAAACTTAACTTGGATTAATAGTTATTTCCTCTTTAAGGAATTTAAAAACAGTAGAATAATTATCATAATTGAATTCCCAGTATTCTTTGAAGGAAGTTATTATCAGATATAAAACTGATATATGTTTACTTTATAGATTTGCACTGTGACTCATATGTGATGGTAAGAGGATTGTTAGCATAAACTCAATGGCCACAATTCAAATCCTTCAACAGGTTGCTTTTTCATTGCGTTCTTACCAAGTACCAGGAAGTAGAAATCTACTCTAAAATGAAACAGTTGCTCCAGTTCAAATACAAAATGTTAATATTCTCAGGTGTTTGTTCAGTGAGGTAAACATGTACACTTTACAATATTTGGAAGGACAATCAAAGTAGTTTTAGAAGCTTTCTTACTAGAAATTTATAATCTTACAATAAGCAGGGAATCAGAGTATGGAAAGACAAATCAAACCAAGAAAGAATACATTATATTTTTCTCAAGTGGGGTGAATCCAATTTCTCCAGAGAATGGAATGCAAATAATAGGTGTGCTGATCAACAAATTGAATACTATTTAAATAATTTGCTTGGCCTTTCTCTGTTTGCCTTTTTTAAAAATTAAAGTTCTGCATGTTCATTTATACAATTAAATATACTTTAATCTACTTTAAAATTTTAAAAGCACTAAATGAGTTTAGTTGAAACAGTGTTCCAAGAAGGACTTTTATGCTATCATGCTTCAAATCAATCAAAGCTGTCCATAGCTCATCATTTTCTGAACATGCAAAAGAAGATGGTATGTTTGAACAGTAATTAATTAATGTTAGGACTGTGAAACCTATGAACATTAACCAGGCATATTAAGAGTTTTATGCTATTGATATGATGGAACATTCTCATTAAACCACTGTCAGAAACAATGAGAATTCACTAGTTAATTGGCTGTACATAGTTGGCAGGAAAGAGACCAAGCTTTCCATGTAAACAACCTTTCCACCAATGTTCATCAGAGTTGTCCAGGACTTCTATGACA
Organism: Charina bottae; assembly: GCA_023362775.1. Classification (NCBI taxonomy): domain Eukaryota; kingdom Metazoa; phylum Chordata; class Lepidosauria; order Squamata; family Charinaidae; genus Charina; species Charina bottae. The sequence goes on along the minus strand of JALMGJ010000006.1, from coordinate 33,809,648 downwards.
TCTCCAGTGCAGAATCCCAGCTCATCACCCTCCACCGCCTCAAAATCATACAAGGCACGGACCCATTGTGGCCTCTAGTAACAAAGGGAAAGAAATGCGTCAGCCACAAATACAAATCTTAGAGATTATAGTAAATTTGCTATCACCAAATCTCTAATGGCCTATCTTTACTTGTAATGTGGAGAAGTTGTATCTTATCCACCTCATAAATTGTTCATATTCTACTTCATTTTCCCCCAGTGTTTTCCCTTAAAAAACAAGATGTGGACCTCAGATTAGTTTCCATACCCAGCTGCTCGTTTTGTGTCCCATATAATTCCCTACTTTCTGATGACTGTGCCAGGATACCCTTGTAATTTTGAGAACACGTTGTAAGCCACCCAGAATCCATGATTGGGGCAACATATAAATTCTGTGAAATAAAGTTGCACAGACACTCATTGTTTTTAATTTTAAAGTAAGTCTTGTTATGGATGGATGAACTGCCCTGAAACAAAAACAAAAATTACTATGTGCAAAAAAAAGAAAAGAAAAAAAGCCAAGGTCGACATTTTTTCTCCTTGGTGATTTTACTGTCTGGTGCACAGCTTAGGCACATAGGCAGTTACAGAAAAAGAAAAAAGTCTAAACTCTCTATGTCTATGAAGGTTCTCAGTCATCCAGGTGGAATTGTCTGTAGCTTGAATCATGTCAACTGGATTTCTATTTTCTCAGTGGAAACGTTTCACTCCTTATCCAAGAAGCTTCTTCAGTCTGAGCAAAGTTTGTAAGGGAATCCTTAAATATGTTTCTAGGGTGGCTGTGTGACCTTGCACCTGGGGCTAGGTCATGGCTATTTGAGATGTTTATTTCTAAGTCCCTTTATCATCCAAAGGAGGATCGTTAAGATTACCTTGCTGTTGTTGAGATTGCGAAATGGTCTTAATCTTCCTAGGCACAGAAGACAAAGCAGGAAGGAAAATAGGGGAAAGAATAGAGGTGAATAGAGGTGGGGGCCTCAGGCACAATCTTTCCCCTATTTTCCTTCCTGCTTTGTCTTCTGTGCCTAGGAAAATTAAGACCATTTCGCAATCTCAACAACAGCAAGGTAATCTTAACGATCCTCCTTTGGATGATAAAGGGACTTAGAAATAAACATCTCAAATAGCCATGACCTAGCCCCAGGTGCAAGGTCACACAGCCACCCTAGAAACATATTTAAGGATTCCCTTACAAACTTTGCTCAGGCTGAAGAAGCTTCTTGGATAAGGAGTGAAACGTTTCCACTGAGAAAATAGAAATCCAGTTGACATGATTCAAGCTACAGTCTAAACTCTCTAGAATCACCTGCAAGCTAGCATGTAGGTTTTGAAGGAAAAAAGTATAAAAATGCCAGAGCAGATAGAGTGGGGTGGGGTGGAGTGGAGTGGGGGCCGTAGGGGTGGTGATTCTTCTGGGATCAGCAGGAGATGCTGCTGGAGTTAAAGGCAATCAGACAGGATGTGGACCAGAGGAAGGAACACCAGATGATCTATAGCCAGGGAGGAGAAGAAACTGGGAAGAAGCCAGCAGCACCTAAAGACCAAGGAAGATTCTACAAAGAGGTGGTAGAAAGGAGAATGGATCCCTGGTTTGTAGATGGCGGCAAAGCAAAAACCAGGTGGTTCTGGTGCTGGGCAAGGGTGAGTTAAGGAGAAAAAAATAGTAGGCTCTGGTATAGTAACAGGCTAGGCAGGAAAAGCATTCCTGAGCCATGCTGTAGATAAACAAGTGTGGGAGGAAAGAGAGAGTAGCAGCTAAGTAAAGACTCAGAAAAGAAAGTGTAAGAGCATAGGTTTCAATAATTTAAATCTATTAGGATACCTTTAATAGAATACTGTTAATGTATATACGTACTTATATAAATGCCTGGTCACTATGTTACATAAACCCTTGGTCACTAGAATGATTGTAAATGCATTTTGCACTAAGCTGGTATAATAGTAAACAGTACTGTATTTCACTTGTTAGCTCTGTGTGTGTCTGACTTCATTCCTATCCATACCGACACTCTGATACTTATAAATAAAGATTATAACAGATTGGCACTTTGTTTTATAGCATGCCAGCTGTAAGGCTTCTCCTAGCAAGGTGGACAGGCACTTAAGGAAACAAAAACTACTGATATGTAGATTTATTGTAAAAATAAAAGCTAAAGAAGCCATTGCAAAAGAATTCCAGCAAGGGAATCCACAGATTGTGGTCAAAAAAGTCACAACACACATAAAAAACAGTGAGAGCGTCAATCACACTGTCATGGCTGCTGGATTGATGGTTTCCAACTTTTTTTGGGGGGGAAGGGGGGTAACTGACTGTTCTCAAGCTGTTTGCTTGTGACTGTGAGAACTTGTTCTACTAATTAACAAAGTTAATTGACAGAAACCAAAGGAATTGTCTGTATGTATTTGCAGGTACCATGTTGTGTTATGAGCCAAAGGCCATGATATAGATGTTCAGCTGTTTCTGGGTTGAAGGCTGTGCTTGATATTTAAGAGTTCTGCTGGATTGCACTCCAAAAGATAGTGTGTGGGACCAAGACTAAGTTTTGATTTCATTTACATTTATATTACATTTAATTAAATTAAAATAATATAATCAAAATGCATACCTCCAATTATTTAAATTACTATTGAAATTATTAAGTAGCTCCCCTTCCATCACATTAAATATTGCAGTTTCTTAACCATCTTTGGAAGTTCCTGAGAGCTTCCCCAAAGCTTCCCATTTTGCTTAATGTCATTTTTCTCTTCAAGAGACATACACTGTACAATTTGATCTGTTTTGTTTTTTTGTTTTTTAATCAAAGTTGAGTTGCATTACCTATCAATCTAAATTCTGTCTGGAAAAAAAAAAGATGAGCTTACAACACCTGTGACTGTTGTGCTGGATCAGTGTGTCTCCGGGACATAGACGACGCACTTGGTTCTCTACAATCCTTTGGGCCCTTAGGCCGATCTTGAATATCCAAACTCTTACCATGTCTTTTCTATGAAGTAAAGAAAATACCACCACCACCATGAATATGATCCAGCATGGAACTCAGATTTTCATGGATACCTATTAATGTTAACAGCTATTTGTGGTAAACTCATATAGTGTAATTTTTATATAGTGACATTGTTAGTTACATCGTATTTATTGTTATAATAATTATTAATAACAATTAATACAGGGTGACAGATATTACAAGGATAGGAGAACAATGCAACCTCAATTTTATAAATTATTTTTTAAACCAAGTTGTTTAAAATGCCGTAAGGGTCAACTACCAATTAAATCAAGCCCATTACAGTACTAAGAAACATATGGATTGATTATGTGCCATCAAGACAGCGTCAGCAATTAGCAAGCATATAGACTGATCTTCTTCAGGATGATCTCTCCCCAACCTGGCCCTTCAGGTCTTCCAATGGTGCACCCATCACCTCTGTAATGAGTCCATCTACCTTGCTGCTGGTTGTCCTCTTCTATTCTTTTCTTCCATTTTTCCCAGCATTATAGATTTCTCAGACACTTAGGTCTTTGCATGATATGTCCAAAATATATGATAATTAGAACCTGGTCATTTGTGCATTACATGAGAACTCTGGATTTATTTGTTCTATGATCCACTTATTTGTTTTCTTGGCTAGACATGTTATTCGCAGGTGTTGTCCCCAATATCGAAGTTCAAAAATATTCAATTATCTCTCTGTCCTGCTTCTTCAAAGCTCAACTTTTGCTTTCATAAAGTGTTACAGGGAAAAGTATTATCTGCTCAATTCAGATCTTTGGAGATATTCAGATGCCACGATGTGTCTGTACCTACAAAAATCAGAATCTTGCAGGCAGTGGGGGGAGAGGTCAAGACTGAAGCTCCTGAACTGTGGGATGCCAGAGGGCTCAGTGCTCTTGCCTTTTGTGGGTAACATCTACAGAAATACTGGGTGAGGTCATCTGTCAACATGGGATCAGGTATCATCATATACAGATGATACTCAGTTGTGCATATCAACCCTGGATGACCAAGTGATGCTAAGTGATGTTAAGGTTTTGTCCAAATGGATGGAGGCTGTTGGGGTCTAAATAGGGAGGAATAGGTTTAAGCCCAACCCTGATAAGACCAAGTGGTTGTGGATTATGTGTCATGTGAAATCCTGGATTTTCCCAAGCTCTGGGTTTGGTTATGTGTTCCATCTATCTCATAGATTTTCCATCTTCAGTTCTCAATGGGATTGCAGGTTTTCCTAGATTTGCAGCTGCTTCTCAAAAGTAAGTGGCAGCTGTGGCCAGGAGGTCCCTTGCATGGATTCATCAGGTGTGCCAATTGTGCTCTTTTCAGGACTGAGAGTCCCTTTTCACAATTTTATTCATTCATTCATTCATTCATTCATTCATTCATTCATTCATTCATTCATTCATTCAATTTCTATAACTGCCCATCTCCCCCATGGGGAACTCTGAGCGGTTCACAATAAATAAGTTAAAATAAAGTCTAAAATCTCAATTATACAATAAAATATATATTGAAAATCCAGGTGGTGATGGAATAATTAAAAGGACAGTTATAAAATTAGGGGATTAGCCACCCCCATGAGGAACTATCCCTTCCTCCTTTCCATGCCAGGCGGCAGAACCAGGTCTTCAGCTCTTTCCTAAAGGTCGGGAGGGAGGAGATCTGTCTCAACTCTGGGGGCAAGATGTTCCATAGAGTGGGCGCTGTCATAGAGAAGGCCCGCCTCCTAGACCCCATCAGATGACACTCTTTAGTTGATGGGGTTCGTAGCAGGCCCTCTCTGAATGACCGGGTGGGGCGGGTCGATAACATGGGGATAAGACGGTCCCTCAGGTATTCTGGCCCCATGCCATGTAGGGCTTTAAAGGTGATAACCAACACCTTGAATTGTACCCGGAAGCAAACCGGCACCCAATGCAGCTCGCGGAGCAGCGGTGTTACATGTGCAGATCTTGACGCACCCAAAACTGCCCGCGCGGCCGCATTCTGCACCAGCTGTAGCTTCCGGATAGTCTTCAAGGGTAGCCCCATGTAGAGCGCATTGCAATAATCTACATGGGAGATGATGAGAGCATGAGTGACTGTACGGAGGGTGTCGCGATCCAGGAATGGGTGTAACTGGCGCACTAACCGAAGTTGTGCAAAAGCCCTCCTAGCCACAACTGCCACCTGCTCTTTCAGCAGGAGTCGTGAGTCTAGAAGGACCCCCAGATTACGCACCGGTTCCAAACGGGGTAGTGCTACCCCATCGAGAACCAAAGATGATAATTTCCCAGAAGACGCTAAGCCATCAATCCACAGCCACTCGGTCTTACCAGGGTTCAACTGAAGCCTGTTGTTCCCCATCCAGGCCCTCACAGCCCCCAGGCACTGGGACAGGGTGGACACTGCATCACTTACCTCACCAGGGATGGAGATATACAATTGAGTATCATCCGCATACTGATGATACCTCATCCCATGGTGACGGATGATCTTGCCCAGCGGTTTCATGTAGATGTTAAATAGGAGAGGAGAGAGAACCGACCCCTGCGGCACCCCACATAGGAGCGGTCGCGGGCCGGATCTCTCCTCTCCTATCAGCATCGACTGGGAGCGGCCCCAGAGGAAGGAGGTGAACCAGCGTAAAACTACGCCACCCACCCCCAACTCCCTAAGCCGCCCCAAAAGGATACCATGGTCGATGGTATCGAAAGCCGCTGAGAGATCTAAGAGAGCCAGGATGGATATACTACCTCCATCCCGCTCCCGCCAGAGATCATCCGTAAGTGCGACCAATGCAGCCTCCATCCCGTGTCCCGGCCTGAAACCTGACTGAAAAGGGTCTAGATAATCCGCTTCATCCAGGGTCCTTTGAAGTTGCAACGCCACCACTTTCTCAACCACCTTTCCCAAAAAGGGGAGGTGGGAGACTGGACGAAAATTGTCCAGGATGGTAGGGTCCAGGGATGGCTTCTTGAGGAGGGGGTGTACCAATGCCTCCTTGAAGGCAGTTGGAACCACCCCCTCCAACAAGGATGTATTAATCATAGCCTGGACCCATCCACATGTCACCTCCCTGGCCGATTTTACCAGCCAGGAAGGGCAGGGATCTAAATAACGTGGTGGAATTAACAATTTGAAGGATCCTGTCCACTTCCTTAGGTCCAACAGGATCAAATCGTTCCCAGATAACAGGGCAAGACCGCTCTCCCGGCATCTCCCCAGACTGCAATCCACGCATGGAGTCCAACTTAGACCGAATCCGAGCGATTTTATCCTGCAGATGCTCAGAAAATTCTTCCGCACGGCCCTGCAGTTGGGTGGTCACTACCACCCTACCTAAGAGAGATCGAGTAATCTTGAACAGGGCCGTCGGACAGCATTCTGCGGACGCAATAAGAGCGGAGAAATAATCACGTTTCGCCGCTCTTACCGCCACAAGGTAGGCCTTAATAGCGGCTCTAGATTGTGTTTGGTCGAGTTCCGTCTTCGTCTTTCTCCAGCGGCGCTCTAGACGTCTCTTCACCCTCTTCAAGACCCTCAACTCCTCTGTAAACCATGGGGAGTGACGGGTTGAATGGGGCTGGAGAGGTCGCATCGGCGCGATCCTGTCCAAGGCACCGGCCGCCTCCTTATTCCAGACTGCGGCCAATGCCTCTGCTGGACCGTGCAGCAGATCCTCGGGTATTACCCCCAGCTCCCTCTGAAACCTCAATGGGTCCATAAGTCGCTGGGGGCGGACCAATCGAATAGATCCTGCCTCCCTGCGGAGTGGGGTGGCATAAGAGAATCCTAGGGATATCAGGACGTGATCTGACCATGACAACGGGGATAGTTCTAACTTTCCCCTCAGGTCACTTTGCCATTGCTCTGACAAGAAAACCAAATCCGGAGTGAGTCCACTGTCTCGAGTCAGGTCCTGAATAATCTGGGACAGGCCCATGGCTGCCATGGTAGTCATGAACTCCTGAGCCGCTTCCGAGGCACGTCCCAGGGACGGCAGGTTAAAATCCCCCAAGACCATAAGCCTGGGGAACTCCACCGCCAACCCTGAGACGGCCTCCAGCAGCTCAGGCAGGGAGGTTGCTACCCAGCAGGGAGGCTGGTACAATAGCAACACTCCCAGCTGTTCTCGGGCACCCAACTTGAAAAACAGGGTCTCACCTCCGGACACTTGTGGAGCAAGGCCCCTGAAAGCCACCAGAGATTCTCTGATGATAACTGCCACCCCTCCTCCCCTACCCCGGTCTCTTGGCTGGTGCCACACCTGAAATCCGGCTGGGCACATCTCCGAGAGGGCTACCCCTCCCGCTGGGCCCAGCCAGGTCTCGGTAATACACGCCAGGTCAGCCCCTCTCTCTCTGATTAATTCACTTATGAGAGGGGCTTTGTTGTTTACTGACCTGGCGTTAAGTAGCAGCAGCCGAAAACCGGGGCCCTCAAGGATCTGCTGTCCAGAACCTAGGGTTGAACTCAGAGGACCGGAACGCACCACCGGTATCAAACATCGGGGGCGCCTTCCCCGAAGATGGCCTGTCCTCCGGTTCCCGTCACAATAGCTCCTGCCCGTCACCACCTCAATTGGGTTGCCCACATTATGGTCCCCAGAGTTTCCTGATCCGGTCGCCTCCACTCCCAAATCCCTCGAAAACCTGGAACTAGGCAGGGGTCTCTTCCATGCATCCATCCTTCCACTCTCAATCCTCCTGGGCAGTCGTAGGCCACCAGCGCAACCAACCGAAGCTCTCGGCGCTGGTAAGCCCCAACTGCCCCTCCCATTCATCATCCAATCACTATGCCCCCTGTGGCCTCTCTCACTAGCCACAGAAGGGCAACAGTCACTCCTACCTACCCTGTCTCTCACTCAGGGATAGGTACTCTCTCACACACATACAATCCTGGCCCCCCCACCCGCGCCTACCACTCACGGGGGGGGGGGAACCACACTCACACGAGAGACCCCGCAATTTCTGCCGCCCTGACAAAGGGGGTGGATGTCCTTCAAATGACTCGCAAGCAGCAACTATTGAACGATCTTAATTCAATAGTGGAGTCCAGATAGCAATAACAATAAAATAATGAGTCCGTCCTTTTTTGGGCACCCCAATTCCAGGGCCAGATTTCAAGCCCACCGCCGGTTCCAGTTCCAGCCGGCCTCCACTGGTTTCTATAGGCCTCCACCGGCCTCCACAGGCCCCGGCTCCACAGTTCTCAAAATCCCCCAAGTTCTTCAGTCTTTGTGGGGTCACTGAGCCGGTTCTTTGTGCCAGATCTAATTGGCCTCTACCGGCTCCCGTAGGCGTCCTTTCTGTGGATGCCACAGCCATCCACCCCGTCATAGGGCCCCCCAGGTCTGACGGGCCCGTTGGACTCCGTCGCACAGCGCCGCTCCGTCCGGGCAGGAAACCAGTTCCCCCAACCGTCAACCGTCCAGCCACGCTGGTCCGCGGCTCCAGCAGCTCCGTTGGTCGTTACCAGGCTCCACCGCCTCCACCTGGTTCCGTCGAGCCCCACTGGGCCGAAAACTCCAGCAACTCCGGCAGGCCCAAAAAAGCCCCGGCTCGTCGCACCAGCTCCGCCAGGCCGGCGACTCCAACGTGGTTGCAAAACCGCTGGGCTGCAGCTCCACCACGGCCCCAACTGCCGAACTCCGTTCCTGCTCCGTCCGGAGAAGCCTGCTCACCTCAACTCCAACACACCTCTCCAGCCCCAAGGTAAGATTTGGGGGGTGTAAGGAAGGTTTTTTCAGGGGTTTCCAGCTCACTTCTCCCGGAGCGGCTGCTGGCGTTTGCTTGCGGTCACCATCTTCAAGACCCTCTACTAGCAACATACTACAACATTACTACTACTAGCAACATTACACTACTAGCAACATTACTTATGTCTTAGTCATCTTGGGTGTGTTGTGTGAACTATTACAATACACTGTGCATGGGGCTGCCCTAGAATACCACCTGGAAGCTACAGCTGGTCCAGAATTCAGCAGAATGAGCAGTTTTAGGTGTACTCCAGTATGCCCATGTAACACTGGAACCTCTGGAAATGGGGGGAGATGGGCGGTGATATAAGTTAGAAATATAAATAAATAAATAAATAAATAAACACCTCTGCTACATGAGCTCCAGTGAGCTTCCAGGTGCAATTCAATGTCTTTATTCTCACCTATAAGTTCTATAGGACCTGAATATCTGAGGGACTGCCTTTCTCCCATTGTTTCTCCCCGTCCTGTAAGATCTGAAAAAGTAGACATGATCCAGGTTCCATTTGTTAAGCAATGCCATCTGATGGGGCCTAGGAAGCATACCTTCTTTGTGATGGCATCTGCCTTCTGGAATAGTATTCCCATGGAGGTTTGAAACCCCAACCCTGCTATCATCTAACGATCCTTGAAGACTTGGATTTTCCTCCGGCCCTGGGTTCAGTTGAGGAGTGTGCACACCTGGATTGGACTATGTCTGATGTGTCTGTGTTATGTTTGTTTCCCTTGGCTATGGCCATAGTGATGTTTTACTGGTTTAATGTATTGAGGCTTTGTTTTTTAATCTGTATACTGCCTAGAGTCACTGTAAATTAGGCAGCCTTATACATCTAAATTATAAATAAATATAAATGATTGCGCCACGGTTAATTGCAAGTGGGGACAGAGCCATGGTATAATTTAGGCCATATTTATTTCATTACAGGAGTGCCTCTTTCTTTGGATTGTGAAACATTTTATGCTGCATTTTATTTAATGGTAGGTAGGAGTCACGCTCTGCACGGCCATAGGCTCTCTGCAACCCAAACTAGCCAGGGCACTCAGAATTCTATTTATTTGCAACACTACTAGAAACATCACAAAAATAAGCTGGGAAAAAACTCAAAAGGAAGTGCAGTGTTTTATTTTTGAACTATGCTCTGAGTTGGGGGACATTATGCCTAAAAGGCATAAAAATACCTAAAGATTCAGAACTTGATTTTCAGGTTTGTACATTAATTTGGACCATTGTTTATCATGTGTAGCCATAATCCTAAAGTCATGCAAATAGGACAACAGAAATCACCATCACCATCACCATCGTTATCATCCTATGGAGCACAGAGATCAGGCATCTACTGTACTTAAAGTCTACCAGCAGGAGCCAAATGCCAAAGAAATGCATGTAGAATAATCCTGAATTGAGGAACTAGCTGAGCTGAATGGAGCTCATAGTTTATACACATAAAAATCCATTCCTAGTTATCTTAAGCTTTCTTAATTAAACTTAATTTTATTTATTTATTCATTCATTCATTCCAATTTGGACACTGCCCAACTCCGACTGACTCTGGGTGGTTCACAAATAGTAACATAAAAACCCACACAAACCCAAAACAAGATGGTATCTGGGCACAATATACAAACAGAAAACAAAAATAGCGAACACACTCAAGGGGCCCCATCTGTCTCACTGCAAGGCCTGGGAGAACAAGGTCTTCAAGGCTTTTATAGAACAGCAACATAGTGGGCGCCAAGCAGACCAGCCACCAGCACAGCTTGTGGAGCAGAAGTGTCACATGGTCATACCAAGGCCCATTACTGCTCACATCGCTATGTTCTGGACCACCTGAAGCTTCTGAATGGTTTTCATGTAGAGTACATTGCAATATTCAAGCCTTCAGGTGACTAGGGCATGATTGTCTGAAGGGCCTCCTGATCCAGATGATGGAGCTGAGCGAAGGCTCCCTTGGCCACAGCTGCCACTTGCTTTTTGAGCAGGAGCTGTGAGTCCAAAAGGACCCTCAGATTGTGCATCATTCTTGAGCAGGGAAGTGCTACTTCATCCAAGAGTATGGATGGAAAGTCCTTGGATCCAGGGGTCCCTAATATCTACAGCTACTGGGCCTTTGTGTCAGGATGTCATCCATGCCATCCTGCCATGGCGCCAGGAAGGAACACCCCACCAGTCTGTTAAACTCACAGGGTCATGTAAAGTAGGGGAGAATCATTATTTAAAATTCTGAGAAATAAATCCTTGTTGATATATCACATAGATCCAGATCTATTTTCTGCCTACCCTTGATCATTATATTACCTGCTTATGATGCCAAGATGCAAAAGGATCCTCATTCTTATTGTGTTCTGATAGCCCTGCATCTTTTATAGATGGATGGAGGACTTCCGGCTCCTTTTTAAATTGGTTCTTAACGCAAGCTTCCTGGAAAGAAACAAGTTTTTCCTGTTATGCTGCATATTTATTCATAAGTATTCCTTCCCATAAACGATGTCCCTGTTTTTCAACTTAGTTTTATGTCTATGAAGGTTCTCAGTCATCCAGGTGGAATTGTCTGTAGCTTGAATCATGTCAACTGGATTTCTATTTTCTCAGTGGAAACGTTTCGCTCCTTATCCGAGGAGCTTCTTCAGTCTGAGCAAAGTTAGTAAGGGAATCCTAAATATGTTTCTAGGTAGCTGTGTGACCTTACACCTGGGGCTAGGTCATGGTTATATTGAGATGTTATTTTAAGTCCTTTTATCATCTAAAGGAGGATCGTTAAGATCACCATGCTGCTGTTGAGCTTGTGAAATGGTCTTAATCTTCCTAGGCACAGAAGACAAAGCAGGGAGGAAGATGGGGGAAAGATTATGCCTGAGGCCCCCACCTCTATTCAAGGAAGGATTTTCCAAGTTGGCATAAATGGATTCCTTGACCCCTCTCTCAAACCACCTATCTTCTCTGTCTAAAATGTGAACATTAATGTCCTCAAATGAGTGTCCTTTTAAATGAGTGTCCTTTTTCTAAAGGAAAAGAAGATAGGTGGTTTTAGATGATAAAAGGACTTAAAATAACATCTCAATATAACCATGACCTAGCCCCAGGTGTAAGGTCACACAGCTACCTAGAAACATATTTAGGATTCCCTTACTAACTTTGCTCAGACTGAAGAAGCTCCTTGGATAAGGAGCGAAACGTTTCCACTGAGAAAATAGAAAACCAGTTGACATGATTCAAGCTACAGTCAACTTATTTTTCTTGTAAGTTTCCCCAGAGTCATAATCACATGAATAATCACATGCTTAATCACATGATTCAACAAAAGCAACAAAGGGTATGGTGATATGTCGATGAAGGTTCTCAGTCATCCAGGTGGAATTGTCTGTAGCTTGAATCATGTCAACTGGATTTCTATTTTCTCAGTTGAAATGTTTCGCTCCTTATCCAAGAAGCTTCTTGGATAAGGAGCGAAACGTTTCCACTGAGAAAATAGAAATCCAGTTGACATGATTCAAGCTACAGACAAAGGGTATGGTGGTGTTTAGAAACTGGTTTATTACAGCATAAACTTTTGTGGACTAGAAAACCTTTTAAGATTGCTGTATTAGTGTGACTAGTCCCAGTTACCAGTAAGCAAACCATTGGGATAGCCACACTGTCTCTAGCATTCCAGGATATTTTCTGTGTTTTTTCCTTCCAAATTAAAGTGAGCTGCAATTATCCATTACTTTTTTACTTTCTAAGAACGTCTTTGGGTCTGTGGGGCCCAGAAACATTCTTGGAAATAAAGATTATACTTGAGAGTGGAGCTTTCCTTTGCAGCATGATACCTTCCCAAAAGAAAAGTTCAGGGCTGCAAAAATATGTATACCTTTACATATTCTTTACGTGGAATGTCAGACACATGAATCAAGGCAACTTGATGATAGAGTAAAAATGTCAAGATTGAACATTGACTTTCTGACAGTCAACTGAAATGGACTGGAATGGGTCACTTGTGATTAGAGGAACATTAGATCTACTGCAAACAAGAAAAATGATAGAGATACTGGAGTAGCCATCATTATTGAAATTTGTTTACAATACAATCCAAAAATGATAGAATGATCTCAAAGACAAAGAAATCAAAATGACAGTAATCCAAGCCTATGCTTTAACTACAGATGCTGAGGGAAGAGAAGTTAGTTCTATGATGACAAGCACTCAAATAAATAAATAAATAAATAGTCACACTAATTACTGGCAACTAGAATGCTAAGGTTGGAAATAAATTTTATTGGAAATAAAATAGCATCTGGAAATAATGGGAAAATTTGACTTCAGGGTATGAAACAAAGCTGAAGATGAATAGGATTCTTTGAAGAAAATTCAATATTTAGAGCAAATATTGGATGCATTTGAATTTATCCCTGTCTTGGAGGATGGTATTTGGCAAACCATGAAGGGTTTTCCTTCCACTTCTTTACCTGCTGATCCTTTTCCCTCCTTTTGTTTATGTTACTCTTCTATCCCATTTCCTGTCCTACATTACCTGCTTGGTAAATTGTTCTTTAATTACTGGTAGCTTTCCTGCACATCGTTGTTTATACTTTGCTAAAGAAACCTTCCTGGATTCTTCTTTGTGCTCAAGTTACCAGCTTGTGCCTTTTTTGTCTAAAATCCTTGAGGGAGTTGCCCTCTCATAATTTAATTTTTATGTGTCTTCTAATAGCCTTCTCAATCTATATCAATCAGAATTTGGGGCAGGCCAATCAACTGAGATGGCATTTTCTCAAATTCTAAATGACATTTTAGTTGCCAAATCCCAGCACCTTACATTTATGTTGGTCCATCTGACACACTTGATCATCAGATATTGTTATCTAGGCAACTATCTTTGGGCATCATTGGCAGTGCACTTTATTGGTTAAATCTTTTTTGTCTTCTCATTCTTTTGCAGTATTGCATGATGGATTTCAGTCCTGGGTTCCCCTTGTAGTGAGTGTACCTCATGTTCAGTCTTATTTTGTTTGCCCTTTATACTTGTCTCTAGGGTGCTTTAATTCATTATCGAGGCTTCCAACACCACTGTTACACTGATGATACTCAAATCTATCCATCTTTTGTGGTCCTAGATGACAATGTATAGTTAACAGTGACCAAATGTCTTATTAGCATTATCTCCTCTCTCACTCCCTTAAACTGAAATATGGACACAAGTGAGACTATCATGTTTTGGCTGATCATTCTTCCCATCCTCTGTTGAGTCATTTTCCTATTTGTCTTCAGGGCTCCCAGGTTGCTCCAGTTTTCTCTACCCACAAACATGAGGTCTTCATTGATGACCAGCTGGTTTTGTGCCCTTTTAGTGATTTTATAGCTAGGGTCGCTAATTTGACTTGATAAATATTCTTAGGAGCCAGGTGTTTCTGTTGGAGGAGATTGCAGGATTATTGGTTTGTGCCTTGGTTGTCTCATGCCTGATTATTATTTTAATAGTCTCCTAGCAGTTGTTTCTAATTTCTGTCTCCATCCCCTGATCTCAGCCAGAACAGTGCTGCTTGGGCTTTTATGGACCTTCCATTGTTAGTCTCAGGTCTTCATACAGTGCAGGGCTTTTCATTGGCTCCCTGTTCCAGCCAAAGCCCAATTTAAACTAATAACCCTTGTGTTTAGAGTCTCTAGTCATGACTGTGGCTGTCTGCCCTTACATTAGCAGGGCTTTCTTTCAATTCTTCACTCCAGGGTTATAGTCTCCAAGTTGTCAGTCTTTAGGGACCTGGGCTTGTAACTCTGGAATCAGCTCCCTTCTTCCCTTTGCCTCTGTGGAAATGTGATGGCCTTTAAAAGAGGTTTAAGGACCTTTTCCTTTGATTTGTGGGTTAGGTACTTATTATCAAGGATGCAGTTTTCTTAGACTGTGAAAGTAACGTAACTATTTTATCTCTAAAATCTAATATTTGTTGCAGTATATTCACAGCATGTATATTTATGAATTGCTTTTTTAATTAAAAAGGAACTACTTAATATTTCATGTAGTAGCTTGCTGCAATGACCATATGAAAGGGAGACTCATGTCTCTGCACGGAGAGTGCTTCCATAATTGAGCAATGGCTGTATTATTTTTTTTAAATCAAGTTCTTTCCTGCAAAACCCCAGAAGCTGGTTTTTTTAAACTCATGCACTTAGTGTTTAGTCATCTTTGTCAATCTTACAAATTGAATTTTTTGAGTGAGTGGAACTACAAATTCCTACAATTTATGTCATTCTGCAAATAATGGAATTAAAGATTCTCAACTCTTTGTTAATTTTGCTTTCTTTAGCTTTATGTGGCTTTCAGTCATGCTTTATGTCTGCTTTCACTTTGGGGGCTTAAATCTGTTGGCATCCATTTATATGAACATAAGTTCATTGCTAATTAGAAAAAAAGGTATTTTGTAATGCTGGTAAACAATTCAAAGCCACAGCAGTTTTATGTCCAAAACACAAAGTGATTTCTTTTCTTTTCTTCATAACAAAAAGTACTAAGAAAGAGAACAAGATATCCAAGCACAATTCAGAAAAGGGGTTCTAACTTATACTAGATTCTCTCCTAGGACTTTCTTTAAAAAACAGCTTTTAATGGCGCTCCTAAAACAGAACAATCTGATCTTGGGAGGAAAAAGGAGTGCTTTCGACAGGCTCCAAATGCTTGCAATCAAAAGGCCCTGTGCAAATATCCTATTTTTTCCCCTTTACAAATATTTTTCTGGAAAGATAAAAGATAGAAGAAGCAATGGCAAAACCCAAGAGGGTTATTAGAGGAGACAGTCTTCAGGATTTCTCATAAAATTCCATGAATGAGGCACGGTAATTGCAGGGTAAAAATCTCATCCAAAATGATCAGTAGTTTTGTGGTCAAAAACATTATTCTTCACCTTGACTGTTTTTATAGATGCTTCACCCCTTTTGTACTGTTGCTGATGCCGATACAGTACTTTTTGATATGTTTTAATATTCTAGAACATTTAAGCATTTAAATGGGTTACAGGTGGAAAGAAAGTCGACAATTTAGCATTCCTTTTATCAAGAGCTCTTCCTCCTCACCATAAGGCCTATAAAAACATCCTTCTTCTTGTGAGCACGTACTATTCTTTTTCTTGTCTAAGCACTTATATCCTGGTAATTTAATATTAGCGTCCACTTCCTAGTTAAAACAGGGCTTTGGTTATTGTGGTTTCAGTGCACACTGCCTCAATTGTGTCCTGGGTGAAATGATTTGCAGTCACTGAATGACTGCAACCTTGTCTTTCTAGCATGGGCTGAAATAGATTTTCAGTGGTCTGGAATCTCTCCCAAATAACCTGTTTTCTCTTTTCTTCAGTGCTTTAATTATTCCAATATCTGTGGCCGTTTTTAATCGCTATACTGAAAAATATGCCTTTGTTGCAAGCCTCAAAGCCTTCTTTGTATTTAGGTGGATTGCTTTGTGAATAAATACAGGCGACGTGTTTCATAGTGAAATATTTTTTTTTCTAGGTGGAAGTATACTTTGTATATTAAAGAGTAGAAACCCTTTTTCTAGAGGTAAATTGCAGCACTCCTCTACTCTTTGAATGTATTTATGAATCATTGTGTTCCTCTATTCTCTTCTGTCATACAGTATATGTGACTTCCTTCCCTTTTATTTTGCTGTAGTTCCCATATTGTGTAATCCTGCTACATCACATTGGTGTCAGTGTCCCTGGTTTTTTTATCTTTCATATTTAACACGAATAAATAATTGCAATCCTTTATTCATTTGATCTGATTTATATCCCAACTTGCTGCCCAAGCAGGCCACTTAAAGGAGCTAACAATAACCTAGAATTTTAAAAAGGCAGTTTTGTTCTACCTGAAGAATCAAAGTTGTGTGTTGTCATTCTATACAGTCTCTTAAACTGTGTTTCCTGAGAATGACTTGGGATCTTCAACCACTTACTAGTGGAGTGGAGTGACAAAGCAACTGTACAAGAACAGAGGAAGCAGCTTTCCCTTATACCAGAGCTTTCCAAACTGTGTGTCGCGACACAAAAGTGTGTCGCCATACACAGTCTGGTGTATCGCCACACAACCCGGAAGCGCTGATCATCATCAGCGCTTCCGGGTTTTCCCGCGGCGACACACCAACGGTGGTGCGCAAAAAGCGGCAGCAGCGCTTCCGGGTTTTTGCGCGCTGCCGCAACGGCGGCACTTCCGGGTTTTCCCGCGGCGACACACCAACGGCGGTTGGTGTGTCGCCACGGGAAAACTTTGGAAAGCCCTGCCTTATACCAAGTCAAGCTGTCTATCCTGCCTGGGATTGTCTACTCTGACAGTGGTGCTCAGACACAGGTGTTTCCCATCATTGGCTACCTGAGTTTTTTAACTGGAGGTGCCAAGGATTGGACCAGGAATTATCAGCATGCAAGGCATGTGCTTACTATAGCTCCAGAGCAGTTAATCTTTGATTTACATCTCAGTTCTGTAGTTACTTTAAGGCATTTTGTTGTGTGGACCAGAAAGCCCAGATTACACTCCTGCATCTTTCATACAACCTGCCCCAGGTTCTCTTCTAAACTGGTGACAAGTGTATAAATAGTTGGTTTATATTTCTGACAAACGTATCTGACAGTAGTTGAACATAAGTTCAAAGAATATTTTGTGGACTTTTATATAAGGTTTGCCCTAGTCACGTTGTGAATAGCCAGCCTGCATTCACAATACTGCAGCCTCCCTGCCAGTCTAAATGCACGAGCGTATCTGAGTTTGAATACATACGCCTTCTGAGACATGGGCTTAAGCATGTACATTCAGGAGATTCCCCCAGCCTTTCACTCTAACAGAGAAAATGTGATGTTCTTTTAAAATTAAAAGCAGAACTCTGCATAAATGGAGCAAAAAGTTGCTGTGCCTGAGCTGGGAAAAGATGTGTGTGTGTGTCCAGCATCTCTCCAATCACTCTGGTTGGAATTACTCTAAGCGGCTTGGGAGGTCCAGGAAAAGAAGCAGAGAATTTTGCTTTGGGGTTCAGGCTGTGTCGAAGAAATCAGTAAATATTTTAGACAAAATGCGCATTAAATTTTAAATTGTTTGCTGTATGTGCAGGAGTCCAATATTCTTTATCTCTCTGTCCAAACTCAGTAATTATTGTGTTACAATAATAATATAATTGTATAATATAATTATAATTATAATATAATAATAATATAATAATATAATTGTGTGCTTTATGACAGCCTGCAATGATACATCAGATATGTTCCAGAAGGAGGAGGAGGAGGAGAAGAAAGAAGAAAGAAGAAGAGTGGAGTGACATCTTGTGATCAACGAGGTGCATTACATTACGTTGTCAGTTGACTTTTCATCAAACCGGATCCAACTTCTTAAACCATGAAGGTTTGCATTTTTTAATTTTAAAGTTAAAAAGGATTCTTACTGTTTATAAAACATACAGTTTTGGTTTTGTTTATCTCTTCTGAAATTGGTCTGTCTCCCAAAGTGGGGAAGGAAGGGTTGAAACCTCTAGTCACATGCCTGTACACTACAAGACAAGGAGTTTGCGTTACAGGAAATATTTCATTTTTTCTTTTTATTGCCAGCAATGTAATATAGGTGGCCAGGGCCCTTTTTCTTATGGGGAATGTTACCAGGTGAGATACTCCTTGAAAGATATGTTGTAGCAGCAGCAGGAACTATCAAGCATCTACCCATGATAAGGAGATGGGGGCAAGGTATGTAGATCCAATGGGCTTCTTTGGGAAGAGATTTCCAGCTTTTTATTCTACAGGTTGAGGTATGCTGGTACAGCCCATGACATTACCTCATCTCATCCCCAGCTAAGTCCTCTTTAACTCTATCAGTGTTAAAGTGGTATTTCTCCCCTTATTCCAACAATGCTCAGTGTGTACAATATCTATTAGGCTTTGCCACCCACTATCTTGGAGCAGCAGCAGCACATCACTGCCAGCAGCAGGCTGGCCTTCAGATGGAGGCTGTAGTGTTTTCAAATGACATGTCTTCAACCAGTGGTAAGCAGGAAGACTCAGAACTGGGCAAGGAGGCTGTGTGGATGAGCCCAATGTTACAAAGGAATGATAAAAGGCTTAAATAAAGTGTTAGCAAGATAGCAAAAACCTCCCTGCGTCTTCATATACTATTATGGGTTTTATTCGATATGAACACACATGATCCCTTCCTGAATATATGGTCTTTGTGAGCTTTCTGAATAGGTGGCCTAAGGCCACTGTCAGGTAATGATAGTGACAGTTTGATGCTAGTTTCAACCAAGTGCTGGATGGCCAAAGAAGGCATATAGGTGTATACTGTAGGTCTATGAAACAGCATTTGCCTTTTTGGATTTTTTGAACTTTTGCATATCTTTGCCACTGAATGTTTCTGGTTCTTGCTGATAAAGGGAGTCTGAGTTTGGTGCTTGTTTCATTCATATGATTAACAAAATCATCTGACATGTGATGTGCCTGTGTGAACAAGTAATTGCCCCCTAAATTCATTAACTGGTTGCGCCACCTTTTGCTGCAATAGCTGTAACCACATGGTTCCTGTAACTGGTGATCAATTTCTCACATCACTATATAGCAATTTTGGCACATTCTTCTACATCGCACTGCTTCAATTAAGTAACACTTGAAAGTTTTCTATCATGAACTGCTTATTTCATGCACTGCCACACTTTTTGATACAGTTTAAGCCTGGATTGAGTTCTCCATTCCAAATCACTGAATTTGTTCTTCATTCATTCTCTTATGGACTAGTTTGTATTTTGGGGCATTATTTGTTTTGCTGTATGACCTATTTCTGCTTCAGCTGATGGACACGTGGCTGATATTCTCTAGTACAATTCTCTGATTCTACATGGAATGTGTGCTTCCTTCCTTCAGGTTGTCCAGGTTCTGAAGCAGCAGAGCACCCCCAAACCATGACATTACCACCTCCACGCTTGACCAGCTGGCCTGAGCCTATTGTGGAATGCAGTATTTGGTTGCTACCAGACTTAACAACACCCACATAGCCCACAATGTTCCATTTTTGACTGGAATTTTGGCCCCAGTGCTTTTTGGCATACTTGAAATGAGTATCGATAGTGATCCTTGCTACTTTCCCATGAATCCCATTTTTATCTAGTGCTTTTGATTTTGGAGTCTTTAACACTGATTTTCTCATGATGAGAGATGCCTACAGATCTTTGGATGATGTTCTAAGGAATTCATCCTGGATGCATTTACTGTATGCTGTGCTCTTGGGAGTGATTTTGACAGGATGGCCACTCCTTGGGAACTTTACTGTTGTCACAAATCTTCCCTATTTCAAGATCGCTGTATGTTTGATTGTGCATTGGTGGAGCCACAGAGTATTAGAAATGGTTTTGTAACCTTTTTTAAACTGATAGGCATTATTTACTTTTTTACAGAGATCTTCAGAAATTTATTTTGAGGGGAGTTTGAATAGTCTCTAGAATGGTAAGTATTTCACTATGATGAAGGGATCCAACACTTTTGATATATATAAAAGGGCAAAGCTGGCTCAAATCAGCCTTGAATGTTTAATGAAGTATTCACAGAACTGTTTTAACTCTGGAAAGAGATTAGAAAGATGGCCACATAAGACTGGTTAGGATTGATTTCGAAAAAGTTAAAACTACTTGGTTCTTGGATCCGAAATGAATTAGCCTTCTAGCATTGGTATTGATGTACATATACTGGTAGCATGGATCTAGCACAGCACATAACCAGCTTCCCCAAATTAGTTTTCTCCAATGTGTTGGGCTTTAAGTCTCATTGTCAACCAGCAGACCAGTAGCCATGCTTTCTTGGGATGGCTGCGTAATTATTTAACACCACTGGGGAGCCCTGTGCTAAGGAAGGCTGCTTTATAAAATTGATGAAAAGGAGGGAGAACCCCTATTTAGAAACAACTAATGTAAAAGTTGATAGGGTGGCTGATTTCATGGCAAAAGTCACCTTACTGGATATCTAATTACAACGTTTTCTTCCACTCTGTCATAAAAACTGACCTCTCTAAGGTTTCCTTGTGATCCTTTCTTGGTTTCTTCTCTCAGGAAAATCTGTTTGTGTTTGGAGATGGAGACACTCTTGTAATACTCCACAAGTTTGTTTAGTGACTGAAACTTCTCACTCCATAGAAAGTAATTGCTCTTCGTGTCCTTCATCACTTTGAAATGCTGGACATCCTCTTCATGCCTGGGTACCAAGGGAGAATACAAAACATTTGGCAATCCAATCATCTAATTTTAAAGTAGCATTATCCTATTGTGTACTGTGTATTAACATTCATAAATTGGCATACTT
Organism: Charina bottae; assembly: GCA_023362775.1. Taxonomy (NCBI): domain Eukaryota; kingdom Metazoa; phylum Chordata; class Lepidosauria; order Squamata; family Charinaidae; genus Charina; species Charina bottae. The sequence continues at coordinate 33,788,613 of JALMGJ010000006.1, read as the reverse complement.
TAGATGAAAAGCATTATTTGAATTATTTGTGAAAATACTAATACTTTTAATTATTATTCTGTATTATTCTTCATAAATGGTTCAGGGTGATTTACATTTAAATGTTTTAAATACACTAAACATATTAAAGTTAATGCAACTCATATTAAAACATATTAAATAGTTTAATATCTTAAATGATTAAAATTATTGAAAGCCAGACTGAAAAGATAGGTCGGTAAACCTCTGATATCAACAGGCAGTGTGTTCCACAATCTGGGGACGATGGCTGGGAAGGTCTGGTCTCAAGTCACCACCAGAGAAGCTGGTGGCACCGGAGATGGGTTAATTAGTGATGAGGATCATATAAAAGATAGGCGTTTTCTCAGGTACTGTAACTGAGGCCTAAGCTATTTAGGATCTTAAAAGTGAAGCCAACCTGTCAGTTGGTATGGGATAGGGAGGAGAGATCTGCTCAGAAGCCTCTACTTTGTAAGCTTCTCGTGGCTTTCTACTCTCTCCACTTCTCTTTACATATCTTCTATATGAAACCACTGGGGGAAATCGTCCATCAGCATGAGGTCTGGTATCACACTGATGATACCCAGTTATACATCTTGCCCTGGGGCCAAACAAATGATATGATTGAAGTGCCTGGAGGCTATCGTGGTTTGGATGAGCAGGAACAGTCTTTGACTGAATCCCTCCAAGATGGAGTAGCTTTGCATTTATAGACTATGCCAAGGAAATACCATCTTTGACTTTGAATGGAATTGTGTTCCCCCACTCAGAGGTGATTCACAATTTGGATGTTCTCCTGGACTCACAGTTCCTGCTTAATAAGCAGGTGGCAGTTGTGGCTAGCACAGCTTTTGCACAGCTACACTAACTGTGGCCAATCTTTAGGTTCTTACTCATGCCTTAGTCACCTCCCACTTGTGTTACTATAGCACAGTACAGTACATAGGGCTGCCTCTGAAGAGCAATCAGAAGCTACAATTGGTACAAAATGCAGCAGTCTGGGCAGTAATGGGTGTATCCTGATACACTTGGGTAACCCCACTATTTTAAGAGCTGCATTGGTTGCTGGTTGGCTTCTGGGTGTGATTCAAGGTGCTAGTCATCACCTTTAAGGCTCCACATGCCTCTGGACTGTTTTATCTGTGGGATTACCTTCTCCCATATTCATCTGCCCATATGATCAGATTGAAAAGGGCCAACTTCCTCCAGGTCTCTTCTTTAGAAGATAGTCATCTGATGGGATCTTGAAAACGGGCATTCTAGACTGCTGCCTCCATTCTTTGGAATTCTTTGCCTTAGAGATCTGCTCTGCTACTTTCTTCCTAGGCTTCAGGACAGTAGTCAAGACCTGGTTGTTCAGTCCAGTGCAGGATGAGGGCATGTTGTGACTGAAGGTTGGAGTCCAGCAGATGCACAACCATGCATTTTTGTTAATTTTTGTTTATATTTGGGGTGTTTGCTCATTATTTTTGTGGTGGCTTTATTTATTCTTTATTTTGGTCTGGTAGATAAGACATTGAACTAGGGCTGGGGAGATCCAAGTTCTAGTCCTGCCTTAGGCACAAAGCCAGCTGGGTGACCTTGGGCCAATCACTCTCTCTCAGCCCTAGGAAGCAGGCAATGGCAAGCCACTCAATGTTGCCTATAAAATTGCAGTGATTTGATCATCCATTCCATTCTCCCAATGAAATCATACACAAATAAAAGACAAGTTACTTGGATAGGATTATCACATTTGGACTACAGAAATCTAGATGATCACTAGATGGCAGAAAAGAATTAGACTTTGAAAGAATTATAATTTTTCTGTTGCCATTTTGTGGTCATCTGGATTTTTGCAGTTGAGATACGGTAGCCCTATACTTGTGGTGTTTCCAGATTAGGCTTTTATTACTTGACTTTGTAATAATGCTAAGATGGGTTTTGTTTTTGTTTTTTAAACTATGATTTGTTGAAAAAGTTATACTGGCTTGAGTTTCATATAGCTCTAAGCCAGAATGGGTAGGTTCAAACATCACATTAAGTCAAAATAAACTATATTGTAAAATACTCATATTCTTTTACACTTGGAAGCAATATCCCCTTGTTCCTCTGTATTTTATCTTTACACAAGGCAAATCTGTTACGGAAGGAAAAAGAATCGCTTCACAATACTTTTGATTGTGTTTGGGAGCATTTGGAAGATTTAAAACATAGTTCTTGAAAAGTGTTCTGCCTAAAACCCTGGAAGTTCCATCCCATAAGTTTATGAAACCACATGATAGCTTCTTCCTTTTTGTTGTTCCTTCGTACATTTTCTTTACGACTGAACACCTGGCATAGCAGACAAAACCACAGCTTCCAGCCACCAATAAAAATAATTCAATCAAGCACCTGCTTGAATATGGAATTATTGGGCAGTATTTGCTTGATGTAAAGCACCTCCATTCTCTCAAATTTTCCTTGTTGGGCCCTTCAGCTGTTCTAGTCTGAAATAGGTATAGGTAATTTCTACCCCACTGGTTTCATGAAGAGAGGGGGGAATCTGTTTTATCAAAATCTACCAAGTTGAAATAATAGGGCTACTATATCTGGGCTGCAAACATCTGGAAGATCATTAGATGAGATCTTCACAGTCATCTGGTGGTGGTCTGGATTTTTGCAGCCCAATATGATAGCCCTAGAAATAAGCACTGTGATCATGTATAAATCTAAGTAAATGACATTACTGTATTGCCATTGATAAAACTAATCACTCAGCAGTTTTGACTTACAAAGAAATTACTTTCTGTCGTCTTCAAAGACTTAAGTCTAGCTAATGGCTTTTTATTCTTCTACAGGATTAATAATTTACCAAATCTAGGATGTTTATGATACCATTACTCAAGTCTTGTGAATGGTCATTGTGAATAATAATAATAATAATAATAATAATAATAATAATAATAATAATATGCCTTCAAGTCAGTTTTTGACTCCTGGAGACTGCCTGGACTAATCCCTGCAGTTTTCTTGGCAAGATTTTTCAGAAGTGGTTTGCCATTGCCTGCTTCCTAGGTTTGAGAGAAAGTGACTGGCCCAGGGTTACCCAGCTGGTTCCATGCCTAAGGCAGGACTAGAACTCATGGTCTCCTAGCTTCTAGCCTGGTGCCTTAACCACTATACCAAAACTGGCTCTTGTGAATTATTTTACATGCAATTTAATGTTAATTTTCCCAGTCTGTGTTTAATCTCCACCTAAAAATTCCATCCTGTCTCTGGCAAGTTAGAGGGTAGGTAGCTGCCAACACAGGATGTTTCATGCATTAGAGGAATTAAAATTAAGTCATAATACATTTGTTTAATACGTATAACATATTAAACAGAATTATTTGTTACTTCGGCTGCAATAGATTAATGCAGGTAAATTCCTGGAAAGGTTTAATTTTAAAGTATTTGTAACAGCTGCTACTTTTTTGTTTTGAACTGTTTTTCTGATTTAGGATTGTTTTGTATCTGCTTTTAGAAATCTTTGGGTAAAATCATATATATGTTTACCTAAAGGAAGCCCCATTGAGTAATTTACTTCTCAGTAAGTAATGCCCAGAGTCCCTTGCATGGGAGATGGGCAGGGAATAAATTAAATAAATAAATAAAATAAATAAAAATGCATAGTACTAAGTACTTACTCCTCAGTTAACAATGTATTGGATTTTATTGGTGGATTTTTAAAAAACATATGAGAAACCAGCCTTTTCCAACCTGGAGTTTTAACATATTTGCAAGGGCTGCATTGGAAAAAAATGTTATGGGCCATCCAGAGGCCCCTATGGTGGTAGGGAACACATTTTGAAATAAAGGAATTGCTCTTGCACACACAGAACAAAACACTGCTTTAAGACACCTATCACATAAAGCCCAACATTCCATCTTTCTTAAATGAGAGAAAGGAAAGAGGAAACAAATCACAGTTACCTGACAGAGATAGAGAAGTCTCCTGGGGAATTCTGACTAGCTCGGACTATGAAAGCACCAACTCCTTTATCCCTGAGCATCGTCTCAGCCATGCGGCGGGATACTCTTTCTTGGAACCAGCTGTCAAAGGCAACAAATCATAGGTGATGATAACGGAAGATCAATTTGAGAGAGAGTAAGCCAAATTTAAAAAGTATACAAGGGTAAGAAATGCCTCAAAATTCATTCTGAAACAACACAATCATCATCATCATCATCATCATCATCATCATCGTCATCATCAATCATCCCCTTCTAACCTTTTTCTACCAATCCAGCACAAAATAATGGAAGCCCCTGTCAAAATTCGAAGTGCTTCTGCCACTCAGAATGCAAAAAGGAAATGTGCCACACCCATTCTTCAGTGAATATACATCAATTTATTAGAAGAAACATTAAGTTCTATGTGTAGAGAACTAAATAAATAATGCAGTTCAAGAGGCTGATAGAGATAAACATATATCACCCTAATGCAATAAACTAAATGGCAGGCACTTCTAAGAAGAAAAACTGATCATCAACTTTAAATTTAAAATGAAGTATAAGCCAGCTTGTTTTGTTTTGTTTTGTTTTGTTTTGCTTTGCTTTGCTTTGCTTTGCTTTTTGTTTTGTTTTGTTTTGTTTTGTTTTGTTTTGTTTTGTTTTGTTTTGTCAGGAGTCCCAAGGTGCCAGCAGAGCAGAAGGTCAAAAGAAGTGCCTATGAGTACCATGTTCATGTTCATTTGTACGTATGAAATAAAAAATACTAGGATACACACACACACACATACACACCTATCATGCTAATTTTTGAAAGAGTAAGAACTTTATGCAGAGCATAGAAATGAGTATGAAGTCATAAGCAAAAGAAATTAAAAGCAGGAGAGAAGAGGAAAGAAACAGATCTGTAACTAAATCTACTTTATACCAAACACCATTCATTATTATTGCTCCATACTTTTTTATCCTTGCAAACCATCCTTGCTTCTACCACTTCCATACCCCAATTGATACAAGGCCTTTTGTTTTAACTACTACTTGTTAACAAGCCGCTGCTGCTTGGTTCACAATAATGGGGAAAAAAGAGCCACAGAACTCATGGTTTTCATGCTATAATGACTGGCCTCATGTGCTATTTCCTTCCTGGACAAGTAATGTGATGCAAAGCACAGTAAAGCAGTAAGAAATACAAAGCTGCTCTCTTTTTGAGGATTCATCAACTTGAGCCCACTTCTACATTTTCAAACTTCCCTTTCCTCTCAGTTCAGTCATGTTTTTCATATATTTGTCTTGCAATTTAATCCCTATTCATTTTCTCTGTGACCAAGCCACTTCGACATTCTTCTTTTGTACTGGGCACAGACTTTTGTATTCACATTTATTCAGTATCCATACATTCTTTTTGTTTTTCCACATACACTTCTTAATTAATCCATTTCCATTACATTCAACTTTTATTACTCCTGACATACTCAAGTCTCAGCTCCATATAACAAGTGGAGAGAAGCACACACTTGTATATAGTCATTTTTGCTTTAATTTCTTGCAACAGATCACACCTACCCACTACCTTTTTATCAGCGTTTACATATCCCAACATTTCTCCATTTATTTTCCCAACTTTAGTTAACATTCTACTGAGGTTCATCTACTTGATTTAATTTTTTGCTATGTATAAACTTGCAAACGTTAATTCCACAACTATTTTGGTCTTCGATACATTAATTTCTAGATAAATACTTATTATTGCAATTATTGTAAATCACTGAGGTTCTCAGCCACAACATGTCATTATCTGCATATAAATGTATGCATACACGTCCCCAGCCTTTGCACATCATAAGAGTTCCATATACATTTATCTATAAAAACATTAAACTGTATCTTACATCCTTGGTTTATTCTGTGCTCAGTGTTGAACATTGAGCATTCCATTAATTCTAATGCATGCTTCCATCATATACTGCTCTTATATTTCTTTATTATTTCAACTTATATTCAACTCCATTTCCAAAGACTTTCTGGTGCTTACAAAGTGCCAGTATAACAGGATTAAAAACAAAAGCATTACTAACAATTCAGTCAATGCAGATATGCCACCATTTGGGGGATAGCATGAACTTCATTTGTCCCCAGATGCCTTTCTGCAGAGCCATGTCTTTTTGGCTCCTCAAAAATAAAGGATGAGGTGGTCCAAATATCTGGGGTTAGTTTGTGTCAAAGGATGGGGGCAATCACCAACAAGTCTCCCACCTGAGGTCCCTGAAGATGGCATTACATTGATAGTGGAACCCCAGCAGGGCAGTATCCCAGATCTCTGCCAGATCTTATTGGGCATTGGGCAACCAACCTTCAACACCATATTCAGGTGAAACATTCCATACAGGTAGTCTTCACTTACCGACCAGCCGCTTAAAGTTATGATGGTACCCCAAAAGTAGATTTCCAACTGGGGCCTGAAATTACGACCCTCACAAGGCCTCCACGATCACGTGACCCAGAAGCGGTGGCCATTTTGGGTCACATGACCGCCCTTTGGTACCAGGAAGTCCTCCAGGCATATGATGCTGGAATACTGAGGCAGCAGGCCCAGTCACGTGGTTGCACTACTTCCTGTGATTTAGCAGTGAGCAGAGGGAGCATTGCATGTGCCTTACTGTACAGGAAAAGTAAGTATTTTTTCCATACAGTACTGTATTGACTTATGCTTGCCTTTAATTTTTTCCCAGTTTTTGTTTTAACTTAAGTAGAGATTTGTATGCTGGCATGCATGTTCCATCCTCTGCCTGTCTAATTTTTAATTATATTTAACAATACTGAATGCTTGTTTAGGGCAGCTACCTAAAACACAACTGATTCACGTAGGGGATAAGAAAAAAGTAAAGCAAATTGAAATAAAGTAATTTAGGATGTTTTGAGAGATTAAGCAGTAACAAATCACCAGGTCCTGATGGCATCTATCCAAGAGTTCTTAAAATAAATGTGAAATTACTGACCTATTAGCAAAAATAAGTAACTTGTCACTCAAATCAGGGTCATTGCTGAATATAGTATAGAATATAGTATTTGAAAATAGTAACGTGGCACTAATTTTTACAAAGGGACCCAGAGAAGGTCAGGAAATTCTAGGCAAGTCAGTTTAATATTAATTGGTAGAAGTGGTAACCAAAGAGAATCTAAACTATGAAAGAGAGGAATAACCCTTGTTGAAACATAATCAGCATGGATTCAGCAAAGGTAAATCCTGTCTCACCAATCTTTTAGAGCATGACACAAAAATGTCAGCTAGTACATGGATGGAGGTGATCCTCTTGACAATGTATATTTGGATTTTCAGAAAGCCTTTGACAGAATTGGCTCTTTGACAAAAAGGCTCTTGAGTAAACTTAGCAGACATCTAAGCAGACACCTCTCTGTTATGGATTGCTACCTGGTTAAAAAGCAGAAAGCAAACAGTAGAATTAAATGGGCATTTTTTCCTCAATAGAGGGAGGTAAGAGGTGAAGTCCCTCAAGGATCTGTGTTGGGACTGGTGCTTTTTAACTTGTTCATAAATTACTTAGGGGTAAACAGTCAGCTGGCCAGGTTTGTAGATGAAACAAAGCTATTCATTTTCTCTGCCTCTTTTAATCTTTACTATTTCTTGCTTTTTTTGACTATGTGCTTTGACTATCCCATTTATTATGTGTTTGTTTGTTTATTTATTTAATCTATATGGCCACCCATCTCAGACCAGTGACTCTGGGCGGCTAACAATAATAAAAAAACAGTCAAACAATTAAAGCAATACAGAAACTTAAATATAAATACAGCCAAGAGATATTAAAATCCATTGGTGTCAGCACAACCGTGAAACGGGGCCCTTCGCACACTCGGGGCCCCAGGCCCAGGCACAAAGCCAGGTCTTCAAGGCCTTCTGAAAACCCAAAAGGGTCAGGGGCGTTCTATTCTCAGGAGGGAGGATGTTCCAGAGGGCAGGTAGCACAGCAGAAAAGGCACATCTCCTGGTCCCCGCCAGCCAACATTCCTTGGATGATGGGATCTGGAGCATGCCCATCCTGCCGGACCGGATTGGATGGGTAGAAACAACTGGGAAAAGCCGGTCCCTCAGGTAACCCGGTCCCAAGCCATGAAGGGCTTTAAAGGTGACAACCAGCACCTTGAATTGCACCCGGAAACACACCGGCAACCAATGCAGCTCCTGAAGCAGTAGTGTTACATGTGCGGAATAACTGACACTATTTACAAGCCGGGCAGCTGCATTCTGTACCACCTGAAGCTTCCGAATGCTCTTCAAGGGCAGCCCCATGTAGAGCATGTTGCAATAGTACAAATGGGAGGTCACGAGGGCATGAGTGACAGTGAGTAGAGCCTCCCGGTCCAGGAACGGGCGCAACTGGCGCACAACCCAAAGGTGTGCAAAGGCCCTCTTAGCCATGGCTGCCACCTGCTCTTCCACCAGGAGCTGTGGGTCCAAGAGGACCCCCAGATTGCACACTGGGTCTGTCTGGGGCAGTGCCACCCCGTCCAGGACCAAAGATGGAAAAACCTTGGTACCGGGAAGCCCAAACACCCAAGCCACTCAGTCTTGCTTGGGTTGAGCCAGAGCCCATTGTGCCCCATCCAGGCCCCTACAGCCTCCAGGCACTGAGATAGGACATCCACGGCATCACTCAAACAGCCTGGGGTAGAGGTATAAAGGTGGGTATCATCAGCATACTGATGATACCTCACCCCAAACTGTCGGATCACCTCACCCAGTGGTCTCATGTAGGTGTTAAGAGGGGTGAGAGAACTGAGCCCTGCGGCACACCACACAGTAGGGGCCTTGGACTGGACCTCTCCCCTCCTATCAACACTGACTGGAACCGACCCTGGAGGAAGGAGGAGAACCAGTGCAACACTGTGCTGCCCACCCCCAACTCCCGAAGCCGGTCCAGAAGGATACCATGATCGATGGTATCAAAGGCCTCCGAGAGGTCAAGAAGAGCAAGGATGGAAGCCCTGCCCCCATCCCGCTCCCATCAGAGGTCATCCAAGAGCGCAATCAATGCTGTCTCAGTCCCATATTCCCAGCCTGAATCCTGGATGAAAGGGGTCCAGATAATCTGCTTCATCCAGAGCCCTTTGAAGCTGCCATGTGACCACTTTCTCAACAACCTTCCCTAAAAAGGGGAGGTTGAAGACTGGATGAAAACTGTTCAGATTAGTTGGGTCGGGCGATGGCCCTGTGAGGAGGGGCTGCACCACTGCCTCCTTAAGAGCCATCGGGACCACCCCCTCCCTCAAAGAGGAATGAACCACCGCCCAGACCCAATCACGTGTCCTCTCTCAGCCAGCCTTGACCCGCCAGGAGGGGCATGGATCTAACACAGAAGTGGCTGAACTAACAGCTACGAGAACCCTGTCCACTTCCTCAGGTTCAACGGGCTCAAACTCCTCCCAGATAACCATGCACATTAGACAGTATCTTTTTGTCATTCCCATTTTTGCAGCAATATTTTCTTTCTCCCATCCACAGCCTCTTTCACTTTTTCATTGTAATCGCGCCCCATATATGAATAACAACTATGCTTAAATTATGGTATTCAAAACGAATAGATCTTTCTTTAAGCATATATCCACTAGTCTATCATTCCCAATTCTCATTCAGTCTTGGTTCTCCAAATGGTCCAATCACTTTTTCTCTGCTCTTGCTTTTTGTTCTCACCATCCATTCATGTCATGTAGCAGACTTGGTTTTTTACCCTGGAATGTTGCACATTTCCCCCCAAGACTTCCCTGGTTCTTTCATTATCTCCATTTACTGGAGCGTGACGTGACAATCACCACCAATTCCTACTTTCATATGTACTCAATTTATATGACACCAATTCATACTTTCTGGCACACATTTTAACCTTTTCACTTATAACAAAAGCTACATCTTCACTTCCATGCATGTATTCATTAACTCCAGTCCACAAAATCAGTTCACTTTCATTCAGCATTGTTACCTCTCTCCACTTTCTCTTAGCCTCACAAGCACATCACAAATCTATTTTCCTTTCTTTCATTTTATGCATGGTCTTTACTATATACTCCTCTTATATTCCAGTTTGCAGTCTTCTCTATATGCTAGGGTCATCAATAGATGGACCCATGAATATTGACTTCCACTGCCTAACATAGTTTTGGTCAACCAGAACTTTTGATGTAATGCTTTTTAGTAAGATAGAGTAAACAGCAGAAAGTCCAGATCTACCTTTGCAACTGTGCCCAGTAAGCAACTGGCAACCAGTGCAGGTCTTTCAGTAGAGACATCTTATGATTTTTTGTATCTTGCATTGGTTAGTATCCTATTGCTGCATTTTGCACCTGCTGCAATTTCTGGATGCTTTTCCTTGCAATAGTTAAGACACAATGTAACCAAAACATGGATAACCACTGCCAAGTCCATGTAGTTCAGGAAGGAATGCTGCTGGTATACTACACATAATTGTTCAAAGACATTCGTTGTCACAGCCATCAGCTGCAAATCCAGTGACAGCTGAGGATCCATTCCTAGGCTGCAACCCTGCATTTAGGGAGAATACAACTTCATCTAAAACAGGCTGAATCTCAGTTTCTATGTCCAGTTTCCAATTTACCTACAGGGCTTCCATCTTCCTGGATTTAATATCAGGTTTTCCATCATCCTGCACATTATCAAATGTAGGTGTTATTCAAGGGTATTAGTTATTTCTTGGAATTGGATTGTAAGGACCAGTAGATTGATCATGCTCCAAAACTCTGGATGGCTTCCTCCAGTGGCTTCACATATATGTTGAATAATAGTTCCCAAACATCATCTTCTGTACACCACACTGTAAAATGGTGCCCCTAATGCCTAGATGTCAGCCTCTACAAGGCAGATTAGATCAGGAAACTGACTCCCCAGGAAGACTAGAATATACTTTATTGAAATAGGCTATAATATTTGAATCTTGCAAGTCTGCTTGTATCTCCCCTTCCCTCCCCTCCCTCCTCCATGGAGTTTTTTGGGGGGGCTCTAAGTCTGTATAATACTCTCCCACCTCTCTGGGACTTAACACATGTTTCTTCTGCACCTGTTTTCTAATGGTCTCAGGATTCCTTCCCCAAGGAAATCTCCCTGGGTCCCCTACACCAGTTGGTCTAGAAGGATACCATGGCCAATGGTGTTGAAAGCTGCCACAAGGAGAACTGGCAGGGCATAAATCTTCACATCCTGTCCTGACTAAGAGTGAAGAACCACGCTGAGACGAAGTGTCGAAGCTCTAGTGCAGGGCTTTCCAAAGTTTTCTCGCGGCAACACACCGACCGCCGGAAAACCCGGAAGTGCCACCGTTGCGGCAGCGCGCAAAGACCCGGAAGCGCTGCTGCTGCTTTCGGTTTTTGCACACCGCCGTTGGTGTGTCGCCGCGGGAAGATCAGCGCTTCCGGGTTGTGTGGTGACACACCAGACTGTGTGTGGCGACACACTTTTGTGTCGCGACGCACAGTTTGGAAAGCTCTGCTCTAGTGTTTATTGTTCTACTCTGCTAGACAGAATCCAGCTAAACTGGAATGAATTTGCAAACGCTAAGGGAAAAGGCCCATAAAACTAAGGCGGTTTTCTTGGCTTTCTTAGGAGGGAACCAAAGAGACTCCGTACTGCTCATGCATTTTTCTCCCTGGAGAGGGCCCCCTCCTTCTCCACCAGCTATCTCCCTGACACATCCAGTTTTTAGTGTAGGTCATCCACCAAAGAGACCAAAGCAACTTCAGTACCAAATTCCAGCTGAATGCCAATTAAAATGGATTCACAAAATCAATATAATTCTGCTGCACCTGGAATGCCTTTCTCTTGATTGCTTTTCCCAGAAATAGAAAATCTGTAGCTGGCCTACAATGGTGTAATTTATAGATCTCCTGAGTGAAGGGAGGGTTTCTCTGCCTCCTTTAGGCATGGGGGAACACATATTTCCTGCAAGGAGACTTTGACCCCCATGGTATTCCATTAGGGTAAAAGAGCTTCTTCATACTAACTGCTTCTTTCTGCAGTTGGATCTGTTGCTGGGTTTTGTGTTATCTGTTTTGAGCTTCAGCCAATTTCTAAGTGCTTCTTTCTGCAGTTGGATCTGTTGCTGGGTTTTGTGTTATCTGTTTTGAGCTTCAGCCAATTTCTTTTTTAAAATGCCTTTTTGCAAATACAGCCTGTTTATACCTATGAGATTGGTGGTTTATATCTTTCCGACAAGCAGAGCAGTCCCTAGTCTGGGTCATATGTTGGCTACCTCTCTATATTATGATGCAACAGTAATTTTCAAAGTTCAACCAACCTCCACAAGGTTTGGAACACATTTAATGACATCTCAAATAATCAAATAAACAGATCAAAATTATCTTACATAGCTCAGCCATGGAGTAGTCAAGAGGCTGAATAAAAAAGAAGGGCTAGATTTGAAGCTTGGACATGAGTCCTGAGCTGAAAAGGGCCTGAGAGGTTTTGGGCCTGAGAAAGAAAATCAGCACAGTCCAGCTGCTAAACTAAGAGAGAGATCCACAAGGACAACATTTCTTATGGCCCAACAGTTGCTGGTGTCCCTTTTAGTTATTAAGACATCAACTGCTTTCATCTGTAAATCCAGCGTAACATCTTTTTCCATATCATTCTTGTAACTTGTCATTTTTGAATCCACATCCCAAACAGCCTGATTCTCAGTTGTATCCTCTTCTATCTCCTCTTTTTAAACCCGTTTTTATGGTAGCAGACAATCTTAAGATAAATTTCTGAGCGCATTGTTCCCAAATATCCTTGAATTCTTCCAAAATTAAAATATTTTTCTCCATTCTGCATTAGTGGGTCTCTTCTCCTTTAATTATAATTATAATTTAATTATAATTTTTAGTTCTTTCTAAAGTTCTTTCTGGTTGCCTCTAGTGTCCAGCCTTCAAAGTCTCCTCTTATCATGCTTTTCTCTAATCTACAACATTTTCCCACAGGAAGATTTCTTACACTTAGATTCAAAATCTTCATACTGTATATTTTTAATACGTTTTTAAACAACCCATAGAAAGGATTCTTATAATTAATTTCAAAATCTTATTTCCAATCCATCTGGCCCCTTAGTCCATTTATTACTTTCCAAAATCAATGTTCTAATCACCCTTTTGCTGTTTATTTCAAAATATTTTTTTTAAGTCCTTAAACTTACATGAAACTTCTTTCACTGAGGATTGAAGGAGAATCACCCAGTGTGATGAAACTTCTCATTCCGAAGGTTCTTAATATCCAAAAAGCAGTTAACAAACAATTTCCAGAACTGAATAAGAAAGGAAGTGGGCGAACCCAGAGTCTGTTCCGAAATGCAGCTTGGGCAAAGCTGACTTTCCCTCGGCTCCCAGAGCTCTAAAACCTGCTGGAGACTGCTATTTTATGGTCTCCTCATACAGAATGGCTGTGGGTTCAGGGCTCTTTGGTTTCCAGAGAATTACCATCTTTGGTCTTGGATGGGGTTGTACTGCCCCAGACAGACCCTGTGCGTAACCTGGGGGTTCTCCTGGACTCACAACTCCTGCTCAAAGAGCAGGTGGCAGTCGTGGCCAGGAGAGCCTTTGCACAACTGCATGTTGTGCGCCAGCTACACCCATTCCTGGACCAACAGGCCCTTCTCACAATCACCCACACCCTACTCACCTTCCGTTTGGACTATTGTAATGCACTCTACATGGGGCTGCTCTTGAAAAGTATTTGGAAGCTTCACTTGGTTCAAACTGCAGCGGCCCGCATAGTTTTGTGCAAGCCTAGACTTGCCCATGTGTCATCTCTTTTGCGGGAGCTGCATTGGTTGCCAATTTGCTTCCGGGTCCAATCCAAGGTGTGGATTATCACCTTTAAAGCCCTACATGGCTTGTGGTCAGGTTATTTGCAGGACCGCCTTTCCCCAGTAACATTCACCCGGCCCACCAGAGCGGGGAGGCAGGGCATGTTGCAGGTCCCTTCAGTTAGGGAGGTACATCTAGTGGGACCAAGGAAAAGGGCTTTCTCCGTAGTGGCCCCCTCCCTTTGAAACATCATCCCCCCAGATATAAGATTGGCCCCCTCCTTGCTCCTGTTCCGGAAGGCCCTGAAGACGTGGTTCTGTCAACGGGCCTGGGGATCCCAAGCTGCTTCGGAGTCAATCAAGTGGCTTGTATGAATGTGTTTGCTGCTGCCAGGGGGTGTTTATTGTGTTTTTATGGTTTTTAATTCTGTAAGCTGCCCGGAGTCACCGTGTGTGAGTTGGGTGGCCTTATAAATCTGTTTAATAAATAATAAAAATAAATAAATATGGAGTGCTTGTGGGCAATCCCAGGTCATCCCCTTTATCCAGAGAGGAATTTCAAGGCGTCAATCTGTTTGCCGGCTCCTCCTTCCGCTACAGTCGTCATCCGCCATTGCTTCCCTGGAAGTCCAGAAACAGAACTCTTTTCCAGAAATTTGCCACTTCCTTCTTTTTTCCCCTGTTTACTAAATGATAACTAATTGTATACTAAATATGTTAAATGTGTACTAAATGTACTAAATGTGCTCAATGTGCACTAAATGTGTACTAAATGTACTAAATGTGTACACAAAACCCAATACCTTAAAACACTGACATAAATGTAGAAATTGTATACTTACCTGGGAACCTGAAAATCGATGTAATTCTTTGGGACGTATCCCTCATAGTTCTTCAACTCAGCCTTATACCAATTTTCCTGAGAGCTTAAGATCTGTAAATGAGGAGGAAGATTGTAATTAGTTGAAAGTATATGTGAGCCTTCTGCTAGCCTACATTTTGAAGGTTCCATACCTCCTTAACAACTTTGCTGTGCTTCCTGCTATCAACTCTTACCAGTTTGCCTCCAGAGATCTGAAACAAGCTTCAGCCATTTTTTTCCTGAAAAGAACTCTGTTCTCTCACCTCAGTAGAAATTAACTAGCATAGCAGCTGTGCCAAGCCAAATGTTGAGGGTAACATAGCTCCCAAGTTTCTTTTATTAGGCTTGGACATCTGTAGGAAGAAAGCCTACATGCAAAGACTTTTCCTTTAAGAAAAAACCCTGATTTCATAGAAATTCAGCTCCAGAAGAAGTTTTTGTGCACAGAGATCTATGTGCTTCAGCTCTGCAAAGAAGTCAGAAGGAAAAAAAAGAGGGTGGACCTAAGCAACTATGTTGTCATGGTCTCCGATTCAAAGTTTCTTGGCTTCGTATCGGAGATAATGACATGGAAGGAGTTAACAGGGGAAGAGGCCGTGCCTGCATATGTGAGACTGCTGTCTACCAATGGTGGCGTGGGTCAGCGTCTGTCTGAAGACCTGAGAGTACCATCTGAGTGGCCTGAACAGGGGGTGGGACTATGGGGCCATATATCAATGTCTGTTGCGCGCGCTTTTGTCAGTAGCAACTTTCTTTTTGTAATTGTAGTAACTTTTAGTAAAACAGTTTTCCACTAGTTTGGTGTGAGATTGTTGATTCTAAGCCCGAGTTCTGCAAACGTTACATATGTAAACATAACAAGAAAAAAGAAAATTAGAAGCTGGATTGGGTGTTTAGATTTATTCCCCTACATGTTTTGGTTAATTCCTTTATCAAGAAGAATTCTTGTCATACGCAATGTCAACCAAAGTGTCTCCTTTCCTTGAATGAGCCCATGTAAGATGCCCAACATAACAGTGGCTTCCGATGTATTGCTTGGGCTTCAGTTCTCCCCTTAAAGAGGTTCAGGCTTAGTGGGAGATGGTGGACCAGTGAAGTCGCTCTGCTGTCCCTTAAGAATTTAACTCTATAAATGGCTGCAAATAATAGACAGAAGTGAAATCATCCCAGAAATCTTGCAAATTTAATAATATAATTAATATAGTATATAATTCTTCCTTGCCCTGTGTGAGGGAATAACCCTTTCATTGGAAGCTATGCAATCAAAAGGAAAAAGAAACAGGAAAATCAAATTGTTTGGGAGGATTATTGTAGCCTGGATTGGGACTGTGGAATTGCTAAAATGATTTTAGAAAGCAGTGAAAGGAGAGGTAGAAAATGTGTTCAGAAGAATTACATTTGTAAAGCATTGTGATATTAGAGTTGGTTGGATTCAGGCGGCATCAAGATTGAAATAATAATAATAATAATAATAATAATAATAATAATAATAATAGAGGTTGTGTTTGTTTTACCCATTTGTCTGGACCCGGAAGTAGACTCTGTAGCAGCACCTGACCTCTGGAATGAGGTTCTCCCTGAGATTCAAAGGGCTCCCACCTAGGCTGACCATATTTCCTTGAGACAAAAACGGGACGTTGGGATGGCAAAAAGGGACGGGGTCTTATGTAATATTCCGTATTCATGAAAAAGACAGGGGTCCCCGCCCCCCGGTTGGCATGATTGGCTCCCGTCTGCAAATCCCGCCCCCAGCCCGCGCGATTGGCTCCCGCCTGCAAACCCCGCCCTCCTTTGCTGTGCGCTGATAGGCGGGAGGGCTTCCTCTTCCGGGCTGCCTCCAATCGGCAGCTCTGGCTCAGATTCTCCTTCCGCACCATTCCCGCCGGGTTTAAAAAATGGGACAAAATTGAGATTTTTATCAAAACGACGGGACAGTTGAAAAATACTAAAAAAACGGGACTGTCCCGTTCAAAACGGGATGTATGGTCAGCCTACTCCCACCCTGCTGGTATTTCGAAGGGCCTTAAAGACCCAGCTCTTTGCCCAGGGCTCTGGAGAGGACGACAGATGCCCCTTTCTTCCTTTCTGTTCTCCTCTGGCTTTGTTTTCTTTGCCATCGTCTTGTGCTCTTTTTGTGTTTTTTGTATTGTTCCTTGTTTTTAAATGATTTATTTATTTATTTATCATATTTCTATTACCACCCATCTCCCTCACAAGGAGGGAGATTTAACAATTGTAAACCGCCCAGAGTCACTGGGAGTCAGGCAGCATATTATTTAATATTTAATATATTATTATTATTATTATTATTATTATTATTATTATTATTATTATTATTATTCTCTAAGTAGATGGTGGAGGAAATCTTTAAAAAGTCAGTATATAGAATCATGGGCATGCAAGCTTATACATGACAATGTATTTGTGTGTAATTGAGAATAAACGTTCATATTATTCTTGCACGAGGGACAGGTACTAAATTCATGAGACAGGGCTCCACACTCAGCTTCATTACTCATGGATTGCCACAGCACAAATTCTTAAGCAAGCCATTGTCTGTGCTGAATTGTAGTAATTGTGTTTTGTATTATCTCTTCACACTCACTGAAGGGTATGTTCTTTCCTAATTGGGTAGCATTTTAAGTTTCTTACACAGGTTAAATGTGTGAAGTCTGTAAGTTAGCAAAATAATGACTACTTCTACTTCACCATCAGAACGCTACTCTTACTCATTTCTGCAACCATAAATTAGTATTTCTGTAAGTGTAATCTCATTAAATAGTAATGAGAGCCAGTTTGGTCTAGTGGTTAAGGCAGTGGGCTAGAAACCAGGAGTCTGAGAGTTCTAGTCCTGCCTGAGGCATGAAAGCTGGCTGGGTGACCTTGGGCTAGTCCAGGGGTCGGCAAACTTTTTTTGCCGGGAGCCATTTTGACATGCTCGTGCACATTTTGAAGTGCTCGAGAGCCAGGGGGCGGGGTTTGCGGGCGCGGGCCAATCGCGTGGAAGGGGGCGGGGTTTGCGGGCGGGAGCCAATCGCGTGGAAGGGGGCGGGTTTTGCGGGCGGGAGCCAATCGCGTGGAAGGGGGCGGGGGAGGTTTGGAAGAAGAAGGGAAAGAGAGGCTCGACTGCTTCGGCGGCGGCGCTTCCAGGTTGTCACTGCGGCGGCAACGGCTGCCCCTTCGAAAGGGCAGGCTCCGGGGACCCCGAAAATGCCCTCAGTTTAGGCAGGGAGGCTGCGCCAAGCTGCCTCAGCTGTTCTGCGGGGAGAATTTCCACCCCAGGGCAGCGTGTGCATGTGGAGAGGGGAGGTTTCTGCCTCCCTGCCGGAACCGAGGGCGTTTCCCCGAAATTGCGCGCAGCCTCCCTGTCTAAACTGAGGGCATTTTCGGGGTCCCCGGAGCCTGCCCTTTTGAAGGGGCAGCACTGCAGCTCGGGCAGCAGTGCCCCTTCGAAAGGGCAGGCTCCGGGGACCCCGAAAATGCCCTCGGTTCCGGCAGGGAGGCAGAAACCTCCCCTCTCCACATGCACACGCTGCCCTGGGGTGGCAATTCTCCCCGCAGAACAGCTGAGGCAGCTTGCGCGCAGCCTCCCTGCCTAAACTGAGGGCATTTTCGGGGTCCCCGGAGCCTGCCCTTTCGAAGGGGCAGCACTGCAGCTCGGGCAGCAGTGCCCCTTCGAAAGGGCAGGCTCCGGGGACCCCGAAAATGCCCTCGGTTCCAGCAGGGAGGCAAAAATCGCACGGGCAGGCTGCCGGGCTTCCCGACGCACAGCTGATTGGCGCGGAGAATTTCCACTCCCTTCAGCGCTTCCGGCTTGTCACGCGACACACAGTTTGGAAAGCCCTGCCAGTCGTCAAGATGGCTGCCGGAGACGGCTGCCAGGTTGCCAGGGGTATGCCCACAGCAACGCACACCATGCCCGCTGCCGCGCCTGCCCCGCCACACTCGCTGCCGCGCCACGCCCGCCACGCCTGCCTGCGGAAGAGCCACACTCAAGGGGCCAAAGAGCCGCATTTGGCTCGCGAGCCGCCATTTCCGACCCTTGGGCTAGTCACACACACTCAGACCTAGGAAGGAGCCAATGGGAAACCAGGAGCCTGAGAGTTCTAGTCCCGCCTTAGGCATGAAAGCTGGCTGGGTGACCTTGGGCCAGTCACTCTCTCTCAGCTCAACTCACCTCACGTGGTGGTGGTTGTGGGGAAAATAGGAGGAGGAAGAAGTTTTGGGAAGGAGTTCGCTGCCTTGAGTTATTTATAAAAATAATAAAGGTGGGATAAAAATTAAATAATAAATAAATAAATAAATAAATAAATAAATAAAATTTCACCTCAAGTCAAACTGTCAAAAAAGTAATGCTATCCCAGCAAAATTACATAAGAAGCTGCTGATCTCAAAGTTCCTTTATGCCTAAATTGACTACAATTGTTTTTCTTCCAGTGGACGAATTCTGAAATCCAAACAATACTAAAACCTCTTATGAGTCCTTGTATAATTGGAATTACATTTCCAGCAATATAAATATGCTCTGGGGTAAAGAGGACTGGCTTTTGATAATATCTGTTTGAAAAAATAATTGCAAACTGGCACTTTGGAAAGCCCTGCCCTATAGAGTTCGGCATCAAGCTGCTGTAGTTGCTGAATTTTTAAAGGTAGCCAAGGGATTTTCCCTTGGTGGCGTTGCAGCTTCCCTTGTTGCCCATGCTCACTGTTTTGAGGAAATTACCAGACAAATTAATAATTAATTATTACTGTGGGTGAGGGGCGGCTGAATGCCACGCTTTGTGGTATCTTAGTGATATCTTATCGAGAACAGTGATAGCGTTTTCAGTGCTTTGAGTTCACTGGCAGTGAAGATAATTGTTGGTTAGCTTCAAACTGCTTTTGAGGATTTGGGGAATAGAAAAGGTGATGCTGTGGAAGTGCTCTTTGAAGAAGTGTTAATTGATACATACCTTCAGAACATCCCGTGCCTGGAAACTTAGCTCATCCTCTCCTGATGCATTAAAGTCAAATTTTGCAATGGCTTCCATGGTATCTCCTGTTATGGGGTGAAGTAGAAGATACAGAATGCTATTTATAACTGCTTTGTAGTTTTGGTCAATAATAACCTTCCCTGCTCAGGAATCTTTGGTTGAATTTGTAAGGCAATTATGTTGTCATTTATGGTACCAGCATGGAAGCATTCCAGTCATCTGGTTTCACTGGTGGCTTTGCCACAAACAGCATCAGTTAACATAGACACAATCCTAAATGCAACCAACAGCAGAATTCAATAGAAAACAATCACAGAAACAAAAGGTAAATGTAGGAACACTAAGAGTACTTCTCCAGCTTCCCTGAAAAGTACTATCACCAATCCAATCACTGTCTTGGCCACAGATCAACACAAGGTGAAGGCTGGATAGTTCCATTCTGTCATCCAACCTAATACAACTCCCTTCCGTGCACAATGTCTAACCATCATCCATCAGAGGCCCAAATGGTGCCGAATCATGTTCATAGGAACCTTCACGAACATTGCATTGCAGTAGCACTGAACTTTCAAATCCATATAAATACAGTGGTGTTCAGCAATTTCCACAGCAAAGAATACTGTTAGAAAGTTAGAAAAAGGCAGCTCTGACCAAATTATGAAAGGAGGAAATAGAATTTCTATCAAAATAGTTTTTGAGAGAGGTCATTTAGCATAGGAGTTATCAATTCTCATAAATATCAAAACGGGAATTGATACTGATAGCAGCTTCAACAATTTTGTATGTGATGGATCCTTTCTTTTTCCCACTACATTGTCATTGTTAAATGTGTATTATGCACAGGTGTTTACTAAGCATGAGGCAGCAATATTAATGCATATATGCTTTATTACTAATTGTACCTTTGGCTTCTAATAATGCATGGAGATGGATCAAACATAAACACAGCCAACAAATGTGTTATACAATACTACTGGCTGATTGCATCTTCTTCTATTACGGAAGTAGATACAAGCCACCCTTACCATTTCCTGCTAGCATGATTGCGATAAGATCTGAAAGGATGATCAGAGTCAACTTCTAGTACATTGAGCTGCTCCTCCTCCCTACTGAGGCTCCCAACAGCAACACAGGAAATGGTTCAGTTTAGAGAGTGAAAGGCAAAGCTACAGTGTGAGCAGATAAGAAATAGACCACCAGATCACAAAAATCTACAGAATACAGCCCATTATTTGTTAATGCATTTCATTCTTTGTTAAAATATCTTTATCCTTTTTAGTAACTGTCTGCCTTACACAATACCATTAGGATACTTTTACAGCTTGCTCTTTTTCTGTTTAAAAAGATTATTAATAATAATCATGCTAGATATATCATGAACTCTATATTCCTTGCAATAACCACACAAGGAAAGTCTATACAGTGGTTTTCAGTAGGTTCCAATTGGGAAATAACTTTACTACTTGACTTTTTGGGAGGAATGTAGCAACTCAGATGCTTAATGCATTGATTTTGACAAAGCTTGGGTGGATTACATCAACTTGTCAAATTTGTATCTGATGATGCATCTGATCCACATATGGGTGTCAGCCCTACGAGGTAGACCAGATCAGGAAAATGACTCCACAGGAAGATTAGGGCTATACCTTACTGTGATAGGCTATAACAACAGAATTTTGCAAGCCTGATTGTGCTTTATCTCCCCTCTCTTATATCCCAGTGTATCAGGAAGGAGCATGCCTGAGTCTCTTCCACCCAGATACTATCTTGCTTCCCAGGACTTAAGAAATGTTTCAGCCCCATTTATTTATTTATTTATTTAATTTTTATCCCGCCTTTATTATTTTTTTTATAAATAACTCAAGGCGGCGAACATACCTAATACTCCTTCCTCCTCCTATTTTCCCCACAACAACAACCCTGTGAGGTGAGTTGGGCTGAGAGAGAGTGACTGGCCCAAGGTCACCCAGCCGGCTTTCATGCCTAAGGCGGGACTAGAACTCTCGGTCTCCTGGCTTCTAGCCCAGGGCCTTAGTTTGAGGCTGCTTTCGAACCCCTATCCAGAGAGTCAGAATCTAAGCCTGGTGACTTCTGATGTAAATTATGCAACCTTACTCTTCATCTTGGAAGTATTCATGAGCATTCTGTAGAGAAGCACTGCAGTCCATATGAAATGATTTTTGAAGCAGAGATGAGGAGAAATCAGTCAACTTGGTTAGGGTTTGATTTTACTTTACTTTCAAATTGTTGATCAGCAACTTTTTTCATTGGTTAATATAATGCAACTTCTACATTATTTTAATTATAATCATTATGTATGCTTAGAATAGAATAGAAATTCTATTATACAATTGCAGAATTGTATCTAATTGCACTGTCATCCCTCCCAGGTAAACCAGACAGGAAACATGACTAGATGAGCTAATTTTACTTTATTTTAAGGCTACATTAACAGAACCTTGCAAGTCTGAAAGTACAGACCTCCCACTCTCCCTATTTACCGCCTGAGTAGTTAAGGCGGGTCCTTCCTAAGTTTCTTTCTCTGGCCGTTACTCTGTTGCGGGCTCCTTTCTCTTTTACCTGATCATTCCCTAGGCGGCATCTCTTCCCCCTGTCTTCCAAGGTCACCCTCACATTCCATCACATGTACATTTAATTAAAAGCAAGCACCTGACAATATCAGAGAGTAGGTTAGTTGCAATCCTGCTGCCTTAATATTCTGGGCGCAATAGAAATCAGTATACTTTTAGCCAACCATTTCTTTTTTAGGGGCTAAACTTCAGATCCAGATAATTACTTTCCATCTGTGCCTAAAATCCTCAAGTGTTGGTCCAGTGCTGCTGTTCAAGTTCTAAGAAAATAATTGATGTACTAGATGAAGGAAAACAAATTGATGCTTAATCTAGATAACACAGAAGTTTTCTAGTAGGAATAGGAACTTAACCTATGCTTACTATCTCCCTTCCCATCATTCTAAATGCCTATGTATTCTCTTAACTCCAAGCTCACCCACCAAGAAACAAAGGTAATCCTGCTATACAAATTTCTCAAGATCTGGGCTGTGTATTGTGGTAGATCTGGTGCCAGTCTACCCAATGATCAGATCTAAAAAGAAAAGCAAACCTGTTTCTGGAACTGTGGAAAGAGGTTCCTCCGAGATCCAGATGGCCCCCATTTTGCTGTTGTTTAGGAGAGCCGTGAAGACCTGGCCCTTCACCCAGGCCTTTGGCGAGGGAGAGTGAGATACCGAATGCAGTAACTAGTAAATGTGTTGATTGCTAGAGACTTTAGAAACTTTCTAAGCTTTCATAGCTAACTCTCTTATTTGATGACCCCAGCATGTGGAGGATTGAAAGTGAATACCTAAGTATTTAAATGATTTCACCTGCTCAATGAGTCTGCCATTAACTGTCCAGCTTGATGGATTATCAGAGCATCTTCTGGAAAAAAACAGATTTTCATTTTTTGGTAGTTTATTTTGAGGTGTCCTCTATCACAGCATCTCGAAAGCTCCTTGAGACCTTTACGTAGCCCAGTTTTTGAAATCAAAAGAATAGCTGCATCATCCATATACAGAATTAGGATTGGAGGATGGGTGAAGGATGGAGGATGGAAGTCTGGATTGGTAAAAGCTACAACAAAATTGTTAATATAAAGGTTAAACAATGGGGGGCTAGTATACATGCTTACTTTATGAGTTAAAGAGTTACCCCTTTATGAGTAGGGATAGGCTCTGTTAAATCACCAAAATTAGTGCCTTTAACCTGTATTGCAGTGTAACTGAATAATCAAATTAAGAAGACAACAATCAATTGATGAGCTAGCTAGTTTCCTCCAAAGTTTTTCTCAGGGCTCCATTTGGAAGTTTATAGTATTTTTCTTCCAAATGATGTTATATTAGGCACTGATTTATTATTGAATGTCCATCCCTAAATCCTGCCTGTTCTGGCACTATAATGATCTCGGAATACATCCAGTCCTGTAATTTGTGGCAGAGAAATCTAGCATAAAGTTTACTAATTACAGAGAGAAGACTAATTGAATTGTAGTTGGCAGGATCTCGTCTGTCTCCCTTCTTATATATTGGGAGAGTGATGGAATTAAGCCAGTTTTTAGGAATTACCATGGAGGAATTTATAGTGGTGAAAAGTGGGGCTAACACTGAAGCCCACCATAATGGATTTAATTTTAAATTTTAAAAATACTGGGGGAATTAAATCTGAACCAAGAGCTTTATTATTATTATTTTGTTTTTGTATTTCCACATGGGTTACTGATGGCCACTTTGGAATAGGGTTCTCTAATACCAGAATGATTGAGATACACTCTTGGGTAGGTGAAAATGCCTGTACCAGGTATCAAGGGGTATTGAATTAATATCATTTTCTGGCTTTGTGTTAACTTTAGTTTTTGATATTAGAAGCCAAAATAACCTATGATTTTTGTTTGTTAAGCCTGCTGAATCTCTGCTCAGGATTCCTGGGCATTTTCTTTTTTTTTCTTTAATAGCTTCTTATATCTCCTTTTATACTTACACAAGATTTCATAGGAGTAGGGATTATTAGCTAAACGTGCCCTCTTATATGCATAGATTACCTGGATTTTAACCAAAGCACATTCTTTATCAAACCATGGTTTAGATATCCTAATTGGTTGATGCATAGACAGTGAAGCTGTAGGCTGGATATAGTCCCTTTCTAAACAAAATTCAAAGTGCTGGTTATGACCAGCATTGGATCAGACTATTTGAAATTTCTAATTTCTTACCTACCAGGAGCCTCCCTGGGCATTAAGATCTTCAGGAGACACCCTTTTCTCAGTCTCACCCTCATCAGAGGCAGATTTGGTACAAGAAGGGGCCGTTTGATGGCTGTTCAGCAGGGTTTGGAAGTCGGAAGAGCTACCTCTCTGCTGCCTTTGATAAGTGGACAAAAACACTCTTATTCGGGTATGTGTTTGGCACTGAAGGTAGTTTTCTACAGAGGTGGGTTTTAGTGGAAGCATGTGCTTTTAGTTTTGCTTGTTGTTGTTTATTCGTTCAGTCGTTTCCGACTCTTCGTGACTTCATGGACCAGTCCACGCCAGAGCTTTCTGTCGGCCGTCACCATCCCCAGCTCCCCAATGGTTGAGTCCGTCACCTCCAGAATACCATCCATCCATCTTGCCCTTGGTCGGCCCCTCTTCCTTTTGCCTTCCACTTAAAATGTTTTGCTTAAAATGATTCATTTTTAAATCTTATTTTCATTATTAGCTATCTTGAGCAGGGCTGCTTATAAATTAATGCCACAGTTGCCATAGTATACATGAGTTAATCTGAACTCATAGCAGTGAACTCAGAACACTGTTTTGTAGCACTGGAATAGCTCACAGTCTTTCTCTATTATCATTCCACTTTTGCAATATGTGTATCTGCATGCGTTGGCTGGATAATTTTTAAATGTTTAGAAATGTGTTCTTTTTAAAAAGTGAGAACTGGGTGATAAATATTGCAAAGGCCTCCTTTGCTCCAACGTTTTGTTTTTCAGCAGACATGCTGCTGCCCAGTTACTGACTCTGCAAAATCCTTCTGTCTGCAACTGGGCTATGACGTCTGAGTTATATGAGCTGCAGTTTGGGGAATTTAACATAGTTTGGGGAATGAGGATTACAAAAAGAGAACAGAGGCTCTCCATTCAATAAGTATCTGCAGATTGCTCACCGTCTATCTATATCCTGGATCTTAAACATTTTTATTATTTTTGCTTACAGAAGGTTTCAAGCTGAATCCTTGGCATGGCCAAGTAGGATACCTAGTCTGAAATGGAGGAAATCCACCATCTCTCAGTGTCAGCAATACTGAGCTAGATGGTTGATTCTGTACAAGGCAGCTTCTTACGTCCAAATATCCCTGTGGCAATAACATTTTTTTTAAAAAAAACCTAAAAAAGTGCTTAGGGGCTACAAATATTGGAATTATGTTTTGGAATGAAATGAAGATACATTTTCATTTTTGCTGCCTCCAAGCTGCAAAACATGTAACTTGAAATTAGATTTCTTAAAAGGAATAGCTCTGGATAAACATTAAATGATGAGTTTTGCTTACAAAAGGGTTGGTTCCAATATTTACAACCTCAGTGAGAGTCTGTGAAACAAACCATCTTCAAACAATCTGACAGATGATGGATTAGCTTTTTTTTCACTGCCAAGAACTGGCTGTATAAGTAACAGACACATCCTATGTGGTAGTCAGCTTGATTGACACGTTGGTTTTGCATTAAGACCATAGCCTTAAACTTTCCCTTGGTAAACATGGCTAAATCTTATTGGTCAAGAATTTTAGTTTTGAGATACACCCTCATATTTTCATCATATGAAGTATAAGCAATTTGTAAGTATTTTCTTGTATTTCCTAGTGGTCATTGGGCTTATTATGAAAGCTTTTCTGTTAATGGTTCATTCTTCTTTAAATGTATGGCAGTGTTCCCTGATGTTTTTAGAGACTGATTTTTCCCTCTTACATTTATCTTGCATTCCTCAGAAGCTTTTTATCTTACTGAATATTAAGGCCTCGTTCAAACTGTGAATGAAATTATGCCTTTTGTTGGCTGATATAATTCTGTCAGCTTTGAGGGGCTGCAAAAATATAACTGATTGAATTTATGCTATGTTCAGCTTTGTACAAAAACTGCTATTATTTCTCACAGCTAGCATAATTTACAAGAGTAAATTACCTGATGGGCATACAAAAACAGCAAAAATAAAGATTTTAATATAAGGTTATAGGTAGATATTTTTGTGATGTGTAGGTATACTGAAATATACTCTTAAGAAAGTCCTCTTGATTGAGCTACAGCTACATTACACAAACACTGCACCCACCAGTTAGAGGGAGAAACCTCTTCCTACATACAGTATAAGTGCCCTTCCACACAACCATTTTCTCATGGCACTGGTAGGGACCCTCTCCCAGGAACATGTCCTATTCTCACAAACATCCCAACAAGACAACGTAACACTTCTTCTTTGGCATTTTCCCAAATGACATTGCTTGCATAGTAATCCCTTCCCCTCTGAACTTCTCCATGCCACGTCTTTGCCTATTAGGAAATTTGCTTGTGGCAGGAAAAAAAAATGAGCCATAGACAAGTCCCATAGCTTCTTTCCCTCTTAATGAAAGAATTAGAATGTCAGTATGTATAAATAGATACCCAAATGATCCCACTTTTATTTCATCTTTTACCTTGACTTTTATTGTGCTTACATAAAATTTTAAATTCTGAATAAAATATATTAATTTCATGGTCTCTCGGATTCTAGCCTGATGCCTTAACCATTATACCAAAACTAGCTCTCCATTTTATATACTATAAATATATAAATATATATACTATACAAGAAACAGGTATGATAGATTGAAAACACCTAATATTATACTCTTACAGGAATTGTAAGGCTAATAAATTTGAAGGCTAATAAAAATATATATACTATTTGCAAGGTAACAAAAATACCTACCCTAGTTTGAGAATACCATCCACAATCACTCTTTTCAAAATAAAACAAACTCTTATTCTAAGTTAATCACATACCCATGTAGTGACAGATGAGATCATTTGTTGCTACTTTTCTCCCAAACCAACTCTCCTCCCCCTGAATCAATTTTTTTCTACAGGGCAATTTTGTCCTAGAACCTCACTAGGGGCAAAAAAAACCTGGGGGAATGGAAGAATTCAGCACCTTCTTTCAGCTTTTTAAACTCATCCTCTTCATAGAAATATATGAAGAGCCTCCATTTTTATGGAGAGTCTGCTGCTATAATATTAGTTAATCCCTGAACTACTGTTGTAATAATAAATGTACTTTAATATAATTAAAAAGTGTCAGCCCCTGAGTGAACGTACATTTGTTTTAAATGTGTTTTATATTTAAGAATAGCTTGTTGCAATTTAATTTAATTAGGGAGAGTCAGTCAGTATGAAAAAATGAAATGAAGGTCTCCTTATGGGATGTTGATCAGTTTAATAAAACTGGTTTCAACAAACTATGTAAATTAAAGCAATAGACTGGACACAAACCCTTTACTTTCAATAATATAATGGATTTTCAAAGACCCTCAATTTTTTATGGCTGTATTGCATAATCCAGACTTGTATCTCCATCAAAATCATTACAGAGTCAATGGCAATACAAATTATGAGGTGATACATAGATATTCTGGTTCAAACCAATAAGCCAGATCCTCCCAAATTACAATTCCTTTATATTTGAGTTAGCCTCTCATATTCTGACATCTAGCAGCTGTGTTGGGATTGCAACTCCAGAATTCCCTTTGGCTCCACTAGTGGGGAATTCTGTGAGAAGGCTGTTGTAAGCCAATTTGAAAAGAATGGCATTATTATCTAGAGTTTCTTTTGAGAAATGTTAATCTGTGGCTGCAAAACTGGGCTGAGGGTATCTTTATACCACCACTTCTTTGAGAACATTTCTAGGATCTTTGATTTCTTGGTAAACTGTGAACATCTGGAGAGAAGCACTTTGTGTGTGTTGCTTTCCACAACTTCAGTTTTCTGTCATGAAGTATAAAATAATCATAAAAATATAGGTGGATTTGAAGAGTAACAAGATTGGAACTTTTGTCCAGCTCCAATTTAGTTAGCATTTGAGGTTAATTGGGGTTTGGCTCTGGGTTGTTTTTTCACACCTAAACTGGTTCAACCTTTTCCTAATTAGTTTGGCTCAAGAAAGTGATGCTGTCAAAAACTGAAGAGACAGTGCACAAGAAGGTGTAACCTTGGAATGGTGGAGAGTTTCAGTTGTCATGTTCTGTAGTGAGCATCAATTAATCAACCAATGGATGAGACTGTCAGGCTATTACTTCACAACAAGGAGAGAGTTATGAATGGGAGCTGTCCAGCTTTCTTGATCTTCCATCTATTTCTGTCTCAGATGTGTTACACATAAAGCAATCCATCCTTTTCCTTGCCTCTGACAAAAGACAGCTGGTTTAAGATATATGTGATGGCAAGTCATTAATAGGGTGTTATTTCTTCAGAGAAGCATCAACATAGGGCAGGTGTACATTTCTTTACAGAACTTTACTGATATATCTTTGTCAAGACCTGCTGAGCTCCTGTGATCAGGTTACTTCCTCAAATCTGTATACCACTCAGATCTGTATAATGAATTCACTTGTACCAATCCTTGTACTGCAGAAGTATAAGTACATTTAGCCACAACACGATTAACACCTCCATTCAGCTGTAAACCTTGGCTATTAATTTCATTGCTGGCCAGTGCATTATTTATTTATTTATTCAATTTATATAGCCGCCCATCTCAAACCAGTGACTCTGTGTGGCGAACAATCATAAAATCAATTAAAACAGTTAAAACATGATACAAAAAAGAAATTAAATACAAATAGCAGCCAAGAGATATTATAATCCGTCAGTGTCAATATAGCCAGGAAACAGGGCCCTTCTCACACCTGGGACCCCAGGCCCAGGCACATACTGTAGCCAGGCCTCCAAGGCCTTCCGAAAGGGCCATCCTAATCTCAGGAGGGAGGATGTTCCAGAGGGCAGGCACTACAGCGGACTTTATATCTTTTTTTTAAATCTTATAATTTATATCTTTCAGATATAAGCCCTCCTCTTTAAACTTGTATTATAATAACCTCCACTCCATAGAATTTAGGGAGGGCAAGGAGAGATACTTTGTATCTTGCAAACCACATGCAAACACTTACTTCTCTCCCTGAATAATGGCTGTCATGAATAAGAAAATGGGAGTAGATACTGGTTATCTATGGCAACAGTGAAAAAGTCTTGGCTAAAAAAATGATGAATGATCTGGGATTAACATACATGTTGCTACAGGTTTGATGTTTAAGTCAAGAACAAATGCTTTTAAAATTTATTGTTTTGCAATTTTATTTTGAATAGATCCAAGTAAGAATGCAAGGAATCTTCTTGCATTCCCTGTTATTAGGGGTTGCAAAACATTTTAAATGTGAAATGTTTTAAACTTGAAACAGGGTTTTCTGACCATTGAAACAGGGTTTTCTGACCATGGCAGAAGTGTTTTGTCTTTAAAACAGCTTTGGTTTGAACTCAAAACAGCTATTGTTAACTTGAAAAAGAATTGTTTTAAGCTTGAAACACTTCAAGAATAACTTGTCGAATAACTTGTTTTAAGCTCAGAACAACAATATATTGTTACCTATAGATGTTGACCAAGTTCCCTGTGGTCCTGCTAGGACCAGGACATAGCTTGCAAGCCTGGAACCCGGAGGTCTTGAGGCTCACCAATCCAGTTGCTATGCTGAGTCTTTTAAAATAAAATCAGAAGATTTTATGAAATCTTGTGAAATTGCAAAGAAGTTTTGGACTCAGATACATTCACTAATGCAAAATATTTTACAAATTCGAATCCCATTTAAACCGGAATTATTTTTATTAGGAATATGGGAAGAACAAATGGGAAAGCAATTTGTAAGAATTATGCAATATATGGTTACTGCAGCACGACTGGTATATGCGCAAAATTGGAAAAACCAAATTTTACCTACGATACAAGATTGGATGTTAAAATTGATGGATATGGCAGAAAATGACAAATTGACATGCTTATTAAAAGGAAATTCAAATTGTTACTACCTTAAAGAATGGAAACCATTAATGGATTATTTGCAACATGCAGGTGGAGCAAAGCTCATTTGGGGTTTTGAAGACTAAAATATATATGGATTGACAGGAAATGTTTTTGTATGTTATATATAGAACTAGCATGTAAGAAATTTTTTTTCCTGAACTACTAAGACTAGAGAAAAATCGGAAGTTGACTATATCTATGTCTTATCTTTTTTCTTTCTTTTTTTTTACTTTTCTATACACTTTTACTTCTTTCTTTGATTTGTATTTCTATTTCTTTTTCATTTTCACCCTTTTAACTATGTATATTTAAAACTCTAATAAAATTTTGAAAATAAAATAAAATAAAATAAAATCAGAAGAGATTGGCTATACTCTATGGCTAAACCTCAGTCATACGTCACATAATTATTTTCCCAGAGAGCCTTTGGGCAGGCTGGACCCTGTGGGCCATGAGGCATCTTAGTGAAAGGAAGGTGCTGGATGTGACGGCAGCTTTGATCTGCAACATGTTTAAAATCCTCTCAAAGTGTTTTTTAAATGTACACCTGCGGTGGGAGGGAAGGACAAAAATAAGCATAGGGAGAGAAAAGGCGGAGAGGGAGGGAAAATTTGCACATGGGGATTGGGGAGGAGAAGAAAAAAAATGAATGAGAGTGAGCACTGGGTTGAGGATTTGGAATAGACAAGGTGGGGGACCCAGAAATAGGGGTAGTTCTGCTTTAATCCTCAGCCAGAGGCATCTGCGAAGGGGCAAAGGTTGTCAGAATGAGGAAAGCAGAATTATGATATCCCAGTACAAGCCCTGCTGCATTTCTATGTCCATCATAACATCACACACAAATCCAAAAGGGTGCAGCTGTGGGAGGATGTTGGAACACTGCTTTTGTTAGGAAACCCTGCAGATGTCACTCCCTCAGCCCCAGCAGCACCACTGAGTAAACCTCCATGAACTGTTACAAGGATTGCATAATTGCTTTAGTAATAATTATAAATAAAATTGTATTACAGAAAAGCCTTGGCTTTATTGGCTAGGATTCTCTATGCCAGTGGCTGAGATTTAGTTATTTATAGAATTAAATGCAGGTAATCCTCACTTAACAACCACAATTGGGACCGGAATTTCAGTTACTAAGCAATGTGGTTGTTAAGCGAATCTGACCTGATTTTATTATCTTTTTTGTGGCAGTCATTAAGTGAATCACTGCAATTGTTAAATGAATCACATGGCTCCCCATTGATTTTGCTTGCCGGAAGCCGGCTGGGAAGGTCAAAAATGGCAATCAGTGACTGCGGGACACTGTGATGGTCATAAATGTGAACCGGTTGCTAAGCGCCTGAATTGCGATCACATTACTGTGGGGATGCTGCAACGGCTGTAAGTGCAAGGACTGGTCGTAAGTCGTTTTTTTCCAGTGCCGTCGTTAAGTCCAAACCATCACTAAATGAATGGTCATTAAGTGAGGACTACCTGTATAGCTTTTCATTACAAGTAAAACCAAAAGTGGTTCACTCATCATACTACGTCATGGCTTGTTTTAACTGTGGTTTGTTGAATAAGCTACTATGTCTGAATTTACACAATATGTTAAGCAAAAGTGAGTCATCACATTATGGCTTGGTATGATGTGTGAACCAAACCAATATTTTCTCAATGCTTGAAATTCCTTTTTTTATAGCAGACAGACAATAAAGGTGGGAGGGAATCACTAGTAACAGTGAGTAATCTTGTACCACCATTTTTGCAGGACAAGGAAAGGAGGAAATTCACACACATAGAAAATAAGAGCAATGCTTGCACATTAAAAAAGGATATGTCTATTACCAATGTGAAGGCCCATGCACTTCAGTAGTGACTGTGATGATGTTCCCTGATCACTGTTTGAGCTTCTATTAAACTAAGCGAGTGAGAAAATGGCCAGCAGAACACCATTAAAATGTGCTACATGGGTGGTTGATTTTCTTTGTAGGAGAAAGAGAGTGAGAAACTTCCTCAATTGGTCTAAAATTCTAGTGAGACTCATTTGACCATACATTAATTTTGCAGATGCACATGACCCTTTTGATGAGTGGCTTGTGGTCCTGGAGGTCTTTTAAGCACCAGAAAAGGATGATTTCTCCTAAACCCCATTTCCATTTCTTTCTGTTGGTTTTAATGATGATAATCATAATCTATTTGAGTCACTTTATGTGAAAGTTTATGAAGCAATTTAAACTGCTTAATCTACAATGATCTTGACTTTAGCATCACAAAAAATAACTTGCTATCAACCAAAACCCATCAGAACATCGTAAGTAACCCAAAAGACCCAGTAGCCCAAGAAGAAAAAACAGGAGTTATCTACAACATACAGTGTAAGGACTATAACAGCCATTATGTAGGACAGACCGGCAGAAGACTAGCAGAACGCATCCACGAACACCAACTAGCAGTCAGAAGACACGATGAAAACTCCTTAATCTCACAACACATGGACAGACTTAACCATACTTTCAACTGGGAAACTGTGAGCATTTTAAACCAAGCCAAATCCAAAAATGCTAGAGAATTCCTGGAAGCTTGGCACTCAGACAAAGCAGCCATCAACAGACACATAGAGGTAAACAACATTTACATACCATTCATAAGAGACAATAGAAAAGCCAGAAGACCAGAACACCTCCTTGCCAGCAATCATCACCCAGATATGCAAAGATTAACACCAGGATTAGCACCAGAGGAACAATCAAACAGCACAATATACCCTAATCAAGGTACTATTAACTCAATCAACCAAGTAGCAAACAACAGCCCAATCAAGGAAATCCTAAGGAGAGAACAACACCTCCACCAACACAAGCAGGACAAGCCATGGTATATAAACAGAGAGCAAGTCCCACTCCCTTTTCGCACTGAAGCCTGGCAATGAAACATCTGCAAGAAAACAACAAAGCTCAGAGAGCACCAAGGACTCCACATACCTGTATATTTCAAACCCACCAACACACTGAGACAGAGGCTTGTACACCCTAAAGATCCAACACCAAAACATAAGAGGAGCAACGTAGTATATGCAATCCAGTGCAGTGAGGAGTGTTCTGAGCTCTACATTGGAGAATCCAAACAGCCTTTACACAAGAGGATGGCCCAACAGAGGAGGAGCAACACCACAGGACCAGGATCAGCAGTCTACCTTCATTTAAAAGAAAAAGGACACTCATTTGAGGACATTAATGTTCACATTTTGGACAGGGAAGATAGGTGGTTTGAGAGAGGGGTTAAGGAATCCATTCATGCCAAAGTGGAAAATCCTTCCCTCAATAGAGGCGGAGGCCTCAGGCACAACTTGTCCCCCATTTATCATGCTGCTCTTTCATTAGTCCCCAGGAAGATTAAGACCACTTCACAAGTTCACCAGCAAGGCCACATTTAACGATCCACTTGGGGATGAATAAAGGTTTTAGGAGTAAGACATCCTAAAGACTATCTATACCTCAATTGCCCAATTAACAAGCCATTCAGGTGTAAGGTCACGTAGCCACCCTAGAAGACATATATGGGGTCCCCTCACCAACTTTTGCCCAGACTGAAGAAGCTACTTGGACAAGCAGTGAAACGTTTCAACCAAAAGAAAGAAATCCAGTTGCCATGACTCAACCTATAGACATTGTTATGGAATAGATTCTTCCTCTTCCTTCCCTTCCCCCCCACTTGAAATTAGACAATAGACAAACACAATGGGTGCCTTGGGGCTGTAAAGACCTGGATGGATCAAAACAAGCTCAGATTAAATCCTTAAAAGTTACAGTTCCTGTTTGTTGGTGATCAATCTGGCTTTAGCCCACTTCTAACTTGGATAGTGGAAAGGCTCCACTATCTGGGGGTCTTCCTGGACTTGCAGCTCTTGCTACAGCAGCAGGTGGAAGGTGTGGCCAGGGGGCCTTTGCTAGATCTGGCTAGTTTGTCAGTTGTGGATCTTGGGGCTGGGGTGCCATGGCAAAGTGACTCATGCACTCATCATTTTATATGTAGATTCCTGTAATGTACCATACCTGGGGCTGCCTTAGAAGATGACTTGGAAGCTCCAACTAGTCCAAAATGCAGTGACTGCTAAGTCACGGTCTGCTAAGTGTGAGCAGCAGATTCAGCTGCAATTGTTGCACTGATTACCAGTTCAAAACACTGGCTGCTACCCTTAAAGCTCTTCAGGGTGCCCAGGCATATATGGGATCATCTTTCCTGCCTAGATTCATTCCACCCTATGTGATGGTTGAGGGAAGATATGTTGAGTGTCCCCACTGTGCAAGAGGTGAGGGGTTGGGGGTTTGAGAACATGCCTTCTTGGTGAAGGCCTCATTTTTTGGAATCTGTTGCCTCCTGAGATAAGGAATGTCCCCCATCTTCTGGCCTTCAAAAAAGCCCTGAAAACTCTCTTGCTGCCCAGATCATATGGCCACTGATGGTACAAGCACTGCCTAGGGCTAGTGAGATTAGATTCGATGGACTATTGCAGAGCTTTCCAAACTGTGTGTCGCGACACATTAGTGTGTCGGCTGCAGTGTCTGGGTGTGTCGCGGCTGCTGCTGCCTCCGAGCCCTGCCAGGATTCCGCGCAGGTCCTAGTGCCTGCCTTGTGCCTTGCTGCCTCCAAACCTGCTGTGATTCGGCGTAGGTCCTAGTGCCTGCCTTGTGCCCTGCTGTAAGAGTGTGTCACGAAATGATGCCCTGCTGTAAGAGTGTGTCGCGAAATGATGCACGTCTAAGAAGTGTGTCACCAACATGAAAAGTTTGGAAAACTCTGGACTATTGTTTTTAATGTCTTATGGGTTCTTGACTGCAAACTGCCTCAAGTCCTATGTGGAAGTGGAAGTGGGCAGTCCATAAATGGGACTGGAAGTGGGCAGTCCATAAATAATTACAGAAATAAATAAATCTTCCAATAGTGAATTTCCTTAAAATATCTTGTTTTTTCCTTGGCAAACTGAAAAGTTTCTTTATACACACACTTCATATACAAAAATATTCAAATAATGTTTGTTTAAAGTTTTGACTGAGAAGAGGACAGAGAATATTTTAAGTTAACATTATTTGATCTATGTGCAGATGTATACAGAAAGTGGTATGGGAGTTTTTTTGGGTTGTCACTTGGAATGATATCTAATTTCTAACCCCCCCTTTTTTTTTCCTTTACTACTAACATACATATATTTTGAAGAAAGAAGCTGATTGCAGGCAGACTCTCCCCCAACTTTGTCATTATTTCAGGTCACTGTTTACTTTGTTCATGGTTCTATTTTTCAAGTGCTTGGTTATTTATTCAACTAAAAATCTGCTCAGATTTTTAAATGAGTTTTAGTTTCAATCTACATCTCCACACAGACCAAATAATGTTAACTGAAAATTAACTTAAAACTATAAAATAGTTTAAAATCTACTGCATAGGGCTAGAAGAAAAAGGAAACCGACCTGGGGACAATAGATATTTTTTGTTAGCATTCATGGTATGGTTTGCAATTGCCTGGCAACAATGAAGACAATGGTGGTCTGGCTGTCATCTACTAGCTCAGCTAGCTGCAGCTTCATTGTGTAACTGAAGCAGATGCTGCAGAAGTAACCATTAATCAACGAGTTTTGTGAGAATTTTGTCTGATGAGGATCTACAGTGGGGAGCCACAAAATCATCTGACCTATTTGTTAGAATGCATCTAACAAAAATTGGAGCTTTGTGCAAAGCGTATGAATGAGTCATTTGGCATTTTCAGGTTGACTGAAATAATTCTGCTACATTTATTTCTAAACTCAACATACTATTCGCATATCCAGCACTGCAGGAAGAAACTCTACTGCAGGGCTTTCCAAAGTTTTCCCGCGGTGACACACCAACCGCCGTTGGTGTGTCGCCGCGGGAAAACCTGGAAGTGCCGCCGTTGCGGCCGTGTGCAAAAACCCAGAAGCGCTGCTGCCGCTTTCGGGTTTTTGCGTGCCACCGTTGGTGTGTCGCTGCGGGAAAACCCGGAAGTGCTGATGATCAGCGCTTCCGGGTTGTGTGGCGACACACCAGACTGTGTGTGGTGACACACTTTTGTGTCGTGACACACCAGACTGTGTGTGGCAACACACTTTTGTGTCGCGACACACAGTTTGGAAAGCTCTGCTCTACTGCATACTATTAATATACAAAAAGCTGAAGAGTTTCCAACCTGTGTTATCTAGTTCCAAACAGGTACATTTGGAATTTTGAGAAAGTGTTTTCACAAAATAAAAGGTTGGAAAAGAATGTTGTCCAAAGGCGGAGAGTTGGAGTTCCAAATTTTCTCCTTTTGATTCTATGGTTTTCAGTTCCAATACCCATTTTATAGACAAACTAATAAGGCTCAGGGATTAATAACTTGGCCAAGAAACTTAGTTCAAGGGAAAATGTCCTCCAAGGAGAACTCATCTCTGGACATCTCCCATTGAAGGACCAACCAAGTCCAACCCTGCTTAGTTTCTGAGCCCAGACAAAGTCTGTCAGTACCCTGCTGAGATTTTGCTTATTTTCACCAATGGAAAACAAATAATAAATATTATAAAAGACAAGGACTCTGTGTATACAATACAAAAACAAACAAAAAAACAATACATTTGTGTAGTAACAGCATTGTAAAGCTTAATGTTTACAGTACTATGCAGTGGTCCTCAACCTTTTTGGCACCAGGGACCGGTTTTGTGGAAGACAATTTTTCCACGGACTGGGGAGGGCGATGGTTTCGGGATGAAACCATTGGAAGTGGTAAATAAAATAATGGGCAGGCCACGTGTGGACTAAAATAAGTGTCGGATTCTGACTTCTCATAAGGATCACGCAACCTAGATCCCTCGCATGCGCAGTTTACAGTAGGGTTCGCGCTCCTATGAGAATCTAATGCCGCCGCTGGTCTGACAGGAGGCGGAGCTCAGGCGGTAATGTGAGCGATGGGGACCGGCTGTAAATACATATGAAGCTTCACTCACTCGCCCACTGCTCACCTCCTGCTGTGCAGCCTGGGGGTTGGGGAGCCGTGCTATATAGGACATCCTGCATCATCAAACTAGTAATGTTGAGAGAAAAATCACAGATGAAATATCCAGCCATTTCAATCTTCCTCCCTCCCCCACCCCTGGTAATAATTTGCCCTATGCAAGCAAAACAGTGAACTATCTGTTCATTGAACTAAAGATTTCTCTGTCAATTGTAAGAGAAAGTTTGGAACTCAGTGTGTGTATGCCTGGTTATTTTTTCTAATACTGTATAAATTGCTTTGTAGTTGTTGTTTATTCGTTCAGTCGTTTCCGACTCTTCGTGACTTCATGGACCAGTCCACGCCAGAGCTTTCTGTCGGCCGTCACCATCCTCAGCTCCCCAATGGTTGAGTCCGTCACCTCCAGAATACCATCCATCCATTTCAACATCTTATTGCTCAATCACAAAATTTTGCAAGATCTTCTTGTAATTCTCATTACTTTGTCTTGGACTTTATTATTTCATTCATTTTGCATATAGTTATAATGACTTGCTGGTACTGTTCTCTCTCTATCTCTATCTTTCTCTGTCTCTCTCTTTCTTTCTCATAAATCAGCATGTGTTACCTTTCCTGCTGTACTTGACACTTAACATAGTTAGACTACTGGCTATAGAAGGCTTATCATGAGAATAATTATGTTCTCAAACTTAACCAGTAATTACAGATGAGCATTTACTGTTTTCAAATACAGTATAATTTAGTAAGGGACAAAAGGAAGCACAGCAGAAGGATGCGGGATACCTGCACATTCTGCGTGGAAGAAGATGCCATTGGAAGGAAGGATGTGTTTTTAGCTCTCTTTGGGAAATGGTTTCCAGGGCTTCTCTCTACTGGTTTTTCTGGAAAGAAAAGCTAGATAGAAAAGAGTGCACAATGTTAAATGCTGCGTTTTGGAGACTTCCGGTAAGGATTCACGGTGAACTAGACACCCCTGAAGGAGCAAGGATGGCATTGTGGTGGAGATCGGTGGCCAGACAGCAAATTCTGGCCAGCAAAGTCTCTCCTAAAAAAGGAGGGATCATGAAATCACCCACTTGTACTCCGGACAGCTGCTCCTCATGAGTAGACTGCAGGAACTGAGGTTTTTGTGGTCAGCTCATGAATCGAGCAGCTGGGAGTTGAGAGATTCCAATGAAGCTCGCAGCCTATATGGGTGTAAGGTTCGCCGAGCCTCATTTCTTAATCACTTTTGGAAATGGCTTCCTAATAGCTTTTCAGCTATTAGGAGCCTTTGGAATGACAAGTTTTATAGCCCTGGGTGAGTTTCCTTCAATCCTTAGTGAAAGAAGTTTTAAATACAAATTTAAGGACTTAAAAAAATTCTTTTTTTGGAATAAACAGCAAAAGGGTTTTTCTTAAAAAAAACATGATAGGATGGGACTTTGGAGGTTAGACACTAGAGGGAACCAGAAGGAACTAAAGATTACAATTAAAGAAGAACACTTAAATTTGATATACTAATACAGAATGGAGCAAAATATTTTAACATTGGATGTATTGAAGGATATTGGTGAACAGTGGACCCAGAAGTTAACTTTAAGAGGGTCTGCCATTATAGATAGACTGTGTTTAAAAGATGTTATGGAAGAGGAGCAAGTTTTACTGGACAAGTTACTCTCCCTTGGCCCAATGTATCCCATGGGGTTGACATTCTGGGACAATTTGGAGCACTGGGTTTGCCATCTTAAACTCCCAAAAGAAAGGTAGTGTTTAAATTTAACATGCCATACAGAGTCTTCAGACTGAGTGGTACAAATTGTGAAAGACAGAAAGATTGCGAGAAGTAAAATAATCAGAGGTGAGCAAACTGCAGATCTTAACATTGCAATAGCATTATGGAACTTCCTCACATCCCCGTAACCACAGCATGAACATCCCCAGTAACTGGTTTTTTTAATGCCATATCTGCATGATGTTGCTTTTGTCTCCCCTGCAACCTGCAGAGGAGGCAACTTAAATTCATCTTTAGCTGCTCCAGTTTTATAGTAGTGTTTTCCCTTTTCTCCTGACACAATTCTTGCCATGGAAACCATCTAGCATGCTTCATCAACTTAGCTGATGAGACAGGGGCTTGCAACTGCCCAGGTCCTATTGGCTGCTTTAAGGTTGCTGCAGAGCACTGTTCTCCACAGCCATTTTGCTTGGACTGCATCTGCCTCCATAATCCTAGACTGGTATTTTCCAAAGTGCATATCAGGTCTTTCTTAGGCTCCTTATATACATGTGTTAATGCTCTTTTGAAAGAGCGATAGATGTTTTTAAAACATGGATTTAACACATGAAAGATAGACCCTTGTTTAAAAAACAAGGCTACTGCTCTCGTGACAAGGAGTTTCCCACAGCTGTACATTTTACTGTGATCACTTGGTGACTGACAATGCAAAGCCAGGGAAATCCACCAATCACTTTCCTTAACTTGCCCTGTGGCAAAACACCCATCATCAGCCTTGTGGCTATGGTAGACTAGGCATTGGCAATCAGGGCAGCACAATTTATGCTAGCATAGTTTTCTGCTAGCTCATAGACAGGAATATAGCAGTTTAATATGGTCATCTGGCTATGCCTTTAGATGCATTTTAGTATTTGCATGGCAAAGCACATGAGTTCATTATTATAAGGTGGGGGGGGGTTACTTGTTAAAAATGTACTCAAACTGTTCAGTTGCCACATGCTTTCATCCCACAGTGTCTGCTATCAGGAACCATAAGCTACAGCATCAGATTTGATGAGGAAGCCCCCACCCTTTGGTCTGATATCTGGCTTCCTCTGTAGAGAGTAAGGCTGATATCTTGGTTAGTTCTTTGGGCCCTTTCTGGCTCAGATAATCTCAGGAAGATTGTGAGAAGTTCACAATTCAGAATAAAGGGGGAGCACTCAAGTGGAAACTTAAAAGCCCCTTTAACCATCCCAAGTAATATGTTGTCTTTTTTGCTGTACTTTGAGTATATTGTTAGCCATAACAAAAACTATGTGGCCAGATTATTAATTACAGTATTTATATTCCGCCCTCAATCAATAGTCTCCGGGTGGTTCATAATGAATAAAAAGTACACGTAAAACAGCCTATAACCTTAAAAAATTCCCAAGGACTCTAATTAAATGAAAGAAAAGAATGAAATACATAAATATATGAATATAAATATATATACAGAAATATAGAAATACAGAGATAAAGAAAGAATGGAATATAGAAATAAAAAATAAAGTCTCCAAACGAAGAATCAAGTAGCCTGGACCGCCCAGCAAAATAAAACTCTCTTCATTGCCTTCCTTAAAATAGATAAGATGGGATCTAGTTGTGTCTGGGGGCCACCTATTTCCTAATGCTGGGATACCACTGAGAGAAGCTGTCTATAGGTTCCCATCAATCTCACCTCTCAAGAGTAGGGTGGAGGAATCCAAAGCATTCGTTCTGGGCAACACAGATTCTGTTGGTCCTGAAGGTCACAGATAGCCAAACCACATACAGATTTATAATCTAATACTAGCACTTTGAATGTATTTATTTATTTAAAAGATTTATATGGCTGCCCATCATATGAAAAACAACTCTGGGTGGCTCACAACAATAATAATAAAACCAAAAAAAAAACAGTAAAGCTGAGTAAAATTGTACTCAGAAACCTATTAGCAAGTAATGCAGCACCTGCAAAATAGAAGTCACACTGCTGAAGCCAGATAACGACCGACTAGCCCTCGGTCACCATGGAGCCCATGAATTCCTGAGCCTATCCAGATCCCACCTTCAGGGCATGGAGTTTGGAATTCCCCAGTACTAACACCTAGCAGCTCTGCAATGAGATCTAGTTGCTCAGGAAGGGACAGTGCTAGGCAGCAGGGTGGATAGTACACCAGCAGTTTCCTTAACTTGTTTGTACAGTCTAAGTTCAAATAGAGGCCACTCATAGCCAGTCTCCCATGTAGCAACACTACCATAGTCTCTACTGGTACCATACTGGTACCATAGTGCTACCAGTAACACTGATCCTACCATAGTCTCACTCAGAATCATTGTTATCCCTCCTCCCGAGCCTTGGCGTGATGGAATTCTCTGATCCTGGGAATGAAAATGAGACGTTTCCAAAAAAATGTCCATCTGTTCTTGTTCTACAATATTTCATTCCCGGGGTCAGAGAATTCCATCATGCTTGGAGTTGTGGTTGCTGAAGCACCTCAAACCAGGAGGACAAGTTTAGGGTAGGGCCACATACTCACCCTCACCTAACCATGTCTCTCTTAAGTTTGACAAGTCCATGTGCTCATCCACAACAAGGTCATGGATGAAAATGGCTTTATTACCTATGGATCTAGCATTCACCAACACAGCCTGAAGCCAAGGCACTCAGCAACCTAATCTCACGGATCCAGGGACAGGCAGTTGGGCCAGGAAAGCGCTGATTCCCCCTCTTCCTGGAACAGTCAGCCCAACTCCTCCTACCTCTTGCTGTGGTAATTCATTCCCTGCCATCTGTAATAAAGGTTCAAAATAAATATATAAAGAAAGAAAGATTATGTCAGGAAGTCTCTCCTTTTGCTGTAGCCATCACTTCCCCCCTCAACCTTCCTTTTTGCTGGTCTTGGCTAACTTTACCCAAATTATTCATGATGAGATAGTGATGGGCAAATGCACCAGTAAAGTAGCTGGCTCCATTCTTGCAAATTATTTAAGGAAGCAGGAACTATTTTTAAATAAAAATTCATCAGCCTTAGTTGAGTTAATTGAAATTACCAGGCTTTAACTGTATTTGGGAAATGAGACTTACAGTATATGTCAGAAGGATTCTGACTTGGAAAGTTTAGTGTGTTAAATATAGTAGTATTTCTTCCCTTGCCTTTGATACATTGTCATTTTGTAGCATGTTATATCAGGTTTCTTTTTTCTTTTAAGTAACATTTGATTTTCAACTTAAAGTTCTATGAATTAAATCTAACAAATAAAATAAAATTGTTTTCTGTATTTGCACATCAAGCTGAG
Source organism: Charina bottae (assembly GCA_023362775.1). Lineage (NCBI taxonomy): Eukaryota > Metazoa > Chordata > Lepidosauria > Squamata > Charinaidae > Charina > Charina bottae. Next base: position 33,746,393 of record JALMGJ010000006.1, on the reverse strand, counting down.
CAACTGTGATCCATTCCACCCATTTTTATTCATAGGTCTGCTTGACTATTTCAATTCATGCTGATAGTCATGTTGGAAAATGTTACAGTGAAAAGCAGGTTCTAAAGTGTAGATAAATAAACACACAGTATGGATGCCAAGGGTAGTATTTGCATGAACTGCCACAAACTGTAGTCATGTTCATTTTTTAGAAACTGAAATGGGAATTTTAAAAAAGCTGCTTCCCCTTCATTCTTTTGGAAATCAATACAAGCAATCAAGCATTTTTAAAAAAACGTTAGCAAAGGAATTCCATTCTATATAGAGACAATTTACTATAAACCCTGGACTGGACATTTTATTTATTTATATTTCAAATTTCGTCATTGTTTGAACTTATGGTATCAGAAATATGATGGACAAAAACCTGTTCCAATTACCTGTGTTAATACTGACCACAATTCAGCCAAAGATGAAAAACTTTTAAGATTTATTTATTTAGCAATAATGAGAAATTAAACCATCCATTTTAGGCATGCTTATTCAAAAGTAAATTCAATTTTGCTGATGGGAATTACTTTCAGTTTGAAGCAAGGGTACACAGGATTGCAGGCAAAGGTCGTAAACCAGAAATAAGCTCTATGAGACATTTCCCTGAACATACATGCATAAGATTCTGTTGTAAAGTACATATTTAACACTCGGTCACAAAAATCAAACATAAATGTTATCTGGTTGAATTATATCCCCTGCCCCAACTAGTTTTTTGTTAGTGTAAGGCTAGATAAAATTAAATTGTGTTATGTATTGAATTTTGGTACTAGACCACCACTCTAAAACTGCTTAAGATTAAACCGTAATACAAAATATATTTTATCACTTCCAGTCAACTCTTATACAAATTTAGATAAAAATTATTAACAAGTTAGTGTAAATATTTTCCTACCTGAGCCAGTTCCTTTCACAAATATATTTATTTACTTTCAATCCTTTCCTTGCACCAAAAGAAAAAGATTGAGCTTGGTAAAAACAGTATGATAAAAATGTTGGTAGGTGGATCCGGAAATGTATCTGTTAAAAGATATTGCCTGATTCCCAACCACAGTAAAGAATGCACCATAGAGAGCTATCAGAGCTGTGGCCGTATTTCGCTTTTAGTTTTCTTTGCTCATTTATTTGTATTACTGTGCAAATCTATTCTGTTCGTATGCTAAGTTTCTCTCTTTCTGAGTCTTTATACAACTACAACCTTGTTGATATGTTATGGCTTACACATCTGGGCTGCAAAGTTCCAGGTGACCACTAGATAGCAGCAAAGAGATACAAACTTTCTAGTGGTCATCTAGATTTTTGCAGTCCAGATATGGTAGCCCTATGCTACATAATAGGATGATTCTGTTGAGATACACACAAGCTCTAATGCTTGTGGGCTACATGATCTGACCAACTGGGGTGATAGATTCTAAAAAACACAATTTGAATTTGGGAAGAGAAAATATTTTGAGTTTAAATGATGATGTGAAGCAGTTAATACAGGTATAGTTTTAGAACTGTTTTAGAACAACCTATTGCATACAGAAGTGGGGAATGCAAAATAATATCAATGTCTGCCTTAAGACTATCATCTTCTTAATAGTTCCTTCCACACCACTGCTATTGAAATACTGCTTTTCTTCAATCAGTTGGAAGTAGAATTAAATGGATGGTTATATGCATTGCTTAATATAGAGCTATTGTTATCTAAAAATGTTCTCCCTCCCATGATTAACATCCTTTTATAAGATTTCCTTCAAGTAAGTTCATTTGTGCAAGCTGAAATGCCTGCCCGTTTTATTTTTTCTTGTTGAATGTGGTTGGGGTTTCACTGATGAATACCTGTAGTCTATTTTAATGGCATTGTGTGTGTGTGCATGTGTGTCCATGTTTTATTTACTAGTTTGTCTAGTTGCTGTTATTTCTTTTTACCATGGAATACCGTTATTTCTTAAAAATGAAAAAAATTAGGAAACTAATAACAGAGAAATTAAGGATCAATGAAAGGAACTCCTTGAAGGACTGTTTATAGATGATTCATTGGTAATGCTCCTGTATGTGCAGGAATAAAATACAATAGGCAGGATATACAGGCAACAAATTTAATTAAAGGCACAGTAGTTCTGAAAAGCTTCAATACCACTTTACCAATTCACATTGGAAAACTGGTACTAAATCTACATCAGAGCTTTCCAAACTGTGTGTGGCGACACAAAAGTGTGTCGCCACACACAGTCTGGTGTGTCGCCACAAAACCCGGAAGCGCTGATCATCATCAGCGCTTCTGGGTTTTCCCGCAGCGACACACCAACGGCGGCGCGCAAAAACCCGAAAGCGGCAGCAGTGCTTCCGGGTTTTTGCACGCTGCCGCAACGGCGGCATTTCCGGGTTTTCCCGTGGCGACACACCAACGGCGGTTGGTGTGTCGCCATGGGAAAACTTTGGAAAGCCCTGATCTACATGTTAGCTGAATTATTTTGCCAAAACAAAGTAAAGAAAGAATAATGAGCTAGTTTAGTCAGAACACTGCATGAACTTCTGAGTTGGGAATGTCTGGGCAACAATATAATAAATATTATCTATCTATCTGGGGGCGTGGTGGCTCAGCCGGTAAGACGCCAGGCTTGTTGATCGGAAGATCGCAAGTTCGGAGGTTCAAATCCCTAGCCCCGTGTGATGGAGTGAGCTCCCGCACTAGCCCCAGCTCTTGCCAACCTAGCAATTCAAAAGCATGCAAATGCAAGTAGATAAATAGGTACCACTTTGGTGGGTAGGTAACAGCGTTCCACGTGCATCATGCCAGCCACATGACCGTGGAAGTGTCTTCGGACAACGCTGGCTCTTCGGCTAATAAACGGAGATGAGCACCGGCCCCTAGAGTCGGACACGACTGCACAAATATGTGGGGGGAAACTTTTTATCTATCTGGGCAACAGTAGCTTACAAACTAGCCTCCAGAATATAAATCCTAGCTTGTATTGGTGTTATTGATTCAGTGTTGGCAATAGAGAGGATGAACATGATTAACTTGAAATTGTTTCTTAGGTAATGGTGAGAAAGGGATTTCAACCAGTGTGGATTGTAGGATATGAAGTCCAAAAAATATATATGGCACTTCTTCGGAAGATTGATTATTTGTAGATTTGGTGGGATGTGTAATATATTTACAAAATCATTTTATGCATATTGATTCAAAAACTATTAATTGGATTTTAATTTGTGCTTTGTAAGCTTTTTATTGATCTACACCAGAGCTTTCCAAACTGTGTGTCGCGACACAAAAGTGTGTCACCACACAACCCGGAAGTGCTGATCATCATCAGCGGTTCCGGGTTTTCCCGTGGCAACACATGAACAGCAGCGCACAAAAACCCGAAAGCGGCAGCAGCGCTTCCGGGTTTTTGCGCGCTGCCGCAACCGCGGCACTTCCGGGTTTTCCCGCGGTGACACACCAACGGTGGTTGGTGTGTCGCCGCGGGAAAACTTTGGAAAGCCCTGATCTACACTAATAACCTATTCACTGCTAGATGTTGTCCAATCTGAGTGCAATTGAACACTTTCGTGTTTGTGGCTCCCCCCCCCCCCCCAGTACTCCTATGAAAATTGAACTCAGAATGTTGTTATATACCGTATTATTATATATATATCTAATCTGGATATTATTATCATCTCAGGCATTTTTAATGGTTTCATGCATTTTGTGAACACTGACATTTTATATACTTTTTGACCGCATTGTGTTAGGTCAGCCTTTCCCCACCTGATACTATTCTGACATGTTGGGTTTCAACTCTCATAATTTGCCTGTCAGCATGACTTTATACCCTAGCGGGTTGGCATTAGAAGACTTGAAGTCCAACATATCTAGAGTGCATGAGTTAGAGTGCATGGCTTGAAATAAGTTAGTTGCTTGCATTTAGGCTATAAATATTCAGTAGCTGCACCTGCAGCTTTTGCTTTCCCAGTCAAATATGATTAGAAATCATGGCTAGTTTTGATTGTAATTTATAAAGTTATTCTTGAAAAGTAACAGAGGAGATTTGTGAATTACTTTCAAGTGCTGGTTGAGGAAGCTAGACAGCGTACATTGAACTCCATCCTCCAATTTTTCCTCCCAATAACAACCCTGGGAGGTACATTGCACCGAGTGACGTGACTGGCCAAAAATCACCCAATAAACTTCCATCCTAAGAATGAACTTGAACCTGGGTCTCCACCATGCCATGCTTCTCTCTACATCTGTCTCTAAATTGCTTTGTTTCTCAGCAAGAGACAAGCTACTGAGATTGGGAGAAGTGGCTGCAAATGGTAGATTAACTATTAGAGAAAAAGCCTGGAAAAAAGCCTGGAGAAAATAGCCAGTCAATTTGCGTCTCACCTTGTGCTTTAACTCCCTACTCTGAACACCCAGTAAACAATTTGAAACACATACAAAACCCCTGCAAGAGCCCACTTTACTGCTGTCTTTCACTTCTCTGCTTTGATGCTTCAGTAATTGTGCTGGGGGAAGGGCATGTGTAGAGGACCCTCCCTGGTGCTCTACTTGCCAGTGCAATCAACTAGTCACCAGCATCACAAGGTTGTTTTACAGATTATTAGCTGTATGTTTTAAATGATGGCATGGAGTTCCAGGGCAAAAAGGAAAGACATTTATGATCCATTCAGGAAAATTTACAGGCCAATGGAAAACAAGATAATGCATGTTCCCCAGCTTATAATCTGAAGCACGGGTCAGAGGAAAAACAAGGGAGGAGAGGAGGGAGGAGAAAAAAACAAAGTCATTTATATAAATTTTAATTATTGTAACCCGCCCAGAGTCCCTTGTGTGGGAGATGGGCGGGGAATAATTTGAAATAATAAATAAAATAAATAAATAATAAATACCATTTAACTTATTTCGAAGTGCTTGCATGGATAATGCTAACATCTGCAGAATGGGGCCTTCACACAGCTAACAGCTGAGGATTCTGGTTTGCATGGAAGCCTCTACACTACCTGCCATTAAATCTAATTAGTAAATGATTTAGAACAACTTTTTAAAAAAATCTATTTTCCAACTATATAAATGCCGCACATGTAAATTTGAAATATTCAACCAAATAAGGTAAAGGTTCCCCCCGCACAGTTGTGCAGCCTTGTTCGACTCTAGGAGCTGGTGCTCATCTCCGTTTGTTAGCCGAAGAGCCAGCGTTGTCCGAAGATACTTCCACGGTCATGTGGCCGGCATGACGCGCGTGGAACACTGTTAACCATTATTATTCAACCAAATTATTCAACCAAATTATTCAACCAAATACCCTGGGGGGAAAAGTAACAGGAGATCCTGATGAAATGAGGAATGAATATTTATTTATTTATTATTACATTTATATCCTGCCCATCTCCCCCACAAGGAGGGACCCTGGGCGGTTCACAACAAGTTTAAAATCAATTAAAACAATAAATATCAATAATAAACTATATATATATATATATATATATAGATATAGATATAGATATAGATATATAGATATATAGTATATATATATATACATACACACACACACACACACCATACAATCTGATCCAAAAGTGGTAGATCTTATTCCACTGGTCGACAAGGCTGGTCAGGACAGATCTAAGGGGCCAGCCAACCCCAAGACTTGTTAGAAGACTTATGGAACCCCATAAGGCCAACAATATCCCACAGGTTATGTTGCCCAGAGAGAAATTTGCATTTTCTTTGCTGCGCTGGATCTGGCTGTAACAAGGGGGTTTGTTTTTAAGGCTGCAGTCTTGAACGACTGTCCCCAGCCACCTCGCCCGGTGGGTAGTGCCAGTGGAAAGAGGTTCGTGCGAAAGAAGGGGAAACAACCGCCTAGACAACGTACCCAAGTGTCTGCTTTGCTCACGGCTGTGAGTAAACGATCTCCAGAGACTTGGCTCTTGGACTTGGCTTGTAGCCAAATCATTGTAAACAATGAACAGTTGTTGTTAACAAAAAGCAAGCCCAAAATCCAACAGGTTGCTCTAGCTGATGGATCCATGGCTGATGTGTCCTTTCAGGGTGAAGTATCATTGGCGATCACTCGTAGCCGAGTAAGATTGTCTTCCAAAGGTAAAATTTTAACGGTGGATCCGTAAGTGGCTGTAAAGGCCAATTTTGGATCCGCACAACCTCCCACAATGAGGGCATAGGTTTCCGGGTGGGAGACGGTCATGATGAGGGTCTGCCTGACGTGCCTTCCTTTTAGCTCTTTTATCCTTTTCGCCCTGTACTCGTGCTTCTTCAAAGTCCATAGCGCCATTAATAAAGGATGACCTCCAATTGAAACGCTCATGAGTTAGGGCTTCCCAGTTCTCAATGCTGATATTACATTTTTTTAAATTAACTTTGAGAGTATCTTTGAATCTCTTTTGCTGTCCACCAATATTCCGTTTTCCATTCTTAAGTTGGGAGTAAAGTAGCTGCTTTGGAAGACGATGGTCAGGCATTCGAACAACATGACCGGTCCAGCGAAGTTGATGTTGGATTATCATTGTTTCAACGCTGGTGGTCTTCGCTTCTTCCAATATGCTAACATTAGTCCGCCTATCTTCCCAAGTAATTTGCAGAATTTTTCGGAGGCAGCGTTGATGGAATCTTTCAAGAAGTTGGAGGTGGTGTTTGTAGAGGGTCCATGTTTCACAGGCGTACAGAAGGGTTGGTAGTACCATGGCTTTGTAAACAAGCATTTTGGTCTCCCTGCGAATGTCCCGATCCTCAAACACTCTACGCTTCGTTCGGGAGAAAGCTATACTTGCAGAGCTCAGGCGATGCTGAATTTCAGCGTCGATGTCGGCTTTTGTTGATAGATGGCTGCCGAGATAAGAAAAGTGGTCGACATTTTCTAGTGACACACCTTTAAGCTGGATTGATGGCGCTGCGGAGGGATTGGTTCGAACTTGCTGGTAAAGCACTTTGGTTTTTTTAATGTTAATCGAGAGGCCGAGTTTTTCATATGCTTCTGCAAAGATGTTTAGGATAGTTTGAAGATCTTCCTCTGAGTGTGCACAGACTACGTTATCATCAGCATATTGAAGTTCTATAACAGAAGTTGCAATTACCTTATTTTTTGCTTTCAGCCTACTAAGATTAAAAAGCTTTCCATCTGTTCGATATATAATTTCTACACCAGTAGGAAGTTTCTCTTCAACAAGGTGCATAATCATAGCGATGAAGATAGCGAATAAGGTTGGAGCAATAACACATCCCTGTTTAACGCCGGATTCCACTTTAAATGGATCGCTTTGAGAGCCATTGTTATTCAGGATTGTTGCCATCATGTCATCATGGAGTAATCGCAAGATGTTCACAAATTTATCAGGGCATCCGATTTTCAGAAGGATGGTCCAGAGAGCAGTACGATTTACAGTATCAAAAGCTTTAGTCAGATCAATAAACGCCATGTACAGAGGGCGGTTTTGCTCCTTGCATTTTTCTTGAAGCTGTCGTGCAGTGAAGATCATATCCACTGTTCCCCTGGAAGGGCGGAAGCCATTTTGCGTTTCAGGGAGGATGTCTTCTGATACAGATAGGAGACGGTTTGCAATGATCTTTGCCAGGATTTTGCCTGCTGTGGCTAGAAGGGAGATGCCTCGATAGTTTCCACAGTCTGTTCTATCACCCTTTTTAAAGAGAGTGATAATTATGGCATCCCTAAAGTCTGCTGGAATCTCCTCCCTCATCCAGATTTTTTCGATGAGCTTATGAAGTTGTTGTGTAAGTTCAGGCCCGCCTTCTTTAAAGACTTCAGCAGGAATCCCATCAGGTCCACTAGCTTTGTTATTTTTCATTTGTTTAGTGGCTTTACTGACTTCCTCCAAACTAGGGGGTACTGCAAGCTCATTTCTTATTTGTTTTTGCGGGATTTGCAAGAAGACTTCATCAGCCACAGTAGAGTGACGATTAAGGAGATTGTAGTAATGCTCTTTCCAGCGCAGTGCAATAGACTCTTTGTCCTTTAGAAGCTTAGCACCATCTACTGAGCGTAAGGGATTTGTACCATGGTTTGTTGGTCCATAGATGGCCTTTATGGCATTAAAAAAGCCCCGTGCATCATGAGCATCTGCAAAATGTTGGGTTTCTTGGGCTTTTTTTATCCACCATATGTTCTTAAGTTCTCTAGTTCTTCTTTGGACTTCTGCCTTTGCACTGGCGTAGATTTTTTTCTTAACGGCACAGTTAATATCTTTTTGCCATATCTGGAAGGCTTTCCTTTTCTTGTCAATAATATGTTCAATCACACTATCGTTCTCATCAAACCAGTCCTGATGTCTCTTAGTCTGGTATCCGATAGTTTGTTCACAGGCTGAGATAATAGAAGTCTTCAATTTAATCCAGTGTTCCTCAACATTTTCAGGAAGTTCCATAGGCAGATGTTCCTTGAGAGTTGATTGAAAGCAAGCTCGTTTAATAGGATCTTGAAGGGCCAGTGTATTCATTTTACGCCTTGGTTTTCTTCCTTGGAGCCTACGATGAGGGACAATCTTTATGGCCATCGTGGATCGAATTAATCGATGGTCTGTCCAGCAGTCATCGGCACTCGTCATGGCTCTGGTGAGAAGTACATCACGGCGATCTCTAGCACGGACAATTACATAATCTAAAAGATGCCAGTGCTTCGACCGTGGGTGCTTCCATGATGTTTTAAATTTATTTTTCTGGCGAAAGAGTGTGTTAGTAATGACAAGGTTATGCTCTGCACATTTAGTCAGAAGTAAGATTCCATTTGTGTTGCTGTTGTCAACTCCTTCTTTCCCAATGATCCCTGGCCACAAATCAAAATCACGCCCAACTCTTGCATTGAAATCGCCCAGGAGGATAATTTTATCCTCCTTTGGTATCTCTGATAAGATGGTGTCCAGCTGGGTATAAAATTTTTCCTTGATATCCTCATCTGCATCTAGTGTTGGTGCGTAAGCACTTAGGATAGTTGCCTGTTGGTTTTTGGCGAGTTTTATTCGCAGAGTTGAGAGTCGTTCGTTAATCCCAGTGGGAACTTCTGACAAGAGCTTCACAATGTCGTTTTTGATAGCAAAGCCTACCCCATGTATTCGTCGTTAGTCCTTTCCAAAAGAAGGTATAACCTCCTTTTTCTTCCTTCAACTGTCCTTCTCCTGCTCTTCGAGTTTCTTGGAGTGCTGCTATATCAATATTAAAACGTCTCAGCTCCCTTGCAATAATGGCAGTCCTACGTTCAGGTCGTTCACTATCCATATTGTCTTGCAGTGTCCGTATATTCCATGTTCCAAAATTCATGTGTTTTTTACGACCGCTAGATGGTGACCCCACTGGTCGCGGTAATCCAGTCAGGGAGAAAAAGAGGCAGACTATGTTTAGGGCACCTTTTCTAGCCCCCTCCCCATATGGGGTGAGCAGAGTGGATCCTAAATAGGGCTGCTCAGTCGTGGATACAGCTGCCGAACTACTCAACTGCCTCGATCCTTGAGTCAGGGCGACTGAATCCGTATCCACCGCCCATGTGCTGGTCCATGACTAGGAGCTTCCGGATTTCACAGTCCTGCCCCCGTTGCCATTCGTCAGTCGCCATGGGACTTTTGGTTGTTTTGGGTTTGGTGTGGTTGGAAGACGCCTGTGCGTGAATTTGTTTTATGTGTGGAGATCGGTGCACAACGATCAGCACACAACCTTCACAGAAAAAGGTTCTAATCCAATGGCATGGATACCATGACGATTGGTGACCTTTTGTCTGCTGCAGCCTTCATCCGCCTTCGCAGCCGTTGTAACAATACACCTTGTTATCTTCCGCCTGTTCTGCCGTTGAGGACTTTCTTGGATCGTTCTTTGTCTGGTTCCTCCCCCTGGACCTTACCGCCATGGGTGACCCTGCCAGGAGTACATGACTCCCGACGGCTTCGCTCACAGGGTTCATTGGGAACACACAAGCCCACTCACCACAACAAGGTGACGATCCAGCGAGTGAGGGGTGAAGTATACATTCCTTGTTTGGGGATAAGTGTGCAAAATGTGTTGTGTGTTCCTACACTTGATTTTTCCCTCCTCAGCGTTCCAGCCCTGGTGAAGTCTGGATATACTGTTGTGTTCAAGGGTACTGGATGTTCTATTGAAAAAGATGGAATTGAATGTGCTAGGGGGAGATTAGTAAATCAGTTGTATGAAATGCTTCCTAAACAGGGGATTGTGTCAGGAAATTGTGTTTACAATGTTCCCCCACATAATAAATGCATCCACTACTATCACAGAGTTCTGGGACATCCCGGGTGGGGAAATTTGTCCCAAATGGCCAAGGTGTATCCTGAGCTAGGATCTAAAAAGTGTGATGACTTTCTTGATTGTACTGTGTGCAAACAATCTAAGATCAAGGCTGCGCCTGTTGCTAGGAAAAGTGACAGAGTGTCAACTAGGCCTTTTCAGTTGGTTCATGGAGACTTAGCCGGAGATGGAGAGAAACTATGGAGAGAAATGGTGGAGAGAAACTATGGTTATCAAGTAGGTCAGTTTCAATCTGATCGTGGTGGAGAGTTCCTAAGCCATGAGTTCCAGACTTGGCTTTGTAGGAAAGGAATCTCCCATAGACTTGCCAATGTTGGTGTTCCAGCTGAGAATGGAATAGCAGAAAAGAAGATTGGTGTTGTTAATACCATTAGAAATAGCCTGATGTTAGATGCCCAGGTGCCAGCCCGTTTTTGGGGTGAGGCTACCATGACTGCAGTGTATCTAACCAACAGGGTGTGGAATTCAGCTGTAAATTTTATTGTAAACCGCCCAGAGTTTCCCGTTGGGGGAGATGGGCGGTTATATAAATATAAATAAATAAATAAATAAATAAATAAATAAATGAAGTTCCTTATTTCCTTTTGTTTGGCAAGCGCCCTTCGCTGAAGCACCTGCGTGTTTTTGGAACATTTGCATATGTTCACATCCCTAAGTCTCAGTGAAGGAAGAACCAGCCAAAGGCACAGCGCTTAAGGTTTGTTGGTTATTCATCAAGATCTAAGGGTTACCGTTTTTCTGCAGGCTATGGTAGAGTGGTAGTCTCCAGAAGTGCTAATTTTGAGCACCCTACTGGTTGGGATAGGTTGAATGCTAGTTCAGAGGTGTTGTTGCAATCTAGTGTACAGCCAACTGTCCATGCTCCTGTGGCTGGACAACAACCAGTTCAGCTGCCTTCTGTTTCCCAGTCTCCTAGTGTGGTGAAAAGGTCCCCTCAGGTGAAGGAAGAGGAAATTTCACCTGAGCAGGTTCAAGACCTGAAGGGGGAATCTGGTAGTGAAAAGACAGAGGACAGTGATGAGGAAGAGGCAGTGGTCATTCCTCGTAGGTCTGCACGTTCCACAAAGGGTGTGAAGCCTGACAGGTTTGTGGTTCAGCAGGTGAGAGTGTGTCAGATTACCTGTGAACCTCAGTCATTCCAGGAGGTGTTGCTCCTGCCTGTGGAAGAGCAGGAGAAATGGAACACAGCGATGGATAAGGAGTTTGAGGCATTAGTGAGTCAAAAGGTGTTTGAAGTCACTGACTTGCCCCCATCCCAAAAAGCTGTAGGTTCCAGATGGGTATTCAGAAAGAAGCTTCTTCCTGATAACACAGTGCAGTACAAAGCCAGGCTTGTTGCTCAGGGATTTTCACAAGAGAGGTTTTTGAACTATGATCTCACATATGCACCCACAACTAGACCAGAGTCTTTACGTATGGTACTTTCTCTGGCTGCACAGCGCGAAATGGTTGTCCATCATTTTGATGTTGACACAGCATATTTGAATGCAGAGCTCCCTGAGACAGTGTACATGAAACAGGCTCCTGGCTATGCTTGTGACAATTCCCAGAAAGTGTACAGACTGCGCAAGGCGCTTTATGGGTTAAAGCAGGCCGGTCGTTGTTGGCATCAGTGCTTAGATTCAGCTTTAACAGAACTAGGGTTTAAAAAGTCAGTTGCTGATCCCTGTGTGTACATAAGAGGTTCTGGAAGTAGCTATACAGTGCTGCTAACGTATGTGGACGATTTTTGCCTAGCAACTGGTTCTTTGCACCTTGTACAAGAATTTGCCACACAGCTAAGACAGTACTTTCAGTTGAAAGACTTAGGCGAACTGAAATATTATTTGGGTGTTGAAGTTACTAGATCTCAGAGTGGTGAGTTTTATCTGAGTCAGAAAAGAAAAATTGTTCAATTGTTAAGTCAGCTTGAGATGTCAAATGCAAAACCTACCAGAACGCCTATGACTCTTGATTTCCTAAAGGGTGACACGTGTGAGGAACCTTGTCCTCAACCTGAGTTATATCACTCTGCTATAGGAAGCTTGCTACACTTAACACAGTGGACACGTCCTGACTTAGCTTACTCAGTTGGTGTGCTAAGTCGTAAAGTTGCCAAACCGTCTATGCGAGATTGGCAAGGGCTGAAAAGAGTTCTGCACTATCTTAAAGGCACAGCAGATCTCTATCTTAAAGTATCCACTACTAAATCTGAAATGCCTGTGATTTATGTTGACAGCTCTTTTGCAGAAGAAGGAGATAGAAAATCTGTAAGTGGATTTGTCTGCCTGTTTGCCAACACAGCCGTTGTTTGGCGAGCAAGAAAACAAAATGCAATTGCAATTTCAACTTGCGAGGCAGAATATAGCGCCCTCAGTGAGGCAGTAAATGAACTACATTGGTGTAAACAACTATTTCAAGATCTCACCGTAAACATCAAATTACCGTTTACAATTTATGAAGACTCACAATCATGCATCGCACTCGCTGTATCGGAAAATGTGAAAGGCCGCACAAAGTATGTTGATGTGAAGTTTAAGAATGTAAGACATGCAATTCAGGAAGGATTTATCCAATTAGAATATTGTCCTTCTGAACTGAATGTGGCAGATGTATTCACAAAAGCTCTACCGTTTGAAAAACATGCAACCATGATTACAAAATTGGGACTAGAGCAAATGTGTTTGGAATAAACCATTTGTGTCTCTGTGTTCTTGCAAAATGACAGTTTTCACTCCCCAAAAATGTTTCGAAACCCATTCGGAAGGGGTGTTAGAGTTAGTCTATGTAGAATTCATGCGAATGGATTCCTTCACTAGCTTTGTGGAGACAGTATTTTTCCATACAATGTTCCCATAACATTGCACCAGTAAACACCAGGTGTGTGACCTTCGATAGCCAAAACAATGTATCACGTGAGGTAGTGATATCATTCCAAAAATACCCATTCTCATGGGAACGATGTCCCGAAGGGAAGACAATGTGCAACACTGCCATCTCATGGCGATTTATAGTAAGTACAACTATTAATGCATTGTCAGTTTGGAAATGTCCTGACCCACATATAGCCAATCAGAATGCTGAAACAAGTGTATATCTCAGCTATGAACTATGGGTCTGTATTCCTTCTTTTTCTTGACTTCTATCTGTCATGTTGCCATGTACTCTGTTCCTGAACTGTAACTATGCCTGGCCTTTGTATGGGCCATGATTTTCCTTCACATCTGCTGATGAAACTCTGCGTATGCTTTGTTGTTGTTTTTCCTTTTGCAATAATGTACTATATATCCATTATTGCCTTATGCTACAATAAAATATTGTGAGCCCTACACATTGTTTGGATTACTCTGTGCCTGGAACCCCATAAGGCCAACAATATCCCACAAGACTGGCTATTTCCCTCCCCTCCCCAAGCCTGTTGACATAGCCAGGTCTTCAAGTTTTTCCTAAAGTCCAGGAGAGAGGGGGCCGATCTTATTTCCGGGGGAAGAATATTCCAAAGTGCAGGGGCTACTGCAGAGAAGGCACACCTCCTAGACCCCGCCAGATGGAACTCTCTTGCCGACGGGGTTCGTAGCATGCCCTCTCTGCAGGACCGGGTGTGGCGGGTTGATTGAACGAGGGTGAGCCGGTCCTTCAGGTAACCTGGACCCATGCCATGTAGGGCTTTAAAGGTGACAACCAACACCTTGAATTGAATCCGGAAGCAAACTGGGACCCAATGCAGCTCACGGAGCAAAGGTGTTATGTGTGCTGATCTTGAGGCACCTAAAATAGCCCGTGTGGCTGCATTTTGAACCAGCTGAAGCTTTCGGACGCTCCTCAAGGGTAGCCCCATGTAGAGCGCATTACAATAGTCTATCTGGGAGATGACCAGGGCATGAGTGACTGTTCGAAGGGCCTCTCGCTCTAGGAAAGGGCGTAATTGGCACACAACGCGAAGTTGTGCAAAGGCCCTTCTGGCCACGACTGCCACCTGCTCTTTGAGCAGGAGTCGTGAGTCCAAGAGGACCCCCAAATTACGCACTGGGTCTGTCTGGGGTAGTGCTACCCCATCCAGAACTAAAGATGATAAATTCCTAGATACCGAGGGGCCATTAATCCACAGCCACTCCGTCTTACCAGGGTTCAGCCGAAGCCTGTTGTTCCCCATCCAGACCCCTACAGCCCCCAGGCACTTGGACAGGGTAGTCACAGCATCACTTACTTCCCCCGGGATGGAGATGTGTAACTGCGTATCATCAGCATATTGATGATATCTCATCCCGTGGAGATGGATGATCTCACCCAGTGGTTTCATGTAGATGTTAAATTGGAGAGGAGAAAGCACCGAGCCCTGCAGCACCCCACAAAGGAGGGGCCGTGGACTCGATCTCTCCTCCCCTATCAACACCGATTGGGACTGGCCCTGGAGGAAGGAGGTGAACCAGCGCAAAACCACGCTGCCCACCCCCCAACTCCCTGAGCCGCTCCAAAAGGATACCATGGTCGATGGTATCGAAAGCCACTGAGAGGTCAAGGAGAGCCAGGATGGATGCACTACCTCCATCCCGCTCCCACCAAAGATCATCCATAAGCGCGACCAATGCTGTTTCCATCCCATATCCTGGCCTGAAACCTGACTGAAAGGGGTCTAGATAATCCGTTTCATCAAGAATCTTCTGGAGCTGTAACACCACCACTTTCTCAACCACCTTCCCCATAATGGGAAGGTGGGAGACTGGACGAAAATTGTCCAGTACAACAGGGTCCAGCGATGGTTTCTTGAGGAGGGGGCGCACCAACGCCTCCTTGAAGGCTGTCGGAAACACCCCCTCCTGCAAGGATGCATTTACCATCGACTGGACCCAGCCACACATCACCTCCCAAGCCGATTGCACCAGCCAGGAGGGACATGGATCTAATTCACACGTGGTGGCATTTACAGTCCAGAGGATCCTATCCACTTCCTCAGGTCCAACAGGATCAAACTGTTCCCAGATAACAAGGTAAGTACGCTCCTCAGGCATCTCCCCAGACCATGTTTCACACTTAGAGTCTAACTTAGAGCGAATCCGAGTGATTTTATCCTGCAGATGCCTGGAAAATTCCTCAGCACGTCCCTGCAGGTGATTTTCTGAATCACCTTTCCCCAAAAGGGATCGGGTGATCCTGAACAGGGCCGCTGGGTGGCATTCTGTGGATGCAATAAGAGCGAAGAAATACTGATGTTTCGCCGCTCTTACCGCCACAAGGTAGGCCTTAACTGCGGCTCTAGCTTGTGTTCGGTCGGGTTCAGTCTTTGTTTTCCTCCAGCGGCACTCTAGGCGTCTCTTAATCCTCTTCAGGACCCTTAACTCCTCCGTGAACCACGGGGAGTGTCGGGTTCGATAGGACAAGAGAGGCCGCACAGGCGCGATCCTGTCCAAGGCCCCAGCCGCCTCCCTATTCCAGGTGGCAGCTAGGACCTCCACTGGACCGTGCAGCAGATCTCCGGGGACAACCCCCAGCTCCCTCTGAAACCGAATTGGGTTCATCAGTCGCCAGGGGCGGACCGATTGAATAGGTCCTGCCTCCCTGTGGAGTGGGGCAGCATATGAGAATCTCAGGGCCACCAGGGCATGATCTGACCATGACAATGGGGAAAGATGTAACTCTCCCCCCAGATCACCTTGCCACTGCTCCGACAAGAAAACCAAGTCCGGAGTGAGGCCACTGTCTCGAGTCGGGTCCTGAATAATCTGGACCAGGCCCATGGCCGCCATGGTGGCCATGAACTCCCGAGCCGCCTCTGAAGACCGTCCCAGGGATGGCAGGTTGAAATCCCCCAGAACCATAAGTCTGGGGAATTCCACCGCCAGCCCCGAGACAGCCTCCTGCAGCTCAGGCAGGGAGGTTGCTACGCAGCAGGGAGGCTGGTACAGCAGCAACACTCCCAACTGCTCTTAGGCACCCAATTTAAAAAACAGGGTCTCACAACCGGCTACTTGCGGAGCAGTGCCCCTGAATGCCACAAGAGACTCTCGGATGACAACTGCCACCCCTCCTCCCCTGCCCTGACATCTCGGCTGGTGCCACACCCAAAACCCAGCCGGGCACATCTCTGACAAAGCCACTCCTCCCTCCGGGCCCAGCCAGGTTTCGGTAATACATGCCAGGTCAGCCCCCTCTTCCGTGATCAAGTCACTTATGAGGGGAGCCTTGTTGTTAACTGACCTGGCGTTAAGCAGCAGCAGCCAGAGGCCAGGACCCCCATGAGTCCGCTGTCCAGGGCCTAGGTTCAAGTCTGGAGGGTCGGAACACGCCACAGATAATAAACATCTGGGGCGTCTTCCTCGATGACTCACCCTCCGGCTTCTGGTGTAACATCCCCTGCCCGTCACCACCTTGATAAAATGCCCCGCCCTATATCCCCCAGGGTTTCCCAGCCCATTCGCCCCCAATCCTGGACCTTTAGAATCCCTGGTTTGCAATAGGAATCCCTCCATCCTCTCATCCCATTCTACATACAACCACACAACCACACGGAGATGGTGGACCACCAGCGCACCAGCTCTCGCTCTCGGCGCTGGTAAGGTCAACCATCACCTACATACTTACCATGCCCCCCCTCAGCCTCTCTCACTGGACAGTAGGGGGGCATAACACTCACTACCTCTCACCCCCTGTCTCTCACTCAGAGGGCGAGTGCTCTGAGGCACCCAGGCACTCTCCCTCATCTCTCACACTTGGGAGGAGCCACTCATTCACTTTGGAGGGACCCTAAAACTGCTATAATCAGCAAATTAGAGGGGTTGAGAGCAGATAGTCAAGTCTTAATTGCGGGTCCCACGTCTGTGCTCGTTGGTCTGTTGCGCCTGGGCTCACACCCAGCTGGTCCTCCTCGCCTGCCTGACGCATCAGGGGCTCGCCGTCCCGCTGGTCCCCTATACCAGTCTGCTTTGCTGTGGGCTCGTCGCCCCACTGGTCCTCCGTGCTGGTCTGCTGCACCTGGGACTCGTCGCCCTCTGGTCTCCCGCACTGATTCCCCGTGTTGGGGGTTATTACTCTGCTGGGCCACTGCACTGCTTCACTATAACCAAGGCCCATCGTCCCGCCGGCCTGTTGCAACGGCCTGCCATATCTAGACTCACTGCAACTGGGGCTCGTCGCTCCGCCAGTCCATGTTGGGGCTCGTCGCCACGCCGTCATGCCCCCCCAGCTCGCCCCTTCTCCAGCCTTGCCACGCCTGGGGCTCTGCTGTACCTGGGGCTCGTTGCTTTGCCTGTCTGTCACGCTGCAGTTTGTCTGCCGTGTCTGGGCTCGTTGCGTCGATGGTCCTCCGAGCCAGTCCACCATATCGAGGGGACGCACCGAAGGGGCTGCTGTACTACTAACCACGCCTCTGAGGACCATGCATTCGACCCCCAGGCCGACAAATCCCTCCAGGCCTTAAGCGTCTGCCGAAGCTGTTGCATTTACCGAGGTTGTTGCGTTCCGCCGTTCTTCCACTCCAACCAGGGAACTCCGGCAAACTCCAGCAAACTCCAGCAAACTCTCCCCAAAGCCCCCAAATGGTAAGTAAGTGGGGTTGGGAATATCAGAGCTCAAGCTCTCTAAAAGCTCAAAAGGCCCTAGAGTTCCCTCAGAGCGGGAGCGGGAGCAAGAGCGATCTGCGTCTGCTTCCGACCGCCATCTTTTCTCTTTTCTCTCTCTCTCTCTACACACACACACACACACACACACACACACACACACACACACCATTGTAAGTGTAGTAAATGCAAAGGATCTAAAGGATCTGCTCCGGAGGAAGAAATGGCGGACTGAAGATGGCTCCTCAAAAAGCGGAGCCGACGACCATGGTGGAATGAAGAGATGGTGAGTAGACCGGCTCTTCAATAATTCCTCTGGACAAGGAGAGGACCTGAGATCACCCACAAGTGCTCCAGACAGCTGTTCCTTGCGAGACCACAAGATAGCAGTCTCTGGCAGGTTTAGAACTCTGGGAGATGGGTGAATAGCCATTGTGCTCAAACTGTGGTCAGCACCTTTGAAAGGACACTAAGTTCGCCTACTTCCTTTTCTAATCGCTTTCAGAAATTGCTTGTTAACTGCTTTTCAGCTATTAGAAACCTTTGTATCGGCAAGTTTGACAGCACCGGGTGAGTTTCCCTTCAATCCTTAGCGAAAGAAAGTTTTAACTACAAGTTTAAGAACTTAAAAACATTTTTTGGAATAAACAGGAAAAGGGTGATTAAAACTTTGATTTTAGAAAGTTACAAACAGACTAAGGGTCCAGATAAATTTGAAATAAGATTTTGGAATGAATTATGAAGAATCGTTCCCATGGGAAAATGCTTTTGTTTATTTAAAAAAATAATAATAAAAGATTTTTAAAAATTGGACACTAGAGGGAACTAAAGATTATAATTAAAGGAGAAGAACACATAAACTCAATTTACAATTACAGAATGAAGCAAAATATTCCAGCATTGGACATATTGAAGGATATTTTTGAAAAATAGACTCAGAAATTAATATTAACATGTCAACAGAGACATCTGCCTCTATGAGAGATGTTATGGGAGAGGAACAAGTTTCACCTGACAAGATCGAGACTGATTTGAAAGTGAATTTAGAAATGTGTGATAAAAATGTGTACTTCGACATTCAGAAGTATAAACAGGCAATAGGGAAACAACTGTTTTGAAGTTAGTATTTCAAAATCTGCCGACTATATCACTAGATCCTGCACAAAGCATCATTTGGCTTGCCTCATATCAGTCCACTGTAGGATGAAGCCCTCTTCATTGAAGGTTATGGTCTATAATCTACTAGGCTGGTCCAGTGTGGGTTGAGAGAAATACGTTTTTCGACTTCCCAGTCTAGGGCTGAGAGAGAGGATTGCCTTAAAGTCCCCCCAACCAGCTCCTGCACCAAAGGGAGGACTAGAACCTGGGTCTCCCCACTCCTAGTCCAGCACTCCAGGGAAGCAAGAGTATGGGCATAGGGTGCCAGCAAGCTGCTGGTTTTGCCCCATTCCATTGGCAAGCTGGAAGATTGACAAGTTGGAGGAAGCACTGGCTGGCTCCATGAAAGGATGATGCTCAGGAGTAGCAACACTTGCCCACTGTCAAAAAGCTGCTGTAGAGGGTTGAAAGAATTAGGCAAGAGCTGTGTAAAAGTTTTCTTGTTTATACTAACTGCAACCTTATACCAACTTATCTCACAAGCATGTCTGAGCAGTTTAAATAATCTTCAACTTAATTAGACAGTTGCAGATAGTAGGACTGGAAACAATGAGGGGCCAGTTTAGTATTAAAAATATAAAATTGACACAGGGATCTTCTTCATGGCTCAGTTAAGGTGCTCTCCACCTATCTGTGTGTGAGCAGAAAATTAAACCAGTATAGATCCTGCTGTTCCCACTGCCAAGCCCAACTGCCACTGTTCTGGAGGACAGAATCCTCATTTCCCATTCAGAGTATGCTAAGGAAAGAGATTGGTGGATCATTTTAGTTTGGTTGCTTCCCCCATTCTCAACATCACCAGCTGGCAAAAAACACATCTGCTATGACTGGTGATGGTTTTGACAAATTACTTGACCCAGGGGTTTAGCAATCTGTCAGAAATTGACCCTGCTCCATGGACAAGTTTGTCTCCACTGAGCTATGTACATCCCCATGGAAAATATTTATACCAGCAGCTTGTAAGATTCTGGCAAATGGGGAAGGGGAAAATCCCATCACCCCATTGTCATGCTTTTTCCTGCCTGTCAACTCTCTTGGAGAAACTTCTCATATAAGAGATCGCAAAAAGCGTTTTGCTGCAGGAAACTAGAGGTTAGTTGATGAGGGTGATCTTGATCCATGGAGGAGATATCCCTAGACCTCCTCTTAAGGATGTGGAAGGTTCCTGCGTAATTCTGATCCTCTTACTAGGGTATTGGAGGGTAGAAAGTAGGTAAACACTCTTTCAATCTGGCTCCTTCTGCAGTTTTTTTTTAAACAAGCAGTGAAGGACAGACGCAGCAAATTCCATCAATCTGATTTGGGCCTACATTAGTATTTTTGGAGCAAGTAATCTGTACAGTTAGTATAGATAACCCCCAAAGAAGCTATTTGCAATAAAGAATGTGTTATTCATATTGTCCTCTGCACTTAGTGTATTCCCTGGGTTAGTGGGAGAGGTTCTCTATATATACTGTATATGGCAAGAATAGTTTGTTACAGTGGAAATAATTTGTACAAATTTAAAGATAGGATACATGTTTATTTTATGGGAAGCTGACATTCAAAATGGCTTTATATTAGCAGTTAAGAAAGAAGCATTGGAAAAGAAGCATCTGGCACTGCAAGAAAATAAACCCATTCTTTTTTTATTCTGCAGTGTCTAGAAAAGACAGCATTCTATAAAATGTTAAAGGCTATTTGCAAACAACATGTGTTTGGTATCCAGAGACTGATGTATTTTCTCAGCAGTGGGATTTGGGCCATCTACTAATCTGTTCTCATAGTTTTAAAAGAGCTGCTCTGTGATCTTAGTACCAGAGGAAGGCATCTTTTTCAACAATCCTGTGATATTAACCTCTTCTGCTGCTATCTTTAAATAGTTCCCAGAATGCCCGTCTAATCTGATTACAATTACACTTTCAAAAATGACTGAATTGCTGCAAGAATCATCAATCACTTCTACAGGTTTTTAAAGATACTGCAGGATCACAATTTTGCAATGACTGGTTTATTAATGATGATGATTTTCTGCAAAAGAAATTGAACCACAGCTGTTTTATTTATCAGACCCTATTTCACATTGTAGCCACAAGATAGAAACCTATCCTAGAAAGGTTTCAAGCATCATTTTGGAGATTCCCAATATAAACTTGTAACAGGAACCCCCTCCTACATACATATCTGACCTCATTGTATTCTTACAATGCATGAATCATGCACTAAACATTTATATATTAATTCTAAAATTGTATTCTCTCCAGTATGATATTAAGCCATTATGAATTTCTACCATGCTCTCAAACATAATAGCAACTTTGTTTTGTCATTTTTTGTGCTACTAAAAGTGAGGCCTTTTCACTGTTTTGTTTTTCTTTTTAATTTTAAACAAGCCAGCTATTTTATTAACAGATCAATTCATTTAAAAGCTTTGTTTTTCTAGTCTTTTTCATTCCAGCGACATAGAGTAAAAGAGCCATACATCTGGGAATGGCCATTTGGGCCATCAAGCCTAACATTCTGTTCAGTGCAGGAATTCAAATTAAAACCCCGGAGCCAGATGGTTGCGTGGGCTCTTCTTGAACCCATCCGGTGGAGGAGAGCCTACCAAGGGCATCTGTGGAGATGCAATCAAAGCCCTGCCTATGAGCAACACATGTAAAAAAGGGGCAGGGCTTCAACTGTTAGATTGCAAATGCTATCTTGACTTTCTGACCCTTCCTGTGAATGCCCCTGGATCCCACCACCTCTGGGGATAATTGGCAACACTGCTGAACTGCTTATACCGTTAAAGCCTTGAATAATGTCAACAACGTTAATTTCTTTCTGTTCCTAGTTACATTCAGAACACAAAATTGTTAGTTTTCATAACTGTTATTGCTCTCTTTTAGAATCTCTGTAGTTTTTGGAGAATGCTAAGGGGCTGAAACTCCTTTTCTTTCTATATTAGTAAATTTATTTAAACAAGCTGGAGGGCTAATCAAGCACTACAAATTATTTGCTGCTGTTTTTGTACATATTTACCTGAATGTAAAACATACCTTCCCCAACAAAGGAAAATTTAACAGAAAAAAACATGTATGGCTTGCTGTATTCTCCGCACATCTAACATAAACACATTTTTATGGTAAATTATCTGGAGAAAAAAACCCTTGATAAAACGCTGAGATAAAATACTGTAAATAACTTTTACAGTAATGTAAGTAATAAGTTAAGTGGCGAACTCTCACACTCTTTTTGAAAATCAGATTTGTAGGTTTTGTTCAGATGCAATGTTTCAAAAGAAAAATTCTCAGAAAGATCTTAAGATTTTTGCAAGATAAACATTGGGTCACACATCTTTGGTCTTATACATTTTACCAGCAGCACTGACTCCTACTTTCCATTATGGTATCAGATTCTCTGCTTATTCTTGTGCTTTGCCTGTTCCACCAGCTTTCTGATTTATGAACAAGGAGATCTGGGATTGGTAATTTTTTTAGAGAGCATGTCACAGGTGGAATCCCTTTTAATTACAACATTAATCATAATCACATTAATAAGATATTAATAGTATCAAAAAACAAATATTCAAAAAATATTCAAAAAACAAATATTATTGGTAATCCCCAGCTACCAGTACTAAATGATGCAGCCTGCTTGGAGCGAAACAGGCTGAGATCGAGACATCCAGCCATTTCTACCGCTAAAGCTCTTCTAGAAGATGATTTCAATATCTACAACACTTGGAAACAACATTGGCTAGGAAACTCCCCTCCACAATGTCGAAGCTTCCCCTGCATCTTGGAAAAACCACCTGGATTTGACCAGCCCCGTGCGATACGGACAACCTTGAACCGAATTCGCATGGGTCATGGTAGATGTGCAGATGCCCTTTATAAATGGGGCAAAACAGCATCATTGAAGTTTGATTGTGGGGCCGACAAACAAACTATCCAACATATAGTGACAGAGTGTCAAAACCGAGCCTACAATGGAGACTTTGCTGATTTCCTGGCTGTGACAACTGAAGCAAAAAACTATATTTGTAACCTAGATATACATTTGTAATTTTCCTGTCTATATTTTACATTTCATATTTATTATGCTCTATGTTTTTTATTGTAACGCGATGTGAATGTGTCATACGATAAAAAAAACCAGAAATATTCAGTGCTATCAATAATATTTAGTAGCTGCCATAAAGTACTGAAAAGTTACTCTTTTCCAAACAAGATTCTCATAGTTCTCTTTAGCAAGTTTTACTGAGTTGTATAGAATGGGGTTTCAAGAATTCCAACGAATGTACTATTTTTCATTTATCAATATACCCTTGTGTACATTATGGCAGAGGCTTTCTGATTTTTTTCAAACTACTTTCCTATGCTCCAGTGAGGAGGTGGATCTCTCCACTGATAATGGGGAAACCTGCCAGCTGGCTGGTTAAATAATGGTCTCCTGAATTTCTTGAATCGGTCTGGGCAGCTGTTACAAATTTAACAGCAACTATTGAAACAATTCAGCTACAAACTTGCATCAGTTAATCAACTGAAACCGATTTCAGTTAAAAATATTCAGACAATCAAATGTTAATGTTTTCTGTAAACAAGGAACCCAGAAAGTCTTCCACAATGTTGTGGCACCACCAAAATACCATTTTCCTTGTTAGCCCGTCTCATGTCTCTCATTGGTAGAGATATGAAGAGTTTCTCCATGGCCAATTATAAGGTACAAATTTGGGCTTTAAATATTAGAAACCAGCAATCTGAAATGGATCCAGAGTTCTCCTGACAACTAATATGACCAAAATTGGTTAATTCTTATATGATCATCTAGCCTGCTGCATTTTGCACCAGATGCAACCTTCTAAGCTTGCTTCAAAACAGTGTGTAAAATAGATTTCAGGGTAATTGCCAACAATAATAAAGCAATAAAACTATATCAAGCTAGAGTACATTTCAGTGTGAACACTTTGACAAGGTCTGTTGTCCCTAACTCAAGGCACAGTCTGCTGATCAGCAGAATCTGACTGACAGCTGCTTGGCCAGTGATAGCTCACCAGAAGAAAATTTCCAGTCAGACATACAGTATTATAGCCTAGATGTTGCATTAGTGAAAAACATTCACTTCCCCACTAAAGAGGGAAGTGGGGACTGGGGGGAAGAGGAAGAACCTCATTCAGCAAATACATGCTTACAGACTTTTCCTCATAAAAACAAACTAAATGGCCTACCTGAAGGCAGCAAGTAGCTTTTAATTAAACATTAAAATGTTGTACAGTAATCATATTGGAGGCTTGGTATGGGTAGTCATAATTCCCCAAAGCACATATATTCTAAGCAAATTATATGGCTCTGCTCAGTGAATACGTTTCCATAATGAACTTTAAGCATGAATTACTCAGCCTCATTTTTTCCCTCATGGACATGATGTTATAGACCAAACTGGGCATCCTAGGTCTCTGGGTCCCAGCAAGAAGCATAGTCTGCTTATTCCTGATTTGAGTAAGCTTACTTCATCACTCTAGCTTAATTTATCTTGTGAATCATGTACCACCTTTCTGTCATTTGTACGGCTTGCAAGCTCGCTTTGCAAACTGCCCCTAACTTTGTTCACCTGGGGCGTCCTTGCAAAAGGCATGACTAATGTTTCAGAGAGAGGTACTTGGTTCATACTTACGTGTGCTGCAAATCACTTCTTTCAAGTACTTTGTACAGAACTTTAAATTTTGTGTTACCTAAGTCTCTATTCTTATGCTTCTAAGCTGTCAGCTATTCTATGTCATTGTTCCATTTAATATAAACAACTTTTATATTGGTTTTTTTTTCATTTCAGACTATGTAAAGACCCATAATATTAACAGTGGGGGTATAAATGGAGGTGGGAGGAAAAAGGCTCTTGCTAAGAGAGGACCTGGGTGCTCCCGTGGCAGAAATAATGGGAAAGATCAGCCATTAAAACTGGAAGCAGAAAGAAAACCGTTCCTGCTCCTTCAAATAAGTCATAGAAGAGGAACCTTTAATATGTCTGACTTATCTCTATGCCTTGTAAGATGCAAACATCATGGAATGCACAGCTGATTTTCAAACATACCAAAACATACAATATAAGTATAAAATACAGAGTGCTGTCTAGCAGTTTGAATTTAGAGCAATTACTTGTTTACTCTATGAATGT
Source organism: Charina bottae (assembly GCA_023362775.1). Classification (NCBI taxonomy): domain Eukaryota; kingdom Metazoa; phylum Chordata; class Lepidosauria; order Squamata; family Charinaidae; genus Charina; species Charina bottae. Next base: position 33,721,280 of record JALMGJ010000006.1, on the reverse strand, counting down.
GTTGTATCACATAATGCCTTCAGATACACACCAGAAAGAAATAATTAATATTAATTGTTCTCACTGCTAATGTGTAGCATAAAGTAGAGGAGGATGAAAGTATGACATGCTCTTTAATTCATTCAGGCTAATGGATCATGATAATGAGACTGCACTAGTGCAGAAATCAGAAAGGTACTAAAATCTTTCCTTCTTTGACTTTCTAGAATTAGAAAGAAATACAGCAAATGACCAACAAGAATTCTAGGTTTTGTACTGACTTTTTTAAAAAAAAATGAGGCTGTAAATCTCCTTGGGTGCATTGGCATTAAGTTTATAAAGAACAGATAAACCTCTTGAATAGCTTCAGAGAGTTGGACAGGAGTTAGGCAATGTGTGAGCTCGTTAGTTAGAGACTAGATGTCTATGAAGGTTCTCAGTCATCCAGGTGGAATTGTCTGTAGCTTGAATCATGTCAACTGGATTTCTATTTTCTCAGTGGAAAAGTTTCGCTCCTTCCCAACACAGGAGAAGTAACACCACAGGACCAGAGTCAGCAGTTTATCTTCATTTAAAGGAAAAAGGACACTCATTTGAGGACATTAATGTTCACATTTTAGACAGAGAAGATAGGTGGTTTGAGAGAGGGGTCAAGGAATCCATCTATGCCAACTTGGAAAATCCTTCCTTGAATAGAGGTAGGGGCCTCAGGCACAATCTTTCCCCCATCTTCCTCCCTGCTTTGTCTTCTGTGCCTAGGAAGATTAAGACCATTTCACAAGCTCAACAGCAGCATGGTGATCTTAACGATCCTCCTTTAGATGATAAAGGGACTTAGAAATAAACATCTCAAAATAACCATGACCTAGCCCCAGGTGTAAGGTCACACAGCTACCTAGAAACATATTTAGGATTCCCTTACTAACTTTGCTCAGACTGAAGAAGCTCCTTGGATAAGGAGCGAAACGTTTCCACTGAGAAAATAGAAACCCAGTTGACATGATTCAAGTTAGAGACTAGATGATCAAAGTTGCTCCCCTTTTCTTTAAACTCTATAAAAGCTGAGGAGGAGGAAGAGGAGAAATAGCAGTAGCAATTAATTTGTGGCTAGTTTGTTGGGGACTAATAATAGAGTGTGAATGTCTATCTTGGATTTTATTTGAAGGGAATGGAGGGCAAATGAATGCTTGGATAAGAATCTCAAACACCGGATGCCGCCTTCTGATCTTTCTCTTTCAAGTAGATCCTGGAGCTTTTGCTTCCCATGGTTGGTAGCCGTTTGCTCTAAGTCCTCTTTTAATTTCTGGAATGACCATGTCATCCAAGAGAAAATGGTTTGAACAGAGGAAGGTTATATTTATTCTGACAAAAAATAGCAGCAGCCCGCAAACATAAATTTGACAAATAAGCAAGATAATGGAGGGTGAGGTGGGATGCTGTTACAATCCGATGGAGAAGAGAGGCAGAATAAAATGCTAGGTGATCTAATTAGAAGACTAGTTGAATTGCATTTATATATATATTGAGTATATATTGTAGTGTTTTTAAGGATTGTTATTTTATTGTTTGTAAGCCGCCCAGAGTCGTTGTGTACGAGATGGGCGGCAGAGAAATTTGATAGATAGATAGATAAATAAATAAATAAATTGGCCGGGTTATCTGAGGGAGCGTCTCTTCCCAATCACATCTCCCCATCCCATCAGGTCTGGCAGGAAGGGCATGTTGTGGGTCCCGTCCATGAAGGAATGTCATTTGACAGGACCCAGGACGAGAGCCTTTTCTGCCGTGGCATCCACCCTTTGGAACATCCTTCCCCCTGAGGTCAGATAGGCCCCGACCTTGCTGGCCTTCAGGAAGGGCCTGAAAACATGGTTTTGCCATCTGGCCTGGGGATCCTGCAATGTGGGTATGGAAACTGAGCTCTCCCACAATTTTTTTTAATGGTTTTACTGCTTTTAATGTTTTTATTGCTTTTTGTTATGTTTTTCCATTATTTGTTGTACTCTTCTTTTTTTACCTTTGTTCGCTACCCAGAGTTACATATGTGAGATCGGTGGCTATATAAATTTACCAAAATAAATAAATAAATATTTGGTAAATATATATATATTTAAAAAAGCAAAGATAAAGAGTTTTTAGGTGGGAAGTAGGAGGTAGGGGAGTTACATTCCCCTCTAATGATGTAGAGTGTTGGGAATAAGATAGAAACACAGAGCAACAATATAATCTGTGTTCACCTTTTTAGTTCTTTTTTCTTTCTTTGTATTTTTTTTGTAGTTTTTATTCTTCTCAAAATATATATATATATATATAATCTGTGTTTAATATCTTGCCTTTAGTATTCCAAACCATCAAAATTATAATAGGAAGGATGGGCTCTGTGAGTTTATATGGCACATGTGTGTACACACACAGTATACCCTTGCACCATTGCTTGTATATGTATATACAGTATAAACACACACACACACACACACACACACACACACACACACACAATCCAAATTAACTTGGATTTGTTTTTCTGTTTAAAGAGTATCACCTTTTGGTACAGAATAGAAAAATCTTCCCATGCTTTGCAAAATGAGAACAAAGAGGAAAATTAGAGTGAAGTTGCCTTCCCCTCTCAGAATGTGCCATATACAATATACTGTGCTTTGAAATTTGTCATAGATGTTCCAGTTACAAATGAAGTAACATTAGTATTCATTCAAGAACTCAGCCTCTACTGTTTATCAGTTCTGTGGCATAACATATGTAATAAATGATTTCCTCAGTTTATGATACAGGCAGAAACACCTCCATATGCATACTGAAAGGTCCAAGGTTATTTTGACTCTCAGGAAGAATCTGTGTTGTTTAATTTTGTATTATGTATGTTCCTGCCTATATCTTGAACTGGTTTTGTTTATATAGTAATCCCACATTCAGATACTAAGTTATGTCTTCTCTATGGCCAAAGCATGGCTACTAAAAAGCAAGAGTTGAAAGTTAGCATATTTGAGGGAAGCCCTAAGTTTTGCTTTAGTACAAAAATGTTTAGAGGAAAACAGGGGTAATATTGGCCCCCAAACCATTTCAAAGTCACAGAAAACTGAATGTTTGTGGGTTGGAGAATTGGAGAAAGAGAAGAGTACATAACATCTTGATTTTAGCTGATCTCAAAAATGTTAAACAGAGTCAGATTTGGATAGAAAACTACCAGGAGATCTCAAGCTGTGGATTAGACAGGAAAGCAAAATAACAAAAATGAATCAGAACAAAGAGAAACATCCTGGAAGAAGGCAATGGGAAACCATTTCCATATTTTGCTAAGAAAATAGCATAGATGTATCTAGGTAGTCACCAAGGTTGAGCTTGAGTCCTATCCTGAAAGTACTTTTTCTAGACCCTTATTCTGAAAGAAGGCATGGCTGGCTGGCTGGCTAAAACAACAAACAGAGACCCTCCATACTGCAGTATTTCATTAAGTCCCACTTGTTCTATTTTTAATGAAGTTACACAAATGTTGATCACGTACCTTTAGGAGAATCTAGGCAAATAAAGATCTCCGATTCGTTTCTCTTTATTAGATCCCACATGCACAGAATTCAAGATATCAAATTACACTGGGGTTGTGTTCCATAACACATGAGAAAACTGTTTTCTCCTTAGACCAATAACTTTGAGAATCATTCATGATCACAGTAGGCTTTTATCACTGATATTCCCCTCCACCATAAACTTCCGCCAATCATACGATTAAGATGAAAACCACAAGTCATGGAAGAACTCAACTGCTGGGTATAGGCTTAGTTAACAGTTGTGGTTTTCTTTTCTTCTTTTTTTGACAGTCAAGTGATACATTATTTTGCAGTCTTCTGAGACTGAGAAATTTCTTTACGCCCAGGATTGCAACATGTTCTGTGATTTCCTATACAGAATTTCCTCTTATGCAATGCCCCACAATACTGTATAATTAAGTCCTTTAGAAAACAATCTCAACTATCCCATTTAAATAGTAGGATTGTTCTTTATTCCCAAGTGTTATGCCTACCTAGAAGGCATTAGTACATTGCAAGTTAGCAGTCAAGGCAACTGGATCCTGTTCTGCTCCCCCAAAGGTAATTTGTATTTGCTCCCACCACTTGGGCTAAATCAAATGCCTATGGTGAAGAAAACATTCTCAGTAGCAAGAGCCTGAAGTGTAAAGTGTTTTCTTCAGAGAGCTTTGCTGATCATAACTCACAGCCTTGTTACCACTTGTCTGGATGACTGCAACTTGCTTGACATGAGATTGCCTTTGAAGACCACTTGGAACTAGCAGCCAATTCAGCAGTAGCCCAGGTAGTTATGGATGCTTTGAGATTTGCCCTTGTGACAGTTCTACTGCAGGAGCTGCATTGGATGCTGGCTACCTTCTGGGTGTAATTCAAGATGTTGGTTATTACTCTTAAAGCTCTACATAGCTTATGGCCTGGACATCTCAGAGATGTCCTGCTCAAAGTGGAATCTGCCCATTTGGTGAAAACGGTGAAGCCATACAAAGGGTCCTTCCACTGAGAGTGTGTCATTTCAGGAACCCCATTCTCATGCCTTTTTGGTGATGGAATAACTTCCCCTCAGAGACAAGGACTGCCCCTTCACTGTTAAGTTTTTGAAGACTTGTCTCTCCCAGAAGACGTTTGAGGAAGAGATGAAAAGTTTAATTATTCCCAAAGAGTTGGTGCCTTTTCTGCTTTAGTGGAAACAATCTGTTGTGGGTGTTTGCTGTTGCTTGTGGTTTGAATGATTTTCACTTTATTGCTTATATGAGGAGACTGTAAGCCACTCAAAGTCATCTTATTTTGGTGGCACAGAAACTTGAATGAACGGACACATAAACAAAACTGTGAACTCCATGGAAGATCTGAACAGCGCACAAATACATTATTAATTAAAACATAATTTACTGATTCCTGATTGAAACTCAACATTAAAAAAACCCAGATCATGGCATCTGGTCCCATCACTCCCTGGCAAATAGAAGGGGAAGAAATGGAAGCAGTGACAGATTTTATTTTCTTGGGCTCCAAGATCACCGCAGACGGTGACTGCAGCCATGAAATTAAAAGACGCTTGCTCCTTGGGAGGAAAGCTATGGCAAACCTAGACAGCATATTAAAAAGCAGAGACATCACCTTGCCGACAAAGGTCTGTATAGTTAAAGCTATGGTTTTTCCAGTAGCAATGTATGGCTGTGAGAGTTGGACCATAAGGAAGGCTGAGCGCCGAAGAATTGATGCTTTCGAGCTGTGGTGCTGGAGAAGACTCTTGAGAGTCCCTTGGACTGCAAGGAGGTCAAACCAGTCAATCCTAAAGGAAATCAACCCTGACTGCTCATTGGAAGGACAGATGCTGAAGCTGAAGCTCAAATACTTTGGCCACCTAATGAGAAGAGAGGACTCACTGGAAAAGACCCTGATGCTGGGAAAGACTGAGGGCAAAAGGAGAAGGGGACGGCAGAGGATGAGATGGTTAGATAGCATCACCGATGTAATGAACATGAATTTGAGTAAACTCCGAGAGACAGTGGAGGACAGGAAGGCCTGGCGTGCTATGGTCCATGAGGTCACGAAGAGTCGGACACGACTGAACGACTGAACAACAACAACAACAAATTTACTGATTTAACCCAATAGCCCAAGTTTGCCTGTGGCATATTGTGCTGCAAAACAAAAAGCAGATGTCCCCAGCCACCACACTAATAGATTCTACTTTATAGAAAGGAAATCATATCCAGCACAAGATTGGCTACCATAACAGTGATAAGTAGTCAAACAGGGCAGGTTTAATTCCCAAAATTATTAAACCCAAATCTCTATCTAGTACTTTATGTTCTTTGCCAAATTTGTCTCCCTTCTGAAAGTTAAACTTTTATTAGTAGGAGTTACATATACAAATAAATTCTATTGATTCTTCTACAAAGTGAGCCACAAATTTCATTTAGATTTCCAGTCTAGAAATCATAAATGAGTTTTAGTATATGAAATAAAGATGAATCATGATTAACAAATTGCACAATCTAGGTCAGAGATGCAAGGGGCCTCTTTGTATGAGGGAAATAAACAGTTCTTAGAAAACAGTGACTGTGTGGCTTTTTTTAAAAACTACAGTTGGCAACCAGTTGAGATGCCTTAGATAAGTGATGGGCCTGAGAACAATCATTTGTCTAGATGGAAACCTCTTTGAAACAAGGAAAGGGGTGGGGCTACAAAAGGAACATTCTGATTGGTGTAGTAGGTGGGTTCTACAAATGATTGATGGCAGTTTAAAAAGCAGGTATAAATGCCTTAACTGTCACAGCTGAGTTGTTTTCTCAGGTAGAGCAGGATAAGATTAATAGAGCAGAAAATTTTGTATAGGAGTGTGATTAGTAGTTTGGAGAGAATTGTAGTCTCCCCTTATGGAACTGTATTTGAAATTATATTGGGGGTGTAGCTTTATATTTTCCTTGTGTGATGTAAGAAATACTAATTCATCTTATGTCATGGATAAATAATAATAGCACTGTACAACAGTTTTGTATTAGTGAAACTATTACTTAATACATAAAGTTTATATAGATTTAGGGGGTGAGATAAGAGTTGCTATCTCTTATTTTCAGACATTTTGATATTTTGAGGAGAGTGAGAATACCTAAAACTGAAATAATTTCTAGCTTACCTCCTGACAAGGTTGGGCACATCTCAGTTTTGTTTTTTAGGTGGATCATTAAGACTTTAAAGTTCTGGCAAGTATGTTTTATGGGATCCTGCAGCCGTTACAGATTGTAACTATTATATATGCTGTTCTTTTATTTTTAATTGATTTTATTATATTGAATTTATTGAATTTTATAGCTATATGGAGTGTTGCTGCTGAAATCCAGCATTACAATATTATGCCACATAGTGACTGATATAGCAGATTTGGGCATCAGTTCCATAAAAGGAAATTAAAGCAGTCTGTTGAAAATCAAACCAGGTTGGGATTGACCAAACACACATACAAAAAGCAAAAGGGTCAAGTTTTTGTTTATATATGATGATACCACGGTAGTTATATGCAATTCGTGGAAAAAACCCAGATCAATATTTGCTGCTGTACAGTATAACCAGTGTCACAGTGAAGATCTCTCTACAACAGAGCTTTCCAAACTGTGTGTCGCGACACAAAAGTGTGTCGCCACACACAGTCTGGTGTGTCGCCACACAACCCGGAAGCGCTGATCATCATCAGCGCTTCCGGGTTTTCCTGCGGTGACACACCAACTGCAGCGCGCAAAACCCGAAAGCTTCCAGGTTTTTGCGCGCTGCCGCACTTCCGGGTTTTCCCGCGGCGACACACCAACACCGGTTGATGTGTCGCCGCGGGAAAAACTTTGGAAAGCCCTGCTCTACAATGAGAAAGTGATGCATATTAAAGCAAATGCAAATCCTTTGATGGAAGTTTTAATAGATTCGTTGAAACACGTTATCAACTGATTTTTTCTCTGCATGAGCAATACAAAGAAAAACAGACTGTATGTGAAGTACAGATAAAAGAGAGAACTGGCAAATGGTAAAATGGTTAGTGCCCATCAATAGACCCTCCTGCTTCATAGTGCTGGGGATTTATCTTTGGCAAATTGTTTGTTGATTTTATATACTGTATTTTAGAGCTATGTTTTGTACATTCTTTGATAGAAAGGATCAAAATATAAAAAGGAACATTTTGATTTTTTGCTTCAAATTCCTCTTGATTCTGAACTTAAACCATTCTTTATCAGCAATTTTAACTGTCAGGGCAACAGCATTATGGTATGTGAGGTAGAAATGAACACATTTATTATTAATTGTAATATTTGGCATTTGGGTCCGTAAAATCTGATTATAAATTGGCCAAGGCTGGGTCCATGTCAGAGCTTGAAATCAATTTGATATGTGATTATAGGAATATTTCTATAGAGATTTAGGAACTCTACAGAGGCTCACACACCTTGATGCTAATTAATTAAGAGAGGGAAGGAAGAAGTGAAATTTTCATAAAGTTGTGACCAGATAATTCACAATGATTTAAGTTGTTTAGAGGCTGCACTGTCCTTGAATGTAGCACTGTAGCACTAAGGCACCAGCTGTGAATTCCAACTATTAAGCTAATTAATGTAGATTAAATATTTTCATAGTCCTGCAGAGGCCATCAGGCAAATGGGCTCTACTTTTCCTTCTTACTTTTCCTTCTTTTAGAGCCCCTCAGAATGTTTAATACTTGGTCTTCTAGAGATGCACAAAAAGCTTCGTCATTTCTCAGTTGCTCTGCCAGATCAGAATAAGTAACGCTCCTTGATTTATATTCTAATATTTTTTTTCCTAACTGGGTTTTGCAAATTGTAATTATTTACTGGGGCATCAGACACTGTTTTTTTAACCAGGGGGGCTGCAGATGAATAATTCACCTAACAGGTAGCAGAATTTTAGATACTTGTGTGTGTGTGTGTGTGTGTGTGTGTCTGTGTGTGTACACAGAAACATAATTTCTGATCTGCCAAACCATTGAGAATATGCCATAAGTTCGTTCCTCCAACAACTGCTACTGGTCAGTGCTAATCTATATTTTGCCTGATTTGGGCATAGAAGGGACTCGTGGGCAAAAGAGGAAGAAGTATCCTGCACCCTTTCAGCACATTCCCATATCCTTTGTCCTGTAGGATCAGGAAACAAACCAATGTGTGATCTTGATTTGTATCAGGAATTTAAGATAAAACATATTTTTAATTTCTACTTTTTAGCTCACACTAAAGCTGGAGAATTAATAGTTAAATCACAGCTAGAATAAAAACCAACACCCTGTTCTCATTCAGTTTTTATTTTCCAACATTTGAGCAAAATAAATAATAGCTTTTGTATTGGGCTTCTGATTAATTATTGGGAAAGAAGGTAAGTATTTCATATTAAACCTCTTTGAAAATTCTGTATGATATCATTCTAATCGGTAACATATCAATTTTCTGCCATTTTACCTACAGAATTCTAGTGGTTACTGCAGTGGAAAATGGAAAGAGAGAAAGCAATCATAGAAAGAATCCTTCAACATTTCCCATCTGTTTAATAAAGCAAACAGCAATTTGCCACATTCATGGCACTCAGGAGGCATGTAAAAAACTTTGTGAAAAATTATTCTGAAGCTGAGGTCAAAGTCAGAGAAGCAACATCTAATGATCCTTGGGGCCCCCCCAGTTCTCTAATGTTAGAGATAAGTGACCTGACGTACAACACAATTTCCCTTTCTGAGATTATGAACATGATCTGGCATAGGATGAATGACCATGGAAAGAACTGGAGGCATGTGTACAAATCTCTTACACTCTTGGACTATCTCCTCAAGCATGGTTCAAAGAAAGTCATACAACATTGTCAAGAGGGTTTCTTTAACATTCAGGTATTAAAAGATTTTCATCATCTAGATGAAGCTGGAAAAGATCAAGGTAAGATTAAAAGTACTTGGATATATCCATTAAAATTAAATGGATATGTGTGGGGGTAGTACTGGGTAGGGATACCAGATGTGAGCTACAAAAATCTGGAGAACCACTAGATGGCAGCAAAAAGATAGTGTTTTCTCTATCTTTTTGCTACCATCTAGTGGTAATCCTTGAAGGTAAAAGATGAGAGTGCAAAAGTCAGTCTGATTGGTCTAGTAGTTTAGGCTCCAGGCTAGAATCCAGGAGACTGTGAGTTCTAGTCCCACCTTAGGCATGAAAGCCAGCTGGGTGACTTTGGGCCAGTCCCCCTCTCAGCCCAACTCACCTCACAGGTATAGTCGAAGGCTTTCACGGCCGGAATCTGATGGTGGTTGTGGGTTTTCCGTTGTGTGGCCGTGATCTGGCAGATTTGGTTCCTAACGTTTTGCCAGTAGCTGTGGCTGGCATCTTCAGAGAACAGGAGCACAGCTAGAAGATTCTCTCTGTGCCAAGTGGAGGGTGTGTGTTCCTGCTGGTGTTTATAGCTGCTGAGAGGTCATTTACAAGAGATTGGGAAAGGGTTTTTAGTGGTGATTAAGGGGTGTGGTGCTGTCGTGTGTGGGATTAGCACATCTATTGTGTGAGTTGTTTGTATATTTCTGTGGTTGAGTAGAGTTCGTTGACCTTTTGCAAGCTGTTTTTCAGGACTGGCAGCCAGGTTTTGCTGATCTTTAGGCTTTCTTCTTTTTTATTGAAACTGTGTTGGTGTTTATGTATTTCAATGGCTTCTCTGTATAGTCTAACATAGTGGCTGTTGGTGTTGTCCAGTATTTCTGTGTTTTCAAATAAGATTTGGTGACCAGTTTGTTTGAGAGCATGTTCAGCTATTGCAGATTTTTCAGGTTGCTGTAGTCTGCAGTGTCTTTCATGTTCTTTTATTATGTTCTTTGGAAAAGTCCCTGATGCTTGAAAAAATGGATCACTATAGCAGAAGGAGCCAGCAGAAGACATGATGGCTAGATGTTATCACTGATGTCACAAATATGAGTTTACAAAAATTTAAAAAAGGAATTTACAAATGGTCCTAGTCAGTTGTTATCTATCAGGTCATGAAGAGTTGAAAGCAACTGAACAACTGAATAATAGTAACAATGAAGTGGTTATCCAGATTTTTGCAGCCCAGATCTGGTAGCCTTAATAATGAGGACTAAGTGTAGGGAAGGGGCTAATCATCTATTTGCTCATGGATTAAAAAGTTCTGAAGCAAACTATTATGATTAGATATGAGGAGAGGCCATAGTTCAGTAGTACTGCATATACTTTGGATATAGAAAAAATCAGATTCACTCCTCAGCATTTCCAGGTAAAAAAGAGCCATTGCTCCTTTTTTTCCCTATAAGGGGCTGTTTAACCCATGGAAAAAGTCAATAAGAGGGTGAAACCAATGGTGATTAGACTTTTCAAGTTAGTCCCAAAGTATAGCTGTCTTGCTATGATCCTTCTCCTTTCTTTTCCCTTTTCCAGCTGATCTGTTTTCATGTGCAATACCAAATCTTTCTCCTCTACTACCACCTTGATGTATGAGATTGGCTGCGTCCCTGAACCCCATATATCACTCAAGAGATTGCAGAGAGTGAGGGCTGATTTAGTTTTTTGCTGGTGTCATTATCACCATACAAACTGCATATATGTGTATTGATTGGATTTATAGGGTTGTTTTGGCAGGCAACAAGCCAGATGGACTAATTAGACAGTATGTAAAATTAAAAGAAAGCTATATAAACTTATATAAGAATCTATTAATGCTGGAAAACCATTAACGGCATAATCAATCAGATCCCTATATGATATACAGTATGTAAACAAATTCCTAACATGGCATTCTTAATTTTAGTTTTTAGTCATTTAGTTTTAATGATTTAGATATGCCAGTTATTTTTATTTACGTGGTTTGCAGGACAAGAAACCCATACAGTGAAACAAAAGAACAGCAACTTTTTGTTTATATATAATACTGAAGCCATGCACTGTATTATTGTTTTATCTCCTGTTGACATAAATGATAGAGTGCCTTTTAAATAAATTATTGCATCGTCTTGCACAATGCAGTGAATCTTTAGCTTCCGACTGTTAGAACTGATACATAAATAATTATGTCAGGATACTTAGTTAATAACGATTTCAATAAAAAAGCTTCCCTCCTAATCACCAAATTTTAAATTATGTAAGTCTATGCTACTCTGCTGTAGGTTACAAACTATGGTAGAATATCCACTAACTGATGCATGTGCAATTTGCAATGTTTAAGATGCCATATAATAGATGTAAAATACCTGTTATGTGTTGCATCCGTAGTCTCATTATCCATGGCTTTGCATGTTTGTAATTCATAGGCTCAGTATACATAAGCATGGGTTTGGCCTTGTTTTTCCTTATTTTATGCCTACTTAAAATGGCAAATGCCAGATGGGCTTTTGTGTATACTTAAAGTACATTTCTTAGGATTAGGTTGGCTAGACAAAGTATCTGTATTTGCTTATTCTTCTCCTCATTCAGTCATGGTGAATCTCAGCCAGGTCACAAGGCTCTACATGACTTTCTTGCAGTGGTTGGTCCTCTACAGAGCAACTTGCTCAGCTGGTGATTGAGAAAGTTGCCAGCTGGGTGATGGAGTTAGCATCCTGTGGCAGATCAAGAGGCCTCTGCACTGAGATTGTGAAAGAGCCATGCAGAGCAGAGAAATAAACATAAGTACATAAGCCATGGCTTATGACTCCATCCACCACCACTGCAGTAAGTCACTCTGAAGGAAAAGGTGGCCAGCTGCAACAAGGAAGCCACGTGGAGTCTCATAACTAAACTATTTCAATAAAATCCACCTTGACCAAGTGGGGAGGAGACGATACAGTGTATTATCCTTGTGACAGCTGTGGGGAGGAAGAAGAGGAAGTATTTTGGGGAGGAAGAGGATGACCATAGGTCCTGGAATCTAATTCTTCTTCCACAGACTCCAAGTCTTGTTTATTTGTTATTTACAGTTTTATGCTGGAATTATTATTATTATTATTATTATTATTATTATTATTATTTATCACATTTATATCCCGCCCCATCTCCCTCACAAGGAGGGACCCTGGGCGTTTCACAATAAAAAAAATAAAATCAATAAAAAACCATAAATAACACTAATATTGTTATTGGAATGTAGAAGTACCATCAGCATATTTCTTATAATATCAGGGAATAACATCTCAAGCTGTATTTGCATGACATCCCCTATTTCTGAAAGTGGCAGTTTCTCATAATACTACTTTAGCTAAGGAAACATACAATTCCTGGGCTATTTTAACAAAAAAAAATTTTGTTTATTCGTTCAGTCGCTTCCGACTCTTCGTGACTTCATGGACCAGCCCACGCCAGAGCTTCCTGTCAGCCGTCACCATCCCCAGCTCCCCCACGGTCGAGTCCGTCACCTCCAGAATATCATCCATCCATCTTGCCCTTGGTCGGCCCCTCTTCCTGTTGCCTTCCACTTTCCCTAGCATCAGCTTCTTCTCCAGGGTATCCTGTCTTCTCATTATGTGGCCAAAGTACTTCAGTTTTGCCTTTAATATCATTCCCTCAAGTGAGCAGTCTGGCTTGATTTCCTGGAGTATGGACTGGTTTGATCTTCTTGCAGTCCAAGGCACTCTCAGAATTTTCCTCCAACACCACAGTTCAAAAGCATCTTTCTTCCTTCGCTCAGCCTTCCTTATGGTCCAGCTCTCACAGCCATAGGTTACTACAGGGAATACCATTGCTTTAACTATGCGGACCTTTGTTGTCAGTGTGATGTCTCTGCTCTTAACTATTTTATCAAGATTTGCCATTGCTCTCCTCCCAAGAAGTAGACGTCTTCTGATTTCCTGGCTGCAGTCAGCATCTGCAGTAATCTTTGCACCTAGAAATACAAAGTCTGTCACTGCCTCCACTTTTTCTCCCTCTATTTGCCAGTTATCAATCAAACTGGTTGCCATAATCTTGGTTTTTTTGAGGTTTAAAGCTTTTGCACTTTCTTCTTTCACCTTCGTCATAAGGCTCCTCAGCTCCTCCTCGCCTTCAGCCATCAAAGTGGTATCATCTGCATATCTGAGATTGTTAATGTTTCTTCCAGCGATTTTAACTCCAGCCTTGGATTCCTCAAGCCCAGCACGTCGCATGATGTGTTCTGCGTACAGGTTGAATAGGTAGGGTGAGAGTATACAGCCCTGCCGTACTCCTTTCCCAATCTTAAACCAGTCCGTTGTTCCGTGCTCTGTTCTTACCGTTGCTACTTGGTCGTTATACAGATTCCTCAGGAGGCAGACAAGATGACTTGGTATCCCCATACTACCAAGAACTTGCCACAATTTGTTATGATCCACACAGTCAAAGGCTTTAGAATAGTCGATAAAACAGAAATAGGTGTTTTTCTGAAACTCCCTGGCTTTCTCCATTATCCAGCGGATATTGGCAATTTTGGTCTCTAGTTCCTCTGCCTTTTCTAAATCCAGCTTGTACATCTGGCAATTCTCGCTCCATGAATTGCTGGAGTCTACCTTGCAAGATCTTGAGCATTACCTTACTGGCATGTGAAATAAGTGCCACTGTTCGATAGTTTGAACATTCTTTAGTGCTTCCCTTTTTTGTTATGGGGTTATAAGTTGATTTTTTCCAATCTTATGGCCATTCTTGTGTTTTCCAAATTTGCTGGCATATGGCATGCATCACCTTGACAGCATCATGTTGCAAGATTTTAAACAGTTCAGCTGGGATACCGTCGTCTCCTGCTGCCTTGTTATTAGCAATGCTTCTTAAGGCCCATTCAACCTCACTCTTCAGGATGTCTGGCTCTAACTCACTGACCACACTGTCAAAGCTATCTCCAATATTATTATCCTTCCTATACAGATCTTCCGTATATTCTTGCCACCTTTTCTTGATCTCTTCTGCTTCTGTTAGGTCCTTACCATCTTTGTTTTTGATCATACCCATTTTTGCCTGGAATTTACCTCCGATGTTTCTAATTTTCTGGAAGAGGTCTCTTGTCCTTCCTATTCTATTGTCTTCTTCCACTTCCGCACATTGCTTGTTTAAAAATAATTCCTTATCTCTTCTGGCTAACCTCTGGATTTTTGCATTTAATTGGGCATATCTCCCCCTATCACTGTTGCCTTTTGCTTTCCTTCTTTCTTGGGCTACTTCCAGTGTCTCAGCAGACAGCCATCTTGACTTCTTGGTTTTCTTTTTCTTTGAGACGTTTTTTGTTGCCGCCTCCTGAACAATGTTGCGAACTTCTGTCTATAGTTCTTCCGGGACCCTATCTACTAAATCTAGTCCCTTAAATCTATTCTTCACCTCCACTGCATATTCCTTAGGAATATTAGTGAGCTCATATCTAACTGATCTGTGGGTCTTCCCTATTCTCTTTAGTCTGATTCTAAATTTTGCAATAAGAAGTTTGTGATCTGAACTACAGTCAGCTCCAGGTCTTGTTTTTACCGACTATATAGATGTCCGCCACCTTTGGCTGCAAAGGATGTAGTCAATCTGATTTCGGTGTCGACCATCTGGTGAAGTCCATGTATAAAGTCGTCTTTTAGGTTGTTGGAAGAGAGTGTTTGTTATGCACAGTGAGTTGTCTTGGCAAAATTCTATCAGCCTATGTCCTGCTTCATTTTGTTCTCCCAGACCATGCTTGCCTGTAATTCCAGGTGTCGTCTGACTACCCACCTTAGCATTCCAGTCTCCTGTAATGAAAATAACATCTCTTTTTGGTGTATTATCCAGTAGGTGCTGCAGATCCTCATAGAACTGATCTACTTCTGCTTCTTCAGCATCTGTGGTTGGGGCATATATTTGGATCACTGTGATGTTAAATGGCTTACCCTGAATTCGAATTGAGATCATTCTATCGTTTTTTGGATTGTATCCAAGCACTGCTTTAGCCACTTTAGTATTAATTATGAAGGCTACTCCATTTCTTCTGTGGTCCTCTTGTCCACAGTAGTAGATCTGGTGGTCATCTGATGTGAAGTGGCCCATTCCAGTCCATTTCAGTTCACTGACACCTAAAATGTCTATATTTAATCTTGACATCTCACCAATAACCACATCCAATTTGCCCTGGCTCATAGATCTTACATTCCAGGTTCCTATGGTGTGTTGATCTTTAGAACATCGGATTCATCGTTCACCACCAGCACCGTTGGCCGCTAGCCGTCCTTTCGGCTTTGAGCTAGCTGCGTCATCACATCTGGGGCTAGTTGAACGTATCCTCTGTTCCTCCCCAGTAGCATTTTGACCATCTTCTGACCTGGGAGTCCCATCTTCCGATGGTATACCAACATATCTCTGGTTGTACTGATCCATTTAGTTTTCACGGCAAGAATACTGGGGTGGGTTGCCATTACCTTCCCCAGGGATCGTATTTAGTCTGACCTCTCTGCCACGACCTTCCCGTCTTGGGTGTCCCTTCACGGTTTAGCTCATGGTTTCATTGAGGTGCTCAAGCTCCAGCACCATGACAAGGTAACGATCTCCTTTGCTGGAGATTTTAACAAATACTTGTTAGAAAAAAAAATTTGAATTACATTTACAATTTTCATTAGAGGCAGGTCTATGATGTGGTTATGATTTGAAAAACAAGATAATTGTACTAGGTATAATTGGTTGGTATGTTGGTTATCACTTTTAAAGCCCTACATGGCATGGGGCCAGAATACCTGAGGGACCGTCTTATCCCCATATTATCGACCCGCCCCACCCGATCATTCAGAGAGGGCCTGCTACGAGCCCCATCAATTAGAGAGTGTCATCTGATGGGGTCTAGGAGACGGGTCTTCTCTGTGGTGGTACCTACACTATGGAACACCTTGCCCCCAGAGTTGAGGCAGATCTCCTCCCTCCCGACCTTTAGGAAAGAACTGAAGACCTGGTTCTGCCGCCTGGCATGGGAAGGAGGAAAGGATAGTTCCTCATGGGGGTGGCTAATCCCTTAATCTTATAATGTCCTTCCTTTTATTAATTCTATCTCCCATCTGGATTTTATAATTATTTATTACATTGACTGTATAAATTGATGTTTTATATTTTATATTCTATTTTAATTTATTTTATTGTAAACCGCCCAGAGTTCCTCGTTGGGGGAGATGGGCGGTTATATAAATTAAATAAATAAATAAATAAAATAAAATATAAAGATCTTTACATTACTGGCACTTAAGCATTTTCCAAATCCATAAAGTCTTGTGACCAATATAGTAACACAGAATGCATTAGTAAACTTTACAAATTTATCAATATTTCCTTTTCAACAGGTTTCCATGTGAGGGAGAAGGCTAAGCAAGTCCTTGCTTTATTAAAAGATGAACAACTGTTGCACAATGAACGTGAAATTGCACGTCGGACTAGACGACGCACTTCATATGCAATGCTTTTCTCCCAGAAGCCTTCTGGCAAAACTTATGTACCAACTATGCTTGGCTCAGATCCCCTTTCTGAGCTACCTCCTTCAGAAAATATCCAACGTAAGCGGTAAACATTTGCATTGCAATCCATGTTTTTGCATTTGAGAGATTCCGCAAGTTCAGTTCCAACATCTTATGTCTCTTAGCTAAGTCATCCAAACAAGCATTTAAAAGTATGCTAAGTTTTCACATTAGATGAAAAGTCATCTGTTTGGCTTAGAAAGCATGATGTTAAACAAGATGGACCTTTGGTCTCATCCAGCAAGGCTCTCCTTGCATTCTTATTCTCCTTTGTAATGCACAAAGTGGCAAAAACTATTTAATAGTGGGTATCTGATGGGAAAACATTAAACCTGAACACATTTTCAAGTGTATCTGCTCTTCCTTAGAGCAATATTAAAGCTTTGGCATCCATCTTTTCAGTGTTTTACTTTGTATTGATCTTGTGTAAAAATGGGTAAGACTTCAGGGAAATTATAACCAACGTACAGTCTGGAAAATTGCTGAGGTGAACGCAACCTGAACAAATGAAGGAGCTGGTCAGGTGTAGGAGGTGAACATTTAAATCTGAATTATAGATATTCTTTCATCAAGGCTGAGATCAATTGGCATGATTTTTGAGGTATTAATTCTTCTAATCAGAAATATGTAGATTTGCATAAATTGTTGGTAAGTTAGGAAATGGATTAGTCAAGAAAAAGAAAATACAACCAAAAGAGAGCCGGTTTGGTCTAGTGGTTAAGGTGCTGGGCTAGAAACTGGGAGCCTGAGAGTTCTAGTCCCGCCTTAGGCATGAAAGCCGGCTGGGTGACCTTGGGCCAGTCATTCTCTCTCAGCCCAACTCACCTCACAGGGTGGTGGTTGTGGGGAAAAGAGGAGGAAGGAGTATTAGGTATGTTCGCCGCCTTGAGTTATTTATAAAAATAATAAAGGGATAGAAAATAAATAAATAAATAAAATATTTAATTAATTACTAGAATATGAACCTGTGTTAAAGTAGTAATGTATGCCCATTCTAATCCTTGTCTTTCATGAGACAGAATAAAAACTAATTAGCAGGGTCAGAATAGGTATGAGGCATTTTGAACTACAATTCCCTACAACGCTTTCTTGGCCATGTGAGTTGGGACCGATAGGAATTGAAGTCCAAAACCTCTGGTGAGTTGCCTATCTCTGGACCTGGTTGCAAAACACAATGTACCGGGACAGTTAAAGATCTACCCTTGGTTATTTTTAATCTTGGCTAGGATTTTTTGTGCCTTAAAGTATTGTAAAAACCTAGCCAGTTTAGTTATTGTGTGACTTAGAATGGTTTAATTCAATAACCAAATTATGTATGAGAAGCATGAAGCCTAAGCATGAAGCAAAATGGTAAAGCAAGCCAAAGGTCCTATATGCACTTCTTTTTGTTGCACATCAAAAAAGGACATGAAAATTTTTTTTTTATTTATTTTTGAAAGAAAAAAATAGTTTGTCTTTATAGCACTTTTCTGCAAGTCAGTGCTGTTTGCAGCTTGTCATTAATGAATGTACATATTAAGCCAGCTCACCAGACACCCTGAAGAAAACTGTTTTACTCCAGGAGATTTGCTGAGCAGATCTGAGGATCTGTTTCCATTGATTGCAGCTTCATGTTATTTTTTGAAGCTCTGTATGCCCTTGTGTAAGATATACCTATTTATAAGGAATGAGCAAAGCAGTGCACGAAGGACAAGAAATGTACTTGTCCCTGAAGGAAATGTGAATTAAGCTGTAATTGTTTTGGACCTTGCAGCAGTAAACAAGGAAATGTTGTATTTTTAATAATAGTTTATTAACATAAGAAAATAATGCATATAAGAAAGCTGTTATTATGAGAGTTTGGAAGTAGCAGTTAATATTGAAAGGAGACTGTAGCTTCTATTTACTGCTACACATTTACATCTGTCTCTTGATTTAAAAAAAGTCTGCCTCAGGGTTGTAGCCTTACAAGTTATCTATTATCTTTCAAAAGTTATCTAAAGTCCTTTTTAGCAACTTTGATGTAAAACATTTACATGCCATGTTGCAGTAATAGCACTTTGTTTAAATAGTGATTGGGAAATTTAGTGACAGAGGACTGAAATTTAAATTATGTTATAATCTTAAGGATAATTTTTATAAAATGATGTACCATTGGTTATCTAGAATGTATAAAGGTACTTCAAATTCATGTTGGAAATGTGAACAACAAGAAGAGTCATTTTAACATGCTTGTTGTTCAGTTGTTTAGTTGTGTCCGACTCTTCGTGACCTCATGGACCATAGCTCGCCAGGCCTTCCTGTCTTCCACTGTCTCCTGGAGTTTACTCACATTCATGTTCATTGCATCGGTGATGCTATCTAACCATCTCATCCTCTGCCGTCCCCTTCTCCTTTTGCCTTCAGTCTTTCCCAGCATCAGGGTCTTTTCCAGTGAGTCCTCTCTTCGCATTAGGTGGCATTAGTATTTGAGCTTCAGCTTCAGTATCTGTCCTTCCAATGAAAATAAAATCTGTCACTGCTTCCATTTCTTCCCCTTCTATTTGCCAGGAAGTGATGGGACCAGATGCCATGATCTGAGTTTTTTTAAATGTTGAGTTTCAATTATCATGCTTGGTGGACGTGTAAAACTAGAAAAATTTGGGCTCAAATACATACAGTGATTCAGAGCATTTTAAAGATTAACGTTCAGTTGAAACCAGAACTTTTCCTCCTGGCACTGATGGATAAACAAGTAGAAAAGAGCCATGGAACAGTGTTTTTATGTATGATAACTGCAGCAAGATTATTGTATGCACAAAGATGGAAAGATTTGGCAATACCTACAATGGAGGAATGGTCGTTGGTGAACATGACAGAACTTGTTGAAATGGCTAAATTAACTTGTTTGATTAGAGAAAACACAATATCTACATTTATCAGTGACTGGAAACCCCTTATGGACTTTTTGCATAAAAAGGAAAAAAAATGAACTTATGAATTATGGTTTTGAAGATTAGACAGGACAGATTATAGAAAGAAGAGAGTCATGATGTAACTTTAGAGAGAGAGGTTAAAATATAATTGTACTTATAATGGCTGTGAAGAAGATTGGAAGCCACTTCTTTATATATTTCTTTATATCTTTTTTTCTTCTTTCTGTTTTTCTTCTACTTTCTTTCTTTCTGCATTTTTAGCTTTTTCTTCTTTTTCATTCTATTTTAGTTTGCATTAGTTCTTATTGTTGTTAAAACTTTCAATAAAAATTATAAAAAGGGAAATTTAGTGACAGAGAGGGATGATACTGGGCCTAATTTTCAGGTTCCTTTCATATAATTTTCACACTAAAAGTAGAACTATTTGCTCTTTATGTTAATTTCTCCCACTTGGGGAAAAAAAGAGATCATAAGCAGAATTAGTAGTAAAGTTCAGCAGAGTTCTGTGGAAATTTGAATTTTGTCTGGGTATGTGAATTAGCTAGCCACTGCTGATAATATGTAGCAGCAAGTCTTTTAAAGACTTTTTTTTTGGGTCTAACTAACTTTGGGGAGGTTTTTCCTTTTTACTGACATTATATTTATATTATTTATATTTATATTTATATTTATATTATTATACTATACCATACCATACCATACCATACCATACCATACCATACCATACCATACCATACCATACTATATTTTACAATATATTTACAATATATTTCTTTGACAGATTTGCTGCCTAAGGCATTACCTGCAGCAGAGCAAAGCCTGCAGATAGGCAAAGCAGAAATAGCGCAAGAAGCAACTGCACTGAATATCATTGCAAAGAAGTCATCAGAGGTAATAATAGTATTATGGGGTTCTTCAGTATGACAAAGAATCCTTGCAGTTTCTGTTATTCTTGCACTGAGGGATTGGTATGGGTATCTGCCTGAATTAATCGCTCTTAAAACCAGATCTCTCCAAAATAATTGGTAACTGAACATTCTGGCAACATGTTGCTAATCTTCACCTTCTCCCACACTCATGAGAAAGACAGACTGAAGTGGTCCTTACCTCTATTAGTATTAAAGTAGTATTTTCCTCTTTATTCTGATACCATTCAAGGGCAGATAATGGATGGGAAGTGGAGAAAGGATCAGCAATGGAAACATCAAATTTCATGCCAGTACAATGTTCTGCCAACTCAAGAATGGGTGGATATTTACTTATTTTATTTTATTTTATTTTCTATCCCACCTTTATTATTTTTATAAATAACTCAAGGCGGTGATATAATTTCATGAAGGCTAAATTTGCCAGCAGCGGTTACCTGAGCAGTAGATGATCTCTCAACCTCCAAGTAGTGGATCCTAGAAATAAAAATTGTGCCCTGTGATTACTGTTATACCTTGCTTATGAGTTTACAGAGATTGTCTGGTAGACATGGTTGAAAACCAAATGCTGGATCTTTGTGCAATTGTTCAAAGTATTATTCTGAACAAGTCATCTAATAATAACTTACCATCCCCTACAAAAGGGATTGTCGTTCAGTGATAAGTCATGCAAAGTGCATGCATCCCAGATTCAATCCCTTTTGTTTTTTAAAAATGTTTCTATTATGTCAAACTAATTAAAATAAAGAAGAGAGATTACGTACATAAACAGAATTAACAAAATAATATAGCACACAATTTACCAAAAAAGAACAAAGGGCCTGAACAATCCAAACGATTGACCAAATTGCTTAAAAGTTCTTTGGCCTTTTGTTGAAAAAAGTCCTCTATTGACAGATCATATATATCAACAAGCCACTGCTGCAAGTCAAGTGTTAATAGATTCTTCCCATATTGTATAATAATTATTTTGGCCATCCCCAATGAATGGAAAATCCACAGTTCCTGATGTCTTAAGAGACTCCAAATATTGGGGATATAGCTAAGCATAATTTATACATCTTCAATTAACAATGATTGATCAAAAGCCATATTAACTATCCTATGGATTTCATTACCATATGTGGTACTTGTAGGACAAGTTCAGACCATATGAATTAACATTCCAATTTCTAAATTGCTTCTCTGGCAGAAAGAGCCCAGTGATAAACCTGGAAGTGTGGCATAATCTTAACTTTTCCGAACAGCTAATTGTAGTTTAAACAGTGAAAATCTTGAAGGATACCTCTGTTAGAAAAAGTTGTTTAATATCCTATAAATTCTCTTGAATACAAATAAAAAAGGAGAAGCTGTCAAAGTACAATTCAACTTCCAAGTTAAATTCACTTTAGTCACTAAATGCTCAAAGAAATTTGTATCAAAAACATTGAGATTTATCCTTTGAGCAGCTTCCTAGGAATTCTTAGGATGAATTAAACAAAAGAATCAGAATATAGCCTGAACTCCGACCCACTGTACACATAAAC
Organism: Charina bottae; assembly: GCA_023362775.1. NCBI lineage: Eukaryota > Metazoa > Chordata > Lepidosauria > Squamata > Charinaidae > Charina > Charina bottae. The sequence continues at coordinate 33,699,008 of JALMGJ010000006.1, read as the reverse complement.
ATTCCTACTCAGACCCAGTGGATATGCTCCAATTTATAGAGTAATCAGACAGGGCACTAAGCTTATGAATTAGTGAAATGAGATAAGAAGTGCAATTTTCTGGCTGATTTATTCCATTTAATAAATAAATAAATCATCTGCATATAATGGAAATTTATACCGTGCTTCTCCTATTATGATCTCTTTACTGCATACAGAATTTTTAATAATACAAGAAAGAGATTTTAAAGCCAAATTGAACAAGTATAAGAAGGAGGTTGGTTGGTTGGTTGGTTGGTTGGTTGGTTGGTTGGTTGGTTGGTTGGTTGGTTGGTTGGTTTTTCGGTCGGTCGGTCGGTCGGTCGGTCGGTCGGTCGGTCGGTCGGTCTGTCTGTCTGTCTGTCTGTCTGTCTGTCTGTCTGTCTATCTATCTATCTATCTATCTATCTATCTATCTATCTATCTATCATCTCAATCACCATGTAACTAACCAGAGCGATAACCCACCATTAATACTCATATGTGATTTAGTGATTAAATAAACATCCCAATCTAGGCTATAAAATTTTGGAGAAATCCATACCAAGTCAACATCTTCTTCAAACATATCCAAGAAACTATATCAAAGCTTTCTCTGCATCCAAAGAGATAATCACTGAAAGAATCCACCTATTTTAAATTAAAGCATTTACAGAAATTAAAAATCCATGCAAATCTAGCCTGAGTTGGGTGCACAATAGTTGAAATAAGAAGCTACAGGCCAAGGTAGCTGTTACAATCTTAGCATCCTAATTTTTCAAGGAAATAAACCCACAATATGAACAGATATTAAGATCCTCACCTTGCTTAACAAAGACTGTAATATTAGCCTCCTTAAAATTAAGAGACAAGTTTCTGTTTGAAACAATGTTGACATATACTTCAATCAGATGGGGTGTAAGAATACAATACAGTTTTTGGAAAATTGGAAAACTAACAGGTCTAAGCCTCTTCCCCACTTTCATCCCTTTAATTGTTGTCACAATTAAAGGGACATGTGTTTGGGTTCTGGCAGTGGTTAATTCCTCTTTGAGGGAAGGTGTGGTTCCACCATCTAAGAGATGGTGGGTTCACCCCTCCTCAAGGGGATATCATTAGACCTCAACATTCTGGACAATTTTCATCCAGTTTCCAACCTTCCCTTTTTAGGGAAGATTATAGAGAAGGTGGTTGTACTGCAGCTTCAGAGGATTCTGGAAGAAGCAGATTATCTGGGCCCCTTTCAGTCAGGGTTCAGGCCTGGGTACAGGACTGAGATGGCATTGATAACACTCTTGGATGACCTCTGGCGGGAGCGGGATGGGGATGGTGCATCAATCCTTGTTCTTGACCTCTCAGCAGCTTTCAATACTATTGATCATAGTATCCTTCCTGGCCAGCTCCAGGAGTTGGCAGGCGGCACAGTGTTGTGCTGGTTCTCTTCCTTCCTCTGGGGTCAGTTCTAGTCAGTGTTGATAGGGGAAGAGATCTAGCCAGCAGCCCCTTCTTTGTAGGGTTGTGCAGGGCTCAGTACTCTCTCCCCTCCTGTTTAACATCTACATGAAGCCGCTGGGTGAGGTTATCCAACAGTTTGGGGTGAGGTATCATCAGTGTGCTGCTGATACTCAGCTTTATATCTCCACCCCAGGCTGCCTGAGTTACGCTGTGGAAGCTCTGTCTCAGTGATTGGAGGCTGTGGGGGCCTGGATGGGTTGCAACAGGCTTCAGCTCAACCCAAGCAAGACCGAATGGCTCTGGGGTTTTGGGCCTCTGGTTCCAGAGACCTTCCATCTTTGGTTGTGGATGGGGTTGACTCTGCCCTAGCCAGACCCACTGTGCAATCTAGGGGTTCCTAGGAGGGCCTTTGCGCAACTTTGGCTTGTGCGTCAGTTGCACCCGTTCCTGGACCAGGGGGCCCTGCTCACAGTCAGTCATGCCCTTGTGACCTCCAGACTGGACTATTTTAATGCACTTTACATGGAGCTGCCCTTGTAGAGTATTTGGGAGCTTCAACTGGTGCAGAATGTAGCGGTGCAGGCAGTTATTGGCGCCAATTATTTGGTGCATTTGACACCACTGCTCTACTAGACGCATTGGCTTCCAGTGTGCTTTCAGGTGCAACTCAAGGTGCTCATAATTACTTTTAAAGCCCTTCATAGCTTGGGATTGGGTTACTTACAGGATTGTATGTTCCCAATTTTCTCTACCAGTCCTACCCAATCCAGTAGGAGGGGCATGCTCCAGGTACTATCAGCTGGTGGGGCCCAGAAGGACAGCCTTTTCTGCCGTGGCGCCCGCCCTTTGGAACACAATTCCCTCCCAAGATTAGATTGGCCCTGTCCCTGTTGGCCTTTGGTAAGGCCTTGAAAGCTTGGTTTTGTGCCCGAGGTTGGAGCCCTGGGCATGTGACAGAGCCCATCTCCTGGCTGCATGGATAATTGATTGCATGATGCCTGGCTGCCATGTGTTTTATTTTTATTTTTTATATTGCGTATTTTATGTAATTTTTTTTATTTTATTGTGAGCTGCCTAGAGCCATGTATGTGAGATGGGCAGCTGTATCAATCAAATCAAATCAAATCAAATCAAATCAAATCAAATCAAATCAAATCAAATCAAATCAAATCAAATCAAATCAAATCTCAATTTCTTGAACAGAAAACAAGAAAATGAGATGAATAACCTAGTCCTATGATAACTGTGGTAGTCTCACATTCTGTAAAAAGAATCTCCCCATCTGTTTTTGAGAGACTGGAACTGTGCATTTAGGAGTAAAATTTTAAGAACTGTTGATTGATTAATCTGGAGTTGGTAGACACTGTCCCATGTATACATCTCTATCCCGGGTGAAGTAAGTGATGCTGTGACCACCCTGTCCAAGTGCCTGGGGGCTGTAGGGGTCTGGATGGGGAAAAACAGGCTTCAGCTGAACCCTGGTAAGACGGAGTGGCTGTGGATTAATGGCCCCTCGGTTTCTGGGAATTTGTCATCTTTAGTTCTGGATGGGGTCACACTACCCCAGACAGACCCGGTGCGTAACTTGGGGGTCCTCTTGGACTCACAACTCCTGCTCGAAGAGCAGGTGGCAGTCGTGGCCAGGAGGGCCTTTGCTCAACTTCGTGTTGTGCTCCAGTTACGCCCTTTCCTTGACCGAGAGGCCCTTCGAACCGTCACTCATGCCCTGGTTGTCTCTCATATAGATTACGGCAATGCACTCTACATGGGGCTACCCTTGAAGAATATCCGGAAGCTACAGCTGGTGCAGAATGCAGCGGCACGGACAGTTTTAGGTGCATCAAGATCTGCACACATAACACCTCTGCTCCGTGAGCTGCATTGGGTGCCAGTTTGCTTCCGGGCCCAATTCAAGGTGTTGGTTATCACCTTTAAAGCCCTACATGGCACGGGACCAGGTTATCTGAGGGACCGCCTCACCCCCATTACATCTTCCCGTCCCACCCGATCTTACAGAGAGGGCATGCTACGGACCCCTTCTATGAAAGAATTCCACCTAACGGGGTCCTGGAGGCGAGCCTTCTCAGCAGCAGCACCTGCCCTATGGAACATCCTCCCACCAGGGATAAGACAGGCCCCCTTGCTCCTGGATTTTAGAAAAAAAATTAAAAGCTTGGCTCTGTGATCTCGCCTGGGGCAAAAAGGAAGGCAGTCAAGCCTGGGGATGGCTGATCCCTTAGAGCCACATTAGATATCTAAAATATTTTAATCATAGTCAACGTCACTTTAGAACTATCTGCCTCTTAGATTTTATTGTATTTTATTGTATTTTTATTGTAATTTACTGCATTTGTATTTTTATTACGGTTTTTATTGTACTTCGTTGATACTGTGTTGTGAACCGCCCAGAGTCCCTCCTTGAGGGGGAGATGGGCGGTTATAGAAATTCAACAAACAAACAAACAAACAAATAAATAAATAAATAGAAGATATACAATACTGTATTACTTAGTCTAAAGGAGAAGTAATTTATTAGTCTCTGTTGATACGAAGAAATTATACCATTTCACTTTTCCATCTACTTAATTAGATAATTATTCAAAAAAGATGCATTCCCAGATCATTTTAAAAAGGTACAAAAATGATTGTCGAAAGAGATAACTTCACAGGAACAGAGTGGTAGTATCTGTGACATGTGTCATCATTTTATTTATTTATTTATTATTTAAATTTATATGACCGCCCAACTCCCCCAATGGGAATTTTAGATATCAAAGAATGAGATATCAGGGATTAATCTAAATGAAAATAGTTTTGATGTGCAGGAGGAAGGAAACTGTATTTACTTTGAGAAGACTTGCTAGAACACCAAATATCCTTTAGGTAAATTTTGGGTTATGGGGGAGGGGAAGGGAATTGTTATCTAAAAGGGGAACTGAAATTTTATTCAGACCCCCTACAATTATTGCATGAACCATTGGCAATGTACAATTGCATAGGTTCTGAAAAGTGTATAGCTGGATCATATAAATTTAATAATTAGTATTAACAAACAATATAATTATTCTATTTTTTCTTCTGCCATCAATTGGGCACATCAATACTGCAACACTTCTTGCATGTTTAGAATTACCACTTCAATACACTTCCTCAGTCCAACCTTTTTGTAAGAATTGTTTAACCTTGGAAGAATATGAATCTTCTGTGAATATGTAATTTCAGATCTCATTATTTTATTTTATTTTATTTTATTTTATTTTATTTTATTTTATTTTATTTTATTTTATTTTATTTTATTTTATTTTATTTTATTTTATTTTATTTTATTTTATTTTATTATTTTATTTATTTTATTTTATTTTATTTTATTTTATTTTATTTTATTATTTTATTATTTTATTTATTTTATTATTTTATTATTTTATTTTATTTTATTTTATTTTATTTTATTTTATTTTATTATTAATTTTATTTTATTTATTTTCTATCCCACCTTTATTATTATTTTTATAAATAACTCAAGGCGGCTAACATACCTAATACTCCTTCCTCCTCCTATTTTCCCCACAACAACAACAACCCTGTGAGGTGAGTTGGGCTGAGAGAGAGTGACAAACTTAGAGAATGCTTTTCTACACTTTTAAGGAGACTCTGGCCCCTCAATATTCCATGTTGCAAGGGAAACTGCTGTTAAAATAAATTAATACTAGAAACAGAATAGATACAGATTTTGGTAGCACCTAAACAGGAGTCCCCAACCTTTTTGGCGCCAGGGACTGGTTTCAAAAGACGATTTTTCCACGGAGCAGGGGGGCGGGGTTTCCGGGATTTCTTTGGCCCAGGGGGCGGGGTTTCTGGGATTTATGCGGACTGGGGGGCAGGGTTTGCAGGCGGGAGCCAGTTGTATGGAAGGGGACGGGGTTTGCGGGTGGGAGCCCCGCAGCCCAGTTCCTAACAGGCTGCGGCCCACAGGTTGGGGACCCCTAACCTACAAGACAAAGTAACTTTATTGGAGCATAAGCTAATTAGAAACAGATAGCAAGAAAAAAGGCAACTGGAGAATGCAGATATTCCCCTCCTCTTCCCCCCAGATTAATCCCTGGTATGTCAGATTACCCATATGAGAAGTGTTTTGGCAAATTGCATCCTTTACCAGCAAAGCGTTCTCATGATGACTTGAACGCCAGGTGGCTAGATAACAAGCATTCCCATAATTTTGAATGGCGTTGTTTACATCTTCATGAGATAGGGAGCGAGAAGGTACCATGTTATGGCTAGCAATGGAAATCTTCCCATGAGAACAAATCCTCCTGATTTCCTTCTGTGGGAAGCCTTGCCCAGGCCCCCTGAGCAAGGAGGGGGGGAACTCACGTGCTTGCTGAGATGCAAGCCACTGCCACCCAATGCTGTGTGCTTTGAGGCCTGGTGTGTGTCACACCTAACTGTCAGCCTATCAGAATGCTGAAAGAACTGCATATCTAACCATGCAAAATGGTGTTCTATACTTCTTGGTTTCTTGACGTCTGTCTGGTCTTGTTAGTCATGTTTGTGTGTGTATCCTACTTCTAAGGACTGAGCAGAGCAGATATGCCTGCCTTTGTGTATAGGCCGTGGCGTGAACTCTGGCCCTGGGATCAATACATGGAACTCTGCTTATAAGCTTGTTTTTGTTTTTCCTTTTACAATGCTGTACCATGTATATTCAACTAACATTTTTGCGATAATGTACTGTATATACATTATTGCCTTATGCTACCAGTAAACACTGTTAGCCCTAACAAGCTGCATTCTTGTCTGTTTATTCTCAAGCCTCGAGTTTTTTCCCTTTAAGCCAGCGTATATCCCATCATGGTATTGCCAAGGGGTGAAAAAAAACTCCTGGCTGAAACCATGAAAAGCTGCTACCAGTCAATATTAATACAAACAAACACACACACACTTTATTACAGCCAAAGACTAGCATATCAGTATTAATACTGGGCTAGACAGATCAGTGGTCTGTCTCAGTTCTCTTCCTAAACAATTTCTTGTAAGTAGCATCTCTGCTTTGGGAAGAGGCTTGAAAATGGATAGGCATTCTACAGCACCACTGTACTCCTGTGAAGCTTCTCTTTGTATCAACATTAGTATCATTTACCACAGTCCAGCTCTTCTATTCAAAGGGTACTCTGTATGAGAAAACATGGAGATGTCATACATGCTAAGTTTTTGTGTAAAATTTTAACAACAAAAAAACAATAACACACCAGTGGAAAACTGAAAAACAACTCACCTTTATAGTTGCAAAAATTAGCATAAGCAAAAGTTGTCAATAGTACCAATGTTGAGACAAGCTATTTAAATTAATTGTGTTTTCCATTAATATAATATAGATTTCAATCCTGAGCAATATTTTCTCATTTCCTCCTCCTTCAGTTTTCATAGTTAATCATATTTATCACTTATGTGAAGTGCCTCATGGTTTCTAGTCACTGTTGTTGACTAATTTAAGCATCCTTTTAATTGTCATTAATGTCAACATTTACTCAGATAATGTACTGTGTCATAATACTTGAAATGGTGCATTCATTTCTTGTTCTATAAATAGGTATTTAACACAATAGCTGCCAGCATGTGAGCTATTTGTGTCTTTCTTGGTGATCCAGTATGCAGGCTTACCTTACTGTAGGTGAGATGTGACAAACTATTTGAATGCACTGTAGAAAAGTTCCATTGTTCTTCACTTGAATGCTCGAATTAAAAAAAAAAAAGTTTTACACAGGCTACCAAAAACTGTTCGGGAGTTGGCAAACCTTCAGATGGAAGAATATGTCTATGAAGGTTCTCAGTCATCCAGGTGGAACAGTCTGTGGCTTGAATCATGTCAACTGGATTTCTATTTTCTTAGTGGAAACGTTTCACTCCTTATCCAAGGAGCTTCTTCAGTCTGAGTAAAGTTAGTAAGGGAATCCTTAAATATGTTTCTAGGCTGGCTGTGTGACCTTGCACCTGGGGCTAGGTCATGGTTATTTTTGAGATGTTTGTTTCTAAGTCCCTTTATCATCTAAAGGAGGATCGTTAAGATTACCCTGCTGCTGTTGAGCTTGTGAAATGGTCTTAATCTTCCTAGGCACAGAAGACAAAGCAGGAAGGAAGATAGGGGAAAGGTTATGCCTGAGGCCCCCACCTCTATTCAAGGAAGGATTTTCCAAGTTGGCATGAATGGATTCCTTGACCCCTCTCTCAAACCACCTATCTTCTCTGTCTAAAATGTGAACATTAATGTCTTCAAATGAGTGTCCTTTTTCCTTTAGATGAAGATAAACTGCTGACTCTGGTCCTGTGGTGTTACTTCTCCTGTGTTGGGCCATCCTCCTGTACAAAGGTTGTTTGGTTTCTCCAATGTAGAGTTCAGGTGCAAGGTCACACAGCCAGCCTAGAAACATATTTAAGGATTCCCTTACTAACTTTACTCAGACTGAAGAAGCTCCTTGGATAAGGAGTGAAACGTTTCCACTAAGAAAATAGAAATCCAGTTGACATGATTCAAGCCACAGACTGTTCCACCTGGATGACTGAGAACCTTCATAGACATATTGCCATACATTTTGGGGATGAAACCCTGAAGTTGGTAAGGAAATTCGAGAAGACAGCAAGAAAGGTGGCAGACTATAGAAACCACCTACGTTTTAACCTCAGATGCAGACAACAGAGACTCATCCCGACAAGCCTACGCCTGCAATCTACAGTTAAGGGTCACAGAGCAGATCAGATCCTGCAGCAGGCACAAAGACATCTTCTAAATGAAAGAATAAGGCAAGTCCACTTCACCATTGATGCCCTGCAATACAATTTTGAAAACCTTCACCAGGAACTCACAGCCACCCTTCCTGACCCAATCCTGGATAGAGTTATTCAGCTTGGCAATAAAGTACAGCTGGCCCAGCATCACAAGACAAAGGAGAGGCAAACTAAGAAATTTGACATTCTTCTTTCTCGCAGCAAGCAGAAACAAGGAACTGGAGAAACCGCTGGGAGGAACAACAACAACAGGACCACAGAGGACAAAAAGAACATGTGGGTGAAAAATCTCTCAGACAGAGAACTTACCCAACCAGAGAGAGATGTCCTAGCCAAAGGTCTTAATTTTGCCATCACTCCCAAGCAAGTTCCGGTTGTGGAGCTCATTACAGCCACAGAATCTGCCATCCACAACAACCACCTACCTTTTGAAGAAGCAGAACAACTCCGGCTTAAAATATCTGCAGCTCTGTCCAGTGCTCAACCTCCTCCCCCCAACCTTACCGTCCAAGAGAGGAGAGCCCTGACAGCCCTCAGCAAAGATGAAACCATCACCATTTTACCTGCTGACAAAGGAAGATGTACAGTGGTTCTAAACACTGCAGACTACCACAATAAAATTACCTCACTTTTGGAGGATCACCATACATATGAAAAACTGAAAAGAGACCCCACCAACAATTACAAGAAAAAGGCAATAGACAGTTTGAAACAATTGGAACATGATGGCTCCATCGATAGGATTACCTACCACCGTCTGTATCCTGGAGAAGCCATCCCCTGCATCTACGGACTTCCTAAGATCCACAAGGAAGGAACACCCCTCCGACCCATAGTCAGCAGCATCAATTCGGTAACATACAACATTGCCAAACACCTCTCTACCATACTAGCACCTCTAGTTGGACACTCTGAACACCACATCCATAATTCGGAAGAATTTGTTTCCAAAGCAAAGATCCTGAAACTGGATACAGATGAAACTATGGTCTCCTTTGATGTGTCCTCCCTTTTCACCAGCATCCCCACCACTCATGCTCTATCCGCTGTCAGGAAGAGACTAGAAGAGGACAGCACCCTGGAAAGGAGAAGCCATCTCAACCCAAACCAGATCTGCCATCTTCTGGACCTGTGTCTTAACACCACTTATTTCACATACAGAGGTGACTTTTACAGACAAAAACACGGCTGTGCCATGGGTTCTCCTGTGTCACCCATTGTGGCCAATTTATACATGGAAGAAGTGGAGAAGAAAGCACTCAACACATTCCAGGGAACTGTGCCCACCCACTGGTTTAGGTATGTGGATGACACCTGGGTCAAAATCAAGGCCCAGGAAGTACAGGCCTTCACGGACCATATAAACACTATAGATGCCAACATTAGCTTCACCAGAGAAGACACCAAGGACAACAGACTGGCATTCCTAGACTGTGAAGTCCTCATTGGGACCGGTGGCAAGCTAGAAATAGGGATCTACAGGAAACCCACACACACAGATCAATACCTGATGTTTGACTCCCACCATCCACTGCAGCACAAACTAGGAGTCATCAGGACATTGTCACACAGAGCAGAAACCATCCCCACCTCCATGGATTCCAAAAAGAATGAAAAGCAGCATCTGAGAACAGCTCTGCAGGCCTGTGGATATCCAAATTGGGCCTTCACCAAATCTAAGTCTACCAGACCTAAAACAGCGACAGATAGGGCTGAGACTCAGAGTAAACGGAAGAACCTGGTCATTCCTTACATGGCTGGCATGTCTGAAAAGATCAAACGGATATTTGGCAAACACCACATACCTGTATATTTCAAACCCACCAACACACTGAGACAGAGGCTTGTACACCCCAAAGATCAAACTCCAAAACACAAGGAAAGCAATGTAGTGTATGCAATCCAGTGCAGTGAGGAGTGCTCTGAACTCTACATTGGAGAAACCAAACAACCTTTGTACAGGAGGATGGCCCAACACAGGAGAAGTAACACCACAGGACCAGAGTCAGCAGTTTATCTTCATCTAAAGGAAAAAGGACACTCATTTGAAGACATTAATGTTCACATTTTAGACAGAGAAGATAGGTGGTTTGAGAGAGGGGTCAAGGAATCCATTCATGCCAACTTGGAAAATCCTTCCTTGAATAGAGGTGGGGGCCTCAGGCATAACCTTTCCCCTATCTTCCTTCCTGCTTTGTCTTCTGTGCCTAGGAAGATTAAGACCATTTCACAAGCTCAACAGCAGCAGGGTAATCTTAACGATCCTCCTTTAGATGATAAAGGGACTTAGAAACAAACATCTCAAAAATAACCATGACCTAGCCCCAGGTGCAAGGTCACACAGCCAGCCTAGAAACATATTTAAGGATTCCCTTACTAACTTTACTCAGACTGAAGAAGCTCCTTGGATAAGGAGTGAAACGTTTCCACTAAGAAAATAGAAATCCAGTTGACATGATTCAAGCCACAGACTTCAGATGGAAGACATTCTCTGAGTGTCAAATAGTTGCTGCAGATGTTTCTCTAAGGTCATTTGTGCACTAGGCGCTTATAGCATCTTTATAACATCATCCAGCCATCATTGAAGTAATATAAAGCCTGTCTGCATTGCTGATCATTTTGGCACAAGAAGACTCCAGAAGATGCTGTATATTACTTGTGCAGAAATTGCTGGCCAGCGATTGTGGTAGTTGGACACATCTGACTGGCACCAGGTTGTGGAAGACTCCTCTAAGGGTTTGTAATCTTTTTATGTCAAAAAGTCCTGAGATTTGCTTAGGGGAAGACTCTTGACTATATACTGGTTGTGGTGGGGCCAGAGTCAGTGGTGACTGGTGAATCCAAACGTGGGTAGGAGTTTTGGTGAGAGTCCATCTGATTTCTTTCAGGCTTCCTTTGTCTGTCTCTCCCAACCCCTCCTTCAAATTCCAAGGCCTAGCTCAGGGATTATTTTGCATAAAGCATTTAGTCTAATATGTAGATTGCAATGGCATGAATAATTGCAACCAGATCTGCAGTAAACAAAAATGAATGTCATTAACCTCTCAGTTATACTGATCATTATTACTTTAATATGGATACACTTAGCACCCCAGGTTGAAAAGGATGGATGCTCCAAGGTACTGTAACTGGATGAAAATGGAGGGAGAAAAATTGAAACTTTCATCAGCAACTTAATGAAATTGGCTCATATTTCTGTATGTCCATATAATTTCAACCTTCATAAATGTCTGCTTAGGTTTGCTATAGCAGCTAAAATAACTGTTCCAAGAGTAAGATTTTTTTTCTTGATAAAGTGTGTCCTCAAGTATATTTATTTATTTATTATTTAAATTTATCCCCGCCCATCTCCCCGAATAAGGGACTCATATTCATAGTGCAGCTGGCCGGCCTGCCATCCATCCATCCATCCATCCATCCATCCATCCATCCATCCATCCATCTTTAATACCTTTCTATGCTGTAATTGATCCTTTCTTTCTTTTTCTTGGAAAAATTCAAATCACAATAGAAACTGCAATGAGAAAATTAGGAAATGACATAATAGGAGTTTAGGTAAGATTGCATATTCTTTATCCTTCTAAAGGTCTATTCAATTACTTATCTATATGCAAAATATGTCATTAAGGAATTATTAAATAACAGTTTTAGGCTGGCTTTTTTAAAACTATAATGATGCATAAATAATGGAACGGAAATTGCTTTTCTAATTTATTTCCATGTGCTTTGAAATATCAAATATACTTCCCTCTGTCTTAATTCTGGTGTATGTTTTTTAAATCTAAAGACATTTCCATAACTCCACATCTTCTACTTCCTAATCCTTCCAAAGGCAGTTGGAACTCCTGCAAGACAAGGCAGGAGTTCCCAATGATGAACCACCCAGTTCCCGCCCACCCCAGAGTTATAGTGGGGATGTAACAAATCTGTCTTTGGTATATTTCCTCTGGATATGTAGCCAATTAATATCTGAAATTAGATTTAATGTGCAGAAGTCCCACACTGTAATTCAAAAGACATCCCCAAGATTGAATCAGTGGCGCCCTTGTGCATAGAAGGACCTTTATTCAAAGTAAATACTGTAGTCATTCCTTGACTATGTCTCTACAAATCGTAAGTTTTACTCTTGCCCCTTTGTGCTGTTTTCACAGTAAATTTTATTAGGTTTCAAGGGAAGAATAAAAACTACAAAAAAAAAAAACTACAAAGAAAGAAAAAAAAACTAAAAACATGCAGAAACACAATTTTTTTTTTCAAATTTACAAAAAGATATGGCTTCCGACTTTTAACAGCAAGGATATACAAAAATTTCCATAATCAATCTCTTACTCTATATTAAACCAAAACATCACATTATTTCTATGAGTCATTCCACTTTAACACATAATAAAAATCACTAAGTACAGTTACTCCTCCCCCTTATATTAAAATAAAGAAAAAAAAGTTCATATAAACCTAATCACATTTCTCCCCTCCAAAAGATTTTTTTGTTTATTCGTTCAGTCACTTCTGACTCTTCGTGACTTATTTATTTATTATTTAAATTGATATGACCGCCCATCTCCCCCAACCGGGGACTCTGGACGGTTTACAATACAAAAAAGATTAAAATACAATATAAATAAAATATGATATAATAAATATAAATATAAAATCCAGTCTGGCGAATTAATCTCAAGCAATAAGGAGGGTATTATGATACTAACCACCCCCAGGAGGAGCTATTACCTTTTCCTTCCCACGCTAGGCGGCAGAACCAGGTTTTCAGATTTTTCCGGAAGGCCAGGAAGGAGGAAATCCGCCTCAACTCTGGGGGCAAGATATTCTAACGGGCGGGCACCATTGCAGAGAAGGCCCACCTCCTGGACCCCGTTAGATGGAATTCTTTTATTGATGGGGTCTGTAGCAAGCCCTCTCTGCATGATCGGGTGGGGCGGATCGATGTTATGGGGATAAGACGGTCCCTCAGGTATTCTGGTCCCATGCCAGGTAGGGCTTTAAAGGTAATAACCAACACCTTGAATTGGACCCAGAAACAAACTGGCACCCAGTGCAGCTCGCGGAGCAAAGGTGTTATGTATGCTGATCTAAGATTGCCCGCGCGGCTGCATTCTGTACCAGCTGTAGCCTCTGGATATTCTTCAAGGGTAGCCCCATGTAGAGTGCATTGCAATAGTCTATATGAGAGATGACAAGGGCATGAGTGACCGTTCGTAGGGCATCACGGTCCAGGAATGGGCATAACTGGCGCACAAGCCGAAGCTGTGCAAAGGCCCTCCTAGCCACGACTGCCACCTGCTCCTCGAGCAGGAGTTGTGAGTCCAGGAGGACCCCCAAGTTCCGTACCAGTTCCGAATGGGGCAGTGCCACCCCATCCAGAACCAAAGATGACAACTTCCCAGATACTGAGGGGCCATCAATCCACAGCCACTTGGTCTTGCTAGGGTTCAGCTGAAGCCTGTTGTTCCCCATCCAGGCCCCCACAGCTCCCAGGCACTGAGATAGGGCGGTGAATGCATCACTTACTTCACCTGGGATTGAGATATACAATTATCATCAGCATATTGATACCTCATCCCATGGTGACGGATGATCTCATCCAGCATGTTCATGTAGATGTTAAATAGGAGAGGAGAGAGAACCGAACCCTGTGGTACCCCACATAAGAGGGGTTGCAGGTCAGATCTCTCCTCTCCTATCACCACCGACTGGGAGCGGCCTCGGAGAAAGGAGGTGAACTAGCGCAAAACTACGCCACCCACCCCCAATTCCCTAAGCCACCCCAAAAGGATACCATGGTTGATGGTATCAAAAGCCGCTGAGAGGTCCAAGAGATCCAGGATGGATGCACTGCCTCCATCCTGCTCCCGCCAGAGATCATAAGTGTGACCAATGCAGTCTCCGTCCCATATCCCAGCCTGAAACCTGACTGAAAGGGGTCTAGATAATCCGCTTCATCCAGAATCCTCTGAAGTTGCAACGCCACCACTTTCCCAACCTCCTTTCCCAAAAAGGGAAGGTGGGAGACAGGACCTTTAAGGCTACAGCGCGGCTTGGAAAGTGATGAAGTCCCCACCTCCCAGCTGGCTCTTACCAGTCGAATTGCTGTTTGCGATCTTCTGGCTGCAAGCAGCCATCCGGAGAACAGATGGGGTGATTCCAGGTATTCTCCTTGATCCGGAGAACGTTTCTGGGCTTCAGGAAAACCTGCCTGAGCCACAAAAGAAAGTTACTGCGTTGTCAGCTCCGCCCGCTCAACCAGCGGGCACAGCCATTCAGTCCGCCATTCACACCGGAAGCCCTTTGTGCTGTTTTCATGATTACCTGGTGGAACACATGCCCTATTGTTGAAAAAGACTGAGCCAAAATAAGAGATAAGCCCTTCCAACTTTCGTTATCTTTTAGCATTGTGTCATCTTCACTAAGTGGCTAATATACTGATTCATTTCTCTTCCTTTTAGTTTGAACATATCAGAATGTTCTTAGCATTCATCACCAACCTCAGATCACCGTGAGCATTAGCATTTCTGATACCATCTCTCCCATTCCTGGCTGACTCTGTACTTCTGTCCATCCTCTCATAGAATCACAGAATGCAAGGGTTGGAAGGGACCTTGGAGGCTATCTAGTTCAAGCCCCTGCCCAGTGCAATAATCCACTACTACAGCATTCCTAACAGATGGCTATCCAGCCTCTGTTTAAGCAGTTCAAGCAAAGGAGGGTTTACCACCAGCAGCACATAGAATATTGCCTAGAGGAACAAATAGTCAGATGCTATTTGAAATGAAAACCTCTCTGATATGTTTTGAATGGAGAAGCAATACAAATTTAAAAGTAGTAATATACTCCAATCTATCTGAGGAGAATAGGCAGGAAGATTTGCAATTATCTTTCTTAAGTTATGGTAATTCTCACAGCAACCTGTGAAATAGCTACCTGGACTCTGGAGGTAAAGCAAGATATTAATCTCCCAATGTTGCAAATACCTCACTTCCATGAGTGATGAGAAGTTCTAGGGTAATGCTACCCAGGACTAGGCTTCATTTGGAGAAGGGCACATTGGAGGCTTACTGTGTTTTTGCAATAGTTAGTTATATATTTGAAAGTAAAGTATAAAGCAACAGGGATGTATATTTCAATGAAGTGGCAAATCTTGGTTGTTCTGCCCAAATAGAGAGAAGTGCTTTTTCTCCAAGCAGGCTGCTTTTCCAGATAGGTTGTAATTAACTATAGCTGTGTTTTCAGCTCTGTGACAGTCAGCTTCATCCTAACTTTTTAACACCAATCTTTCCCAATCAAAATACACTAGCCTTTTACTGGCCCATGTGTTCTTTATCAGATAGCATTTAAACTGTCACTTGAAAACAGAGCATTGACATTTCTAGTTCTACTTCCAATTCTTAAATCAGTGTGTCCTTTTCTATTTTCCGATCTTTTTGTTCAGATACATTAGCTTCTTCCGTCTTCCATTATACTTCCTTGTTGAAATTGTTTGCCATTGTGCTTTTAGGAACTCCCATCTTCTTAGGCTTCTTTTCCCATTAGCTGCTTCTGCCCTGGCATCTCAGTTATCACTGCTATGGGTTCATTAAAATCCAGTTTCTGGAATCTAAGATACATATTTGCTTACGCTCAGTTTCACTTTTCTAAAATCAAGAGTTTCAGCATTACATGGCCCCCTTCCTTGGTATTCTTGTTACTTCCATTTAAGTAGTATCAAGTCAAGAATAGTTGATCTTCTGGTGCGTTCCTACTTTCTCTGAAGGAGACAGTTATCACCAAACAAGTCAGGAACCTCCTAGTAAGACCATATTTAGCAGAGTTTATCTTCCAGCAGATATCAGGCTCATTAAAATTCATGCATTTTTAAAGGAACTGCAATTTGTTTTTGTTTCTTCTTCTTGGTTGACTTGGCTATACTAACTATAGTATTGGTTTGATTTATTCCTCCAGATCCTCTCTACTGTATCATCAAGTTCATTTTTAGATTTCAGAGCAGGTTCAATACGTTTTACAGTGCAAATCCTCCTTCCTATTGCTTTAATCTCTTTTGAAAACTTGTGTCCTGTACAATAGTTGATGTATCCCAGATAGACATAATGTAGTTAAAAAATAAATGCCTTCTCACCAAGTAGATGTCGTAGGAGGAAAACTATGTTACTGTATGTGGCAAAAATTAAATCTGGTAGCACCTTTTTCAACTAACAAATTTTATTAAAAGGCATACACTTTTGTGAGTTGAAGCTCCCTTCATCAGATGCATAAAGTCACTAGACTAACGTAGGATTTAAATTGGGATGAAACGGGGGGGGGGGGGGATGGACAGGAAGACAGGTTGGTTATGCAGATTCAGGTTACCTGTGAGACAGATTACAAGAACCATATCAATTAACAGTTGTGTTAAAAACCCATTGTATTTGTTGAGACCTTCGGTTTTTAACACATTACAGTTGTTAAATTGGTAACTTTATCACTTTTAACTTTATACCAGCATCCATATGTCAAATTGGAATTATGGCTACATAAAAACTGATATCAACTTCTTCTAGTTTATTTTTAAAGCAGAACGTGTGGGTTCCCTTTCCACTCCATTTTGATAATCCACTTTATAAGTTAAGATACTTCATTTGGTT
The DNA here is from genome assembly GCA_023362775.1 of Charina bottae. Lineage (NCBI taxonomy): Eukaryota > Metazoa > Chordata > Lepidosauria > Squamata > Charinaidae > Charina > Charina bottae. The sequence continues at coordinate 33,682,143 of JALMGJ010000006.1, read as the reverse complement.
CAAATTCCCTAATGACAAACTCTTGCATTTGTGATTGGTGAATAATCTCACCTGGTCAGGCAGAGAGGGCATGTTACGGACCCTGTCCATGAGGGATTGCCGATTGGGGGGGTCCAGGAGGAGGGCCTTCTCTGCCGTGGCACCTGCCCTTTGGAATAAGTTACCCCCAGAGGTAAGGCAGGCCCCCACTCTCTTGGACTTCCAGAAGGGGGTTAAGACCTGGTTGTGCCACCTTGCTTGGGGTAGGAGGGGGAAAATCCAATCATGGGGGTGGTTGGCACCTTGATGGGGCCAATGATAAGATCGTTATTTGCCATCTTGAATTTTATGTTTTATATTTTGCACTTTTTATATTTATATTTATATTTATATTTTAATTATTTTTATTTATTTATTTTTATCCCCCCTTTATTATTTTTATAAATAACTCAAGGCGGCGAACATACCTAATACTCCTTCCTCCTCCTATTTTCCCCACAACAACCCTGTGAGGTGAGTTGGGCTGAGAGTGTGTGAGTGGCCCAAGGTCACCCAGCTGGCTTTCATGCCTAAGGTGGGACTAGAACTCACAGTCTCCTGGTTTCTAGCCCAGCAGATTAACCACTAGACCAAACTGGCTCTCAAATAAACCAAACTAGTTTATACTGTATTGTCATAGCGATATGTTATTCTTTTATTTTTAATTGTCTGTAAACCGTCCAGAGTCGTAATATGAGATGGGTGGTAAAGAAATAGGACAAATAAATAAATAAATAAATACTTGATTGATATATTCTAAAGCAAACCAACATTGTTTTGCATTGCTCTGTAGGTAGTAGATCTCTTTGGGTTCCCAGGCAAATCACTCAACCCCCTCCCCCAATTGGCTTCTCAGGTAAGAGAAAGGGAAAAGGTGGGTCACTTGGCCACTTCTTCTATGCTGTAGCTGCAGTGGACCTGAGACCCATCAAGGTGTCCTCTCACTTCATCAGTCACCAGCAGTCTCTCCCACTTCCTGCTATACCAATAGACCTGGGGGGATTTCCTCTCACTCTCCCATTCAGAGTAAACTATCTGTGCATATATCACTCTCAGCTTCTCCTCTCAGAAATATCTCCCAAAATAATACACAAAAACATAGGTTATTACTAGATGCAGCAAAGAGTTAAAGAGTTTTTCTGATAGGATATGCCTCTGAGGGCCCTGCTTCCAGTGCATGGTAATCACCCAGAGTCCCTTTCGGGGGAGATGGAGCGGTAATAGAAATTGAAAAATAAATAAATAGAAAATAAATAAATAAATTGCTGCTGAGGCAATGACTGATTTGGGAGCACAGCAAGGGAGGATGTAGTACAGCAGTGACGTCAACATTTCCCTCCCTCCCTCTCTCCCGCTCTTCTTACAAGATTCCTACTGGGGACCTATGCTTGGACTACCATGCCTGAGTTGCAAAAATCTGCATGATGGCTGCAAAAAATACAGAAAATTCTCTCTGTCATGTAGTAATCATCTGGATGTTTACAGCCCAGATCTTTGGTCCTACCTGTGCAATCAGGTTTGTTGAATGTGTAGGGCAGATGGCAAGGGGGGTGCCTTGTAGCAGGCCCCTTATGCTACAGGTCCCAAGGTAGCTGTTTCTCCTGCCTTCTCTCTATTTATGCCTCTGGGATTGCTTCAAAAGTTGTGGTTTAAAAAGAGCTGAATACAATTTCCCCATAGCTACATGTGTGGTTAAAGTGTTTTCTGTACCAGACTGAGCACCGCTTCTAACACCTGTTGTTTTTCTACTACAGAAAACTGTTCAACTACTGTTTGAAACAGTTTGCTAAACAGTTTGCACTACGGTCTTCATCTTACTTCTGTAACTTTTGATTTTCTTACAAAGAGTAAAAAGAATTTTAAATATCTTCTGCTTGAAATGAAAAAAAAATCTATCTCAGTTATACAACATTTGAGGATGTGAGTTTTTATGAACCATAGAAAATGTTCCAAGGCCTTCATGGCTGCTCTACCAAGTGTTAGCCTGTGGCGTATTTCTTGACTGCTTGTTCCTTTACTGTTGATGGTTGATCCTAAAAGGCAGCAGCTATCCGCCACTTCAATATCTTCATTGCCAATTTTAAGGGTGGTTGGTCTACCTGTTGGCATTAGTTTGGTCTTCTTTATGTTTAATTTTAGTCCCATTTTTTTCACTTTGCTCCTTAACTTTTATTACTAGAGCTTGCAGATACTTTGCATTTTCAGCTATAGTGTAATCAGCAGTAGTAATGAATAGTAGTGTAATCAGCATAGGGCAGGTTATTAATGTTTCTTTCTCAGGTTTTGTTTCTTTTGAATGCATGGTAGGAGCCGTTTAGAGAATCATCGTGGGCGTTAAGCAAACCATGTGGTCATTAAGCGAATCATGTGGTTACCCATTGATTTTTCTTGCCAGAACCTGGCTAGGAAGGTAGAAAATGGCGATCACATGACCACAGGATGCTGCAATGGTCATAAATGTGAACTGGTTGCCAAGCGGCCAAATCGTGATCACGTGACTATGGGGATGCCGCAACAGTCATAAGTATGAGGACCAGTTGTAAGTCGGTTTTTCCAGCACCGTTGTAAGTCTGAACTGTCACTAAACAAATTGTTGTTAAGCGAGGACTACTTGTAGTGACACACTGGAGCTTCATAAAATTCTGGTGGTGTAGAGTACAGTATAGAGTCGAGTCGAGTCGAGTCGAGTCTGAGAGCTTGAAGCTATAGAGATTGCCTACTTTTAGTCTCAGACCATAGGAATGAAATTATTATGATATAATTCTAATCAACTATTGCGTAAATGCTTCAACCTCTTACAGTTGCTTCAAGAAACCAAGATAAGATTTACTCTGCCAGCCACAATCTTTTTATATATATATAAAAGCTTTATTAGTTTTCAAAATATAACTAAAATACAAAATAGAGAATATAGATAAGTTAGAATATAGAACTAAAGAAAAAAGAAAAAACTATAAAAGTGCAAATAGACAGAAAACAGAAACAGAAGGTGACTTCCGACTTTCTCCAATACAGATATAGGTAAGTTTACAAATATAATCTCTTACCATTAGTTAAACCTTAGTAACATTATTTCTATCAAAACAAACCATTTAATCACTAAAACCCAAAATCAAAACTTCTTTTTTTTCTAACACAAGCAAGTAATCTAAAAGTGGTTGCCAAGTAGAGATAAATCCAGAAACAGTATTGTCTCTTATTAACGCTGTTAACTTAGCCATTTGTGCCAAATCCATTAATTTAATCTTCCACTGCAGGTATTTGTGAATCTTTCCATTGTTGTGCATATAAAAGTCTTGCTGCTGTAATCATATACAAAAGCAAAGTCCCATATTGTTTCTCAAGCTCCTTCTCCATCAAACCCAAGAGGAACAATTCTGGGTTTTTTTGTAAGTCCACTTTGAGGATCTTTTGAATAATACTACATATTTGATTTCAAAACTTTTTGGCCTTCTCGCAAGTCCACCAAAGATGATAAAAAGTTCCTTCACCCTGTAAACATTTCCAACAAACATTTGTTACATCATTATACATTTTTGACAACTTATCAGGGGTTAAATACCAACAATACATCATTTTATAAAAATTCTCTTTTAAGTTGTAATTCAAAGTAAATTTCAAACCTTTGCTCCACATATTTTCCCATTTCTCCAACATAATATTATATCCAAAGTTCTTAGCCCATTTAATCATACATTCTCCAGCCACGATCTTGAGAGAAGTAGCAGCAAGGACATAAAGATAAAACTATGTAGATGATAAAATGATTACTTGTCAAAATTCTATGAAATGATTGGGGAAACTGAGACTAGCAGCTTGCTGTAATATCTAGATATAAAATAATTAGAAATATTTTTCTCTGCAGTTCAGTAGAGTATTTAAACAGGAATTTTAAAATGAAATAAAGGTAAGAATATTCTAAAAACATTTTAAGTATACATCTATCAGTGGATCAGAATCTGGGATTTGTGAATAGCCAATGTTTAATTTTTAAAACTAAATCTGAGATTGGCAAAATTAAACATTTTATTTGGGAGGTGAGAAAATCTAAGATAAGCATTCTCAAGCAGGAAATGTGTAATTTAGTTATTCTAAAATGTGTATATTTATTTAGAAAATTTATTTGGCTGCCCAATTTAAGTGAATAATTCTGGGTGGCTAACACAAATGAGTATAAAAACAGAACAGAAAAATACAATTAAAAGCAATAATAATAGAATACAAGAGCTCAGGCAACTCATAGCCTCCAAAACACACATGTTGGGCTCCACTAACAACCTGGCCCTAACACCTGAGGAAAAAGCCAGGTCTTCACAGTCTTCCAGAAAGCTCACAGGGTCAGGGCCATCCAGATTTCAGAGGGGAGGCTGTTGCATTTCTGGAATATCCAAATGATGTGTAAGGAAGAACTTGGAAACCTAGTTCAAATTAATTTTCATTTGGAAGTCACTTTTGCCTGAAGGGTACTTATCAATGAATAAAATGTGTTCAGAACAAATATTTTACATCTGTGGACCTATTTTTCAATAAATAATACCATTCAATGATAGGAATATTTATATCTGAAAACAGGTATCATGAGGCAAAGCTGAAGTAGATCTTTGTATGAAACCCTAATTTTGATTCATATATAATGCAGTTTTTCCTGCCCATTTGGTTAAATGCTGCAAAATATTTTCTCCTTTGTACATTCTTCCAATATGCTTTCTAACTTGTCCTAGACTAATTGCCATTTTTCTTTTGTATCAGGACTTGATCATCTTTAGCGAGGATGAATCCTGTCCTGAGGCTGTGCAGTCAACATTTCCAGCTACTGTCTGTAAAGAGGAATTGGCAAAAGGTACAAAGGCAGCTGCTAATAACTCCTGGAATACAAGTATGTAGAAAATAAACTTAATTTGTACTAAATCACATATTCAGTAGTAAATAAGCCAACTGGAAGTAAATGATTTATTAATGCATTACATTTATCTCCCATTTTTCCCTAAAGAAGCTCACATGAGGTCACTCCTCAGTTTATTCTCTCAGATGCAACCCAGTGAATTAGGTTTTGTTGAGAGAAAGAGATTTGTCTAAATCACAAGTGAATTCCATGGTTGCATGAGAACTTGAACCCGTTTTCCCCTGATCCCCTCACACTTAACCACACAGAAAGATATGGTAGGTTCAAACTGCATTAGATCAAAATGCTTTTAATGCTATATATTTGGTGGTTGTTGTGGGTTTTCCGGGCTGTGTGGCCGTGTTCTGGCAGTTCTGGTTCCTAATGTTTCACCAGTCGCTCTGGCTGGCATCTTCAGAGGACAGGAGCACCGCTAGAAGATTCTGTCTGTGCCCATGTGGAGGGTGTGTGTGTTCCTGCTGGTGTTTATAGCTGCTGAGAGGGTGTGTGTCTTCTGTGGGTCATTTACAAGAGATTAGGAGAGGGTTTATTGTGGTGATTAGGGATTCATTAGGGAACCATCGGAATCCGGCTTCGACTATACTATATATTTGGCTTTGAAGTTCTACAGTCACTCAGGATCCTTGTTCTACACAAGGGTTGAGGTCATCCAAAGGCTAGCAATAGACTGTTTATTTACAGCATACATAAATGACTAATGGAATTTAATGCTTGAAAATGTTTTGATGATCATTAGCTTAGCTTGGCACATTCTGTGCCTTCAGAAATGGTTGCCATAGAAACAACAACAAAAAACCCAGGTAGGACTTCATCTGTGTGATGTTATTAATAGGGAAATAAACTGTTGGGAGGGTGAATTCAAAAGAGATAATTTTATTTTCATATCAGATCTTATGTCCTAGGAGACAAAGGACATTTGACCATAGATCTGAGCTGTCCATAAAAAAATCTGTGGGTGATAGAAATAGATATACACAAATCAATGTGAAATAGAGCATAAATTTATCATTCTGAAATGCAGTCAACATATGGACTGGGAACCAAATGTTCATCTCTTCACTGCTGTGAATACAATAGCAAACAGTCAAGCAGCATACAGTTGGAAAGTAATGGGTTTTACTGCATATTTTTCTGTAGTTATCTTGTCAAAATGATAATCACATACAAATTTGTAGCCTAAATTAAAACTGAGTTATTTCAGGACCAGATCTGCTCAAAATTAAGTCAATTTATATTGAAAAGTGAACTTTCATCTGGGCTTTGTCTATTCCCACATCTGCAAATATGTCTTTGCATGTTCTGCTGAAACCTAATGCAAGTGCTTCTGGTGGCTTTTCTCTGAATATAATTTAGTACACATCTTAGAGAGAAACTATGTAATATCAGAATGGTTCTTTTCTAGAAAGCAACAGTATTGTGTAGCATAGGGAAAAGGTTAAAATAAATTAGAAAAGTAATGATAGAAAATTGTAAACATAGTGAATGATGTCTTCTATAGACCTTTGAGAGACAGCCTCTCTGATGCAGGAGAAAAAAAAAGCCAAGGCTGCTATATTCATTTCCATTTACAAGGCTAGTTCTGAATGTAAACCTGCATCTAGCTGCAGTGCCTGTATACTAAATTTACATGGCGTCTTTTCATCCTGAGAAAAGATTCACTTAAAACAAGGGTCGGCAAACTTTTTGAGCCGAGAGCCATTTTGGTATGCTTGTGCACATTTTTAAGTGCTTGAGAGCCAGGGGGCGGGGTTTGCGGGCGGGGGCCAATCGCGTGGAAGGGGGCGAGGTTTGCGGGCAGGAGCCAATCGCGTGGAAGGGGGCGGGGTTTGGGGGCGGGATCCAATCGCGTGGAAGGGGCGGGGTTTGGGGGCAGGATCCAATCGCGTGGAAGGGCTGCGCTGCGCTTGGCCGGCCACCCCGGTCCTCGCTCACCTTCCATGGCCGGTCCTCGCGGGCTGCCGGCGACGCTCCCGTCCCCCTGCACCCCAGCTCTCCAAGGCCGGGGCCACCCTCTCTGCCGCTCCCTTCGACAGAGGAGGGACCGGCGTGCCTTGGGAGCTGCTGCTGGCGGCATGTCTGGGCGAGGCGCGCGGGCGAAGCTGCCCGTCTGGCACTTGGGCGCTCCCGAGCCTCTTCCCTTCTCCCTTGCCACGTTCGGGCATTGAGGCCAGGCAAAGCCGGGCGGTCGCGCAGGGGCGAGGCGAGGAGTCCCGCTCCTGCACCTACCGCCACATCCGTCCGTTCCCGGCCTCTCTCCCCATATCCGGCGGGTGCCCATGCCAGAATCCCCGCGACCCGGAGGCAGCGACTGCTCGGAGGGCCCCAGCGAGAAGAGGCGCGTGATCCCCGGTGGATCCCTTCGAGGGGCCGCGGGGCTTCCCCGCTTTCCTCCCAAGGAGGCCTCGACGGCGCACCCTCCTGCCCCATCAATCCCCCCACCCCGCCGTTGGGCGTCAGAGGCTGAAAGGATGTGGCAGGAACGGCCCTGGAAAGCGGGGCCTGCGGAGCGCCACCTTTGGGGAGGAGGGTCCAGCCGGCGAGCAATGGCGGCACCGGAGTTTTCGCCGGAGCGCTGTCTGTCGGGAGAGAAAAGCAGCCACCGCACAGGCCCGCTTAAAAAACCACCACCCCGAAACCGCTTTCGAGCCGCCTCTCCGGAGGGTCCCTGCGGTCCCGCCGGGTGCACCCCCCCACCCTGCCGTTCGGCGTCCTCTCCCCCCGATAACCCAAGCCCTGCGGTGGCCGGGGGAGCCAAGCCAGGCTCCGTTCCGGCGGGGCGATTGTAGCGACTCGGGTTAGCGGGGGGAGAGGACGCCGAAAGCGGTTTCGGGGTGGTTGTTTTTTAAGCGGGCCTGTGCGGTGGCTGCTTTTCTCTCCCGACAGACAGCGTGGGGTTTCCAGCGGAGGAGCACCTGGCAATTAAGCGATAGGGAAGGAGGAACGAAATGGGGCGTGTGGCTTGTGTAGCGATTCCGCCCATCCCGCGAGGTTTCTCCAACTTGAATGGCCTTGTCATTAAGGGCAGCTTCTCCCTTTAACGCAAGACTGAAACTGCGCTTTTCCGGCCTTCCTTTTTCAAAGAGGGAGAAGTGCGGGGGTGTGTGTGGTTAAGCAGATTTTAAAATGCACTCGCTCAGTAAGCGACTGCCGTTTGCGCTGCAAGCTGGCCTCCCAGGTGGGAAAGGGGGCGGCATTAACGCGACACAGACTGGGGATAGGTCGGACTCGGTCCCGATGTAACCCCGCCGTTAGGTCTCAAAAGCATCTGCTCGGCCCAGCAGCAACTCGTCCGCTACAAGCAGAACTCCGGCCGGCCTCCTTCCAGAGGACCCGCCCGCCCGCGCTGTCTGTGGGGAGAGAAAAGCAGCCACCGCACAGGCCCGCTTAAAAAACAACCACCCCGAAACCGCTTTCGAGCCGCCTCTCCGGAGGGTCCCTGCGGTCCCGCCGGGTGCACCCCCCCACCCCGCCGTTTGGTGTCCTCTCCCCCCGCTAACCCGAGCCCTGCGGTGGCCGGGGGAGCCAAGCCAGGCTCCGTTCCGGCGGGGCGACTGTAGCGACCGGAGGCGGCCAAGGGGAGAGCAGGCGGCTCTTCGCCCTCAGCGCGCCGCTGGGCCCGCTGCACCCCCGCCTGGCTCAGCTTCCCCCGGCCGCCGCAGGGCTCGGGTTAGCGGGGGGAGAGGACGCCGAATGGCGGGGTGGGGGGGTGCACCCGGTGGGACCGCAGGGACCCTCCGGAGAGGCGGCTCGAAAGCGGTTTCGGGGTGGTGGTTTTTTAAGCGGGCCTGTGCGGTGGCTGCTTTTCTCTCCCGACAGACAGCGCTCCGGCGAAAACTCCGGTGCCGCCATTGCTCGCCGGCTGGACCCTCCTCCCCAAAGGTGGCGCTCCGCAGGCCCCGCTTTCCAGGGCCGTTCCTGCCACATCCTTTCAGCCTCTGACGCCCAACGGCGGGGTGGGGGGATTGATGGGGCGGGATGGTGCGCCGTCGAGGCCTCCTTGGGAGGAAAGCGGGGAAGCCCCACGGCCCCTCGAAGGGATCCACCGGGGATCACGCGCCTCTTCTCGCTGGGGCCCTCCGAGCAGTCGCTGCCTCCGGGTCGCGGGGATTCTGGCATGGGCACCCGCCGGATATGGGGAGAGAGGCCGGGAACGGACGGATGTGGCGGTAGGCACAGGAGCGGGACTCCTCACCTCACCCCTGCGCGACCGCCCGGCTTTGCCTGGCCTCAACGCCCGAACGTGGCGAGGGAGAAGGGAAGAGGCTCTGGAGCGCCCAAGTGCCAGACGGGCAGCTCCGCCCGCGCGCCTCGCCCAGACATGCCGCCAGCAGCAGCTCCCAAGGCACGCCGGTCCCTCCTCTGTTGAAGGGAGCGGCAGAGAGCCCCGCGGGCTGTGCGCGAGGTGTGGGCGGCTGCGGGTGGCCCCGGCCTTGGACAGCGAGAGCGAGCGCGCGTAAGAGCGTAAGAGTTTGGGGGCGGGATCCAATCACGTGGAAGGGGCGGGGTGAGTTCAGCTGCGGAAGAGCCACACTCAAGGGGCCAAAGAGCCGCATGTGGCTCGCGAGCCGCCATTTCCGACCCTTGACTTAAAATAACAGAACCATTTAAATCAGCGTAATACCATAAACATTACACACCAATATAGTCATTCACCTCAACAGCAAAACCTAGCAAGAACAAGAACAACACATTGTTACCTCACTAGACCCTTCAATGTGAGTGAGGTTTTCTTATGTCTCAAGAGGAAGCCACGCTAGCCATTTTTATTGGGCAGGTATTCTATATCATTGATGTTTTTGTGTAAAGATCCATGCTGCATTTCTCAGAGAACAATAATACTATGACAATTTCAGGGGAAAGCAGCTTCTGAACAAGAAACTATTGGGATGTTATGAGTACATTGTTACTGTGAGTAATAGTAGTTGGTTGGCACCGTGATGTGGCCCCGAGGAATTTAATTGAGATTGTTTGTTTGTCCATCCGGGATTTTATATTTTATATTTATATTTTTATGATGCACTTGTTTTTATGATTCTAATCTCTTATTTTAATTGAATTGTAAACCGCCCAGAGTTGCTTGGCAAGGTGGGTGGTGAAGAAATGCGAGAAATAAATAAATAAATAAATAAATAAATATTCACTTATCTAAAGAAGGTTACTGGTTTGCTCTGTACAGACTTTCCAAACTCTGAAAACTTTTATCTGTAGGTCAGACATATCTTTTTTTAAAATAAAAATAATATTTTTTTAAGATAGGCCAGGCATATCTTTGTTGAAAGAAGAAAGGAATTCAGAATTAGGAATTGCAAGCAGCAATTAGCACAAATCATAACTGACTTGCTGTTTTGTTAAAAAAGATGACATGTGCAACACAAATTTAACAATGTCAATGAATTTGCATCTACCTTGAAAGAGTATATTTAAATGATAGTACACATTTAAAGCAGACAAGAAAAAAGAAGTAGTAATCCTGGAATATTTATCTTAGCTGTTTTAAAACTAGCTCTCCTTGGAAAGAATTGCACAAAGGAAACAGCTAAAAGACTGGAAATGCATCAGACTATTTTGAGATAATTTACCATTAGGGTTTTTTTTTTTAAAAAAAATAATGTACAGTATAAGCCAGACATAGAATGTGAACTCAATATAGAAAAAAGTTAATGATATACAGAAGCTTTAAGAAAGTTATGTCATGTCTGTTTTCTGAAAAAAAGAAAGGAACTCACTAAAATAAATAAATAAAATAACAGATTTAGGTCACAAAAGTTTGATTTGTCTAAGTGTAATTCATTAGGAGCAAGTGTCAGGTATGCCAAGTCTAATTAAAGATCCAATTGGCTATGCCAGTTATAAGCTCAATGGGAAAGATAAGAAACCAGCATAATTCCTGATTTTCCTCCTTTGTATACTCAGAAAATGAAGCTTTTATTTTGCATTACTAAAATATGCATGGTGCTGCATATTAACTTTCCTCTTGGTCTCTTCGGGGAAGACAATGAACTGATAAAGATTTCAGTACTTCCTTCTGAGATTAGTGGAAAAGAAGAAAACTCAGAAATGCAGTTCTCTTTCATACTTCCTTAAGTAACATAATGAGCCCTGCTTATACTATTTACCGGTTGAGTTTGCAAGCCACCCCTAATCGAGAGTTCGCTTTTCCTTTGCAACACTTACCTACTGCCATTTGCAAATCTGTAGTCTGGGAGGCAGATGTTGTGGGGAGTCAATCTCTCAAATTAAAAAAACCAAAACAAAAAAAGTGTAGGAAGAGAGGTAAACATGTGCATTGACACGTTTCTTCCTCCAGAGCAATGTGGCAATTGGGAAGGACCTCTTTTCCATTTATTTTTGTTATTTGTTTTTTTTGCTATTTCACACGTGCCCCTGTGGGATTGCATATGGCAGCGTGAGAGTGCTGGGTCTGTGTTGAATGGTCGACACAGGTTTTTCTGCACATGTGGTAAGACTCATTGCATACTATGTCAAAACCGAATGTTTTCAGGAAGTGGAACACAAGAATCTTATTGAAATGGTAATTGCATCTTAGTATTAGCTCTTTCCTGATCTTCAGATCAAGAAGTCAGCAAGAAATAGCTGAGCTTTCCCCTACCAACTCAATTATTGTTTGCCTCTCAAATATAGCCTTTTGAAACCTGAAGCTTAGGTGGAAAATGGAGTACAGTATATGGTTCTTGGTACTTTTCTCCCTTCTCCTCAATACTGTGTTCTCATGGTGGGCTTCAGTGTTAGCCCCTCCTGTCACTACTATAAATTCCTCTATGATAATTCCTAAAAACTGGCTCAATTCCATCACTCTCCCAAGATACAAGAAAGGAGACAGATGAGATCCTGCCAAATACCACCCAATTAGTCTTCTCTCTGTGATTAGTAAAGTTTATGCTAGATTTCTTTGCCACAAATTACAAGACTGGATGTATTCCGAGAACATTATAGTGCCAGAACAGGCAGGATTTAGGGATGGACATTCTACAATAAATCAGTGCCTAATGTTACATCATTGGCAGAGAAATATTATAAACTTCTGAATGGAGCTCTTTTTGCTGCTTTTATCAACTTAAAGGCAGCCTTAGACTCCATTCCCCAATAAAAACTTTGGAGGAAACTAATTCAACAATTGATTGTTGTGGTCTTAATTTGATTATTTATTTATTTATTATTTATTATTTCAATTTATTCCCCGCCCATCTCCCTTGCAAGGGACTTATACAGTTAAACTGTGACATCACTACAAAGGCTAAAGGCAATAATTTTGGCCGATACCCACCCATAAAGGGATTAAGCAAGGATGTATATTAGCAGCCCTCTATTGTTTAATCTTTACATTAACAGTATTGTTAAAGCTTTTGCCAATCCAGATTTCCATCCTCCACCCCTCATCCATTGTCCAATCCCCATTCTTCTGTATGTAGGAGAGGAAAGATCCGACCCTCGCCCCCTCGTCTGTGGGGTACCGCAGGGTTCGGTTCTCTCCCCTCTCCTATTTAACATCTACATGAAACCGCTGGGTGAGATCATCCGTCACCATGGGATGAGATACCATCAATATGCAGACGATACTCAATTATATATTTCCATCCCTGTTGAGATAAGTGATGCAGTGGCTACCCTTTCTCAGTGCCTGGAGGCTGTGGGGGTCTGGATGGGGAACAACAGGCTTCGACTGAACCCTGGTAAGACGGAGTGGCTGTGGATTGATGCCTCCCGTGGATCCAGGAAGTTGTCATCTCTAGTTCTGGATGAGGTTGCACTACCCCATTCAGACCAAGTGCGTAATTTGGGGGTTCTTCTGGACTCACGGCTCCTGCTCGAAGAGCAGGTGGTAGCCGTGGCCAGGAGGGCTTTTGCACAACTTCGTGTTGTGCATCAGTTACGCCCTTTCCTGGATCGGGAAGCTCTCCGTACAGTCACTCATGCCCTGGTCATCTCCCATATAGACTATTGCAATGCGCTCTACATGGGGCTACCCTTGAGGAGTATCCGGAAGCTTCAATTGGTCCAGAATGCGGCTGCTCGCGCAGTTATTGGTGCGCCTAGATCAGCGCATGTGACACCTCTGCTGCGACAGCTGCACTGGGTGCCTGTGTGCTTCCGGGTCCAATTCAAGGTGTTGGTTATCACCTTTAAAGCCCTACATGGCATGGGGCCAGGTTACCTGAGGGACCGTCTCATCCCCATAACGTCGAACCGTCCCACTCAGTCATTCAGAGAGGGCATGCTGCGGATCCCGTCCGTAAAGGAATGTCACCTGACGGGGTCTAGGAGGCGTGCCTTCTCGGTAACGGCGCCCACCCTTTGGAATATGCTACCCCCGGAGGTGAGGCAGGCCTCATCGCTCCCGGCCTTCAGAAAGAACTTAAAGACCTGGTTCTGCCGCCTTGCGTGGGGGGAGGGGGGGAACAGTTCCTCTTGGGGATGGCTGGTGCCATAGGGCCCTTTTAAACATCTAAACATCAAACCATCGCATCTTGGATTTTCATACTTAATTTTATTATATTAGAGTATTTTATTAGGTTGTTTTAATTGTCGGATTTTAATTCTTGTGTTTTGTAAACCGCCCAGAGTTCCCTTGTGGGGAGATGGAGCGGTATATAAATTGAAACATAAATAAATAAATAAATGTGGATGATGCAGCTATTCTTTCAGTTTCAAAAACAGGACTAAAAGTCTCAAGGAGCTTTCAAGATGCTGTGATAGAGAACACCTCGAAATAAATTGCCAAAAAATGAAAGTTCTGTTTTTTTCCAGAAATACTCTGATAATCCATCAAGCTGATGATACCCAATTAAACTTCTCTGCCCCTGGCAAATTAAGCAATGCTATGGACGTCTTATCTCAGTGTCTGGAGCAGCCTTTCTCAGCCTTTTGACCCTGGAGGAACCCTTCAAATATTTTTCAGGCCTCGGGGAACTCCTGCACATTCAGGCTCAAATATAGGCCAGACGTTACAAAATTATTATATTTGTTTCATGTGTAGGCCTGTATAAATGCATTAACAGTGTTCTTAAACTAAAAATAAAGAATGGAACTTGCCTCTTTAATGTGAAGTTGCCCGAATTTGAAATATTTTTTAAAATAAATTGTGATCTCCCAGGGGACCACTAGTGACCTCTCGCGGAACCCTAGGGTTCCATGGAACCCTGGTTGAGAAACCCTGGTCTGGAGGCTGTGAGGGTGTAAGGCACTCCATCCGATATCTGTAATAAATAAATAAATCTTGACCTCAACCATTTTAATCCTAACACAATGGGACGTGTTGCGATGGGAGCCACTAAGAATCGTAATGTCTCCACATGCGTTCCCAACGTCATTTGAAGTCCTTCAGTGTAAAATTCCACTGGCCCCCCTTTCAGTTCAGACCCATCTAATTGGCAAAATGTGATGGGGGTTTTAAGTTTACACAGGTCCAGACCCATCTTTTTGGCTACGTTCGGGTGCATCAAATTCCTTGAACAGCCCGAATCTAACATGGCAACTCCCGCATATTGTTTCCGTCCCCCCAGCATTTTTAACTGTACCTTCAGGTGCATTGTCGGGTTGTTGTGACTACTGCCTTTGCGCCCCTTTGTGGAGGTCTGTCCTGTGGCGCTCATCAGAACAGACCTGGCTCGTTTCCCGCCATCTGGATTTCGAAATCGGAGTCCTCGCTGTCTTCTTCTATGTCCGGATTCTGCCAATGGGGCACTGTTGCCGCCGCTGCTCCTTTTCCTTTAGTGTGTGTTGTCTTTGGGTTATTTTTGTCTGTTGCCTTTTTTCCCGGAGGTTGTTTCTTAGCGTTCGTTCTCCCCTGAGGGCAAGCGCTAATTCGGTGTCCCTCCTTCCCACAGCGAAAGCATAGTCCATCTTTAGTCCGGCGATCCTTCTCCTCCTCCCAACTCCGCTGTTTCGCCTGCGTACGGGTTTGATTTGTGAAATTTCCCTCGTTCCTCTGTCTAATTTGCAGTTTTCTGATACTTTGCAACTGTAACCTGTTGCTCTCGATTTTCCCGGCTAATTGGATCCACCCCTCTAGAGTGCTAGGGTCATCTCTGTCCAATGCCTTTTCCAATAGGTCCTGTTTTAGGCCATATTGAAAGTGTTCTATTTTTATCGATTCCGGCCATTCCGGCAGATAGGATAATAACCTTTTGAAGTCCATAGCATATTCAGCTACTGTCCTGGTTCCCTGCCTTAAGTTCCGGAGTCGCGCCCTGGCTGAGACTTTGGTCAGCGTATCTTCAAACCGTTTCCGGAGAGCATACATGAACTCTTGGAAGTCCAGTAGTTCTCTAGCCCCCCGGTCGTGAAGCGTCACCAGCCAGTCCCCTGCCTCACCTTCCAGAAAACTGGAGATGTATCTGATTTTGCTCTCTTCCGTTCGGAAGGTGTATTCGAATTCGCTCATGAACCCCTGTACGTGGGTTAAAAAGCATGCTAGGTTCTTGGGGTCACCGCTGAATTTCGTTTTTAATTCACGATTCCAAACGGTGTATGTGGCCCCCCTGGGGTCGTGTATTGATTGTATGATGGAGTCATGGGTGCTCTGTTATAGGGGCAAAATTTCTCCTCTTCCTCCTCCTCACTTTCGGTGTCTCCCTCTCCTTCGGGTGGCGTCAGGCCATGTTCCCGCCCTCTGGGTTCATCTAATTTGTCCATTAATTTCCCAAAGGCAGCGCCCAATGAGTCCATTTTATTTATCAGCATTCCTATATTTAGCTGCACATTGGACATCTGTTCCTCCAGCCGTACGATGCACTGGGTTGGGGTGACCCTCTTCTTATTTCCTTTTGCCCCTTTCTCCACTTCACCTACAGCTACGGACCATCCCGCTAGCTCTGGTTCGGTGCTGCTTAAATGAATGGGGGTTTTGGTTACCTCTATGTTTTTTTCCTTCTTCTGTGCTTTCTTGGGCCCCCCCTGTACCTTTTCCTGCGGGGGGGCTGAGCTGGGTTCGAGTTCACATGCTTCAACCCTCTCTGCTTCTTCCCGGGCTGCCTCCTCTGACGTGGTAGCCTGGGACTCCATTCGACCTCAGGGTTGGGGTTTTCTCGCGTACCTCTCGGAGTAGATGCGTTGGCCGCCACGTGGTCTCCGCCTCCGTCTGCTGCTGCGTGGTATCCGCTGCTCGCCCGCTGCTTGTGAGCGCTGGTCTCTGCCCCGCTTTGCCGCCACGTGGTCTCCGCTGCCCGCTTGCCCGTCGCTAGGGGTCGCCTCCTGGCGGATTGCCGCCTCTCAGTTGTTGGGAGCGCCGGTTGCTGCTGCTGCTCTGCCGCGCTGCTCAGCTGGTGGGATTGCCGCCTCTCAGCTGATGGGAGCGCTGGCTGCTGCTGCTGCTCTGCCGCGCTGCTCCGCTGTTTGCCTGCTCCGCTTCTCAGCTTCTCAGCTGTTGAGAGCGCTTCTGCCACCGCTCAGCTGTTGGGATCGCCGCCTCTCCGCTGATGGGCTCACCGGTTGCTGCTGCTGCTCTGCCGCGCTGCTCAGCTGTTTTGGATGCTGCTGTTCAGCTGGTAGGAGCGCCGGTTTTGCTGCTGCTCTGCCGCCGCTGCTCAGCTGCTTGGCTGTTCCTCTGCGCAGCCGTTGGGAGCGCCGGTTTTGCTGCTGCGCTGCCGCCGCTGCTCCGCTGCTGGGTGAAGCCAGTTCCTGCTGCTGCGCTGCTGCCGCCGCTCAGCTGATGGATCGCCGCCTCTCAGCTGTTTGGCGCGCCGGTTCCTGCTGCTGCGCTGCCGCCGCTGCTCCGCTACTGGGGAAAGCCGGTTCCTGCTGCTGCACTGCTGCCAGGGATCCCCGCCTCTCAGCTGTTTGGCGCGCCGGTTGCTGCTGCGCTGCTGGGGAAAGCCGGTTCCTGCTGCTGCGCTTCTGCCAGGGATCCCCGCCTCTCAGCTGTTTGGCGCTGCCGGGGAGAGCCGGTTCCTCGCTCGCCTGGTCCCCTTCCGAAAATTTTTTCCCCGGGTCTCTGCCCAGTATGTGTAGAAGCCAGTCTCAACCATGAAGCTGTTGGGTTCGCTTCTGGGAAAACCGGTTGGTTTGGGGATTCCAGTCTTTATGTAAGGCACTCCATCCGATATCTGTAATCTCCCTGCTCTAGAGTAACTCACAGACGCATGAGTTTTTAGAAGTAGAAGAGTTTATTACAGGATACAGAAGCTAGCACGAACAAAGACTGGAATGCAGATTCTGGAACAACAAGCACATTTAAACCTTTCCCTCCCCCAGGGTCCTTTGCTGCTGACACGTGTGGTCAGGTCTGCCCGGTTGCTCCGGCAACCGCCGTCCAGATGTGTATTCCCGAGCGTCGGTTGGATGCGAGCTGGTCTATTCCCTTTGTTAGACCGGCGATGTCAGTTTCGCGCCACTTCCAGTCTTCTGATGAGCTCTTTGTCTGCCTGCCATTTTGGCAGAGATCGGGTGATCTCTGACAGAGGGTCTGGATGTGGAACAATAGGCTTCAGCTGAACCCCAGCAAGACTGAGTGGCTTTGGGTTTGGGGGCCTGCCAGTTCTAGGACTGTGCCATTTTTGGTGCTGGATGGGGTTGTACAGCCTCAGACAGACCCGGTACGCAATCTGGGGGTCCTCCTGAACTCACAACTCCTGCTCGAAGAGCAAGAGGCAGTTGTGGCTAGGACGACCTTTGCACAGCTTCGTGTTGTGCACCAGTTATGCCTGTTCCTGGATTGGGGGGCTCAGCTCAGTTACTTATGCTCTAGTCACCTCCTGATTGGATTACTGTAATGCGCTCTACATGGGGCTGCCCTTGAAGGGTATCCAGAAGCTTCAGCTGGTGCAAAATGCAGTGGCGCAGGCAGTTGTGTATGCTTCCAGAACAGCACATGTTATGCCTCTGCTCCGCGAGCTGCATTGGTTGCCAGTCTGCTTCCGGGTCCAAGGTGCTGGTTTTACATCTGCTCATCCTATCAGATCCATCAAGAGAAGCATGCTGCGGGTCCTGTCTCTCAGGGAATGACACTTGGGCCCGAGGAAGTGGGCCTTCTTTGCTGTGGCGCCCACCTTATGGAACATTCTTCCCCCCCCCCCCACAATGGGAGGTCAGCACCATCCCTCCTTATTTTGTCATCAGGCCCGGGGGTCTCAGGGGACTGGTGAGATCTTGAGATGGCTTTGTTGCTGATCAAATCTCGTGTTTGTGTGTATGTATGTTTAAACTGTTAAAATATGACACTGTTTGACATGTTTATTGTTTTTATACCTTTTGGCTATACACCACCCAGAGTCACTTCTTGTGAGATGGGTGGCCATATAAATTTGATAAATAAATAAATAAAGCTGGTCAGTTAATGGCAGACTAATTGAACAGGTGAAATCATTTAAATACCTAGGTATTCACTTCCAATCCTCCACATTCTGGGGTCATCAAATAAGAGAGTTAGCTATGAAAGTTTAGAAAGTATCTCTAGGGATCAACACATTTACTAGTTTGGGGTGGGTGGGAACAACTTTGTCTAGGCTGACCATATTTCCTTCAGACAAAAACGGGACTTTTGGGATGGCAAAATGGGACAGGGTCTTATGCCACCATGCTGGCCTCCAAACCCCGCCCCCCAGTCCATGCAATTGGCTCCCACCTGCAAACCCCGCCCCCCCACACGATTGGCTCCCGCCTGAAAACCCCACCCCCATCAGTGCGATTGGCTCAGATTTTAATATTTTTTTCAATTTTTAAAGGTTTTTTTTTCCTTCTAGCAGTAAATCAGGGCTTTCCAAACTTTTGCCGTTGGCGATACACCAACGGCCGGCCCACAAAAACCTGGAAATGCCAGCGGCACAAAAACCGGAAGCGCCGGCGGCGGTGCTTCCGGGTTGCTGTCACGGCGGCAGCTGCTGCCCCTTCGAAAGGGCAAGCTCCGGGGACTCCAAAAATGCCCTCGGTTCTGGCAGGGAGGCTAAAAGTCTCCCCTCCCCCCATGCGCACGCTGCCGGGATTCCCGGCACAGCTGTTCTGGGGCCGGGGTGGAAATTCTCCCCACAGAACAGCTGAGCGCCGCTCGGCAGTGGGCTTGGCCGAGGGAGGGAGGAGAGTCACTGCTGCCGCCGCCGCAGAGCAGAAGAAGCAGGAGCTGGCCGTGCTGGGGGGCTTCAGCCGCACCACTTCGACCCTTGGCGCCCACAGGCCTGCAGGAGCTCCCACAGCCTGGCGGGCAGCAAGGGGCGGCATGGTGCAGCTGAAGTCCCCCAGTACGGCCGGCTCCTGCTGAGGGCAGTCTGTCCTGTGGGTGTGTGAGTGTGTGTGTGCGCATCTGATCGGGCTTGGCTGAGGGAGGAGAGTTGTCCGGCCGTCAAGCAGGAAAAGCAGGAGCCGGCCGCCCTGGGGGACTTCACCGGACAGCAAGGGGCGGAGTGGTGTGGCTGAGGCCCTCCAGCGTGGCCGGCTCCTGCTTCTCCTGCTCGGCGGTGGTGGCAACTCTCCTCCCTCGGCCAAGCCCGATCAGATGCACACACACACACACTCACAGGCAGACTGCCCTCGGGAGGAGCCGGCCACCCTGGGGGGCTTAAGCAGGTAGCAAGGGGCAGAGTGGTGTGGCTGAAGCCCCCCAGCGCAGCCGGCTCCTGCCGAGGACAGAGGCCCACCACCACCCCAGCCCCCTCGGGCTTGGCCGGGGGAGGGAGGAGAATCTTACTTCTATAAGATTCTCTATACCCCACATAGAAGGGTCTTCTCCCTAACATGTATAGATGCTCTCCATACTGGGGTGAGAGCTGGTTGATATGCCAACCTTCCATATGAATATTGATTATATATCTGCTTGAATATAGAGGTTGAGTCTGTTTTGCACATCCTTTTAAAGTGCTCACTGTACTCGCACTAGCAATCAAAGCTAATACACCCGCTCTTGAGTCTGATAAACTCCACTCATGACAAGGAGATTGAGGGGTTCTTATTAAATGACCAATACTTGGGTGTTTTGAAGGCAGTAGCAAAATTTTTATTTATAGCCTTAGCTTATAGAAACTGTTTGGTCCCTTCTATGCAATGTTAACTTTATAGGGTTTCTCCCTTTTAAGTGTGTGTGTGTGTGTGTGTGTGTGTGTGTGTGTGTATGTGTGTATGTGTGTGTGTATGTATGTATGTATGTATGTATTTATACATAACATATATCAATGGTGTGCTGTATTTTTTAAATTCTGTGACTTGGTCTTGGACTGTAAATAAATAAATAAAGTGCTCTCAGATATCCTTGTTCCTTATCACTCTGAGGATTCTTTTATCTATCTGAAATTTGTACTCTGTAACAAGTTTTTGAATAAAACTGGCATACCGATTTTTGGGAAGAAAACCTCTCCTAGGTGATTAGCATTTAAATAGGACAGATAGCCTTTAAAGCCTATATTATATTCACTAAATCAGTGTTCAGTTTAAGCAAGAAAGATTTGAATACAGTATTATTGCAGCTCATAATGACAGATATGTAGTTCCACTGATTGGTTATAAGTCATCACATGAAGATAGCTTTAAAATAACAAGGTATCTCCAGGTCAAATTAATTTTTCAGTGGTAAAAATTTACAGCAGATCATTGGGCATAATTATAGGACATAATTTATTGTAATAGTAGAATTGTCTACTTTTTAATTTATTTTCTATTGCTTTTTAATAATAAAAGAAAAAGAAAAAAAAACGATAATACTGATAGAGATACATACATTGTCATAGAGAGGAAGAAAAAGAAAAGAAAAGAAACATAGTATAATATGTCATTATAGCAGTAACCAGCTACAATTCTATGTATACTTATCCAATAGAAATATTATTAAAGGACATATATATTTCTAATACATTTATATGACTATAATTTTTTTAACCTACTGTAATTTGTATAAATGAGTCCCATATTTCATTATACTATTCCATACAATGTCTACGTCTATAGGCAATCCGCTCATAAGTGGCAAGCACAATCAGGTTTTCAATCCATTGAGAAAATGCGGCCATACATATATCTTTCCAGTGTTGCAGTATCAGTCTTTTAGCCACAGTAAGGGCATGGAAAATCCAATTACGTTGTCCAGTTGTCAAGTTCCATATACTAGATATATAATTCAAAAGAATTTTATCCTCTGAAAATTTTAGCTTTTGTCACACAGTCAGATTTATATGGTCCACTACTTTCTCCCAAAACTTAGTAAGTATAGGACATCGTAAAACCATGTGTTTTAAAGAAGCATTGTCTTTATTACATCTCCAACAGAATGTTGTTTTAGACTATCCTTTTCTATATAAACATAATGGAGTCCAATAAATTCTAAACATTATTTTTGGTTGTATAAATCATAGTTTAAGGTTCATTGACACTCTTGCTATAGAAGTTAAGATACTCTCCCATTGTGTAGGCAATATTAGGAACCTCTAATTCTTTGTTCCACTCATGTCCTAGCATTGCATATCAAATTGATTTATTGATAGCAAATATCTATAGAAACTAACAGTAGGCTTTTTAGTTTTAAAGGATTTAACAAGTTGTTCTAGTATCTCAGGTGTCTCAGAAGCTGAAAATGCTGCTGGTCCAAACGATGCTGTAACTGTAAATATTGCCATTGAGTTACATACATCTGGTAGATGATATTTATCTCTTAACACAGAAAAATCAATCATCATCTATCAATTGATCCAAAGTCAATATCCCTGCTTCCATCCAATTTTTCCATATCACCATCTTTTTCCAAATTTTTAATGCTGGGTGTGAAAGGACAGGCTGTAGGAAAATTACAGGGACCTCTGATCATCTTCCTCCCCTGTACTTCAAACTTCTCTCAGTGTAAGGACAGCAGTGAGACTGTTAAAAAGCCTTTGTTTGGAACAGCTAGGAGTGGGAGAGGAGGAGAAGAGAGGAGGGAGCAAGGAGGACGAGAGCGGAGAGCTGGTGTATGTTTGGAGTTTGCAGCTGACAGCCAAAACAGGAGAAAGAAGCAAGCAAGGGAAGAAAAAGGCATTTGTTTTCCCAAAGAGACATGGAAGGTCTGGAGGAAAAGACAAGCAGCAGTGAAGTCTTGCAGCAAACGTCTGGAGAGGGGCAAGTGAGAAAGCTGCTCTCTTAAAGGAGCCTTGCGCTAGAGATTTCTAATAGTAATAGTTATGGTTACAGTAGATAGTTATAGTGATAGCATAGTTAGCCTATTATATGTATTAGAGAAGAATAGGAATAGTTACATAGTCTAAGTCTAGTAGGAATATAGGTTAGTTAGAAACAAATTAGGATTGTATTAGTTAGACACATAGATAGCTAGAGCACACTTTCCTACTGTAAATAATTGTTTATAAGTAAACTAACCCCCCCAACAAATAAGGGGAAAGACAAATATTTATGTGTGCAGTGTTTTCTTGGGGGACTTCCTGTTGAGTTTGAATAAACACCCTTGGGTACAAAAGAACCCGTGACACTGGGTTTCCCCATAAAGTCAATTTAGCATGGGAAAAAGGATCAAATCTTTTTTATTAGACATTACATTCCATAACTTTCTAACTGACATAATTGTTTCCAGGGATACTAGAGTTCTATTGTATTTAGATCCTAATACTGTCCATCCAACCAACGGTGCTATATACTGTATGCATATTCCAAAATTGCCCAAATTGGAAAGTTAACACCAATTGTTGGCTACCAGTATTTAATAGTTGACAATAGGTAAGCTTGATGATATAACTCCAGATTTGGAAAACCAATTCCTCCTCCATTAATTGGTAATTGATAAAAGGTGCTATATATGTATATTCTCGGAATCAAAGAACCCCATAAAAAATTTCTAAACAAAGAATTTATTTTCTGAAAATATTTTCCAGATATTTGAACAGGAATTCCTCTCAGAATATAAATTAATCTGCAAATAATATTCATTTTGAGAGCATTCACCTTTCTCCAAAGGGTGAAGTTTAATGACTCCCATCTATCCATATCTGAAGAAACCTCTTTATATATTTTATTTATATTACATGTTACTGAGTTAGAGCTTTTGGTATGCACATATCTAAATATTTAATGGATTTGGTACAAATACAGAATTGTCTACTTAACTGTATTCATTTATATGTATGGAGAGAGAGAGAAAAAATGAATAAAATTAATTAATTAACTCTTCCCAAGGCTTAAGAACTGTTTCCAAAGGATTCATTGAAGGTTGGGTAATGGCCATGTTAGAACCAATGTTGTTGACAACATGTCCTCTGAGAGCCCAAGTATAACATTTTGGAGCCACTAGAAAATTATATTATACACACATATTATACACAAACACAAAGCACATGACCCCATCTCATACATTAAATCTGGTGAATTGTAATTTAAAAAAAAATTAATTCCAAGATTACATTTTCTATGTTCCTAAAACCACTATAGTTCAACACTATGGTTTACACTGTAACTTTTCTATCATGCCCTGAATACCCCCACCTCCTTTTTTGCATTTTTTAAAAAATGCAATAGCCAAAGTGAAAAAGAATTCCATTAAGCTTCCATTAAGAGGTATTTTGTAGCTTTTGGAAGATTTAATAACGTTATTCTGTCAACCTTGATTTCTTAAATAATGGACCAATGTGGCAGAAATATTTTATAGATAAAGTCTGCAATCTTTTAGCTCCTGGGAAAGCATCCTAGAGACCATTAGAAATATTTGATTGTTCCCCCTGTGTTTAGAAAGAGATCTTAAATCTTGAAGGGGGAAAAAAATCTGACATTACGGTAGTTTCGTGTCTTTCGTGTCCTTGATATTTCCTCTGTGGTAGAACAATGTGTGGATGTGTGAACTAGTCAAGTATTTTGGATCCCCACCAGGGGTTTTAGCCCCTACTCTTCCTGAGATCAGGTTATTATGGTACATTCACCTTTTCCTACCAGCTGCCTGCATTCTGCTTATGCAGAAGTTTGCCCATGACATAACAGGACTGGCAGTCCTTATAATTTCAATGAAGTAGTAATAGATAGCTAGCAAGAGTGATAAAATAATACAGATCATATAGATAACAAAATGATTAGTATATGCCCTTTTACCTTTGAAGTGGCAAACTAATTTATCATAGACTTTAAAAATTGAAGATAAAATAACTGGTTTCTGTTTTCCTTTAAACATGACCTTCAAGTTTGCACATTTGTTCTGTTCTAACTTCCAAATTAGGGTGATTGCAATTTTGTAAAGAAACTGATTTATACCAGTTCCTCACGTTTTCCATATGTTTATCATGAGTGTATTTGTGTGTCATCCCTTATACTCATGACAAGTGTACATCCTTTAGTGGCTGTTGTGGGTCTTCCGGGCTTTAGCTGAATCCATGCCTGTTCTTGTATGTTACGTTTAATAATAATATCAGATATAAACCTTGAAGAAGCTATTGCAATCTTGATATTTCATCTAATAGTTTAGCCATTATAAAGATTTCTGGTTACTTAATAATATTCTTAAAATCCTATCACTGCTTGAAGAAGCATAGGCATTTTCATTTTTATCTGCTGCATGTATGAACTTTTATTATGTTTTCTATTATTTCTGTTGTTGTTAAGTTTTATTTTAAGTCACCTTCACACAATTTGGTAATAAGGGAAACTGTGATAATTAAAATTATTAACCATTAACTTCTAATTACAGGTACTGTTTTGAGTCCATCAGAAAGAAATCCACTCCCTTTGCACAAGTGGGATTCAGGCAGAAAATTGAAGAGTTCTGTTGTTTCCAGAGTTATGCTGAAATCTCCTCCAAGGAGGCCACCAAGTGTAAATAGTCATCAAGTTGCCACAACTTTGCTTGATCTTTGGTCATCCAGTCCAGAGGATTTTGTCACTATTAACAAACAGCAAATCCCCAAGTCTGATTTGGCTTGCTGTCATACCAGGGCCTCTGTTGAGACCATATATAAATCTCCCACCTTTCAAACCTTCGATCCTCTAGGAACCCCTATAACAAACACCCTGAAAACCTCTCCAGCTTCTCAGCGGTACTATGGGCCTAGTGTAGCTAGCTTGCGAAACCTCCACTTTTTAACACCAAGCATTGTAGAGGCAGCTGGTTTGAGTGGTCATCCTGCCCCCAGACCAGGTGAGTTTCTCATTTCCATGTCTAACTATGGCTCTGCAGCTCCCATTCTTGCTTTGTAGTTTTGCAAAACTGTCATGCTTTTTAAATAATACCCAGAAGGCTGGCTTTCACTCTATACACATGTTAAAATACTGCTTTGGCTATCTAGCCCTTCTGATAGTTATTTTATAATACAGTAATCTCTTTGTATACAGGTAGTCCACACTTACTGACCGCAGACAGCCATTATTATCTGCAGTAGAAGATAGAGAAGATTTTAAAATGTGCTCTTCCTTGAGCTGTATGGCATAAATGAGGATACACATGAGCTAGATTTCTCCTTATGTATTTGGTTTTGTAATAATTTTGTAGCAAGAGAGCTCCTGCTAAATCAAAAGATAGGGAAAGTTTTGCCAGGCTAAGCCTCCAAATACTGTAGTATCCCCCCAAATCTTTGAACAAGCCCAACCCTGCTGTCCTTTACAGCCAGAGTCTTTAGTAGTTTTCCCATGATTATAGCTGTCTTTATTTATTTATTTATTGGGTTATTGATGGGTTATGTTTTTAATTTGTATGCTGCTGTTGTGAGTTGGGCAGCATCATACATTGGATGGATGGATGGATATAGACATAGATAGATAGATAGATAGATAGATAGATAGATAGATAGATAGATAGATAGATAGATAGATAGATGGATGGATGGATGGATGGATGGATGGATGGATGGATGGATGGATGGATGATAGATAGAGGATGGATGGATGGATGGATGGAGATAGATATAGATAGATATGTGGAGTCCATGGTGCTCTCTGAGCCTTGTTGTTTTCTTGCAGATGTTTCATTGCCAGGCTAGGCAACATCTTCAGTGCAAAAAGGGAGTGGAACTTGCTCTCTTTTTATATACCCTGGCTTGTCCTGCCTGTGTTGGTGGGGATATTGTACTCTCCTTGGTAGTACCTTGATTGGGCTGTTGTTTGCTGCTTGGTTGAATGACTGAGTTAATAGTTCCTTGATTAGGGTCTATTGTGTTGTTTGATTGCTCCTCTGGTGCTAATCTTGCTGTTAATCTTTGCCTATCTTGTTGTTGATTGCTGGCAAAGAGGTGTTCTGGTCTTCAGGCTTTTCTATTGTCTCTTATGAATGGTATGTAAATGTTGTTTACCTCTATGTGTCTGTTGATGGCTGCTTTGTCTGAGTGCCAAGCTTCCAGGAATTCTCTAGCATTTTTGGATTTGGCTTGGTTTAAGATGCTCATTATGGACAGATCACAATATATACAAAAAGCCAAAGATTTACTTGAGGACAAAGAAACCTACACCCCAGTAAATACCAATCTGATACAGAAACTGGACAACTAGGTCAAAATAATCCTCAACGACCTAACCAAGAAAGGTCAAATCACTAAAGAAGAACAGAGGCGGATGAAAAGCAGTGGACCCATCATCCCACGCTTCTACGGACGCCCCAAAATATACAAGCCCGACATACCACTCCATCCAATTGTATCATTACCAGGGACCCCCACATACAACATAGCTAAAGAACTTACAAGAAAACTTGGGCATCTCACAGAGGAGAGCGAATACTCTATCAACTCCCCACTACAGTGCCTCCAGAAAATCAAAGACCTAAAAAGATGAAGATGAAATTATGGTGTTATTTGATGTCACTGCACTCTTTACATCCATAGACCAAGCACTAGCGATGGAATCCATGGCAGCAGTCCTACGTAACACATCTGACCTAACTAGATACACCAAGATCAAAATACCCAGAATCATGGACCTCATCAACCTCTGCCTCACCACCTACTTTCAGTTTCATGGACAAATATACCAACAAATCAAAGGAACACCTATGCGATCACCACTCTCAGGATGCATAGCAGAGATAGTACTGCAATGTCTAGAAAGGATAGCACTCCCACACATACAACCCAAAATATGGATCCGGTATGTAGGTGACACCTTCGTCATAATACAAAATCAACTGGAGGAAACACATGAAACCATCAACAACATCTTCAAAGGAATAAAATTCACAAGGGAAGAAGAAAACAACAACACACTACCCTTCTTGGACATCCTCATCAGTAGAGGAAATGATGGCATTCTAGAAACACAAGTCTACTGGAAATCTACCCACACTAACCAAGTGCTCCACTACCAAAGCAATAACCCTACCTCCCACAAGAGGAGCTGTGTAAGAACACTATTCAAACGAGCACAAACGCACTGCAGCAACCCAGAACACCAGAAAAAGGAAATAGACCACTTATACAGCATCTTCCAGCAAAATGGATATCCACGCAACTTTAATTATTGTAACCCGCCCAGAGTCCCTTGTATGGGAGATGGGCGGGGAATAAATTAAATAAATAAAAATAATAATAATTTATCAAAAAGTGCCTGACCACTCAACCCACCACAGCAAAACCAACAGAAGCTATGAAAAGGATTACACTGCCATACATCAGAAACATCTCAGAAACTACTAATAGACTGTTACAACCACACGGCATCACCGTAGCACACAAACCAACCAAAACCCTTCAGAACATCGTAAGTAAACCAAAAGACCCAGTAGCCCAAGAAGAAAAAACAGGAGTTATCTACAACATACAGTGTAAGGACTGTAATAGCCACTATGTAGGACAGACTGGCAGAAGACTAGCAGAACGCATCCATGAACACCAACTAGCAGTCAGAAGACATGATGAAAACTCCTTAATCTCACAACACATGGACAGACTTAACCATACTTTCAACTGGGAAACTGTGAGCATCTTAAACCAAGCCAAATCCAAAAATGCTAGAGAATTCCTGGAAGCTTGGCACTCAGACAAAGCAGCCATCAACAGACACATAGAGGTAAACAACATTTACATACTATTCATAAGAAACAATAGAAAAGCCAGAAGACCAGAACACCTCTTTGCCAGCAATCAACAACAAGATAGGCAAAGATTAACAGCAAGATTAGCAGCAGAGGAGCAATCAAACAACACAATAGACCCTAATCAAGGAACTATTAACTCAGTCATTCAACCAAGCAGCAAACAACAGCCCAATCAAGGTACTACCAAGGAGAGTACAACACCCCCACCAACACAGGCAGGACAAGCCAGGGTATATAAACAGAGAGCAAGTTCCACTCCCTTTTTGCACTGAAGATGTTGCCTAGCCTGGCAATGAAACGTCTGCAAGAAAACAACAAGGCTCAGAGAGCACCATGGACTCCAGAGTTCAACCCTGAGCTACAAATATTCTCTTTGATTGGGATAGATAGATATAGATGATATAGATGATATAGATGATATAGATATAGATATAGATATAGATATAGATATAGATATAGATATAGATATAGATATAGATATAGATATAGATATAGATATAGATATAGATAGATGATGGATGGACGGACAGACAGACAGACAGACAGACAGACAGACAGACAGACAGACAATGCAGGACTTAAAGCTTCAGGTAGGAATTCTGCTTATATTCAGGAATCTCAAAATGTGCATTTGCTCTTTGTAAGAGACTTCCACTTAAATAACTTAGTTTACATTTACTCTGTAAATAAACATGTAAGTGTTCACAGTGCAAAACCTCTCTGTCAAAGACTACCGTAAACACCAATAGCTGGACTGCAGAAATCTGGACAACCACTAGGTGATAGCAAAGACATACCGTAAAGGAAACTAACTCTCTGTTGCCATCCCGTGGTGGTTTTGATTTTGGCTGCCCATATATAGTAGTATGTTCAACTGAAATATCTATGAGGTCAACCCTGATTTAAAGAGGCTTAATGGCACCTTTCTAAAGTTATAATAGTAAATATTAGATAGGAGTACCAGCCAATGTAATATGTAATAAAGTGGCATGGTGACTGTAGAAAGTCTCTTTGTTTAAAAATAAAAGTACTTGAAAAACTGTAATATAATTCTGCATTTTAACTGAATTTATACATTCAGATGACTTGAATAATTAACAGTTTCTCAGAATTTTCAGTTACACATATTTATGCTTTTACTGTTTCACTGTCCTTGCCTGAGTATCTTTGGCCTCATCCCACTGCTTAATAACACCTAGGGCTATGTTTGGCAGTTTGGTGCCCATTTATGGATGTGTGTATGAACATCCTGCATCATATACTGCATATGTGTAATGGGGGCAGCAAATCTGCTTTCCTCAAAGCTCATTCTTCGTACAATATTTCTGATTTTTTTTATTGTGCAGCTCAGCTTATAGATGTACAGTAGTTTTCCCCATCCTTGTAGCATGTTTTGAGGAAGCTGTGTCCCTCTACCTATATACAGATGGTATAAACCTCTGACTCCAGACCAGGAATGCTCTGTAAATAGTTTATAGAGTAAGAATCTTCCTTAGATGGTTGAATTTTCTGCTAATAATACCTCAAAGAAAACATGATTTTAGAAGAGACTGTAGATTTATTTAGCTGAACAAAGCTAAATAAAGTTTAAACTAAAACTAAATAAAGTTTTTGTTTAGCTGAACAAAGAAAATTAGATAGTAGTTGTTACAGCTGTTGTTATAATAACTATGAGTAGAAGGCCAAGATGGTACACATGACTCCTCCCAGTCAATTTTATCCCAGTCTATCCTGAAACATAACAGAGTGAGAGACAGTGATTCCCCCACCTCCGCTGGTTGAGTTTTACAGCTCGTTGAGATTTCAGCCTAGAACAAGCCCAAAGTACTCTACCATACAAAAACATCTTACAATTACTTTTAAACAACTTCAGATTCCCATCTCTTATTTCCCCACATGTTAATGGGGAAATTCTGGCAGAATTTCAGATACTAAACAAAAGACCTGAATTCTAAAAAGTAGATTTTTATAACCAACACTTCTTAACATCACATGTTCAGTAAACTTGTTTCTTTTTCCATGCTGGATATGATAAGTAACACACACACACACACACACACACACACACACACACAGAATTTAATGCCATTAAGGTGGTTTCCTAATTTGCCAATGCTGTGCAGGGATATGCACTGTATGTTATATTTTGGTCAAATAGTAATAATCTTTTCAGACTTTTTAGAAAATCATGCAGTGATACTAATTCAAACTAAGAGGATAAAGTCTGCATTTTAACAGTATTTGTTTTGAAAGTTTAAGTGTCAGTGATGCTTATTCTAAAAGAATAATGTTCACAGATCTTGAAAAAAATGGAAAATAGTTTATTTTAGTGCAAGGAACAGTGAAACACTTAAGTACTTTTAGATTCTGAATTTATTTTGTACAATAAATTCTTTAAATGATTATAATGTATTTCTTCATTTACATCAAATGTTGGTAAGCTAACTATGCTGCATTTGGAGCATTCTTGCTTGCCCTGTTGAGTAGGGGTCTTGAATATCTTCCCTAAGATGTTGACTGGACAGCACTTCTGATCTCAGGCTTCCACACCATTGACTTAATCAGAGAAAGAGAGAAGTGATGAAAGCACTATGATTCAAATCAGTAATTCTTTAATTATTTTAAAAATAATTTTATCAATATCCTTACTTAAAAATTACTATTTTGTCCATTATTGTTCTACATTTCAGTCAGCTGTGGCACATGAATCTAACTGAGGGCTAATTCATATAGCTGATTTCCATTCTGTATAAGCAGGCCTGGTCCTTGACCATTGTGAACCATTTCCAGCTCTAACTAATGTACAGGAATTTGCAGCCCAAGGGACCAAAATGATCACTGAGAGAGTGTCAGGTGATAGGGTTAGTAGCAAGCAGGCATATCAATATCTGGTCTAATATGAAAACCATGGGTCCTATTTCTTGCTATAACATTACTGTTATTTTATAATATTTTATATTAAGGGGGCTGCCATCTACATGGTTTCAGATACTTATTTTTATTACTTTTACTTTTTAATTATTCATTTTCCATTTTACAGCAATAAGGTGCTGTTATTCCTGCATCAAAGTGTTTAGCAATAGCATGGCAGAAATTAGACTTCCATGGTCTTGATTGCTATCCTGATTTAAAACATGATGGGTGGGTAGGGAGATAGGCAGACAGACCAACCAACCAACCAGGGTTGGCAACAATTATTTATCTGTCTTTTGATAAAGTAATAAGTTATAAAGCATTGTACAGCACTTGGAGGAGAATGTAAGGAGGAGAGGAGTATTGTGCACTTCACAACTGAACTAATATTCAAAGCCATCTTTAAGTGGGCGCCCCCAATTCATTAAATCCAAACTCTAAAATCACTTAGGTGCACCTTTGCATATGAGAACTGGAAGGATTTAAACTAGGGATTAGAAATGGATGCAGAGCCTGGTCACTTCCAGGCATATTATTGCCAATATACTGCTATTTCAAAAGAAATTCCCAGGAAGTTTCTTCAACCTGCGTATTCAATAATACAAATAGATAGGCCCTTTGCATCTGCAAGATTATCCACTGAGGATAAAAAAATATAAAAATCTTACTATTTTAAACCCCATATTCCATTGTTTTAACTTAATTGTATTACTTATTTAACATAGTGTATTGTAAACTAAGATGCTTAAAGTTAAAATTACCAAAGCATAAAGGAGTATTAAATATGTATACGTAGTTTGGGCAAACAATGAATAATCTTTTTTTTTCATATATATATATATGTATATATTTTTTAGATTCTGCCAGCTCCATTGGAACAACTTCTTCCTTTTCTACTTTCTCCATGTCATCCCCAGAGTCAGCAGTACCAAACAACACCCCTCAGCCCCATTCCATTGTGCCCCATGGCCCTTCATATATGTCTTCACCACATGGATTACCTTCTATTTTCTTTAAAGATCTCAAGGAACGGATTGCACACTCTTTTTCTCCTTGCCCAGTGTCTGATGTAGATGACAATGCTAGCATTTTAAGCCTACTACCTGATAATTCAAAATGTTCTGTTGAGAAAAATGATAGCTTTAGGAGCAGAACTTGCCGTGCTTCTGGCGAAAGTTGGGCAGATAATTTGGTGGAGGAAGTTCTTTCTGGACCTAACCCTGTTGTACCTCCTGCCACAAATCTTCCTCCTGCCACAGATCTTTTTCCTTTGAGTGCTGAGGAAAAAAACACGACCATTTTGGAAGAAATAAAAACCGCCGTTTGTGGACTGAGAGGGGACTTCTGCAGTGTGGCACAGGAGTTGCATACCATAGGTAGCGAATTGGCAAATATGGTAGTTTCAGTTCAAAATATGAACCAATTTTTTGCAGCTCCCCAAACTGCTAAAGATGACCTTACTGAAATGTAGTTCTCACATTGACTCATAATGAGGGAGTTCAAGATCAGTTACAGTATCTATTCTGTTTTACTAATGTGCTTGACATACTTTGGAGTTTACTTGAACAAAAGTAAATGCTTTTATATATATTTTCACGTAATATATGTACCGGTTATATTTTTGCTGTGGAAAATAAATTGTGATTTACATCTTATTCTTTTGCAGTGGTGAATGTTTTCATTTTTTTAAAAAAAATAACTACTTGGGTATAAGAACCCTTTATCTCTAAGGAAGTCTAAAAACAAAGCATTCATCTCTTTCTGCATGAATATCTCTAAGTGCTCCTCAAAGGAGTAATTAGGATCAATTGGATTGAGCAGTCATTAATATCCGGAGCAGTACCTTGCTATGTTATGTCCCAATCAGTGGGCAGAATACAGTACGCACAAAGGGAGGTTGGTCAAGCTGATGAGATGCTGTTAATTTA
The DNA here is from genome assembly GCA_023362775.1 of Charina bottae. Classification (NCBI taxonomy): domain Eukaryota; kingdom Metazoa; phylum Chordata; class Lepidosauria; order Squamata; family Charinaidae; genus Charina; species Charina bottae. The sequence continues at coordinate 33,649,463 of JALMGJ010000006.1, read as the reverse complement.
TTGTTGATGAGTTATTCTCAATTGCCTTTCTTTGTTCCTCTGTTTTTACTATGTAGTTTTACTATGTAGTTATTTTATTCCTTATTGTTATGCTTCAATTGTATTTGTTGTCCAGAGTCACCTTGTGAATGAATGGCAATATAAATTGATTTATAATTAATGAATTATAATGAATTAATAAGTAATTAATACATCTTGTTTGGACCCAAATAGAGCAATCCATGGAACCCACTTTCCATCCTCTGTAGATTACTTCCTTTGCTTATCTGAGTAAGGTGAGAACGTATGTCTTCTCAACCAGTTGCCAAGAAAATCCTTTGAAAAGGGCTTGAGTAAATGAGTGAATACAGTATGTGTCTACAAAGCCATTCTCCCTCCACAAAAAGAAAATAAAAGCAAATTCTTCCCCACCTACCCCCTCAGCATCCTCATGATGTTGATCTATCTGCTGCAAACCCAACATATATCATGCATAATTAGAGTAACCAAGTTGGATGGGAAGTGGGAAAGACAGTTTCTTTGGAAACTGACTCTGTTTTACATTTGATTTTTTGAAAGAAGAGGGGATTGGGAGAGGTAAGGCTGATTAAGAGCTCTCCCATATGAATAGAAGAGAACTTTACTGCTATACTGACATGGTGATTTAACTCCATAGAGGATGAAATCAAAACAATGAACCTGCAAAGCTGTAAAGGAATTTGAAAGTTCAGAGGGAAATGATCTCATTGGTCCTCATCCCACTGGAGAGTTACCCTCGAGAAAATTAGAAGTATTTTGGGATGTCCCAAGTTTGAATTATCTGGAAAAAGAATTGAGGAAAAACTAGGGTTTTTTTCAGATACAGGAAAAAAATAGAATAGAGAAATCATAATTAGGAGTGGAGTGCTTTGATTATTACATCAGAAAGATGACATGTATCTTTGGCATTAACCAAGCACTCCAGTGTCATTTTCACTGAGTTTTATAAATAGGCTTTTAGCTCCAACAATGATGGAAGAGGAGGAGGAGGAGGAGGAAGAGGAGGAGGAGGATCACTAACGCAAAAATACTTTTATTTCTTTCCATCCATTAAATTACATACTGATAGTGTTCACCAACATTGTTTGCAAGTGCAATGAATGGTCAAGTGGTGTATTCATGACCTTTTTGGGATAAATGTCTGACTAATAACTGGTAGTTTTGAAATGACCAAACGACAATATTCAAAATATTAGCTAGATACATTGATTTAAGAATCTTCAGAAAGGGAAGTAGCACTAGATGTGCTGTTTTCCAGTAACAGTTTAAATGCTGTGTGATAAAAAAGTCATGGGACAATAAAAAGGCTAGTGTGTTTTCTTTTGGGAAAAAAATGGTGTTAAAAGTGAGGATAGAGCCAATTATTAAAGAACTGGAAAATGCAGATATGTTGCAACCTATCAAGACTTAGAGAAAAAAGATAGAAATATATGCCTATTGCCTTATGCTTTATTTTCAAATTACACACACCCACACACACCACACACACATATGCACCTTCAAAGGGAGCATACTGTTGGGTAGAATTGTCCTTAGACTTTCTCTTCACTCATGGAAGTGAGATGGAAGCAACATTGTGAGATTAATCCCTTATTCTTCTACCAAAGGTCAGATAGCTGTTTTTTAAAATAGTTTTTATTAAAAGTTTTTAAATATATAATAAGTACATTCAAAGAAAAAGATATAGTAAATGTGAAAGAGAAAAAGAAAGGAAAGGAAAGGAAAGGAAAGGAAAGGAAAGGAAAGGAAAGGAAAGGAAAGGAAAAAGACAAAGAAAAATGGAGATAGAAAAAAGAAAATGAACAGAAAGCATGAAAAGAAATATAAAGAAATGGCTTCCGATCTTCCTCTCGACAGTTAGACATACAGTTCTAATCAAACTTCTCTAAACTTACATCATAATTCCCTTCTTTCTATAACCTATTCTTTTTAATCATCAAAACCTTAAGTCAGAAAATCATTTTCTTTATGCAAAAAGTCCATAAAGGGTTTCCAGTCATTGATGAATATCAATAGTGACCGTTCTCTAATCAAAGAAGTCAGTTTGGCCATCTCAGCAAGTTGTATCAATTTCACCAACCATTCCTCCATTATGGATAATGCCAAATCTTTCCATCTTTGTGCATATAATAATTTTGCCGCAGTAATCATATATTGAAATAATCTCCCATGATTCTTTTCTAACCATCAGTCCGAAAAGGAAAAGTTCTGGCTTCAATTGAATATTAATCTTTAAAATCCTCCGTATCAATGTGTGCATTTGAATCAAAAAATTTTTTATTGCCAAGCATGATAGAATGTCCCTTCATGTTGTTCACATTTCCAACATACATTTGGAATGCCTTTATACATTTAGATAATTTCTTTGGTGCCATGTACCAACAATACATCATTTCATAAAAAATTCTCTTTAAGATCATAACTTAATGTAAATTTCAACCCTTTTGACCACATATTTTCCCATTGATCCATCTGTGTATTATGACCAAAATTCTGATCCCACTTTATCATAAATTCTTTAACCTGTTCTTCTTCCATTTCAAATTTCAACAAAAGTTTATACATTTTAGCAATGACATGTTCATCATCGGTACACAATTGCAATTCAAATTCTGTCTTTCTTTGCTCCTTACCATGTTTTTTATCCATTTTAAATCTTTCTGATAACTGTAAATGGGAAAACCATCGACAACTATATCCTTCTGCCATTAGTTGCTCTCTTGATTTAATTTTATATTCCCCTTGGTGATTCTCCAGTAATTCCTGGTACGTTAACCATTTGGCTTTGCCTGTTGTTTCTCTTCTGTAAAATGCTTCTTGTGCTGGGATCCATAGAGGTGTTTTCAGGCACAGCCTGGGTTTATAACAATTCCATATTCTCAATATGGCATGTCTAATATAGTGGTTTTTAAAATCCACATTAACTTTTATCTTACCATAAATATCCATGGCATCCAAACCTCAGGTAGTGCTCTTCTAACTTTAAAAGTCTTTTGTTTCTCAGCAACACCCATTCTTTCATCCAAACCAAACCACAAGCTGCAAAATACAATTTTAAATCTAGTAAACCCAATCCTCTTTCCTTTGCATTTTGTAACACTTTGTATTTAACTTGTGGTTTTTCCCCTTGCCATACAAATTTAGATATATCTTTTTGCCATTGTTGAATGGTACATCAGTGGTCAAAACAGGTATTGTCTGAAACAAAAACATCATTCTAGGCAGAACATTCATTTTTATCACAGAAATTCTCCCCAGCAGTGAGAATTTTAATTTCTCTCATCTTAGCACCTTCTTAATTTTGTTCCATGTCTTAACATAATTATTTTGAAATAACATACAATTTATTTATTTTCCCATTGGCATGGGAAGGAGGAAATAATAGTTCCTCATGTCCTTCTTTTTATTAATTTCATAATGTCCTTCTTTTTATTAAGCTATCTGGTCATTTGGATTTTATAATTTATTTATTGTATTATTTGATTGTGTGATTTGATTTATTCTATTTTAATCAGTTTTATTGTAAACCGCCCAGAGTTTCCCGTTGGGGGAGATGGGCGGTCATATAAGTTAAATAAATAAATAAAATTTATTTTCTATCCTGCCTTTATTATTTTTATAAATAACTCAAGGCAGCGAACAACAACCCTGTGAGGTGAGTTGGGGTGAGAGAGAGTGACTGGCCCAAGGTCACCCAGTTCATATTTGTCATAGTAATACTCAAGTATTTTACTTTTTTCTCAATCTTAAAACCAGTTTTCTCCATCAGTTCTATTTGATCTTCTATTTTCATATATTTTGTTAACATCGTCATCTTCTGATTATTACTCTTGAAACCTGCTAGCATACCAGTTTTTAATTTTCCCATTAATGTTTCTACTCCCTCTAATGGATCCTACAAAACTACAACCAGGTCATCAGCAAATGCCCTTAATTTATAAGTTTCTTTTTAAATCTTTACTCCCACAATTCTCACGTCTTGTCTTATGTCTCTATTCAGTACCTCAAGAGCTAAAATGAACAAGAGTGGAGACAGTGGGCATCCTTGTCTTGTCCCTTTTTGAATCTCACAAGGTTTTGTTAATTCTCCATTAACAATTATTTGTGCTTTCTTTGAGGTATAAATCGATCTTACCCATTTGATAAAATTATCTCCGAAGTTCATCTCTTCCAGAACTCTAAACAAGAAAATCCAGTTCAAATTATCAAAGGCCTTCTCTGCATCTAAGAAGATCAATGCAGATTGCTTTTCATTGTGCTGCTCCAAATACTCCAGAATAACCCACACATTTCTAATATTACCTTGTAATTGTCTGTTAGGTAAAAACCCACATTGATCTTCATGAATAAAGTCCTGTAAATTATTTTCAACCTTTCAACCAAAATCATCATTATTCAATAAAGATATTGGATGATAATTTCTTGTTAAAGTCAGGTCCTGGGCCTCTTTAGGTATTAATGCTACGTTGGCCTCTTTCCAGCTGTCAGGAATCTTTCCATTCTGTAAAATAATATTCATTGTTTGTGGTAAAGGTTGTAAAAGTTCATCCTCAAAACATTTATTAGAAGAGGCCGGCAGACCATCTGGGCCAGGGGCCTTTCCTGTTTTAGTCTTTTTAATAGCTTCACAGATAGCTGTTTCATAGGCTGCTGAGGAGGAGGTGAGCAATTTGGGATCAACACATACAAATCCTCCTGCCTATTTTTCTCAGGTGGAATGGAGTATGTCATCTCTTCAGAGCTCTGATTACTTCTCCATTCAAAACATTTAGGAGAGATTTCCATTAAAACAACAACAACAACAAATCTAATCATGAGTTTTCCCCTGAAGTAACATCAGCTGATGTGGTGGTGATAGTACAGATGATGAACTCTCCTTTGCTAGAGATGTCTCAGCAGGGGCTAGATGGCTACCTGTGCTGCAGTTGTGGATTCTCACACTGGGCAGTGAGTTGGACTACAAGTCTATGAAGGTTCTCAGTCATCCAGGTGGAATTGTCTGTAGCTTGAATCATGTCAACTGGATTTCTATTTTCTCAGTGGAAACGTTTCGCTCCTTATCCAAGGAGCTTCTTCAGTCTGAGCAAAGTTAGTAAGGGAATCCTTAAATATGTCACAGCCACCTAGAAACATATTTAAGGATTCCCTTACTAACTTTGCTCAGACTGAAGAAGCTTCTTGGATAAGGAGCAAAATGTTTCCACTGAGAAAATAGAAATCCAGTTGACATGATTCAAGCTACAGTTGGACTACAAGGTTTCCATGGTCCCATCTAACATTTAAACTCTATAAGTGTTTCAGGCCTTACAAAAGAAAAGGTCAGCTGGTAGACATCATAACACTATTCTAAACATATACAGAAGCAACTGTTGGCTATATATTGGGCTGGTAGGAGAAGGAAGATTTTTCCTGATAGTGTTACTGAATGAAACAGTTTAACTCTTTCATTAATTTCACAGTGGAAGACTCATAAGACAAATTCCTTTAATGAATACTTAATTCTTTGATAGAAGCACATCTATGTTGATTAATGTTTTAGATCGCAATGGTATATGTTTTTGGCCTCATTTTCTTTTTGTCCTTGCGAATTCCAGTTTGAACAGTTACAGTATGGTCAGAATGTAAGAATGTAAAGGCGTAGTCAGACTCCTTATTACATTCTTACAGTACCTGATCTCAAGTAAGATATGAAGGTAACAAATCCCACTGAAAAGAAAGGGCTTCTGCAAAAAAAAATGCATTTAACATTTCTTTCCATTATTTTATGTTCAACAATCTTTAAAGAACATACTGGTGTATCCTATCAGCAGTTCTGTGTCTATGTATTAAAACCCAAATATTACCTTTAAATTCCAGGTTTGTGCAAACACAACAATGACTGCAAGGTAGATATAATAAAATGCATGTATCAGAATTTAACAGCCTCACTTGCTCTGCTTTCACTATAAATAAATACGTGACAGGCTTGGAAACTTGAGGAAACTGCAAAATCCAAAGAAACACAGATCAGAATTTATAGTAGGAGAAAGGGCTACCAATAGCAACCTCTCCTCCCCTTCACAACCTTAGCAGAATAGGACTGTACTTTAATGGCACTAAATTTTGTGTGCATGTGTATGTGTTACCAATCAAATGGGGATAAAGAAATTTACAATTTCATCTTTTAAAATTTTGCTGGGAATTTCAAGTTGTCTGAGGACATTTTCTACTTTTTTTCCTAACCATTTAGCAGTTAGTTTTAGGGCAATCATATTATCAATATTATTGATAACAATAGCATTAGAACATGTTGATTTTTTATCGTCATTGAAATTGTAGCATCACCTTCTGATTCTTGGGTTTATATTCTTATATATATCTGCAGAAGTGGAAAACATTAAAACTTTATTTTATAATATAGTCATTTTGGTACTAAATATGATTTTTGAAATATCATTTTTTCATTTAAAGGGCCAAACTGACTGTTTCATAAAATGGAATATGTACAGTACTTTGCATTCTTAACTTGAAATACATTTTGTAAATGAATGCGGCCACGTGAGCAGTCTTAGGAGCCCCAAGGAGGGCACATATAACACCATTGCTGCGCGAGCTGCATTGGGTACCAGTCTGCTTCTGGGTCCAATTCAAGGTGTTGGTTATCACCTTTAAAGCCCTACATGGCATGGGTCCAGGTTACCTGAGGGACTGCCTCACCCCCATTATATCGACCTGTCCCACCCGGTCAGGCAGAGAGGGCATGTTACGGACCCTGTCCATGAGAGATTGTCGATTGGCAGGGTCCAGGAGTAGGGCCTTCTCTGCCGTGGCACCCGCCCTTTGGAATAGCTTACCCCCAGAGGTAAGACAGGCCCTGTCTCTCCCGGCCTTCCGGAAGGGGGTGAAGACATGGTTATGCCACCTCGCTTGGGATGGGAGGGGGGATAGCCATTCATGGGGGTGGCTGGCACTGTGATGGTGCCAAGGATAATATCCTATTGACAGCTTGAATTTTATATTTTTGTATTTTTATACTTGTGCCTGTATGTGTATTTATACTTGTATCTATATTATATTACAGTGTTTTACTGATTGTCATTTTATTATCTGTAAGCCACCCAGAGTTGTTGTATACGAGATGGGCGGCAGAGAAATTTGACAAATAAAATAAATAAATAAATATTTTTTTCACAGTTCAAAGCAAGCCAGCCAATGAAAACACCATCTCCTTAATTGGTTGGGCTTACAATCATGTCTCAGCAGTTATTAGAAACTTACAAATGAGTAACAATCAGACACATTTCTGTATTTGGATGTGAAAGGTTTACATCATAACTTCATATTTGGTTAAGGAATATTTTAACCATAAATTAAAGACAACTTTTCTGATTTAAAAAATATGCCAGCTATGTGTATAATGTATAGTCTCATTAACTTCTCAGAGGAAATATTAAGAAATCGATGGATTTTTATTGTTAACTGAGTAGTGTTACTTGTCAATTGTTGGCATGAATGTTCATTTACTTCTAAACGGAAGTATCATCAGGGGAAGCTGTTACCTCCCTCGTGTTCTAATATGTTCCTGTGTAGTGATCTACTTTTCAACTAAGCAGAACATAATGCTGACAAAATGGAGCTTTTCCTGATGCCATGAGGATAAACACTATTAAGTACATATATGGGATATATTTTCGAGCATGCAAACGATTATCATGTATGAGTTGAGACAAGCATCAAAAATAACAGTGTTGAAACCAGCTCCTTAATGGTGTTCTCTGGGAGCCTGTGATCTTGGAAATGGGAAGAATCCATGGAAAACAGTAATTTTACTGAAAGTGGTATAATTTTGTACCATTATAGAAGAGGACAAGTGCAAACTCCTTTAAAGGTTTGAATACTTTGTCTGAAGCAAAGCAGGCTGAAGGAATAACAGCTAAATTAATTTCCCTCTAAGAAAATGAAAATATTTAATGATGCCACTTAAAACTTATTTTTCTATTGGAGAGAAATATATATGGATACTGGATATGGAAATAGTTCCTGATATGGTAACCCTATCACAGAATCTAGAAGCTAATGCATAGGCTGACCATACATTCCGTTTTGAATGGGACAGTCCTGTTTTTTTAGTATTTTTCAACCGTCCCGTCGTTTTCATAAAAATCTCAATTTTGTCCTGTTTTTCAAACCTGGCGGGAATGGTGTGGAAGGAGGATCTGAGCCAGAGCACAGACTGGGGGGTGGGGTTTGCAGGCGGGAGCCAATCGCGCAGACTAGGGGTGGGGTTTGCAGGCGGGAGCCAATCGTGCGAACTGGGGGGCGGGTTTGCAGGCGGGAGCCAATCACGCGGACCGGGGGGCAGGGTTTGCAGGTGGGAGCCAATTGCGCAGACCGGGGGTCGGGGACCCCTGTCTTTTTCATGAATACGGAGTATTACATAAAACCCCGTCCCGTTTTGCCATCCTGAAATATGGTCAGCCTACTAAAGCAGAATCTGATTTATTAATCTCAAGAACTAGAAGCCAATAGAAATCTAAATTCTATAGTGACAATACAAAAGATGCTCAGAATTAATTCAGCTTCAAAGAGAATATCTGTAGCTCATGGTTGAACTGTGGAGACTTTGGTGCTCTCTGAGCCTGGTTGTTTTCTTGCAGACGTTTCACTGCCCGACTAGGCAACATCTTCAATGCACCCTCACACTGAAGATGTTGCCTAGTTGGGCAATGAAATGTCTGCAAGAAAACAACCAGGCTCAGAGAGCACCAAGGACTCCATAATTCAGCTTAACGTGTAAGATGCATGAGATGCAAGTATGGAAAAAGTGGCTTTGCTGAGTTTATGAAGTTACTGTATGTTTAAAGTGTAACTATTTATCCCTCTACAAGGCTTCTAAAATTGAAGGATGACTTGAAACCCTGTCATCTGAATAACATACGAAGCAACCGGATTATCTATATATGTCTATTCAGCATTCTCCAATTGCTTAGGATGTATTTATTTATTTATTTATTAAATTTATGTGCCACCCATCTCACTGTATAACTGACTTGAGGCAGCTTACAAGTAAAAATAGAATAAAAAATCTTACAAAAATATACAAAGTTAAAAAGGTGGAGAGAGCATACTCAACCCACCAACCACCCCCGGGGCTGCATACAACTATTGGACCCCCATGCTAGCTGGCAGAGCCAGGTCTTAACACTCTTCTGAAAGGCTTGAACAGTGGGGGCCAACCTCACCTCCAGGGGCAAGTTCTTCCACAGGGCGGGGGCAACAGAAGAAAAGGTTGCCATTTCATGACAAGATGACAATCTCATCTAGTAATGAAGGGGTCCCCAACCTGTGGGCTGCGTCTCACTAGTGGGCTGCGGCCTGTTAGGAAGTGGGCCACACAGCAGGTGAGCGGTGGTGGTCCACGCAATTAGCTCCCACCTGCAAACCCCGCCCCCATCTGCGCAATTGGCTCCGACCTGCAAACCCCACCCCCACCTGTGCGATTGGCTCCTGCCTGCAAGCCCCGCCCCGGTCTGCGTGATTGGCTCCCGCCTGCAAACCCCACCCCCTGCCGGGGGATTGGCTCCCATCTGCAAACCCCCCCCTGGTCCATGGAAAAATTGTCTTCCACGACCGGTCCCAGGGGGCCAGAGCCAGGGGGCGGGGTTTGCGGGTGGGGGCCAATCGCGTGGAAGGGGGTGGGGTTTGTGGGCGGGGGCCAATCACGTGGAAGGGGGCGGGGTTTGTGGGCGGGAGCCAATCACGTGGCTTATTGGGGCGGGTGGGAGGGCCCATGTAGCAGTTTCCCCCCTCCACCGGCTTCCCGCCCCTCCCTCCTTGCCTGCAGAAGGCGGCCGGCCTTCTCCCCCCGCTATTTCCGGAAGTGATCCAGCGCCGATCTGCGGGCTGCGGGGGCTCCAGCTTCGGAGGGCGCCAGCTGCGCCTCTGCCTCGGCAGCCAAGCTGTTCCAAACCAAGGAGCCAGGGCGGAGCCGGGACAGGGGAGGAACGGGGAGCGCCAGGGGACTCACCCGCTGCTGCTCGGCTGCCACCTTCCTCCTCCGCTTCAGCCGCCCGCCCGCCGAGTCCCGGCCCTTCAGCTGGGGGGAGGGGGGGCAGGGATTCAGCGCCCGCATGCCCGGAGCCCGGCAGAGCTGCGTCTCGCCCCGCCCCACCCTCCCAGAGTGGCCAGCGGAGCGCTACCAGCGCCCACCTGCTCGGGCAGGTACCAGCCTCTCTGCACGCTCCTTCCGCTGCTGCTGCTGCAGGGAGACGGCGTCCACGCGGCCCAGCTGCCCGGGGTCCAGGGAGATCAGCTCCGGTGGGATCTGTGGAAGAGCGGCCGTGGGGGGGGAATGAGGCGGGCGGCGACAAGCGGCGCGAGGCGGGCGGCAAGCAGGCAGGCAAGCGGGCGGGGCGGAGGACGCGTTTCTCTTCCTTCCCCCTCTTTAAAGCGGCTCGCCTGGGCTTTGGGTTCCCACACCCAGCTCCCACAAACCCGCCACCGCAGCAGCGCAAACCCACTTCTTCCTTCCTGCTCCACTGGGTGCCAAGCCCGGGCGATTCTCCTGCCGATTTGATCAAAGCGGGGCGGGGGGGCGGGTAGGGGTTGGTGAGTAGAAGCAATGGGTAGACCCGCGCCCGTGCGTGCACACCTTTGGAGAAAAATAATCGGCAAGGGATTCACGCCGAAGTTTTTTAAATCTCCCCCCACCACCCGAACACACGCACGCGCATACACACACCCTCTTCCCCCTCTCCCTCTCTCCCTTTCTCTCATAACCAACCCCCCCATACACACACACACACACACACACACACACACGTTAGGAGACCGCCCACCGCACAACTAAGACCCCATTCGATTTAAAGAGAGACTGCATTCAGAGGCTGACATTCATTCAATAGATAGAGCGATCATAAGCAGGCTGTGCGACGGGCGTGCTCGCCCTTTCTTCCCCTGGTCTGCCACTGGCAGAAAAACATCAGGAATAAAACCATGCCTGGAAAGATTCTCTGATTTAACATCCTTAAGTTATTTCCCTCCAGCGAAAGAGACGAGCGCAACCCGAGTGGCAGGAACCAGACCAGGGGAAGAAAGGGCGAGAAACGCGTCCTCCGCCCTGCCCGCTTGCCTGCCTGCTTGCCGCCCGCCTCGCGCCGCTTGTCGTCGCCGCCCGCCTCGTTCCCCCCCCCACGGCCGCTCTTCGCCACAGATCCCGCCGGAGCTGATCTCCCTGGACCCCGGGCAGCTGGGCCGGGTGGATGCCGTCTCCCTGCAGCAGCAGCAGCGGAAGGAGCGTGCAGAGAGGCTGGTACCTGCCCGAGCAGGTGGGCGCCGGTGGCGCTCCGCTGGCCACTCTGGGAGGGCGGGCCGGGCCGAGACGCAGCTCTGCCGGGCTCCGGGCGTGCGGGCGCTGAGTCCCTGCCCCCCTCCCCCCAGCGGGGGCTGAAGGGCCAGGACTCGGCGGGCGGGCGGCTGAAGCGGAGGAGGAAGGGGCAGCCGAGCAGCAGCGGGTGAGTCCCCTGGCGCTCCCTGTTCCTCCCCTGCCCTGGGCGCCCACGCGCGCCTCAAGGCGGCGCGGAAAGACCTCCGCAGACCCGGGGATTTCCCCCTCCCGACTGAGAATCCTCCTCGCCCCCCCCACACCACCAGGGCCTCGCCTTCCAAGGATCGGAGGGGGGTATTCGGAAAAGGGCAGGGGTGGGCGTGGATGTGATTTGGCAGCGCGCTCCGCTCCCGTGCAGAGCAGGCGGTGGAAGAAAGCCAGCCAGCGGGTGCACCCTCCCGCCCCATCAATCCCCCACCCCGCCGTTCGGCATCCTCTCCCCCCGCTAACCCGAACCCTGCGGCGGCCGGGGGAGCTGAGCCAGGCTCAGACTGGAGGCGGCCAAGGGGAGAGCAGGCTGCTCTTCGCCCTGCGCCGCCCTGCTGCTCGCGTCCCGGGCCCGCGCCCTCGCCCAGCACCTGGATGCCGCGGAGCAGCGCCATCTCCAGCCACGGCAGCCCCTGCAGCCGCTCCTGTGCCGCCTCCGACAGCGCCACGTCCCGGGCCAGCAGCGCCTCCCTGCCGTGCCGGGCCTCGCTCAGTGCGAGAGCCAGGGGGGCGGGGTTTGCGGGCGGGGGCCAATCACGTGGAAGGGGAGGGGGTGAGTTCAGCTGCGGAAGAGCCACACTCAAGGGGCCAAAGAGCCGCATCTGGCTCGCGAGCCGCCATTTCCGACCCTTGCTTTAGTCTGTCTTAATACATCTGATCATTCACAGGCTCCCAAAGACTCAGTGAGTGCTGCCTGTTTCTATCAGAATAGATATTAATCAGGGACTTCTGTACTGCTATGCTGTCCATTCTCCAGCTGCTCAGATCTAGTCTTGCAGTAGCTTGCAATTGAGCACATTTTTGAAAACCAACCACTCCTCTCTCCAGTTGGCAAAAGAGAGGTTCAAAATTGCCTCCTATCATGCCTATCAGTCTTTGCCTTGTTGCAGTTCTTTTTCCAAAAAAATCCTTAGTGTTAAAAAAGGATAGAATCTGATCCCACAATGATGATAAATGCAGAAAATTTGTTTCTGTAACTGACAGCCATAAGTCGATCTGAGAGTTGTCAGAAATGTTTTATTGAACATATAATGACAGTAATTTCTTCATTGTTCCACAGTCATAAAGAACTGTTTTTTAAAAGCTTGCTGTTTTAACTCACTGGCTTTGCTGAATTCCAGACCACTGCAATTTCAGTTCTATTGTCATGGTTGATCCATATTAAAGCCAGGGGGTAAGATAGCAATCAGAAGGAACTATGCTAAAGGGAAAAATTAACTTGTAATTTTACAGTTGACCTGGTGATTGATAGGACAGATGTTAATGTCTGTGTACATATATTGTATAAATAATTATGTTTACTACAATTTATTGAATAAATAATGATTTCCTGGATGAAAATATGCCATTAGAAATAATTCATTATTTATCATTCAGAGTGGCTGAGTTCATATATACATCAAAGCAAAACAAAAACAAAGTATCTGATCCAATGACCATCTTGCTAATATTTGGGTAGATCTCTATTGTCATTAGATACATGGAATCCAAAGAAATCCAAAATAATTAGTACAGGTAAAGTTATACATTATTCAAGCTTTCACTGGTCATGTGGTTTCACAGCATCCATGTATTTTATTTATATATATATATATATATATATATATATAAAGAATTTTATTAAATTTCAAGATAAAAACTACAGAAAAAAAACTACAAAAAGAAAAAGAAACAAGAAACTAAAAAGGTGTAGAAACACAAGAGAATTAAAAAAAAAGTTACAGAAAGAGGTGACTTCTGATTTTTAACAGCAAGGATATATAAGAATTTTCCATAATCAATCCCTTACTCCAGGGGTCCCCAACCCTTTTGGCGCCAGGGACCTGTTTCAAAAGACAATTTTTCCATGGACCGGGGGGGCGGGGTTTCCGGGATTTCTGCGGACTGGAGGGGCAGGGTTTTCGGGAGGGAGCCAATCACAAGCACCGGGAGGCGGGGTTTGCGGGCAGGAATCAATTGTGTGGAAAGGGCGGGGTTTGCGGGTGGGAGCCCCATGACCAAGTACCTAACAGGCCGTGGCCCACAGATTGGGGACCCCTGCCTTACTCTATATTAAATCAAGATCACATTATTTCTATAAATCATACCACTGGCACATTATAAAAATCACTAAGTATAGTTGCTCCCTCCCCTTATATTAAAAGAAAAAGAAATATATAAACCTCCTCATTAACTTCCCCCCGAAACAATTTATTTAATTATGTCCTTCCTACTACTATTCTATACATTCCTGTCTACTATAATAAAGATCAAACTAAAAAAATATATAAATTGTCTACCATTATTGTTCCTGGCGACCTTTAAGGAGGTGCTGGTGTACCCCCTCCTCAAGAAGCCATCGCTGGACCCTACTATGCTGGAAAATTTTCGGCCAGTCTCCCACCTCCCCTTTTTGGGGAAGGTGGTTGAGAAGGTGGTGACGTTGCAACTCCAGAGGATTCTGGATGAAACGGATTATCTAGACCCCTTCCAGTCAGGTTTCAGGCCCGGATATTGGACAGAAACTGCATTGGTTGTACTTATGGATGATCTCTGGCGGGAGCGGGGTGGGGGCAGTGCATCCATCCTTACTCTTCTTGACCTCTCAGCGGCTTTTGATACCATCGATCATGGTATCCTTTTGGGGTGGCTCAGGGAGTTGGAGGTGGGTGGCATAGTTTTGCGCTGGTTCACCTCCTTCCTCCAGGGCTGGTCTCAATCGGTGGTGATAGGGAGCGAGAGATCCGACCCTTCACCCCTCCTATGTAGGGTGCCACAGGGTTCGGTTCTCTCTCCTCTCCTATTCAACATCTACATGAAACCACTGGGTGAGATCATCTGTCACCACAGGATGAGGTATCATCAGTATGCTGATGATAGCCAATTATACATCTGAGGTAAGTGATGTGGTGACTGCTCTTTCTTGGTGCCTGGAGGCTGTGGCGGTCTGGATGGGGAACAACAGGCTTCGGCTGAACCTGGTAAGATGGAGTGGCTGTGGATTAATGGCTCCTCGGCATCTGGGAAATTGTCGTCTTTAGTTCTGGATGGGGTTGCACTGCCCCAGACAGACCCGGTGCATAATCTGGGGGTTCTTCTGGACTCACGACTCCTGCTTGAAGAGCAGGTGGCAGTTGTGGCCAGAAGGGCCTTTGCTCAACTTTGTGTTCTGTGCCAGTTACGCCCTTTCCTGGATCGAGAAGCCCTCCAAACAGTCACTCATGCCCTGGCCATCTCCCATATAGACTATTGCAATGTGCTCTACATGGGGCTACCCTTGAAGAGTATCTGGAAGCTACAGCTGGTCTAGAATGTGGCTGTGTGGGCAATTCTTGGTGCCCCAAGGTTGGCACATGTGACACCATTGCTATGCAAGCTGCACTGGGTGCCAGTTTGCTTCCGGGTCCAATTCAAGGTGTTGGTTATCACCTTTAAAGCCCTACATGGCATGGGTCCAGGTTACCTGAGGGACTGTATCATCCCCATGACATCAGCCCATCCCACCCGGTCAGGCAGAGAGGGCATGTTACAGACCCTGTCTGTAAGAGAATTTCATCTGGCGGGGTCCAGAAAGTGGGCCTTCTCTGCAGTGGCTCCCGCCCTTTGGAACATACTACCCCTGGAGGTGAGGCAGGCCCCCTCGCACCTGACCTTCAGGAAGAACCTGAAGACTTGGCTCTGCCATCTTGCTTGGGGCAGGAAGGGGAGTAGTCATTCTTGGGGGTGGCTGGCGCCTTAGAGCTCCTCTCACTGTATTAGATTTTTATGGCCACTTGGACTCTATATTTATTTATATTTTATATTTATATTTGTAAATTGTTTTTAATTTTTAGATGATTTTTATGTTTATTGTTATAATGTTATACTGTATAAATTTAATTAATTAAATAAATAATAATAATGTCAATTTTATTGTAAACCGCCCAGAGTCCCTCTATTGGGGGAGATGGGTGGTAGCAAAATTTGAATAATAAATAAAATAAAAAATTATACTTGATAATATAGCAATTTTAATAGTCTTAATCATGTCAAACCCAAAACCAGACATTATTTTTTATTATACCTTAATAATCTTAATCCAAATAAATGAAATCAGCCAAACCCTCAAAGCAATCCAGTTATTCTTAAACCCTTATCACACTTCAAAATAGACCAAAGCATTTACATATCCCCACAATACATACAGAGCTTTTTTCTTAAAGAAATCAAACAGCCCAACTGCCCCCCTCAAAAACTCCAACTTCACTTCAGGAAACCTCCCATACATAATAACCCCTTCTTTTCCAAGGCACTCCATCAAAAGATCCATTTCACTTGTGGCTTGCAACTTGATCTCTCCCTTTAATTTCATCAGCTCAACTATCCAATCTTCGTCCAACATCTCGGTAGAAGTCGAAGAGACATTCCTGTCGCTGTTAAATTCCTCAATTTCATCCACGACATCCCCAACCAGATGAGACATTTTAAAGCTCATATTTTCCACAATGTCCTGAATGCCTTGCATAAAACTTGGTAAGAATCAGAAAGAATCTGCTTAAAATCTTGATGGAAAAGAGAAAGTCTGTTTAAGGTCCTTCATGTCTCAAGCAGTAGATTATGGTGCCCCCTAGGAGCTTAGCCAGTGAAAGTCAAAGATATGAAGGAATGTGTTTACTTAAGCGAAAGTGAGATTAGCAAACAATTCGCCAGGGAAAGTAGAAGCAGAAAACTGAAAGTTCAAAACAGCCGATTCAACATGTAGGAAAATGCTAGTTTCTTCAAATTTAGTACAAAAATAATAACAGGGAGACGATTATTTACTCTCAGTCCTCCTTAATATTTGGATGGAAAAAAGCCAAAACTTAAAAAGAATTTTTAAAAATTTACCCCAAAAATAACGATAAGCACCAAGACAGCCCTCTTCTCCTTGCTGTAGAAAGCCTCTCTTAGGGTACATATACTTAAAACAATATAAATTGGGTGATTTAGAAATGGGGTGGCCAGTCCTAGTGTCCCTTTAAGGCAGGGGTGGGGAACCTTTTTTCTGCCAAGGGCCATTTGGATATTTATAACATCATTCGCGGACCAGGGGACGGGATTTGCGGGTGGGAGCCAATCACGCGGAAGGGGGCAGGGTTTGTGGACGGGCACCAATCGTGCGGAAGGGTGCGGGGTTTGCAGGCGGGAGCCAATCACAAGCACCGGGGGCAGGGTTTGCAGGCGGGAGCCAATCGTGAGGAAGGGGGTGGGGTTTGCAGGTGGGAGCTCCCAGATTTATTAAATTTCGAGTCCTGCCTGTGGTTGCCTTGGCAGGGCCAGACCAAATGATTTCGCGGGCCTTATATGGCCCGTGGGCCGGACGTGCCCCACCCCTGCTTTAAGGCTATAGCGCGGCTTGGAAATGGTGGTGTCCCAGCCTCCCGGCTAACTCTTACCAGACAAGTGTGAATGCTGTTTGCGATCCTCTGGCTGCAAGCAGCTGTCTGAAGGACAGATGGGATGATTCCGAGTGTTTTCCTTTCCTGGAAAACCACTCCTGGGCTTCAGGAAAAACCTGCCTGAGCCCGAAAAACCTGCCGCGTTGTCAGTTCTGCCCACGGAGCCCGTGGGCACAGCTGTTCAGGCCGCCATATCCCCACTGGAAATCCAGCATCCATGCATTTTATAAATTTTTATTTACTGAATGTAAAATTCTCCAAATCAGAACAGAATAGGACCAAATTATTTTATTATTATTATTATTATTTATTTTTCAAATTTATTCCCCACCCATCTCCCATGCAAGGGACTCTGGGCGGGTTACAACAAATACAATTTAAAAAACTATACAAAAATATCTAAAAACACAAGCAGAGAATAAATAAAATAAAATCCAAGATGGATTAGGACCCGCAGATAGATCATGGAGCTACGGGGCCAGCCAACCCCAGGAGGCACTACCACCTCCGTCGTCCCAGGCCAGGTGGCAGAGCCAGGTCTTAAGGGCCTTCCAAAAGGCCAGGAGGGAGGGGGCCAGTCTCACCTCCGGGGGCAAGATATTCTATAAGGTGGGCGCTATCGCAGAGAAGGCACGCCTCCTGGACCCCGCTAGATGGAATTCTCTTGTTGAGGGGGTCCGAAGCATGCCCTCTCTGCATGCACAGGTGTGGCGGGCTGACGTTATCGGGACGAGACGGTCCCTCAGGTACCCTGGTCCTATGCCACGTAGGGCTTTAAAGGTAATCACCAACACCTTGAATTGGACCCGGAAGCAAACTGGCACCCAATGCAGCTCGCGTAGCAGAGGTGTCAAATGTGCCGATCTCCTGGCACCCATAACTGCTCGCGCCGCCGCATTCTGCACCAGCTGAAGCTTCCGGATACTCTTCAAGGGTAGCCCCATGTAGAGCACATTACAATAGTCTATACGGGAGATGACAAGGGCGTGAGTGACTGTTCGGAGGGCCTCCTGATCCAGGAAAGGGCGTAACTGGCGCACAACTCGAAGCTGTGCAAAGGCCCTCCTGGCCACGACTGCCACCTGCTCTTCGAGCAGGAGTCGCGAGTCCAGGAGGATCCAGATTCCGCACTGGATCCGAGTGGGGTAGTGCAAGCCCACCCAGAACCAAAGATGACAACTTCCCGGATCCAGGGGGGCCATCAATCCACAGCCACTCCGTCTTACCAGGGTTCAGTTGAAGCCTGTTGTTCCCCATCCAGACCCCCACAGCCTCCAGGCACTGAGATAAGGCATTGACCGCATCACTTACTTCACCCGGGATGGAGATGTATAACTGGGTATCATCAGCATATTGGTGATACCTCATCCCGTGGTGACGGATGATCTCGCCCAGCGGCTTCATGTAGATGTTGAATAGGAGAGGAGAGAGAACCGACCCCTGCGGTACCCCACAAGTCAGGGGTCGCGGGTCAGCTCTCTCCTCCCCTATCAACACCGACTGGGAACGGCCCTGGAGGAAGGAGGCGAACCAGTGCAAAACCACGCTGCCCGCCCCCAACTCCCTGAGCTGCCCCAAAAGTATACCGTGGTCGACAGTATCGAAAGCCGCTGAGAGATCTAAGAGAGCAAGGATGGACGCACTCCCTCCATCTCGCTCCCGCCAAAGATCATCCATAAGCGCGACCAATGCAGTCTCTGTCCCATATCCCGGCCTGAAACCTGACTGAAAGGGGTCTAGATAATCCGTTTCATCCAGAATCCTCTGGAGTTGCAACGCCACCACCTTCTCAACCATCTTTCCCAGAAAGGGGAGGTGGGAGACTGGGCGAAAATTGGTGGGTGGGAGAAGCCAGAAAAGGAAAGATTGAGTTTGAAAACGGGCTAGAGCCAGGCAGAGACTGTGGAGAAAAAAATTCTAGGAAAAAATTCCTGATGTATCTCTTTGGGATATGCAATCAGGTAGTGGCTTCATATGCCTTTGACTGCTTGACTCTAAGCCCCTCCCAACTCTTCTTGGTCATGTGACCAGAGCAGAGCATATGCAGCTGACCCTGTACTTCCCAGTGCACATATACACACAAAACTACAGAGATGCAACATGTACAGAAGAAAATATATTTATTTATACAATTTATAGGTCACCTGACTCCTAACAATTCTGGGTGGCTTACAATTAAAATAAAAAAATGAATACAGAACACAAAAAAGAATCATGTACAGCCTCCAGAGCAACATAAAACCAAAAAAGCCCATCTAACTGGGGCTCACCCTTTGCTCTGCCCCAGAGCCTTTAAGAATAACCAGGGCTTTAATAGCTTCCTGAACATCATCAGGGTGGGAGACATCTGGATCTCTGGGGGAATATCATTCCAGAGGACAGGCACCACAACAGAGAATGCATGCTTCCTGGCCCCACAAGATGACATTGGAACGTGCCCACCCTGCCTGATCACACTGGCAGGCAAAAACAATTGAACATAGGCAATCCCTCAAATAACCAGGCTCTATGCCATGTAGGGCTTTAAAGGTGGTAATCAGCACCTTGAACTGTACCCGGAAGCCAACTGATAACTAGTGCAGCTTGCAGAGCTGTGAGGTCACAAGAGCCTAATGAGGGAAGCCCAATGCTGCCTGCACCGCACATTCTATACCAGCTGTAACTTCTGGGTGATCTTCAAGGGCAGTCCCATGTAGAGTGGATTACAGTAATCCACTTGTGAAGTGACCAGGACATGAGTGACCATCTGAAGTGGCTCCCAGTCCAAAGTGGGACACTAGGTGTACTTGTGCAAAGGTCCTCTTGGCCACAGCTGCCACCTGCTCTTTGAGCAGGAGCTATGAGTCCAAAATGACCCCCCAAGTTGCACACCAATCTTAATGGGGAAGTGCCCCCCCTTCCAAGACCAAGGATGGAAGATCGCCAGAACTAGGGGGGCTGAATATGTGCACTTAGTCTTGTCAGGATTGAACCTGAGTCTGTTCCTCCCCATCCAGACCCACACAGCCTCCGGTGCTGGGACAGGACTTTGTCAGCATCACTTGGTTGGCTCGGATCAAGATGTATTAATTGGATATCATTAGCATTCTGATGATATCTGACCTCAAACCAATGGATGACCTGACCTATTCTATGGCCACTGCTGGTAAACAGGTTGAAACAAACTCCAGAAGCCATGTTTGGTATGCCTTCCCTACCTGCTTATTCTTTCCAACCCAGGGGAATGTTGAAAGTAAGTAAAGGAGCTCAGGAGTCTATTGCCTCTCATGTACAATAATTCTCTGCAAAATGAACAGAATGGGACCGAATTTGGGGTAGGGAGAGAAGTTACAAGAGAAGGATTCAGTTTAGAGATGGGCCAGACCAGGGTCTGCAGAGAAGAACATTCCAGAAGAAAAAAATCCTCTGATGCCGTCCTGTGGGAGAGTCAGTTAAGAAAGGCTTGGAATGTTGATTCCACTCTGAGCCCGCCTCTTTCCTGGTCCCATGCCCCAAAGCAGAGCTTTAGCAGAGCTGTATCTTTGGACAACGCTGGCTCTTCGGCTAACAAACGGAGATGAGCACCGTCCCCTAGAGTCAGACACGACTGCACAAATGTGCGGGGGGAACCTTTACCTTTATCTTCTTGTGCTTCCTGGTGCACATATGCCCAGAAACACAGTTGCCACTCAAAGGGAGAACAGAAACACACACACACACACACGGGGCACTTTATTTACTTATACATCTGAAACCACTGCAAGTAAAGGGATTGGAAAGAATTCCAGAAGCCATGTTCTTATGCTTATCTTGTTTGTCATACCTTCTTAAAAATGATAATGGCTAATTAAAATCCCCTCCCGTGTTTATTTTTTCATCTGAGTTTTTGAAAGATTATGAAGTATGCTAGGTGTGTTACTTTATAAATGAAAATAAGTTAATCATTTTTAAATCGTAGACATGTGCATGTACAACTTCCCCAGCAATACACCAACAGTAAAGTGTGTTGTGGAATGTGGCCAAATCTCTTGTTTAATTTTTGTTCTGTTACAATTTTTTAACCTTTAACTTCATATGTTTCTTTGCCACTGGCATCTGAAAAGTGCAACATTCCAAAAGGGAGAAATGAAATATAACAGCAATTAAAATGAAAAAGCCAGCCCCCTGAATCTGAATTAGAAATGCTTGATTAAAGTAAATATTGATATGTAAATTAAATGACTGAGCTGCTTTTAAACTACATGATTATGAATTCAGTGAGGGAAAAATAGTATTTTTTATGATGATGGCACAAGAAACTCCCTGGTTTACTACAAAAATAAATAAATAAATCGATAGATAGGCAATTCACATCTTTACTATATGTAAATGACAAGAAGCCTGTTTAAGGTTATTTTATTTTCATCCTAAATTCACAATCTGTGCTGTTCATAATAAAATTTAATCTTGCACATTATTGCACTGCTCAGCCCAATATAAGAAGAATCGTTATGAGGGCAGGCAGACTCTAAGAAACCACACAGCTTTGTTATGATTATGTGAATTGGCTCTCAGCTCATAATCTTGTCATGCTAACTCATCCTCCTTTCAAAAGTATTATTTCACTTAGAGACACAATATCAGAAATGGAGGACAAAGATACATGTTTACATACTTTATAGAGACAACATTTCTGGGAAATTATATTTCTGGCCAAGGTGTATTGAGTGAAGATCTTGCATCTTACAGAGTACTTTTTCCTTTTTCAATTTGGAACTGAACTAGGACTACCATATCTGGGGTTCAAAAATCCAGACAACCACTAGATTAAATTAGCCTGGCTCAAAGTTTAGAGAGGTGATTAATGCCTCCTTGAGTGAAAACCATGTTAAAGGAGTCAGTTATAAAACGCCCCTTTAAAAAAATCCTTTCACCTGGAAGATTTTTCTATTTGTAGGCCCACATCTCAAAAGTTCCATTCTTGAATGTTCATTGAAAACATGGTGGCCTTACAGCTCCACTTACATCTGGATTCTGAACCCATTTCAATCAGAGGCAGGTAGTTATGCTTCCCCATCTATTCTTGATTAGGGAGAAGCCCCTCTCACCTGGAATCTGGATGGGGGAAGGACAGGAAATCCCTTTCCCCAGGAAAAACACTTTTTAAAAAAATTTCCCCTTCATTCCTGGGTGACCAAGCTCTAGTGGTTTTGCAATGTGTGGTCCTAGGTTACAAATCCAACTCTGGAATAATAAAAAAAAGAAGGATATTTTTTTAAATAAGACAACAAGTAAGGATTTGAAGGAGAAGTTTAACTGCAAGAAATTACATGATATGTATTCCAAAGCTAGTGGTCAGTTATCTTTAAATAGTCTGAACAAACAAAGAGATAGATGGTCAGGGAATTGGAGCAGATATAAAACTATCCACAATTGAGCAAACTGCACTTAAAATAAATAAATGGTCCCTCACACAATTAATTAAATGTTCTCTGCCAAGTTTATTTAAAGATTCAAGTGACTGTTACGTAAACAACCAGCTTCAGGCTTCCTCATTATCAGTGAAGAGAGCCTTCCCCTTCAATGCACTGTAAGACTATGAGAAAAAGAATGACTGAAAACAAAGAAACTTCAAACATCTTTTTCCCTGAATCCTGTCTTCTGATGTTCATTGAAGAGCTAGTCTAAGAAATCTGAGCTAGCCAGCAATTTGTTCAAAATTAGAGTCCCCCTAAATCCACTATACCATCCTTCCATTCTGTAGTAGAATGGGATGCTGAATTTCTTGCTTTCTTGTATTGCTTGCTTCTCACTTCTTACATTGCTTGTTTTCAAACATCCTTTAGCTGGTAAATGAAGACATGTGTGCTGCAATGCCCAGAGTGCTGCTGGTTACCAACTAGGAGACAGAACTCCAAATTGCTGTTCAGCAATGGCCTGTTCCTAGTCAAAACACTTTCCCTTAGCCTAACCTTAACCACAGTGGAAGCATAACCACAAAAAGTAAGATTCTGGCTGAACTTCTCATTTCCATTGTTCTAATCCCAGGTCCTACATATATATATATATTCTTTGTCTTACTGTGATTTCCAGCACTGTCTGAAAAAGTGCCATGTGTATATACTGTTCACAGCACTGGAAATAACACTCCTCCATCACCATGATAGCAGAGTTTTTTTTTAAAAAAAGAATTCAGATTCATCAAGCAGTATCAGGAATGTTGAGGGCTAGCTATAATGCTGCAATACTTTTTATCTTCTGCAACCTCACACCATGCAGATGTGTTGGGAGCTGCAATTCCAACACATCTGGAGGGCACAAGGCTAAAGAAGGCAAGGTTAAAAGCTTTTACCCATCCTCAAGGTCTCCATCTAGATGAACCCTTCCATTCTTACTAATTGCAGGGTTAATGTCTCATCTGTTTTAATCCTGTCATTTATCAACATTGCTATGAATCCCTATCTACAAAGAGCTGTTTGGAAATGTTTGCAGTATGATCAAAATAGGAAAAGGTGGAGTTGTCAAGACATACTCTTGATTAAACCATGCTGAGTATTTCTTTTTTTAAAAAAAATTATTAGGGTTTTAAAATACATAGTTAAAAGTTAGAAACGGAAAAAGAAATAGAAATACAAAATAAAGAAAAAGAAAAGAAAAAGTGTAGTAAAGTAAGAGAAAGAAAAATATATGAAAAATAGGTAACTTCCAATCTATCTCTGGTCATGTTGATAAAAGAATCTGCCTTAAATGTTGGTTTTTCATACAATAGATAGAAATAATTCTTTGTCTAATATACTCTGTTATATTTAATCTAATCTTCAAAACCCCATGTAAGCTTCGCCCCTCCTGCATTTCACAAATAGTCCATCAATGGTTTCCACTCTTTGAGATATTGACAACTTGAGTTTTCTTTCAATAAACAAGTCAATTTATCATTTTCTGCCATGTCCATCAGTTTTAACATCCACTCTTGTACTGTTGGTAAAAGTCTGAGTTTTCCAAAATTGTGCATAAAGAAGTCTTGCTGCTGTTATCATATATTGTATAATTCTAACAGAATGTTTTTCTATTTGTAAATCCAATATTCCCAACAGAAATAATTCTGGTTTAAAATGTCTGTAGCTTGAATCATGTCAACTGGATTTCTATTTTCTTAGTGGAAACGTTTCACTCCTTATCCAAGGAGCTTCTTCAGTCTGAGTAAAGTTAGTAAGGGAATCCTTAAATATGTTTCTAGGCTGGCTGTGTGACCTTGCACCTGGGGCTAGGTCATGGTTATTTTGAGATGTTTGTTTCTAAGTCCCTTTATCATCTAAAGGAGGATCGTTAAGATTACCCTGCTGCTGTTGAGCTTGTGAAATGGTCTTAATCTTCCTAGGCACAGAAGACAAAGCAGGAAGGAAGATAGGGGAAAGGTTATGCCTGAGGCCCCCACCTCTATTCAAGGAAGGATTTTCCAAGTTGGCATGAATGGATTCCTTGACCCCTCTCTCAAACCACCTATCTTCTCTGTCTAAAATGTGAACATTAATGTCCTCAAATGAGTGTCCTTTTTACTTTCCTTTAAAGGAAAAAGGACACTCATTTGAGGACATTAATGTTCACATTTTAGACAGAGAAGATAGGTGGTTTGAGAGAGGGGTCAAGGAATCCATTCATGCCAACTTGGAAAATCCTTCCTTGAATAGAGGTGGGGGCCTCAGGCATAACCTTTCCCCTATCTTCCTTCCTGCTTTGTCTTCTGTGCCTAGGAAGATTAAGACCATTTCACAAGCTCAACAGCAGCAGGGTAATCTTAACGATCCTCCTTTAGATGATAAAGGGACTTAGAAACAAACATCTCAAAATAACCATGACCTAGCCCCAGGTGCAAGGTCACACAGCCAGCCTAGAAACATATTTAAGGATTCCCTTACTAACTTTACTCAGACTGAAGAAGCTCCTTGGATAAGGAGTGAAACGTTTCCACTAAGAAAATAGAAATCCAGTTGACATGATTCAAGCTACAGACAATTCCACCTGGATGACTGAGAACCTTCATAGACATATCTGGTTTAAAATGGAATCTGTATTTGTAGTATACTCTGCATCAACGTATGTATTTGGGTCCAAAATTTCTTTGCAATCTTACATGCCCACCACATGTGGTAAAATGACCCCTCTTGTTTATTACATTTCCAGCAAATGTTAGAAACAGTCCCATATATTTTTGCAAGTTTTTGGGGGGTCATGTACCATCGATACATCATCTTATAGAAATTTTCTTTCAAATTATAACACAGAGTAAACCTCAATCCTTTAGACCACATATTTTCCCATTGCTGCATATGTATGTTATGACCAATATTTTTTGCCCATTTAATCATACAATCTTTAACTTGTTCTTCCACCATTTCCCCTCTCAACAATAGTTTATACATATACCATGCTGAGTATTTCTAAAACATTTTGTGTGATGATGAAATGGACAGTAGAAATGTACTAGCAGGGGTGCTTTGAGGAACTTAATCAAAAATAAAATAAATACAATAGGTTTATTCTAGGTAACCATATAGAAGAATGCCTCAGCAAGTGGCAACATCAGGCTAATCTTGTCTGGACTTGGAAGCTAAGCAGAATTGAACCTTGTTAGTACTTATATGGGAGACTCCTAGGGAATCCCAGGGCTGTAGGCTAGACTGAGAAGTTGAAAAACATCCTGAAAGAAGGCAACGGCAAACCACTTCTGTATTGTTGCCAAGAAAGACACATGGACATGTCCAGGAGTCAAGCTCAACTCAAATATGACTTTATATAGAATGGATAGGAAATGTGATTCCCTTTAGATATTTTACATTCCAACTTCCATCAGCAGCAACCACCAAGGGCAATAGCAAGTCCTTGTGGGTGAACATTTGAAGTTCATCTGGTTGACTATTTATTTATTATTTAAATTTATATGACTGCCCATCTCTCCCAACAGGGGACTATCCTACATAGATACTGTAGATAGATAGATAGATAGATAGATAGATAGATAGATAGATAGATGATAGATAGATAGATAGATAGATAGATAGATAGATAGATAGATAGATGATAGAGGATGGATGGATGGATGGATGGATGGATGGATGGATGGATAGATAGATAGATAGATAGATGATGGATACCTGGGAAAAACTAAGGTAAACATATATGATAGCTGAATCTTCTGTTCAAATGAGATCTATCAGCATACAATCATGTAGAGGCAGGATGGGAATAGTTTAGGATGTCTTATCAGTCACCCTTGACCTAATTGGAAAAGTTTTTTAGAAGCATTTCCAAGTTCAGTTCAGAAAGTTTTATCATTTGCTCAGCAGTCTATGGGTGGAAAGGAAAGAAGAGAGAGAGAGAGAAGATCATAGAAAGAGAGAGAACAGTGGGTTGACTTAATTAGTAGGTAGAAGGAAAGTGGTTCAGTTTTAACTCTGTGTGGTCCCTAACATGCTATTTCACAGGTCAGGCAGTCCTTCATAGAAAAGAGGTTCCCTATATCTGAGATTAAGGAAAAGAGGAAAATATTCCTTCTCAACATATAAGCAAAAGACACCCAATTGCCTGTTTCAACCCTACTTTCTCATTTTAAATATATAACATTCTGATTCTTGACTAGGAGAGGACCTACCATACAAGTCACTCCTGAGAAATTTGGTAACTAGTGGTAGGCTAGGCCAATGTTCTGGTACATGTGGAAACAGTCTCAGGAAGATAGGATTATCCCTCTCACCAATAACGTGGGTGAGGTGGAGGTTACAGTACACTTGATCTGAGGATGAAACTTTAGCCATAGCTTTCAGAAATCTTTTTTCCACTAACATAGTCCATGATGCATTACTTTCAAGCATGTGTTGATATAGGCTGTGCCCGCAGACGTCACAGTCTCAATCTGATTAACAGCAGAGGCATATTCTCTCTAAAGGCTTGCCTTACATTTTTAAATTCTCCCATTAGGGGTCACTAGAATCTAAAGACAAAACAACTAGACAAAACAATCCACTTCTACCCAGCCCTTTTCTCTCTTAATTGCCACCAGGGTGATCTTATTTAAAGATGAAAACGCCCTCTCAGATGCTCAAACATGTGTGCACAGGTTATCCTTAATCCTGACCGGGCTTTCAAGTTTGGATGGATATGTGTGTACACACACTCACTCGCTCACAAACTTGCAGTAGCACTTCTCATGTAATTATAAAAGAAAGAAGAAGAAAGAAAGTAATGGCAAAACAGGATCCAGGTTTATCCAGAGAAACTGCATGATGCAGTTGTTTTAAAGAACTAATTGATGTGAGCTCATTGGGCATTCTGGACACAGCATATGCACGCATGCAAACACACAAATATCCACCCCCTCGCACAGAGATGAAAGTAAAGTCTTAGGTGGGCAAACAGTGTCCAATTAACAAACCTGAATACACCCACACATTGCAAATTCTAAATGCCAGAAAATGGAACTTAGCTGACTACAAATATTAAAAAAAAAGAAAAGCTTATGGAAAGAGGACAATATGCAGATTGAACATAACAGACAGCTTGCTAACTCCTGACTGCAATGAGGCCAGCCATTTCCAGTCCAACACTCATCCAAAAACCCAAGACATATGTCGAATCAGTTGCCAATGCACAACTTACAAACCTATTATATTTGCATCCTTTCATATGTCACATCCAGATTATTCAAATCTGGACTGCCTTGAGGTCTTTATTAGCTTTTCTTTATTAATTAATTAATTAATTAATTATTAATAAAGAGGTCTTTATTAGCATTTCTGTCCAATCGCACACAGAGCCATGCTGAGGGATATTTAGCATGTGGCTTGTTCATTGGTTGTGCATGGGACCAATGCAAGTGGAACAATCTATAAATTGTTGAGTTGGATCACAGTCTCCTACATTTAAGACACTTGACCACAAAGCTTATGGGATGACTTTGAGCCAATAATTCTCCCTTAGCCCAAATTATCTCACAAACTGTTTTGGGGCTAAAATGAGGAGAGAGGAGATTGTGTACCTTATGCTCTCAGAGAAAAGGATATAAATGCAATCAATCAATCAATCAATCAATCAACCAATCAATCAATCAATCAATCAATCAGCAAGCAAGCAAGCAAGCTGTAAAGTGTGTCCAGGCAACAGCACCTAACCACAATGTGAAAAAGCTGGTACCTGAAGGCACTGTCCTAATATAGGCTTATATACTTGCTGGTATGTAGTAGATTTGTAGATAAAGGGCAGCAGAATATATTAGAGATCTAGACTGGCTGAAGATATTATACAGTTACTTTATTTATTTATTTTCTATCCCGCCTTTATTATTTTTATAAATAACTCAAGGCAGCAAACATACCAAATACTCCTTCTTCCTCCTATTTTCCCCACAGCAACAACCCTGTGAGGTGATTTGGGCTGAGAGAGAGTGACTGGCCCAAGGTCACCCAGCTGACTTTCATGCCTAAGGCGGGACTAGAACTCTCAGTCTCCTGGTTTCTAGCCTGATGCCTTAACCACTAGACCAAACTATAGAAAGCCAGGGGAAGACATGTGAGAAATAAATAATTCCATCAGTCAGCCAGCCAGCCAGCCAGCCAATCAACCAACCATTTAATACTGGTCCAAATTGTTTGGCAAGATAAATTGTGCTCGATTTGAGAATTATGGGCAAGCATCATCCTCTGTGGTACTGCAAATGTCAGAGATATATCTTGGACATGGTTGAGGATTGTATGGCCCTCTGAATGCTGCTGAATGAATCCCAGTAACCTTTGTCAGCATGGCCAATACAGATGCTGAGAGTGGTAGTTCAGTAACATCTGGAAAGCCACATTTTTTTTAACTTCTGGATAAATAGAACATTACTAATTAGGATCTTGGAAATAATGGTACTTATGACCAATTTTTAAGTGCCTTGTGCTTGATCAAGTACTAAATAAGACTCTTTGGCTTGTCAAATACTAATGGTTGTATTAATCTAACAGGTTTTCTAAGATTTGAAAAGTCTAAGTAGTAAGTAATTTATTAATTTATTAGACAGTAATTTAAAATTCTGTGGGAATGAGAAATACACAATCTTATTTAATTAAGATTATGTACTGTATGTATTTTCCAAAGGTGATAGGAAAATGTACCAATTTTAATTAATTCCACATAAAGTAAATAGATACACTGTGATTTATTATTAGTGCTACATAATTTAATTACGAATCAGAAGTGAGAATATGGGATCCTCATAGACACTTTTGTTCTTTCTCATCTGAGGAACATCTGTCTCATTTTAATTTTTAAAGGAATTCCACTTTTTCATATGGCAAATATGTGTACTTGATTTTCAGTGTTTGTAAACTTATTTGTTCACATATATTTGTACTTGTATGTGTTTAAGGAAAATAAATATTCAATTTTAAAAAGAAGTTACTCAGCTTTTATACAGAACTGTATTTCAGCCAGTGAATGTAATTACTTCCTCAGACATATTTTTGAGGGCTATCTACATATGACACTTCTTCAGTAGAATATCTTATAAGGGCATAATTTATTTTGCAATGCAAGCAGGGGTGACCCACCCACACTGATGAACTACAGTAAGCCATTGCCTGGAGAGGCATGTAAAGCAGGGCACTACATCTGAGGTAAAAATAATTTTAAAATATCCTTTTGGTGGAGGTGAGGATGCTATTTGCAGTCATCATTGAGTATAGTTGCACGCTCTTGGTTGAAAAACCAGCTCATCTGGTGCTGGTTCAGAATGCAACAAGGCACACATTTACATTAATTGCATTCCATCACAATGGAATTTCTTTTTGATGTTCTTAAAAATTTCTTCCTGGACATGCCTTCTTCTGTAGAACAAAGAGAGTAGTCAGCTTTACAACTAGTTCTTCAAAAGAAAGTTGTTTACAAACACAGTTCTATTCTTCCTGCATTAACCTTCTTATTCATTATATATGAGTCAGACATTCATTACATGTGGGGGGAACAGACCTCATACCTCTGATGCTGCTTTAGGATAAACATCAGTACAGGGCTAAAAATGAATCCTTTGAAAATTCCTTGAAGACCTTTGGGATTCATATTAACATAAGATGCTACACATCATTAACCAGGCATTAGGGAAAGTATGTATCGAACAGAAATAAAAACAACAGGCTTGAATTCCTAACCTTTATGTCAGCCCAGCCTTCTGTTTAGCTGTTTCCAATACAAATTGAGAATAACAACAAACATTTGGAGGTTATATATGATTCTCATAGTGTATTTCTTACTAGTTCTAGGCCTGGAGATTCCCCATGTCAGCTGACTTTCTTTCTTTCCTCACTAGGAGGAACAGTAGCCTCGGTTTCCAAATAAATTGCCTTTTCTTACACAGTTCCTCACAACCAGCAAGGTGAGGGAGGTTGAAAGCACGGTTCTCTTGGGACGCCTGACTCCTGCTATCTCTCTTGTGATAAAGAAGGATCATTGCCAAAGGCATGTTTTCCTCACAGTCTAGCAAGAAATCTACCATGAAAAGATGTTGTTTGTGATACTACCATTTTTATTTTATTTTTTTCCTGTTAAGAGTCAAGGCCAGACTAGACATGACTGGAACAGCCAGATTTATTGTTCATAGTGATACAGTATATAAAGTAGTGGATAGGGTCTCATTTTTAAAACAAATAATAAAAATGGGGGAATCCTTACCCTCTTTGCCAATTCTGCAGTTTGTTGCTGGAAGCATTTTTCTCTCCATTCCAGCCCCAGTGCCAACACTCCAGTGCCAAGGCTTTTTGTAAGGCAAAAAGAAGCATGAATGATGTAGCGTAGTGACAGACGTCTGGGGGAAGGGCGTTTTACCTACCCATATGCATTTTGTTGCAGCTCCCATCTCCAAATACACACACACACAAACAGACACACATAGATCCAGTTGCATTACCATAATTCATGTGAATTTTGTGACTGGGGAGATCCAGATTCAAATTCCCATTCAATCTCTGAACTTGGAGAATTTGGCACGATCACTCTTTCTCAGTCTACCTACCTCACAGTGTTATTGTCATGAGGATAAAATGCAGGGAAATCACCCCATGTATGTGGGCTCAAGAAAAAAAGGCAGGATTATAAATGCCATTCAAAAAGTAAAAATAATTAAGATAGGCTATGTTGAGTACTATTTTTAATAGAAACCGGTGCAGTGTGATTTCCTCCTTTGTCCTTTACTATTACTTTTATAAATGCTTCACCAGAGCTGTATGGTTGCAGGTTCTAGTAGAACTGACCCTCCAAAGCAATACAAGTTATTTTGTTGTTTCTTTGTTATTTACCTTACCTGAGATTACTCAGTGACACTACTTACAAATGTGCAGAGCTGAACAGCCTTTCAACCTAGCTGACTTCAGAGAATAATTATGAGAACATAAGAAGGGCAAGAATATGTACCTGATGTCTTCGGAACAACAATGGAATACAAATGAAACAAAACTTATGGACCTGGTTTGTTCAGAGCCATCATTCTCAATGTTTGGCAGAGTGAGAGTGAGACTCTGCATCTCATAACCTCACATGAGCACCTCCACTTTCTTTTCCTGCCTATTTAATGCATTAAACAATATGGCATGTTTTCTCACAAATGCCATTTGGCTATATTCACACAACATGCTATACTTGTTTGTGCATACCCAGACTGTTCGGTTAGTTCAGTGATGGTGAACCTTTTGTCAAAAATTTGGAAAATGCCTAACTTGACTCTGCTGGCATGTCATCACCCTCCCCCCCGAACATAAAAGAAGCAATTATTTACATATTCATTTATTTTTTAAAAAATTACTGTTATTGCCCCTTTGTGCAAAGCCGGTTCCTGGAGAAGCTGCTTGCAAATTTGCAAGCGGCTTCTCCAGGAACCGGCTTTGTGCGAAGTCAGCAAAAGCACGCCTCTTCACGTCCCTTCACGCCAAGGCATGCCCCTTCGCGCCTCCTTCACGCAAATTGCAAGTGGCTTCTCCAGGAACCGGTTTTGCACGAAGGGGCAATAACAATTATTATTAGTAATAGTATTGCCCCCTTGCGCAAAGCCAGTTCCTGGAGAAGTTTGGGGTAGGTGGGAGGATCAAAGTGAGCTGTTCATTGTTTAACCATTCCATTATATTCATGATCTATAAAAGAAATGTGGACTGAATAGTTGGACTTCCGGGAACGAAATGGTGGACTGAATATGGCTCTGCGAAAAGCGGAGCCGATGACCGTGGGGGAATGAAGAGCCGGCGAGTAGATCGGTTCTTCGAAACCTCTCTGGATAAGGAGAGGGTTTGAGACTGCCCACAAGTGTTCCAGACAGCTGCTCCTCATAAGGAGACTGGAAGATAGCAGTCTCCAGCGGGTTTAGAGCTCTGGGAAATGAGGGAATAGCCATCTTGCTCAAACCGTAGCCAGCGCTTTTGGAAAGACACTAGGTTCGCATACTTTCCTTTCTAATCACTTTTGGAAATTGCTTGTTAACTGCTTTTCAGCTATTAGAAACCTTTGGATCAACAAGTTTACAGAACCAGGTGAGTTTCCTTCAATCCTTAGTGAAAGAACTTTTATATACAAGTTTATTTTTATTTTTTTGAATAAACAGCAAAAGGGTAGTTAAAACTTTGATTTAAAAAAGTTACAAATGGACTAAGGGTCCAGATAAATTTGAAATAAGATTTTGGAATTAATTATAAGGAATCCTTCCTGTGGGAAAATGCTTTTGTTTTGAATTCTTTTAAAAACCATAATAAGGTAAGACTTTAAAAATTGGACGTTAGAGGGAACTAGATGGAACTAAAGATTACAATTAAAGGAAAAGAACACTCAAACTCAACTTACAATTACAGAATGAAGCAAAATATTTTAACATTGGACATATTAAAGGATATTTTTGAATAATGGACCCAGAAGTTAAGAGTGTCTGTCTCTATAGATAGACTATGTTTAAATGATGTTATGGAAGAGGAACAAGTTTTATCTGACATGAATGAGACTGATTTGAAAGTGGATTTACAAATGACAGTCTACAAGAATGACATGGAAAAAGATGTTACACTAGACATAAAATTTTTTTCCTATATTGGATTTACAAAAGAAGCTTATTAAAATTTTGAAGAACTTTGTGAGAAGGGACAAAGAAAAAATGAAAATAAATCAAGTTCCATGACATTATTTGATGGGACTAAAGATCAAGAGTGTTAGAAGTAAAAGGAATATAAAGTTGGTTTATTTGATCAGGGCTAAAATAGATATGTTATCTCTGGTAACCCTTAATAGACTTTTGCTGACATCAGGACTGAAATGGCGAGGCTTTATGGATTTATTTATAGATCAGAGATGGGATATGGGAAGAAGATATCTTTTATTCTTTTTTTTAGTTTGTATTAGTCTTTACTGTTGTAACTGTAATCTTTAATAAAATTACTATATATAAAAAAAGAAATGTGGACTATTTCTTGGATAAGGAGATACACTGAAAGCCAGTCATTAGGTTCTGGTCTCTTCTGGGGCCTGCCTTTTCCAGTAAGGCTATGGTGGCAGCTCTCTGATAATAATTTAAGAAAGTATGCTGGTTTCTAGTATAATCTTCCATCTAATCAGTTCCTCTAACTCTGACTTTTAAAACTATTTCACAATTAGCTTTTAACTCTCCAACCATTTACTGTGTTACTCCTCACTTCTACTACTACTATTTTGATCATTCTCAAGGATCAAAATCATGCTGAGAACATTTATTTAGACTCACCAAAAGATAATCTTCTGAGGGTTATGGAGGTTTTGTGGGGAGGAGAATCCCAGCAGAATTGTAGAAAGCATCTGTGCCAGCTGATGGCTGAGTCATATTCTATTTCTTTGTCTTTCCCCTCCACATCCACATTTTCTGCCCACTTTCATTAGAACACTTTTTCTTTGCTGATTGGGTGTATGAAAGAAAGAACAAACCTTAGGGAAACACATGTAGTAAAGCAGGAAAACAATATTCTTCTTTCCAAACACTCATCTTCATGTCCCCAAACCATGACAGGAAGATGCCCTAATAATTGTTTTTGAAGTCCTCATGATATTGTCTTCGTCTCATCCCCATCCCATTGCAGGGGCATTTGTCATTAGCTGTTTTGGCACTGAAGTGTTGTTCTCCCTCTTCTTCCAACACAACTCTTGCCATCCAAAGGATCTCCAAACCTCATGATGGTGTGGCCAATGAAGTGGTCAGGGACTGGGTTCTGCTCACCTCCTATTGGCCACCTGAAACTGCTATGAGCGCACCTCCTCTCCCCTATACCCTGGACATTGATTTCCAGGACCATTTTGCTTTTGGCAGTGGAACAGTCTGTTTCTTTAAAATTGGGTCTCCCCTTTATCAAAAAGCCATATCTCCCCAGTTCTCCTGCCACCCTACTTAGGCCGGGTAGGAGATTCCCAGGCTGCCCAGGGTGGTAAGAAAAGGAAGGTTTGCAATAGCTTTCTAGTGGCCATTTCTCTGATCCCATCAAGGTAATCCACTGGATTAGAGAACTAGTGGTGAAAGAAACTCCCTCCCCCCATGTCTTGCCAAGAGAAGTGGGAGGGAGTTGCTCTTTAGCTGCCTGTTCCCCAACTCCATTATTTAGCTCCATGGGATTGGAGAACTGGTGGCTAAAGAGCTGCTTCTCCACTCTGCTTTTCTTGCCAGCTTGAGGATAGAATGGCAAGATAAGTGAGAATGAGAAGTAAATAGTTGGGTCCTCACTGCCAGAGCCTGTCAGCCAGCCTATGAAAGAGCTGATGGATGCTGTGTGGTGAGTGATTCAGTGGTTCAGTGAAACAAGAGAGATCTTGCTTCACCACAAGGCCCACCCAATATCTGTCAAGCCCTTTTTCAGACTACATTTAAATATGGTTATAGAACACTACTCCCACCCCCACCCCCTGCCCCACCCCCTGCCCCTGCTATGCTGCCTTCTTGTGGTGGTGGTGTGGTGTTTATGAGAGGGATGAGTGAATGTATGCTAAGAGTATACTGTATACTCTCACCATGTACATCCCAAGTATGAAGGTCATCCCAGGTCCCCAGCAAAAACAAACAGGTACCTATATCGGGCAGCAGCAATATAGAAAGCTGCTGGAGGTGGATGATCACTTTAGTCACAACAGCAAAGGCATCATTTCATATTGTGTGGGAGAAGGTAATGGTAAACCACTCCTGTATTTTACAAAGAACAAAAAGCCAACCCCCCAAAAAAACAAAACAAAACCCAAAACCCTATGTGGATAGACAAGAAAAAGTGATTGACAATATAGTGCTGCATGATGGGCCCCTTGGATCCGATGGCACTCAACATGCTATTGAGGAAAAGCTGAGGATCTTTCAAAATACTAATGGTGTTTATAACATGATTGGATTAAAGCCTTTGAGACTTCTAGCTGCTGATGTTCCCACACAGGAAAAAAACAATCCAAAGCTGCAAAGACAGAATTACAGAGGGAACATGGAATGTAAGAAACATCAACGTGGCAAAGCTCAACACAGTGAAAGATGAAACGAACCTTAGACATCAGTGAATTGAAATGGATTGGAATTGGACATTTTCAGTCAGAAGATCACATTGTTTACTATGCATGACACAAATAATAGAGGAAAGATATTGGTTTAAGTCAGGAAGGATATAGCAAAATGTTCTTTGGTACAATGCAGTCAATGACAGAATAATATCAGTTTGTGGACAATCCTTCAATATGATGGTTATCTAAGTTTATGCTCACTCACAGATGTATAAGAAGAGAAGATTGATGAGTTTTATGGACAAGTTCAACCTGAAACTAACAGAATATTCAAGCAAGATATGCTGCTGGTTATGGTTAGAGGCTGGAAAGCCAAAGTTGGATATAGTAAGGAGGAAGATGTAGTTGAGCTGTATGGCCTAGGAAACAGAAATGAAGCAGAATGACTTGTCATTTTCTGCCAATACAATAGTTTTTTCATTGCTAACATGTTCTTCAAACAACCAAAATGAAGCCTATATACATGTGCATCACTAGACGGAACACACAGAAATAAAATTTACTATGTTATTGGTACAAGGAGATGGAAAAGCTCAGATATAAAAGCAAAGTCATGGCCAGGGGCTGACTGTGGAACAGATTTTGAACTGCTCATTTGCAAGTTTCAAGCCAAGCTAAAGTAAAAGAACAAAGCCAACCAGTTTCCATGATAAAACTATGGGTCTAGTCTGTTATATTTTTTCTAATGAAGATGTGTTTGCCTGCCTCTGTGCCTCTAGAAGGTAAACAGGATTGTAAATATGTTCTTGTTTTTTGAATAAATGCAATTTTATTTTTTACTGCAAAAGTCTAGTTTATTGATCTCTCTATGCAAGCTTCTAAAACTCTAAATTCAAAATAATATTAAAAGGTTATGGGCCCAGCTGAGAGAAGCTAGAAGCAAAATTATATAAAAATGAAAGAGAGATCAGGAAAGAATTTCATTTGCATTTGAAAGGCAAGTGAGCAAAGTCCAGGGAAGACTTTTATTTTGAAACTTCCTGGAGGCTGCAAAGCCATTTGTCTGTTTGAGTCACAAGCCTCGTGGTTTTCAAGCAAGGAGAAGAAATGGCTGCTGCAAGTTACCAAGGTACGCCTTTAGAACGTCTTTCTGACTCTAATTATTTAAACTGGACTCTGAAAATGGAGAGTTTTCTTCAGAGAGAAGACCTGTGGTCTCCCAATTCCTGCAAATCCTGATCAAGCTTGGGTGAGATGGGATGAGAAATGTAAAGCTTTGTTAATTTTAGCAGTGGAGGATACACAGCTCATGCATGTTTGTGGTCTGCAGACTTCCAAATAATTATGGGACTCTTTACGTAATTTATATGTAAAGACTACAGCTAGAAGCAAAGTAAGTTTAACCAAGAAGCTGTATAAAGCTCATTTACCAGAGCATGGCAATTTACCAGAGCATCTCCACATGCTTCAGAAATATTTTGTGAAGCTTCAGGAACGTGGCTTGGAATTTACTCCTCTCACAAAAGCCTACATCATTTTATCCTCGCTGAATGATTTTTGGGACACTTTGATCTGCACTCTGGAAGCAATCCCTGAAAATGATTTAACTCCATTGTTTGTCTCTGCTCGCCTGCTTGCTGAATGGGAAAAGAGACAAGAAAAAAATGTGCCGATTTCTTCTGCAAAACTGCAGTGTGAAAAGCCAAGAGAACGAAAAAGCCTCGAGTTTCAAGTTTCTGCATTTGCAAGCAAGCAATGCTTTCATTGTGGTTCTCTTGGGCATCTATGCAAGGACTGTGACCAGTTGTTCAAAGGTAAGAAGATTGAACAGAAGAATAAAGGAACAACGAGAAAGAAAGCTCTGCAGACTTCTCATATTGCACAGGTTGTTGAAAACTGTAATAATAAAGATAATTGGGTATTAGATAGTGGAGCAAATTGTCATATCTGCGATTGTAAAAGTTCTTTTGCATCTTTGTCTAAAACTAACAAAGTGTTTCCTTGGCTGATGGGTCTGTGTCTAAGATCGTGGGTCAAGGTGATATGTATCTATCTTGTTTAGGGGAAACTGTTAAAGATGTTTTATTTGTACCAAATTTTCAATCTAATCTTTTGTCTGTAGCTCAGTTAGTAGCAAATGGATATGCCATAACTTTTAAGAAAGATGTCTGTGAAATAAGGAAGGATGGTAAATTGGTTGCAACTTGTATTCAAAAAGATTCACTTTACATAGTACAGAAAGCTTCTGGGAATCAAAGATTGGTTGCAAAAGTGGGAGACAGTAAGATGAAGGTTAGAAGATTGGATTAAAGAAATCAAAAGGCATATGACAAAGAAAAGTTCCTGTATACTGTATGAAGTACTAACATTTAAAATCAATTGTTGTACTTTAAGTTCAAAGATAGATTGGAGGACATCTATTTTCTATATTTTCTTTGCTTATTATTTCTTGACTTCACTTTTTCTTTATCTTTTTCTTATTTTGTATTTCTGTTTCTATTTCTTTTTCTACTTTAAATTTTATTATGTATTGTAAAACTTAATAAAATTTATTAAAAAAAAAAAAAGATTGGTTGCAAAAGGTTTTTCTCAAAGAAAAGATGTGGCTTATGATGAAACTTTTGCTCCTGTAACAAAGGATGAAACCATCAGGTTGCTCTTAAAGGTTGCTGCCATCAAAAAGATGTCTGTTTTTCACTATGATATTCAAACCGCATTTCTGTATGGTGAATTAGAACAGAAATTGTATATGCATCAACCTCCTGGATATGAACAAGGTAAACATCTTGTGTGTGAATTACATAAGTCCATTTATGGTCTGTAACAGGCAGCTTGTTGTTGGAATATTAAACTTGATGAAACTGCAAAATTTTTGGTTTGAGAAAGGGATTGCTGATCCATGTGTTTATGTAAAGAAAGATAAGCAAGATTGTATATACTTATGCTTGTATGTGGATGATTTATTGCTGCTTACATCATCAGATAAGCAAAGACATGTTTTTGAGGAATATATGAAAAACAATTTCACATTGAAAAATCTTGGAAAAGTTACAAATTATCTAGGTTTGGAAATTCACAGACAAGAAGATGGAAGTTTCCTGATAAGCCAAAGTGGTAAGATTAAAAAATTGCTAGAGGATTTTAAAATGCAAGAATGTAAGTCTGTTTCCACTCCCATGCTTCCTGAATTTCTAAAGGAGGAGGGGGAGAAGGGGGAAGCTGAGTCATCTCAAGCAGATGACTTTAGGTCTGCAATTGGAAGTCTACTATACATTGCAAACCTTTCTAGGTCAGATATTTCAGTGTGTCAATTTGAGCAGATTTGTGCAGAATCCTACATCTGCTGCAAATACTGGATTGAAAAGACTTTTCAGGTATTTACAAGGTACCAAGGATTACTGTTTGAAATTATCTGCTTATGAAACAGAGGAAAAATTAGAAAGCTGGTGTGATGCAGATTGGGCTGGAGATCTAACTGATCGTAAGTCCACTTCTGGAGCTGTAATTAAATTTGCTGGGTCTACTGTTGCTTGGAATTCTAGAAAACAATCTCTGGTGGCAATTTCAACAGCTGAGGCTGAATCCTATGCTTTAGCTCAGATTTGTAATGAAATTGTCTGGTTCAAGCAATTATTAAAAGATATAGCAAAAGATACACCTGTTGGATTGTAAACATATTCCTACCTTCTTGTACATATTGTTGGATTGTAAACACACCATCCAGTAACTATTTTTGAAGACAATCATTAGCATTATCTGAAGGATGTAGACAGAGAACAAAACACATATTCATTTTTATCTTGTCAAAGATTTTATTGCCAAGAAAGAGGTCATTTTAAAATATTGTGACACAAAAAACATGTTAGCAGACATTCTAACAAAACCACCTGTAGGAGTGAGACACAGAGAAATAATGGAAAAGTTAGGTTTAATTTCAGATTCTTTTTAATCATAAAAGAAGAGGAATGTTATATTTTTTATTTTGTGATCTAAAAAGAATCTGGGTCACAAGATTCAGTTTAAAAAGACAAGCTGAGGTAAAAAAAAATTTCTCTCACTCACAGAAACAAAGTGTGCTGGCATTCAAATTCCATTAACCATATAAGGTTTATCTTTGTGTTCTTAAGGTGTTTGTTACCATGTAAAGTATTCTGGTTTGGCCAGGCTGACTCTTGGGTAGTCACATGCTAATTGGTTACTATGATGAATGATTGTTTATGATCAAATCAAATCAAATCAATTTATTACGGTCACTGACCAGTACATTTATGATCAGGATATTAAGTGTATAAA
This sequence comes from Charina bottae, assembly GCA_023362775.1. Taxonomy (NCBI): domain Eukaryota; kingdom Metazoa; phylum Chordata; class Lepidosauria; order Squamata; family Charinaidae; genus Charina; species Charina bottae. Next base: position 33,609,734 of record JALMGJ010000006.1, on the reverse strand, counting down.
GGTAAAATCCTCTGTTCTGCCTGCTGGCTCTGCTTATCTGTTTCTATTTTAATGAGGATGTGTTTGCCTGCCTCTGTGCCTCTAGAAGGTAAACAGGATTGTAAATATGTTCTTGTTTTTTGAATAAATGCAACTTTATTTTTTACTGCAAAAGTCTAGTTTATTGATCTCTCTGTGCAAGCTTCTAAAACTCTAAATTCAAAATAATATTAAAATAGTCTTCTATCAAACATTGCCTCCTCCCTTACGAGAGAAGCCACTATGGTTGTTTTTCCTGTCAGCAGCTGACATTGGGGAAATCCACCATTCAGATTCCTTAAGTTACCAGTTTTCAAATCTTTGAGGACAGCACCAGTGGCTAATCTTGTTTCTGAGTAACAATAGTACTGAGCAATGAGGGCAGATCAAAGCAAGCATGCTGGCATATTTTTGTACTGCTCCCAGATTGGAGGCAAGCACACCAAGAGAGCCATGAGGAGAAATCCATAATCAATCAAATAAGTGAAATAAATGTAATAACTCTCATGGAAAAACATGCAGATTACTAAAATTGTTGACAAAAGGTTAGAGGCTGGATTGGTTTTCAGAAAAACAAGCTGTGTTAATTTGTTGCAGCAAAAATGCAAAACAGATTTGTAAGATTCAGTGGAGCCATTCTGAAAGCTGCCAGCTATATATAGCTGCCTTCAATCTCTTGTTCAAACTGTATCTTGGTGTGTGAGTCTTCTCTGGGAACATATTGCCTTTTGTCACCAGCAGAGGCTGATCTTCAATCTCCAGGGCAGAAACAGGGGAAAGGTTTGATACTTGATTCAGCCCTATACTGAATTTCCATTTGGCCCTCTGACACTGATAGATACCAGCATTTGTTAGTAGGGGATGCATCAAACTTTATAAAATTGTGAACACTGAAATGTCTGTGCAGGAAATAGCACAGAAATTTCATATAGGTGGCCATGTTTGCCTCTTGGCACAGTGAAAGAGATGTATATTTTTTGAGAGTGGAAACAGCTTGGCATTCCTCAACAGCATTGTTACAATAAGAAAAGATGGTGATGAGAGGAGATTGTTTCAGTCATGGCAAGTGAAGTCTCATATTCTGAGCTAATCGGCAGAGAAGAAAGTACTGCACTCAGGAAACATGACAGCCAGCCAACACTTTCCTACTCCCTTTAATATACACGCTCATACTTACCTTTAGCTCTTTCCCCCTTAACAGACTTATTGCCATGGCAACAGGAATCTTAGGTCATGAGTCTTTTTAAAAAATGTCATCCCCGATTATTGCAGTGGCAATGGAATCTAATTTTCATCAGAGACATTATGGTTGTTTTTGCATAATTGTATATTAATACTCAACATGACAATATTTGGTTAAAATTCATGAGCTCTGTTCTAAAATAAGGAATGGTGGCCAAGGGCTTATTCCTTTCCCTTTCAAAAACATTGTAAGGCTTGAATTCACATTTCAGCAGGCTCCGTTTATTAATCCAACTGTTAATGAGAAGGGGTTGCACAAAGCAAAACAAAAATGAATTTTTTAAGCTCACAAAACAAAGGGCAAGTTAAATGTAAATGTAGAGATATCTTATCACAAGAAGATGCATAGGATATATGAGATCTTATTTTGCACAGATTATAGAAAACCTGGGCCCATTTCTACAAATGTCAACTAATGGCTCGAGAGCATTCAATCTCCTGTCCCATTTTGGCAACCTCCAGAACTTCCCAGGATTGTACATGTTGTTGTGGGGAAAATAGGAGGAGGAAGGTGTATTAGGTACGTTCACCACCTTGAGTTATTTATAAAAATAATAAAGGTGGGATAGAAAATAAATAAATAATAAATAAATACATTTGGTGCCAAAATGTGTTTTGTTCTGTTTTCCCTTTGGCTTTTTGTTTAATGAAATAAGGTTATATACTGTAAGCATTAAGCCTCAGATTTAATACACTTGTTTTAAGATTTTTTTTTTGTTAATGTTCAACATTTTTAGCTTTTTCTCTTGAGTCCAATGAAAAGGAGAAGGAGAAACCATATGTTACGTGGTGGTAAAGAATTCTGGGAGGACCCCAAAACCTGAAGAATACTGAGGTGTATATAAAGTAGATCTGTGAGAAAACAGAGGGCTGTGTATTTGGAGATTGCAGAAATGAAACCATTAGTGGCAAACTGATTATGGGCATTCTGCACGTGGTGTTCTATCCAGAACCACATACAGAAACTGCTTTTAACCTCAGAAGGGGCTGTGTAGGTGATAAGAAGCTCAGCACTGCTTACGGACCAGATGGAAGACCAAGGAACCTTAAAAACTCTGCAGTAGGAAGCTAAGAAATCATAGCAATCCAAACAAGCCTAAAGAGAGGAAACAAGCTGAAAGTCAAACCAGGTGGACTTTGCCCTACGATCAAAACAATCTGTCCCTATAAATAAAGACTTTAAATGTACTCACTGTGAAAAAGGATATGCACAGAGGGCAGAATGTCCTGCTAAGACTGCTGAGTGCCACAATTGTACCCATTTCAAGGTTTCTCTCTTGATGTTAGATTCTGAACAAAAACTTTCTTTCCAGCAGAAACCTTCCTTCGGAACTATTCCCCCCTCCCCCCAAAAGATGGAAGGGCTAATTCCTGCATTCCTCTTTTTTGTTTCAGCAAGAAGTATTTGGTTTGTCTCGCCTAAACTCTGCCATAGGGCACCATTCCCAGGTCCAGAGTCCCTTAAGAGAGTGAATGACAAGCAGGAAGACATACTGTATAGCTCAGATGGGAAGATGAGAACACTCCAAGCAGACACTTTCATGCAAATTGAGGTGTTTAATCACATGGTGATAATTTATTATGGCTCGGAAGGTTTGAGTGACTTGCCTCCTGTTCTGTTGAGGAAAGGCGTTTAAGCCTGTCTGATATTCACAGGGGATCATCAGGGGCTGTAATCTGAAGAAGAGATACCTACACCATTTAGGCAGGTAGTATAACTTTGCACATATGTAGCAGTGCATCAGCTCCCTGTCCTACCTCACTGCATTAAAAAAATATCTTCAGCTAAAACAATAATAAATGGGAATCTGCTATGGTGCAAAACCAAATCCATTTCTAACACCTCTGGGCCCCAAATACAGATAGTGGCTGGATGCATCTGCCCAGAAACAAACATGACCTGGAATGATAAAAAAATAAATCCTGGGAGGGCTAAAGTGGGTGGTGACACTTACCATTTCCTCCAGTTACTCAATTCCAGTGGTTACTTGAAGGAAAACACATTTTCACATGCACCCCTTTCCCTACTTTGTACCTTGTTCTTTGTTTCTTCTGATCACAATAATTTTTTTCTCCTACTGACTTCACCAGCTACTTCAGTAACTGACCTTTACATCTTGGAATATTCTATTAAAAAATAATATTTCCATCCTTCATCTTCCTGTACATCCTCCTGTATATTCCCAAATTCAGCCTATTATATCAACAAAATGGGTGTGTAGGAATTAACAAAAAATATGCATGAGGTGCTGCAGCTATGAATCTTCAGTGCAGTTTTATACAGTGGCAGTGGACATCCGCATTCCTTCCCAGCTTGTTATCTGAATTTTAAAGATGTAAGTGTGCAGGGGATTAAAAGGAAAAACCAGACATTTGGCATATTTATAATGTCTGAACAATTTGGCAGTATCTAACTGGCAGAATTTGCAGACATTAAATGCAACTAAATTCTGTGGTCAGAACTCATACTTGACCATTTAAGATATACATTAAAGGGAATAGTAATATTCAATGTTTGAAGATGGGCAAGTGGCAACTATATTACTTTTAAAAGTAATGTCTAAGCCACCTTTGATTAATGTTCATATTGTGCATATTTTTTCTACGTGCCTTCTTTACTGATAGAGCTAAAATGGATATAATGCTGATAGTCTATAATGAGCTGTTTCAGTGCAGCTTGCCTCAACAGACAGATTGGCTGGAAATTATGGGAGTTACAGCACACCATATCTGGATGGCATTGATTTGGGGAATATTGTGCCAATGACTTTTGAAAACAATTTAAGATAGATTAAGGCAACAATGTTGGAAAAGTCCTATGTGACACTTTCTCCAATCCTGCACTGTGCCCTAGCACTGCCGCATTGTTCCCGAAAGCCTCAGATATATAGGGATCAATGCAGAGCTGAGGTCCCGGTATCATATCTGCTTTAAGTCACTAACTTTTGGGATACCTCAGGCTATTAGCCCAACTGGGTGGAAAATGGGACAAAACCAAAGAAGAGCTCTTCTGCATCAGATCAAAGGTCTAAATACTTAATAGTCATGGGACCAGTGGGCTCAATGCATGTGTGAAGCATATAACATAACAAGTCTCTTTCACACCATATCCACAGCATCCAGTTGTCCTGTTCCATTTCATATTTGTCCTCCATGCTGAAGGAGTCTATGTGTGATTGCTTCCTTCTATACTTTGAAGAATGACTGAGAGTAATAATTCTTAGTTTCATTTTGAACATAGCAGAGGAAGGATTCCGGAAGTCAGCAGGGATAGGGGCATATTGACAAGTAGATGATCTCACATCTGAGAAGGCTGCCAAATCAACAGTCCTCTCCCATTGTTGCTTCATGGCAATTTATACTAAGAGGCATGATGTGTCTGAGTTCACTGATTACATACAGCCTTCATGGCTAATGGCCACAAATAAGTTTATCCTTCTATGAATTTCTTTAACTCCCTTTTAAAAAACTAAAAATCAGGTTGTAAGATTGCTAGACTATATAGGGACAGGGTAAATTGCTCCCATGATGGTAATTTTGGCCATTTTAGAATATCCTAGGTATTTCAAGATTTTAGTGTTCAACACATGATTTGATCTGTTGGCTTACAAAGTTCATATTTCTGAACAAAATGTGGATTCTGGTTTTTGCATTTAACCATCTTGCTGGATGGCTACTGACTCCCCAATATATAATAAGGGTCCTAAAGAAATTATTAATGGTCTTATCTTACTACAAACTCACATTTGAACTGGATGCCTGAGTTCTTTGGTGACAAATACTGTTCTTGTGAGACATGCCATCTTCAAGACATGTTTCTTACTATCTCCTCCAGTGCCTGTGTTCATTTGCATATAACCACAACCCATTACTGTTGAGAAAAATGCACATTTATTCCTTCTGCTCGCTTACACAGACGAGGACTGATACGTGGCAGTCACACATGCTTTAATGCAGAAAGCAAACCCTTTACATGCTGAGATGAGCATTATAAATGAAAAACACTCTGAAGTCAGCAAGCCATAAAATCAGCATTAGTGTGAAAATGAGAGTTGCATCATCTGGAATGCAAAACATATGGACAGGCAAGACACAGAAAAAACCTGCGCCAAACATGAAATCAGGTCTGATTTATATTTTCAGACTACAGGTACCTTTTGGCATTCTTCTTGGGAAGGGATGCATTAAAAAAACAGCCATATTATTAAGTCCATTTCCTGAAATGTGATGTCTGTGTGTGATCCCTCTAAATTATCCCTACAACAGCAACTTCTCCAGCTCAGCATATGAAGGAAAGAAGATGTGGATGTGCTGCACTGGATGTGCTTAAACAAGAATCACTGTGATATGCTGTAACGGGTAAGGTGTTGGACTGGGATTAGAAGACTGAGGTTCAAATCCCCACTGACCAATAGATTTAGCTGGATAACTTTGGGTGGCTCACTGACACTCTTAGCAGGGAAGGTTGTGGTGTGGATCAAATTTATTGATTTATTTATCATATTTATATTACCGCCCATCTCCCTCACAAGGAGGGACCCTGGGTGGTTCACAATAATGAGGGGAGACTGCAAGGTTACAAATGCAATGCATATATTTCAGAGCAAGAGAATGCAAAGGAGGTTGGGTGCATATATCTGAACAGGTGGTGGGTGCAGAATGTGCTCCAAGCCCCACCTGTTCCCTACAACCGCCAACCACAGGCTGATGTAGCTCCTGAGGGCAAAGAGAGCATGCAGCCAGTGAGCCCATATGAAACATTTTATGTTCTTAGTTATGCACTCTTACTATCTGAGCTCCATCTGCAATTTGTTCACTTCTCATTTTATGAATATTTATAGCTATTTTTATAACTCTGCTAATCAAAACATATGAACTGTAACTTTCCACCTCATGGAGAGACAATTTTTGCCAAATAAATGTTAATCCCATTCATTGTGTCTGAAATGTTCTGGACACAGCCTTCAAATAAGATCAACCAAGTGTCACCACACAGTGAAAAGCATGGCCAGAAAGTTTAATAAAAAATCCATTTTAACTGCAGACTAGTATGTTCTAATTTTTTACAGAAACCACTAACAATGCATGCTTGTTCAGGAAATAGTTGAATTTCAAATGGGAAACCCTAACCCTAACGCTTGGATTTCTGAATTCAGATCTCACAGGGTGGGACATCCCAACTGTGCACCATTCTGAAAAATCTAGCATCACCTTTCAGAGGTTAGTATATTTTTGACCTCCATATGCACAAAATATACAGATTTATATTCCACATTTTGATCAGGAGCTCAAGGCAGTATGCATAGCGTCCCTGCTTCCATTTCCCCCCATAACAATTCTGTGGGGAAGGTTGGGTTGAGGGTGGCCCCAAAGTCACCCGGTGGAGATGCACTTGAACCCGGGTCTTCCCAGTGCCAACCCATCACCTGCTGAAATAGGGATCTTTAGTCCATAGCAGTTTCTTAGTGTGAGGAGACTTACAAACTGCAATCAAACTCTTCAGTCATGTGATAAGCTACAGTGGCTAAGCCATCCTAAATCCCTGTAAATGCTTGGTTTCCAGGCACTCTGAAAACAAATAAGACTCTGAAAACAAGTGAGAGCCAGTTTGGTGTAGTGGTTAAGGCACCAGGCTAGAAACCAGGAGGCTGAGAGTTCCGGTCCCGCCTGAGGCATGAAAGCCGGCTGGGTGACCTTGGGCCAGCAACTCTCTCTCAGCCTAACCCACCTCACAGGGTTGTTGTTGTGGGGAAAGTAGGAGGAGGGAGTATTAGGTATGTTCCCTGCCTTGAGTTATTTATAAAAATAATAAAGGTGGGATAAAAAAATCTTTAAAAAATGCTTCTAATATCAATATGTATGCTGTATGCTTAAGAAGTGATTCAGCTTCTTCCACTTGCCATGAAAGGGACAGAAATGAGGCAACAAAAGCAGAACAGCTGAAAGCTGGTAAAAAGCTGATAATAGGCAGACATAAATCTGTGCTCTTTAATTCCATACAGTTTCTTCCTTCTTTACAAGTGTTAACAGCAGATTCTAATCACTGACACTGACACATCAGCCAATTCAGTGTGATATACATTGTAATTGTATCGAGGAGACCATTTAAAGTAGAGATGTGTACATATGCTCATATGTATCAAGGCAGCATCCAGGGACCACACATCTATGGTGCCACATAACCTGAGTCTTTCATTAGTACTTCGGTGCTATAATTATTAACTCAGTGTCATCAATATCAAGTATTTGCACTTTGGTTTGGCTAGCCCAGAAAGAGGGCTTCAGTTGCTGAAATGCTGCTCATCCTTGAGGTGGCAGAAAACTAAACTGTCATGAAAGGTGCAGCCCCCCTCCCTACTCTCTTTCCTGCTCTTTCAAGTCATCACTAAACAGGGCTGTCCTGATTTTATGTGTACAGCTCAGGGTAGGGAAGTGGATTGGTCCAGTCCTCTGGCTTTGCTGCCCTCCCACTTCGGCACATTATCAGCTGGCAGATAATCAGTCTGGCTGTCACAGCAGTGCAGTGCGGGTGGGGCAGGTGGGACTCTGTCCATCATCACTAGGCTAGGGTCTTTGATGTGTCCTTTTACTACACTCTATTCTGTCTTATCCTGAGTTGAATAAAGTTAGAAAAGAAAAATGGAGTCACAGAGGGAAATGAAGCACAAGTGGCATTTTTCTTAGGATTGCTCTCTCTTCTCTTCTCTTCTCTTCTCTTCTCTTCTCTTCTCTTCTCTTCTCTTCTCTTCTCTTCTCTTCCTCTCCCCTCCCCTCCCCTCCCCTCCCCTCTCCTCTCCTCTCCTCTCCTCTCCTCTCCTTTTTTTGTAGGCAACAAATGCTGACTTCCAGATTTCACTATGTTCTATTCTGGAGAAAATGGTTTGATCTGCTTGTTTAACTATCTGTCTTTATATAATGCTGAACCATGAAGTCCTTTGGAAGTGTTGGTTCTCATCTTTTTAATGTTATATAATTTCAGCCTGTTGTGTTATTTTACTCACTGTTACAGAATTTCACTGTTTTGCTATTTCAGTCAGTACAGCTGCCTGAGCAGTCTTGCACTATTGCACAGTTCTGGTAGGCCATTGGCACAGCACTGTTGTAACCAGTTCTTTATGGAGACAATAGTGGTATGGCGACAGATGAGGCTGACCGGAGACCAGATGGGGGGAGGCATACCTGCATCAGTCACCTGACATAATGTGTGCCAGAGCATAACAGACTTTACACACTTTGTAGCTGTTGCATGCTATTGGCTTAAGGGGGAAAACACTGTTTCAACACTGCTACAGCTAGGGACGACCTAGGCCTGTTTGATGCATGGACTGGGGATGAGATGATGGGAGCATCATGAAATATGGTAGGAAAAATGTGTTTCCAGGGTATGTTTGTATTGTTGTCAGTTGCAAATGGGGATAGCCCATACAATGAACAGCAAAGTCTCACACAACATTTGGAAATAAGTTTATTTCTGCTAGAGTTAAAAGTGGACAAGTTAACAATTACAACGTGAATCAATTTGGTCGAATGCTGTGGACCAGATAGAAAAGGCTGGGGATGCTGAATTTGACTTTAATATACAAGATATTCTCAAAATGACAACAGAGTTGAAAAAAATGGTTTTGGTCCAATAGCATCTGGGAGATTTAAAAAATTAGTTTTCCAGTAGAAATAAGTATGTTTGGTCAGACAATTCTTGTGGAAGAAAAAAGAAAAGCAAGTACTGGTGAAGCTGTGGCTTCTGGCAAAGGCAATCTGAATATGCTCTCACCAAAGGAATGGGGAGAAATTAGTTGCACTTTCAGATGAGTACATAGCCCTAAAATCAGTTATCCTTAACAATTCAGTTCTTTAAAATTACAACGTAATTCTCCAATATAAAAAAAATTGTATAAAGTATGTATATTGGGGTGAATATACAAAGAAAATAATTATTAGTGTAAATAATGTTCAGAGATACATAATATTAAGGAATGCTCGTGTATATAGTAAACAAAACCTGTGCAACCATATGAATCATTTTCTCTCTGAACATGTAAAAACGTTTTAATGATTCGGAAACATTTAAGATTGGAAAAAATGAAAAATTGAGAAGAAATTAAATGGATAGATCCTATCATCCCTGCTTCCATCTTTAACTGTGACAGCTCATAATGGGAATACTGTATACGTTATTTCTCAAGGTGATGGGTACTCAAAATAAAATAGGGATAAGATAAATGCATCACAAGAAATTAAATGCTTTCCATTCCCTAATAATGGACAAGTGCATTCTTTTTTCATTTTTCTGGAGTAAAGATTTGAATATTCTCTGATTAAGACAAGAGTGAAATGCACCTCTTGTTGGTTTAGAAGGCTTGATTCTGGAACATCCTTATGCTCCTTATCAATTCAGCAGGCCTTTAGGAAATACATCACTGAGATAACTCACCAAACTTTTCCTTATCACCAATCACCTACACAATGTAAATCCATTCAAGATGTCAGATTCTAAGTTTATGGGAAGAACAAAGGTTTCAAGCAGCCCATTATACCATGTGAATTAAAGTTTTCAGTTTGAAGTCACAGGTGTGACCCAGTATCGAAAAGACCAGAGACCTGAAAAGATGCAGTGTTGCAAGATGTTAAATGTTTCTTAACATAATGCAGAAAATATTCAGTATTCGTTGAGCTAAATAGGATCCAAGGAATCATTCCATTAAAAACATTAGCAAAAGTGTGAACATACAAAATCTTTATTTTTGCAGTCACTGAGAGGAGTCCTCCCTACATCCTATGTTTATTCTACATGGATATGGATTTTATTCAATTTATGAGCTTGAGTTTGGCATGCTTGCATCTGTTTTATTCAAGTTAAAACTATCCACAGTAATTGCTTCATAGCTTCCTTTGTAACTTATAGGGCTTCTAAGTAAAGGTAAAGGTTTTCCCTGCACAGTGGTGTCCGACTCTAGGGGGCGGTGCTCATCTCCGTTTCTTAGCAGAAGAGCCAGCGCTGTCCGAAGACGCTTCTGTGGTCATGTGGCCGGCATGACGCGTGCGGAACGCTGTTACCATCCCACGGAAGTGGTACCTATTTATATACTTGCATTTGCATGCTTTCAAATTGCTAGGTTGGCAAGAGCTGGGGTGAGTGCAGGAGCTCACGCCGTCACGCGGGGCTAGGGTCTCGAACCGCCAACCTTCTAATGACTTTAAGAACGGCTAATAATGACTAGAAAAAAAGTAGACAAGCTTTTGAAATTTTGCTGCTGGATCAGCTGTTCAATCCCCATCAACAACTGGTAGACTCTGCTCTCTAGCTCTTCCCTGACCCTGAAGATGTCACCTTCAGACAACTTATTTCAGTTGATAATGTGTGGGAAAAACTAATCACTTCACTTCTCCAGTGTGAGTAGGAGAGCGGTTAATTCACAGATTTGTATTAAGTGCCCCACTCCAGCAGAGCTGTAGCAAACCACCCTCCTCTGAAGAGGAGGAAAAAAATGACACCAGATTGCAATAATTTTTGTCAAAAGGCAATACTTTAATGTTCAAAACTTTCTACACAAAGTGCAATTGTCTCTTGTGGGTTTTTTTTCACTTCGCATTACTGAGGAAGAATTGCAATGAGACTTCCTCCCTGTGAGGTTTCTGTGATTGAAGAGATTCCAGTATGAACACAGAAACAAAGAGGGGCTGCATCTTCCTGTGACTCCCCATTAAAGAGACCGGATAAGAGAGCCACTGAGGAAAATAAAACCAACCAGGTATAAACAGATTTTCCCCACGCCCAACTCTCAACTATGGAGCGGAAGCCTCGTTAATATGCACAAAGAGCCAATTTTGTTCCATTTTAATAACTTTCTCTCTGGGAAGAATAGATATTTCCCCTTTTTTCTTCAAAACCATTAGTAAATAATTAAAAGGAAGAGACAAAACATTCTCTAAAGATAACTTGTCTTCAGTTGCCATAGTAACCAGGCTTTCCTAGGCTAGGCCACAAGCTTTTTTTTTTTTTTTTTGCTTTGCTTGTATACTGAAATAAAACACAAGCAAAAGGAATCCAGTTTTTGAAGGAAGGGTAGGATTGGTTTATGACATGGTGTCTCTGCTGTCATACATTCAAATGATATACAATATAATGCAAACTAGTTGGGACTTCTATAGTTATGAATAACCAGTAGCACCTTTAAAAAATAACGATCAATAAATATCACCTGCAATGAAGGCCATTATACGTGCTACAGTTCACAACTGAGATTATTAATTTTTCCAATTAGTTCTATTCACTTCCTGTATTTGTAGTTCAAAAAGTTTGCTGCATAGGCACACACTAAGGAGGCAATCTTGTGTACACTTACTTGTGAGTAAGGGAAAATCAGTTTTAAATCTAGACATCTGGGCAAGCATCTTTGGGTCACAGAGTCATCTTGCAAAGGACACCAACTCCTGATGGAGACAACCCCCAACCCATCTAATACTTCTTATGGTAAGGTTTCTGAAAAACTTGTCAACAAACACTAACTCCAAAAACTCAAAGTGACTAAAATGTGTGCAAGAGGAAAACATAGACACACATGCACACACAAAGGAAATAAGCCTAGAATCGTAGAATTTGCTCAATTTGACTCATGTTTTCTTACAATCATAAGAAAAATACTTCTTGAAATATGTGTTAGTGTGAAACTGGCTGGAAGGGTGAAGCATGTTGAAATTCCTAGGGAGCAATAAATGTGCCATAGATGAAGAAGCCTTTTTTTGTTGTGATGTGATTAGAGTATCCTATCCAGACATCACAGAGAAGCTGGCTGTGGCCCAGAATACTAGTTGGCCACCAAGAGAGCTCAGTTCAGGTGATTTGGTCACACGTAGAGCTCAATGTCTAAGATGTGGCAAGTATCCCCTCCCATCTCCAATTCATACTGAAGATCTGGTCCCCATATTACAGCACAGTTATCTACAATGGGAAACCCTTCTGTACATGTGAGATATGAATTAGAAGCCAGGATTCAATGTGTTCTTAGCACTTTCATGCTAACATATACTCAGGAAGATTCCCCCCCTTTTATGATTTCCCATACGATTTAAGATCATCTACTTTACATGTCATTCTTTGAAGAAATTTGGTATGATTAAGATATGAATTGGTATCTAGAAGTATCCCTGAAGAATTGGCTCCTGATATCAGAGATGTGCTTCTCTAATTTCTGATGTGATATGACTGATGGTAAGATAGTTGCTGGGTGATCAGATCTTGGAAAGCTACTAAGCAATTTTACACACAATTTTGCTCAGCTAGTAACATCCTGATAGAATATCACTTCATTAGACAAGCTGCATCAGATTACAATGCATCTGTGGCCAGATCTAGGTTTATCACCACATTCTCATTGATAGGAATATAATTTTTCGGTTAACATCATCAGATGCTGCTATGCTTTAATTCAGGGATGTTCTTTTTTTCATGTAATCCAACCTAGGACTTTAGCAGAAAGTGTCTTAATTTGATATTCTTAAATACAACCTGCAAAAAATCATAAGACAATGTTTTCTCAAACATGAACATTGGAGACCCATCACCCCAACACTACTGGAGAGGTCTGATAAAACATACATAAGATTGGACACTATAGTGATCCATATTTGAAAGCCGTCCTACTCTGTGCCTGTAGGTCACTTTTAGGGCAGATCTATAAATAACATATTACATATAATTATATACTGCCCAGTCAGGATGGCTGGGTAGTAGAATCCTAAAATTACAGTATAAACCTGATGCAGGACAAAACAGTGGGTATGGGAAGGGTTGAGCGTCCCTCTTCTCTTGTGAAAACCTTCAGCGTTTTGGTCGCTTCCATTCTTATACAAGCTCCCAGCAACTTTTCATAACTATCTTCCCATCCTTTTAAGGCTACATTTGTCCAAATCACAGACTGTGCAAATGCTTTCTATGTGTGTAAGTTTTCTTTTTGGTCTCACTCTTCAAGTACAATTAAGCACAAATTCAGTCAAATATTCAGTTCATATCATGACAATCTGGAACAACGCTGGCAACACATACAAGTGAGAAAGTTATATTAGTTATATAACTTAGTTATATCCCCATACATTTGAGCAGGCAGGATCCAACCAGAACGTGAAATTCCTACCTACCTATTGGAATAGATTTACACAGCTCTTTTGGCTGGCAGAGTGAAGCTACAATGCCTCGGTTGGTTTCTGCATTGCAGCTAAAGTTATAATCTGACTGCTTTGCCATAACTGCAAATAGTCACAGAGTTATGATGAACAGAAATAACTGGGTCTGCAGATGGAGTAGTGACAAATCTCATTTGATTTCAGTTTCTTACTATGTGTTGATATGGATGGCTTCCTTGTCCTTTCAAAAACATGTCTTTTAAAAGGTCTGCCTTTTTTTTTTGCCCACCATTTCTGCTTCATAAAGAACAAGCAGAAAGCATGCTACAAGTTAGCGTGCAAGCACGCACGCACACACACACACAAAACATTTAAAATTAGGACCACTATTATTGCTTTATTAATGAAGACCATGAGCCTTCCCTGAAGCAGTCAGGAACTCCTGCTTTCTTTTCTCCCAGAGCATTAGACACTGTTCATTTCAGTTTTGTACTCTCTAAAAAACACACATTACTTTTCAAGAGATGAATTCATCATGATTTCATCTCCTGTCCATTATGAAGTATTTGGTATTCATTGACTCATTATACTGAAAACAAAACAGCTATTTGATGTACAAACCAGCATGGCCATGTCTTCTAAAATTGTCTACTACAGTCCTGGATGTTGAAAGGCTTTTGATGCTGGGCCCAAATGTGTAAAGGTGGGCTATTAAATCAACTGTGGCTGATTCCATATTTCAGGGAAAAGACATACTTCAGTTCCAATGAGAAGTCTTACTCCTCCCCCCCCCCATCTCTTCCCTACAGCCTTGGGATATGTACCCTCTCATGGAAGATGAACAAGTTTCAAGGAAATGAGATTTCTTGTTTACATTTTTTTCCAGAGCACTTTGAATCAGTTGCCAACTTTCAACCAGTCCTCACCTGGATCTGCCCTTAACAGTACTTCAATCTGCAGCAATAAACTAGTGAAATAGAACATTTTCATGCTGTGGGAAAGCTTCACCTGCCCATTTCTGTGTATCATAGCCCAGTCCAAGGTATATGAGTTGCCAGGGTTTTTTTGGGGTGGGGTGGGGGTCAATAACAAAGTAATTTGGGAGTTGTATCTATGATTGTTCCATTCTTGCCTTGAAATAGAAAACGAGAATATTTTCAGAAGCCAGGCTTCCTGGTAGGTGGCTTGGCTAATGGTGGAAAACATTAAGACAGGATAAAAAAGTACCTTGAAAGGGGAGAGAGTTGCTGAAAATGTGGTTTATAACAGGGAGAGAGAAGTTGATTTTGAGAGTGATCCCTACATATAACTGAGCAAGTTTCAGCTATCCAGTCTTATGCCTCTAGCACTCCATCTTCTATATACAGCCATGCATATACATGCTCACTCATGGCCAAATAACACATGACATTAAATAGTTTACTGTTATTCTAAAAGAGCAAAGAGCAGCTGGATCATAACTGGCAGTACAATTTAACTCTTCTCTCCAGTGCCACCCTATTGATGAAACTACTGCTTGGCTTGAAAGAGAAGCTCCCACTGATGCTAATTTCCTTTTCATTTCAAATAACAGCTCCCACAAGTGGGAAGTGGAATTTTTGTCAGGAACGTAGTGCAAAAGCCAGCACACCTCCCCCCCCCCCCCCCCCCATACTGTACCTGACAGAGATTTCTGGGTTTTTTTCTCCTTTTATGTTGTGATTCCAGTCTTGCTTCTCCCATTCTAGCAATTATTTATAATTTCAAAAAGTTACATGCAGTGTCAAATCATGACATGCAGCTTGGCCCTGACTATCACTGAAAACCGTGCTAATCGATTGCTTTGAATTCTTAGAATGGCTGGAGGCATCTCATCTGACACAATTCAAGGGATACCCCATTAACTTAACTAACAAAGCCATGAAAGGCATTAGGGTAGAAAGTGGCTTGTGTTCTTCGCTTATGGAAACATAGAAATGGTTCTAGAGGGGTTGAAATAGGAGGCCTATGTTGAATACAAAGAGCTTGTTATGCTTCTTCTTCCTCATTCTCTAGTATTTTTTTTTCTTTCAGTATATTTGTAAAAAATAGCATACCTTTCTTTAGAGATGGTTTTTGCACCTCTGGGCTTCTAAAATATATTCTTCACAAATATTGAATAGTAAACAAAATAAACTACAAATCCCAATCCCTTAACAGTACAAAGTGGTTTTCCCCACGTAGATTTCTTTCTAAATCCTCCCCCAAGCAAACAAACAAACAAAAAAGCACAATCAATGAAAATCAGAGCACCAAGTAATTTGCCATGTGGCTTCTGCTTTTGTCTCCTGGTTCTTGTAATATTTCCTTTATTTTTAAAGGAAATGATAGAGCAAGCTCCCCCAACCCTGCATCCTCTCCATGTGCTGGACTACAATTCCCATCACCCTCTGCCAACTAAAACATCCCGAGGGCATCAGATTGGGGAAGGCCACCTAGAGCTTTCAATACTACATAGCCCACATAGAATTTTCTATTGGACGAGTTTACTTTTAAGGAGTCTGAGAATTTCACTGATGCTACCTGAGGAGTTTAACAAAGCTGAGCTTCAGATGCTGTTGCACCCCCTCGAAGTATCTCCAAAGAGTATCTTCATATAACTAGCTCCCCACCCTCCCACCAAGATGTGGATCATAGTTTTTACTACCACCACCATCACCACCCCACAAAACACAATATGAATTACGCAATTTTGGTTGAAAGAGATACCCAAGCCCTAAAAATTTGACTGGGTTCCTCATTTCATTTTAGAATTATTTTTCCAAAGACCCTGCCCTTTTCATACTTAGCACTTTCTGGAAGTCCTAAGCTCTCTGTAAAAAAAATAAATAAATCATTCTATATATCTGTACATATATATTTGTATATGCAGAGGGCTAAACAGCTGCATCCAGCCAGCTAGTTATTTGGTTGGAGAGTCTTCTTTACCCTCTAAACTTTCTCCCACTGTCATCTTTGCAGAGGTAGTGGTCCCCTGCAAATGTGGGATGTTCTCATATTGCTATCACTCTCTCAAGTCTCTGAGGTATGGTACAAAAGTCTGGTTTTCCACACATACACACAAGCGGACACACATACACACGTGCACACATACAGACATACATATTTATATTTTGTGTGGTTGCTTGTTTCCCTTTCCACAGTCCTCTGCTGTTATGAAGTGGCAGCCAGACCAGGCCTCTTTCACATTTCACTCTTCTCCCCTGCCACAGGGAGACTCATCTATGTCTCTTGCTGACTCTGCTCCCCAGCTGCAGCTCAGAAGGAACTGGGGAGCTGTGGTCTGGAGTCCCAATTCTGTCTAAGCCCTCTGGTACATCACCCTCTCTCAGAGAAGGGCTGTTCTTGCAGAAGTCTGTCACCCAAGAGGGCATGGATAAAAACCCCCTTGGGTCAACTGAGTAGAACTGCTTGGCTTCATTTGCTGCAGAACCCCGTGAAGAAGAGTTGGCATGGAGACTGCTGGTGCTGTTGCACTTCTTCACGAGTGCCAGAGCTTGGGATGGAGGAGGTGGTGCAAAGAGAGACGTCAGAGAGAAACTGCTGAGGGTCTCTGACTGCTCACTGCTGTTGCCTCCTCCCCTTAGGCTGCTCCCTATCCCTTCCTCATCAGAAGGGTCCATGGAGTCATGATAAGTACAACCGGGGCTAGTGCTTCCTCCACTGCTGTGGCTCCGCTGGTGCCTCCTGATGTTCTGAAGAGTGAAGATGCCACGGCCCCTTATGCTCTGCCTTCGAGAGGCAGGGGAAAGTGGTACCACCAAAGCTTTTTGAGTGGCTGCTGGCACTGGGCATAATGATACTGGGAGATCTAGTGTGCACTGGGGTGAGTCACTAAGGTTTAAACTGTCCTCCAGTGTGGTTTGCAAGCTGCCTTCTGAGCTATTGCTCCTGCCATCATCAAGGGAAGTGTCACTCTCTGTGGTCTGCAAGGCCAAGAAATAACAAGCAAACAAAAAACATCAATCTTCATATTGGGCCCAAGGAATAGGGCATCAGCTGCAACTTTATACATCAACTAACAAAAGCAGATTATTGTTGCCAGCCCCACTTTCACTTGGCAGCATTAACCATTTAATATGAGGACACAATTCTGATTCTTAGCTGTCAGTCAGCAATATCAGCTGAGAACAACAGTGTGTAACATCATTGCAAGGAACCTGGTTGACTAAAACATTTGTTTGCTGTCTCTTCACATACCCAATATTAGCCATAAATAGACTGATCTCCCATCAGTCTGTCTTAACATTTTCAAACACTTTCAGATATAGGGCCCACCCTATTGTCTATATACAATGGGCATCTATTTCTCCTCCCGGAGCATTTTCCTCATGTCCATGTGTGGTTCAACCTTGTAGTGGTGGACAGATGGGAGACAAAGTAATTACAGGAACACTTACCTGGTGAATAAGTGAGGAGTTTACATTTGGAGATTTCAGTGAGGCCCAGGAAGCCTGCAGAGAGATTTTAGGAAGGTTCTCTGGACAAGATACTTTCTCCTGACTTGACAGTTTGGCAGAAACAGCTGGGAGAAAAAACTCTGTTTGTACTGGCAACAGAGAATGGGGTGCATCTGGACAGAAGAAAACAAGGGGGATTTCGTAAAGTCAGGGAGAAAGAAATTAAAAAAAGAGGAAATGTGAGTCTCCACTTTCTAGTTTTCCTATCGGGGCAGAAATCTAAAAAGTCTAACTGTTAATGAGAGGAAATCAAACTACTTGTAATCATGTATATTCCTCCTCCTCTTAAAACTCCAGCCTCTTTCTCCAGAATCATCCAGCTCTATTGGCTAACACACATTTCCTGTCCCCTGGATAATTTTCCCTAAGAGAACCCAGATAATAATTTGAACATGGCCTTTAGTATTGGACAAATCAGCACTTGCCATCATACCAGCATGAGGGATTATGGCAATGCTCCAGGCTTTTCTTCACCTACAGCAGGGTTGCACTTTGAAATCTTTTTGGTTTTAGAGTTTAAAGTAATTCTAGGTAACTTTGTCATGAGGCTTAGAAGTTGTTCTAGTCATTATGTCTCACATTAACTTAGTTCATAGGGTTGTTATAGAAAAGAGACAGGAGCTACCTATGCTGCCCTCATGATCTTGGAAAAAGAATGGGATATAGAAATCAAATAAAAAACAAACAAATCAACACTACAGTGATCAGAAGGATGAATTTGGACACTAAGTTAAGAGGACCTGTAATACACAGATGAACAGGTGGGAAAGAAAATATTATGAGGCTTCAAACTTACACAATTATAAAGCTAATTCTTGCTTTTTACAATACAGTTTCCTTGACTACAGATAAAATATAAAACATATTACAGTGTTCCCAGCTCGATGTCTTTCAGATATGTCTCCTAGCTACCGTCCCTGACAAGAATTATATATTTAATTTCTATAATTATGGAAACATCTGGAATACATCCAATTGAATAAGGCAGAGGTACCGCATTAAATGATGTATACTGTATATATATACAGTACCATTTTCCACTCCTAGATCAATGAGTGAAAAAGATTTGGGAAAACATCAATTTCTTCATAACTGTTGTTTGGAACTGATGCATTTTTCACTTCTATACCTGAATACAATACATATATTATGAAAGAGCTCTTTTAAAAAGTAGGTATCTCTGTTGGGTACCATATTAGTGCAGGTCAACTATGCGGCATTGCCTACCTTGGTTGGTTTCATTCTTTAGCCAAGATTGGGCTCGACTGAAAGGGATTTTTTCCATTTCATACAGGTAGCTTTCTGGAGGCAGAGAAGGTCCTGCATTTGTTAAAGGGAAGAGACATTCTTCCAAGCCTGTCATCCTTGTAGAGTTAGGGCTGTCTTCACCATCCTAGTTAGAATAAAGATATTTGTCTTATAAAGCTTCACAAAAAGAGAAAATCAATTACTTAAATAAGAGGAAACTTTGCAAGGTTGAAAAAAATGCATTCAAAATGCAATCTGATACACTATCAGAGGGCATTAGCACTATGCATCATTCCCCATAGGCATCTAACCATGCTATGATCATGCCTGTTAAATTCTTTATTCTGCTCTCTCCCCATGATATTGCCTTCTTCTTAGCCATTTGGTTTATTCTGTGGGCAGTGCAGTCAGATGACTGTCCAGCACCTACTGAACACTTTAAACTTGCACAAGTATGTCTTTGTCACTGAGGCCTTGGGTAGTCTTCTCTGTCATCTGTCTTTCTTTTTCCCTTTTGGGGAAGAAGGAGCAGGCAGAGTAGGCAAATCCTGCTCTGGGTAGCTTCCTATGGCCTGCCAAACAACTGATTGTTGGGGCTGTGAGAACAGCCTAATAAAGCCAGAGAGACTGTCCCATTTTACTGAGCTGCCATGTCACTCCACAGATCAGTTGTTTGATGAGCTTCAGGAGGTACCAGGGCTGTGACTGGTAGATGGTTTCCCAACAGAATTCTAAAACAAGGATGGCAACAGAGAACGTAATGGCTTTTTTAACATGCCAAAACAGAATCTATAGAATAGGATAGGGATCAACAGTCAGAACATAAACTTTATGTTATGCTGGTTTAGTTTTCTGCTAGCTCTAGAAGAGTAGATAACACACTAACTGAACTGTGGGGAAAGATGCTAGATGTGTATCAGAGCTTTATTGTTGCTCTTGACTGAGCTAGTTTGCTTTATACATTTTAGTAACTGATTCCCCTTATTGGGAAAAGTTCTGGTGGAAAATGAAAATGTTCCATATGCACATATGGACCTTGTGTTTCATGAAGGAAGCTGTACCAGGAATAATATGACAAAACAAGTAGGGGTAAGCATGCCTCCCACCCCTGATTATGGCCCTACCTGAGCATTGGCAGTGCAGTTTTCATCACTAGTATGGTCTTAAATCATAAGTTTTAATATTCTCTTAAAAGCTCTAAAAACATTATAGTTTTAAGATTCAAATTTTTGCTCACTTGTGTGAAGTGGACCCATTCTATGCAGCCATCAATGTCAATGCACCCCCTCCCCAACAGAAAATAAACAAAAAGCGTGGCCTCAGTAATCAAAAAGTTTCACACACCTGAAACAGAGAATAGTAAATTCATTCAGAAAACTGAAGAAAAAAGCATTCTCCATCTTATAAAATTTCTCCATCCATCCATCCATCCATCCATCCATCCATCCATTTCCCACTCCCTTCCCCAAGAAAAAAATGGATTCTTTCAAAGGAAGGTGGTCCTTATCTATACACAGTTTACCTTTGTCTCCTTAGGGCTTGGCTGGTCAATATTGGAGCTATCTCCATCATCTCCTAGCAGGATAGAAGACTTATCAGAATTGAGGGACAAGGCCTCCATTTCAGCCAGCTGGATCTACAGTAAAGGGGGTAGGTGGGTTTCAGAAAAGAAGCTGTCAAATAACACTCTCAACAGTCACATTGCTTTAGAAAAGAGTTTGGAGACAATTTACAGAGTCCTAACTCAATTTTGTATATGATGAAAGATTCTTAGGGTGAGATGAGGATAAACAAAAATAAAATACACTTTTTAAATGCATTTGTGATGGACCATGTCACCTGAAGAATTCTCCTTTTCATCTTCTGTGGAAGGAAAATAGAAAGTATTTCAATCTGCACTAAGGATTGGATCCATAATTCTGAGTATAATGGAGTCTGCATTAAGAGACTGAGAATTCTCTGAGAATAATATAGTCTGGGGGTCATTGAGAAAAGGACCACCTTGTCTTGGATAGCAGAATTTATTCCCATCAACAGGCAGATTATGGTTATGGTGAAACCTTCATTTCAGCAGTAGTGATCATGCAATCCATATGAAAATCATGCGGCTGAACACCTTTTCTTTATCCTTTTCCACCTATTTTTTCCTCCTGAGTTTCTAATCCAACTTACTAAAAAAAAAGAAAGAAATCATTCTGTTCCTTGTTATCATTCTACTACTGTTTTTTCTTTTCTTCTTCTTCTTCTTTTAAACAAAATTCTACATAATAATATAATCTTCCTTATTTTCACATCTCTGGCTCAAATCATTAGTTTTGATTCCTTTCCTACAACAAATCATCCCCCAGCACCATCTTTCCATCTTCTTACACTTCATCCCTTTGATTTTTTTCCCCCCTTTCATTTCGTGGGTTACCTTCCCTCTTATTTCTCCTGTCACCCAGCCTACTATTCTCCCCTTTAAAAATACTTTTTCACTTAGTGCCAGTCTCTAAGGAACTTTTTAAACTATTTTGGCATTTGCTCTTTCTTGGTTATTATTTTATCTCCATTAATATGACCTAGTTTGCAGGGCTCCTTTGCAAACTGCTTTCCTGTATTTGTGCAGAATGTTTGGCTGGTGTAAATAGTGGCAAAAGGTGATATGGAGAGCTGATGGCTTTGGACAGGATGTATAACAGAATCAGTGGCAATGCCAAATGTTAGGACTCCTTCAGACGACAGTTTGTTTGGAATTAATAGAAGATATGCCTGAAGTAGATTTCCAAAATGGTAATCCACTATCATGATGTAATCTGTCACAAGGATATAATGATGGCAATCTTCACAGCACTAAAGCCACAGTATTTCCATGGAGGCTATCTGCTGAACTACCACAGTTTAGAGCATTGTGGGCACAATGCAGTGCATAGTCATGTCAGCTTAAGTGCCTTCAAGATCAACAAGATTTATGCATGCTTCTCAGTATGCTGGATTGTGTCCAAGAATGCATAACATGGAAATTTTACCAAATACAGCCACCACCAATCATCTAAACATTTAAAAAAGAAAAGAAAACCAGCATTACATCACATCAAAACACAACACAACTACCAGCCACTTTATCTGTACATATTATACAAACACAAACTTGTATGAATGACACCTCTAACGAATTTAGTAAACTATCATATTCCTAACTGAGGTTCAAATGAAAGCATCCTTAATTGTGCCAGTAGTGATTTAGATATGACAAAAAAAACCCTATAAGATTATTATTAATAATCATCTGCCATTACAAATGGTAGATCACTTGATTAATGTTGTTGTTTTGTTAGAAGTAGCCTTCTTTTCTATTGAATACCTGCACAAAAAGAACACCCTAATAAAGTATAAAAGAAAAATATTAAGGTCAAATCAACAAGCCTCCATTATGTACTAATAGACAGGTGAAGACAATTAACCACTCAATATACCACCAGTATGAATTCTAAATAAATTATTTTAAAAAAGTTTTCTACACAGATATTAAGATCAGAGTAATGCCATGAAGATTAGTGTGGTGAGAGTATATATATTTTAATACTGTAGCCTGCCTATACTACAGAATATTTAAATAGCGGATGTGTTAAAAAAATATAAAAATCCTAATTCCTGCAGAACAAAATTCATAGTTTCTGTTGTAGTCAAGTTAGTTTCACCTCTGTATCTTGTTTCAAATGTAAAAACTTAGTAGAATTAAACTAATTTATTTTCTTCTCAACTTACGTTTGAATGTATGCGGATAAATTGAACATTTTGGAAATTAAGATCTGTGTTCCATCTGTAAGTAACTAATATTAAGAATTGAGTTTCTGAAGCAAAAATGTACTTAGAAATGTTATAACTTGTTTCTAAATATGTTCTTAAAATCAAGATTAAATTTTGCTTCAGTTCTCTGCCCCAACTATTAACACTAAAGTATATCACAGCACAGGAAAAGAGAGTTGGTAAGAAATACAGAAATAGGATGGTTTTGTTGACACTGGTAGATTTTGTTCTATGAGCTTTTAAAGTTCAGGATGATTGTTTATTTTTTCCTATAGTTCTTACACAGATCCAGATTTACAATTGTTACAAATATTTTGTGACATGTAACCACTGAATCTCTCTCACAAGCTAGCAATGCAGCTACAAAGATTGACTGACTGAAAATATGTTATTGGACCATGATATAACATATGAGAAATATTAAATAACATAAAGAGTTTTTTTAAAAAATGGATTAAACCTGAAAGGTGCTCATGTTTCAGCAAACTGAAAAATTGAAATGGTCACTACTTGAACATAAACTATTTAACAAACCATTGTAATGAGATAATGTGACATAACAGCATTACTTTCCTCTTTGGACAATCTGAGTTATTTCAACATGGCTTGCAATGATGAATGCCACAGATAAATATGTCCTTGATCAGTATCCCACCTAAATGGTCTGCAGCCATTATATTAACCTACTTCTTGTTTGAAAATGCCTATGGAAAAGTGATTGAAAACTATGTATCACAGGGACCAAGTTATTTTGCTGGTGGGCTCTGCAGGTGTGAGGGAGTCTAACCCTTCTAGGAGAAGGTACCCCCAAAATCAAACCCCGAAGAATGTAATGGTAAACCTATATTGTTGCCAAGAAAACTGTATAGCTATGATATAGCTAAAACATTTAGATAGGTTTGGGTGACAGATGATAAGACTCACATGTCAGAAGGCACTCTTCCAGTTACTGGGGAAGAATGACAAACTTTCACTGGTATATGATGAACATGGACAGACCAGATCCAAAAGGAAGTTTGGTCATAGATATTGAAGGTGGATTTCTTGTTTAGAAGGACACATCATTAGAGCCTGGAATGTGAGATGCATGAACACAACACAACACAACACAAAACAAAACACAAAACAGAAATTATCAAAGTGGAAATGAAGTATACTAAACAGGATGTTTTAGGAATAGATGAATTTAGGTGAATCAAATTATATGATTATGTGATATTCTATTCAGGGCATGAGACCATACTAAGTAATGGAGCCGTAAAGGATATCACAAAATATGGGTTTGCTACAATCCATATATGTGACAGGATTATATCTATTAGGATTAGTGGATATGCAGTGAACATCAATGTTATACAAATGTATGCACTTGCTACACATGCAATGGTTAAACACACTGAAGGATTCTGTAACAGATTGGAAGAGGTGCTAAATCCAACATCAAAAGATGGCACAGTACTACTAATTGATGATTGGAATGCAAAAGTTGGAGAAAGAAAGAAATCTGTATTTACAGGAAGATTTGAATTGGGTAAACACAATAATGAAGGAGATAGGTAAATCAAGTTTTGTGAAGAGAATTCTTTATTTACTGCCAACCCCTGCTTCAGGCAACATAAACCACACAGGTAAATCAAGTTTTGATAGGTAAATCAAGTTTTGTGAAGATAATTCTTTGTTTACTGCCAACCCCTGCTTCAAGCAACATAAACCACATACTCTCTTTTATGGATATACAATATGTAATCACAACATCACAATCAAAGCAGCTATATAATAGAAACAGAAGATGGGGAAGTGAAATCTAGTCAGTCAGGATACTTCCAGGTACAGACTGTGAAACATACCTTGAATTGATGTTAAATATATGGGTTAAATTTAGAAAATTAAAAAGACTAGGTGTGCCAGTAAGATTCCACTCAGAGGTCATATAGACGAAATTTAAGATCAAAGTGAGGGGATCAGATTTAGTGTGATTAACTTAAGCCAAAGAAAACAGAGAATATATGGAAAGATATAAGAGACACATGAAAACTTAAGAGGAAAAAAAAAGCCAAAATGTCAAAGATCCAACCAGCTTTCAGAACAAATAATTATTACAGCAAACAACAACAGCAACAACAACAACCCTCCAAAGTAAAACAAAGCAAACAAATGATGACATTCGTAAACAACTTGAAGGATGCACAACAACCGAATGCAGAGTCAAGTAAGAAATGACAGGAAATCAAGAATGTGAACAGAGGAAATGGCAAGAAAAAGAAAATTAGGAGGTACTTTTAAAAAGATCAGAGAAATCTCAGGAAAATGTACAGTTTAGGTAGGAGTACTCAAGATTAATCCTGGAAGTGATTGAATGGAGGCAAATGAGGTTAAAGGATGATGGACAGACTTATATTGAAATGTTTTAAAAACGGCATTACAGAAGGAGAGAAACATCTGCAGAGAGAAGACATATTCAGAGACTGACTCTGCTAGAAAGTAAGGTACAAAAGGTGAAAAGACAAGTGCTAACAGCTCTATATCAACAAATATGCAACAAGACTGTGGGGCCTGGATCTGTGTATATATTGATTTCAAAGAAGAATGATGCAAGAGAATGTGTAAATTACTTAATGCACTAATTCCTCGTGTTAAGCAATATCTACTCAAGTTCTTATAAAGATAAACAGAACCAGACATGAAGAGGAAAATGTTAAATGAACAGGCAGGTTTCAGAAAAGGCAGAAGGACAAGAGATCAGATAGCTAATATAAGATGGATAATGGGGCGAGCAAGAGAACACACGAGGAAGGCTTACCTTTGCTTTATTGACTACAGCAAGGCCTTATGTAGATCATGCCAGGATATGGTGTTTATTAAAAGTAAAGATGGACAGTGTGCTAAAGAATTAAAGAGTTCAGTTCTAGGGAGGAATACAGTGATAAATTTAGACAAGTTCATGAAAGAAGTTCATTTATACGACAGCAAAGATCAGAATAATTAAATCAATTGTCTGTCCAGCAGCAACGTATAGCTTTGGAATTGGGATACTGGGAAAGAGCAGGAGAAACAAAACAGATGCTTTTGAACATAGATCTGGAGATAGTTACTAAGGGTATCAATCAATCCTGGGCCTAATCAAGCCTGACTGTTCCCTTGAGGTGATGATCAGCAAACAGAAACTCATATATTTGGATGTGATAGGAGTGGACGATGATCTAGAAATAACTGCATTTGTCAAGTAGATGAAAGGGAAGACAATGGAAAAGATGGATGGACAGGATCAAAGACTTTACAGAAATATTCTTGGAAGAACTACCAGGTAGATAAGCTAAAACGACAAGCATTTGTCCATGCAGTTCCCAGGAATCCAGCCCCATATAGAAGCACCTAACTCACTTTTGTAATGTATAAATGCATTATGTATGAGTGATATTTAAGAAACATTAATTTTTTTCTTACATGATAACATGCAAATTGTTACAGAAAGGGCATTGATGGAATGTGGGCTAGAGTCTCATGTTCCTCCACATCACAAGGGCAAGTTTGATACTGGGTGATAATTTTACAGTATCATGGAAGGTAAGACATAAAAGTGGGCCAAAGAGACAGTTCTACAGTATGCTGGACAGGTAGTGTATGTTGCTGGCATGAAGAGTTTCCTGGATTAAATACTCTTTTTTTATCTTGGCAAACTTTTTTTCTTTTTTGACAGTAATTTAAATCCTTAGGGCTGAGCAAGCTAATGAAAGAGGTTCAACACATTCATACCTCTGGAAGCACTAGGCACTGAATTCTTTTGGAAGGCTTGCATGGCAGTTTTGAAGGCCATTCCAGGTGCTGTATGTATTTGTGCATGCACAACCACTTTGCTGGTGATTCCAATGGAAGTGTTGCCTGTTCATGCACACACATAGTTATGGATGAACCATTAAGGCAGCCATGCAAGTCTTTCAAAGAAAGTGGCTCTCTTAATGCATTGAGTGCAGTGCTTTGCTCACTTCACATGCATTGTGAAGATGCAAAGCAGGGAATGGCAGTGGGAGATGGGGGGGAAATGTTACTTGTATACTTACACCTGAATAAACATGATAATCTAAGATATTGCCAGCCTCCATAAGAATACTTAAACCAAGATATAAAATTACCTAGCTTTACTTCCAGACAACAATCTACCAATGAGATTCTTGGCTTGTGAATATTCAACTGGACTTCTCTGCCCTCTGAAATCTATGCAACTCATTCACATTAATTGCCAAGAATTGACAACAAATGATTCTATTAGCAATGATACGCAAAAATAACATGTTTGATTGAGACTGCCTAAGTTGTAGTTCCCTACAACCATCACTCACACCTCAATAAGAAATCTGTTTTCTTCCATTTCCTGCACCTTCCACTAGCAATTTAATTAACAAGAGGACCCAAAGGTTCAGAACTAAGATAAAGTGAAATGGTAGCCAGCATTTTTAAAACTTAAAGTGATTTTATCTTAAACTATACTGTTTTAGAGTACTTCTTAGATACCAGAAAACAGAGTTCCACTTAAAACTAAGCATGTCATTTAAAATGCTCTCCAAACCTCTCCAAACAATGCATTGTGTTCCTTATACAATTCAGTCTACAATATGCAAAACTGAATGCTGTCTTCTCTAAAGAGCTAACACTGTATCTCCATAATGATGCAAGGTTTTTTTCCAGCTATCCTTGTCAGTCTAGCTGTCTTTCAGCTCAGCCTTCTGCTAGCACCAACATGCCTTTCCTCCCTTCAAGAACATGCCTTCAGGAAAGCACCTTAACAGCAAAACTTCTGTCAAAGTTATCTATAACCGGGAGACAGTCCCAGGGAGACCTTGTGTTTAGTGTGCATGTGTGTGTTCTGAAATGCATAGGATGTCCCCTCCCGTATCCTCGCACGCAGGTTACCTCTTGCTTGTCATGGTTACACTTCTCGCACATGGCCGGCGAGGAGTAATGATGGAAGACGGAGCCCGATAGGTTATCGATGATCATTAACTCCCCGTCGAAGGAGTCTTTAATTATTAAAGACACACTGTCCAGCCATAAGTTCTCCTAGGGGACAAGAAAGGGGGGAGGATGGGAGACATTATTTGAAGAACTCCATGTTTTTGCTTGTTTCAGTGTTCTTTTGCATAATGTAGCTTTATCTTCTGCCACTTGCACTCATACTGGTTAATTCTGTGGCAAATGGCCACATCTGATGTACAGTCCTACCAAATATGAGTAAATGAGGCAGAATATGGCCTTGCACAACGATGTAAAAGGAAGGGGCTCAGATGGATATTCTGCAGAGAGGCACCATTGAAGTTTCCTATAGAACCTTACACGTGTTCCTCGAGTTACCTTGCAAAATAATTTTGTGTTCTGCTACTGTATTTCTGCTACTGTACCTTAGGCCTGCCTCACGGTACCTTTTTAAAATTTATTTTTAAACTTTTCACAAAACCCAGATCTCATCCTGTTCAGCACTGATTGCTGTTCTAAGTTCTGACTTCATGAGAATTTTTCAGTACACCAGAACTCCTAGCCTAGAACTGACTGCCAGCCAGTCATGGGATGTTTAAATACCCTCTTTTCTATCATGAGGCTCTACACTCGTCTAAGCTGTCTTTCTTCTCCCACATCATGTGCCAAAGGCTTGCTAGCAGCGAGCAAAAATGCTCCGCCTACCTGTGCTGGAGAGTAACATGTCATGCATAGATGTCCTTCAGAGTCCTTTCTCCCACCTCCTCCATCTTGTCCAGGGTTCAGTGAGCTCGTGCTATGGGGGCACAATCCATGTGCCATCTCAAGCTCAATCTCAGCATCCATTTCTGCATCCTCTTGTGCCTCCTTGTTGCTGTCATCTAGGTGCTTCATGAGGACAGCTACTACAACATTGATGAGGACAAATTGGGCTGTGAGCACGAAGCTAACAAAGTAGAGTGGAGAGATGAACTGCAGGTTGCTCAGGCAGCTCCGATCATCATGAGTGCAGTCACGTAGTGTGTCCTTGGGGAATGAAGTTAGGCCAAAACGTGAAAAACAAAAAGAAAGAAAACCAAACAACTCCCCATACAACACATATACATGAGCCTTCTCTGCAGCGGCACCTGCCCTGTGGAACATTCTCCCCCCGGAGATAAGACAGGCCCCTTCACTCCTGGACTTCAGGAAAAAATTAAAAACTTGGCTCTGTGATCTCTCCTGGAGCAAGAAGGAAAGTGGTCACGCTTGGGGATGGCTGATCTCTTAGAGCCGCCTCAGATATTTTAAATATTTTTATCTTCACTGTAAGAACCATGTGCCACTTGGATTTTATTGTATTTGTATTTGTATTGTTATTGTTATATTTATTGTATTTTAATGATGTTTTGTTGTGGTTGTGAACCGCCCAGAGTCCCTCCTTGAGGGGGAGATGGGCGGTCATAGAAATTTAATAAATAAATAAATAAATATACATGAGCACAAAACACAGAGAAAAGGGAGAAGTTAATTAAAAAATGAAGGCAAAATTAGCTGCTTTCTCAAATGAAATATTTAAGCAAGACTCATGACTCCTAATTTATGATGTTTCTGGACACAGAACTTTCTCTTTCTCTCTCCAACCTCTACATCAGAGCTTTCCAAACTGTGTGTCGCGACACAAAAGTGTGTCGCCACACACAGTCGGCTGTGTCGCCACACAACCCGGAAGTGGCAGCGGGGGCGTGCATGGCGGCGGCGGCACCGGCGCGCCATCGATGCTTCTGCGTTTTAGCGGAGGCTGCCGCCGCTGCCGCCACCATGCACGGCCCCGCCCGCACCGGGTTTTCCCGCGGCGACACATGAAAATCCGAAGGCGCCGCAGCTGCGGCGGCGCGCAAAGACCGAAAGCGGCAGCAGCACTTCCGGGTTTTTGTGCGCTGCCACGGCGGCAGGACTTCCGGATTTTCCCGCGGCGACACACCAAGGGCAGTTGGTGTGTCGCCGCGGGAAAACTTTGGAAAGCCCTGCTCTACATCATTAATTCTACCACTTTCTGGATCCACAAGAAATCTATCAGTTCAGTAAGTCCCAGTTAACTACAAAATGATATCCCTTTTTATTTTAACACACATGAATAGTTAGTAATGCAACAATAAAATATTTATTCCTGCCCCATGTCTCAATATTCTATTGCAGGGTTTCTCAACCGGGGTTCCATGGAACCCTAGGGTTCCGCGAGATGTCACTCGGGGTTCCTTGGGAGATCACAATTTATTTAAAAATTATTTCAAATTTGGGCAACTTCACATTAAAGAGGTCAGTCACATCCTTTATTTTTAGTTTAAGAACACTGTTAATGCATCTATACAGGCCTACACACGAAGTGAATATAATAATTTTGTAACTTCAGGCCTATATTTGAGCCTGAATGTGCAGGGGTTCCCCGAGGCCTGAAAAATATTTCAAGAGTTCCTCCAGGGTCAAAGGGTTGAGAAAGGCTGGTCTATTGAGACAGAGTATTTTGTGCTTTGAGATATATATATTATAGTACTGAGAATTTAATATGGAATGTGAATCATTTCAGTGCCAACTTGTCACCTTGAAGAGCTCACTTATGTGCATTAGATACTGTCCTGCACTGAGGACATGGGTCCAAATGAGGACAGATATGGGGTCAGTGATCCTACTGAGCAAGATATATGAGTGAGTGAGCATCTGTATGGGAACACAGGATTTATGAGTGTTGTCTTAGCCAAATCACAACATCTCTTCCAAAGAGTTTGCTCTAATTTTGTATTAGTCCATTACTCAAAATCCATTTGCTACCAAAATGGTGTATTTTAAAAATCATTTAAAGAGATGCTTCACTTTAGCTATCCTAGTGGAAGTGTCTTTGGGGTAAGCACATGCATGCCCAGAAGTTCTCTAGGGACTCAAAGCAACTGCTCCAAACCTAAAAGCAGCTGAGGCTATTTTATGGCCTTGAGGAGCAGATCCATAGAGGCACTTCGTGTGTTATGCACCTCCTCAAATCATTTGCACGGGCTCAATATTCTTTAGCTTTAATGCAGCCATGGAAAGATTTGCATTGCCACAGCCCATTATATGATGCTACAAAAGTAACAGTTTGTTTATGTGGTAAGCGTGTTAGCCCTATACTATCCCTACCCTTCCCTATTGCCACTTTCTTTCAGGAATTGACATTCCATACAAGCTCTGAAAATATTGCAAAAATTCACCACATCCCCCAAAATGAGGGGATAGATATATCAAGCCAGGTTCTGTCTATCATTATCAATAACATTCTAACACTTTTTGTCATACCAGGCATTTGTAGTCACTGACTGGATGGTTGCAATATTTCTAAATCCAATCTTCTTCCATTTTTCTTTCCCTTGGATCAGAAATATTAAATACTGTAGAAATCACCATATACACAGTATGCTTTAAGCTCACTATCTGACCCTGACAACTTTCCTTTCTCTTTCATTCCTCACTCTCCTTACCTAATTTTAAGAAGTGCAGATGTTTCCATTTCAGGATACTATTCATGAGAACACAAAACGTATTATCATAAATGGTCCCAATTACCTTCATAATTCCATTCCAGTTGTCACCAGTGGAGACCTGGAAAAGTGTGAGGAAGGCCATCCCAAAGTTCTCAAAAGTGGCATGACGGCTCATTCCTTCACATGGATACTCATCATTGCATACTAGAAAGAAGGAATTTATAGATGAAAAAGTAAGCATGAGGCTATATTCCACTGAAGTTTAGGGTTTGAAAAGGCAGTTTATACATTTTAATCCTGTATTTATATCCAAATCTAGATAAAAGTTAGAATGGCCTAATCAACATCTGATTACCTCTAAATGTACCAGGATGAGAACATACCCTTGTATTTCTGCAAAATTCACCACCTCTCTCCAAATTTGCTCTATAATGTATATCAAGCCAGGTTCAAATAATGTGTCTTATTTTCCAATATATCTGCCTTGCAATCTGTCTCTCTTTCTCCAAAACACATTTCTCTGTTGCTTTTAGATTCCACTTATAAAAAATATGTTTCCTTAAAATTAATGATTTATTAGCATGCTTGTGCAATCAACAAATGCATCGCAGCCTGCTGTCAAAACCAGCAAGAATGACCAAACAAGTGACTGAACTTCCGTTCTAATTCTAATTTATTTCAAGATTTATAAGGCTGCCCAACTCAAACAATGTGACTCTGGGCAGCGTACAGCATAAAAAGAAAAATAAATGAAAAAAGAAAAATACTCAGCATATAACAATAAGCCATTATAATATATAAATACAAAATATAAAATGGCGACCAGCACATAACAGAAGAACCAAAAGGAGGGACTCTCACCCAATTGGCTCCTAATGCCTGGGGAACGAACCAGGTCTTAACGGCTTTCCTAAAGGTGAGAAAAAGTGGGGCCTGTTGTATGTTGGGGGGAGATTGTTCCAGAGAACAGGAGCAACCACAGAAAAGGCACACATCCTAGGTCCCATAAGATGACAAGATTTAAAAGAAGGAACCTGAAGCAGGCCCTCCCCGTGGAGCATGTGGGGTGGACAGATGTTCTTGGGAGAAGGCAGTCCCTCAAGTAACCCAGTCCTGTGCCATGTAGGGTTTTAGAGGTGATAACCAGCACCTTGAATCACACCCAGAAGCCTATTGGAAGCCAGTGCAGCTGGCAGAGTAGTGGTGTTACATGGGCATAATGAGGTATGTCCATGATTCCCTGCATTGCTACATTCTGGACCAACTGAAGCTTCTAGATGGTTTTCAAGGGCAGCCCCATGTAGAACGTGTTGCAATAGGCCAATTGGGAAGTGACCAAGGTGTTAGTGATCATGAGCAGGGCCTCCTGGTCCAGGAGTAGGTACCACTGGCACACAAGGTACAGTTGTGCAAATGCCCCTCAGGCCACAGTTTCCACCTGCTCTTTGAGCAGGAGCAGTGATCCAGGAGAACCCCCAGATTACATACCAAGTCCTAATGGAGTAGTGCCACCCCATCCAGAACCTAAGATGGAAATTGATAACTCCTGGATCCAGAGGACTCAAAACTCATAGCCACTTAGTCTTGGCAGGGTTGAGCTGCAACCTGTTCTTCCTCATCCAGACCCTCACTGTCTGGGAAAGAACTTCATTGGGAAAGAACTTCAACAGCTTCACTTGGATGGCCTGGGACAGAGATGCATAACTGGGTATCATCTGCATATTGATGATACCTCACCCCGAACTGACAGATGTCCTCCTGCAGCAACTTCATTTAGACATAGGCTGACCATATGTTCCATTTTGAACGGGACAGTCCCGTTTTTTAAGCATTTTTCAACCGTCCCATCGTTTTCATAAAAATCTCAATTTTGTCCCGTTTTTCAAACCCGGCGGGAATGGTGCAGAAGGACAATCTGAGCTGTAGCATGGACCGGGGGGTGGGGTTTGCAGGCAGGAGCCAATTGTGTGGACTGGGGGGTGGGGTTTGCAGGCGGGAGCCAATCGCGTGGACTGGGGGGTGGGGTTTGCAGGTGAGAGCCAATCGTGCAGACCGGGGGTGGGGTTTTCAGGCGGGAGCCAATCGCGCAGACCGTGGGTGGGGTTTGGAGGCGGGAGCCAATCGCGCAGACCGGGGGCGGGGTTTCCAGGCAGGAGCCAATCACGCAGACCGGGGGGTGGGGACCCCTGTCTTTTTCATGAATATTATATAAGACCGTCCCGTTTTGCCATCCTGAAATATGGTCAGCCTATTTAGACATTAAAAAGGAGGGGGGAGAGGACAGAGCCCTGAGGCACCCTGCAAGGCAGGGGCCTAGGGCTCGACCACTCCCCACTAACCAACACCAACTGGAACCAGACTTGGAGGAAGGAAAGGAACCACTGCAAAATGGTGCCTTCCACTCCAACCCCCTTAGTTGGTCCAGAGGGATACCATGACTGATGGTATCAAAGGCTGCTGAAAGATCAAGGAGAGCCAGGATGGATGCACTACCCCCACCCCAAGCTCACCACAGGTCATCAATAAGTGTGACCAAAGCCTTCTCTGTACCCAGGTCTGAATCCTGACTAGAAAGGGTTCAGAAAAACTGCTTCCTCCACGGTCCTCTAAAGCTAGAGGTCAACCACCTTTTCAACAACCATCCCTGAAAAGGGAAGGTTGGAGACTGGACAAAAACTGTCCAAATCAGCCAGATCCACAGATGGCCTCTTGAGGAGGGGGCACAGCACTGCCTCTTTCAGAGCTGGCAGCATCACTCCGTCTCTCAGAGAGTCATTTACTACTGCATGGATCCACTAACATGCTCCCTCCCTGGTGGCCTTGACCAACCAAGAGCAGCATGGATCTAATACCCAGGTGGCTGCACCCACAGCACCAAGGACCCTGTCCACTTCCTCAGGACTAACAGGCTCAAACTCCTCCCAGATAACATCACAAGACTATCCCTCCATCACTTCCAAAAGATCTGCCCAGCTAAAGCCCAATTCATAGTGGATCTGAGTGATTTTATCCATGAGGTGGTGAGAATAGGCCTCATGGTGACCCGCAGATGCTCCATCGATCCCTCCTGACCCAGATTCACGCCTAGTTCCCCAACTGATCCTTCAGGCCCAACCTCACAAGTAGGGTCTTATACCCAGGTATTTGTGGAGCAGTGCCCCTGACAATCTTCAGAGTCTCCTGGTAGACAACAGCAATCCCCTCACCCCGGCCATGGAGTCTCAGTTGGTGCCACATCTGAAACCCCTCTGAGCACATTCCCCTCTCTTTGCCCAGCCAGGCCTCAGTAATACACGCCAGGCCGACCGGATCCCAGATGAGGTGAGCTTTATTTGAGGCCGACCTTCACCAAAGGGATGACATATTTCCGATTACAGGTAGTCCTTGGTTAACAACAGTAATTTGGACTGTAATTGCTTTTGCTGAGCAATGCAGTCATAAAGTGTGATGTCACATGACTGCACTGCTTAGCGATGGCAATTCCAACATTCCTGATAGCCATTGTTAAGTGAGTCACTGCAGGTCATTAAGTGAGGATGTCACATGATCGCCACTTGTGACCTCCTGCCGGCTTCCCCATTGATTTTGCTTGTTGGAAGCCGGCAAAGAAGGTTGCAAATGGTGACCACATGACTGTGGTACACTGTGACAGCTGGAACTCTGAGGACTGGTCATAAGTACCACTCATTTAGTGCTGTCGAAAGTTTTAATGGTCGCTGACAAGTGGTTGTTAAGCAAGGATCACCTGTACATTTTTGTGTACGAGCCCTGTTTATGTGAACTGCATGCTCCAATCAGTCATTCCAAAACTGATCATCACAATTATCATATAATTACCAATTATACATCTCCATCCCGGGTGAAGTAAGTGATGTCGTGACCACCCTTTCCAGGTGCCTGGGGGCTGTGGGGGCCTGGATGGGGAACAACAGGCTTCGGCTGAACCCTGGTAAGACAGAGTGGCTGTGGATTAATGGCTTCTCGGCATCTGGGAAATTGTCATCTTTAGTTCTGGATGGGGTTGCACTGCCCCAGACAGACCCGGTGCGTAACCTGGGGGTCCTCTTGGACTCATGACTCCTGCTCAAAGAGCAGGTGGCAGTCGTGGCCAGGAGGGCCTTTGCTCAATTTCGTGTTGTGCACCAGTTACGCCCTTTCCTGGACCGAGAGGCCCTTCGAACGGTAACTCATGCCCTGGTTATCTCCCATATAGACTACTGTAACATGCTCTACACGGGGCTACCCTTGAAAAATATCCGGAAACTACAGCTGATCCAGAATGCAGCCACGCGGGGCAATTTTAGGTGCCCCAAGGATGGCACATATAACACCTTTGCTACGTGAGCTGCACTGGGTCCCAGTCTGCTTCCGGGTCCAATTCAAGCTGTTGGTTATGACCCTTAAAGCCCTACATGGCATGGGTCCAGGTTACCTGAGGGACCATCTCATCCCCGTTACATTGACCCATCCCACCCGGTCATGTAGAGAGGGCATGTTACGGACCCCATCTGTAAAAGAATTCCATCTGACGGGGTCTCGGAAGTGTGCCTTCTCTGCAGTAGCTCCTGCCCTCTGGAACATTCTTCCCCCGGAGATAAGACAGGCCCCCTCGCTCCTGGCCTTCCGCAAAAAATTAAAAACCTGGTTTTGCCAACATGCCTGGAGCGGGAAGGAAAATAGTCATTCCTGGGGATGGCTAGCTCCCTAGAACGGCCCTAAAATAACCCTTTATACTCACGGACTGATAGAGAACCATCTGCCGTCTGGATTTTATCATATTTTATATTTTTATTGTGTACTTACATTTATATTTATTGCATTTGTAATTGTGTTGCATTTTAACTGTGTTTTTTTTTTATTGTAAACCGCCCAGAGTCCCTCCTCAGGAGGAGATGGGCGGTGATAAAAATTTGATAAATAAATAAAATAAATAAATAAATAAATAAATAAATAAATAGTGCAATATTAAATTGGAATATGTGTTCATTTGTCTCATCCATGTTTGTTTATCTGTCTCTAGAATCAGAAACTGACATTCTAACATAAACCATTGTTTGTACAGGAGTCTTCTGCAATTTCCTCTTTATAAATCACACAATAATCTATACACACCCATTTGTGGGAAAGATGTCACTCCACCACCAACCCACCCACCCATTTTTTTCGTTGGAGGTTAGAGTGGCAGACTGACTGGAACCTTGAAAGAAGCCTCATATTTTAGAGTCCTTATAAGCCACTGCACGTATCTGAGTTGTCCAGAATAACCTCTTTGGCACCGATAGCTCTTTGACCAAACTTCCTGCTGCAGATATAGCCTTCAACCTAAAGTATCTGTGAGTCTGATCAACAGATAACTGTTGCTGATATTGCTGATGCTTTTTCAGTGCACAAGCCAAAATGCGGGTGGGGATGGAGTGGAGACAGAAGCAAGTTCAACAGAAAGAGGGAAATAATGAGGCAATCTACCCCAATGTGGTACCTGGTTTCTTTCACATGTGTTTACTTCAATTACCACAATATCTGGCCATTATCACCAAAGGCAAGTAGGTTATCAAGGGATGAATTAAAGCTATTATAGTTAGGTATGTTTGGCTGTGGCTTTCTGAAAAGTAAGTATAACGAGGGATTTGATGGGGGTAAGACCCATCAACTCCTTATTCCTTGGTTATTACTGTCATTTAGCTGTTTAAACAAAAATAAACTATCCTTGAAGGAGGAAGAGGTGAATTTTCCTTAAAACAATTCTCCTTAATATACCCATGTTACAAGTGTTTGGTAACCATGTGGCAAAACAAAGAAATGAGGAAAGTAGATGTTGTAAAGACAAAAGTACAAATGAGAGGTCCCTTCTAATGATAAAAAAGTGGCAAAAGAAATTCTACTCCCCCCCCAAAAAACAAACAAACAGAAATGCCTTGAAGATTAAGAAAATAAAGTTACCTGTCTCCGAAGAAGCTGGAAGAAAAACATGAATTGCCTGCAGCCATTGAATAATGATGTATCTTGCAAAATATCAATGGAAACGCTTAGACTAACTGTGGGCAATATGCAAGAGAAATCCCCTGTCACACTAGATTTCTTAATAAGATGAAATAATCAGAAATACACTCAGATTATTCAGATAAAGTGAAACATATTATGGGAGTTTTCCACTTATGGCAGCCATGAACCGTAACTTACAAAGGGCAGTCCCTTATTTGAAGATGTATGCTTGATCTGAATGACTGTCCATCTGGAATTCAATTTAAAAAAACACAAGAAAAGAGAGTAGAGCCCTTGAAGTTGCCCATAAGCAGTTATCTAGACAGCAGAACAAGCAGTCTTGCAGGTATGCAGGCAATCTAATTACTTTCTTCTCTATTAAGATGCATTGGATTTCTCTTTAAATCATGGGAATTATTTCTAAGTTGACATATTGTTTTGGTAATTCCCCCCTCTTTTTGCGGGGAGGTCATGTAATTGGAGTTAGGCAATTCCATCATTCCTCTATGACACACCTTTATGCTGGAAACCTTACCAAGTTTTCCAAAAAGCTCCACTCCTAGAGCAGCATAGATGAAAAAAAGGAGCATGAAGAGCAGTCCAAGATTCCCAACCTGGAAGTAAATCAGATTAATGTCAAATAATCCATACTGATCCATATGAGATAAAAGACACTATGTTGAAAAAAGAAAAAGAGACTGAACACATGAACTAGCACAATTGGTGGCTCAAATGTTCACCAAGATCAGACAATATAATTTTGTAAGTTACCATTCAATCCACACTTGAATGAAGTTGGAAAAAACTCTGCAGTTTGTGCTTGATGTACAACCTGCAGTCCCAGAGGTGCACACAGCTCAAAAAGCTTTGGGTGCCAGTCCATCAAAAGTTGTTACCAAATTGTAAACTTTAATGTGATAAGGGAAAAATAAGTAAATGAAAATTTACATTAAATGAAATCAAATTTAGTGTTTGATCTGGCCCCATCCACTAGTTTTGGCAGCATGCTCCTGGGAACACTACTCAGATGCACTCTTCAGCCCAGGAAAAATTGTGCACTTCTGTTACAGCAAGTTTTGAAAGACTGTGTTGATAGGCTCCCCAAGCCCACCAAAATTAATACATGGTACCATTAACTGTTACAATTGATCCTATGAATCAC
Source organism: Charina bottae (assembly GCA_023362775.1). Lineage (NCBI taxonomy): Eukaryota > Metazoa > Chordata > Lepidosauria > Squamata > Charinaidae > Charina > Charina bottae. Next base: position 33,571,236 of record JALMGJ010000006.1, on the reverse strand, counting down.
TGGATGATTCTGTGCTTGCCCAGAATTGTCCACAGTATTGTAGCATATAGTTAGCTGAATTATTCACCCACAGGGGGCAGAAATGATTGTGTATACAGGAGTGTCTACGGAGGGAGGAAGAGGAGGGGAAATGATGACTTACTGTACGTACTTGTGTCAGATGTAATGCTGCAAATATATACTGTATTATATGATGTGCATGATGTCAACATGATGCATATATCTTTGTTTTGACTTCATTCTGGCTTGTAATGAACGTTCATGTTTGTTTATCCACCTCTTTAATCCCTTTAGGGAAGAGGTTTGTCCAAGGATGTATTCAAAAGTTTTTCTCATGATAAGCCTAAGAAATCTAGCTGAATTTGTAAGTGAGTGTAATTATTAATTGACCAAATTTATATTCCATCTTTCCTTCACTCTGGTAGCGAAACAAAAACAACAAACCCCACACCTCTGGGTATTGGGTATTTATTTTCATGGTATTTATTTTTAAAAAAATTATGGGATCAAAGGGATTGTTCAATCCTTGTCTAACCTTCATACAGCCAGTGTGTTTACTGTGGGCTCTTTGCATAGAAGTTTCTTTCTGTTGAGTTTCAGCTTGACACAACTGTAAATCTAAGTTCTCCAGACTCTCAATCTCTTATCCTGGAACTGGCATGTTCAGATGTAGATGTTCAGACATAACTCAACTAGTATCAATACTTTACTGCAGATAAGAATGGAGCTAACTACAACAGAAGACTTGCCTATTGCAATATACAGCAGTCACGGCCTACTGTATATATACTGTATGTCAATGTCCCAGGGATTAATTCCTAGTTTTCCTCCTGGCTTTCTAAGTTAAAAGATATTTGCTTGTGCTCTTCATGATAACAGAAGAGAGTTGGGATTTGTTGATAGTGAAGTTCTCACTAATCTGAGAATTACTGGTACCTGCAATGATAGCTTCTTTCCTAACATTTCCTTTTTTAAAATGCTACCTGATATGACCACATGACCAAGTAAAGTTATACAGTCACATGTTGCTTTTGAAATGTATGGGTATCCTGTTGCTTAAAATTATATTTAAATATTTATACCTTACCTTTTTGTCTCACAACATGGGATCCCCCAGAGTTACTACCAAAACTTTAAAGCACAGCAACAAATTAAATGCGAATCAAACCAATACCACCAGCAAAACCCAAACCCAACAGAGCTGACTGGGGGGGGGGGGGGGGGAGAGAATTTTAGTTATGCTATATTGCCATCACAATGTCAATTAAACAGTAGCCTAAACAGCTTCCCAATGTCATATCAACTGTCCTCATATTGAGCGTTATTCAACAAAATTATTTTGGAAAATAAAAATAATTTTAAAAAAAGAATTATTATTTTGAAAGGTGGGCTTCCTTGGTAGCTTCTTATAAAGCAGAAACATAAAACAGTTCCCCAAAATGAGTAACATGCAGTATATTGTAAACCACCCAGAGTCGCTCTTTGAGTGAGATGAGTGGTGACTAAATTTGAAGACAAAAAAAATAAATAAAAATACACATCACACGGAACTGCCTGCTACGTGTTATGGTTGACAGGATGAGTATCACGTGGCTGCACACTTTCCCATGCATGAAGCATGCTCCAAAACAGACATAAAACCAAAGGAGTCAGAGGACAGGTGGGGAGAAAGATTTAATTCTGAAATGCTTGTTCTGCCAGAATTAATAAATTGCAGGGAAGCGTAATGTTATGGATAATTTGGTTGTCCCCTGAAGAGTCAGTGCGCAAAACATGAACATTCAGCCTAATTACTTAAATGTGGAACATTTTTTTTGCTGCCTTGAGTAAAACTCACAGCACAGCCTTAACTATGGCTTCATCTTTGCAGCTCCTATAATGTAATTTTATTAAATGCTTTTGAAAGAAGAAAGAAGGCACTGTTCTTTTTAGATGCTTAGAGGTCTTGGAGCAATATCTGGGTCAAGCATTAGAAAATACATTTTCACATGCTGATAATTTAGGAAGAGTTTCTGCAATGGTGTTTATCCAATGCCAGAAAGAAGTAGCTGTGGGGATTTCCACTGAGCCCAGGAGTGGGAGGTCAAGGCTTGTAATTGCCGTATTTATTCCCAGGGGTTGGAATCAGAGCATTTTGTGATCCCTGAGATGCCATCCTGGTGCTAATTGCTCCAACACTCTGTCTGTTTGATGTGAGTTCTGTTCTAGTGGTTTTGCACTTTTATTAAGTTAATTTTTAGAAAGATTTAAACTACACTTTCCCCAGAATTCCATAAAATATTAAAAATAAAATAATGTAAAGTATAATCAATGCACTGACATTTTCTAGCCTAAAGAGTAAAATATAATATTTCTTGCCTAAATCTTAGATTTCTGAAAGGTATAAAACAAGTTGTTGCTTTAGAACAATGTTTCTCAACCATGGCAACTTTAAGATGCATGGACTTCAACGCCCAGAATTCCCCATGCTGGCTGGGGAATTCTGGGTGTTGAAGTCCATGCATCTTAAAGTTGCCAAGGTTGAGAAACACTGCTTTAGAAGAAAAGAACCAACCTACATACTGAAATTGTATCATTACTTAACACCGTAGAGCTCAGCTGTATATTTATTTCCAGTGGCATGCCTAAGATAATATGCATAACATTCATAACACTAGGCAAAATGCCAACTGAATTTTGCAATTTCTAAAGTAGGAAAAAATGTGAATAGTATTAGTAGTTGACAATCAAAACAAATGTGGTATGATATATACAAAGAAGGTTGGAAACAATTTGAATTGAAATTGCAGTCCTGGAGAAAAAGGTATTTAAGCCTTTCCTATGTCTCCTTCCCCTGGACTATTTCCCCAACAGAAATGGCATCCACCCTCTGTACACCACCTGCTGCAGGACTGGCCATTGAGTCTAAATATTCTAAATATCCAGGTATAATAGTTCTAGGTAACTGCATTCCATAGCTAATAGCAGCTGTGGGGTAGGTGGTGGGGGAATGCTTTTTAGCAGTGGAATGGCAAGGGAGAAAAGAGTTAATCCCTGCCTTCAGCACCATGGTTGCAAACCAGCTCCTATTGTTGTTTCTGGACAATGCAAAGACTTTGGAGATTCTATCGCTATTTCTCACATCAGGTCTAGTTTAGCTCTTTGGCAATGCAAATTTATACATTACTCGGAACAATGTCCTTCCCTCCCTTTTAGAAATTTACAAGGTCATCCAATTCTACAACAACTCTGGGTAGCATACAGTAAAAGCAATCATACATTTCTACTCCCAGAGTCCTTCACAACACTGAAGTCACTTGTAAAGGTCTTCCTGAAAAAAAGGGACAGATCAGTCTTTTCCAACCTGGCGTCCTCATGATCTAGTGAGGCTGTAACTCCCAGCATTCCAGCAAGCATGGCCAATGAGAATTTTGGGACTTGTAATCCCATAACATCTAGAACACATTAAGTTTGGGGAACTAGACTAGATATATATTATCTACTATGTGAAATAATTAACAAACAATGCAGTGGAATAAATATTAGAAAAGCCAAAAGACCAGAACGCTGCCTCACCAGCAATCATCACCCAAATATGCAAAGATTAACACCAGGATTAACACCAGATGAACAATCAAACAGTACACTAGACCTTAATCAAAGAACTATTAACTCAGTCAATCAACCAAGCAGTAAACAACAGCCCAATCGAGGAACTCCCAAGGAGAGAACAGCACCCCCACCAACACAAGCAGGGCAAACCACTGTATATAAACTGAGAGCAAACACCACTCCCTTTTTACACTGAGGATGTTGCCTAGTCGGGCAATGAAACGTCTGCAAGAAAACAACAAGGCTGAGAGAGCACCAAGGACTCCACAATTGTTCCTTATATAAAATGAAGGTTGTAATACAATTTTACTCCATCAAAAATAATATTTCTTTGAACATTCGCAATTCAGAAATAAGGAACACTGTATAATAATTCTCTCACGTGTAAATTGTACTGCAGTCCCTGTTTTCATCATGAAAAAAGAGTGCCCTCAAACCATTTGGACTCTCACAGGCCTAGTCTAATGTCTTGTATTAGATCAGGCTTCCCCTATTTGGTGCCATTCAGACATGCTAGAACTCCCAGGGAGATAGTCCCAACACATTCCAAATGTGCCTGGCTGGAAAAGCATGAATTGCATGGCAATGTATTAAAGACAAGAAATAAGATCATGCAGGGACTTTATCTTGAGTAAAGTCTCTATTTTCTCTCATGCACACAGAGATACATAACCTGACCAGTTCACTAACAAATTCTTTTCTTTGGGACAAGAATAAATAAAATACCACCATTGCTTGAGAACAGTTGCTTACTTGGTAAATGTATCACTTTTTTTAATACTTAAAAAGGGCTTATTTCTCTTTCCTTTCCTTTCCTAACTAGTTACCTGTGCTTGTTTATGGGGAGAAAGAATCTCCAAGACTGGTTTTAGCTGGAGATGGCACTCTAGGTTGACAAGGTGAAGCAACTGGATGTTGCTCAGAAGTTTTGTCTGCATTTATAATCTTTTTCTACAGTACTCTTCCTTTTGGAGAGGCTCACCTTAAATTCAAGGTTCTCTTCCTTTCAGGTAAATGCAGCAATCCCCCCCCCCCGTCCCCTTTGAATTAGAGCTGACTTCTGGCAATTGCCTGGAAAGTCCCTGCAGTTTTCTCGGCAAGATTTCGGCAGTGGTTTGCCACTGCCTGCTTCCTAGGGCTGAGGGAGAGTGATGGCCCAAGGTCACCCAGCTGGATTCGTGCCTAAGGCCGGACTAGAACTCACAGACTCCTGGTTTCTAGCCTGGAGCCTTAACCACTAGACCAAACTGACCAAACTGGCTCTCATCCCTGAGTATCAAAACATCGCTGAGTATCAAAGTCGCCTTTGCTGTGAACTCATAACAGAGGGCATTAGACAACCAAATATTCTTTCAACCACTGTTCCCACAGTAAAATAATAACATTGGCCAGTCATACAAGGTGGATTAAAAGAAAAATCGAAATGCTTTCAAAGACTTAGAAAAGAGCTATGGATGCAATTGTATTAAGGTCACCCAGCTGGCTTTGTGCCTAAGGTGGGACTAGAACTAGAACTCATAGTCTCCCAGTTTCTAGCCTGGTGCCTTCCCCACTACACCTAACTGGCTCTCTTAAATGCAGCATTAGTTAATATTAATTGTCCCATCTGGTAGAGGAATTATTAAACTATTTTCAGTATCTGAGGAGATAATCTATACCCAAGGGCAATCTATATTTAAAAAGTGATTAGATCTGAGCCAGTCAATAATAATCTAGTCAGTCTAGTAAATGTTACAGGTAAATTCTATATGTATCATCTACATTTACTGGAAAGGAACTGGCTCAGAACATACCAGGGTTCAGAGTTTGGGAGATTAGCAATAGACTAATGCATTATATTGCACCATCTGGTGTAGAAGTGCATACATAACTTCTGGGGAACCTTATAAGTAGGTCCAAAACACCTCTTCTGAATTGATTCCAAAGCACTACACATTCTTATTACAGCTACAGTATATATTCCATATTTCATTATGAATCTTAAAGAGGCCAATCTGGGTTTACCATGTGATATCCCATTCAAATAGCAGCAAGAAGGCACAAAAGTCTTCAGGATCTTGTACCTTCAGACCATGTCTTGTGATTTTTAATTAACCCTGAGTACCCATCAGCTGAAAAATAGGCCAGAACGTTTGTATTTTACATATGCATTTTGTATTTCATTTTGTATTTTGTATTTTACATATGCATGAAAGATGCTCAAACATTTCTTCAATCTGCATAAAAAACACTAATTTCTGGAATAATATTTTATTTACTGTAAGGCTCAGAAGATAATTAAAGAAATCTACTGATTTATTTAAAAAATCTAAATGGATATACAAATATGAATTTTAGATTAAAATGCATATAGTAGATGCAAGCATTGGCAAAGCTTCTGGAGAGAAAATGATGACCTCAGCAACCTTCCCCTGTCCCATGGCATGTGTTTGTCAAAATATTTCAAATTCTGAGAATTTTAAACTATGATGCAAAAATAAGAGTTATTCTTTATTTTTGCAGTATTTACTTTGAGAACAAAATCCATGGAATTTTAGTGAAACGAACATCCAACCCAAGAGAGAAAAAGAGAAACAGAATAAGGAAAACAGCAGTAGAATTACTTAATGCTGTAAAAACAATGAGGCCTAAGTGGATCAAAGAATCTAAGGAATACGTGCTAATTACCTAAATAGAGTTTCTTTTCCTGAACTGTAGAATGAAAGAGACTGGAGCTAATACATGTTTGCTTAGTTGAATCACCATACAGGCAGTCCTTGTTTAGTGACCACAACTGGGACCGGCAACTTGGTCGTTAAGCGAAGTGGTTGCTAAGTGAAACTGCGACTGTGCTTATGATCTTACTTCAGATTTCCTTTGCCTTACAGACCTACGAAGGTCGTAAATGTGAGGATTGGTCGTAAAGTTACTTTTCATCACCACTGTAACTGCGAACAATCGCTAAACGAGGCAGTTGCTAAACAAGGACTACCTGTACTGATTTTGCAAGTGGTGGGATGCTGGATCAGCTGCATTGCTACTTACAAAACATTTTAAGGTATATGTTGCTAGTTCAAAGGCTTCTGTCTTTAAGGGGTTTTGAATTAGAGTAAGGCAGAGCTTTGTGGTCCATTACAGGTACATGCACAACTGCATCGCTTAGTGACGGCAATCCCTGCACTCCCGGTTGCCATTGTTAACTGAATAACATGGCCGTTAGGTAAGGTAACTTCCTGCCAGCTTCCCACAACCAAAGTCAGGGTGCAAGGGGTACATGAGAGGTGTGGCGCAAGTCGAAGAGGGTGCGCAGGGGTGTGAGGGGGTGCAGAAGAGGCACACTGCAGGTCGAGGAGTACGAGGGACTGTGCGAGGGGTGGCACAGGGAGGGTGCACAGGGGTGGGTGAGAGGCTTGGCGCAGGTTGGGGAGGGTGCGTGAGGTTATGAGGGGGTGCGCAAGAGGTGCAATGTGGGGAGGGTGTGTGGGGATGTGTGAGAGGCGTGGTGCATGTTGAGGAGGGTGCGCGAGAGGCTCGGCACAGCATGGGGAGGATGCAAGGGTGTGTGCGAGAGGCGTGGCATGGGTCAAGGACGGTGCACAAGGGTGTGAGGGAGTGCATGAGGGTGCACCCCACACTGACTTTCTGGGGAAGCCAGCAGGGAAGGTTGCAAATGGTGATCACATCATTGCGGGCCACTGCAACTGTTCAAAAGTGCAAATCGGTTGCCAAGCACCCAGATTGTCATCACGTGACCATGGGATGCTGGGATGGCTGGAACTCTGAGGACCGGTCGTAACCACCATTCATTCAGCGTCGTTGTAACTTCGAACGGTTGCTGAACAAATGGTCATAGGTCGAGGACTACCTGTAGTCCAAACTGCTGTTTGATGCAAGTCATCCAGACCTTTCTAACATGGGAGTGACTATTACTGAATTGGATCTTGACCTAGAAATTGCTGAAGTAGACCTACTGAAATCTTAGAAACCAATTAGTTATAAAAAAGCAAAATCCTACTGTTTCAATTGATTTAAGTTTAACTAAGCTGACAGATGGAAGTTCTAGTATAAGTAAAAAATGAAAAGGATTGTATCAGATCTGATCTTCTAATGAAGAGTTCTATGCAAATTGCATATTTGTCATCTACATTTTTAGCATCAGGAATCTTAGGAATCTTACTTTTAAAATGTACAGAGTTGCATTTATATGCAACCAAGTTGGCTCCTTAAAAAAATATTATCAGTTTTGAACTTTGAAAGTGTAATTCTAAAACAAATGTTCCAAGAAGAATTTGAGGATGTGTGTAATTAGCACATCAAACTTCATTTTGTTTTTAATATTTCAAAATGTTTAACACATGCAGTGCAATTTCTATTTCTGTTTAATCACGGATATATTTGCTAGATGATTTGTTTTAGGTTATAGCCTTAGATTAGAATCCCATAATCATAAATTTGGGACTATTTTTGAATGGATTTATTTTTGAATAAAGAAATATATGGTTAAATGGTTAAATTCAAATTACTTCCAGGGCACTTTCCTTCTTCTTCAGATAATGATGTCAGGGTCCTGTCTTGCAGAATATTTGTGCTGATCTAGCACTGCCACCACACCACTGTACTCCATCCTGGTTTCCTCTTTTGGAAGCTGAGCAGATTTTTTGGTAAAATATCTGTTCTGCAATTTACAACATTGATACTCCAAGTAGTTCAGTGTGGACCATTTTTGCATTTCTGGGAGTTCTTGCCTTGATCTTCTCGGTCAGGCGCCATGGACCCACCAGGTGACATTGCTTCACCAAGTAGACACAGAGCACGTGGGACAGGAATAAACCACTGGGGATAGGCAATCCCACAAGTGCTATTAGTCAAGTTTGGTATTATGTCAGTTCCACATGTATGTAGTCATAGATCTGTTCAAATTTCTGTGCTAGTCTGAGGTATTAAAAATCTATGCAAAATCTACACATACATATTTTTATACAACTTTCAGAGTATGCATATTTATATGCAACTTTAATATATGCATTTTAACTGCAATATTTGAGCTTGCATCTCCATCATAAAATTTGAAGAAGTGCAATATCTTAAGGATAATTTTATTTTAGTCCATTTATTAGTCCAGCAGCTGCAAATTAACTCAGTTCATTTAGCAAAATGTACCAAACAAAATTTTCTTCCACTTCTGCCCTCAGATAGGGTAGCTTTAGAAATTTCCGACCTAAATATTTTGTACTCTTCAACTTTAGAACTTATGCAGCATTATACTTAAAAAGAGCTTTCCTTACCTGTGGCAGTGCTTGCACTACAGTGTCCAGTAAAGCTCTCATCCCAGTTGCCATCTTCAAAAGCTTCAGAACTATCATGAGAAAGCAAGACAAGTGGTAACTCACTGCTGGGGCAACATACACTGCTTTGTTGTTCTCTTTAGAGCAGCAGACCAAACATTAATTCTGTTGTTGTGATATCTCCTACTGAATGTAGACATGGACATGTATACTCCCCCCAACAATATTTAGTTTTTTTTAATTCTGTAGGGCTACAGGGAAGAAGAAAGGAAAAAAAAAAGGGGGGGGCGTGGTGGCTCAGTGGGTAAGACACCAGGCTTGTTGATCGGAAGATCACAAGTTCGGAGGTTCTAATCCCTAGCCCCGTGTGACGGAGTGAGCTCCTGCACTTACCCCAGCTCTTGCCAACCTAGCAATTCGAAAGCATGCAAATGCAAGTAGATGAATAGGTACCACTTTGGTGGGTAGGTAACAGCGTTCTGCGTGTGTCATGCCGGCCACATGACCATGGAAGTGTCTTCGGACAACGCTGGCTCTTTGGCTAACAAACGAAGATGAGCACTGGCCCCTAGAGTTGGACACGACTGTACAAATGTGTGGGGGGAACCTCTACGTTTTACCTCAGTGCAGGACAGTATCTAATGCACATAAGTGAGCTCTTTGAAGTGACAAGTTGGCATAGACTTTAGTCATTGAAATGATTCACATTCCATATTAAATTCTCAGTACTATAAAATATATATCTCAAAGTGCAAAATACTCTGTCTCAATAGACCAGCCTTTCTCAACCCTTTGACCCTGGAGGAACCTTTACCTTTTTACAGGGAAGAATGAGCATATTTCACTGGACACCTTCCTAACTAATCATAAATCGTGTACACTTGTCTATCTCACAGGGTTGTTGTGGGGAAAAACAGGAGGAGGGAGCACTATGAAGTATGCCACCATGAGGTCCTATAAAAAAAAGCAGGATCTAAAGCAAGCACATGAATGAATGAATGAATGAATGAATGAATGAATGAATGAATGAATGAAATTAGAGTGTATTCCAAGTGTTTTACTAGAAAAAATGTAGCTTATCTGGGATTGCAGCATGTGTATAAATGCTTTGGAGTTCCAGGCAAATAAAAATAGCATGGAAAAATGACACGATGGGCAAACTCATCTAAATATTATCTTTTGAGAGTCTAAAATAATTTTGGGCTCAGTGTAAACTCTGACCTATCTTGAATTTATGCCTAGTGTGCTTCTGATATAACTGAAAAGGAAATATCAGGACCCCCCACTCTGGGAATGACACTTTTGGGCAATAATGATATTGACAATGTGACACTGAGTATCTGAACTTATATGAATATGACTTATACTTTTTCAAATTCCTTGGGCCCATTCTAGATCCTTCATAGAGCCTGAAATTACAATGGTTTTGGCACCTGCAAAATTAACTAATTTCTTATTGTCGTGAATATTGCTAAGTAAATATCAGCAGTAGAAAAGGATTTCCTGTTACTATCAGAACCTAAACTCTGGATAAGCTTGGCTTAGCTATTCATTGTTATGATCCTAACTCTGGGAGGTTAATGAACACCTTAATTCAGAGCTTGGCTGAATTGTGATACATATGGACCCCTGTTGTGTATGTCTGGTAGCATTCCAAGTTGATCACATTGACAAGATTGATTATGTAAATACATGGATCATATTCTTACCTGTCCCACATGGCTTCTAAACCATGACCACCAGCTCCTGCATGGCTAAATATCTGTGGTCAATGTGGAGTGTCCACTATTTCCTGTTAATGCTAACAAGAATTTGAATCTAAAGTTACCTTTCTACTTCAGATTCCAGCTAGTGGTAATTAGAAATGGTTCCCACTCTGTGTAGGGAGCCATGAATAAGGAACTAAATGGGATGTGAGAGATAAACAGATGAAATGCACATTTATGCTAACCATCTGGAAAGATTTAACATGTGTCCATAATACAAATGAAATAGAGACTATCACATGACAAAAGTAAATTAGATAGGCTTGCACCTTTGGAGAAATTTTAGAATAAAGAACACTAGCATATTTTTAAAAGCTGAGTAACTACAAACAGGCTGGGTTTATACAACGTACTAGATTAGGCTAAAATGAGGGTAGATATTTTTTTGTATTTGTCCTCAAAACATTGTATATTCTTTGTTTAGCTCCTTTCCTCTTTGTGTAAACTATTGTTCAATAGATAAATAAACAATATCAAAAATGAGGGTGAATTGAATTTATTCAATTTAGATGCCACCAGACTCCAAACAACTCTGGGTGGCTCACAGTATAACAAAGAAAATACAATACAATACCGTTCAAAACAAAACCAGCAAAAAAGCAGATAAGTAAAAGCAGATAAAACACAAGATGGCGAATCCGGCCAACAACAGAACTCACAAGGGGCTCCAGTCACCTTAGCCTTGGGAGAAGAACTTCCCCAAGAACTTGGGTCTTCAGGGCCCTCTGGAACTCTATTAGGGTGGAAGCCACCAGACTGCATGGGTAATTTCATTCCAGAGGGCAGGAGCCATGACAGAGAAGGCACACCTCCTGGCTCCCAAAAGATGATACTGTTGAAGGGACCTGAAGCACACGAACCCTATCAGTTTCTATTGGCTGGGCAGATACCATGGGATACCAGAGTTCCTCAAACAACTAGGCCCTATGCTATCTAGGGCTTTATAGGTCATAACCAGCAACCTAAATTGCACCTGGAAGCAGACTGGCAGCTTGCAGAGCAGAATAGTCACATAAGCATATCAAGGCAAGTCCATCACTGCCCGCATCGCTGCATTCTAGACCAGTTGAAGCTTCTGAGTGATCTTCAAGGGCAGTCCCATATAGAGAGCATTGCAGTAGTCAAGCCGTGAGGTGACTAGGGCATGAGTCACTGTCTGAAGGGCCTCCCGATCCAGTTATGGTAACCCAGCCATTGTCTTAGTATATTGTGTGAACCATGCCATTGTGTTAAGCCCTAATATGATTTATTTATTCAGCTATTAAACCTGATTTACCAGGTTAAGAGGTATGGGCCAGTCACTCTCTCTCAGCCCAACTCACCTCATAGGATTGTTGGTGTGGGGAAAATAGGAGGAGGAAGGAGTATTAGGTCTGTTCCCCGCCTTGAGTTATTTATAAAAATAATAAAGGCGGGATATGAATCCAGCCATATTATTTATTTATTTATTTTATTTATATTTATATTTCAAATTTAGTCACCACCCATCTCCCTCAAAGAGCGATTACAATCAAGATGGATGACTGTCTCTGCACAGTTCTTTTTTATATACAGGCAATTATTATTATTATTATTATTATTATTATTATTATTATTATTAAGCCACCCAACTGCCAGCAACTCTGGGCACTTTACAAATTGTTAAAAACATTTCAAAACAAGTAACAATACAATAAACACAAAACAAAGTAAAAAAGATGGCAGAGAAAACAAACCCGGATGGGAACAGGAAAAGGAAGAAAAGGGGTGTCAATTATCCTCCCCAAAGGCCTGCGTGAAGAGCCACGTCTTCAGGGTCCTTTGAAATACCAATAGGTTGGAGGCCATTTTAATCTCAGCAAGAACTTCATTCCAGAGGGTAGGCACTGCTACAGAGAAGGTGCACTTCCAGGGTCCCAAAAGATGGTATTGTTTAATTGATGGAACCCGGAGCGCACCAACCCTGCCTGATCGAAGCGGTCAGGTAGATACTAACCAATGACATAAACATCAGGGTCTCAGTGATATTCTTCTACTGGTGTATTGTTCCCCAAAACATAGCTATAAGTCAGGTTATTCTCTCTGGCTCCTTCACTTACCTCGGGCAATGCGAAGCACTCTCATGATACGGATGATGGTGGGATTGATAGGAAGGGCAGCATTGATTTCAATCTCCTCCAGAGTAATACCCATGACTGAGAGCAGAACGATAGCCAGGTCCAGCTGGTTCCACCTTTAAGAAATTGGAGAAAACAAGACACCTTTTCTGCCTCACTGAAATATGAAATTGTTATTTCTTTATTTTTTTCAAAAAATCCAAACTAGTTATGAATAGGTTATTTAGAATATTGCATTAATCACGTACCCCAATTTTAAAAATTGAAATAAATATGCAGATCTTTTTTTATTTAGTTTATTGATATCCTTTATTTTGGCTGCTCAATTTATTTTGATGAGGCTAGTCTTTATGTGTGTGTATGTGTGGAGATACTTCATAGTGAACTAAATCAATTTATTTATTGATTTTATTGTCTACTGTAAAATTGAGTATTTTGACTGGACAGAAGCTTTGGGAACATTTATTAAGACAAAGAGACTGACCAAATAATGTGAAACAATGTCTATGAAGGTTCTCAGTCATCCAGGTGGAATTGTCTGTAGCTTGAAACATGTCAACTGGATTTCTATTTTCTTAATGGAAACGTTTCGCTCCTTATCCAAGGGGCTTCTTCAGTCAGACTGAAGAAGCCCCTTGGATAAGGAGCGAAACGTTTCCATTAAGAAAATAGAAATCCAGTTGACATGTTTCAAGCTACAGACAATGTGAAACAATAGGGAATTCTAATGAATGAAGCAGTATTTATCCCTATCTATACTTCCTTTAATCTTCAAGCATTATTTGTAAAAACATATTAGTTATAGGTTTGAAGAGTTTTTCCCCCCAGTGATTACATGGATTACAACATTTCCCTTTCTTTTAAATGTTATACTGATTTTTATTCTACCACTTATTTAATAATTTAATTTATTTAGTAATTTAATAAGTGGTAGAAAAAAATTAGTGTAATATTAATTGAACAATATATTGAATACTGACTTTGATTACAGAATCCTGAATATGGAAAAAAGAAATTGATAGCTTATGGAAATCTCTTCAATCATCTCATCTCCATGAAATGTTGAAATAACGTCTGCTGATTTCTAGTTAGTGGTGTTAGTGGGACTTTCCGATCCTGGTACACCATTACCCTCTACAAGAAGATATTGGGAATGTGTCCCTTAGTTTTAAGTGTTTTGAATACAGCAATAGGTCAAATAATGTACGGCTGTAATATTCAAAGTACAGGATGTATCACTTCTGATCTTCTGGTTCCCACAGAATATTTATCATCTTCATTCCAGCTCACCTGTCTTTAAAAAAGCGTCTCAGTCCGAAGGCCACAAGCTTCAAAACTGCTTCCAAAACAAAGACTGTAGTAAACATATAGTTGCAGTACTTAAGAGCTGTCTCCAGGGACTATAAATAGGAGGAAAAAGAAACATTACTAACATAAAGCTCTGGAACTGATATGGTCTGTGGCTGATAAAGAATCAAGATGAAAATATGGAAGTGCACTCCCTTTTTAAAATTTTCCTTGTTACATTCCAGAGAACTGAAACTTCTCTGGAAATCCAAATTCTCATTTTGCAGCAGAGCCCCCTTTGCATAGTTCTGCTTGCAGGCTCTGGCGTAAATCCCAACCTTCCCTTTGCTCCAATGGAACAGAGTTGGGTGCAGCGTTGCCTGGTTGGTCTTCATGTCAATGACACCTTCCTCAGGACTCAGAGCAAGGGGACAAAAGCAGTTTATCTTGTTTTTAACACCCTCAAAATACTGAAAGGGTTGGATGAAAGTACTGTACAAGCTGCATGAGAACATGCTTGAAAGGATAAGGAAAACACAATCAGCATTACATCTGATGCTAGGATGATGAGTAACCACGCCTGGATCCAGATGTTTGAAGGTCCTAGTCAGATTGCCCTTGAGGGGCCCACTGATTTATTTTCAGGTGGTTAAGCTGCCCAGATATAAAGATGCCATGAAAATGACAGCAACTGTGTTGCACACAGCTGTGAGGAGTGCACCTGAACTCAGCAGTGCTGTCATCCTAATTATGCCACTCCTAATGTGCAGACATTGCTGTTGGAACTAGCATAATTAAGATGACAGCATGAAAGAGTTCAGGCTCACCACTGCTCCTCCAGTCCGTACTGTGGGAGGGGAAAGACTCTGCTGCCCTCTGGACTTACGCTAATGCCAATCTTTACATGTACATAATTAAATGGTGGCGCGTTTGGGAAGACAGTATGTAATTCCACTTTCCATCCCTCAACCCAGTCCCCAGCATGGATGGGGAGCAATCAGCAACAGGTGCAGCAGCAGCCTGGCAGTCCCAGGGCTGCCAAAATCCTTGAATTCGTATCAAGAATTGTCTGATGTGGGATATCTTTATTGTTTTAATACTTTCTTCATTGTTCCTTTCTGGCAAATATCCATGAAAGATTGCTTTTTTTTTTTTTAACGAAAATCAGTGGCATATCCCCCATAACATATATGTGCAGAGTTGTGTTTAAATTTATTATGTACTGTACATAGCTTTTAATTTTGCTGTTATGTTTTCCTCTTTAAGTGGAAGAATAAACATTGAGGAGAGGTTTCTTCAAGGATTCACAAAGTACTAAAAAGTAGTCTCAATTTATCACAACTAATGGAACAGATACCCTTTTCTGTGCTGACATTCTAATGATTTACAAACAATGTGGTGAATAGTCACGCAGTGATATCCCATTAAATTCAGTAGGTCTTACTCCCAGAGATTCTGTCATAGGACTGTAGTATTAAACAATTTCTAAGTATAATAGAAGAGGGGAAGGAGCATGATGGAGATTAAAGAAGATATGAAATAATTTTCCAAATGGTATCTACTAATTCTCAGGGATGTCTCAGCTACATTTCTGATTTATCCATTAACATGAAACAAAGGGAAAGGAAACCATAAAATGGAATGCATACCAGGTTTGACCTAGTAATATCGTTTTCCAGATCATGATGTCTTCTAAAAGGAAAGATGGCTAGGAATTCGAATGATTACAGTCACAACACATCTGAAACGCTTGTGGTTAGTGCATTAGATGCAGCTCTGTGCAAATTATATCTGTTATTATGCAAATTACAGAAAAAATTGATGAATCTTATTCAGCTGGAAATGAGTCATATTGCATTCCCAAAGAGAAAGTCTATCTGAAGAAGCTGAGAACTCCCTTCTCTGTAGCATTTATGGGATTTTTTCAAAGTTAGTCAACTTGTATGAAGCTACGGAAGCTCACCCCAAAGGATTGGATAATTAAAGTATTTTATAAGCATTCCACTAAACAAATACTGTGACAGGAAGGTGAAAACATTTGTCTTCCATGGTTAACAATTTGGTGGATTTAATAAGGAGGGAGATAAACTGTGCAGCATAAACTAAAGAATGCTGGGCCCAGGAACACAGCTCCTGTGATTTCATACAAGGTCAATAGAAGATTTAGAGAGAAGCTACATAAAAGACCTCTCCTATCATCCCCCACTAGATGATGAACTTTCTTGAATCTGTAACTCTGTGGGACAAAAGGTAGCAATTAAGAAATATAAATCTCATCCAATCTATTGCAACTGCAACCCTTCCAATGCTAAAGTTAAAGCATTGTTAGCATCCCTTCATTTTTAAAGAGAATAAAGAGTTTGATTGTTTTCAAGTGCACAGCAATATGCCCATATTTGCAAGGTGTTTTCCCTAACAGAATAATTTGTATTAACTTTGCATCTTATATTTATAATGGTATAAATATGTTGGGGGCGCAATGGCTCAGTGGTTAAGACGCCAGGCTTGTCAATCGGAAGGTCGGCGGTTTGAGAGCCAAGCGCCGCGTGACGGAGTGAGCTCCCGCACTCGCCCCAGCTCTTGCCAACCTAGCAATTCGAAAGCATGCAAATGCAAGTAGATAAATAGGTACCACTTCCGTCGGATGGTAACAGCGTTCCGCGTGCGTCATGCCGGCCACATGACCGTGGAAGCATCTTCGGACAACGCTGGCTCTTCGGCTAAGAAACAGAGATGAGCACCGGCCCCTAGAGTCGGACACGACTGTGCAGGGGAAAACCTTTACCTTTACTATAAATATGTTATAATATTCGTATAAGTATTCATATATTTGTATAGGCTGTTTTATGTTTGTATAAGTATTTGAAAAATGTTTACATAAATATTTGTTTGGTATTTTAAATATATATGCACTTTGTGCTTCTCCCCAATACAGATATTTGGCGGCAGGGGAGAGGTGAAGTTATTGATCACAAAATTGCATCCAAAACTTTAGATAAATGCAATTGTCCAAGTATAATTGTTTTCGTTCATGTGGTTTTTTAGGGGGGAATGTGATTTAAATAAATTCACCTGGAAATGTAAAGTACATTAATTTCTTCCGTATTGCTAGGCCAGACCAGATGCAACTGGTAATCAAGATCGTTTACTGAATTAGATAAAGGAGAAAAAAGATATCCAGCAGGTATGAAGGAATGACAAAAGAAACTGCTTGCTTTCTAAGTAGCCCTTCTCTGCAGCATACCTGAGACAGGAAATCTTTTCCTGAATAACTTTCTAAAAGAGCTGCCAAGTTTTCCTACTAACTATCCAGACCTCTGATTTTCTATTTTATAAGAAGGAGCTGTTTTGTAGAAGGAAGAAAAAGAGAAGAGGGCATAAAGGCCAAAAAACTGAACTCACCACCGGTTGGTTGTAGTGCTCCAAAGACATGGTGACCACGTTGAGGCAAATTATAAAGGTGATAAAGATGTCCAAGTAGTGGCTTGTGCAGACTGAATGGATGAGGCGGCGGACAGAGCAATAGGTGGCATAGTACGGCAAGCGCTGCGCTTCTTCAATGGAGGTGGGAGAAAATCAGAAAAAGGGTAGAAAAGAGGGGGTTCAGGTTAGGACAGATGTGTGTGTGTGAGAGAGAGAGACAGAAAGAGAAGGTGAAGAAGAAAGGGAAAGAATTGAAGGAAAAGAAAGGGAACAAAAATTAAGGAAAACAAAATAGGCAGAAGTATTACAGAAATATAATAAAAGGAAGGGAAGGGAAGGGTAGAAAAAGGAAGGTAAATAGCAAAGAGGAAGGAAAAGAGGGGGAGAGCAACAAAACTGTTAGTCCTGTACTTGTGGAAATTATAGCAATTCGAAAGAGTAAACGTAAGGGAAGGGGAAGACAAAGGGAGCCACATTGTTTTAAGAATGGGGTACATTCAAATAAGTCTTTAACAGGAAGGGAGAGAGTTAGTGAGGTAAGGATGATTACCTTAATTAAGGCCACACTTCCATTTTGAAGCAAGGAGCTTCATTTACTCAAGAACTGCTGAGTTAGGCCATTTCCCCACTAGTGACTTAGAATGTCTTCACAGTATAGCATAGCGTAGCATCACCCAGCCATTGTTGAAGAGGTAGAGAATCTGTCCTCATTACTATTATTTTGGCACAACAAAGATTGGATGAACTAAGATATGCAATAAGTTCCTAGTGCGGAAATGCACTAAAACAAAGTTTGTTAAAGTTGTGAAAAGGTTTGCAGCTTTCAGAGCCCAATAGAAAATAAACAGTTCCTTCCTTGAGATGAAGAAAGGAAAAGCTCAATAAAACATTTGGCAGCACCTCAGTGAATTCCCATCAAATGGTAACCAGTTCTAATATACAGACCAAGTTTATAAACATAATGAAATATGATTTTTCTCAGAAAACCTCAGCCTACGAACCAACAAAACACTTAGGTTGTTCCTTACTCCTACGCTTCTTCTCCAGGCGCCTCAGGCGCTTTTCCTCCCGCCTCCGGGCCTCTTCAGCTTCTTGGTGTTGCCGACACTTGTGGAAATTCTCCACCACCACCCCTACAAACATGTTGAGCACGAAGAAGCTGACGATGAGTAAGAAAGAAATGAAGTAAAGGAGCATCCAAGGGTTGTTGTTGGTCACTGGCTGGAATGTAAATAAAAAAGTAAAACAAATAGCTGAGTTTAACAAGGCTGACATTACAAAAAGAATTATAACAAGGTGGTGTCTTTGTTGTTGGGAATCAAGTATTCTGGAAAATAAAGAAGTTAATTAGAATGTACGTTTCTATGGAATTCTTTGCAATCTCCACAGAATTACTCTTAGCCATTAGAAATAATTTATGTAAGCTGGCTGGGGAATTCTGGGAGTTGAAGTCCACACATCTTAAGGTTTCCAAGGTTGAGAAACCCTGATGTAAACCTTCATCAATGTGGTGTCCTGCAGAAGTTGGATGACAACTGCTGGCTATAGTGGCTCAGAATGAACTCCAAAATCTAACCCGGAGAAAGGCAAACCATTTCTGTAATTATTGCCAAGAAAACTGTATAGATATAGCTGAAATATTTATATAAGTTTCAGTACCAGATGATATGACCTTTATGTCAAAATGCTCTCCTTTAAATACTGGGGGAAAAGGTTGAACTTTCATTTGTAGATATGGAGATGATGACGTGACCAAATGAAAGCTGCAAGGAAGTCTGGCCATTGATGGTGCCAGTACTGAAAAAGTAGTTTGCCATTTTATGAGGACATACAGGTAGTCCTCATTTAACGTCCACTTGTTCAGTAACCATTTAATGACGGCACTGAACAAGACATACTTACGATGGCTCCTCATACTTGTGGCCATCGCAGCATCCCTGTGGTCACGTGATCACAATTTGGGTGCTTGGTGACTGGCACTCAATTATGTCGTTGCAGTGTCCTGCGATCATGTGATCACCATTTGTGACCTTCACTGCAGGCTTCTGACAAGCAAAGTCAATGGGGAAGCTGGCAGGAGGTCACAAATGGCGATCATGTGACTGTGGGACGCTGCAACTGCGTAGGATTTGCCTAACCACAGCAACTGGGATGGCTGGAACTGCCATTGTAAGTCGGTGCGGTCATATGATGTTGTGCCTCACGACTGCATCAATTAGTGACAGAGTTCCCGATCCCAATTACCATCGGTAAGCGAGGACTACCTGTATACAGTTGGAACATGGAATGTGAGATGCATGAATCAAGGACAATGTGACATTGTCAAAGTGGGAATAGTATATCGGCTGGGTGACCTTGGGCCAGTCACTCTCTCTCAGCCCAACTCACCTCACAGGGTTGTTGTTGTGGGGAAAATAGGAGGAGGAAGGAGTATTAGGTATGTCCACCGCCTTGAGTTATTTATAAAAAATAATAAAGGCGGGATAAAAATAATAAAATAAAATAAAATAAAATAAAATAAAATAAAATAAAATAATAATAAATAATAAATAATAAAATAAAATAAAATAATAAAATAAAATAATAAAATAATAAAATAATAAAATAAAATAAAATAAAATAAAATAAAATAAAATAAAATAAAATAAAATAAAATAAAATAAAATAAAATAAAATAATAAAATACCAAACAGGATGTTTTAGGAATAAATGAATGTAGGCAGTTTGAATAGGCCACTTTAAATCACATGATTGCACAATATACTAGTCAGGGAGAGGGAAAGGAAGATATCCTTAAGTATAGCTTGGCTATAACCAAATGACACTGAGGAATTCTATAGTAAATTGCAAGAGTGCCAAATGCAAAATCAAGAAAACTACAGTACTACTAATAGGTACTTGGAATGCAGAAGTTGGAGAAACAAAGAAACCTAGAATTACAGAACAATTTGGACTGGGCAGATGCAATATGAAGGAAATAGGCAAATAGAATTTTGTGATGATAATCCTTCGTTTACGGCTAACACGTGCTTCAAGCAACATGAACACAGACTTTATGCATGGATGTTACCAGATGGACAACACTGGAGTCAAGTCAACTGAAATCAATAGGAAATGTAAGATGGAGAAGCACGATCCAATCAACAAGGACATTTCCAGATGCAGATTATGTAATAGACCATGAATTACTGGTATAAAATATATGGATTAAATTTAGAAAATGAAAGGGAGTAGATTGCCAGCAAAATTTGACCAAAAGGACATACAATCAGAATACAGGATCAGTATAAAGAACAGAATTAGTATGCCAAATTATGAGAAAGAGAATCTGAGAATGAATTATTATTTATCTGGAAAGAGATAACAAATATCTTGGAAACAGTAGTGGAAATAACTCCCAAATTTTCAAAGGGAAAAAGAATAAGCTGTTGTAATAGCTAGTTTGGAGAGCCAGTTTGGTGTAGTGGTTAAGACACCAGGCTAGAAACTGGGAGACTGTGAATTCTAGTCCCGCCTTAGGCACAAAGCCAGCTGGATAACCTTGGGCCAGTCACTCTCTCTCAACACTAGGAAGCAGGCAACGGCAAACTACTTCTGAAATCTTGCCAAGAAAACTGCAGGGACTTGTCCAGGCAGTCACCAAGAGTCAACACTGACTCCAAGGCACAAAATAAATATTGGAATAGTCAGCGATGGAAGATGGAAGCAACAAAAATGTACAACAACTAAACATAGCTTTTCAGTATCTAGCAAGAAACTAAGTAAATCAAGAATGTCAACAAACAGGAAAGTTGAAATATTTTAAGAAGATCAGAAAAATCCCAGGAAAATGTGCTAAAGTATGAATAAAGGTAATCGCAGAAGAGATCATCGGAGAGATATTAGATTAAAGAAAGATGAACAGATTATACTGAAATCCTTTACAAATGAGATTACAATATAGAAGGTCAAAAACATCTACAAAGGGTGAATATTTCAGAAACCAACTCTACCAAAAAGTGAAATACAAGAAGTGATAAACCATGGTCAATCAGGAGAGCTCCAAACACAGATAAAATATCCCCTGAACTCTCCGAAGGAGAAGAGATAGTTAAAAGGCTCACAACTCTATAGCAACATTTAATGCATGGCCTACAGATTGGAAAATATTGGTGTATATACAAACCAATGAAGAAAAATGCAAACGAATGCACAGATCACTGAATTAACTAATCCTCAGGGAAGCATATTTATGTTCAATGCCTTATGCAGAAGAATAGAGCCAAGCATGGAGAGCAAAATGTCAAAGAGGGGTAAGTTTCAGAAAAGGCAAAAGGACACAAGGTTAGATACAGAACATAAGATAGATAATGGTGAGAACAAGAGAATATAAGGTTTGGCTTTGTTTTATTAACTGCAGCAAGGCTTTTAATTTGGTAGATCATACTAGAATATAAAATATTAACAATAAAGTTGGACAGGGTACTGGAGAAATAAAGAGGGGTTTCACTCTAGGGAGGAAGGCAATGACAAATTAATACAAGTTCAAGGATATTTCTGGACATTGAGAAAAGGCAAGAGAAAAAAGACAGATGCTTTCAAATAATGGATCTGGAGATAGTTACTAAGAATGCCACAGACTATAGGAAGAACCAATCAATCCTGGATCTAATAAAAACTGATTGTTCCCTTGATGCAACTGTCAGCAAGTAGAAATGATATACATGGCTAAGTGATGCAAGCAGATGAGGGAGGAGAATAAACAATCATGTTTGGGGAGGTTGAGAAAGTGGGAGGAAAAGTCAATGGATCAAGTAGATGGTAGGGATAAAAGAAATCACAGGGCTATCCCTGAAAGACCCACAAGTTATTACTAGAGACCAGTTGAGATATAATCACTCCAACTATATTTTCTTGTTCAATTAAAAAACCTGTTAGAAATAGATTTTTAAAATCAAGTCAGATTTAGGGCTGTT
Organism: Charina bottae; assembly: GCA_023362775.1. Lineage (NCBI taxonomy): Eukaryota > Metazoa > Chordata > Lepidosauria > Squamata > Charinaidae > Charina > Charina bottae. The sequence goes on along the minus strand of JALMGJ010000006.1, from coordinate 33,548,854 downwards.
TCATAAGATGATTTTGCACAAATGTTCAAGTCTTGTGATTTTTCTACAACTCTGTGAACCTTTTGAAGAATGTTCCTAAACTCTTTAACATGGAGTTTGATCAGAATATGAAAAGTATATTCCAGTATTTGGTTGACTTGGTGTAGCAAAGCTGGATAGCTGGGAAAAGGAATTGTTTGTTAAATTTATATGGCTTCCCATCTCACTTCTGTGATTCTGGGCAGCTTACAATGTTGAAAATCCAAAAAACAATCCAAAAAACAACCAAAAAATCTAACCACAAAAGCCATTAAAACATAAAGAACAATAAAAACTATTAAAACTGTAAAAAAAAAATCTGTGGGAGAGCACCATTCATTTTCCTAACAGTACAACCACTTAGCAGGCTGTCCACCAATGTCAGCGGATCTCCAGACCAGAGAGCAAAGCCATATCTTCAGGCTCTTCTGGAAGGCCTACAAAGTCAGGGCCAATCTCTCCTCAGGGGGGAAGATGTTCCAAAGGGCAGGCGCTGTGGCAGAAAAGGCTTTCCTCCTGGGTCCTCTCAGATGACATTCCTTTGTGGAAGGGACCTGTAACATGCCTTTTCTGCCAGACCTGATGGGATGGGTAGATGTGATTGGGGAAAGGCAGTCCCCAGTTACCATCATTAAGCAAATCACTGTGGGTCATTAAGGGAGGACCTCACGTGATTGCGACTTCTGACTTCCTGCCGGCTTCCCCATTGATTTTGCTTGTGGGAAGCTGGCAGGGAAGGTCGCAAATCACAATCGTGTGACCATGGGATGCTGTGACAGTCAGAAATCTAGGCCAGTTGCTAAGTGCCCGGATCACAATCACATGACCGCGGGGGTGCTGCAACAGCCAGAACTTCAAGGACCAGTCATAAGTATCACTCATTTAGCACCTTTGCAAGTTCAAATGGTCGCTGAACAAATAGTCATTAAATGAGGACCACCTGTATACTTCTGTGTAGCCTAGGATTGCTGTTCTTCATTTGTTTATCTATTACAAATGCTTCTATGCTTCTTCAATCATATGATTCTAAGTGGCTTATAGCATAACATACAATACATCCAGTATAATATAATAGATAAATCATTATCAAAATGATCAGACATATCAATAGTAATATTATCAACACTGACTTAATATAATTATAATAATATAATCATTAAACCCTTTTTTGGGGGGATCTGCATCACACTGTTAGCTCGTGTTCACTGTTAGCTTGTGATCCACCAAGACCAGTTCCTGTGGCTTTTGAGTTTTCCTACCCAAATTAAGGACCTAACATTTGTTCCTGTTCTTGCTGGTTTCTGCCCACTGTTCCAGTTTGTTAAAATCTCCCTGAATAGTGAATACCTTCTTGATACTGTTGCCTAAGGCATTTCCTTAGATCTCCCACATCTTTGTTCATCTGCAGATTTGATAATTGTATTTTCTAAACTCTCATCCAGATCATGTGGAACAAAATAGATCCCTGCATTATATCACTTGGCATGCTTTCTTCCAGCTTGATCAGGAGCTGTTGATGTGCACTGATTGGGCGCAATTGTTCAACCAGCCCTGCATCCATCTAATGGTAGCTTGTCTAAACATCTTCCCTCTAACAAAATAATGAGTAAACAGCTACATATTTATTGCATATCATCAAACAAATTAATGTGAAACAAATTAATCCTCAGACTGGAAAGTCTTTAAATGTACACAGAAATTTCTCTTTTGTCAAACATATAGCTTTTCCAAATTCATTCCATGTCTTCATATTTGTATATTCCCCTATGTAAATAAACATTTATTTATAAATGTAAATAAACATCCTTATAACTATTGGGAGGTTGTGCTAGTAAATGGTTCTTTCAAAAGGCCTGTCAGAAATAAAACAATGTTGCTTTGTGAAGAGAACAAACAGAGATCACAGTGTGGGTGTAATGTATCATCAAGACTGTCTGGTCCTATGCAGCCCCCATCTGTATTAGGAAGTTATTTCCTGTTATTAAACTGAGCAGGAAAAGCATTAGATTGTAGCTGTCAGTGATGAGAACTTTCTTAGGATGGAAATCACTGCCAGTGAGAAGAAGATAGAAGGTCATGCCATGTGCCCCCAAAACATACTCTGCTTCTGGTATGACAGTGGTATCCATGGCAAATTAGAAAAGTGATGCCAAAATGGGAGAGTGGGAAGGACGAACATAATAATATACATACAGTACATATAAGTGTGTGTCCGTGTGACTGTCTGTCTGTCTGTTTGCCTACCTATCTACATATGAATCATCTTGGTATGGGGATAAAGAGTAGCTCATCTAGCCTGTTTAACAATCCAGTTTAAAATAATATGAATGATGACTCTGTGAGGTAACTTCTCTACCTGCTGATCAACTGCCACAGCATCCAGTCCATTGTACATAATATTGACCCAGCCATCTTTGGAAGCCAGAACGAAGAGTGACATCAAAGCCTGAAATACATGAGATGTGTCACATAGTTTTATATGCATTCATTTGAATTTTTAAAAAATAAAAATTACCTTTGAACAGTTTCTTTACCAATTCCACCCCACCACACATCCATTAAGAAAACATATAAAGGTGGCGGTGAATTCTGAGTTAATTTATTGTGCATACAAACAGGGGAATAAATTAATCAGAAATCTAAAGCATCCCACATAAAACCCTCTGAGTTTATTCTTTTAAAGGTCCCTATATACTAAAACTCAGCAGTTTGCCTGAGCAACCATATTAATTTCCTCAGCAATTCTTTTCTTGAAAAAGGTGTTTCCTAATATCTTGTCTAAACCTCCAACCCTCAACGTTCTTCCCTGTTACTCTTACACAGTTGTTTTCCCCTTATCTGATTGACTGTAGCTTGAATCATGTCAACTGGATTTCTATTTTCTCAGTGGAAACGTTTTGCTCCTTATCCAAGAAGCTTCTTGGATAAGGAGCGAAACGTTTCCACTGAGAAAATAGAAATCCAGTTGACATGATTCAAGCTACAGACAATTTATTTATTTATTTATTTATTTATTTATTTATTTATTTATTTATTTATTTAAATTTATATAACCGCCCATCTCCCCCAACGGGGAACTCTGGGCGGTTTACAATAAAATAGATTAAAACAGGATAAAACATCAATGTACAATATATAAAATTAATAAATAATTATAAATCCAGATGGAGATGGAATTAAACGAAGGACAATAAATTAAGGAATTAACCACCCCCATGAGGAACTATCCCTTCCTCCTTCCCATGCCAGGCGGCAGAACCAGGTCTTCAGCTCTTTCCTAAAGGTCGGGAAGGAGGAGATCTGTCTCAACTCTGGGGGCAAGATGTTCCACAGTGTGGGCGCTACCACAGAGAAGGCCCGCCTCCTAGACCCCATCCGATGACATTCTTTAATTGATGGGGTTCGTAGCAGGCCCTCTCTGAATGACCTGGTGGGGCGGGTCGATAAAATGGGGATAAGACGGTCCTTCAGGTATTCTGGCCCCATGCCATGTAGGGCTTTAAAGGTAATAACCAACACCTTGAATTGTACCCGGAAGCAGACCGGCACCCAATGCAGCTCGCGGAGCAGAGGTGTTATGTGTGCAGATTTTGGTGCACCCAAAATTGCTCGCGCGGCCGCATTCTGCACTAGCTGAAGCTTCCGGATAGTCTTCAAGGGTAGCCCCATGTAGAGCGCATTGCAATAATCTACATGGGAGATGACGAGAGCATGAGTGACTGTTCGGAGGGCGTCGCGATCCAGGAATGGGCGCAACTGGCGCACCAACCGAACAATTCCACCTGGATGACTGAGAACCTTCATTGACTTATCTGATTGAATTTTTTTATATTTGAAAACTGCCAGGAGGTTTCTCAAGGTAGTGTAGTATAAATAATTAAAGAGAGTATACAAGATAAGTGAAGTTGCAAATCAGAATCATGATAAACTTCTATATATGCATCGTCGAAGGCTTTCACGGCCGGAGTTCGATGGCTGTTGTGGGTCTTCCGGGCTGTGTGGCCGTGTTCTGGATGTTGTGGTTCCTAACGTTTCGCCAGCATGCTGGCGATACGTTAGGAACCACAACTTCCAGAACATGGCCACACAGCCCGGAAGACCCACAACAGCCATTCTATATATGCATTAGCATTTCTCCTACAGAATACAATTCAGGCCCTATGCAGAAGAGCAGGTGCACTGCATAGAGGTCAGAGGTAATGCCTATTCCTATGAGCCCTACCATATGCAGGGGAATAGTTTCTTCCTACTGATGTAGAAATTATATATCGAACAGATGGAAAGCTTTTTAATCTTAGTAGGCTGAAAGCAAAAAATAAGGTAATTACAACTTCTGTTATAGAACTTCAATATGCCGATGATAACGTAGTCTGCACATACTCAGAGGAAGATCTTCAAACTATCTTAAACATCTTTGCAGAAGCATATGAAAAGCTCGGCCTCTCGCTTAACATTAAAAAAACTAAAGTGCTTTACCATCAAGTTCGAACCAATCCCTCTGCAGCGCCATCAATCCAGCTTAAAGGTGTGTTACTGGAAAATGTCGACCACTTTTCTTATCTTGGCAGCCATCTATCTCCAAAAGCTGACATCGATGCTGAAATTCAGCATCATCTGAGTTCTGCAAGTGTAGCTTTCTCCCAAATGAAGCGTAGAGTGTTTGAGGATTGGGACATTTGCAGGGAGACCAAAATGCTTGTTTACAAAGCCATTGTACTACCGACCCTATTGTATGCCTGTGAAACATGGACCCCCTACAAATGCCACCTCCAACTTCTTGAAAGATTCCATCAACGCTGCCTCTGAAAATTTCTGCAAATTACTTGGGAAGATAAGTGGACTAATGTATTGGAAGAAGCAAAGACCACCAGCACTGAAACAATGATCATCCAACATCAACTTTGCTGGACCGGCCATGTTGTTCAAATGCCTGACCATCGTCTTCCAAAGCAGCTACTTTACTCCCAACTTAAGAATGGAAAACGGAATATTGGTGGACAGCAAAAGAGATTTAAAGATGTTCTCAAAGCTAATTAAAAATAATAATATCAGCATTGAGAATTGGGAAGCCCTAACTCATGAGCGTTTCAATTGGAGGTCAGCCTTTATTAAAGGTGCTATTGACTTTGAAGAAGCACGAGTACAGGGCGAAAGGGAGAAATGAGCTAAGAGGAAGGCACATCAAGCAAACCCTCATTCTGACCGTCTTCCACCTGGAAACCTATGCCCTCATTGTGGGAGGTTGTGCAGATCCAGAATTGGCCTTTACAGCCACTTACGGATCCACTGTTAAGATTTTATCCTTGGAAGACAATCTTACTCGGCCACGAGTGATCGCTAAGGGAGAGAGAGAGGAAGAGAAGAGATGCAGGGGAAACTACATATCTACTCTTGAAGACATCCCTGGTGCTTTCGTACTATCATCTGCAATCTGGTGATTGGAAACAGGCAAAAAGTTCCCCAGAGAAACAGCATTTGCTTTTCCCATGCATGAGGCTGTGTCCCCTCCAAGCTCCAATTTCTCATCACAGAATAGGGAGAAACCCCCAGATTTCCTCTCTTCCCCAGTGGGTTTGAGTAGCTACCAGGTTCTCCATCAGCAAGAGATCAATTACTGTCAGTATTTGGAAATTGGGGCCAGGTAACATGATATGTGGAAAGGCACAGCCACACTAAATTGAATTTGGGATGATTTGGGCATAGAATAAATTATGGATGATAGAACTTCATGATTTTGCTACATGAACAACATGACACACTTTTGAAAGGTATTTAAAATATGCTATATACTTCTTTTGCGATCCATATATGTAATGTGTCCTATACAGTTTCGGCCTGATTTAAGACAAAAGTTAAGCACTATTACATGGCCACTAAATACGATATGAGAGCTATTGTGTTAATTGTTGCTCTATTGTAGTGGAATTGCTGTTTTCAATTATTTTTGTTATATTGATTATTGTATTGTATTTTGCCCAAGGAAAAATGTGGCTAAAGGATTGTATGGAAATTAACATACTAAACACCTACATATATAAATAAATATTTTCTACTGAAACCAAAGAGACACATCAGTGTTTAACAATGCCTGGGTTGTGCCCTTTGTTATCCTGATTACTACCAAGCACAACCATCTCGTAACAACTGTAACAGGAAACACTTCTGAAGATAACCTAAGCAAAATAATACCATTATTAGGAATTTGAGAATGCATCTAAAGATTTGAAGGTACAGCCCTGACACAGAAGAATCTTAAGTAGGTCTAATATAATTTGGAGGATTCTATATTTACCTGGCCCAGATTGTCAAAGTTGTATTTGTGATGCACCCATTTGTAATTGGCAGCCATGCAGTCAGACCTATTTGTGATATTTCGGATATCAACACCCAGGCAATGGTAGAATTTTCCTTTGAAAAGCTATAAGAAAAGTATAGGATTTTGTCAGACTTTGCCAGAATAAAGAGACAAGAGATTGGTGTTGTATTTTTTAAACTGGTTTCAGGTCATTTTTTTACATTTGTTTGGAGTATTACAGGTGGGAATGGAAGAGGAAGGCCTCTGAAAGGGAAACTGCTTTTATTCTCAACCCCTAATTCCAAAAAAATAGTCTGAAATCCATCACAGAACAGTGATTTGGGGATGTCTTTGGGGGTTTTAAAATTGAGGATGGGAGCAGTTTGCTTCTTAGAGTCTTCCCATTCCCATCTTTACCCAGCAAACCACAAAATAAAACAAAACAAAACAAATTGGTTGTAGACCTTTCAGTGCCAGGAAGCTAAACTGGTGCATCTGCCCACCCTATGAAGAGCCATAAAGACCATGTTGTAGGAACAGCATCTGTTTCCTGCACTCCTTATAAATTGTGAAGCTGTCCCTCCTTGAACAGGCAATACAGAGACTATGGTATATTTTACATAAAGATAGAAGCACTACCCACTCTTACAGCAGTAGACTAGAATAAAGAGAATCCCACTTCTTTCCATCTACAAACAGCTGTCGGAGGATTTCATGCGTGAAATGTGGGGGAGAGTCAGAGAAATAAGAATGAAGTTTTTTTTAAAAAGATAAATGATAGGTTGTCTCAAGGCATCTCATCTCTGACCAGAAATAAGCCTATCTTTCCAGCACTGAGTCCTATGATCCAACTACTTCTTACTGTGGCTCAAAATCCAGACCATAATATGTTATTTTGAAATCTGCCCCTTCTTTGTAGCACATGGGAAATAGATCAAGAAGTATAGCCATTAAAATGATGGACCCAGTTCATTTCTAAGATATTTCTTTCTGTCTTCCTTTTGGGGGGCATATTATTCTCCAGCCACTATTAGAGATCTGCCTTTGTATTAAGGCACAAAGGAAGTACTCTATAATGATGGTGCTGCAACAATAGAGAGAAGCTTGCTGCACCTCTTTTGACATATATCTACCTACTTTGATCTATTATTATAAATGGGAAATTAGACACGCTGACCACTAAGAAATGTTAGGTTGGGGAAACATGGGTAGGGCCATCTTTTGTTGACAGCCCAGAAATGAAACTCTTTCCCTAAGAAAGGCCAAAGCTGAGAACTGGGAGAGTTGGAATCCCAACTCATCTAAAGGGCACCAGGTTGGGGAAAGCTGTTTTAAACCATGTATTGAAAACAAACAAACACCACCACCCCATTAATAGCAACAAATATATGCCTATGTTACTTTTGTGTACGGTGGATACCATACCTGCACTCCAAGAATTCCAAAGATGATAAAGAAAGCACAGCAGATGAGGACAATATTTCCTATAGGTTTGAGTGATGAAATGAGGGTTTCAACCACCAGCTTCAGGCCTGGAGCACGGCTGATGACCCTGAAAAAGGAACACTGTGAGAGGAAGCTACTGCATAGGAGAGATCCTAATGCTTCGCTTCCCATGCAAAGTAAGAGGGTTGGGCTTGCAGCTCTACGAGATGGTTGGTTTGGGAGATCTCTCCATAACTCCTCAGACCCAAAGTTAAATGTTAAGCAACTCATCAGATAGTAAACCTCTCTCAAAAGTAGAAAAAAGAACTAAGTAAGGAAAAGGGATTTTACTTCTACAAAGGAAATTACTTTTTAAAACTATTTTTCTCTAAGGGCTAATCTGTACTGTCCATATTGACCAGCAACCGTTTTTGAAGGGTAGGAATGGATGACATTGCCCTGTACAACCACTGGAAATATGACCTCTGGGTGCATTTTCCTGGTCCACTTTCCAAGTACTGTAGTGTTTTCCTGCTTCTGGTGGCCCAAAGCATTGCTGTTTGGTTTACCTGTTGCACTCTACTTTTTGTAGGCCAATCCTGCACTTCGGCTACTCTGCAGAGGCAGGAATGCCAGCTCACCATGTTTTTCTTGCTTTTCCTGAATAAGAGTTGCTGCTGGGTATGTTACAAAAGCCTTCTTACTCACGTAATGGGTGTAATGCTTGCCTTAGATGCTGAACATTCCTGGTTTGAAACTTGGCAGGAATGTTGTTTTTTAATTGCTATTCTTTTTCCCCTGAGCTACCTATTTTTCTGCTGGGCTGTATTTCTTTTTTAATTAATCCACTGATGCACTATTTCATCATTTTGTCACTTATTTGAGTCATTCCATGTTGAAAGGTTATAAATAGATCAATACTAATAAAACAATCAGCTTTGATTACTTTGAAGACAGAAGATAATATACTGTATGTCGTTCTGTGTTACTGTCGGGTTTTTAGTGTTCTCTAAGCTTGGCTGTTTACCTGCAGACATTTTGTTATCAGGCTAGGTAACATCATCAATGTGAAGTTTGCTGGTTGTTCACATAACCATATGCAACCAAGATTAGCAGGGTAAGCTGCTACATATAAATAACCAGAAAATTTCACTCTCTCATCCACTGATGATATTACCTAGTCTGGTAATGAAATGTCTGTAGGAAAACAACCAAGTCAGAGAACACTATGAACCCAATGAGAATAATGTTTGGTATTTTAAGTCTCCTAACAGAGGTGAACAAAATTCAAACCGCCATCTCCATGGTCAAAACAGGTAGGATGGAAGCGCTGTAATCCAAGCCTAATCCCTCTGTACTTGTATGTGTGAGGCTTGGATCATGATGCCATATCTACTACCTTGCCTGTATTGAAACCTGCTGTGGATGCTGATGGGTCAATCTTTAGAAAGACAGCAGAGTTCATAGATTAATTTTAAAAATTGCTTGTGTCTTTATAGCAACCTAAAATAACATGCCATGATACGATAGAAATATTTATTTCAAACATCACACTAACACTTCTATAACAGGAACATAACTCAGATTCAGAAGGGGAAAATAAAGAAATAATAAAAATGAGTAAATATAGGAATATATAAAAATCTTGGGGAAAAAATAGCTCTACCAATGCATTTTTAAAGCTTTCAGGGAAGAAGTCCCCCCATATGTGAAAATATTGTTTAGCTTCATCTTGAATGGAAGCAATATGCTTAATACATAAAAAAAAATTGAGAATAATAGTTGTCCTTAGACACAATACGGATTTAAGAGATGTAGTCAGAAGCATGGTTGGATGCAAAAACCCTTTCGGCTCCAATGTTAAGAAAAATCAAAGTCTTCATCACAATTGTATACATTCAGATACACAGAAATCATGCCAAAAATGCAGAAGTCAACTTTTATAAAGAAAGGAGTCAAGACAATTTATTTCTTCACCCAGAAGAAAATGCCTGTGTTATTACTCGCACTGGATGTTTTTAAAATACTTGATTCTTTAAACTGTTGTTCCTTACACCAGCTGTTAAGATTAACATTCTTAACTAAATTTATGCAGAAGCAACAAGCACAATTTATACAAATGACATTAAGTCAGAAAAGCTTGATTTAGTTAGGGGCATAAGGCAGGGTGGCCTCTCTTCCCTTCCCTTCCCTATCTGCTACTGTAATTGAATTAGTGGATTAAAAATTATATGAACTTGGGAAAGTCTAAAGTTAATATTTGGGGGCAGCAATAAAAATGACAATACTCTCTAAATTACTATCTTTATTTCAAATAGTGCTGGGCAGACTTCCAAACACTTCATGTAATAAAGGAGCAAAAGTTAAGCAATGAGTTTATTCATAATAATAAAACATCCAGGTGTAAAAGAAATCATACCAGCAATCTACTGAGGGGAAACTGGAAATCCCTAATTCAAAATTATACCATACAGTATTCCAAATGTTTTTTTAAATAAACAACTTTAAAGAGAATCCACAAGTTTCATGGAATTTCCTTTGGAAATAGCCTTTTACCAAGAAATCCCCCCCCCATCAAACTGAAAGATAATTAAATATATTCACAACCCATTTTATTTGACTACTCTACAGGGTTAATCCTTTAAAGGAAAAATACTAGTTCTCCCTATGTCTATAAATACTGTCATTTGTAGAACATCCTTTTTTCAGTGATCCAAACATAACACTTTTATTCAGTATGAAAACAAACTGTGATTTATAGAACTAGAAATTTGTTTTAGAATGAAACTCTTTCCATTCCAAAAGAGAATGAACAGCTAAAGGATAGCATCAAGCAAAACAGACGCCTTTGCCCAGAACAGCAATCAAGATAAAATTTTACAAAGTGCACTGATTATTTTTGAGGTTCTTTGTGTTTATTCTCCATGAGAATTTGAACACCAGATATTATTCATATTATTCATACTGTTCAAACTTTACTTTTATCTTGGGAGGACCTGTGGTCTCATGCTATTTATAAATACAAATTTGTAACTATGAAAGGACATGCAATCAAATTATTTATAAATCATCTCTCATAGCAGTAAAGATTCATTATATAAATTCTATCACCTCATCCTGTGTTGGAGAGGGTTGCAGCAAAAGTGCCTTGTATTTACACTTGTAGCTTACATTACCCTAAAATAAATGTAACCTCAAAATATCTCAGTGAATCGACACACGATTGTTACTGTTGACGGACTTAACAATTCAGTAATATACAAGGATTTGATGTGTTTTATGTTAGCATACGTGTGTGTAGAAACTGAAAAAGTTGGAAGTCTGAGGTGGATTTTAGAGAACATGGACAGCCCAAATAAGTAAGCTAAAAATATTAAACAAATCAGGGTTTTTTCTTCCAGTATTTTAATAAAGCAATATTTTACCAGTATGCAAATAAAGTTTCATCACTCTATCAACTTTCCAAGCAATATTTTGGAAAAACAGCTTTTGAAGTATTTCTGGAGTAATTTTGAACATACTTTGATGATCAACAAGGAATGTTCTTTCCTTGATCGACTATCTCATATATATTCATTTTACATAAATAAATAAAAAAATGGCTGCATAGAAAAACTCTGGTGTGTTTGTTTATTTACACAATTATACAAGTACTATTCTGTAAGTAAACAGATATATCACAGTTATTTTATAAAGACAGATTATATTACTTATATTTCAAAAGTGTAAGTAAACAAAGCTGAATGAAAAGTATGTATACACACACATACATACATACTTACAAATTTATACACTTGTAACCAAAGTCTCTGCAACATACTAAATTTATAACAAGGGATATTATTTCTTTTGTCTCCTTCCTAAAGCAATACTTGTCTCTCTTTGCTTCACGGACATAGGAAGTATTGAAATTGCACAGGACAGTTACATGTAGCTGCTATTATATTCATGTAGGACATTTGCCAAGGAGTGAAATAACCCTCACTGACTTAATACCACATTACTGAGGTTCAGGTTCCCATGATGCACTGATACTGAGTGGCACTGCAAGGCTGAGATGAGGAAAGAAGAAGCATGTTGCAGGAAACCTCCATCTGAGACATCCTTCAGCAAACATCTAACTAATATTACCTAGTACTACTTCCTCCATGGTCCAATATGATATCCTAGGAAATAGTAGAGGATGTGTATATAAATGAGAGATATTTCACAGGTGCTACAGTTCTGAATGCAGTTTTGGACAGAGAAATCCATAAAACCTTGCTCCCTCTGTTGTGAGGCCAAGAGAGGCCAAACTAAGGAACTGCAGCTGCTTCACAACGGATCTCAGTAAGCTTTCATTGCTCCAACCATTCTGTAATGTCAAGGTCTGGAAGCTATGGCCTTGGGCCGGGGTGTCCACAGAACATGGTGAAGAGTCAAGATTTCAACCATGACAGTGTGTTCGAAACTCCACGACACATATAAAAAAACAAGCAGAGCTTCAATTGTACCCTTATGGACCCCATCTTGACTTTTGACTATACCCTACTGGCAGCCCTGCCCATGAGTTAGATTTGGCCTTCAGCCTCCATTCTGTAGCCATCAGAGGGTGCTACTGATTTGCAGCACAAAACCACTTACTTTTGCAGCACAATTTTCACTTTTTGCTCTTAAAAGACACAGAGTAGGTATGTTAGCTGAGGTTTAATGTACCTGTTTTATATCCTTGCTGAGCCCAAAGTTGAAAAAAGGCCTACATTTTTGGTTTTGCCTGAAATATCATCAGTATTTCATCAGACATACTCTTTTAAATGCAAGGGGGAAGAAAGAGAGTGCTTTTCCCCAGCCAGAAAACAAACTGACCAACCCTGCAACAATATTTCCAGAATTCTGTGTTTTCGTCTTATTTATGTTCTAAGCAACTTTTAAAATATCTAGGCAAGTTTGCTTCATTTGGTAGTTTCCCACATTGCTCAAATCCTCTCCTGCTTCCTTCCTTCCCTGTCTGTCATTCTCCTCCTCTTTCTTTCCCTATCTCCGTTCACATTCTTTTTCTGCTCAGTGGCTCCAATCCATAAGCATTTGAATCTTGCCTTAATTTTGGATAGTGACTAATTTTTTTCATTGCCCTTAACACCTAGTCAACCTTGGCTGCTCTAAAAAGCTGAAGCAGGGTCAAACCTGTCTAGTATGGGGATGGGGATTATTAGGAAATCTGCAGACTAGATTAGGAGTTGAAGCAAACATCCCTGAAGAAGGCAATGGTAACTCACATCTATATTGTTGCCAAGAAAATCATGTCCATGTCCATGTCCATGTCCATGTCCATGTCCATGTCCATGTCCATGTCCATGTCAGCATTCGGAGTTGAGCATGATTTGAGAGAGGCTTTACCTTACCAAATTCTTTTATTTGGCCAAACACGTGAGACAGCACAAAAGGTATTTTTAAAATTTCCAAAGTTATTACGCAGGTGAGGCCTAGTTTCCTGGATCTTACCTGAGGGGGCGTAAAGTGCGCAGCAGTCGGAGAACTCGTAGCACTCCCAGGATTTTGGCTCCTCCAGCAGAAGCTACTGAAACCACAATATCAATAATGGATACAAGCACCAAAAAGCCATCCAAGATATTCCAACTACTGCGTAGGTAGGCCTGTTCTCCAAAATACAGACCAAGAGAGACTACCTAGAGAAGATTAAGGAATGTATGAGCATGAGAAATGAAACCATGAAACAATAAAGCTAAGTCACATCTCTAGAGATGTATTCTTCCAATTCCTCAAGGATTGATTCATTGGGTCATAGAATCCATTATAATAAAGATGGGCAAGAAATTAATGTAAACACAATAACCAGCCGTGTCAACATGCTGTTTGTCTCTTTCCACAGAATAAATTTTGAGGAAAAGAGGAATTAAAATTGGAAGCCTTGACTAATTCCTCCAAGAAATATCTTCTATAAAACTATTAGCCAACTTCAAGATGCTGATGACCTCTACTGCCTCTTATTGTACACAACCTTTCATCCTCATAAGGATGATTATACATTTTAGATAAGTAAGAGTAGATATGAAAAGGTTTACAGATTCAGTCTGTGGGAGGAAATTGAAAAAAGAGGCTCCAAGGCCATGCTGAACATTTATTAATTTTTATTTTTGGATTGAAATGGGTCTTGTCATGCCTTGTCTTTTCCAAAGAGGAATAAATAATTTGGGAGAGGGGGAAACATCATTGAAATGTGCAAGCTTTTAACTTCTTTCATTCCAAAGATCTGGCTTTTTTTCCTGCCTAGGGCTTCTTTCTAAATTAATTCTAGCTAATTGGGAATCATGTAGTGAACTTGATGATGTGATCATGTTACACAACTACTAAATAAATCTGCCTATCTATTGAAATCATTGAGTGCAAACAAAGCCAATTCATAATGAAGGCAATCCTTTTTCAACAGAGAGTATTTTCTCCCTTTTCATAGCATTGAGAAATTCTGTGACACCATCCAGTGAAAATAGTTGTGAAAATGGCACTCCTTTTCGACTGAGATATGAAAAGGATTAGTTGAGCCAGCACAGCAAGAATGATTTGGCAGTAGATAACTTACCTTCAGTGTCATCTCAGCAACAAAGATTGCTGTGAAGATGTAATTGGATACCGTGAGGAAGATTCTCTCCTGGAACAATCAAAGGCAGCCTCAAAATATACATATAATAAGTATCTTTCCATTTAAATTATTGCTACAGGCTTGGGAAATGGTACTTATATTAAGGTTAAGAATTGGCTATGATTGAAAATATAGTTTATTTGGGGATGTTGTCCAAAGAGCATCTCCCAACCCAGTATAATAATTTGCTTTGTTCTCTCCCAGATTAATCATATGATTCAATTCATTTTAGGCAGAAATGTATTTGAATCAACCAGAGACTAAGTTTTTTTTTCTTACTTATAGACACAAATGGCTTTAAAAATACAAATACAATTGGCCTGGAGACAAGTAAACTACTGAATAGCAGGACACAAATATATGGAAGTCCTCATCAGTGCAAAACAAGGTTGTTCCAGATAAAGATGAACTGATCATGGAAACACATTTATCAGTATACAGCTGCCCATTAACAAATGAATAGTATTAAGATCGAAAACCCTTTATGGAATTTTTACTGAAAATGGTTAAAAATGACCTGGGTGATTTTTGCTTTTGTTAATTAAAAAGGGTTGAATATGGGGGAGAGGGGAAATATGTATGAAATTTTAAAGGTGGGGGGAGAAAATAAGTTTGTTTGTAACTGCTGTAAAGATCGGAAGTCGCTTCTTTTTTATAATATCTTTTTCTTTTTCTGTTTTCTTTTTCCTTTTCTGCACTTCTTCTTTCATCTTTTTTCTTAGCTCTGTTTTATATCTTTTCATGTTTCTTTTATCCATGTAAAAAAATCAATACAAATATAAAAAACCCAAAAAACCCCCCAACATCTGACTCATAGTGCCCCCTTGTTCCAAAGCCCTTTCCCATCGTTTGCTTCCTGCTCCACTTTTAACTGGAGATGCTAGAAACTGAACATGGAAATATGAAAAGTATATTTTACACCAGTGAGCTATGGTTCTTCCCTTTTCATGTGAAACAGCTGCTATATATAATATTGGACTGTTTTCTGGTGCAGTAAATCCACCTAATTGACATGTTTGCACAGAAGTGAGATTCTGTGTATGTTCTGGCAATCACTATATGCCCGAGGCTTGTATGTGGAAATTCAGAAGTTACATCTCAGGCATGAGAAAACATCAATGTTGTTATCCCAAATATACATTTAAAACTTACTCCAAGAATAACCAAATGATCATATATAATTTCTTCTTCAACACAAATATATAATTAACTAATATAATTAATTACAATTGAAATAGCTTTGGATTTTTCTGCAGTTATATGGAATATTTATATTCAGTATAAGAAAGATACATAATTGTCTTTATTATTTCACTAACACTGAAAGCTATTCCAAATACATAAAAATATGTATTACTGTATTCCAAATAGGAATCCGAAAGGAAATCAACCCTGACTGCTCATTGGAAGGACAGATGCTGAAGCTGAAGCTCAAATACTTTGGCCACCTAATGCGAAGAGAGGACTCACTGGAAAAGACCCTGATGCTGGGAAAGACTGAGGGCAAAAGGAGAAGGGGACGGCAGAGGATGAGATGGTTAGATAGCATCACCGATGTAACGAACATGAATTTGAGTAAACTCCGAGAGACAGTGGAGGACAGGAAGGCCTGGCGTGCTATGGTCCATGAGGTCACCAAGAGTCGGACACGACTAAACGACTGAACAACAACAACAACAAATTCCAAATAGGTAGTCCAAATAGGTAACAAATGTCCCATTTTGAAACTTGGGGCAGGAAGAATTTTCTTTAAGTAGATTAAATACGTTGCCAGGGGATATATTTAGAATTGTACAAAGGCATGTTTTAAATTCCTGAAACTGAACTCAATGATTTCTTTTTACTATTACTAACAGAAAGTAGAAACGCCAGTCTAACCATATATGTGTTTTCAAAATCCTTCGCTGACAGTCTGTGAACTATATTATCTGCATAATATATTATTATCCACTCTTGGTCACACTAAGCAAGGATGCACAAAGGAGATAGGTCTTCCTTATCTTTCAGATCTGTCTTTTCTGGGAGCCCAGTCACTATCCTACAGCCATCAAGCAAGGATGGTCTTCTACCATTTAAATGCTATTTATATCCATATGATCTTTACTATCCTCTGAAATAAACGTATCTGGGTATTTCTGAACAGCATAAAGTGAATCCTTAGAATTAAATCCAATTCCTGTACACAGTGCTATTTAGAGGTTGAAGAAAGCATGTATGAGTTGAGTTCCCAGCTCCTAAAGCTGCAAGTCTACTCATTATTATACCAAGCTACTTACTGTGCTCCTCTGTTCAATCTCAGGTCTCTCCAAGGCAATAGTGATGCAGTTCAAGAAAATGAAGGCCAGGACGATATAATCAAATAGCTTATGAGCAATGATAGTTTGGCAGAGAATGCGAAACCTGGAAGACAGTTGGTTTAAAACAATGAAAGGTTATTTATGAATATATGAAGAATGGACATATCATGGTCATAAGAGGCTGCCAGCACTCCCCCACCCCATGCATCCCAGTTCACATTAACAAAATTTGGTGGCAAACCCACCACTTTTCAAATACATCCTCTTCAGACATTTTTTTGTCCCCAAAAGATCCAAACAAGCTTTGGGGAAAGTTAACACACCTATTTTATACTGAACAAGCTCCTCTTGGTGCTATCATCCTGCCCTTGCACAGATCACTGCACCCTTTGATGGCTTAAAAAAAATCAGCCCCTGACCAGAAAAAGCTGCCCATAACTGGATTACAGGGACACTGGGAAGATTTAAAGGAAGTAGGGCAAATAGGGGGTGGAAAAAGGTCCTGCATAAACTTTAGCTGTTAATCAAAATTGAAAAATAGAGAGAGTTAGTGACAGCTATTTTCTCCCATTTTCTTGATGGCACATAATCGATCAATCAACTCCCATTTTAAAAGCTAGAAAAAGTTCCTCTGCTTCTGTAGGCTTTCTATTGAAATGCAGAATGACTTGCTCAGGGCATGTTGTATAGTGGAGCCTGTATTTTTTCAAATGCAATTATTGTATGGCAATCACACATTTATGAGTAGAGTTGTTTATAGTGCAATACATATACTGTATAGAGTATATAATATATAGAGTCCCTCTTCTGGGGGGGAGATGGGCAAAAATTTGAAAAATAAATAAATAAATAAATAAAAATAAATACACCAATGCATACTTTTGTAATTTGAGAGAAGTAGGAACATTTTTAAAGGTCATGCATATTATAGAATTTGTGTTTACTACATAAGCACATGCCACAAGACACTGCTGCAATTCTCCATGAAGTGGGAGGTCACACTGCTGTTGTTAAGTATGGCAAGTACATGCATATCTGCTTAGTTAGGACAGAAATTCCGGTTTAAAAATAGATGCTGTGTGGTTATGCAGAAAAAACAAATTTCTTGCCTGCAAATACCTGTTACCCTGACAGAGATTAAAGGAGAAGGTGGGAGAAAATGTTGCAAAGTAGATCTACAGCTTTAAATTGTCTTCACTGGTAAAATTTCCAAAGTGGCTAAACCTAAATGCATATGATTTGAGAGTATGCTGACACTACAATCACAGGAAAAAAACAAAAGAGCCAGAGTAGTATGGAGAAAGTACAAAACACTAAGTTAAAATAATATCAGGAGAATGGGATGATGATTTACGTTATATGCCACATGGTGTTAAGATAAAATACCAGTATAGCTTTACCTGGAAAATATGGAAAACCAAAATTAAAAAGCAAGAGCAAAGGATGGAGAAGAAAAAAAAAGGGAGGGAATGAAAAAAAGGAGCAATGTTTCATTATTGTTCCTAATTTCATATTATGATAACCTGAAAGTACAATAGAAAAGTAAGTCTTCTTGTATGATTGAAAGTAGTTAAATTATTTCTACACTAAAATTGAAGGCAGGGTGATAAAGCCATTCTTGAATCTCCAAACACAAAGCAAATGAAACATACTTGTTTTCTGGTGAGAATAAATAGATGGACCAATCTTCCCGCAACTCACACCAGTCTGGCTTGTAGGCCTCTATCATCTTCTTTATACGGAAACACAGGCTCTGTAGAAACAGAAGCAGAAGATCAAAAGCAGATTTCTTCATGGCTTCATACTTGTTTCCCTTTCTTCTATATCTAGCATGCCCAACTGAAAATCTCCCAATTACTGATTGAGGGTCAACAATTGGTATTAACTTCCTGATTTGGGCTACTTTGGAATATACATATACAGTATATTGTCTATGAAGGTTCTCAGTCATCCAGGTGGAATTGTCTGTAGCTTGAATCATGTCAACTGGATTTCTATTTTCTCAGTGGATACGTTTCGCTCCTTATCCAAGGAGCTTCTTCAGTCTGAGCAAAGTTGTTAAGGGAATCCTAAATATGTTTCTAGGTAGCTGTGTGACCTTACACCTGGGGTCATGGTTATATTGAGATGTATTTAAGTCCTTTTATTATCTAAAGGAGGATCGTTAAGATCACCATGCATCATCATCATCAGCATGGTGATCTTAACGATCCTCCTTTAGATAATAAAAGGACTTAAAATACATCTCAATATAACCATGACCCCAGGTGTAAGGTCACACAGCTACCTAGAAACATATTTAGGATTCCCTTACCAACTTTGCTCAGACTGAAGAAGCTCCTTGGATAAGGAGCGAAACGTATCCACTGAGAAAATAGAAATCCAGTTGACATGATTCAAGCTACAGATACATATATATTGCTTTGTGACCCTTGAGCCACTTGGATAATCTCTTAATCTACTTTTCTTCCTAAATGGGATGCAGCTGAACCAGTTTGGCCTAGTGGTTAAGGCCAGGAGACTGTGAGTTCTAGTCCCACCTGAGGCATGAAAGCCAGCTGGGTGACCTTGGGCCAGTCACTCTCTCTCAGCCTAACTCACCTCACAGGGTGGTTGTTGTGGGGAAAATAGGAGGAGGAAGGAGTATTAGGTATCTCCCCCACCTTGAGTTATTTATAAAAATAAGAAAGGTGGGATAAAAAAATCTAAAAAAAAATTTGGGATCTTCTTCCAGTGATCACTGTAGAACACCTGGATGGAATCACATTAAAGCTTTGCTGTGATTTCCTCTTGCACTGTGGAGCTCATCTGTTTATTTACTGTAACTTTCCTCATCTTTTCAATTTTTTTTTAGTAAAGATAGCAAATATTTACATAATCTATCTCTTCCTCATCTTCTCCATGGTCTTTCCGATTGTTCATTTCTGGAAATATGTCCTTAGCGATAGAGGGCATTTTACCATTGCAGTCCTGATGCTTGCTTGGCCCTATAGTCACTCCTATCTTCCATGATGGTTTGTGACCGGATGCGACTGCTGGAGCCAACTCCAGTTCAGAGGAATTTTTGGTATCCAACGAAAATGTCCGTCGATGATGGTGAATTACCGGCCTTTCTCGTTCTGCCTCTGTTATCTTGTGCCGCTCCCCAGATAAAAGGGATTCGTGTTCAGCTGAAGAAGGCTTGTGTTTGAGGCTATGTCCTCGAGCAAGGCTGTTCCAACTGGAACGTCGGCTTCCCCAGCCTCCACTATGATTCCGAGCTCCATGGCAAGAGCTACGGGAGCTGGACTGTAAGACAGCCAAAAGAAAACCATTTAGTGCCCCCATGCAAAACAAGAGGCAGAGTTTTCAGTCATGCACCAACATACATTGATTTATTGATTTATTTATTAATTACACATTTTACACTGATGCATTTGTAAGACTCTAACTCCCACCTAACGTTCCCTTTTCAGAAAACCACAGCAGGGAAATAGTTAAGTGGACTAATAAGTGGAAAAGTGAGGTAAAATTTTCAGTTTCTTTGCATCTTATTCAACAACTGAGGGTGTTACAGACATGCAGTGTTCCCCTTTTTGTGCTTGGATCACTCAATAAAAAACATTTAAAATATAGCCTTACTTTAAAAAAAATAATCTTAATGGAAATCGTTATGAAACTGCAGGTGGTGTCAGCCCCACTAGGTAGACCAGACCAGGAAATCTACTCCACAGGAAGGCTAAAACTACTTTTGAGATTAGCTATAATAACAGAATTTTTCAAGCCTAACTGTGCTGTATCTTCTCCACCTTCTTATACTCCTATGAATTAAGGAAGTATCTACCTGAGCCTCTGTCAAATATTATCTGTCTGGTGTGGACTTAAGACATGTTGCACCCCTCATCGCTTTGGTAACAGAGCTTGCGTATCTCCATCAAGGTCATCTTCCTTAGTCTCTATAGGTGGTAGACACAATCTAAAAAGAAGTACTCTCCTTTTATGAACCCTTTTCGAGCAAATGTCTTCTTTAATATGATGAACACTGTCATCCAAGACCACTTTTTTGCCAAGATGGGAATTGAACTTGTTCTTCCTCTCCAAGTCTAGGACTGTGTCCATTATGGGTGGGAAATCTCTAACTCCCCAGACTGTGTTGGATTCAATTCTCATCATCTTAGTTGATGGCCAGAATGATAGAAATTATACTGTAATACAATCAACTGCAGAGTCAAAGACTGTCCACACTAGATCATCCCATGCAGGTTTTGAGCACATCAAGCTATTTATTTGTAAATTAGAAAGCAAAGGCTTATAATAGGTACACTTTTTAATTACCTTGGCCTAGTTCCTATTTTTATTACACCACAGCCTGTATTAACTATTACTCACCAGGACACTTCCTATATCAACTCTTAGCTACAATTGTACTTAGTACAATCCTATTACTTTCAATAAATGGAAAGATAATCAATTATCCCCTTTCCTACCATGTTATAAACCAGTTCTGAAAAAACATACGGAGAAGGGCAGGGAAAGTACATAGATATCAATCAAACATACTGATTGTGGAATATATACGTAGAAAAGTTTACATAATGACTCTGCTAATTAAAGGCCATGTTGTTAGATGTTAGGGTTGGAAGATGATCCTAATATATTGCTTTTGAGATAAGTATTTAAATCCACTTACTAAAGACATCACACTGCTTTTTCTGGATTCGAGGGCCATGAGGATGTCTGATTGCAGAGTACTGTGAGATGGATTCATAATTCCTGCAGTTGCCCCAGGCTGGTTGAGACAAGGAAGGCTGGGGTCAAGATGTCCATTTGGGGTCATAGGAATTGCACAAAGCTTTGGATCTAAGGAAAAAAACCCAGACAAAATAGTGAGAGAAAGAGAGATACTATCCAGAGAGGATTTTTTAAAAAGTAATCTGTGCTTTAAAATAAACAGTTCAACATATTTATGTTCTAACCCTGTAGTTATGCCTCTAGAAAACAAGGAATAGTGTGGAAAGAAATTTCCCCCCCTCTTTCTTCCTGTTTCTGTTTTTACAATGTTTCATGCTATGCTTATTGAAGCTTGAAAATATTTGATGAAACTCTGCTCCTTTAAAGTGAAAAAAAACTTCTCCTTTAACATTTGCTTAACATTTACCAGCACAACAAGTTTCTTTCCTTGTAACAGAATGAGAACTACTAGAGTAGATAAAGGTAGCCCCAGTGTTAACAGTTCATAAGTAAATTTGTGATGAATGCATAGGCATCTGCTGCTAGCCACGATGACACCAGAATTACAAAATGTATGTCATGAAATCACAAAGGAAGCTCTACACTTTTGCTCCTGCATCGCAAGTACGTAAGGGATGAAATTTGTGTCATCATGGTATGATGCCATTTTACCCCAAATCCCAAATTTAGTAAAAGGAAGCAGAGATGATTAATTGGAATGATGCAATATATTTTTCATGCTTCAGATGAGTTGGAGAGTATAATTACCATCATTCCCAGCTAGCATCAAATGATGGTTAGAGATTATTGTAATTTTAGTTAAACCAATATGAGAAATACTGGGCTGGGAAAGAAAACTATAGATCAACAGTAATTTGTGGCATTGGATATCATCCTCTGTTTTTCTTTTGATTGAACGTGGGGGAAATGGATTTTTATAGCCATTGACATGTATGGTACCAAATTGGAGTGAAGGAAACATAAGGCATTACTCAGAAAAAGACCGCAGAATGCAATTTCTCATTCATGTTTGGTGTTGAACACTCTAGTGTTCTGGTTTCCATTTCTTTCATTCAGCCTTTGTTCCAAAGTGATTGCTTGGACACACCTTTGTTAGGTCTTTTGAACCCCTTCCAACACAGATTCTTCCTGCAAGCCTACTTAGTTTTACAATTAGAGTTTTTCCTTCTCTCTTAAATTATTCTGAATTGTTAACTTTGGTAAGCAACTGTTTTGTAGCCAAGAGTCATACTTGATGCTTTTCAGGTGGGTGAAGCTTGCAAGCTGTATGGAACCATATCACATGTATGGGCCTGGGCTTTTATTTTGTTTTTGTGATATACTTATTTTAGAGCTTACACAACAGTTTTCATCTGTTTCCCATCTCAAAATGTCAGGAAATTGTACCATTGGTTTTCAGCAATTATGGTTCCAAGGACAACAAAATGGAGATCTGACAAGCCCCATGTAGCACTAGGTCCAGGTTGCTCACCCCAAATCTATTGCCCAATTCCTTTCATCTTGTCACTAAATCTTGGCCTTTACTGGTTTAATTCATCCAAAGTTTGGTGTTGCTAAATCAGTAGCCACTAGATATTTTATACTTTTTTGAAACTTAACTAATTTGTTCATGCAGTTTGAACACTGGGGGTCTGATTGAAACTCAGCTCAGAAATTGATTTGAACACCTTTATCATCATTATTGTAGTTCCTATGAAACTACTTGAATTTTATCAGGATTGCCTAAGTCACTGTTGCATTCTGAACTAAGTTACTCATGTCTCTTGGATAGAAGAAACAGGATCTGAATTACAGCAGGGTAATACAGCAAGATATTCCTTAGAAAAGTTTGAGAACTAGAAATGTAAATTGATTGATCTCTGTGGATCCAGAGCATACCTTGGAGAATAAGGAAGGAAGGATACTTTCTAAGAGGTTATATGCTTTCATATAGACAGAGACATATAGCATTGTGTATTGGATGATATTCTGGAGGTGACGGACTCGACCGTGGGGGAGCTGGGGATGGTGATGGCCGACAGGAAGCTCTGTCGTAGGCTGGCCCATGAAGTCACGAAGAGTCGGAAGCGACTGAATGAATAAACACCAAAAATTCCCTGATAATACCTGAACTATCCTGGATCTTGTCAAATTCTTCAATATTTGATGAACTCTGGTCCTCATCTGAATATGACTGGTTGGCATCACCCTGTATTGGGAAAATAAATGCAAAGACCTGGGAATTGTGAGCATCATGAGAGCAACAGAGGGATTTCCCTTTGATTTCAGAGAATCGCCAAGGTGGACAAATTACTTCATGGAAATCATTGGATAATATACTGCTGCATGAAAGGAATAATAGCATTCAAATTATTAGATGTGGATGAATGTCTCAATGGTTTTCCCTTTTTCTTTTTGTAATGCTTACTAAAATAGTATCTGTATTTTTTAAAAAGTCCACCTGAAAATGTGTATATATTATCATCTGGATTTCAACCAATATAAACATTTTAAATGCATTTTTCCTGACCTAAGTGTTGTATTCCCACATGCTCTTTCAGGTTGGGCCTGTGCAGGTCTCTTCTCTGTGCCAATGTCCTCAGGCTGGACCTAGGAAGTATGTCTTTTCCCTGGCAGTACCCACCTCCTTTAGGGGGCATGGTGGCTCAGCGGGTAACACGCCAGGCTTGTCAATCGGAAGATTGCAAGTTTGGAGGTTCAAATCCCTAGCCCCGTGTGATGGAGTGAGCTCCCGCACTCGCCCCAGCTCTTGCCAACCTAGCAATTCGAAAGCATGCAAATGCAAGTAGATGAATAGGTACCACTTCGGTGGGTAGGTAACAGCGTTCCACGTGCGTCACGGCAGCCACATGACCGTGGAAGTGTCTTCGGACAACACTGGCTCTTCGGCTAACAAATGGAGATGAGCACCGGCCCCTAGAGTCGGACACGACTGTACAAATGTGCGGGGGGAACCTTTACCTTTACCCACCTCCTTGAGTGTCCCCTTCACCCCCAGAGACAATTGGCTCCGACCCTCCTAGCCTTTTGTAAGGCATTAAGAACCTGTTTTTCCCCCTGGGCATTTGGGTCAGCATGTTAGATGTGCCCATCTTGGGAGACACTATCATATGGTTTGACAGCCAGATTGTATGTTTCTTTTTGGTTTTTATTTTTTGGTTGACTAGTCTTGTTAACTACCCAGTCTCTCTCTGAGGAGTGAGCAGCCATATAAACTGATTAAATAAATAAGTAATATTTTGTATGCATTTCTGATTTGAGCACTGCATCACAATGCAGATTTTAAAAGACAAGTTCCCACTTTGGGAAATGGAAGATTGAGTTCTCACTAAATTCTATTCCAACTATATGTCTTTTCTATCCTGAGATGTCACATACTTCTGAACTGGTAGTTGTAATGGTTTCTAAGATCACCCCCAACAAAACATGATTTAAAACAATCTCCCTCAACTCTGTGTTGGAATTCAACTCCCAATAGCCCCACCACATAGAAACTTGGATGCACTGGTGGGAGTGATGAGAATTGTTGTTCAAGACAATGCCAGGTTGGCAAAGGATTGACTTATAAGTCACTGGAAATGTGATGCTGAATTTCTCCCTTATTTGCAATTGACCTTCCTGAAAGCAATTGCTGTAGCAACTCACCTCTGCCTGGAATCCCTCCACTAGGATTGCCACCAGTAGGTTGAAGAGAACATAATTTCCAAAGGTCATGAGAGCCACAAAATAAAGAGATGCCCATGGAGATGTTGAGGCCATGCCATTATAAAGCACAACATTCCAATCCTCCTGAGTCAAGATCTGAATTGTAAAGTTCAAGATTATAAAGTCAAGTCCAGAACAAATGATTTGGCAGAAATATGGAATATGTACATCCAATAAATAAATAGATAAAAAACAGAATGTATTATATCAAAATAATTTGCCAACAGGAAAAGTCTCTAATGTTTCTATTCTAATATTTCCCATATGCATGGGAAGGGACACAATGATGAGATGATTTCTACAAGGATACGCATCTAGCTATGTTGTATTATGCCATTGTCGGAGGCAATCTCTGGGAAGGATTGGCATCCAGAGATTACTGCAGTGTGAAAGATACCATAGCAAGGGCAACTCTGTATGGGAATGTCAGTAGGTTTCAAGTGATGGTATGATGGGTCTTTATGAGCTCTCTTTTATGGAAACACTACGTAATATGGTTCTATGATAGGAAGGCTAAAAGTTTAAACTGTATCCACTCTTTCTTCCTTGCCCTACTTTGGACTCACCTGGAATACAGTGACAATGGCCCAAAGCAAGGAGTCAAAATTTTTCCGGTCAGGGACTGTGTCTCCTGTGTCAGTTCTAAGGCTAAATTTACAACCAAAGATGTGCATTCCCAGGATGCTGTAGGGAAGAAGAAAGGTTTTATGGTTTTAAAAAGCATCAATCAATGTCTGCTTGTTTTCAAATTCTTAAAGTGTTTGAATTTATCTAATTATTTATATCCAATTCTTCCTCTTTCAAAAAATGTAGGGCAATCTTTATGAATTTCCCCAACTGTACAACAACCCTATGAAATAGGATCAAAATGGCACCTCTTAGCTGTTCATAGCTGATTGCATTGGTTAGACTCCTCACTTTTCAGATTCAGGTGTATCCCCAAAACAACCCATCAATTTCATTTCTCAATGCATTATTATTGGTAAAAACAATAAGAGAGCAAAGCTTATTGATTACTTTGAAGTACTGTGAGATTTATTTTGCTTTTCTTCATTCACATGTTAACTATTACTTTATTAAACTTCTAGCCTTATTGCATACTGTTTTTTATTTAAAGGCAAAGAAACCTGGCTAAGATGAAAAAAAGTATTGAAAGAATGTCATTGTTCTTGAACAGAAGGCATTAAGGGTAACTAGCTAGTGTGCATTCATACAGTATTACTCAGCATCCCTTCCCTGAGGACCTCCAGATATTTTGGATTCCAACACTTAGCATCCCTAACCAGAATGACCATACTGGTATGGTATGATGGGGATTATAGCTCAAAATATCAGGAGGGCTTTGGTCTAGAACATTTAGAGGAAACCAGATTAGGAAAGTTACTTATTTGTAATTAACTTCCCCTTCTTTTGATCTGAGGATGAAGGAGTCAACATCTGTTCTTGCTGTAGTCAAAACCCTTCCTTTGCAAACTGCATTGACATCCTGGACCTCCACATGGGTGGAAGCTACAACTGGTCTAGAAGGGAGCAGACAGACTGCTGCCAGGACAACTCATCAGTGCAATTCTACGTGATTTTAAGGTCACTACACTATTTACCAATAGGCTTTCAGGCCTTTTTAAAGTGCTGGTTATTACTTTAGAGTTTAGCACCTCTGCACTTCAAGCATTGCCTTGCCAAAATGGGCTTTGTCCATCCAATCTGGTCATCTTTTTTTTTTTTTGAAAATATAATTTTATTATTAAAAGAAAAAACAAACACACAAAAACAACAACAACATCAACAACATAAAAATGAATAACAAAGTACATAACAAACTTAATAAACATACATTCAAATCTAAATAACCCTACATAACAAAACCCTTATAACATCACATCACGTGAAACAATTAATTTAAAACGACTTCCTGTTTCTTTCTTGAAGATAGCTTCTTACTTTTAATTTTTACTATATTTCTATTATATTCCTCTTTTTATTAATGTTCCTTTAATATATAAATATCTTAACTCTTATTTTATTTTAAACCTTTCAGTTGTTCTTGTATTCTAGTACATATATTCTAATATATTATCTTATTTATCCCTTCTAATATTTTTCCCATTACAATAGTTTTATTTTATATTATTTTTGCAAAAATTCTATGAATGGGTTCCATATAAGTTCATAATCTCCCAGTTCTTTTTGTTTTATTAGAATTGTCAGTCTGTCCATCTGTGCTATTTCCATCGTTTTGATTATCCATTCTTCTATTGAGGGGGTAACTTCTTCTTTCCAATGTTTTGCGAATATAATCCTCGCCGCTGTAGTCAAATTGTATAATTGTTTTTTTTGTTCCTTGTTCATCTTCGTGTCCATAAATCCCAGTAAATAAGTTTCTGATTTTTTTTCCATATCAATTTTGAATATTTTACATATATTACCATGAATTTTCCCCCAGTATTTTTTAGTCTTTTGACATGTCCACCAAATGTGATAGAAAGTTCCCACATTTATTTTGCATTTCCAACATATGTTTGATCTTAAACATTTCATTTTGTATAATCTCTCAGGAGGCAAATACCATCTAAATATCATTTTGTAATTGTTTTCTCTTAGACTGTTACTTAAAGAAAATTTAATATTTTTCGTCCAAATTCTTTGCCAATCTTCGTATTTAATTTCTCTATTCAAATTTTCTTCCCATTTTGTCATATACTTTTTAATTTTTATATCTTTATTTTTCAGTTCCAATAATTTTTTATATAATTTAGATATTAAATGATCGTTCTCTTTCCATAATATACTATCCCAATTTTCTGTTTCTGTTCTTTTTTCTGTTTTTTTTTTCTGTTCTGTTGACACCTGCTTAGAGTCCCCCTACATAGTAAGTTCATGGGACTTGGGTCAGGCATCAGACTTTCTCTATACTGACCCCCACACTCTGGAATATGTTTCCCCTCCTTGCTTTTCATAAAGTGATTAAAACCTTTTCGTTCCACACTGCCTTTAACCTTATGTGACTAGGGGTTTTGTTTTATTTTTATTATTTCCTTTTGCTTTGTTGTACATCATCCAGACTCTAGATAAATAAATAAATCTACTAACTAGAACAGAGCTTTCCAAACTGTGTGTCGCGACACAAAAGTGTGTCGCCACACACAGCGTGGTGTGTCGCCACACCACCCGGAAGCGGCGGCGCGCGCGTGCACGGCGGCTGCCATGCACGTGCGTGCCGCCGCACGCCCCCGCCGCCGCACGCCCCCGTGCCGCTGCATGCCCCCCCGCGCCGCCACCGTGTGCGCGCACGCCACCGCACGCCCCCCCGCGCCGCCACCGTGCGCGCGCGCCGCCACACGCCCCCCTCGCTGTCGCCGTGCGCGCGCCGCCGCCGCCGCTGCTGCCACTGGTGTGTCGCCAGCAGCAGCACTTTGGAAAGCCCTGAACTAGAAGCATGAATGACGCAGCTGGTTTCAGCCCATTACAGCTTAAAACTGATGGCTTAGGATAGCCTTCCTTACTTGGGCACCCCCAGATACATAAACTTGAATTCTCTCTGTTTCCAGCCAGCATAACTATTGTTGAGAATTCTGGGAGTTGAAGTCTGCACATCTGGAAGGCACTCAAGATGGGGAAATTGGCTTTAGGCTCAGAGATTTTACATAACACTCCGATTTTTACAAACTTGTCTTTATTAACATTATCCTCTCTCAGTGTTTGAGCTACTGTAGTAAAATGGAGCCCACCCTGTATTAATCTTCCATGTTCACTTGTCAGTTCCTAGGTATCTTTCTGCTTCCATCAAGAAAAGCTAACCACACATCCTATACAGATCTTATTATCTTCAGTATGCATTACATCTTCTTACCTGAAGATAAAGATAAAGAGCATGAGGAGCATGCAGAAGGTTGCTACATTATCCATGGTCTTCATCAGTACCACAAGCTGACGCCGCAAGGCAGGCATGAATCTCACCAGCTTCAGCACCCTCAATAGCCGGAATGTCCTCAGCACTGACAGGCCACCATCAGCCTGACCTATGATCTCCCAGATGCTGCAGATCCAGGCAATCAGAAGCAGACACACAGAAAGAAAGTGAGAGGGAAACTGCTATGACCATAATGAGACTGGAAAAATAATAAAAGGGATTCAATAAGAGGATTTGCAACAGCATAAACAACACATTTCGTTCAGTCATCTTTCATTAGACCCCAGACAAATACTGTGCATGAGAGCGTTTGTGAGTGTAAGAGGTATAATTTCTCCATCAACTGCACAGGTAACTAAAAATCAATTGCTTCTGGTGTAATCCAAAGGCTTCCTTAAACTTCCATAAACCCTAGCTAGAAAGGCCACTGATATTATGGGAGGTGAGAAATCCAGCACACCTGGAAGCTTCAATCTGATATAACTGAAACAATATCTGAATTAACCATGTGTGAACCAAATGCATATTTTTGTAAATATACTTTTGAATCAATTGTGCATTTCTATGTGTTTGTGTCTGAGAATACGGGTGGGTGGGTGTATCTATAGATATAGATACATCTGAGCAAGAGAAGAGAGTAAACAAGCAAACTCATTAAACGAGCAAACAGTAACAGCAAAGGATTTTGTCAGGGAAGAGCAAAAGAGAAAGAGGCTCAAAGGGAAGGTAAGCCAGGGAGAGCAGAGACCACAGACTGCTGCTGCTGCTGACTGTTTCCTGAATGCTGCTGGTGCAGATCGCACTACTGATTGCCCACTGGAGCACTGTTTGTTGCCAACCTATTTGAAGCAACTTCAGGAGAGATATAAGGAAGCAGCTCGAAGAGAACAACCTATCTGAGTGAGCAAACAGAGGCTGTGCATGAAATTAAGGGGGAGGCATTTATTTTTGTTTTGTTTGTTGATTGTTCACATGAAGAATGTGAACTGCTCTTGTGACCTGCAGGGGCTGTGTCATGTTTGTTTCTTTCTCTAAAGATGACAATAATTATACATGCTGCAAGGGCAGGCTCACTGCCTTCCTGTAAGAGAAGGTGAAGAGGCTAGAGGTAAAACTGTCCATTGCTCACTATAGTGTCAAGACCAAGGGAAGTCATTTCTCTCCATTCTGCTTTGATTGGACTACAGCTGGAATACTACATTCAGTTCCGAGCACAGCGTTTTAAAAACAGCATTGACAAATGGAACATGTCCAGAGGAAAGCAACCAAGATAATTAGGGACCTGAAAGGAAAAAAAGTATGACAAATGGTTGGAGGCATTGGGTATGTTTAGTCTGGAGGAGAGGAGACTACAAAGAGACATGATAGCTGTCTTCAAGTATCAGAAGGGCTGTCAGGTAGAAGGCAGGGCAGAATTGTTCAGAGTTGTTCCAGAAGACAGGACAAGAAACAGTGGGTTTAAATTATTGGGCATTGGACTTCTGGGGAAGATCAGGAAACATTTACCAACAGTAAGAGTTGTTCAACAATGGAAAAGACTACCTGGGGGAAGGGGGTGGACACTCTTTAACTGGAGGTATTTAAAATGAGGCTGGCCAGCCACCTGTCAGGGATGGTACAGAAGTGGTTCCTGCACTGAGCGGGGGACTGAATCAGATAATCCCCAAAGTCCTTTCCTGCCATGCCATGCCATGCCATGCCATGGCCACGGCACTGATTTTTCTATGTATGTACATGTCTGTTCAGTAATGGAGACTTCCATTTCCACCAAGCAAAGTAGCCTGTATAACTGGAGGCACAAAAACTCCATCTATCTCTTTTTAAATTGGCTCAAACAGATGGCTGTGGCTAAATGCCATTGTTTAATCATAGATTAAGGCAGTTTTATATATTCTTAAAGAGAAGGATTCTGAATACAGAAAGAAGAGGTAGAAACTGAATGCCATATCTAGGCATAATGTTTTACTATACAGGTAGACCTTGCTTAGTGACTGCCCTGTTTAGCAACTGTTCAAAGTTACTAATGGCCCTGAAAAAGTAACTTTACAGCTGGTCCTCGCACTTACGACCATTGCAGTGTCCCTGCGGTTATGTGATTGAAATTTGTGTGCTTTGCAACCGGTGGGCATTTACAACTGTCACAGTGTCCCGTGGTCATGTGGTTGCCATTTGCACACTTCACAGCCAGCTTCAGACAAGCAGTGTCAATGGAGAAGCCGGCAGTAAAATCATAAGTCGCAGTCACGTGATGTCTCACTTAACAACCGCATTGCTTAGCGATGGAGTTGCCGGTCACAATTGTGGTCATTAAGTGAGGACTACCTCTAGCTATATTTAAAGTTTGGCACAAATTATTTGTTATGCTGATCCTGCAATATAGCACTATAAGATTGGAAAAAATATTTATTAGGGCTTTAACATGATATTCCTGGTTTCACATTTGAGAAAATAGCATGCATTTATGGAGCAAATAGAGGGGCGCGATGGCTCAGTGGTTAAGACGCCAGGCTTGTCGATCGGAAGGTTGGCAGTTTGAGACCCGAGCGCCGTGTGACGGAGTGAGCTCCCGCACTCGCTCCAGCTCTTGCCAACCTAGCAATTTGAAAGCATGCAAATGCAAGTAGATAAATAGATACCACTTTGATGGGATGGTAACAGCATTCCGTGCTTGTCATGCCGGCCACATGACCGCGGAAGTGTCTTCGGACAACACTGGCTCTTCAGCTAAGAAACGGAGATGAGTACCGCCCCCTAGAGTCGGACACGACTGTGCGGGGGAAAACCTTTACCCTATGGAGCAAATATAGACTATCCTGAATATAACTGATAAACTGGTTGCAAAATTTGAAATATAATCAAATCTTCGGATTCTCTGACTCTTCACATAAAAGTTTTGGGTGATTATACTCTATTAGTTTAAAAGGCTAGCTCAAAATAGTGATGTAAACATAATTCATCATTGCTAATCATTTGCCATTCCCAGTCCTCACCATTGGGCACAATGGATTTGTTTAGAAATAAGATGAATTATCACAATGTGGGCACACACATACTTAAAATCAGTAGATAACATGACTTAGTCCTGATCTACTCTAATTTGGATGGCAAGAAGCTAGCTATCATCATCCGTTGTTGTTATGTGACATTTCATTATTGATTCAATAGAGATTTGAATTGTCATTACCTGATGATGACAATGATGCTGTCAAAAATGTTGTATGGGTTGCGAAGGTAATCAAACAGACCAAAGGCGGCAAGTTTCAAAATCATCTCCAGAGCAAACATGCTGGTAAACACAACATTGCAAATTTCCAAAATATTTGTCAGCTCCTCTGGCTACAGGCAAAAGAAAGAAGCCAAGACATCAAAAGAGTTTAGGAAACGTCACATACTTTTCTGCATGGGATACGGGAAATGGGAGCCTCTGGGTAAAGAAAGGGCATTTGAGCCTTTCAAGGATCTTCCTGTAACTGAACAATGAATATGAATTTCTAAGGCGACCATTTCCCAATGATGCTCCAACATTTCATGAATTTCAATATTTCCCCCTCCCCACTTTGTTAATTAAACTCCTTTCTATTCTGTGTGGTCTTTCACTCCAACATTGCAGTGCCTATTACTTTGGTAATTTATTCATTTAAAAAAAAATTAACTGCTCAGTACTTGAAGGCAACTGAGAATTGTGGAAGTTCCTCTAATTTTGAAGCATATGTTGGATTTGCTATTTGTGCCCCAGTATCATATCATTTAGGGGGCACGGTGGCTCAGTGGGTAAGACACCAGGCTTGTTGATCGGAAGATCGCAAGTTCGGAGGTTCGAATCCCTAGCCCCGCGTGACGGAGTGAGCTCCCGCACTAGCTCCAGCTCTTGCCAACCTAGCAATTCGAAAGCATGCAAATACAAGTAGATTAATAGGTACCACTTCGGTGGGTAGGTAACAGCGTTCCGCACATGTCATGCGGCCACATGACCGTGGAAGCATCTTTGGACAACGCTGGCTCTTCGGCTAACAAACGGAGATGAGCACCGGCCTCTAGAGTCGGACACTACTGCACAAATGTGCGGGGGGGAAGCTTTACCTTTTTTATCATATCATTTATTATTATTTCACGGTATAACTCAAAGTATTTTCATTGTTGCCTTGTGAAATTGTCAGTGTCTGCTTGTGCAAATTCCACGAGCAATGGAGTTTTGCACCAACATTTGATTTTTTTTCCTAATCACTGGATGTTTTTTCTTCTTCTCATATGTTAATATGGCTACAAAACTTCAGGATGATAGAATTGCAACTCTTAACACATGTGGAAAGCACCAGGTTTATACTTTTCCATTTTGGGTGGACAGAAGGACTCACTTCACCTTCCATTGTCCTCCTTTCCCACTCTATTTTCCTCTGCTCTTTCTACTGGCATTCTTCTACTAGCAACATACTTGGCCCTGTTCTCATATTTTTTCCTCATAACTTTCTCAGAAGTGGTCTAACTAATCACTGAGAGGAATTTCAACATGCATGAATTAGGCAGCAGTAAGCAGTGACCTGCTAAAATGTACCAACCAAAAAAGAGGGTAGCCCAGAAGGAGGGTGCAGAATTCAACTAAGGAAACATCAAAAGAATATTGCTTTTGTTACGTTGGATGATGGGGCTTTCTGTATTTTTAAATCTATAATTTAGCCTAATTAGGAAGGTACCAAGAGTTCTTTATGGCAGACCATATATTTATCCCACATAAATATTATAGAAAATGATAATGTAGGATACATAAGAAGCTGCTTCATCAAATGGGAATTTGTTTTGTTTGTGAACTACAGCATGACAGCCAGCATGACACAGCTGTTAAACTTCCTTAAACATCAGCGTTCACTGGATGAATTTGGGGCAGCCATTCTCTGTTAGCCAACATTGTAATAAATCTGGAAAAGAAATGTATGTATACCATCTTGAACTTATAGAGGAAAGGGATGATGATGATGATGATGATGATGATGATGATGATGATGATGATGATGATACGATATACCTATATTATTCTTCTATGGAGTCTATAGCACAATTCTGTGCTCTATTGAATGTATGTCACTCATGTTGCTTCTAGTTTAAATGCGAGTTATATAGACTGGGATTACAACAATAAAGAAACCAGAAATGAAAGAACCAGGGAGAGTCTAGTAGCACTTTGTTAGTAACACTAACAAATTGTACTATATAGCATAAGTTTTCATGAGCTGCAGCTCTTCCATCAAATGCGTGAAGTAGCTTTCAGAAATGGAAGTGTTCTGCACAGAATAATTATTAGTCTTTCCTTGCGACCACATTTCTCACTTAAAGGTAGGGATGCCGCCTGAATGAAATTATGAATCCTTGGGTGCATAGAAAATTAGGATTAGGCTCAGGACTTCTACACTGTCCTTTCCTAGTCCAGATGCTTTGGATTACAATTCCTATTATTCTCATTCACTGTGATAATGAAGTATGCATCTGGCTAAGATCATGGAAATTACATTCAATGGGTACCAATTTGGGAAAGGCTGCTTCAAAACCTTCCAGGAAATTACAAATAACATTCACTCACTGAAATAGGAAAATGCACTTCTACTTAGTTGAATGAACAGAGGGATCAATTCCCTAGCCACCCGCCCTCCAATCTTTTTCTCAGCATTACCATCCCAGTTCCTGAGTGCTTTGTTCACACAATCACCTCTTTACTTCATCAAGTGATTTTGACAACTGCTGCACAAATATGACAAAACCTTATTTTCTCCATGGTTTCCTATTTCAATTCTATACTTCATTG
This sequence comes from Charina bottae, assembly GCA_023362775.1. Taxonomy (NCBI): domain Eukaryota; kingdom Metazoa; phylum Chordata; class Lepidosauria; order Squamata; family Charinaidae; genus Charina; species Charina bottae. Next base: position 33,514,042 of record JALMGJ010000006.1, on the reverse strand, counting down.
TGGAATTGTGATCAATGACTTCATACTAATTTGAATTATTATAATTATACTAATTTGAATATTATACTAATATTATACTAATTTGAATATGGCAAAAAGGGTGTATGTAAGGTAATGGTACACTTTTCCATGCCAGAGATTTGATTGCAATTCCCAATTCCCCTAAATACAAAATCACAGACAGGGTTAGGGGAGGGTGGTGGTGATTGACTCAATTTCCATCTGCTTCATGTTTCTCTAGCAACACAAAGCACAAAAAACCACTCAAACTCTGAAGTCAGTTTCCATAATTTCAATGTGGTTTGCTCCCACATGAGAGTTCATAGGATTGCAGCCTAGGAGTGTACACTGCAATAATACAATTTACTTTTAAAAAATATGCATAGGAATAGAGTGTAAAGTTTTCTGCATTATTATTTTTTCTTTAAAAATCCAGCCTGCAGTATAAAGAAAATAAAATCAGCCATTTTGGACTGAAGTGGAAAATTCCTCACATGAAGAGCTCCCTTTATCTCCCTGGGGTCACCGAGACCAACTTTCCTCTCCGTGTGTTCTCTAGATAAATCGGAAGTGTAGCTGAGCAATTATGGGAGTTGAAGTCCCAACAATTATGGGAGGGCAACAGGTAGGGCAAGAGACATCACCTTGCTGACAAAGGTCCGTATAATCAAAGCTATGGTTTTTCCAGTAGTAACGTATAGCTGTGAGAGTTGGACCATAAGGAAGGCTGAGTGCTGAAGAATTGATGCTTTTGAACTGTGGTGCTGGAGAAGACTCTTAAGAGTCCCTTGGACTGCAAGGAGGTCAAATCAGTCAATCCTAAAGGAAATCAACCCTGACTGCTCATTGGAAGGACAGATACTGAAGCTGAAGCTCAAATACTTTGGCCACCTAATGCGAAGAGAGGACTCACTGGAAAAGACCCTGATGCTGGGAAAGACTGAAGGCAAAAGGAGAAGGGGACGGCAGAGGATAAGATGGTTAGATAGCATCACCGATGTAATGAACATGAACTTGAGCAAACTCCGGGAGGCAGTGGAGGACAGGAAGGCCTGGCGTGCTATGGTCCATGGCAGAGCTTTCCAAACTTTTCATGTTGGTGACACACTTTTTAGACATGCATCATTTTGCGACACACTCTTACAGCAGGGCTTCATTTCGCAACACACTCTTACAGCAGGGCACAAGGCAGGCACTAGGACCTGCGTGGAATCACAGCAGGTTTGGAGGCAGCAAGGCACAAGGCAGGCACTAGGACCTGCGCAGAATCCTGGCAGGGAAGGTTTGGAGGCAGCAAGGCACAAGGCAGGCACTAGAACCTGCGTGGAATCCTGGCAGGGCTCGGAGGCAGCAGCAGCAGCTGTGACACACCCAGACACTGCAGCCGACACACTAACGTGTCCCGACACACAGTTTGGAAAGCTCTGGTCCATGGGGTCACGAAGAGTCAGACATGACTTAACAACTGAACAACAACAACAGGTAGGGTAAAGGCTGCTTTGGGCTAACACTTCCTCTCGGTATTAGCACGTATAGTGAACTCCCATGGCCAGTGACACACTCCCCAACTCATTCTTCTGAAGTGATTTCTTTCCTAAAATTTCATTTTTTTCCTCAGATTACTTTACATTATTTTTTGGGATGACCATGGTTTCCATTCATTACAGAGTTAGTTTATGTTTATAAAGCAGTAGAAACTCTTTGGCCTCAGCTGGGGGAGGGGGTAAGAAATGACTAGCGAATTCATTCCCTCATTTTTCAGCTGTGGAGCTGCAAGAAACCACACAGTTTATTTTTAAACCAACATACTTGAGCAAGTCCAACACAATCTCTATGGAACTTAAAGTAGCCACTATAGCTGTAATATTGAGGTTCATGGCTTGTGCATTACACAAATGTTCTTGAAAACAAACATTCCTGCACACTTGTCCAGGAACACATGCAATTACCAAGCTTAAAACAGAAAAACAAAATGAAACTCATATAATTAACTCTGAAATGGTAGTGTGACTTCCCAGTTTTACTACAGTTGCAGTACTGTAAGATGGCTTGTGGCATGCATTCATGATAGACTCAAAAATGATAAAACACATGGGACCTTTCAGATTTAACCTACAAGTTTAGCCCTATAACTGGTACATGGCATTTCACTGTATTAAATACACAGTGGATATTGCACTATTTTATTAAAGTGTGTATCCTGAAAGGCAGTTGCATCTGGAAATATTGCTGACCAGAGTGCATCTGAAAGCATTCCACTGAAAATGTTACCTCTGACTTTTCCTTAGCTAAAATAAAATTTCCTTGGTAAAACCAGAACTATCTGAACAATTCTGTAACTCTGTTTTAGCCTTTGTGTTAAGTTCTTTCAAAGGAGCAGAAGAGTCAGGCGGGAGACAGCTTTGTAATTCGGCATTTTTTAAAGAATAAGGCTATTCACCTACTCTTTGCAAAATGTTATGACACATGACACTGAGTGTGTGTGTGTGTGTATGTATAGTTTTTCTGGCTCATCTAAAAATGATTCAGGAAAAGTTTCATTATTACATTTATATATTTTTATGGATAAGAACATCAATTTTCATTCTGACATCGGTCTCCACAGCATATAACACATTACAATATATATTGCATTTTACTTCTTATGTTCATCTTTGAAAAAGTGAATGGGGAAACAATTGTTTTAAAACAATTTTTGTTTTAAAGTTTAATTGGGGAATTATAATTGCTTATAATCACTTGGCGTTATATCTTTGTTTTCAATTTGGATTATCATTTTGTAGAATGCTTTCCATTTTTGCTTCCTCCAACCAGAGGGAGGCATGAGGGCCCAGATGCCACTTTCAATTTAGCACAGAATGATGTACTGAACTTTCATGCTGATATTTTAATTTTTAGATAACATAGGACCCTGTGTTTTATTTAAACATCTTTCCAGATTCTTCGAAAACAGGAATGAGGGTCCAGCTTCTCTTACTCAGTGTCTACAGAGGGGTAAAAAAAAGTCAAGATAGTATCCACAACCATGTGATTGAAGCCCCACCCCCTTTTTACATGCGATTGATAAAGTTAATGAAAATTCCTGGGATCTCTATTCCAGGGTTTTTCAAATTGTGTTCCATGGAATCCTAGGGTTCTGCAAATGACTAAGGAATCAAGGGAAGAAAAGATCACTTGAGTGCAACCAATTTTCTGTCTCTCCAACTTTGCTCTTAATTGGGGTTCTGGATTTCTTTCTTTTTTCTTTTTTAACTACAAGTGCTACATTCTGAAAATGTTTGAAAACCCCTGCTCTCTTCCATTTGGCAATCACAATAAACTATATCAAGAAATTATTGCAAGCACAAACTATATTAAAAAGTTAGAAATACAAAATATAACACTTTCCCATCATAGACACAGGTACGCATCCAGGTGAACTAAATGAACATTCTTGATAACTGCTCTCAACTTATTTAGATGTGTACCTGTGTGTTGGTGTGAGTGAGCTACACACACAAATCTACTATAACAGAATTTTAGTAAAAACAAGAAAAATGAAAGATACTCATTCTGATTCCATCCAAACTATTATGTCAATAATAAGAAATTGAATGTGGCATCTGGATATAATGGTGGATTGTTCTCCTTCCTTCCACTAACATATCTGCTCTTTTGCTCTTTCTGTATTATAATGAGGAATTGATGTTTTAAAAGTCATGCTTGTCTCTCTGTTACAGAAAAGGTCATTTGTTCCTGCTCAGTCTCTGTTCCTCCTTGCAATGGGTTTCTCTAGCCATTTGTGCACCTGCTTATATTTTTCTAATGGACCTTTTTCATCCCAGAAAATGAGTCCACTCAAGGAGCTGGGCAAGAAGAGAAGAACATCCAGAGGGCTGAATGAACAAAAGGAACCAGCAAAAGAAAGAGGAAAACAACAAAATCAGAGATAAGGATTGAAAGAAAAACAAACAAACAAACAAAATGTGATTCAAAGAGAAGCAAACTGAAAAGCATATAACAGATAATTGAAATATTGTTGAAACAAACTATTACTTATTTGCATTGAAATATTACAATAAATTACAATTTAAATGTCAACAAGTGAATTGTTATTCCTCTTTTTGTGTTGTGAACCACTCTGGACTTGTCAGTGAATATGATATATAAATTAAAGTCACAACAGCAGCAGCAACAAGAAATAATTGAGGTAGAAAGATAAAGAATGGAAGGTAGTAAAGGGAAAAGGTAATTCATAATTACACCCACCCACACAGCTTGAGAAAAAACAGCTTTATAGGGCAAAGAAAGTTCCTCCATTTCTTCAAAGATAGAAAATTAGAGTGAAAATCATTACTTGCTTTATGCCCTAAGGGCCAAAAGGACTCTTAGCAACTCTTACAAAAGATTCCAGAAAATATTTCTGAAATCACTATGGTACCGGTGTGCCTCCCAGAGGCTTGGCTTCCATTCCTAGCCTTAGAACTCCTAAAAAATGAAAAAACCTGAACCTAACTCCAACCAACCAACCCCACCCCCCAAAAAACACCCCACCCCACACACAAAAGAATCCACCCAAAACAAAAACCCACAAAAAACAAAAATCCAACCAAGCTGAAACATTCTGGTCAAACCTCTTCACTGCCTCCTGTGACCCTCCAGAAGAGTTGCAGATATTCATGGTATCTTTTTTGTGATATAGAAAGTGGTATGTAGACAGACAGACAGACATTTAAACAAACTAAGGCAGGAAAAAGAAGGGTTTTCATTCTATATGTGATTGTTAGCACCTTCCTGTCTCCCTTAAATTATTGTATTGTTGAAAAAGATAAAAGAAAAGTAAAGGAGGAAGAGGGGAAGCAGGAGGAAGAAGAAGAGATTTATTTAAGAAACCAGAAGTATTTGAACCTCATAATCTAAGATGGGTCTAAAATGGGACTAAAATGTAAAGATGACAAATTTCTATTATGAAATTTTGGTGAATCTGCCCTCTAGTAATGCCAATGGTAGCATGTTGTGCCTGGCCCTGAAGAAAGAAGTCCTTCCTCAACCTGGGGAAGGTTGATTGTTTATGTGCCATCATGCTGGTGTTGACTTTTAGTGACCATGTATAATTTTTCCATGATAATCTGGTTCTTCAGGTCTTCCATCCACCTTGCTGCTGGTCTTCCTCTTCTCTTTCCTTCCACCTTTCCCAGCATTAGAGCCTTCTCCAGAGAGTTAGGTCTTTGCATAATATGTCCAAAGTAGTGTCTGTAATACAGGTAGTCCTCAGTTAACAGCAGCAATTGGGACTAGAATTTCTGTTGCTAAGTGGCACGGTTGTAAAGCATGACATCAAGTGACCACGCCACTTAGTGATGGAAATTCCAGCACATCTGGTTGCCATCATTAAGTTAATCACTGCAGATCATTAAGTGAGGACGTCACGTGGTCGCCATTTGTGACCTCCTGCTGGCTTCTCCATTTGCTTGTAGGAAGCCGGCAAAGGTCGCAAATGGCAATCACATGACCACAGGATGCTGCAACATTGTAAGTACGAGGACTGGTTGTAACTACCACTCATTCAGCACCGTCATAAGTTCAAGCAGTCACTGAACAAGTGGTCGTTAAATGAGGATCACCTATGTCTTGCAGATTCCCAAGTACCTTTAGCTATCAAGTCTGCTGTTCTGAGAGAGGTGGTGACTTTGGTTTGGAGGACTATCTTTTTTGCCTAGTTGAAACCAGAAGGTAGTAGCAAATCTATGACAAGCCCAGAAAGCCTCAGTTGATTGATTCACTGCTGGTAGCAATGGTGAGGGTTGGTCTTCTCTCAGAATTAATGGGGCCAGGCTGTTGGGGAAGAATATAACCTTCAGACAGTATGTTATGACTAGCCTCCATGTCCTTACCTCTATTTTGGACATTCCTGTCTTGAACCTGCATACTGTGTTGGGAACACTCTTTGGAGCTGCAAGTATGGATCTTACAGTTTTTGCTTGTATTGACTTGAGTATGTTTCTCTTTATATAAAGTCTTACTTGGGCTCCATATGAGGTTTTAACCTCAAACAATTTTAGGGCTGCCAGTATTAGTTTTCTTTCTTTGGTATAAAAGAACCTCTTAATAGCCATTGACAATTTTGAAATTGTTTCAGCTATATGTTCCTGGTGGGCTGTCCAAGTCCTCTGAGCATGAAAGACCACTTCCAAATATTTGAAGATATGCACCTGTTTTGATTTTATTTCCATTTATTATACAACTGTGTGGCTTTGGTTTTCTTGTGAATACCAATGCTTTAGATTTTTGGTACCCATGAACTTTAATCAGGAGGCACAGGTGATCTTTTTCTAACTGTACTCTCTTCAATGAACCTTGAATATGTATTGAAATTCAAGAATTTATTGAAGGAGGTAGTAAGTAACTAGCTAAACTGATTATATTGATTTTATTTGGAATCCTCTGTGCATGATCATTGCCTTTCCTTGTCTTCTCATTTTTATATCTAGAAATTGTCTTAAGGGGATTTTTCATTAAGACCTTTTTCATGTGCAAGACTGTGCAATTGCACACCTACCACTTGTTTCAATTGGCACAACGTTTGTTAAGTGTGGTATTTCTGGGCTTTGGGCAAGAAGATCTGAAGCAACTTCCTTTTTGTTTTTTCCCCTAGGATTAGGCTAAAGAGAGAAGTCCTTGACAGAAGGACTATGACTTCACCAGTTGGACAGACTGGGTTTTATCAGGAGGTGCAGTGTGACTAGTGGTTGTTGTTGTTGTTGTTGTTGTTATTATTGTTGTTGTTATTATTATTATTATTTTATTGGGAAACCCTTGGAAGAAGGGGTTTTAAAACTGTTTTAAATTATTCTGATTTGCAACAGTTTGCACCCCCCCATGCTGACTGGGGAATTCTGGGAGTTGAAGTCCACACATCTTAAAATTGCTGAGGTTGAGAACACTGCTATGAATGAATAGTACATTATTCCAGGCTTACACAGATTTAAAATAAACAATTATTTTATTTCAGACCTGAATCTTCCTTTGACTATGTGGCTTCTGGATAACTTTTCCCTTGTATAAGTCTTGTGCCGAGAGCTTTCTGCATACTAGCAGGTAATTATCCAGACTGTTCTCTCCCTTTAGTCACCACCAATTAAAATGTTACCTATTCATCTTCTTTAATCTTTCTTTTATGTCAGAACTTCCCATTTTTAAAAAACATTATTTCTGTTTTTATATTGCACTCCTCTGAATTGAACATCAATTTTGTTTAGGCTGAGCTGCCTAGATGAGTGCTTATTATATACGTAAGCAGTGGTTCTAATCAATCAAGGCCCTCTTAAAAGGCAAATGCCCACACTATCTGATTCACCGCAGATTCCAGACTATGAATATTCCATAAATATACAACAAGACTGTAGGTAGGTTAGTCAGCCAATGTGAATGGTCATCATCCATCCATTTTCATGTTCACTGGCTGCAATCTGATAAAGCATTTATGGAAAATACACATATACTTTGCCAGGGACTATGGTTGGTTGAGCTGATGTAGATAAAGGCTGAATATGAATGACTTACAGTAGCTTTACTTACCTTGGGTATGTCTTGAATGACACTAAGTAGTAGATCCCAGTTAGGAAGTAACTTCCCCACCTTTATTTCCTGCTGCATACAGTACATCTAGCTACTTCATTTGTCCAGCATGGAGATGGACGTTTCTTCCTGACCTTTGCTCTCAGTTCTATTTCATTTTATTCCTTCCAGGCCCAGCTTGCCTCTTCCCTACATGCTCTCTCTCTCTCTCTGTCTCTCCTATCTGGCTATTAACAGTGTCTACAGAACTACACACAGCAATACTCTTGCCATTTCACAGGACGATCAAACTACAATAACTCTGCCAATTCTGGGCTCTTATGCTTACAACACCAGTGATAGAGTCCTGGCTTAGATTTCTAGTGTTATCATGGACAATTGCTTAATTGTGCTGAGTTCTTTACAACTGAAGATGTGGTGATGCTAGAAGATACTGCTCCATTGTTTAGAATGCATGGAGCTGAATAACTGGCTATGTCTCACCTTGAACTGTTCTAAACAACAAACAGATAGGTATGACAACTGGTGCCATAAAACAGGTACCAATCATGCCCAGCAGGTTCTGTAAAAGAACAAAATGATAACAACAGGAAGGGCTTTTGTTGAGTTTTGTTAGAGGTAGGACAAGGACAATAGGGAGAAAACATTTTTTTTCAATATTGCAGGTTTCAAAACAGACTATTTAATGTGCAGAGGAAATCAGGCAGGACCTCATCTGCTATAGCAGATGCAAAGAAGCATTAAGAGGTGACCTGAACTCAAAGCAAATGCATTGGAAGTTAGTGTCACAAAAATGCGCAGTGAGGAATCTTCAGACCCGAACAGGTGAGAGAAACTCATTGGCTAAGCTGAGGGATCACTGACCCTGTCACTGTCTTCTCTATCTATGAAGGTTCTCAGTCATCCAGGTGGAATTGTCTGTAGCTTGAATCATGTCAACTGGATTTCTATTTTCTTAGTGGAAACGTTTCGCTCCTTATCCAAGGAGCTTCTTCAGTCTTCTTCTCTATCATGACAGCATTCCTTCTTGTTCACATTGTGACAGATGCTTTGCCTCACTGTTAACAAGGCTTGCTTACATGGAAAATCCTTGACTGTATCAGTCATAAATTCCCAAGACATCAGCTGCCTCCTAGAATGCTTTTATTTGATGGGAAAACAGTAGATACCATCTAGGTTTCCAAGTTCATTGGGATGTTTTCCTATATTCTTTACCTTGTGAACTCCCAGGATTTTGAAATACCCGTTTCAGAGACATAGTTGAGGTGCATATTTCCAGTTAGAGCAGAATTAATAATACAGAGAGAATTTTTAAAAAGCTGAAGGTGATATGTGTTGGGAGAAAGCAAAGATTAGATGAATTTTTAATTGAAACGTCCATTAATCTTTAAAACTATTTTAGCGTCAATAAACTCATAATTTGGATGGCATATAACATTGCTAAATTTGTTTCATGATGGTACCAGACTTAGAATTATTACCAATCATAACCATCACAGAGCTACTTCCCACCTCTTTGGTATATTTTTTCAATAAACACCAATGGTACATAGGTTTTTAAATAAGGTATCAAACAAATGTCCCATTAGATAAACTTAAAAGTTTCCTAAAGAAATCTGAATCATGATCAAAAGAACATCAGCTTTGGACCTAGAAGCAAGTACACATATCAGCTGAGGAACCCCGGGCCTGAGTAGAGTAGAATCAGGCTCAACCAAGAGCAGAATTCACACATACACAAAACAGTGTTATCATTGCCCCCATTTATTGACATATTAAAACATTATGAAAGGCAATCTTCTTCAACCTGATGCCCTCCAGATGTGTAGTAATCCAATTCATCTAGAGGACACCAGGTTGAGAAAGGCTGCTGAAAGAGGGAGCATCCCAGGTGATGTTTTTGATGGGGTTGGAACAGTATTACTATGCCCAAAAGTATCCTACTCAATCTTCCTTAACTTATTGCCTTCCAAATATATTGGATTATAACTCCCACAATCCCTAGATAAATATGCTGCATAGGGCCAGAGTGTATAAAGGTAGTCCTTGCTTAACGACCATTTGTTTAATGACGGTTTGGAGATTTGACAGGGCTAAAAAAGTTACTTACGACTTGTCCTCAAAGTTATGACCATCGCACCACCCCTGCGGTCACATGATCGTGATTTCGGTGCTTGCCAACCAGCTTGCATTTATGACCAGTTGCAGCGTCCTGTGGCCACATGATCACGATTTGCGACCTTCCCAACCGACTTCTGACAAGCCAAATCAATAGGGAACCATTGATTCGTTTAACAACCACCATTATTCACTTAATGACCATGTGATTTGCTTAACGGTCGTGGTGAAAATGGTAATAAAATTGGGTCCGGTCACATGTTGCCTTGCTTAATGACTGCATCACTTAGTGACCAAAATTCCAGTCCCAATTGCAGTTGTTAAGTGAGGACTACCTGTAATCTGTTTTAAAAGTAGCCAGATTATTAACTTTCCACAGACCACCTATATTAGGATGCAGTGACTGGGAATATATCATGTGGAGAAACAGAACTAACTTGCAAGAATTAATTGCTGATGATTAACATATGCTCTAAATTGTGTCCATCGACTTACAGTATGTGAGGCTAAACTACGTCTGTTCTTGTATGAAGTGAAAAAACTGAAACAACTCTTGGGGGAAAAATGAAGTAAAAACCCTTTAAAAATTGGATTAGTGCATTTTTTCAGAGACATCACTATTTAGATTCTAAGCCTGCAGGCAGTGCTTACTTGCTTGTTTGTTTTAATGAAATTATTGTATGGCATCCAGTGCCGAATCACTTTACAGATAATAACAACTGCAGTCATCATTCCTGCACTTACAGTCTTTTAGTGCATTGTTCCCACTTTTCAAAGAACAAGGGCTGTCAAGCTCCCCTTAAAAAAAAATCCTGGCTAGAATTATAAAGATTCAAATACACATTTCTGAGCCTCATAGATCTGCCTTCAAAACAGCTTGCCCCCCCTGCAGCCTGCTACGCCCCCACCATGGGAGGACTCACAGGCTCTGAGCTTTAGACTGTCAGTACAACCATTTGAGGTCTGGCATAGATGGCTTACGACGCACTCCAATGACAGCGAAATGGTACCAGTCGTTACATGCTGGGGCTTGGACAGTGGAGACAGCTACATTTATGGATGGACAGAGTACAACCACTTCTTTCTTATATTAATCCATTCTTCAGCAGACAGAAACACATAAAAACGGTGGTCCCTGACCAGTCTGTGACTTGAGTGGCAAAAAGCTTTCTGGAGCTCAATTCACCTGATTCTCTTCTACCCTGTTCAGACAGGCCGTGCTTCTGTGTCTCTTAATTAAGCTGGAAATAGTGGCAAGCTGATGGATTTGCTCTGAGCAGAGGACTAACTGCCTGTGCTGTCCCCAGAGAGCATATTAAAGTAAACCAAAGAGACTAAGGATTTCAGTTAGCTAATGAAGGGGAATCGACACAGAAGGAGGGGGAGAGGAGGGAGTAGGAGGTGGCAAAGAGGAGAATAGGCAGGGAGGGAATGGGCAGTTGAATTCAGCTGAGAGGGAAAAGAAGCAGATATACAACTGATACAAGGGGCAGATACAGAAGAAGAAAAAATAGGGAAAACCAAAAGAAAATCACAGAACAATAATAGCTATCGAGTTGGAACTAGAGAATAATGAGCTCAGTTCAGGACATCCTCTCATTCCTTTTTTTTTTTTAAATGGTATTCCCCATAGTAACCTATGGCTGTGAGAGCTGGACCATAAGGAAGGCTAAGCGAAGGAAGATAGATGCTTTTGAACTGTGGTGTTGGAGGAAAATTCTGAGAGTGCCTTGGACTGCAAGAAGATCAAACCAGTCCATACTCCAGGAAATAAAGCCAGACTGCTCACTTGAGGGAATGATATTAAAGGCAAAACTGAAGTACTTTGGTCACATAATGAGAAGACAGGATACCCTGGAGAAGAAGCTGATGCTAGGGAAAGTGGAAGGCAAAAGGAAGAGGGGCCGACCAAGGGCAAGATGGATGGATGATATTCTGGAGGTGACGGACTCAACCGTGGGGGAGCTGGGGATGGTGACGGCCGACAGGAAGCTCTGGCGTGGGCTGGTCCATGAAGTCACGAAGAGTCAGAAGCGACTGAACGAATAAACAACAAAAACATTTGCTTAGAAGTGAACACATTCACTTAGCTTAGTCCTGATAAACTTAAAAATGTTCAGCTTTTATCTGACAACCACAGCAGGACAATGCATTCATTAGAATTCATGTAAGCAGAATGTCACTAAACACTTTCCAGAATGGATATGGAAAATTGCAGAACAAAGAGATTTTAGTTTTTGTTAAATGAAATGACAGCTACTACTCCTGTTTGGTTGCAGTAGTCTTTGGTGCCATTGACCTCTGAATTTAGCACAGACTAATTTAATTTGTACAACACTTCCTGCTTCTCCATCTCAAAATGGTTATGTACTACAAACTTTCAGTACTTAACTGTATATATTTATTTTTTCCTATCCTTTCAATTTTGTTTAACATCCAGATTAAAGATGAAATCTGGATAATTAAAAGTTTGGTAGCAGTTTTGACATTTGGTTGGTCTTATTAAATGTAGTTCTTTTTTTGGTTTTTGGATCTAATTAACCAACAGAGCTGCTTAATGTCTGCCTCATTCATCTGTCCACATTTTCAAAGGACCAAATATGCTTAGTTCTTACATTCTGGCTTCAGTCTACCAAGCATGCACAAACCCTCCAGTAAGATTTATATCCCACAAGGTCTTCAATCAGTGACGGCACTGTGGTGATATGGTAGAGCCTCTTTTCACCTTCTTAATCTTTCAACTCAACATTTAATTGCTGCTGCTTGATTGCATTGGTGGCTCTGTGGCCATATAACTCACCAGTCCCATAGGTTGCCAAATTCCCTAGATAGGTAAACCAACATGTTGCTGTCCATAGAAGGTATCCTAGTGGATGCAACATGCTAATTATCCATCCTTCTGAAACTTTACAATTTTATCCCAGGATATTGAATTAATTTTTTGGATTTAGGTGCCCATCAGTCCCTTACCTGTTCATGGTGCTCAATGCCCATGCTAATGGTGTTTACGAGGATGGCAATCATGATTCCACGGTTGAAGTATTTGCTTTCCACAATTCCCCTCAATTTGACTCTCACTTCTTGCCACATGTCATTGCAAAGTGTGAGCTGTCCTCCCTCTTCTCCGTCATCCTCTTCTTTTTCCAAATCTGTGTTAGACTCCACGACTCCTTTCCCTCCATCTCCCTCTTTGTCACAGGCTTTCTCTCCATCTTCCTGATCCGAATTGACACTATCGAGCACAGAAAGTCTTTGGGTTGCTTCTTGTTGGACCTTGTAACATTTTGGGCAGTTGCCGGGTTCAGAGGCCAATGTCTTGGTAATAGGCTGACCAGGTCCACGAGGCATATAATCAATAGAAGAATGTTTCCGGCAACGTGCTGGTTAATAATACATGCAGGGATCAAATGTAAGGTTTAAAGATGCCCTTTTCATAATACAGTTCTGCATCTCAATATTTAATTATGCAAAGCAGCTGGGTTGTTGGCCATTTTAATGGAGAAGAAAATGAAGCACTGGAACTGCTAGTGTTAAACATCTCATCAGAGACTTTAAATGGAGATTGCTTGTCTCTAAGAGATACGCTCTACTTCAGCCACAATAGATTGCACTCGATTGTGTTCAGCTATGTAGCAGGGATGGAATAATTCTCTAGACTGCAAGAATCATTAAATAAGGGTCATGACCTGTATGTATCATACTGGAGGTTAAAAAAAATTAAAAGCTTGTTTCCTAAAAAACTAGGGAGCCGTATTGATCTCATAACCAAAGTATTTCAAATATAAAATACTGTGCATATAAAATGTAGTAAGTCTGACTTTGCTACTACATAATATGTGAAATCATCCAAAAAAGCTTATCTTGGCAAATGGAGCAGAACTAGATAGGCATATCGGACTTGACAAGCATATGATTTTTTTTTAAAGTACACTGGCAAAGTCACTTATGCTGGTTTTCTACAACTAAAATAGTTTTGTAGGATCTGAAAAAAATGGCCATGACAAGGACATGCATTGCATGCAAAAGATTCCAGTTATAATACCTGGTACTTCCAGGTACAGCAAAAAAGACTCCAGTCTGAAATCCTGGAATAGTTGTTGTAACTATGCTCCTGAATATGGAAGAAATGTCTGGGAGTTTAGATTTACTGCTGTGGCTGGTACGATATCTGACACACAGATTTAAGATATACTTTTTATGTGACTGAAATCTTGCAAGATCACCACCAGATCACATGAGATTTTAGTGTTTATGAAGGCAATCTTGTGAGAATTCAGTAACAGCATGTCAATCTTCTCACATGGACTTTTGGAGTGGGCTGGCCTATAACAAATAAAATAATAATAATAATAATAATAATAATAATAATAATAATAATACATTTTTAGCTTTGTCACACAAGATCACACAAGATCCTGGTGGTGAGTTCCCAGGTCTTGTGAAATTTTGGCAATTTAAAAAAAATTGTTTTGGCATTCCATGCCATTGTACAAGATCATGCTTGAAAAGGTCACTGACCTCTACCGTAGATGCCTCTTATCTTTTTGATAAAAGCTAGCAATTTCCACAGTTATATTTATGTTTGCCCACTTCATATTCTGTATCATTCTCTGCTGCTAAATCAAGAATCTTACATAATGTATCCAATAACATACCAATTAAACACGTAAATTCTCAAATACATTCTCCATGTTTATGCATCCTATATAGTGCCTTCCATTAACTTAAGTATAGGACAGGTGTTTTAAGTAGGGATGGAAGATAATTTTGTTCTGTCACCATTTTTAGTTAAGTAATCTCATTGTAATTTCCTTGGCTCTTACACAAATCAGGATTCAGCTATTCTTCAGACTGAACTTCTCTGAATTTTGGGATGCAGTTCTTTGCTCAAAATGTATACACAACTTTCCATATGTTTCCAGTTAATAGAAATTGGATATACAAATGCATATTTTATGAGGAAGTGTGTATCATTTAAATGTAAAATTTCCAACATTACAAAAGAATCTGCAGAAAATGGGACAGAACAGTCTGAAGACTGATACCTTGTAGTCTGATCCACAGTGAAGGTCTTACCAGTCATCTACCTTTTCCCCTCCCCCCACTTATTTGGCAGGCTTAGCCTAGAAATCTTACTATATTGCCTCCGGTCTTTTCCATTCACACTCTGTTTGGCAGTGCCCAGCTCTGTTTGGCTGAGACGGCGATCCTGCAGGCTGTTGTAGAAGCCAAGGGTACGTCGCTTGGCTTTACGAACAATGTGGCAGACATACTGGAAGATCTCTTCATAACAATCTCCTGGTTCCATGTAGCTGGCTACAGTGCTGGAGGACAGATATCGTGCTCGCTGCTCTTGCATCAGCTGGTGTTCTCTTTGCTTGGTCTCTGAAAATTGGGTGGCAATGACTACCAGGCACAGATTGATCATAAAGAAGGAGCCCACCTAGGAACCAAGAGAAAAGGCATGAATAAAGCCTAATTAAGGCCTGGGGGGTGGGGGACACTAGATGGTAGTATAGAAGGCATAAAACATGGGGGGGGGGGCAATCTAGAGTCCAAGGATTGCAAAGCCCTTTTCTCAGAACCTGTAATTCACCCTGACCCCACTGCCAAATTTCAGCTGTAAGGTTGCTGAAAATTAGTGCCACGTTTTCCTGCCATTTTAAGGTGAAACTAAAAATACTACAGCATAAGCCTCAAATAGGTTTGAAACTGTTAAAACAAAACACTCTAAAACCTGAGAATCTCCACTCCTGCCTGTGTGTGTGTATGACACAGGCCACAGGGTTTGCATCACTGACCTCCCTTTCCCATTCTAACACTTAGGCTTCCTTCCTGTGTTCATGGTAGCTCTCAGCCATTGAAAGGTTGCAAAGACTTGGTGTAGGTACAGCTGAAATGCTGCTTCATGGCATCTATTGTTGACTTGAGAAATTTTTATTCTGCCTTTCCACCTGACAAATGGCTTCAATAAGCTGACAATAAGCAAAAAGAAAAACATACAAAGATTGTATTTTAGAGGCAGTGGACCCTTGGATGAATGTGCCCAAGATTCATCTTTTCTCAACCTGGTACCTTCCAGATGCGTTGGGCTGCAATTCTCATCACCACCTATATTGGCTGCAGATAATGGGAACTCTATTTTAACAACTGGATAGCACCAGATTAGGAAAGATAATTTAGTTTGTAAGCCTGTTTTTATTGTCTAGTTAAAAAAATCAAACACCTCTCTTCTGTGCATCTCCTTTGTTTCTAAAAACACATAATACAATATAACAATATTTATTCTTCTTTTAAAAACTTAGGAAGAATATTATTACTGGTATTTTGGTGTTACTCTAAGATCCTCTACACTCTTATTCTTAATTTAAATGTCATGAAAGCTTTCTTACAAAGAGGACTCAGAAATGTTATGTAGATCCTCATGTCATTCCAATTAACAGTAAACAATTACTGAATTTATATTTTCAGCATCCATTACTGTGTCCCATAGCCCCCACACCATAAACAAAATATTATTTGCTATTTATTATTATTAATATTAATATTATTAATAATATTAAAGTATTATTAAAGTATTATTATTAATAGCAAATATTATTTGCTATTATCCCATGTAACCCGACACAAATGTCAGAATAAAAATAACAAATAAGCATCTTTCTAAATATCTTTCAAAGTTCAGTCTGCCTAAAGAGCAACTGTAAAAAGGTAAAGGTAAAGGTTCCCCCGCACAGTCGTGTCCGACTCTAGGGGCCGGTGCTCATCTCCGTTTGTTAGCTGAAGAGCCAACTAAGAAGAGATAAGGGAGCCAGTTTGCTCTAGTGGTTAAGGTGCTGGGCTAGAAACCAGGAGTCTGTGAGTTCTAGTCCTGCCTGAGGCATGAAAGCCGTCTGGGTGACCTTGGGCCAGTCACTCTCTCTCAGCCCAACTCACCTCACAGGGTTGCTGTTGTGGGGAAAAGAGGAGGAGGAAGGAGTATTAGGTATGTTCGCCGCCTTGAGTTATTTATAAAAATAATAAAGGCGGGATAAAAATTAAATAAATAAATAAAAATAAAGGGCGAATTTAATACTGCCATCTCCTCAAGTCATAAAAGGAGGAGGAAGTGACTGTTTTCCCACCTAGCAGCATTCAAACATAATTATCCACAGAACAATAGACCATGATGCCCTTCCACTCTTGCTGCATAGCTTACCTAAACAATGGTGCCAGAAGGCTCTATCACAGTGTTTCTCAACCTTGGCAACTTTAAGATGTGTGGACTTCAGCTCCAAGAATTCATGGCTGGCTGGGGAATTCTGGGAGCTGATGTCCATACATCTTAAAGTTGCCAAGGTTGAGAAACACTGCTCTATCAGATAGTCAATCCATTCACTTTTAGCATTTCAAAGGGGCCAGGCCTTTGCTAGCACTTGAACTAGCCTACAAAAAACTAAGCCTTTCCTGGCCAGCTTCAGTATTAGAATAGTTCACTGTTTCAAATTAAAATAGGTGTTTTTTAAGGTTTTGACAGCTATTTTAAAATACTCAGGCTGAATACAGGGAAGAAATTCCTGTTGGTAAGAACTGTTGCAGTGGAACATGTTGCCCAGAAAAATGGGGGATTCCTACTTGCTGGAAGTTTTTGAATGAGGGCTAAATGGCCAATTGCTGGGGCTGGATGTGTTGTAATATAAAGTCCCTTCCATCTCACACATTCTATGATTTTATGACATCTGTTCCAATAGTATCCACTTTCATTTCAGCTCATTCACTGTTTTGCAGTCTGGTATCATGGGTATTATATACATTTGGAGAACAACAGGGTGGAGAAATTTGCTTTAGAATTGTTAAATATCTGTGGTATTTGGATCCAAAGGAGGAAAAGTGCTTTGGATCTACAGTAGTGTGAATGCCCTCCCAGTACTTGTCAACAACATCTTAAAGCAGTTGCTTCCTTAAATGCCGTTGACAGGTACAGTGGGTGCACTGATGCTGGAATCAAAGGACCTTTCCTGCTTTGGATCTGAATACCTGCATCTGCTGTTTGACTTATACTGATCCCTATAACATCTGAGAAATTTGCCAAGCAAGGGCTTTTCTTTTTCTACATCCTTTGAGCAAGGATTCTGAAAGCTCATTCCAATTCCAAACATGTACTCTATCTTCCTTTCTGTTGTCTTATTGTCTTCCTGTTTATAGAAATTCTTAGAAATGGTGAGTATCTTAGGTTATGATTCTTTCACAGCAGCTTTTTGCAAGTCAATGCTTTTCCAAATATTGTATTTTGGAGTTCAACTTTTATAATCCCCTCTCTTTGTTTGCAAACAAACAAACAAACAAAATAGGGGTGGGGGACTGACAGAAAAGCAGTGTCTTAGCATAATAGAAAGGGTGGGAAGTTTAGCTTCAAGTTATGGAAAGAGAAAAATGGAAGAATTGAGGATTATAGTCTAAGGGCACTGTTTCAACCATTACTGTGTGCTTTGACCATTACTGTAGGTTGATTGCATAGGAATATTTATGCAGGGGCACTGACAAATTAGTAAAAAGATATAATCTTAACAGACAGATGCTCTGGGTGGCATCTGCTCTCCAGTGTTGCCATATTGGGAATGAAAAAGTATGTGAAGGTATATCATACCCAGAATCATGGACCTCATTAACTTCTGCCTCACTACCTACTTTCAGTTTGATGGACAGAGATACCAACAAATGAGAGGAACACCCACGGGATCATCACTCTCAGGACTCATAGCAGAGACCGTAATGCAGCGTCTACAAACTATAGCATTCCCATACATACAACCAAAAGTATGGATCCGGTATGTAGACGACATAGAGACGACTTCATCATAATAAAAAAGGAACAACTAGAGAAGACACATGAAACAATCAATACCATCTTCAAAGGAATAAAATCCACAAGGGAAGAAGAAAACAACAACACACTACCCTTCCTGGTTATCCTTATCAGCAGAGGAAATGACTGCAAATTAGAAACGCAAGTCTATTGAAAAACAACCCACACTAACCAAGTGCTCCATTACCAAAGTAACAACTCAACCTCCCACAAGAGGAGCTGTGTAAGAACATTATTCAGATGAGCACAAACGCACTGCAGCAACCTGGAACACCAGAAAAAATAAACAGACCACCTATCCAACATCCTCAACAAAATGGATTCCCGTGCAACTTTATCAAAAGTTCCTGACCACTCAACCCACTACAGGACAACCAGCACAAGCTATGAAAAGGATAACACTACAATACATCAAAAACATTTCAGAAACAACCAACAGGCTATTACAACCACACAGCATCATTGTAGCATACAAATCAGCTAAAGTCCTCCAAAACATCTTAGGTAAACCAAAAGATCCAGTATCCCAAGAAGAAAAAACAGGAGTCATCTACAACATACAGTGTAAGGCAGGGCTTTCCAAAGTGCCGCTGCTGGCGACACGCCAGTGGCGGTGCGGCAGCACGGCGGCTGCGCCACACAACGGTGTACGGCGGCACGCGTGCACGCGGCGGTGACACAGGAGGGCGTGCGGCGGCACACGCGCGCACGGCGGCGGCGTGGGGGGGCGTGCGGTGGCGCGCACGTGCACGACAGCAGCGCGGGGGGGCGTGCGGCGGTGTGCGCGTGCATGGCGGCGGCAGCGGCTGCCGCTGCCTCCGTGCACGCACGCGCCGCCACTTCTGGGTGGTGTGGCGACACACCATGCTGTGTGTGGCGACACACTTTTGTGTCGCGACACACAGTTTGGAAAGCTCTGGTGTAAGGACTGTAACAGCCACTATGTAGGACAGACAAGCAGAAGACTAGCAGAGGGCATCCATGAACACCAACCAGCAGTCAGAAGACATGATGAAAATTCCTTAATCTCACAACACATGGACAGACTCAACCACAGTTTCAAGTGGGAAACTGTGAGCATCCTTTTGTTGTTGTTGTTGTTCAGTCGTTTAGTCGTGTCCGACTCTTCGTGACCTCATGGACCATAGCACGCCAGGCCTTCCTGTCCTCCACTGTCTCTCGGAGTTTACTCAAATTCATGTTCATTACATTGGTGATGCTATCTAACCATCTCATCCTCTGCCGTCCCCTTCTCCTTTTGCCTTCAGTCTTTCCCAGCATCAGGGTCTTTTCCAGTGAGTCCTCTCTTCGCATTAGGTGGCCAAAGTATTTGAGCTTCAGCTTCAGCATCTGTCCTTCCAATGAGCAGTCAGGGTTGATTTCCTTTAGGATTGACTGGTTTGACCTCCTTGCAGTCCAAGGGAGTCTTAGGAGTCTTCTCTAGCACCACAGTTCGAAAGCATCAATTCTTCGGCGCTCAGCCTTCCTTATGGTCCAACTCTCACAGCCATACATTATTACTGGAAAAACCATAGCTTTAACTATACGGACCTTTGTCGGCAAGGTGATGTCTCTGCTTTTTAATATGCTGTCTAGGTTTGCCATAGCTTTCCTCCCAAGGAGCAAGCGTCTTTTAATTTCATGGCTGCAGTCACCGTCTGCGGTGATCTTGGAGCCCAAGAAAATAAAATCTGTCACTGCTTCCATTTCTTCCCCTTCTATTTGCCAGAAAGTGATGGGACCAGATGCCATGATCTGGGTTTTTTTAATGTTGAGTTTCAAGCCAGCTTTTGCACTCTCCTCTTTCACCCTCATCAAGAGGCTCTTTAGTTCCTCTTCACTTTCTGCCATTAGGGTGGTATCGTCTGCATATCTGAGGTTGTTGATATTTCTCCCGGCAATCTTAACTCCGGCTTGTGATTCATCCAGCCCGGCATTTCTCATGATGTACTCTGCATATAAGTTAAATAAGCAGGGTGATAATATACAGCCTTGTCGTACTCCTTTCCCAATTTTGAACCAGTCGGTTGTTCCATGTCCGGTTCTAACTGTTGCTTCTTGACCCACATACAGGTTTCTCAGGAGACAGGTAAGGTGGTCTGGTACTCCCATCTCTTTAAGAATTTGCCACAGTTTGTTGTGATCCACACAATCAAAGGCTTTAGCGTAGTCAATGAAGCAGAAGTAGATGTTTTTCTGGAACTCTCTTGCTTTTTCCATGATCCAGCGAATGTTGGCAATCTGATCTCTAGTTCCTCTGCCTCTTCGAAACCCAGCTTGCACTTCTGGTACTTCTCGGTTCACATACTGCTGAAGCCTAGCTTGTAGGATTTTGAGCATAACCTTGCTAGCATGTGAAATGAGCGCAATTGTACGGTAGTTTGAACGTTCTTTGGCATTGCCCTTCTTTGGAATTGGAACGTAAACTGACCTTTTCCAATCCTGTGGCCACTGTTGAGTTTTCCAAATTTGTTGGCATATTGAGTGCAGCACTTTAACAGCATCATCTTTTAGGATTTTAAATAGCTCAGCTGGGATACTGTCTTCTCCGTGGTGAGCATCCTAGACCAAGCCAAATCCCAAAACACTAGGGAATTCCTGGAAGCTTGGCATTCAGACAAATCAGCTATCAATAGACACATAAAAATAAACCATATTTACACACTATTCAAAAGAGGCAACAAAAAGCTAAGAAGGAAACAAAAAAGACCAGAATATATCCCCTCCAGCAGCAAACACCCAATATTAGCAGGGATTAATACCAGACAAACAATCAAGGAACTACCAAGGAGAAAACCACACCCCCACCAACACTGGCAGGGCAAGCTACTGTATATAAACAGGGAGAAAACTCCACACTCACTAGCACTGATGATGTTACCTAGTTGGGTAATGAAACATCTGCAAGTAAACAGCCAAGCTAAGAGAGCACCAAGGACTCCACAGTTCAACTCTGAGCTACATACAGTATATTCTCTTCTATTGGAAGATGTATCATATTTTGCTTAAATGCTATTTTTATTAAGATGCATAAACAAGAGGGGATGCTTGTAAATCAGTGCTACTTCTGCCTTCTCCCTAAACAGTCCCAGGAACTCATACCCTCCATCCAATTTTAAGGTAACCAGTTAAATAACTTTTCCAATCAGACCCTTTTTCTGTGCCCATTGATAAATGTAAATCAGCATTGGTTGTGTTGTCTTCTGGAACCCAAACAAAGAGCATTTTGGTGGAATTATCACATGGTGGAACACTTAGGAATCTATGAGGCAGGAGCCAAGAATAAATAGTTGAGGCCCTATGCATAAAGGATAAAGAACATTCTCATTCTCAAAAAAAAAGTGTTTGTGCGTGTGTGTTAGTCATCATCCTTGATACTCTTCAATCCAACAGTGGCTTTGTTTAAAATACTTCCCTCTTTTTTTTCCCCATTAGTTTTTATAGCTTTTTAAAAACCTCCTGCTCAAATCATATGTGTGGATAGAAGCTAAGAAATACAGGAAGTCTAAATGCCTACATCTTGTTTTGATAAACAAATTAAGTTGGGATGGCTGCAAGTCTGGTCCAGCTTGTCAGTGATTTATCATTATGATATTTGCTCATTTGACCTAAACATGAATAAGGGTATAAAACGGTATAAAAATAATACAAAAGTGTACAGACCTTTTTAGTGTACATAATTTCCTATCACAGCCTTCTTCAACCTGATGCCTTCCAAATGCATTGGATGGCTACTCCCAAAATGCCCAACATCTATGGGCATCACCCAGGCTGGCTGGGAATTCTGAAAAGTTTAGATGTTTTGCTGCCACTTTAATAGTTAGTGTTTAGCTATGACCATCACTAAGCTCTTTCTTCCCTGTCCCATACACTTGTGGAATTCTACAAGTCTATTTGAACTGTAAGCTCTTGGATCATGGTTATAAATTAGTATTTAAATATTATAATAGATTTCAAAGAACTTGGAAAGAATTCAAGAATGGCAAAGTCAATTTGATTCATGAACTAGAATGATTTTGCTATTTCAAACAAAGGATTTGAAATCTCTGTCTTCTAGAATTACTTGCAACAGCTATTTTACTTCAAAGAACATAAATGTCCAGCTCTCTGGTTTATTGGGATATAAAATTTGTTTCTCTCATGTGAAGGGCATAAATTTTATCTACTCAGTGAAGGGACTATTGTACTTACAATGATCAGCAAAATGAAGTAAATGAAGTTGTAGAATGAATGAGCATCCATCACATAATACATAATCTCCACCCACCCTTCCAGAGTGATCACCTGAAAGAGGAGAGAGAGAATAGGGAAATTATCAGTAACTACAAGGAGATAGGTTGTCCAAATTTGTCATAAGGTACCTTAGGGAAACCCTGTTGAAAGCAAAAATAAGAAAATCCTTATGGACCACTAAAGCACCTTTCCCTAACCTGATGCTCTCAAAAGATATTAGGACTGAAACCCCAGGAATTATCAGCTGCATGGATATTCAAGTTCCAGAATATTGCAGAAGCTTGTATTAAACTAAAACTAGTATGTCTCAGCCTCAGTGGCAGAGAATCAGAGGTTATGCCATTATTTAAAACCAATGGGTTTTAATAAATAATAATTTATAATAAATAAATATGTATTCAGTTTAATTGGATTACATACGTAGATGACAGCTATAATTTAAAATATAAATAATAATATAACAATAATTTAAAATATAAATAATAATATAAAATAATACAGTTGTCACAAGAAAGCTGTTAGGAGCAACACCTTCTAGACTTAATAGGTAAATAGGACATCCCATGTCATCTCATCTCCCTATTCCTCAGAGTCCCCCTTTTCTCCTGAAGATAAGGCACCTTGGATTCTGGCATTAGATTCTGGGTGCATTTTTCTTGCACTACTAAGGTAGGTCTCAGTTGAGGAGGCAATTATCAACCTAATCTCCACTACATTGCAATACTATCACTCCTCTTACGAGCATACTACAGTTCTTCAATCCACCAGGATTGTGTGATCCGAGGAACCACTAGGAACCTGGCTGACTCTATGTATAAATTGTTCCAAGTTATATTTTTTTACTCTGAGCAGCAATTCAGCTTCAACTCCTGTCCCTAGGGATCTGGGGGTGGGGGGTAGGGGAGAGGAGTGATGAAATCTATGACACAATCACCACCCACCCACACTTTGGGCATTTGCATGGGACATTGTGATGCAGGGACATTGTGATACATTTCATTATTTTGGCATCATTGTGGTTAGAAACACTGTATACATCTGTCCATTTTTTATTACATTTCCATTTCTAGCCTTTTAAGAATAATTTCATTGGTTATTCTTCTGGTTTAGAGGATAGAATTATGTTTGTAATATAGTCTGTTCTGAACTCCTAAATTGACTTGCTAACCTCAGGCATGACACACTACACTGTTCTCTTGCCAAAAGCCAGTCCAAGGTATCTGCTGCGTGAGGTTAGGGCTAAAATTCCTTCCCCAGTTCCATAAACAGAAGCTAACTGGAAAGCAAGTAACTCTCATTTGGACATAAGTAAGGGATAATGTCTTCAAACTATATTTCATAGTATGTTAAGGCAAGGTGCATGACTTGGGCCCCCAGAGCTTCACATAGTGTTCCAAAGCTTTGGGTGTGACCCCTACAAAACTTGTCAGAACATTTTAAATATCACGAGGAGTAATCATAAAAGTACCTTCCTTACTTTAATGTCTTCTTAATTCGATTTGAGTTTAACTTCTTATTTTTCTCATTTAATTCAGTTTGATTTTAGATCTTATTTTTCATCACTTCCTTCTTTGTCATGGTTCTGCCTACTGTGGAGTGCAGCTCTTGGCATACCAAAGACAAAGTGTAACTCCCTTTGCCAAAAGGTTGTGCATCCCTGGCTTAGAGACACAGGACTGCTTCATGCCACACCCCTGAAATAAATCACAGTCCTCAGCATATGCCACTTGAGATAGACACTGCCAGCATTCAAGTAAAATTAAGCAGACAGGCCCATTTCTGTTCTTTGCCATAGGAAAGGAAGCATTTTGGGTTGGCCCTGGATAGATCACTCTTGAAAAGGTGTTATGCAGACCTCATTTTTAGAATGAGTAGAAGTCTTAGATAACCTGACTCAGATTACCTGGAATATAACAATCCATGCATAGCCAATATTATCAAAGTTGATTGCCCCTTTGTGTGGATTGGCATTGCCTGTACGACACTCATTGTAATACTGGTTCCAGTTAACGCACATGCCACTGACGTTGAACTCCTGCCGGACCGAGGTATAGTAGAAGTAGTCATCCTTGTCCAAGCAGCATTCATGGCCCCGTTCTTTCAGGGGGGGTATCTCTTGACAGCCCATGATGCCATTATCGCCTGACAGTGAACAGATGAAGGGCATTTCATCGTCCTTCTCAGGTTGATAATAAGGAGGAAGAGTGATGTTACCTTGTCTGAGAGAACACATGAACAAAATTGTTATGGAAAATATTATAGTTAATAATACCTGTGGAGACTGTCTGGGCCACTTGATCAAAATAGCTTTACAATCATCTACTGCAGCAAAAAAAAAATCATCTAGTACAGCACAGGATTAATAATGTTATCCACCCAGAGATAGTGGTTGGATTAGAAACAAGAAGAACAATAAGAGTAAAATGCTTATTACATTAATTACAAGACCCAGTTTAAGATCCAGTTTCACAGCTGCATGCTTGTTACCCATAGAACACTAAACCCATAATTTTCTATTGTGGTCAATGCTTGCTCTCTAAACCAGAATTAGAAAACAGTAGATTCCTAATCAGAAAGTCTTCTCCAAGTGTTAAAAACAGAGTGGAAAGTAATTTTATTATTCTTTTTGCCAGATCTACTATTAGTTTTCTCAGTAGAAAAAGGACTAATAGAAGATCCGTTCTTCTTGTCTCCAGCTCAATGCATTTAGATGACCCATTGCAACCAGGAACCTTGGGGCAGGTATTCAACAGAATGAATGATCACCTCTTTTACTCTTATTCAATTCAGAAAATTTGGGAGTTAAAGGTATGGGAAACCGGGAGATGGGATTAGCATGGGTGGTTCAGCTCCCCCGCTGTGTTTCAGCCTGAACTCTAGAACAGGGTTAGTTTATAATTCTTGTTTGGAGGAGAAATGCTAACTACTATTTGTTTGTTCAGGTGTCACAGCAAAGTATGATATGGAGAAGGAAACAGAAAGTTTGTGGCTCATTCAAGATGACCCAGACCAATAGTTTAGAGGATGATCTGAAGTGAGTTATAGCTCCAAGCAAAATCCAATTTCTACACACTGGGGAAGAGATGTTGAAAAAGGCCAAAGAAAGAGTATGTTTTTATCCATTTTTTCCTTGAGTGGAAGACTTGTGACATAGTTAGAACTAAAATAGACAGCAGATGCTTCCTAGAGCAAATGGGTAATCTGGTACCATGCCAGCATATGGAGTCATTAAGCATACTTATTTCTCAACATCTGATAGCAATACTACCCACAATATTGAATCCAAACTTGAAATAGTAGAAGTAAGCTCACAAAAATAAAAACCTGTAAAAATTAAAATGGAATGAATGATCTAAAAATATTGTAGCACAATTTTAAACCATGAGTTTACCCATTTTACGATATGCTCCTTTACTCATGATATTGCTTCAGATGTATACTATAATGTTTTAAAATGTAATGTGAGTTCAACAAGTACATGTTTGTTACTTACTATGTGAGAAGGCATAAAAACCACAGGACATGTATTAAAAATGCTACAAATGCTTCATAAATATGTACCATAAAGGTATATTCATTAGGAAGTTCATATTGGCTGCAATTCTTGATATGATATGAATCATTATATGAAATGGCCTTGGGGCAAAGAAAATTTTTAAAACTACATATTTGTACCATAAGCTAGACTTCTACCACTGTGTAAAATTACAGAGAGGAAGAGTTCAGAAACTGCAAGTGCCAACACCCTGGAGATCTAGACAGCCAAACAGAAAGGTTCTCATCACAGTTCTCCTTGAATTAATCACCCAGATTCACATATCATTTGTTTCAATAGTGGGGAAGAATGTGGGGAAACATATGAGAAACTATTGAGCAAAACCTGAAAGGGAGAAATGAGAGGGTATGGTACGGTTGTTTACTATGCAGCCTTACCTAACCTGATTCCCTTCGAATGTGTTGCACTACAGTTCTTAGAATTGATAGATCATTCTGGATGAGGGTGACAGCAGTTAATAGTCCAATACCCATCAAGGGCACTGGGTTGGGAAAGGCAGGTAATTCCAATAGTCAGTTGTTTAAAAAAATATATTCAAATTTTAATAAAGAATATATTTTAAATATATATATTCATATTTTAATAAATTATAATAGTTTGAACATGTAAGCATTTACTTGAAGTTGTGGATTCTCCTTCACTGAAGAACAGAGGCCAGAAATCCATGTTCTTTGTCTGGATTTTCTGCATCAAGCAGGGAGTTGGACTAGATGGACTACATGGTCCTCTCCAATTCTTTGATTTTATGACAATCTTTGAATTTTCTTGTTGATGGCATACATAATCATACAGCAGTAATTTCAACATCCTCACAGGTTCCTTTCAAGAAGCAGATGGAACTTTTAGATGTAGTACACAAGGAAGAGGGAGTTGGGGATTGGGATTAGCTCAATATCAAAGCTCAAAGAAATTGAGGGAGGACAGAGGCTCCGCAAACACGAAAATGAATGAGAGGGTCCTTTCCTGAGCACTCACATTGTCAAGTTCTCTTCCATGAAACAGCGGTTTCTCAGTAGACCAGCCCACAGCTGCACACCGATGATGCCAAAGATGAAGAAGACAAAGAAGCAGAGAAGCAGAACATTCCCCAGCATGGGCAGTGTGTCCAAGAGCAAATTCACCAATATTCGCATGCCTGAGAGAGGGACCAGGGCCAGGGAGGGAGGGAGGGAGGGAGGGAAAGATCACCACACAGGAGCAGAGGTTGAAGATGGAAAAAGAAAAGAAAAAAGGGGAAACAAGGAAATTATGGTAGTAAGACCAGAAGAAGTAGAGAAAGGAAGGTAACAATATAGAAAGAAATCTTGAATGAAAAAAAAAGACAGAGGCAGCTAGAAAACTTACAATAGATGTGCAGCTTTGAATTATGTTACAATAATACATTTAGTCTAATGGCTGATTCAGCCAGGCTGTCCATCTTATACCTGTTCTTATAAACAGATTCTCATAAATGTCTATAATGTCTAAGATACAGGAGGCACTTCCCTTTTTTAGTTTTTCAAAATCCAAAATGCTAAATTAAACCAAAAATACCTGACATTTTTAATTGAAATACATTCCACGTCATGGATATGGTTTAAATAAAGCTTCTGTTTAGGCAGTTATACATTTATAATAAAAATCCCCTAATGAGCATACAGTAGTATTTTAGCACCTACCTGTTATTACTGTTGGATCCTGATCAACTGAATATTACTCTCTTCTTATGTATGTATTCTTTAAAATTATCAAGATTCAAACGAATTGTTCAAACGTTGTGTCTCTCCCTAATTTTGTCAAGCTAAGAGGCTGATCAGTAGATAAATGGTAAGAATGGATTGCACTTTTTGCTAAATTAATCATAGTGCTTGTGTTCTCCATTGTACCTTGCATTTCAATAATCCTTTTAACAAACAGTAAGACTCCTAATCCCCCATTTACTTCCCTATCTTCTTCTGAGACACCTTACTCTACTGGATGGGTCCAGGGAATTTCTTCTAACAAGATGCTGCATGTAGGGCAGTGTATAATTGACTAATTAGCTATTTATAACTAGTTCGTTACTTCAGTTGGCTGGGGAGGGGAGGGAAGAGAGAGGGAGAGATAAGATTAGGATTCTGTGACAATCCCCTGAGGCACTAGCTAATCCCCTTTTTATGGCCCCTGTCATATAATTAGCTACATTATTTTGTGCTTTCCACTTTGTCTCATTTTCCTATGTCATTGTTCTCCAGCAATTGGGAGTAAAGGATTCTCTGAGCTCAGAAAAGTGCATGGAAGTTTGCTCCATGAACAATTAGAGTATTCACAGATGAAAGTATATACTGTATGTACAGGCATGGATTTAATACTCATGAAAGCATTCTGAGTTTTTGTAGCCTTATTTCTTTGATATCTATAAAATTCAAGCCACAGGAAGAGAAGAAAACAACTCACATAATACCAGTGATGAGAAATGGCATTTATGTATCTAATCACTTATCATACTTAACTCCAGGGACTCCAATTTTCATCAATAAGATAGAAATGATGTAAGATCATTTTAACCATTGTATGTCTTATGCAGTTAAAAATCTCCTGAATTAGTCCTTTACAAGTATATGAATAATAAATGATGAAAAATAAAACTCACCAGTCTTTCTTGCCCATATAACAAATGATATTTGGTCACATAGGCAAGAGCTAAGAAAACCAAAGGTGTGAGAGAACATAAGGATGATTGCATGGGGACTGAATCAACAACTTTTGCATAAATGTTATATATATATATAAACTTGTATTACCGCTCCATCTCCCCCGAGGGGGGACTCTGGGCAGTTTACAGTACAACAATTTAAAATCTTTAAAAGTAACTACAATTTAAAATACATTACAAAACTAATACATTAAGTATAAAAATCCAATAGGCGATAGATGGTTCTCTTTAAAAGGGCTCTATGGCACTAGCCATCCCCAAGAGGAACTATTCCCATTCCCATCCCACGCGAGGCGGCACAGCCAGGTCTTTAAATTCTTCCGGAAGGATAGGAGCGATGGGGCCTGTCTCACCTCCGGGGGCAGATATATGGCCAAGTACCATAAATGAATGAGAGAATTGTGGAGGTGAGCCCTAGTACTACATGAAACCAGTGGCAAGAAAGATGAAATGGAATGAGAGTGTCTATGAAAATGTTCCCCAACATGGTGCCTTCGAGTTGCCTTTTACTGCAGTTGTCTTCATCATTCATGCTGGCTGGTAATGATGAGAATATTAGTACAACAGGGATCAAGAGTGCCAAGTTTGCCCTAGGGAATTTGTAAGAAGTGTCATACCAGGTAGAGATGTATAGGGCAGGCGGTCCAATAGCAATTTATCTGGGGAAAGCCCCAATGGGGAAATTCAGTCTTGGTTACCTGGGACTGAGCCTCACTGAATAAGTGGGACTTATTTGTAGTCAGCATGTCTAAAATTGCTCTTCTAAAAAAAATGCAATGCCTTTTTAGGATGATTATTTTATGCCATATCTTAGGTTTAGTGCAATGGCTTTCTTAAATTATTTTATGAGCTAATTCTGGGGGAAAGAAGAATGTTGCAACAAAATGAGTTACCTGCTTAATGCTTCTGGATGTCATTAATACAATCCAACAGAAAGCAAGAGAGCTTACGTAAAAAACCTCTTCCAGCAAAATATATATAATTAATCTATCCCAAATATTTTTCTATTTGCAAACATCCATTGGTATATTTTATAAAGGAATTCCATGGGAAACATACTTCTCACTCAATTTAATTCATCACAAGTAAATTAGTCAACAGTGAAAGAGAATGGGATACAGCCAGGGATATTATTATGGAATGGGATACCAGAATAAGACCACTGGTAGAGTGGTAAAGTCTGATGCAGAGGACTTAAAACCAATTGGTAGCAGTAGCTCAGCGGGTTAAACCGCTGATGCTGTGAAGACTGCCGATCAGTAGGTCAGCAGTTCAAACCTCCGCATGGCGAAGTGAGCTCTCGTCACTTGCCCCAGCTTCTGCCAACCCAGCAGTTCGAAAGCTAATTGCGAGTAGATAAATGGGTACCACTTCACGTGGGTCAATTTGCTGGTGTCCTGGCGGGGGTCGCCTCCGGAGCGAAGAAGACCTTGCGAATGGCGGTGGAAACGGAGAGCAGAGAACGGAGACGACGGATCCCGAAATAGCAACATCCAGGACGTCAGCAGCCGACTCTGAAGCAAGGTATGCTGGGACATGTAGTCCAATACTTCAAGAGTCGGTTCCCTTACCCCTTTCCTAAGCGCACGGTTGTAACATTGTTAAAATAAATATGAACTGTTAGTAGCTGGACCATAAGGAAGGCTGAGCGAAGGAAGATAGATGCTTTTGAACTGTGGTGTTGGAGGAAAATTCTGAGAGTGCCTTGGACTGCAAGAAGGTCAAACCAGTCCATACTCCAGGAAATAAAGCCAGACTGCTCACTTGAGGGAATGATATTAAAGGCAAAACTGAAGTACTTTGGCCACATAATGAGAAGACAGGATACCCTGGAGAAGAAGCTGATGCTAGGAAAAGTGGAAGGCAAAAGGAAGAGGGGCCGACCAAGGGCAAGATGGATGGATGGTATTCTGGAGGCGACGGACTCAACCATTGGGGAGCTGGGGATGGTGACGGCCGACAGAAAGCTCTGCCATGGACTGGTCCATGAAGTCACGAGGAGTCGGAAACGACTGAACGAATAAACAACAACAAGCCGCCTAGAGTCCTCCGATAGGGAGGGGATAGGCGGGGTATAAATATGAATAATAAATAAATAAATAAATAAATAAATAAGTTAGTCAACTACTGGTTACTTGGGTTGAAGTTTTATTTACTTTAAAGGGGTTTACTTCTGACTTCATAGCTTCGAAGTGTAAAACACATTAAGCTTCAGTCCGGTGAAATATACTAACTTTCTTTAAAGAGCCTGCAAAGAAATTACACCATCTGAATGGTGCCATTTAAAGTGTGAAATAAGAACCTTATGGAAAAGAAAAAAACACACCAACTCTTTGCTTGATTATATTCTTAATTCTCAGAAGTTCTTGAAGACAATTTGGTACAAACAGTAGTAAAATCTGAAAGCCTTATTATTATTTCATTCCTTTGCCAGAGTAAGGTGGATCCATCAGTTTTCCTAGCACTGTGGTACATGTTTTCTATTTTTTAAAAAATTATTGGAGCTTTCTGATTTGTAATTAAGATGGTATTCAAGTGACAGCTTTTAATATAGGGATGTTTCTCTTCCTGTAGAGATCTAAGTCTCTAGAAGGAAGAGACCATCCTAAAAAAGCTACAGCTTTATAAAGACAGTGAAGGAGTCCATTTTTAAAAAAGTTTGCATGTATTCATTTTGAGAAAATGTTTTTTGTTAGCAGGAATCCAGATGTGACTATAATACTGTATATGAAAAAGAACAGTGATCCAGTAAATAACTAGTGCCTATCTAAAATCCAATTCTTAGGGTTAATTCAAAATTTTATCCCCTCTCTTCTGGAATATAGCATCAAGAAGCCATTATCTGTTTTCTGAGCCATCAAATTATCCAAGATTAGGGAGACCCATGCAATAGAGAATTACCCACGTGCTGGGAATTATGAGAATTGTCATCCAATACTCGGGGAGGCTACTCTAAATGCTAAGTAAGGACAAATTGCTTCTAGTCTTCTAGGCCAAAGCATACCTACTTGCATGATGTCAATAGCAAGCATAGAGCAATTTACTCGATGGGTTTACAACAAGGTCACAAATGCATGGTATAGTGCAGAGCTTTCCAAACTTTTCATGTTGGTGACACACAGTTTAGACATGCATCATTTCGTGACACACTCTTATAGCAGGGCATCATTTCGTGACACACTCTTACAGCAGGGCACAAGGCAGGCACTAGGACCTGCGTGGAATCACAGCAGGTTTGGAGGCAGCAAGGCACAAGGCAGGCACTAGGACCTGCGTGGAATCACAGCAGGTTTGGAGGCAGCAAGGCACAAGGCAGGCACTAGGACCTGCATGGAATCCTGGCAGGGCTCGGAGGCAGCAGCAGCCGTGACACACCTAGACACTGCAGCCGACACACTAACGTGTCCTGACACACAGTTTGGAAAGCTCTGGTATAGTGTCTTAGTAACATGCACAGGAAGCTACTAGGAAGATTCAAGTACTTACAGTATTACTCTGATTCTTTCCAAACTGTTGCAGTACTATGCACAAAGTGATGCAATTTTATGAATCACAAGTCTTGACTCCTGATCAGTTTGTGCTCATTATAAAGAATCAGTAGAACAATCCAAATAGCATAGGTAGCCTAAGGTCTCAGCCAGGTATCAAGGTGGCATCATTAGTTCTGCCTATTGTACCTCTGAAAGATCTATAATTTGTTTCAGCATGTCATTTTCTTCCTATCCTTTCTTACTGAAGAACATTACTATGCAATAAAAGCCAAGCAGCAGTGCTTTCTGCAAAGGAAAATTAGTTCCAGCACGTTCAACATGTACAGTCAATCAAAGTTTCACTTAATCAAAGTTTTGGGGGTTCATGCAGACCATGGGTGTTATACAAATGAAGCAGCTCACCCTCCAAAGCCAGTCCATCACCAACATTATTGTTGTTTCAATGCTAAATGAAGACCTGGCCATTCACCCAAGCTTTGGGAGCCATCACAATAGCTTGTCTTTTTATGCAGTTTTGTCCTAAATGCTTTAGGGTTCAACTGATTTATTGTTTTTGCTGATTGACATCTGATCTGATGCTATTTGATGTAGGATAGGTTAACTTTTAGTAAATGAAAACAAATTAATATTTGCCTGTATCTGCTAATTAGTTTAGAAGGACAGAGTGAGCTCTAAGGTTTGTCTCTGCAGTTAGTAGCAGAGTGACAACTATGACCCACTTCCCTCCTCATACAATAATAGAACTTGGGATCAATGTGATAACAACAGAACGTTAGGGGCACTCTGTTCTCCCAGTTGCTTTAGAGCAGATTCACAATTCACACATCACACTTGAAATGAAGTAATTTTCACATTTTTCTCATATGCCCATCCTGGTCTGAAATGTGGCAGAAACTGTGAGATTCAGATGGCAAGCAAGCTAGTTTGGGCCCAACAGGCACCTTTTCAACAATGGTTTGTAAAACGATTCTTTGTTTCTTTGCTGTCTTCCTCTCCTACTGCTTCATTGTGAGATAGATGATAGATAGATAGATAGATAGATAGATAGATAGATAGATAGATAGATAGATAGATAGATATGTGTGTGTGTGTGTGTGTGTGAGTGAGAGAGAGAGAGAGAGAGAGAGAGAGAGAGAGAGAGAGAGAGAGAGAGACTCCATTAGCTTTTTTATTTTTAACATTTTCTCGCCATGCTTATCTCCCTTGCTATTCTTTTCTAGCTCTCCCTGCTTATATACTATTATTTGGAACTCCATCCTTCCCTCCTCCCTATTTAGCCTTTTCCAATGCCAGAGCAGGAGCCACACTGGCTCACAGTGAGGAGCAGCGAATATGAAAGAGACAGTGACCTTTTCTACGGCTGTCTTTTAAAAAAACAGCCATTCTGTGTAAAAAGGGAATGGAGGCTAGGGAGGAGAACTCTGATGAAGCAGTATTTGGCAAACAAAACAGGCTTCTGGGACATCAAATATGAAAAGAGGCACTCTTCACAGTGAAGAACAGTACACAGAGAATTAAATATGCATGGATTCCAGGTGTGGATTCTGAAGAGAGCGAAACAGAAATGTAGAAGCTGAACCCTGGTCTGCAGTCTTATAGGTAGA
Source organism: Charina bottae (assembly GCA_023362775.1). Classification (NCBI taxonomy): domain Eukaryota; kingdom Metazoa; phylum Chordata; class Lepidosauria; order Squamata; family Charinaidae; genus Charina; species Charina bottae. The sequence continues at coordinate 33,479,964 of JALMGJ010000006.1, read as the reverse complement.
CATATTGAATATCAGCCACTTATCAGAGGGAACAATGGAGATTTCTAGCAGGCAAATGTTCACCTAGATACACAGTTTGTGAACCACCCTTTTCAATATTGTACTTCCTCACCATTGACTATTGAGAGAATGTGTGTGCAAGGGGAAGAATGGGGCACACTGCCGAAAAGACTGCATGCAAATGGTGGCTTTTTAAAATTCTCCATCAGATTGGATGGATGACTTCAGAATTTCTCCATGGGAAGGAGAAATCATCCAACAAATTCTCAAGAGCAGAACTCTTTTGAAAGGACAATGGCAGCAATGCTACTGAAAAAACCTCAAAGGGAGGAATTCCCTCATATCATCTTCTCTTGGGATTTCAGTGAAGCATGAGAAGCTAGGAAGGTTGAATATCACTGGAGAGATGATTCTACAATAACAGACTGGATATTCACATACCTTTCTTGGCCATTTCACAACTTAAAAGGTGCAGGAACTCTATATTCTATTCATGAAATTTTCTCTGAAATTCTCTTCTTTCATGAGCAGAGGGTAGAAGAAACTGGGAAGCTACCTTTTGATCCTATGAAAATCACACAGTATAATTTTGGAGGGGGAAAATGTTTGAACTCCCTTTTGGAATGGTGGGCAAAGTGAATATATTCTGGAGGTGCCTCGGTGCCTTTTCTGACAAGCTTCTGTCAACTTTAGAGAGTCCATGTCCCCTCCAGACAGTTCCTGTCAACCCCTATTAGCTAGGCTGCCACTGCAGAAGCCATCTCCAATGAAGCAAGTAGCATGTGCCAACTCTTGGGAAAACAGAAGTGATTTAGAAAAGGGTGTGAGGTGTGTCTCTGTGTGTGTGCAAGCTGCAATTAACATGCACAGGCAAGTCTCATATTTAAGTTCCTATCCTTTTAACGTGCTTCCTTCTCATATTTTACAAAGCAGATCATTTTTGTACATCCATTGCTTTTCACTGCATATATTGTCCCAAAGTCAAATGAACTGTTTGAGAAATAGACTTCTTATGCAACATTAATCATTATAGTTTCCAGGTGCCTACATGAAGATATTATGAGGCCTCCACTTAATAAAAATTCACCCAAAGGGCAGTTGACATTATTAATTTCATATTCTCCATTGTAGCATGACTTGCAATTTGTGACCAGGTATACAGAGGGCAAGATCTGGCTGCTGCTATTTAATGCCAGGACTGCCAGTAATAAACCTCTCCTCATCTTATTGTGGATGAGAGGATAGATCTGTCTTGTATTACTGAGATATAGATAGGTGATAGAGGGGGTATACCTCCCCCTTGGAAATGAACCATTCTGGGTTTGGGATCAGCCATACCTGCCACTGTGACAATGACATGACAATGTCACAACAACGAACAGAGATGACTATCCCCATCCTTCAGATCAAGTTGCATAGTTATGATAACCATGCAACTTGCAACTTGATCTGAAGGAGGGAGATAGTCACCTCCATTCATTGTCTTGGCCAGATCACTTTCTGATTGACATATGAATGACGTAGAATTGAGTTGTTCTATCAACCTCCACAGAGAGGATAGATTTGCTTGGTCAGTCCTAGGCAATTAATGAATCCTCTGGTTTCCCAGAGGATGCTTAGGATTTCTTGGATTAGGAGGCCTTGGTCACCTGCTGTCTAGACTATTGCAACATGGTCTATGTGGGGCTGCCCTTGAAGACCACCAGAAACTGCAACTGGTCCAGAATGCAGCAGCTCAAGAAGTTTGGGGTTCCAGCCAATTTACCCCTGTAACACCCCTGTTTCAAGAGCTGTATTGGTTACTTGTTTGTTCCTGGGTACAATGCAAGGTCCTGGTTGTCACCTTTCATGCTTGTCATGGCTCACAGCCTGGATATCTGCAGGACCATCTTCTCCCAGTGGTCTCTGCCTGTCCATTGAGATCTGGAAGAGAAAGTTCCCTCAGGTCCTGATCTTTAGGGAATGTTATCTAAAGGGATCTCATGGTTGGACCTTCTCAGACCCTACATCCCTTCTCTGAAATAGCACTACCCCTGATATCAGGTGAGCCCCAACTCTGTTAGTTTTTGTTAAGCTATTAAGACTGGGTTGTTTCAGTAGGCTTTTGAGGTCTGAGGTATTGTTTTTTTTTCCTATCCTGGGGAGTGATCGGTAATATTGTCCATAGTTGCTCTTTGGTCCTTGGGAAATGTTATATCGTTATTCTGTTTATATTGTTATGCCTATTTTTAATCATATTACCATTCTGAAGATCTATGAGCTGCTCAGAGTCATGATTGGAGTGGCATATAAGCCTAGTAAAATAAAAAATAAAAAGAAGTGGATTTATGAACCAGGCAATAAATGGATATTGTCCTACCCCAGCTTGGTGCAAGGTCTGTGGAATTACTTCTTGCCCACTATTTTAAAGTGAAGTTTCTTCAACTGATAGAATTTATCCCTTTTAATGTATCCATAATTGAATGAGACATCTTAAACAGGAATACAGGGACAAAATTATACAGCCAGAGAATATTATTAGCATCTTTAACACTCAGAAATATCTTTATAAAATATTCCGGAAGGCTTCAATTTCTCATTTCATATATTTTCTCAGACACCCCCCCCTCAACTTTTCTTAAATTTCTTGAAAATAATTGCTTTCTTGCCCTTTCCCATATGGATTTTGGAAAGCATACTAAGTATGGAAGATACAGGGGCCATACAGAAATCAGTTTTGTGGAGGAAAATAATCCCAATCTGCTGCTTTGATTAATATCTAAAATTATCTCATTCTATAGCCTATTGATGGACAATATATGGCCCTTCAGGTGTTCTTGAACTACTATTCCCAGAATCAATCACCATTGGCAAAGCTGGCTGAAACAGCTAGGAGTCATGGTTTAGCAACTTCTGATAGGCCACTGTTTTTATCCCTGGTCCAACTTTCCCCAACCTGATATTTTCCAGATGCATTGAACAACATCTCCCACCACTTTCAGAAAAATTCTCATGCTGATTGGGTATGATGAGGATTATACTCCAACAGATATGGAAGATATGGAAGATTTTGTCATTCTAGAAACACAAGTCTACCGGAAATCTACCCACACTAACCAAGTGCCCCACTACCAAAGCAATAACCCTACCTCCCACAAGAGGAGCTGTGTAAGAACACTATTCAGACGAGCACAAACGCACTGCAGCAACCCAGAACACCAGAAAAAGGAAACAGACCACTTATATAGCATCTTCCAGCAAAATGGATATCCACGCAACTTTATCAAAAAGTGCCTGACCACTCAACCCACCACAGCAAAACCAACAGAAGCTATGAAAAGGATTACATTGCCATACATCAGAAACATATCAGAAACTACTAATAGACTGTTACAACCACACGGCATCACCGTAGCACACAAACCAACCAAAACCCTTCAGAACATTGTAAGTAAACCAAAAGACCCAGTAGCCCAAGAAGAAAAAACAGGAGTTATCTACAACATACAGTGTAAGGACTGTAACAGCCACTATGTAGGACAGACTGGCAGAAGACTAGCAGAACACATCCATGAACACCAACTAGCAGTCAGAAGACATGATGAAAACTCCTTAATCTCACAACACATGGACAGACTTAACCATACTTTCAACTGGGAAACTGTGAGCATCTTAAACCAAGCCAAATCCAAAAATGCTAGAGAATTCCTGGAAGCTTGGCACTCAGACAAAGCAGCCATCAACAGACACATATAAGTAAACAACATTTACATACCATATAAATTAAATAAATAATAAAAAATAATAATAATTCATAAGAGACAATAGAAAAGCCAGAAGACCAGAACACCTCTTTGCCAGCAATCAACAACAAGATAGGCAAAGATTAACAGCAAGATTAGCAGCAGAGGAGCAATCAAACAACACAATAGACCCTAATCAAGGAACTATTAACTCAGTCAATCAACCAAGCAGCAAACAACAATCCAATCAAGGTACTACCAAGGAGAGAACAACACCCCTACCAACACAGGCAGGACAAGCCAGGGTATATAAACAGAGAGCAAGTTCCACTCCCTTTTCGCACTGAAGATGTTGCTTAGCCTGGCAATGAAACGTCTGCAAGAAAACAACAAAGCTCAGAGAGCACCATGGACTCCAAAGATTTTGTTCTTCTTGTCAGTTAGGCTATACCCCAATATATCTGTGCATAGTAATCTCATGTGCATTTTACAGAACGCTAAAGTTCTTACAGATCTTCTTCTTCTTCTTCTTCTTCTTCTTCTTCTTCTTCTTCTTCTTCTTCTTCTTCTTCTTCTTCTTCTTCTTCTTCTTCTTCCTTTTGTGTTGAAATATGAAATCTTCTATCAAGCAATGTATTTGGCATTAAGCAATGGACAATGTAGGAGTGAAATACAGATCAAAGATTAATAAATGCTGAAGATCTCCTTTACTTCTAGCCAACCTGAAGTTTAATTGCTTCATGGCAAATTTGTTGTATTACTTTGGTTTAGCAAGTCAAGGACAGGGCAGAGATTCAGGAGACAGTACTTGTATTTCTGACTCCATGAGTCACTGGCTCTAAACTACTCCCAGCTGGGGGGGGGCGGAATCTAACAATAGTAAAAGTACTTTGTCACAACAAATTGTGTTAACTAATAAGATTAGATAAGCTAGTATTGATAGAGTTACTAGCTTTATAGATCAAGAGAGTACTATAGACTTCGTGTATGTGAAACTCAGCAAAGCTTTTGACAGAGTACCTCATTAAATGGTAAAATATGGGCTAGATCAGAGCTTTCCAAACTGTGTGTCGCGACACAACAGTGTGTCGCCACACAGAGTCTGGTGTGTCGCCACATAACTCGGAAGCGCTGATCATCATCAGTGCTTCCGGGTTTTCCCGCGGCGACACACCAACGGCGGTGCGCAAAAAGTGAAAGCGGCAGCAGCGCTTCCGGGTTTTTGCGCGCTGCCGCAACGGCGGGACTTCCGGGTTTGGAAAGCCCTGGGCTAGATGGTACTACTGTTAGATGGACACAGTTGACAGAATAACTGCACCCAAAGAATGTTCATTAATGGCTCCACAAAGTTGAGGGTGACACAAAACAGTGAGGTGTGGCAAATACTTTAGGTGAAAGATAGAAGAACTAGGCAGGCTTGATCAATGGGCTGAAATGAATAGGAGGGAATTTAACAGGGAGAAATGTAAAATTCTGCATCTGGTTAGGAAAAATGTAGGGCACAAATATAGTATGGGGGAGATATGGCTTAGTGGTACCAATGTGAAAAGGATCTGTACATCTGTCATTCACAAATTATATATAACCCAGCAGTGTGGTGCAGCTGCTAAAAAGGTAAATGCTATCTTGCAGCGCATTTACAGGAGCACAGAATCCAGATCACGAAAAGTAATTGTTTCACTAGGCTGTGCTCTGACCCCATTTGGAGGAGGGTCTAGTTCTGACCACCACCACTTAAAAAACAAACAAACAAACAAACAGTGATGAATTGAAGTTCAGAGGGGAGCTACAAAAATCGAAACCAAGCCTTGTGAGAAATGGTCAAAAGATCTGGGTATGTTTAACTTACATAAAAGACAACTAATGGGAGATGTGGTAGCAATCTTCAAATATCTGAAGAGTTATCACACAGAATAAGGTATGGACTTATTGACTCGAATATCCTCCTAGATGCATGGCTACTTCTGGAATGGCAGATGGAGGTCATGGCTTAGAGGGGCTTTGCCCAACTTAAGCCTGTGCACCAGTTGTGCCTCTACCTGGAGTGAGATAACGTGGTGATGATAAATTATCCCTACTTCACCACTAAGATAGACTACTGCAGTGTGTTTTGCATGGGGCCATCTTTGAAAACTACTCAGGAACTGCAATTGGCAAATGTCCATGTGCTAGTATGTGACAGACAATATACCCATATGTCTATATTGTGGGCACTGCATTGACTGATAATACACTTCTGGATACAATTCAAAGTCTTGGTTTTAACCATTAAAACCTGACATGATTTGGCTCCTAGGTACTTGCAGGAGTACCTCCTGCAGGTAGAACAGTTAATTGGGGTGATTGCAGGTTCCCAATATATGAAAGGCAAGATCTGTGTGGGCTCCAAACCACTGCTTTTCTTTATTCTTCCCCACTTTATGGAATAGCCTCCTTCTGGAAGTCAGAATGACGCTTACTCTGGTGGCCTTTTAATCATCTGCCACAATGGCTTGGTTTTGCAGGACTTTTGAGAGTTAAAGTTGCCTGTTGTGCATTGGTGCCATTGTACCATAAAGTTTATTATTGTTCTTTTTTTGTTCAAATTGTATTCTGACTTTTAAATTTTATTGTGATGCTTTTATGACTGTAAATCCACAGGAGTCATATGATTTTGGTGGTTGGTAAACAAACAAATTCAATGGGTCTGAACTGCAGGTATCTGCTATGGGTACACATTTCTCCTCTCTACTTCTTCTGCTCTCCTGGCTTAGAATACTTTGGTGAATAGTATGCATTACCTATGACCAAAGGGGCGTGGTGGCTCAGCGGGTAAGACGCCAGGCTTGTCGATCGGAAGATCGCAAGTTCGGAGGTTCGAATCCCTAGCCCTGTGTGACGGAGTGAGCTCCCGCACTCGCCCCAGCTCTTGCCAACCTAGCAATTCGAAAGCATGCAAATGCAAGTAGATGAATAGGTACCACTTCGGTGGGTAGGCAACAGCGTTCCGCGCGCGTCATGCGGCCACATGACCGTGGAAGCGTCTTTGGACAATGCTGGCTCTTTGGCTAACTAATGGAGATGAGCACCAGCCCCTAGAGTCGGACACGACTGCACAAATGTGCGGGGGGAACCTTTACCTTTTTTTAATGTATTACCTAATGAGGAATTTTCCTGCAAGTTTAGCAGACTACATTGGCAAATCTAGTTGTATTATTGTTTTGGAACAAACCTCCAAGCCAGGGTATAGTTTTGGGACCTTGGATGAGTGTAGTCCTTGTAATTTTTTAGATTTCAGTTCATTAATTCCTTATTCTTACTACATCCTTTTATATTCTTCTGTTGTCTTCATTAATATCTGTGCCCCATCCAATTCTGGCAACATCTGCAAATGCCATTAACAAGCCTGACTTTTCTGTGAAGATTATTAATGAAGGCATTAAATAAGGTTTCTGAGAAGGGCTGAAATGTTCCACTGTTAATCTGTGCTATGTCTAGCTAGGCACCTGCTACCAGCCCAGACCATTTCTAATTTTGTATGCTTTTTCAGATACAATCGTCATGCCATTTTCCAGTTGATGTGGCAATTGTCTTATGAAAACCCAGGGAACAGAATTACTTCATCAATTCTCACAAAAACAACATTTTGATCAGAAAAGCTAAAAATATCACCAGAAACACTCTCTGTTTATATGCAGGGAAAGTAAGCTAGAAGAACCACATTGATCCTAGATTAGTGCTCCACTGGTATTGATGTGGCTAAGAGGAGAAAGTAGTAAAAATATTTATTAGTATTTATTAGTCTGCTTTTTATTCCTGCTCTAAAAGACCATTCTTCATTTTAACATTAGTAAATCACTAAGCTGATATAATCTAAACAATATAGAAAGAACAAATGAGGCTCTGTAACAAAATATTGCCATGTATCCCTAATATGAGTGTATTATTTAAATTTGAGGGGGATAAAAAACAAAAGTTAGCGTTAATGGGGGCCTCTTCTATAACTTTGGCCTCACTGCATGCATTGCCAGGCTAGGCAACATCTTCAGTGTTAAAACATCTTCAGTGTATATATACAGTATGTATGTATGTATGTGTGTTTGTGTGTATGTATGTATGTGTGTGTGTGTGTGTATGTATGTGTGTGTGTGTATATATACACACACACACACATACACACACATATATATAAACATACATACATACATACATACATACATATATAAATGTATGTATGTATGTATGTATGTATGTATGTATGTATGTTTACTGCTCAGTTCTCAGCAGGTGTCAAATTTTTATAAAAGTTTTTTTTAATAGACAAGGGTGGGAGGGGTAGTCAAAGAAGTTAAGATGGCAGCTTCAACTGTGTGGTCGCAACCAGCAACTTCATTTTTTTTATACCCCTGCTCCCCCTTCGGATGCCTCTGCCTTCAGACACCTTCTCAGTTTCATAGGTCTTCATTTACATTTATTTTACTTCAAACTCAAAGAGGCATTTTTGTGTACTTTTCCTGTGTCAAGATACACACACACACACGTGTGTGTGTGTGTGTGTGTGTATCTTGACACAGGAAAAGTACACAAAAAAAATAGAAAGAAAAATAAAAGAAAAAGAATGAAAAGAGAAGAAAACATACGTATAGTTATGCCTTCCAACCTTCTTTTTATTGAGTAATTATCATCTTGTTCTTTTCCCCATCCTCTTCGGCCCTTTTTAATCCCCAAATCCAGAAATCATCAATTCAATTTTTTCTTCTTTCAACAAAAAGTCCATATAAGGTTTCCCTGTCTGATAATAAAGTACATTTCCATTAGCAGCTTTTTAAATAATTAAATACTTCACTTTAAGTAATAATTATTTTAGAAAGAGCAGGAACTTTTCTTTCTTTTCTTTTTTTTTTGCTGCTACTTCTTGAGGGAAGGTCCTTTTGGATGGGTGAATGGATATACAATATAATAAACATATTGAGGCTGAGTTCTGTACTTAAAAAAACGTACCTCCACTGATTTTCATTAAAAAAAATCCATATCCCAGGGATGTTTAAGAAAGTTTCTTGACGCAAAGCAAGACATGATGCCTCTGAATGAAATGATGCTTTATTCTATTCTATTTCCTTTCTCAGGTCCTATAGTCTATTCCCTCTCCTCCTCCCATTTCAATAGCCTCTTAGCTTAGTAACCTACTGCCTACAATAGCCTACTGCCTACTAACACACCCAGCTGAGATTGGGGTGGTTTGGAAGAAGGTTCTACCTAAATATTTATTGTATTTCTATATAACTTGGGATTTCTCAGCATCTGCTAATGTTGTCCTCTAAGATAGTTTGGGTACATCAAGACAAAGATTCTACCTTTGAAGATTATAAGCAGAATGTCAGACTATGATAATACTGCTATTAATGCTGTGTTGCCATACATGACACCCAGCATTCTGTGGGGTTTAAAGGAGACAGAAGTTCTCTTTGATTCATACAAAAATGGTCAGGTCTTTGAAGATAATTATCTGGAGCCAACTGCTTTGCAACCGCCTATGACTGTGCATCAGATTATGGTATGCTGTGGTCTGCACTATGTGAATTGATTTCCAGACTCTTGGTTTGCGAATGGCTCTGCCACAGCTCTGCAGAGGACTGTACTTGATAGCCTTTGGCTCCTCTCCTCTCCTTTCTAGCACCCAGGAATGAATGGAACTGTTTGGGTACTAAGAATGCACGCTCCATTTTCCTTCTGTCAGATTTGCAGACACAATAACAATATTTTCTCCTTAAAAACATACACTGGTAACTTGTGGCCTTCAAAGTCTTCTTTTGTGCCCTGTCATGAGTGCCCATGTTGCTGGCATCCTTTCCATTGATCCTGCTAGTTAAACTCTCAGGGGCCCATCAAACAACTGTTTCATGATTATGCTGGAGAAGAGGCCAAAGAAGGGAGCGGGCATGCTCTGAGATGGTGATGAAGAGTCTACATGCAAATTACCTTGCACAAATGTGTGGCTGGGCACAGGTATGACTTCTGACATACCACCCATTGCCTCCTCTACTGCTTGTTGCTGCATTTTAATAATCAACTATGAATAAGGTAGGTTAGAGTGGCCAGAGAAAGATGGCTACAAAGACATACAGGAAAAGCTGAGGAATCCTGAGAGATACCTGAAGTTATATGTTACAGAGCCATGCAACAGGATATTCCAAAATAACTTTGATTATGGGAAGAAGGAAAGTAGAGGTGGGAAGGATAAAGAGAAAGAGTTGGAATAAACTGAGCAATGTTTTATTAGGCATATATGATACCACCCTCCAAGACAAATCAAATCACCAAGAATAAATGGGCTACCAGAAATGTATGTTTCCATGTGTATTCTTATAATTCATTGTCATGGTGAGGTAACCTAGGTCCTGAATATTGCCATGTACTGTATTGAATTTACACACTTCATTATGGATTTTGTAGTTTTCAAGTAGTTTTTGATGCAAATGTGCAAAAAATATTCTGAGAGTACTGATATTATAAGTTTATATAATGGTTTCCTGGTCCAGGTTGAAACATGTGGCAAATTTGTTAGGGAATGTTGAGACATTTTAACTTAATAATTTTTCAGAAAAGTAATATATTCATCTAATCTAAACATATGGGCCAATATAAAAATGTAAATGCATGTCCTTTTGCAGAGCTGAAAATATCTTAAGAGTTGTTGATGCCACCAGTATTAAATTATTAGATACCTAGTGAACCAGACCCTATCAAGTTCTGAATGTCAACTTCAGCATGACAAAGTATACGAATTCCATAAACTAAACATGGAAACTTGCTCAACTTGTCTAACCCCCCCGCCCCCAATAGACACACTTATTACTTTTCCAACATTACATTTCCTCACTCTTTAGGCACGGGCTCCCAAGAGTATGACTTTGGGTTTGCAAGGCCGCTCCAAGGCAGCAAAGCTCATATAAATCATAAAGTGCTGTCAAAAAGTAAGGTAATAAATGTCTGACATTGTCTCACAAAATCACAAGTAGAATTTGCTTCTCTGATACTGAAAGAGGTAGCAATCCTATAGAGCAATGCCACAGATCATTCATGGTGGATCTACTCATTCTGTATTTAAAATCTGTCCCAAATATTGTCACACTAAATCCCACCTTTCCTAATGTAGAACCTTTCTCATGCTTTGAAGTAGAACTCCTGCCTTTCCCAACCATGGCCAGTTATTCTGCTTTTGGGGATAGGAAACATAGTTCAGAGATATCACAGGTAGCAGGTTTGGAGCACTGCTAGAGTATCACAGAAAGAAATGGAACCTAGGACAGGGTTATGCAGAAAAATAGTTGGAAATCAAACAAAGATCCACATGAGGGATAAACTAGTCTACACATAATATAGAAGTCTAAAACAGGAAATCCCCAATAACCCATAACCTTTGGAACTGCTCCTGTTGTCCCTTGGCAGGTGAAAATATTTGAACTAAGGAAATGGTGGAGAAAGATTTTCTTGCTATTTCCATTCTAGCCATAGCTACCACAGATAAAATAAGATTGTAGCTGGCTAGGGAATTCTGGGAGTTGAAGTCCAAACATCTTAAAGTTGCCAAGTTTGAGAAACACTGTTCTAAGAGAACAATTTGCTGTGTTACTTCTAACATAATGCTAAAACCATCACCCTAAGCTTGTGATTCTCAGACTTCACAGCTGGGCTGAGTGGTAAATCGTGGTTTCCAGAGATTTAACCCTTTGTTCAGCTCTCAGTTAGACTTGGCAAAAGATCTCCAGACACAACTTAGCTAGATAGAATAATTAATGCAGACAAGAATGAAGTTTCCAACTTAACTGTTGATGTCTATTTCAGCCAAAGAAATATATCTATTTTCCAGGGTTTAAACTCTAGATTTCTTTCTCTTGCCTTTGTAAGTTAATTGATACTTGGTAGATCACTTAGGTCCATGGGTGGTTGAAGTATGTTTTCATCACAACCCTTTCTAGATTGAAGCCCCACTGTTCTTATACTCTAGAAGAAAATGATTCCTGCCTCACCAGCCTCAACCCTAGCATTCCATCGGGAATTGATTATGTGCCATCAAGTCATTTTTGACTCCTACAACCACATAGATTTTCTCCAAGACGATCTATCCCTAACCTGTTCTTTCATGTCTCCCAACAGTGCACTCATCGCCTCTGTAACTGAGTCCATCCACCTTGATGCTGGTCGTCCTCTTCTTTTTCCTTCCACCTTTCCCAGCATTAGAGCCTTTTCCAGAGAGCTGGGTTTTCGCATAATGTGTCTGAAGTAGGATAATTTGAGCCTAGTCATGTGTGCCTCGAGTGAGAACTCTGGGTTGATTTGTTCAATGATCCATCAGTTTGTTTCCTTGGCTGTCCACGATATTCTCAGGAGTCTTCTCCAACACCAAAGTTCAAAAGCATCAATACTTTTCCTATCCTGCTTCTTTAAAGTCCAACTTTTGCTTCCATACAGTGTCACAGGGAATTTATTTATTTATTTATTTATTTATTTATTTAATTTCTATAACCGCCCATCTCCCCCCATGGGGAACTCTGGGCGGTTCACAATAAACAAGTTAAAATAAGGTTTAAAATCTCAATTATACCATGGCTTGCACGATTCTGATCTTTGTAGGTATAGACCAGGTCTTTCCAAAGTGCCGCCGCTGGCGACACGCCAGTGACGGTGCGGCGACGGCGCCACAGGAGGGTGTGCGGCGGTGCGCGCTTGCGGCGGCGACATAAAACGGCGTGCGGCAGCGTGCGCGCGCACGGCGGCGGCTCGGGGGGGCGTGCGGTGGCACGCGTGCGCACGGCGGCAGCGCAGGGGGGCGTGCGGCGGTGCGTGTGTGCACGGCAGCGGTGGCAGCGGCTGCCGCTGCCACCGTGCACGCACGCGCCGCTGCTTCCGGGTGGTGTGGCGACACACCACGCTGTGCGTGGCGACACACTTTTGTGTCGTGACACACAGTTTGGAAAGCTCTGGTATAGACGCATCACAGCATTTGAATATCTTTTCCAAGGCCTTCATGGCTGCTGTATTGAGTGCTAGTCTGCGGCGTATTTCTTGACTGCTTGTTCCTTTACCGTTGATAGTTGCTCCTAAAAGGCAGAAGCTATCAACCACTTTGATATCTTCACTGTAAATTCTAAGGCTGGTTGTTCTACCTGTTGTCATTATTTTGGTCTTCTTTATATTTAATTTTAGTCCCATTTTTTCACTGTGCTTCTTGACTTTTATTACTAGGGCTTTGCAGATTCTTTGCATTTCTGGCTATCAGGGTAGTGTCATCAGCATAGCACAGGTTATTGACGATTCTTCCTCCAATTTTAAAACCACGCTCACCTTCTTCCAATCCAGCTTCCCTTTATATATATTCCGCATATAGGTTGAATAAATAAGGGGGGAGTATGCAGCCTTATCTCACTCCTTCGCCAATCTGGAGCCAGTCTGTTTCACCATGTTTTGTCCAGACTGTGGCTTCCTGACCTGCATATAACTTTCTTATGAGGACAATGAGATGTTCTGGGATTCCCATTTTTCTGAGCACATTCCACAGCTTGATGTGATCGACACAATCAAAGGCTTTTCTACAATCAATGAAGCACATACTGACTTCCTTTTGGTATTCTTTGGCTTGTTCAATTATCCAGTATGCATTGGCAATAATGTCTTGTGTTCTTTGGCCTTTTCCAAAGCCAGCTTGAACATCTGGCATCTCTTTTTCCATGTAGGGCTCTAATCTGCGTTGGACGATTCTAAGCATTATTTTGCTAGCATGTGAAATTAAGGATATTGTACAATAGTTTGCACACTCTGTTAAGTCTCATTCTTTTGGCACTGGAATGTAGATTGACCTGTTCCAATCAGTTGGCCACTGTGTCATTCTCCAGATTTGCTGGCGTAGCTTGGTTAGAACTCCATCAGGAATATGGTTATTAAATCCCCACTTAACCATGAAGCTCACAGGGTGGCTTTGGGCCAATCGCTGCCTCTCAGTTAATCATCCACACAAGTTCTAGAGTGGTAGCCATGTTAGACTCAGCAGCAAAAACAACAACAGCTCCCATAGCATATTAAGGGATAACAAATTAGTTTCAATTTTAGAGGGCCACAGCCCACTATATTAGGTGTATTTTTAGTTATACCCAACAATTCTTTGAAGAGTGGCCACTATCTGTAGGTTATCATAACTGTCTACATTTCCTTTGTATCATTTGTCTAATCTATCCTTTTACTATTCCTTTCCTAAATACATACTGCTCTCATAGGTTAATACCATATTTATTTATTATTTTATTTTATTATGTTATTATTTTATTTTATTTTATTTTATTTTATTTTATTTTATTTTATTATTTATTTTATTTTATTTTATTTTATTTTATTTTATTTATTATCTAATTTTTATCCCGCCTTTATTATTTAAACTCTTATTTAAGCTCTTATTTAACTCAAGGCGGCAAACATACCTAATACTCCTTCCTCCTCCTATTTTCCCCACAACAACCCTGTGAGGTGAGTTGGGCTGAGAGAGGGGGACTGGCCCAAGGTCACCCAGCCGGCTTTCATGCCTCAGGCAAGACTAGAACTCTGGGTCTCCTGGTTTGCCATTGGCTCCTTCCTAGGGCTGAGAGAGAGGGACTGGCCCAAGGTCACCCAGCCAGCTTTCAAGCCTAAGGCGGGACTAGAACTCACAGACTCCTGGTTTCTAGCCCAGCACCTCAACCACTAGACCAGACTGGCTTTCATATGTGGTGGCATCCATGGAGGATGGGGTCAAAAAAGTCAAGAGGCAGTTGCAGCAGTGTGAGTGTAGCCCCAGTGTTCTTATACATGCATCAACATTATACTTGCAACATTGCTGCTGCAATTGTTATCTTGACTTGTTTGAACCCCCCTGCAGAAGTTGCAGACCACATGAATGTGACAAAATGTATTACATCTGCTACAATAAATGTCTTAAACTTTAAGACTCTGTTATATATGTATGTATGTATGTATGTAAAATTTATTCACCGCCCATCTAACTCAGAGAGTTTTACATAAAATAGGAGTAAAACATTAGTTAAAATACAATAAAACAATACAATAAAAACAATCTTCTTAATAAATAAGGTTTATTTATAAAACCTTAATGAATAAGTAATAATAATAATAATAATAATAATAAATAAATAAATAAATAAATAAATAAATAAATAACTAACCTTAGTCTCATTGAGAAGACAAAATCTAGGACAAAACTGATCTCTTCAAAGGAATAGCAAGATAAAAATATTTTTAAAGTAAAAATTAATGAAGCATGGAGTGCAAGCCTGCATTTTGCTGTTCAGCATGGACCCCCCCTGCCTTTCTGTATGATACTGCTAATAATAGCTAATAATTATTAATTCATAACTAACATCTGTGTGATGCATAGTTGTGCAAATACTACTGCCATTTTTTGATCAGAGTTGATAAGTACACAGTAAAATCCCCGCTGTGCTGTAGCTAGAGTTCTGTATAGTCTGCAGAGGCAGTACTTAAAAGTAGCAGAGAGAGTACTTTCTGTTTCTCTCATATATTTCTCCCTTATTCTTCCCTCCATAATCATGTAAATAAAAATATATCTGTTTTTCTGGCCTGTACATAACATGGAGAGAACATCATAAAATACTTTGTTTAAATACGTGGGCAGCTCTATAAAATGAAAGCACCCATCTTTACACCATGGCCCAGTAGATCCTGTTAGTTCAATTCCCTGTGGAGCCCGACTCATATTTATCTCTCATACACAGAACCCTGCAGTGGCACCAGCTGGAACAAAAGGAAAAGGAAAAAAAACCACGGCCATTATCTAACATCTATCTCTAGGGAGGGTCTAAAATATTTTTAGATTATAGGAAGTCAAGGGGTCATGCACAAGACACCAGAAGTCATGTCCCTCATTGCTTGCTTACTGTATTTAGTTTTTCCAAATTCCATGGCATGACCCTTTCAGTAGCATGTTTTTAAGTTGTATTAATTTTGCTTTAAGGTGGCATCACAATTTCTTCCCATTAAAAATTTCCTCTTTACTGAATATAATGCTGTCTAGATATACTTGCTGCAGTTCCCATAATTCCTAGTTAATATTCAGGAAGATTTTCTGTCTATAGTTGTGTATATAGATTTGGGGTCCCCTTGGTGTGAGAGTGGTATTCCCCCTGGGTGTGAGAGACCCCGGGGGAGGCCAGAATTGAGTGATAGTATATAAGAGTGCCCACCCCTGAGTGAGAGACAGGAGGTGGGCAGGAGTAGATGGGGCCCCCTCTGACCTGTGAGAGAGGCTGAGGGGGGGCACAGTGAGTGTGCAGTGAGTATTTAGGGGGTGGTTGGGTTCTTCCAGCGCCGAGAGCAAAACGCTGGTGCGCTGGTGGGCCTACCGCCTCCTGAGAGTGACTGGGTACGGGAGGATGTGTGCATGGGAGAGGGGACCCTTGTTTCAATCTGGGGTTTTCGGAGGTCCGGTGGTGGAGGCAACTGGGCCTGAAAACTCTAGGGGCTATGGGGCGGGTTGTCCTATTGAGGTGGTGACGGGTCGGGGATGTTGTGGCGGGAACCGGAGGGCAGGCCATCGTTGGGGAAGACGCCCCCGGTGTTTGTTTCCGGTGGTGTGTTCCAGCCCTCCGAGTTCAAACCCAGACCCTGGTCAGCAGACCCTCGAGGGCCCTGGTTTCCAGCTGTTGTTGCTTAACGCCAGGTCGGTTAATAACAAGGGCCTCCTCATATGTGATTTGATCACGGAGGAGGGGGCCGATCTGGCGTGTATTACTGAAACCTGGCTGGGCCCGGGGGGAGGGGTTGCCCTCTCGGAGATCTGCCCGGCCGGGTTTCAAGTATGGCACCAGCCAAGACATCGGGGTAGGGGAGGAGGGGTGGCAGTTGTCATCAGAGAGTCTATGGTGGCCTTCAGGGGCGCTGCTCCACAAGTGGCCGGATGTGAGACCCTGTTTTTCAAGTTGGGTTCCCGAGAGCAGTTGGGAGTGTTGCTGCTGTACCAGCCTCCCTGCTGTGTAGCAACCTCCCTGCCCGAGCTGCTGGAGGCCGTCTCGGGGCTGGCGGTGGAATTCCCCAGACTTATGGTTCTGGGGGATTTCAATCTGCCGTCCCTGGGACGTGCCTCGGAGGCAGATCGGGAGTTCATGGCTACCATGGCAGCCATGGGCCTGGTCCAGATTATTCGGGACCCGACTCGAGACAGTGGCCTCACTCCGGACTTGGTTTTCTTGTCAGAGCAGTGGCAAGGTGATCTGGGGGGAGAGTTACATCTTTCCCCATTGTCATGGTCAGATCATGCCCTGGTGGCCCTGAGATTCTCATATGCTGCCCCACTCCGCAGGGAGGCTGGACCTATTCGATTGGTCCGCCCCCAGTGACTAATGGACCCAATAGGGTTTCAGAGGGAGCTGGGGGTTATACCCGAGGATCTACTGCACGGTCCAGCGGAGGTCCTGGCCGCAGCCTGGAATAAGGAAGCGGCCGGGGCCTTGGACAGGATCGCACCTATGCGGCCTCTCTTGCCCCATCCGACCCGATATTCCCCGTGGTTCACAGAGGGATTGAGGGTTCTGAAGAGGGTTAAGAGACGTCTAGAGTGCCGCTGGAGGAAGACAAAGACAGAATCCGACCAAACACAGGCTAGAGCCGCGGTTAAGGCCTACCTTGTGGCGGTAAGAGTGGCGAAACGTCAACATTTCTCCACTCTTATTGCATCTGCAGAATGCTGCCCATCGGCCCTGTTTAGGATTACTCGATCTCTCCTAGTTAAGGTGGGCCCAGTGACCCACATTCAGGGCCGTGTGGAGGAATTTTCAGAGCATCTGATGGATAAAATCGCTCAGATTCGTTCTAAGCTGGACTCCAAGCATGGTGCATGGTCTGGGGAGATGCCAAGGGAACGTCTGTGCCCGGTTATCTGGGAACGGTTTGATCCTGTTGAGCCGAAGGAAGTGGACAGTATCCTCCAGACTGTAAGGGCCACTACGTGTCATCTTGACCCATGCCCTTCCTGGCTGGTGAAAGCAGCCAGGGAAGTGACATGTGGTTGGGTCCATGTGATGGTTGCTACATCCTTGGGAGAGGGAGTGTTTCCGGCTGCTTTCAAGGAAGCGCTGGTGCACCCCCTCCTCAAGAAGCCATCGCTGGACCCTACAGTGTTGGACAATTTTTGTCCCGTCTCCCACCTCCCCTTTTTAGGGAAGGTGGTTGAGAAAATGGTGGCATTACAGCTCCAGAGGATTCTGGATGATACGGATTATCTAGACCCCTTCCAGTCAGGATTCAGGCCGGGATATGGGGTGGAAACTGCATTGGTCGCACTTACAGATGATATCTGGCGGGAGCGGGATGGAGGCAGTGCATCCATCCTGGCTCTTCTTGACCTCTCAGTGGCTTTCGATACCATCGACCATGGTATCCTTTTGGGGCAGCTCGGAGAGTTGGGGGTGGGCAGCGTAGTTTGCGCTGGTTCGCCTCCTTCCTCCAAGACCAGTCCCAACGGTGGTAATAGGAGATGAGAGGTCTGACCCTCGGCCCCTACTTTATGGGGTGCCGCAGGGTTCGGTTCTCTCCCCTCTCCTATTTAATAACTACATGAAACCACTGGGTGAGATCATCTGCCAACACGGGATGAGGTATCATCAATATGCTGATGATACTCAATTATATATCTCCATCCCGGGTGAGTTATGAGTTAGTGATGCAGTGGCTGCCCTTTCTCAGTGTCTGAAGGCTGTGGGGGCCTGGATGGGGAACAACAGGCTTCAGCTGAACCCTGGTAAGATGGAGTGGCTGTGGATTTATGGTGCCTCGGGATCCAAGGAGTTGTCATCTTTAGAACTGGATGGGGTGGCACTACCCCGTTCAGACTCAGTGCGGAACCTGGGGGTCCTTCTGGACTCACGACTCCTGCTTGAAGAGCAGGTGGAAGTTGTGGCCAGAAGGGCATTTGTACAACTTGGAGTTGTACGCCAGCTACGCCCTTTCCTGGACCGAGATGCCCTCCGTACAGTCACTCTTGCCCTGGTCATCTCCCATTTAGACTATTGCAATGCACTCTACATGGGGCTACCCTTGAAGAGTATCCAGAAGCTTTAGCTGGTCCAGAATGTGGCTGCGCGCGCAGTTATGGGTGCCCCAAGATCGGCACATGTGACACCTCTGCTGCGTGAGCTGCACTGGTTGCCAGTTTGCTTCCGGGTCCAATTCAAGGTGTTGGTTGTTACCTTTAAAGCCCTACATGGCATGGGACCAGGTTACCTTAGGGACCGCCTCATCGCCAGAGGATCGACCCGCCCCATCCGGTTATGCAGAGAGGGCTTGCTACGGACCCCGTCTATAAAAGAATTCCATCTGGCGGGGTCCAGGAGGCGGGCCTTCTCTGCAGTGGCACCCACCCTCTGGAACATTCTGCCCCTGGAGGTGAGGCAAGCCCCCACACTCCTGACCTTCCGAAAGCAATTGAAGACCTGGCTCTGCCACCTCGCTTGGGATGGGAAGAGTAATAGCTCTTCTTGGGGATGGCTTGCGCCGTAGAAGTTCTCGCAAACATAACATCACAGCCTCTTGGATTTTATATATTTATATTTAATTTATGATTCATATATTGTATAATGTATTTTATATGCTTTTAATCACTAACTTGATTGTAAACCGCCCAGAGTCCCCTTTGTGGAGGGAGATGGGTGGTGATAGAAGTTGGAAAAATAAATAAATAAATATATGACTTCGTGGTGGCTCAGCGGGGAAGACAACAGGCTTGTTGATCGGAAGATCGCAAGTTTGGAGGTTCGAATCCCTAGCCCCAAGTGACGGAGTGAGCTCCCGCACTCCCCCCAGCTCTTGCCAACCTAGCAATTCAAAAGCATGCAAATGCAAGTAGATTAATAGGTACCACTTCGGTGGGTAGGTAACAGCATTCCACGCGCGTCATGCGGCCACATGACCGTGGAAGCGTCTTCGGACAACGCTGGCTCTTCGGCTAACAAACGGAGATGAGCACCGGCCCCTAGAGTCAGACATGACTGCACAACTGTGCGGGGGGAACCTTTACCTTTTTATGACTTCTTTGGAATGGATAATGACAAGACAACATCTCTCCACAGCATCTTTAATGACTGAGAAACTATCCTGAAAACAATGCTTCCCTCATAAAGTCCTTGGAGGACAGCAGGAGATTAGGAGATAAATGACTGAGTGGATCATGTATCATCCATATTTTTATCCTTCAATAAACCAGGGTGTATCTATTTTGATTTAACTAAAATCAGATAGAAACTTTCCAGATCATTTCATGCACATCATAAAATAGTTACTATAAGCATCATGCTACAATGAAAGTTATTAGGATTAATTTAAATAACTGACTTAAGCTTCAAAAGTCCTCAGTGCCTAAAGATAGGGTACCTGAACAATCGTTCCTCAGGCAGTCCAATTTGGAGACCCTTTTCTGGATTTCCCTGCCAAATAAATTGCACTGAATAACTGCTATGGAGAGGAACTTCTCAGTGGTAGCACCCTGCTTATGCAAATTCCAGAGAAGTTCACTTGGTATGCACTCTGACATGCATCTAGTTTGAATATGTTATTTACATATCCATTCTGAATGCTAATTCCACCTTCCTCAAAATGGAGGGACCTGACAGGAATAGTGAACATGAGCTATGTTCCTTTCCCAAATACCTTTCCACGATCTATTTATATGTGATCTTATAAACACATTGCAGAGAATCAAACCAGTATAATATCTTTTCCAAATGCTACCCACAGAGTCCAGGAGAAAAGGCCAAGGTTTGGGAATTCTCATTTCTGCTCATGGGCTTCATGTACAAATGCAAAACCATTTTCTATACCAAATAACTATAAACAAGACTTCCAGGGTGAGATTTCCATTTACTATTTAATTCATCTGACTAGGCCTCAGGCTTTGTTACAAGCTCTCCACAGGTTCTGGTGTTATCCAAATTAATTGCAAGGAGATAGTTCACAATATTCTTCACCCTTCTTGAGATTCTGAAAACCATTATTCAGAGGAGGAGGATTTTGAAATAAAATTGTTATATGGGATGCTAGTACTAAGGTAATACAGAAGGGGAGGAATACAAATAACATTTCCAAGTGGGTATACACTGTACATAAACCCCAAGAAGTGCTGGGACCACAATTTCCAGAAATCTCAGATAGCATAAGAGTTATCATCTGGGAAGAATCAGGGCACAGAAGGTGGTTCCACACATAACATTATGATGTCAAGAAGAATAACAAAAATAATTAAACATTTTCAATGGGACCAATACATAATCTTTGCAAGTGACTGTGTAACAGATTTATTAAAACCTGATTAGCATAGCAATAGGAAAAGATGTTTGCCAAAAGGGCAACTTTCTGTTGAAATCCCAGATTCAGTTTTAGAATAATTCTAATCTCTAAGCAGCACACACGTATAAGAAGTGCTGTATGCTTGTAGTTTACTGTATATAGGAATAGAGCATATTGCCTTATATTAAGTTGAAACACTGGTTTATTCAGGGCCAGAACATTTCTAAACCGTTAGTCAAACAAACCATAGTTAGTATTATGCATAGTTACATAATGCTAAACCATAATGGATGGGTTCAAATATTATGCTAAACCAAAAGCAGTTTAATATTATGTAAAAACCAGGCCTAATTCATTATTGCCTGTGTGCTAGCTAGTAACACCTTTACACTATAGTCTTTCAGACAAAAATCTGTCCCAATCATATCTAAAGTTGCTGGGGACAAGTAACGTCTGCATGTAACAGGTGCTCCAGCACTAATCTCTGACTCCATATGCTTTATCTCCTGCACAGATTGAACTAAGCAATACCCACAACATGCATACAACATGGGCAGTATTCATGTCATCTTTGTTCTGCCTATGGCACTCTTCCATAGTGCATCTACTGATGCCTTAACCACTTCTCCTCTCTTACCTTTCTTCTCTTTATTGCATTGGTGGGCTGTTGTCCAGTGGCTTTATTCCCTTTTGGGAAGAAGCTAATTGCAATAGCTTCCCCTTGCTTGTGTGATATGGCAAGCCCACTCCTTAAGAAGCCGTCTCTAGATCCAGAGGTGTTAGAAAACTACCAGCTGATCTCCAACTTCCCCTTTTATACAAAGGTTGTTGAGACGGTGGGGCCAATTTCAGAGCACCCTAGATGAAGAGGATTACCTGGATCACTGTCAGTCAGGGTTCAAGCCTAGGCACTGGACAGAGACAGCTTTGGGTTGTGTTAGTGGATGACTTTTGTTGAGATCTAGATGGGGTAATATACCTGTCCTGGTCCCTTTAGACCCCTTAGCAGCCTTTGATATCATCAACCATTATATCCTTCTGGTCTGCTTTTGAGGGGTGGGGATTGTAGTAGAACCATTTGCAGTGGTCCTACTTCCTCAGTGCACTGTTCCAGTTATTGGTGGTAGGAGAGGAGAGGTTGGATTAGTGGGGGTTCCCTTGTGAGGGGCTGCAGGAATCGGTCCTCTCTCCTCTACTAACTTCTACATGAAACTACCAAGAAGTCATGCATTGGTTTGGGGTTTGGTATCATTAGTATGCTGATGATATTCAGCTTTACTGTACTTCTCTACCTGGGCTGTGCTGGTGAGACTGTTGAGGTCTTCTCTACAAGCTGTGAGGGTCTGGATGGGAAAGTGTAGGCTAACCTTGAATCCTGCAACACAAGAGTTTTTTGTTTATTAGGGTTCTTGGATGGCTCCAGTGGGGTCTCTAGATGGGGAAGCACTACCCCCAAAGAAGCAGGTCCATGACTTGGGACTCCTGCTTGTATAGCATGTAGCATCTTGCTGTGGGGGTCCTTTGCCCAGCTTCAGCTGGTGGGCCACCTACCTGTGAGAAGACCTTGCTATAGTGACTCTCACCCTCATCACCACTCACTTAGATTACTGCAACGCTTTCTACGTGGGGCTCACTTTAAAAACCACTCAGAAGTTTCAGCTGGTCCAAAGTATAGCAACTGTGGTACTCTTGGATGTTCACTGGTGGGGCACATTATACTTGTGCTATTGGCTCTGCACTGGCTTACAGGTGCAATTTAAAGTGCTGGTTTTAATCCATAAAGCCCTTTATAGCCTAGTACCAAGTTCCCTTCAGGACTGTGTTCCCCTTCTAGAATTGGCCCAAACAATTTGATATTGCTGAGAAAAGCAACAGATAGTTTGCCACTCGGAGGGGGGGGGCGTACAGATGGCTGAGGTGCGGAGGCACTGCTTTTCTGTAGCAGTGCTGGATCTGACCTTAGCTGCCTTCCAGAGGTTGCTGAAAATGGAGGTCTTCTGGAGTGATACCTGGTTTTTGGATTTCTGGGGTGGTAGTTGTTATATGTTGTTAAGGTTTTTTATTATTTTTAAAGCAGACTGTGGCTGTTTTAATGGTTTGTATACTTCTGTAAAGCTGCTAAGAGTCCTGTGGGATTGTGTCAGTGTATAAATGTAATAAACAAACAGAAAACAAACCACCGGGGCTGTCAGTATATGGGGCTTTAGACGACATTATCAAGTAATATAGCCCTGGGTGAAGTAATGCAGTGGGAAGTAGTATTACCTGATGGAAGGTAATGCAGTAGGAAAATTCTCAAAGACTACAGATTCATAAGGATGCAGAACAGCTTTGCCACATCATTAATTCAAGCTACTTTGGTAGTGCCTTCCGAATGTTTGCTGGGACCATTCTTTGAAGTCCCTAACTACCCCAGAACAATGACTACCAATGGGATCTATGATTTTGCTTGATCTTCAAGTAAATAATAAGCTACAAGAAATTCACAGCCCAATCAGTTTTAATACAACACTTTCAAATTTGGGCATACTATAAATTATATAAAACATGATGAGTACAGTCATTTTATTTTCAGTCCATTTCTGATAATCTTTACAATAAAAATTATATTTTTCATCACTTTATAATGAGTTGGTACTTTTTCTAAGCTATTCACTGCAACCCTATGTCTCCTCTTCCGGTTTATCACCACAAGATTCTTTAACACATAACTGAGGATTTATGATTGTACTCATAGACTAAACCTAATTTTACCATTTTATTGCCATCTTTTCACAGTTGTTTTCTTTCAGTGATCTGCTTTCAGTTTTTACCATTCTTAAAAAAAATGACATAATCTACAACTGACCTCTTCATCCCATACTCCCAATTAGAGATCATTTAAGGACAAGTAAAATAGCTCTTGTCCCAATACAAATACTTAAAGGGCCTCTTTTTAACTCCTCACTATTATGAAATTAATATTAAGAGGACACACTTTTTTATGACCTGAACGTGAGATTTATTTTTGGAAATGCTTTTGTCAAAAGCATTTTTCAGAAAAGACTATAATGTCTCTCAGGTCAGCTTGGTCTGTTTTCTTGGTGACACATTCAACCAGCTATGGCTGACAGGGACCAGATGCATTAGGGAAATGCAACTTCAATTGGCCTGAGGACTGCACCAGGCTTTACCTGGCATGTTGGAGGTGCCTTCCCAAAGTGGATAGGGTCAGGGGCTAAGATTTTAAGGAGTAAAATTAATGCATTAAATATGTACAAAACTTAAGGCATTTATTTTACCCCTCAAAACCTTTCCAAACTCTCCAAGATGCAAAAAGGGACCCAAGTGGTTGCCCCTTGCTTTTGGAGGCTCTGGAGACCACAAAAGGGATGCTGGTGGGTTCATGTGGCCCCTGGATTACCCTTTTTATACCCCTGTACTAAACATCTCATCCAGTGCAAACCCATCCTGAAAAAAGCATGGATGTGTGCTTCCCCACCCCCATCACTCTCTGGGTAGGAAAAAAATTGTAAAGAAAGAAAGAGGCATGTAGACTTACTAGGCACTCGATTAATGGCTTTGAGGGGCCTCAGTACTCGTACAGTACGGATTGCAGACAAGTTAATATTTTGGAGATCCAGGGAATATTCCACCATCCTGCAAAAGATAAGAGGAAAGATACTGAAACTATGGTATATGTTTAAAACCAATAGAGTAAATGAGGGATACAGGAGTTGAAGTTGCTCACGCTGACAGAATGGCACGAAATCCCTTTTGTATGTCATTTCTTCCTCCTCAGTCTATCCCGAGACTTTGCTGGTAGGAAAGTATTAGAAGGAAGCATCACTCTGCAAATCATATTATAGGTTGTCACTTCACTGAGGCTGGAGAGACCAAACAAGTGACTGGCATTCAGTGCTGTATATCTCAGGCTGCATCTTCATGATATGATGACAGTATCAGGCTATTGATCGGGTAGTGGATACCCTTTGGGAATCTTTAAATCTGAACATGAGCACTCCACATACTTTACAAAACCAGGCATCCCAAATCCTCAGGTTCAATTCAAAATGCTAGCCTTTAGGACTTAAAAAGTAGCAGGAGATCAGAAATATTTCTTCCATTCAAGCACATGTATCCGTTTGCTCATTCAGTACCTGAAGCTCATCCAATGGTATATTGAGAAGGATTCATCTAAGGTCTAGCAGAGGTGGAGAACTTGAAGCTCTCCAGACACTGCCAACTTAACATTCCCACTATCTTTAACTCTTGATCATATTGGCTGGGCTGGATGCCTAAATTTGTTCAGCAGAATCTGAAGGACCACAATTTCTCCTAACTTGCTCTAGAGAATGAACATTTTCAGGGCCTTCATAATTCACTAGTACTTTAAAAATTAACTTAATGCTTATGTGTCAATTTTTTGCTATGAGCCTCCTCAGAAGGGATATCTGTATTTGTATATACAGTATATCTATAAATAAAATACACAAAATGGGAGATATAAACTCCCTAATCAGAATGTTGAATACCTAAGTGGGAACAGAGCTTTTTGGGATAGTACAAGGTGAAGGAATAACAACACATTAAGATTTTCTTAATGTGAAATGTTACTCAATTCTTCTAATCCTGAAGGGACCATGACTTCATGGCATCTGTTCTGCTAAATCAAGAGAAGAGAAGAGAACGTTGATGCACACACAAAAGGAGTGGAGCTATGGCTGCCAGCTGCAACCACCATTGTGCCTGTCTTGACCCCCTCTGCAGTTGCCAGTGAGAAGGTGAAAAGACTGGAAACCAGCATTTCCTTAAGATTAATCAGTGCAGAAATATTTTAGTTTTAAAATAAGTGATTTTACGTACATACTGGCTGAGCATATTATGCTGAGCTATAATGAGGTTTGCTTGCTTATGGTTTAAGTGGGTTGTCAACTGTACTTTTCTCAATATAGCATGGTTAGGCAAACTATGACTTAATGCAGTGTATGAACTCAGTCACAGTTTATTCTGTCTGGCATCTGCCCTCCAGTAGAGAAAACTGTAACTCGGTGTAACCTTCTCAGGAGATCCAAACCATTGCCAAGCTTGCATAAGCCAGGTCTCTAAGTTCCTAATATTCAAAGAGAAGAATAGGTTTAAGTTTTATTAGGCAATTAGATAGGATAGGGTTTTTCTTGAATCAGTGTAAACAAGCAACTTATGAAACAGCACAAATATGCAGAGGCAACATTCCCCTGAATGCTTGGTGCTATAAGACAACTGTGAAAAGAACTCCTGCCATCCATGACCTACTTATGGATTGCCTGGATGCATCCAGGAAGGAAGATGCACCATTGGCTTGATCTGGCAGAATTCTCTATATGTTCTTAAATTCCTCTCCAGCTCATGCATGTTTGCCACTGCTGACAGTGGAGCAAAAAAGATGACATAGAAAAATGAAGTCTTCCTCAACCTGGTATCCTCCAGATATGCTTTTCTTTCAGAATTCCTCACTGTAGACCACCTGATGGAGCTGGAGGGCACCAAGCTAGAAAATCAAATCAAAATCCAACTCTCCTGAGTCCTGCTCCTGAACTTTAACAGCAAAGAGACTAGAGCAGATAGAATTAAGTGGTATAATTAATCAATTAATTCATGAGTCATATTAAAATTCAGAGCAGTCTCCCATGGAAGAATTTTCAGGTCTGATGACATTGTCATAAACAATTTATGTTCACCCCTCCAGTCTGGATTCAAGACGATCTTTCAAAGAATAAATGTTTTGTCAGTGAGTTTTCTTCTTTGATCATTAGCACATTGCAATAAATCATAAATGTTCAATTTAACTGATAAAGTAGGTCCATTCATGGAGGTACTTGAGAAATCAGTCCTGCATTTCATTGCTACTTGAGAGAATTTGCTTTTGCCCACAAAACATCTTCTACTTCTTTTTGTCCAGAAATATAGGAATTGATATCCATAATTAGGGTTTATTCTAACATGCAGCTGAACACATTTTGAGCTGCTGGTAAAAAATAAGTAGATATTTTGCTATTTGGAGTATGAGATTAATTAGAGGCAGATTTGTTGAGATATAAATTAAGACAGTTCCTTTCAATCTTCATACCTTTATATTAACAATATATTGGGATCAACGACTTGACTAGTTAAAAGCATTTATGAATTGTCTATAAATACTTTGTGCAGATAAATAACTTAGTTATATAGTGGTAAGGAAATCTCTATTATACATAAATTTATATGGAGTGGGAAAAGACCCAAACAAAAAATCCTACAAGATTTCAGATGGTCTTGCCCTTCCAAATTTTAAACTGTATCATAAAGCAAGCTGCCTGTCATGGATAACAGAGTGGATAAAATCCCTGAATAGTAGAATGGCAATTTTGGAAGGAGCCAGCTTAGCCAATGGACTTCATAAATATTGATGGTATAGAGATACAAAGGAGGATAAAAATTTTAAAGGACACATTATTAGACAAATTTGATAAAAGCATGGAATTCTACAAAGGGAATAATAAGCCCAACAATTTCTTCTCTAGCTTCTCCCTCAAATGCTTTTCATGATGGAGACAATTACAGCAAGAAAAATGTAATTACATATGCAGATGTGGTTTATTCAGATTCTACAAACAGATTAAAAACACAGTAAGAACCACTCAGTGAAGGCCAGAAGATACCATGGTTGATGCACCTACAAATTGCTGGAAGGGTAAAATCAGATCTCAAGAAGGAAGGAGGGGTATTAAGAAAAAAGACAGAATTTGAAATGCTCATACGAAACCAACACCATCTGTTGTAAACTTTTACTTAGATATGATACAAACAGAAGAAACAAAGAACTGCATGATAAAATGGATGCAAAATTTTAAAGAAACAATTACAACACAACAGTGGGAAGAATTATGGACTAAAATTATAACATTTACACCAAGTTATAACTTAAAGGAAAATGGGTACAAAATGCTCTACAGATGGTATACAACTCTATCAATAGTATCTTAGACAAATCATACAGTAATAAATGTTGGAAATGCCATGAAACAGAAGGAACATTTTATCACATGTGGTAGACATGTAAAAAAAAACCCAAAGTAACGGAAAGATGTACATAGTACAATGCAGAAAATTTTGTAATTTAAATGTGAAACAAAACCACAACTTTTCTTATTAGGTATAATGTCAGAAAAAAATCAACAAGAAACATCATAATTTAATGAGATATATGCTTACAGCAGTGAGAATAAATTTTGCTCAACACTGGAAGAAAGATACAATTCCAACAATATTGGGATTGGGAACTTAAACTTGGAGAATATGCAGCAATGGCAAAACTAACAGTACACAGTATATACACAATAGAAGTTTAACCAAATTTAAGCAAGAATGGTTCCCATACATACATCATGCAGCATGGCAAATATAATCACAGTCTATCTTCTAAGGGGGCTTAAATGTCTACAATATGGCAAAATTGCAGATATACAAAAAGGGGTAAGTTAGAAACTCAACAGCTCCTTTTCCTTTTCAATTATTTTTTGGTATTTTAATTCTTAAATTTGTTTTCCTTATCTATCTATCTATCTATCTATCTATCTATCTATCTATCTATCTATCCTTCAATACTAAGTAATCAACTCAAGACCGAAAGCTTCATTGTATAACAAATCAGCAGCAAGTCATTTTGTATGAAAAATTTTGTATGAAAAAGTAAAAAACTGTAATTAATAGATAGAATGTTTCTTTCTCTTTTCTTTATTTCCAATACTCTAAGTTATCTACACAATAGAATGTTAATAATTTTAATTAATACTGTCCTAATATCATTGTATCAAAACAATATAATGTATCAAGATTTACAAAAATAAAAAGGAAAACAAGTTCCCAAATTGAAAAAAAGGACATCTCTATTATGGGTGGTAAAGAAATATGATAAATATGATAAATAAATAAATAAATAAAATAAAATAATGTCACGCACAATGCCTCCTTTCATATTATATTAAATTTACATTTTCTTTGTTTCAACATAATCAGATCACCACCATCTGAAACTCGATGGGAGAACCGCTGGTTTTGTGAGCTTCTGAGAAAATCCATTGATTTATTTGATTAAATTTTGAGGCCGCCTGATTCCTCAACAGCTCTGGGTAGCTTACATTTTAAAATGCTTTTAACCCATATCTGCTTTCTTGGTTTTGCTGTCTTTCATTCTGGGATTATCTTTAATCATCCACAAAAGTTTATTATTGTGAATATGTCTGTAGCTTGAATCATGTCAACTGGATTTCTATTTTCTCAGTGGAAACGTTTCGCTCCTTATCCAAGGAGCTTCTTCAGTCTGAGCAAAGTTGGTAAGGGAATCCTAAATATGTTTCTAGGTAGCTGTGTGACCTTACACCTGGGGCTAGGTCATGGTTATATTGAGATGTTATTTTAAGTCCTTTTATCATCTAAAGGAGGATCGTTAAGATCACCATGCTGCTGTTGAGCTTGTGAAATGGTCTTAATCTTCCTAGGCACAGAAGACAAAGCAGGGAGGAAGATGGGGGAAAGATTGTATTGTGAACCGCCCAGAGTCCCCAGGTGTGGAGGAGATGGGCGGTGATACAAATTCAAATAATAAATGAATGAATGAATGAATGAATGTACCCATATCCTAGAATTACCACTCTAGATCTTCAGCAAAGGGATAGAAGACTTCTCAACTATGTTGACAGATGCCCCATCTGTGCAATGGCTGAAGCTGGAGGGGCAGGAAGTAGCAATGCTCTGACCAGAAACAACTGTTACATAAATATTGAGTAGATGTCTCAAGGCTAGGAAAGGAAGCCAACATTCTGTTGTATTGAAAAGATGGGAGGAAAAGACCTACAATTTAAACCTTGGAGCAGATATATACACAGAACTTGATTTTTGTGTTCTGCACTGTGTTCTGCATATATAGAGTTCTTATCTTTTCTGTAGTAAAGCCAGTTATCTAGCAAAGTCATGTCTCTGAAGTTTCTGCTGTAAGCACATTTCCTGAATACAGGATTGAGTGTCTGGAGCAGGGTTTCTCAACCAGGGTTCCAAAAGTGTCCATTGTCATGGACACTTATCCATGCCTAATTTGTTTTAAATCTTTAGACACTTGTTTTACGGAGTTTTCCATCTTCTTAACTTCTTCTTTCATCTTTATAGGTCTTTCATCCATTCTTTTTTCAAAAGCTGTCAATTTAGTATCAAGTGATTCAGCTAACTTACTGGCCACTAGCTCAAACATTTTCTGAAGCAAATCTAGTGTAATTCCTCTCTCTACAGGTTGCTCTAGTGATCCTCTCCTCCTTTCCATTCTTGCCGCTTTTCTAGTAGTTGCCATTATGGTATTATAATCCAAAAATGAAAGTGTCTCTGTTGGTGTGTGTGTTTTCTTGCACACGCAGAGTATCAGAAAGCGTTTAGCTTCAGAGACCAATAAATGACACCAATCATTGTAGTAAATCAGTTGCAGTTGTATTAGTTACTCATTCAAATAGATACTATTTACAGTTCTCTTCCAGATCCCTGGAAGTGTTACAAATCCACATACCAGAAAGAAGAAGTAGTAAGCAAGCAGGAGTAGAAGCAAGCAAGCGCAGAAGCAGGAAGGCGGGGCGGGCAGGCAGGTTCTTTTATACTCCTCAATCTGGATCATGTGCTGCTTGACCATTTATTTATTTATTTATTTATTTATTTATTTATTTATTTATTTATTTCCAACTTATATCACCGCCCATCTCCCCCCACAAGGGGACTCTGGGCGGTTTACAGTCAAGTTAGTAATTAAAAACATATAAAATACTTTATAAAATTTAAATATTAAAAATATAAAATCCAAGAGGCTGTTATGTAATGTTTGCGAGCCGAACTCTACGGCGCAAGCCATCCCCAAGAAGAGCTATTACTCTTCCCATCCCAGGCGAGGTGGCAGAGCCAGGTCTTTAATTTCTTTCGGAAGGTCAGGAGTGTGGGGGCTAGCCTCACCTCAAGGGGCAGAATGTTCCAAAGGGCGGGTGCTACTGCAGAGAAGGCACGCCTCCTGGATCCCGCTAGATGAAATTCTTTTGCTGATGGGATCCGCAGCATGCCCTCTCTGCATAACCGGGTGGGGCGGGTCGATGCTCTGGGGATGAGGCGGTCCCTAAGGTAACCTGGTCCCATGCCATGTAGGGCTTTAAAGGTAACAACCAACACCTTGAATTGGACCCGGAAGCAAACTGGCAACCAGTGCAGCTCACGCAGCAGAGGTGTCACATGTGCCGATCTTGGGGCACTCATAACTGCGCGCACGGCTGCATTCTGGACCAGTTGAAGCTTCCGGATACTCTTCAAGGGTAGCCCCATGTAGAGTGCATTGCAATAGTCTATATGGGAGATGACCAGGGCATGAGTGACTGTACAGAGGGTTTTCAGGTGCTTACCTAATAAGATTCTATTGCTGTGACGTACTCCTCAAAGAATAATACACCAACACTCCTCTTATTATGCTAGAGGTGTAAGTCGCAACCCACTTTTTTCAGTTAACTCCTTGTGTTTTACTGCATTAAGGGGCTTTGTTAGAAAATCAGCAATCATGTCTTTTGAGTCACAATATTTTAACATGATTTCACCTTTGGCTATTAAATCCTTGACATGATAGTATCGTATATCAATATGCTTAGATCTGTTCCTACAACCCTCAGACTGTGCCATATGAATATAAGCCTGATTATCTTCAAAAACAGTTACAGGCTGGTGCAATTCCATGCCTATATCTTTTAACAGTTGTTTAAACCATACAATCTCGTTACAGATTTGTGCTAGGCTATAAAATTCTGCTTCTGCTGTAGAAAGAGCAACAAGTGTCTGTTTCTTAGAATGCCAGTCAATTATTGAGCCAGCATATTGTATTATAGCTCCAGAAGTTGACTTATGATCACTGAGGTCTGCTCCCCAGTCTGAATCAGCATATGCCTGTAATTTTTCTAATTCTTCTGTCCCAGAGGCAGAAAGCCTCAGACAGTAATCCTTTGTGCCTTGCAAATACCTAAACAGTCTTTTCAATGCTGCTTTTCCAGTAGACGTGGGTTTTTCTACTTGTCTACTTAAAATTGAAACAGCATTAGAAATATCTGGGCGAGAATGATTTGCAATGTACAATAAACTTCCAATCGCAGATCTAAACCCATCTGCCTCAGATAACTCAAGTTCTCCCACCTCCTTCTGGAATTCAGGAAGCATAGGGGTTAACTTACATTCCTGCATGTTAAACTCCTCTAGGAGTCTCTTGATCTTATTACTTTGGCTCACCAGGAAACTACCATCTTTTTCTCTGTATATTTCCAAGCCTCAGTAATTTGTTACTATGCCAAGATTCTTTAATGTAAAATTGTTCTTCATGTATGTTTCAAAATCATGTCGCTGTTTGTCTGATGAAGTAAGTAGCAGGAAATCATCAACATACAAACACAAATACATAAAACTTTGTTTGTCTTTCTTAACATAAACACATGGATCTGCCTTCCCTTTTTCAAAACCAAAACTTTGCAGTGTTTCATCTAATTTTAGGTTCCAGCTTCAAACCATAAATTGATTTTTGTAGTTCACACACCAAATTTTTACCTTGTTCAAAACCAGGTGGTTGTTGCATGTACAATTTCTGGTCTAATTCACCATACAAAAATGCAGTTTGAATATCATAATGATAAACTGACATCCCATTAAGTGCAGCAACTTTCAGCAACAATCTGATTGTTTCACCCTTTGTAACAGGTGCAAAAGTTTTGTCAAAGTCTAATTGTTGTCTTTGAGAAAATCCTTTAGCAACTAACCTTGCTTCGTATTTTTGAATTTTCCCTCCAGCATCCTTTTTTAGTTTGAAGACCCACCTACAACCCAGACAACATTCATTGGGAGGTAGATTAACTAATTTCCAAGTTTTATTTTCTTTCAAGGAATCTAATTCCTGCTGCATTGCATCATACCAGCATTTTGCAATCTCAGGTGGCATATAATTTATTTGCTGTAAAGACTCTGGTTCAGAGTAAACATGGAAAGGTTTAACCATATCCACTCAAAACATTGAGGAGGAACACCTTTATTACTTCTCTGCGATCTGCGAGGTATTACAGGGCTAACAGGGTTAACTTTCCTGAGTAACATCTGTCAGACAGATTTATAGCTTTCTCCTCTTGTTTAATGAACTCATTTGGCAAAGAATCTTGCAAAATGTTATCAGCAAGTACTTGCCTTTGCCCTGGTTTCAAATAAACTTGTGAACTGGAATTTATTTTTTCCTAGTTTTGTTCTGCAAATGAAGCACTCTTGCTTATAATTAATTTATCGCCTAATATGAACCTGTAGCTTATTTGGCTTTGTTCATACCCAACAAAAATAGCTTTCTTTATTTTGGAAGCCCCTTTTTTCCTCTGTTGTTTTGGCACATGAAACCATGCTGCACTGCCAAAAACTCTGAGATGGTTCACTTTTGGTTTCATAGGTAAAGGTAAAGGTTCCCCTCGCACATTTATGCAGTCGTGTCCGACTCTAGGGGCCGGTGCTCATCTCCGTTTGTTAGCCAAAGAGCCAGCATTGTCCGAAGACACTTCCACGGTCATGTGGCCGGCATGATGCACGTGGAACGCTGTTACCTACCCACCGAAGTGGTACCTATTCATCTACTTGCATTTGCATGCTTTCGAATTGCTAGGTTGGCAAGAGCTGGAGCTAGTGGGGGAGCTCACTCCACACGCAGGGCTAGGGATTCGAACCTCCGAACTTGCGATCTTCTGATTGACAAGCCTGGCGTCTTACCCGCTGAGCCACCACGCCCCGGTTTCATACCATAAAACAAATGAAATGGAGTGTCCTCAATCACACAATTAAACAGTCTGTTCTGAACATAACAGGCAGTTGATACTGCTTCACCCCAAAACTTAAAAGGTAATTTTGCATCTTTAAGCAAGCACATCATAGCTTCTTGAAGTGTTCTACCTTTCCTTTCAGCAACTCCATTTTGCTGAGGAGTGTAAGGGTTAGAAAGAATTTGTTCTATCCCCTTCTCTGTTAGGAATTTTCTAAAAGCGTTAGAAAGAAATTCCCCTCCATGATCACATTGTAGGGCAGACACAGGTTTTGGGAATTTTCCATTTGCCCATGTTACAAAACTTTTAAATTTATCAAATGCCTCATCTTTATGTTTCAACAGATATATAAATATACTGTATATCTTGAAAAATAATCAATTATGGTCATTATAAATCTTGCTTTTCCCAAACTTGGAGCAAAATGACCAATAATGTCAGAATGAACAATTTCAAGAGGTCTAGTTGTAACTCTGTCTCTGTGCTTACACAGTCTAGATATTTATCACAAGGTTTCAACTTCAGGTCAGCACATAACTGTGGCATTTGTGCTATGTATCTGAAGTTTGCATGACCAAATCTCCTGTGCATCAAGTGTATGCACTGATCATGAATTGGGATGTTGCCAATTACAGCTTTTGCACCTTGGCTTTTAGCATTCTGTACTATGTACAATGAATCTTTTTGTACATAAGTTGCACACAACTTACTATTCTTATGTATCTCACAACTATCTTTCTTAAATGTTATGACATATCCAGCTGCTACTAATTGGGCTACAGATAAATGGTTTCTCTGTAATTTAGGAACAAACAGCACATTTTTAACAGTTTCTCCCAAACAAGGTAGATACATGTCACCTTGCCCATGATTTCTATTGTAGACCCATCAGCCATAGAAACACTTTGTCTATTAGTTTTAGACAGTGAAACAAAGGAATTTTACAATTTGACAAATGACAATTAGCACCAGAATCTAACACCCAGAAATCAGAGTCATATTTTTCATGAACCTGTGCAATTTGGGTTCTTTGAAGAGCCTTCTTTTGTGTTGCCTCTTTGTTCTTTTTTCCTGTCTTTTGCTCTTTGGGCAATAAATTACAGTTTTTCTGTAAATGTCCAGCTGAGCCACAATTAAAACATCAGCGGCTGGCTAGAGCTGTTGCCTCAGCCTGATTGCCCCTCCCTTCTTTCGCTCTTCCATGCTGTAGCTTATCAGAAGAAATGGGTGGAGACAAGTGCCGTTCCTGTTGCTTCTCCCGCTCAGCAAGCAGCCATCCAGAAACATACGAAGGAGTAAGTTCAGCCTCAGGCATTGCCTCTAGCGTGCAAATTAACGTATCCCACATTTCATTCAGTGAGGATAAAATAATGTATGCTTTTTTTAGAGGTGTAAACTCCATTCCTCTCTCTTACAATTCTACAAACAGCTACTGTATGGGGTGTAAATGTTCAGGCATACTGCTGTCATCTGACAGATAGGCTTCGTAAAGCTTTCTAGTCAGGGAAACCTTACTTCCTGCTGTTCCTTTTATATGCAAATCTCTCAGTGCCTCCCACAGTTGTTTTGCAGACTGCAATCTACACACATTCACTAGCTGACTGTCTTCAACTCCCAAAATAATGGACGCTCTGGCATGTTCATCTTGTTTTATCCATGCAAGAAAACACACACGCCAACAGGTTATGGGCCCAAAAGCACAAAGAGACCAGCTCAGCTTGTTTGCATCTGAAGACAAGTAAACAAGGCAAGTGAAGTGTTTTTCTCTTTGTGAAGTGGGTTTTGCTGGAGTTGGTTCACCAATCGGTGTCCATAAATCTTCTCTCCGAAGGTACATTTCCATTTTTAAACTCCACTTTATATAGTTAGTTTCTGACAATCGCTCGAGCAGCATTCCTGAGTACTGATAAGCAGCCATGGCTTCTATCTTCACAAAGCACCTCGTAAATCCCTCTCATCTTATCTTTTCTGCAAACAGATAGCCGCTAGAAGCCTCCTGGCAGCTTCAGAAAGAAAAACACTTCACTTGCCTTGTTTACTTGTCTTCAGATGCAAACAAGCTGAGCTGGTCTCTTTGTGCTTCTGGGCCCATAACCTGTTGGTGTGTGTGTTTTCTTGCACACACAGAGTATCAGAAAGCATTTAGCTTCAGAGACCAATAAACGACACCAGTCATTGTAGTAAATCAGTTGCAGTTGTATTAGTTACTCATTGAAACAGATACTATTTACAGTTCTCTTCCAGATCTCTGGAAGTGTTACAAATCCACATACCAGAAAGGAGAAGTAGTAAGCAAGCAGGAGTAGAAGCAAGCAGGCATAGAAGCAGAAGCAGGCAGGCAGGCAGGCAGGCAGGTTCTTTTATACTCCTCAACCTGGATCACGTGGTGCCTGACCTTTTAAGGTTTGCAGGTGCTTGCCTAATAAGGTTCTATTGCTGTGACTTACTCCTCAAAGAATAATATACCAACAGTCTCAAGCAAGGGAAAGGGGAAAGGCAAGCTTCCCCCGCCCCTTTTTTCTCTTATGTCTTCCTGTTCCCTTAACTCTTTTGTCTCAAGTGGCACTCTGTAGTTACAGTCAGCATCACAATCAACATCTCCATAGTTACAGTCAGCATCACAGTCTGGCTCATATTACCTTTATCTTTTCTTTTGTAAAATCCACCCATTGTCTGCACTCTTGAATAGTAAACAAAAAGCATTCCCACAAAAGTCCAGTACTAGGCTGACCATATGTCCCATTTTGAACGGGACAGTCCCATTTTTAAAGCATTTTTCAACTGTCCTGTTGTTTTGATAAAAATGTCAATTTTGTCCTGTTTTTTAAACCTGGCAGGAATGGCACGGAAGGAGGATCTGAGCCGGAGCTGCCAATGGAGGCAGCCCGGAAGAGGAAGCCCTCCCGCCTATCAGCATGTGGCAAAGGAGGGACCGGGGGGCAGGGTTTGCAGGTGGGAGCCAATTGCATGGATTGGGGGGTGGGGTTTGTAGGCAGGAGCCAATTGCATGGACCGGGGACGGGGTTTGCAGGCGGGAGCCAATCGTGTGGACCAGGGGGCGGGGATTGCAGGCGGGAGCCAATCGTGTGGACTGGCGGGCGGGGACCCCTGTCTTTTTCCTGAATATGGAATATTACATAAGACCCCATCCCATTTTGCCATCCCAACGTCCCGTTTTTGTCTCAAGGAAATATGGTCAGCCTATCCAGTACGTTTGTTTAATTCCAATTTGTTCAAAACCACTTTCTCCCAAAAATAATCTTTCAAAATAACTGTCTCCTTTGTCTGTTTTAAACTTTCTTAATCCACTCCTTGTTAAGCTTTTTGCCAAAAGTTTTAAAGTCATTAAAACCATTTTTTCCCCTTCCTTTTTTTAATCCAGAAAAAATAGTAACTCACCAAGTGGAATTTTCTTATCCTGCTGCTCAGGAAATCTCTCTTTAGCTGTAAATTAGTTACATCCGAAAGTGTTTAAGAAATGAGGCTCATGTGAACCTTGTGTCCATACAGGCTGCATTAAGGCTGTGAGCTTGACTGAAATCCCTTGACTCCCAGCCGCTCAACTCACGAGCTGACCACAAAAACTTCAGTTCCTACAGTCTACTCATGAGGAGCAGCTGTCCATAGTGCAAGTGGGTGATCTCATGATCTCTTTTTTCTGGAGAGACTTCACTGGCCAGAATTCACTGTCTGGGTGCCGATCTGGCCACAATACCGTCCCCGCTCCTTCAGGGATGTCTAGTTTGCCATGAATCCTCACCGGAAGCAACAGAGCCCTTTTTTTATTTGCCTATGCCAAAGAACTAGGTCAAGGATGAGAAACATGTAGTTTCAAGGCTACTTTTCTCCATTTTTGTTGCTCGGAGCCCTCTCTAATCATAATTGTTATAACTGGCTGAGCTATTCCAACTATTTTGAGGTAGAAAGCACAAGAAATCTGTAACCACAAAAATATACAATTTAAAAAACCAAATATCTCCAAAATTCAAAGAGAAAAAACATGAAAATCTTGGTTCCATCAATTTCTGAGATTCTGCCTCTTGCACTTTGCATATTACCCTGACCAGTATGACCTTTGGCCCTACGTTAACTGGAACCACTGGAAACAAAATGTTTGTCTATACCTGAATTGGTCTTCAGGTCAGAAGATACATTTCTAAAAAAATTGGTACAGTGGAATTCATCTCAACATTTCCAAGAAATGGATGGGAAGATTTCCAGCTTATAATACTGCTCTTTCTATGTCTATTCACTGGACTGGATTCTGTATTAATTTGTGTTTTGAAAGTTCTATGACATACTTTTAGTTGTCTCTCATTTTGTTTTGATCTCTTACACTTTCTAATCAAGCCAACTACTGATATCTGTTGCAAGTTCTTGATCAAACAGGCTCTGTACCACAAAAACAGATCTCATGTGAAATGTGGGATGTTTCCACAAGTAATATTACTAATTCCAGGAAACACAAGTCATGTTTTCACTTGGACAAGTGAAGTTACCCCTTGTTCAGCTTCAGTTCCACTGCTATAAAAAAGGCATAACTAATTTCACAAGACTACTGCAAATATGGGTAACATACCAATTATCAAACATATCTGCAGATCAGGTTTGCTATATAAATCCTTAATTATAATCTGCCCTGACTTTTCTCCAAAAATAGACATTTTGTAAGTTCAGCAGTACATAATTACATATAGAAGGCCTAGACCTTGAGGGCTGTCACCACCTAATTCACTCCCTGCATTATTAAATATCAAAGGTTGCTCTAGTTGCTGACTCAGCGCTTCCTCCCCAGCATTAGGCTTTTGCTTTGTTCTTCAGCATATTTAACCAAAAGGCTGCTCTCTGTGAATTGTCATTCAATTCTGTTCCCAGCCCAAAAAATAGAAAGAGCACCTGTCACAACCTTTCACAATAGCATTTGCTAGAGGGACATATTTTCCAGGGCATGAGGTATAACTTGCTGAAGTGTTATGATTTCTCCTTTTCTCTCTGCTGCCACCTTTTCTCCTCCACCCCTCACCTCTTTTTTTTTTTACTTGATTACTTTTGTGGTAATTGAGTGAAATGATGTTTTCCTTGAAATGCAGTAGTGCTTATGTATTTTCACCCTCCCACGAGGAACTTAGAGAAAGTGGCAGATTTTGTGTACAGTAGATAATGAAAAATATTCAATCTCCTGCTAAAAATAATTTGGAGAGATTTAGATTGTTAATGTAAACCATCTCAGAAATTGGTCAATTTTATCCCTTTTCTATGCATGTCTCTTTTATTTATTTTCAGGCCCTTGCAGAAGGATATCTAAGCCAGAAAATGGGAGCTATAATTGATCTAAAATGTAAAAC
Organism: Charina bottae; assembly: GCA_023362775.1. Classification (NCBI taxonomy): domain Eukaryota; kingdom Metazoa; phylum Chordata; class Lepidosauria; order Squamata; family Charinaidae; genus Charina; species Charina bottae. The sequence continues at coordinate 33,440,736 of JALMGJ010000006.1, read as the reverse complement.
AACTGGAATTTTCTCTCCTTTTTGAATGCAATCGAAGCAATCTCCTTTCCCTTTGTTGCTCTTCAGATGTAGAACCAGCATGTCTAAAGGTACCATGATGCCTAAAGATTGTAATTCAACACATCTGGAGGACATCAGTTTAGAGGAGGTTGCACTAATTTTCAAGGTGCTCATAGAGGAAAACACAGACCAGAAGAAAACGGTCTTCCTTATTCCACTTTGCAACTACTAAGTTAAGTAGATTAAAGAAAAAATTACATTCCTCAATGAAGATAGAATGCCCTTTCAGAAAAATATTTTCAGTAAGTTAACTAGTTATTGATGAGTTAATAAAGGAAGACAAACATGCAAATCTATTTTTATGGCAAACTGGAGACATGATATTGAGTAGTTGAACAATTAAGTCCACTTCTCTGTAAATACGGGTAATATTTCAATTTGATTTTGCTACAGTCTAACAATATTATATGAAATATGCACATTTTCAGAGCCAAATAAACAAATAAATAAATTAAGTATATGTTGGATTTATTTACTTTTTTTCGCCCAGCAAGAATAGATTCCCTATAATTATTTCTACAACGTTCTGGCTTCTGCATAGCTCAGATGTATTATTTTATTGCTTCAAATTGAGGTATGCAGAAGCCAGAAAGTTGTAGAAATAACAACAGGTAATCTATTCTTGCTGGGAGAAAAAAATACGCCAGCCTTTCATAACCTGGTGCCTCAAGATGTGTGGAAAATACGACTCCCAGCCAGAATGGCCTTTGGGCATTCTAGCCAGAATTCTAAGGGCTGTACATCTATACCAGGGGTGGGGAGTGTCCGGCCCATGGGCCGTATAAGGCCCGCAAAATCATTTGGTCTGGCCCTGCCAAAGCAACCGCAGGCGGGACTCAAAATTCAATAAATCTAGGAGCTCCCGCCCGCAAACCCCACCCCCCGGTGCTTGTGATTGGCTCCCACCCACAAACCCCACCCCCTTCCATGCGATTGGCTCCCGTTCCCCAGTGCGCACTATTGGCTCCCGCTCACAAACACCCCCCCCCCCGGTTCCCCACCTCTGATCTATACAGTCTGCCTTCCCTGCCTCCCTCCTGTACTTCACTCCCTCTAAACCAATTTGATGAATGGGACCATGCATGCCGGTAATTATCATTCTGTTCAATGCCTAGAAAATGTACGTGCATTTTTGAGCAAACACATGAACGTGTGAAACAAAATACACACACTTGATCTTAGCCAAAAGGCTGAGAATTGTTTGTGTATCTGCTCAGACTCTGAAATAGAGACAGGAGCACACATACTTCTGAAATGCCCTATCTATCACTTTTGGAGGGCAGAGTTAATTTTCTCTCATTACAAACTGTTCAGACCACTCTCACATGGCTACCATGTGTTACCTACTAAATCAGGGGTCCCCAACCTGTGGGCCACGGCCCACTAGTGGGCTGCAGCCTGTTAGGAACTGGGCTGTGGGGCTCCCGCCTGCAAACCCTGCCCCCTTCTGCGCGATTGGCTCCCGCCTGCAAACCCCACCCCCGGTGCTTGTGATTGGCTCCTGTCCGCAAACCCTGCCCCCTGGTCCGTGGAAATCCCGGAAACCCCATTCCCCCGGTCCGCGGAAAAATCAACTTTAGAAACCGGTCCCTGGCGCCAAAAAGTTTGGGGACCCCTGTACTAAATGACCAGGTTCAGGAAGCCTCCAGAATTGTAGCCAAATTTTCTACCATTGCTAAGTCAATTAGAAGTTTTTGAACCTGATTTTTTTCTAGGTGTATCTTGTGCAGGCATGAATAGGTTGTTTTAAAATCTTGTTTAAATTGAATGCAGTGTAATGTTTTAACTTCTGCATGTTTGGTCTATGACCATATATTTTAATCAACAAAACACAATGTGAAACAAAATATGTTTTTCTATTTGCATTGTACCCCAGAGAAAGTTAAGTATGGGCTGTAACCTGCAATGCTTGTGGCATGTCTGTCCCATAGGAAAAGGTCAAGACCAGTTTTCTCTCACTCCAGAACTCAAATTCAAGGTACAGGAAGGTAGAGTTTGAATGAATGTTAGAAAAAACTTCCTAACTGTAAGAGCGGTTCAATAATGGAATCACTTAGCTGGAGAGACGACGGGCTCACCTTCTCTGGATGTTTTCAAGCAGAGTGTAGATAGCCACCTGTCTGGGATGCTTTCATTTGGCTTTTTGCACTGAGATTAGACTTAATGGCCTAAATGGCCCTTCCAATATTATGATTCTAGCAAGGAAGGAGCTGCTCTTTACCTCATTGCTCTCATCTGCATTAGAGGGGGGTGGTACCACCTCCCCGTTTGGAAACACAGCTCACTGATGGTTAATCTACTCTTTGAGCAAGTCAATACATGAATGGATTAGGAAGCTAAACCACTATTAAAAGTGGAGAAGAAAACTGTGATGGGATTTGAGCACAGAGCTTATAGGGTAATTTCATGCATGCAGCATTTCTCGCTGGCAGCTACATTTTCTTTGGATCACGATAACTATTTGTTTGTAAGATAATAACCCATATCCAGGCCTGCTTCTTTTTATGGAAATAAACCTACTGAATTATCTTGAGAAACTTCAGCACATAAAACGATTTCTTAATTTCTTCCACCAGGATTTGCCAAAGACCGCATAATGGACCATTCTGAAATAATTACATAATTACATATTTCCATTGGATGGAAATTCAAGCAACCCACTTGGATCTAGAGGGCCCAGGTCCCCACCAAATATCTGGAAAGAGACAGTGCGAGAGGGCAATTTGTAGTAGGCGTGGGTGGTCCAAAAGCAAGTCTGCAAACAAATATTTGCTTCCAATCTTAGAGCAAAGAAGTGATTTAGTCCAACTTAATCAAAATACCCCAATAATTGAAATGTGGAAGAAAGCTTTGCTCAGAAAAGATGCTGGACCCACTAAAGAAGTAAGAAATTACCTATAGAAAAAAGTGGACACAAATGATAGCAGTTCATGGTTAAAACCAGGGATACTAGGAATTCAGCCTTTCTAGAAACAACTTATTGACCTAATAACCCTGGGCTCAAATCTCAGTGATATGAACATAAGCAGTTCTACTCCACACTGAAAACTAAAAAAATACAGTATGTTAGAACTCACAGGCTGACAAAGATGTAATGCAACATCCACCCATGCCTGGATCCTACAACTGTTACCTTGAGGAGCAGATTCCTCTTTTTAAGCTTTAAGCTTAGCCTGACCCCTACTGTGGTTAGGAGAGAAATCATATATCTGCACTCCACGTTGACTGAGCCAAACATTTGTGTTGGGGTCAATAGTTTGCACAGTCCCAATATCCCCCTCCCCCTGTGGTGATGTAGAGAAGTCACCATACTTGCTGAAAATGGTATATGAGGGGATCTCATAGCTGGGGCAACCAAATGGAAGACGTGCTAAATCCAGCATCTCTATTTTATTAGTCCAAAGCCATAGTGTGTACAGTAACTCATATGAGGTCTGATGCCTTGTCTCCCTGTAACTTGCCCCTCTACAGCTGCCTCAACCACTGTGCAGACACTTTGCACTGATTAGGAGCAGATGCCTTGCTGACAGTCAGTAGCATGGATTGCCTACTGCTGTCCACAGTAATAAGGACATTTGGATGATGCCTAAAATGGGTACTTAAGCATCCTTGAAGTCAAAAGACCTTTAGTGTCCTTCCCCTTTCAGACACAGGTCTTGGAGCAGTTACATACTATCTGGTGTGGGTCTTCATACTGCAGCTTGAAATGCTGCCCTATTATAATATCCTTTGGACCATAGCATAGCCACTTTGTGAGTTACCTGCTGGTTCTTTGGGGTTGCCATCAGCTGTGGTCTCATCTTCAAGAGGGAGCAGTTCCTCCTCTTCCTGATGCATCATCATCCTCTGTGTTGCAGAGGGAAGGGGAATGGACTGATTGGGCAAAAGGTTAGTGTTATCACCATCTCCTTTGCTTATACCAAAGGAAGATCCCTTCCTCCAGCAATGGCCCTGCCTTGATCTCACCCACTACAGTACCAGCTAATGGCACCACTGGTACTATGGAAGTGGCCATGTTACTAAAGTCCATTTTTGTGATGGAATGCTGAATAGACCCTGGAACACAGAGGAAAGTGTCAAATTAATTAATTAATTAATTAAGCAAGCAAGCAAGCAAGCATGCAAGCAAGCAAGCAGGATTGTTACAGAAAAGATTAGTTAATCCAGGGGACAGAGGAAGCATGAGAAAAAGATTCAGAGCAACCCTACCACAATTACACTAGATATACACTGAGCTGGAGAATTGCTTTGAAAACTGTCCTAGGCCATACATTCCAACTACATATTCCTTCTTGATATTTCCAACTTTGGCATTCCAGTCTCCAGCCACAAGCAGCACATCTTGCTTAAACTTGAAAAGGGATGAATTAAAAGCAGGGGAGGGGAGGGGAGGGAATGGGGGAAATCCCTCTCTCATGTGCTCCCCTTCAACTGGTATCACACTACTTTAAAACTAAAATCAAACCTTAACATTATAAACAAAAGATTATTTAAAATAGGCTGAGCATGTGTGGAAGTCTTTCCAGGTGGGCAAACATATATATTCATCAAGCTCCAGTAGCATCAGACCAGCTGCAATCATTTTAGTCACAGCAAGGTCCTCTCCAGCAGCAGCAAACTCGAGGTGCAGAGTGGCCCTTCAGTGGCCCATGGCTGATGTGGTTTTGCTCCAGCATCCTACCTCCCACCCTGCTTCATCTCATTCAGCCTGAGCAAACAAACTGGCAGGCTTGGGGGAAAAAAAAACCAGCTGCAGCCTCAACACAAAAGTCCAACTGTGATGCTCAGAACAGTGGGAACACTCAGAACATCCTGATCTCAAAATGGATGAAGGCTTTGATTTGAGCCTGGAATGCCCAAAACAACTGTTTTGAGGCTGAACAGGGAAAGCTGGAGTAGCTCAAGCAAAGAAAGTAAAGGTTTCCCCCGCACATTTGTGCAGTCGTGTCCGACTCTAGGGGCTGGTGCTTATCTCCGTTTGTTAGCTGAAGAGCCAGCATTGTCCGAAGACGCTTCCGTGGTCATGTGGCCACATGACACGCGCGGAATGCTGTTACCTACCCACCAAAGTGGTACCTATTTATCTACTTGCATTTGCATGCTTTCAAATTGCTAGGTTGGCAAATGCTGGGGCGAATGCGGGAGCTCACTCCGTCACGCGGGGCTAGGGATTCAAACCTCCGAACTTGCGTTGCCTGGCATCTTACCCGCTGAGCCTCCACGCCCCTCAAGCAAAGAAAAGGTGGGGAATAATGAATTACAGGACTTGTTTTTACACTCAGGTTCAATAAACTACTTGCTCAACAATATTCTGATACTGTTATTCCTCTCAGTTTGTGATACTTTTTCAGTCCCTTACAGGTTTTTAGCTACTAATTCCAGTCCTGATTTATGCCTGTTGTCATTCTGGTTTTCTTTCTGTATTTCTGCCTCTTCCTTTGCTGTTCAATTTCTCCCATAAAACTTCTACACTATTTTTCTTGGCTTAATCCTGACTTATTATCTTCGCTCTCCTCCCTGTCTCTTTTTATTCTTTCCAATCCAACTGATATTGGAAAGAAACTGTGTAGTTTCTCATGAATCTGTCTGTCTGTCTGTCTATCAGCAGAATAACCCTCCCAAACCAGAGCAGAACGGGACCAAATTTGGTGTGGTGAGAGAAGCCATCAAATGAAAGATGGAGTTTGAAATTGGGACAGATCTGATTGGAGGCTATGGAGAAAAGCGATTCAGAATATGTTCCTATGGGAGTGGCTTGGAGTATTTCCAGATGCTCCATTCTTAAGCTGTCTTCCCACCTCCTTCCTGGTCATGTGACCTGGAGTGGGACTGCTAATAATAAGGGGTTGGAAAAAATCCCAGACCTATGCTCTGCCTGCTTTCCTCATCTTATTTCTATCTACTCTGCTTCAGTGATAATCCTGGATATTCTTCTGAGTTAGGCTAGAAGCCTTGAGTTAGCAAAAGGACTGTCCTGATCACTTGTGCCATGTACTGCTGATCAATGATTTCACAGCCTGACCTGAGTTAGTATGCATCAAGAGAATACGGGCTCTGCCTCCTTTATCACACAGAGCAGACTGCAAACATATTTGAAATAGGGACTCACAAGCACCTACAGGCATTAATTCATACAAGCCTGACAGGCTACAACTTTGATGGCTTTTCAAAATGATAGAAAGCATGCATTTATAAATATACAGGCATGAATTCAGAGGCATTAAATCATTTCCCTGATTCCAGATTATAGAAAACAGGAAGTGGGGGGGAGGTAGGAATCATTTTGCTGCTCATTATAATCATTACAAAAACGCAGGAGGATGGAAGATGTCAGCGTCCCATTCTCGGGTTGCTTTTAAATTCTTCTTAAGAACGATTGCTGACTGGAAACCCCTTATGGACTTTTTGCGTAAAGCAGGGAAAATTAAACTTACGATTTATGGTTTTGATGATTAGACAGGATAGATCAGGGCTGCAACTAGAGGGGGGCAAGCGGGGCATGTACCCCGGGTGCCACGCTGGGGGGGGGGGGCACCAAAATGACAAAATAGTATTTGTATACTGAATGTTTCTGGGTGGGGGGGCGCGGAATCCATGTTTTCCCCGGGTGACACAGACCCTAGTTGCCCCCCTGGGATAGACTATAGAAAGAAGAGAGTCATGATGTAACTTTAGAGAAAGAGGTAAATTTATAATTGTACTTATAACTGCTGTAAAGAAGATTGGAAGCCACTTCTTTGTATCTTTTCTTTCTTTTCTATTTTTCTTTTACTTTTTCTCTCTTTCTTGCACGTTTAGCTTTCTCTTTGATTTCTTTCTTTTTCTTTTTTCTTTCTTACTTTATATTAGTATTAGTTTTTATCGATAAAGATAAAGATATGTAAAGAAGACAACCTGAAAGACCAGGTTAGGGACAGATTGTCATGGAAGAAACCTATGTGGTTGCTAAGAGTTGACACTGACTTGATGGCACATAATCAATCAATCAATCAATCAATCAATCAATTAGATTGGTGGCTATCATCATATCTAATGTCAGGAGTTGCTGCTCCTGAATTTCCCTGCATTTAGTTTTATTGGTATCCTGGGTTTTAACATTGTGAGAATGGAGGGAAGAAAAAAAAATCTATTAATATTACTCAGACCATGTGATTATTAGTTATCTGTATTATGTTGACCGCAAACTAAGATACTAAATGCACCCTTTTAGAATATTTATACATAGCACTTTTAGTTAACTAGACTGTTTTGAATTAAAAATATATAGATTAGACATAACTCCTGTCATTATTACATTAATTCAAACATTGTGGTATTTTCTGGAAAATTGCTTTTTAACCTTTTTTCTCATGCTAAAAATCCCACAGTTTTTATAAATACTTGTCAACACATCAATTTGATATGCAAATTTTAAGTACTGAATGGAATAGGGAATTGAAGGTCCCAGTTTTGACTAAACAATGGGAGACTATCTTAACATCTATATAAAAATGTTAATGGGTCTTATTCAGCAAAAATAGTATTTCAGATATATTGGACCTCATTCAGAAAAGGAATGAGTAAATCATTGTGTTGTTGGATTTGCAATGAGAACAATGCTCCATTCAAACATATGCTTGCTGTGATGTCCTAAAATGTTTACATTGTGAGAAAAAAATCAGGATTTAATATTTTTGGATGCCCATCTACGTGGCTAGGCAACAGAAGTGGATTCTCTGCATCTTACCTTTTGCTAAGAGACTTGTTTGTCAATATGGAAAGATAAATTTATCGCCCCAATTACTCAATAGACTGAAGACCTGATGTTACTTGTAACTTATGAACAAGTTGCTTACAGATGTACAGTAGACTACACATAGAGGATTATAATGAAATATGGGCATCATTTATTAAAGCTTTTATGTAAAATTCTCTATTTAGCTTACTTCTGAAGACATTAAGACTGGGTATTATTACTCTCATAATTCCCAACCCTATTTCCCAGCTGGAGTATATTCAGTTGGGAAGGTTATAGTAAACTAACAGAATAATAATCACTTTAATACAGCCACATAAGTGTTACAGGGTTTTATTTTTCCTGCCAGTACAAAACCACTTCAATGTAGTTGTTCAATGCTTGGTGACTCTAAGGAGAGATGCTGTGCATATTGGCCTTGGATATCATCATGCGCTCTCATTTTAGCCAATATCCCAAATTCAGAAAATCTCTTATCCATGGAAGAAAAACTGTCACCCCACACTGAGGTCCTACAAGTATTTCTGATGGCTGTTCCAATAAAAGTCAAGTTGAAACCACTTAAACCTCCTAGCCTGCCAGTTTCTTGAGACTCAATTATTGTCTGGTTAATGTATCTTATTAGTACTAACAGCAATGATACACTGAAACATGGGAAGGGAGGGCAAAAAGTAAACAAGCCACTAAATTACTTAAGTAGATAGCAAGTATCATCGAAGACACACATCAGCAGACCTTGCTGTGAAAAGTGCACATCTGTCACATCTGGCAAGGCTAAAGTGGCAAAGGCCATTGAAAGTAAGATGATAGATCAATCCATTGACTCATAAAACAATTCTAGGAATTGGATTAGAAGATGAGCAGGAAAAAGCCGCACCGAGCCCATGTTAAAAACACCATCATTAATGGCTCCTTGGCTCCCAACTATTTAGACATATATTAAAAGTTTTGCTGTCTGCTTATTTAGATATGTAGAAGCTTACCGGGCTATTCTAACATTCTTAATCCAAATTTGGCCTGGGACACTGTCACCTGTATTCACTCATTGTTCTCTTGTACTAATTATTTTATTTATTAATAATTTTATTAAAATATTCCCATATAAAAATAAAATATACATAGTTACCTACAACTTTCCGTAATATAGTTTTTTATACAACTTTCCTTAATACTGATTTCAATACAAGAACCCCACTGTACACTTTTCTGCAAACAAGCTTTAATAATCTAGACCTTTTTTTTTTTGCAATGACACATAATATGTACATTTTTAATTGATAGCTTTCCCCGTTACATGCTGAGATTCTAGTAGATTGCATGCATTACTGCAATCCATGCTTAGATGGAATCTGTATTGGTATATAATATCATTGTGCTCTAAAATAAAGTAGTGTTGAAGTTCTTTCCCCCCCCCCCAAGTGGACATGACACAAAATGGCTACCAAACTGGAATAATTACATTTGTGGGAGTTTTCTGTGGGTATATTTGCTCAACAGAGTCTGTAACTAGCCACAGATTAAATTTACTATCTTTAAATACCAGACGACTCAGAAAATCATGGCCAGCCACATTTCACCAATCACCTCCTATTTTAGCTAGTATATTCTCTGATTTTCAGATTTTTTTTTTTAAAAAAAAAGCCTACAGGAGTTTGACTGAGATTGGAGCCACTGAAGGTTGAACTCCCCTCACCTTTTTTATATCCTTGTTTCAACCCAGGCAGAGTTATAGGGAGAAAAAAAGAGGGCAGTGAAGTAGCTGAGGCTGGAACAGCTCCATTGTGATGCCAGAAGGGAGAGTTAACCCCCATTGTTCAGATTCAGAGATAACACAGAGCTTTAAGTACAAGTCATGTTCCAGGTTCAGATGCATCATCAGTCCTAGTCACGTTATGGATTAGTCTGATGTGCAAATTAGTTCTGTATGTGAATGTATGTTTGCATATCTGTATGTATGTGTTGGGAGAGAGTGGGGGGGGGAGAGAAAGAGAGAAAAAAATGCATATATACCACAAAGTAAAGAGATGACAGCAAAAATGCCTTCTAATGCCCTTCCCAACTCTTCACAAATCCCACTAGTCATTCAGCTCAGTGGCCATTCCAATTCTTTCGATCTTTGGTCTTCACTAGGTCATATGGGCATGATGATCATATTAAAGTTTTCATGAGCTTATCCCCATTGACCTCCCCATGTATACTTGACAGGTGCAGCACACTTCTGTTCTGTCCAAATCTCCTTCTATCCCGCTACAGACTTCCTTTTTCAGGTCAGCTACCTCGCCCGCCTAGCTCTGCTCTCTCTCATTAATGTTCTGTTTAGCTAAGAGTTGCCAAAATATTCTTGGTGGAACAGTCTAATCACTGGGCTTGCAGCAGCTTCCCTTCTACTCTCTCTCTGAAGGCATCAGAACAAGGAGACAGGATGTAATTTTGGTCCTTCCCGTTTTCTTTCCACCAAGTGAGGTTTGGGTTTTTTCACTCTATTTTCTCTCCTAGCACTAAAGAAGATATATCTTCTGGGAGTAAAAAAATTAATTACTAATTACACAGTTACTTTAGTTTTAGAGCTGAGAAGCTCAACACCCCCAAATGGCAAATACCTTAATTAAGTTATTCTTGATTTAATCGGGAATTTATTTCTCTTCTGGCAAAAGCTTTATGAAAGTGACCCAGATCTATGACACCCATTCCAAAGCATTCACACCACTTTTACATTTAGATTTCTCCCAAATGTCAGGTTCTATTAAGAAATTTAGGGGTGGTTTTGAAGCTAATGTGTGGAGGCATAAGCAGCAGACATGTCAAGTGACAACTTAGTGTAGATTACATAGTGTTTCCAGGGAGGCTGAGAATTCTGGTTTCAGCCAGATTTTTAAAAGGCAAAAAAGCAAGTCAGGAGTCTAAGTTATTTTGGAAGTTAAAAGAAGTCAGGAATATACATGCTTTTGTCACTGAAAATCTATCCTCAGGAGCCTTGATCTTAAATCTTTATTTTGGCATTTAGAAAAGCCTTATTTTCCAACTGGCTGAGATTGCAACTTCATAAATGCTTACTTGGGAGGCTATTAAGCCATCACTGGCTTTAACCACAGCTTGTTAAACAAATCATAATAGCTTGGTTGATATATAACACTAAGTATAAACCATGATTTACAAAACATAGAATGTAGGTTCACCTATCATACTAAGCCAAAGACAAATGAAGCACATTAGGGCTTAGTCTGAAAAGTGAATTTAGCCAGAAGAGTTTACTTCCAATCTTATGTACAAGAAAAAGAAAAAGAAATAGAAAAGATCTAGGTTGTCCTCCCCTTGTTAGGATGCTATTCCTAGCAGGTAGTGGATTGTTAGTCACCGACCCCTCTCCAACCAACCAACCAACCAACCAACCAACCAACCAACCAACAAAAGAATGGGACATCTTTTAACTTTTGTGTCTTCTTTCCAATAACACTTCTTTGGGTTTTTGCAGTGTGCAAGAAAGAATACAGAAGAAGGAAAAGGTTTCTTAGTATTTCTTTATATGCATAACCTTTTCTAACCTACTCTTCTAATGCAAAGACATTAGTATTTCAGGTTTAAAAATAGGGTGGAACAGAAAGGCATAATTACTTTGGTCACTGCTACCTTTTTTTTTTTTTGAGCATTTTGGAAGAACAGCTCATTCACTCTGTAAATAAGTCTGCTTTTTGATAGATAATGAGATGTTGTTCCAGTATAACGGTCGGTCTCTCCCTATGAGTGGAAAAGAAAGCAGTGTTTTTTTATGGAGCCTGCCATTTTGGATTGCCCAAAATTTCTCAACAAGGCTTTCAGAGAACAGTTCCATCAAAAAGATTTAGACCCTTACCCTGAAAAAACATGAAATGAATTAACACAATCCATTTGATGTGGGGTAAAATAGCTGTGAACTACAACTCATTTTGAATCTGAAACTCTGTAGACAGGGCAGAATCTAAATCAAAGGTGTGAATCAATTAATGAACCTGCAGATTTCTTTTCATAAATTATTCTCCATTGAACCCCCAATACCATACCTGTTGTTGTTGTTTATTCGTTCAGTCGCTTCCGACTCTTCGTGACTTCATGGACCAGCACATGCCAGAGCTTCCTGTCTGCTGTCGCCACCACCAGCTCCCCCACGGTCGAGTCCGTCACCTCCAGAATATCATCCATCCATATTGCCCTTGGTCCGCCCCTCTTCCTTTTGCCTTCCACTTTCCCTAGCATCAGCATCTTCTCCAGGGTATCCTGTCTTCTCATTATGTGGCCAAAGTACTTCAGTTTTGCCTTTAATATCATTCCCTCAAGTGAGCAGTCTGGCTTTATTTCCTGGAGTATGGACTGGTTTGATCTTCTTGCAGTCCAAGGCACTCTCAGAATTCTCCTCCAACACCACAGTTCAAAAGCATCTATCTTCCTTCGCTCAGCCTTCCTTATGGTCCAGCTCTCGCAGCCATAGGTTACTATGGGGAATACCATTGCTTTAACTATGCAGACCTTTGTTGTCAGTGTGATGTCTCTGCTCTTAACTATTTTACCGAGATTTGTCATTGCTCTCCTCCCAAGAAGTAAATGTCTTCTGATTTCCTGGCTGCAGTCAGCGTCTGCAGTAATCTTTGCGCCTAGAAATACAAAGTCTGTCACTGCCTCCACGTTTTCTCCCTCTATTTGCCAGTTATCAATCAAGCTGGTTGCCATAATCTTGGTTTTTTTGAGGTTTAACTGCAACCCAACTTTTGCACTTTCTTCTTTCACCTTCATCATAAGGCTCCTCAGCTCCTCCTCGCTTTCAGCCATCAAAGTGGTATCATCTGCATATCTGAGATTGTTAATGTTTCTTCCAGAGATTTTAACTCCAGTCTTGGATTCCTCAAGCCATGCACATCTCATGATGTGTTCTGCATACAAGTTGAATAGGTAGGGTGAGAGTATACAACCCTGTCGTACTTCTTTCCCAATCTTAAACCAGTCCGTTGTTCCGTGGTCTGTTCTTACCGTTGCTACTTGGTCATTATACAGAGGAGGCAGACAAGATGACTTGGTATCCCCATACCACCAAGAACTTCCCACAATTTGTTATGATCCACACAGTCAAAGGCTTTAGAATAGTCAATAAAACAGAAATAGGTGTTTTTCTGAAACTCCCTGGCTTTCTCCATTATCCAGCGGATATTGGCAATTTGGTCTCTAGTTCCTCTGCCTTTTCTAAACCCAGCTTGTACATCTGGCAATTCTCGCTCCATGAATTGCTGGAGTCTATCTTGCAGGATCGTGAGCATTACCTTACTGGCATGTGAAATCAGTGCCACTGTTCGATAGTTTGAACATTCTTTAGTGTTTCCCTTTTTTGGTATGGGGATATAAATTGATTTTTTCCAATCTGATGGCCATTCTTGTGTTTTCCAAATTTGCTGGCATATGGCATGCATTAGCTTGACAGCATCATCTTGCAAGATTTTAAACAGTTCAGCTGGGATACCGTCATCTCCTGCTGCCTTGTTATTACCATATAATATAATATAATTATAATTATATTATAAACCATATTATAATATATATTATATTATATTATATTATATTATATTATATTATATTATATTATATTATATTTATTTTATTTTATTATTTTATTTTATTTTATTTTATTTTATTTTATTTTATTTATTATTTTATTTTATTTTATTTTATTTTATTTTATTTTATATTTTATTTTATTTTATTTTATTATTTTATTTTATTTTATTTTATTTTATTTTATTTTATTTTATTTTATTTTATTTTATTTTATTTTATTTTATTTTATTTTATTTTATTTTATTATTTTATTTTATTTTATATAGATTGTTGTTGTTTATTCGTTCAGTCGCTTCCGACTCTTTGTGACTTCATGGACCAGTCCACGCCAGAGCCCTCTGTCGGCCGTCACCATCCCCAGCTCCCCCATGGTTGAGTCCGTCACCTCCAGAATACCATCCATCCATCTTGCCCTTGGTCGGCCCCTCTTCCTTTTGCCTTCCACTTTCCCTAGCTCTCTCTCTAATATAATATAATAAATATTATAATATAATATAATATAATATAATATAATATAATATAATATAATATAATATAATATAATATAATATAATATAATATAATATAATATAATACCATAACCGGTCAGAGGCTATTTAGAAATCTTCTGCTAGGGCAAGTTAAACATGGTTGTTCACTACTGAAAGTATTCCTGTTCATCTTAGCTCCAGGAGTATAATTTCTCAGATTCAATTTTTAGGGGTACAATATATCAATGAAATATTAAGTTGAAACTATTTCCTCTTATGAAAAAGGATTACTGTGTTGCACATACATATGGATGAACTATGACCCCATGTGCAGTCACAATTACAGAGGGAGGGTTGTCTAGGCAGGGGGCGAGAGAGGACAAGTTTGAGAAGAAATATGCTGAGAAGAATTATGCTAGATCAATCAGTATACATACCACAAATTGGGATTATTTTTTTATCAAGTCATTTGCTTTCTTGCCACAGTGAAAACATATTATCCTGTATATTATACGCTTTTTAAATCATGTATATGTATATGTATATGTGCGTGTGTGTGTTAACATAGAGTTCCTTATATGTACTACTATTTGAAGAAAACATTACCCGCTCAATATCTGACCATAACAAACCATTTTATATCTCTTTGGATAGACTGAAGAATATGAGCTTATAGGTCTTAATTCTGGCAAGAGTGTTCCCTAGAACACTGCTGCTTTATTATAGTTGCTTTCATATTCCCTTATAACACATTTTTTAGCATTTTAAATAACACGGATCACTGATAAAAGCTTGGAACTAAAAAAGGAGACAACAGTCAAAGAAAGAAAACAAAGGAGGCAGGTTGGTAAAGTGGATAAAACATGTACTGTATAAAATTGGATGCAATTATATAGAAACTTAAATTATAAGCTATGATCACCCACATTATTCTGTCTTGCAGGCAGAGAGCAAGAAGGGTGGAGGCTGACCAATGTCAGAAGTGCCTATATGCTGTCAGTAAGGGGTTCAGAATCACGTGTCCTGGTGAATGAAGAAAGAAGGGTATGCCATATGCTGTATGGACTTTAATTAAAAATAGATTACTTCTGAACCCCAAACATAGTGATTAACAGGAAATGGGTTGCTGCAGTTAGCAGCTATCATTTAGCAATTTGAACATGGTCTACATTTGAAAGGAGTCTGAACTTGTAAGGTTGGCAAGTACAATTTCTTTTTAATTCTAGTTCACTATTTTTGACTAATTATTGGGCAGCATTTTTGAAGTCTTGATTAGATGATACAGAATATTTATGGTAAATGCTAATCCCTGTACCCCTAGTATGGTAAAGCTATGTTCATGAAATTCATGACATGAAACCGCTAGGCTTAGCCAGTTATAGTATTCTACATTATTATTCATTATTTATTATTATTCTGGTTTATTACGGTCACTGACCAGTACAAGATTCTACAAGGTATACTCATTGAACCTTACAATATGCACCATCTGATTTAGAATAGTTTTAAAATTATAAGTTAAATTACATTGTTCCAATTAAAAATTAAAATACATTCAGACCACAATGTGGATGAGCCCCTTAATCAAATTTAAATATGCTCTTAATATTAGTCATAACTAATATTCTATCAGATGTAAATGCTTATAAAAAGTAAAATATCATATATAAAATATGGTGTGATATATATACATACATACATACATACACACACACACACACACACACACACACACACACACACCTTTTAAAATAATTAAAATCATTACAAGGAGTACATTACTACATTTTTCCTATCATAGTCTGGCGTATCTTTATAGCAGCTGCACAGAATTTGGCTACTTGCGCCGTAACAGTTGGATCTTCATCTATAAGTAACATTTGCATATACTCTATATCTTGCCTCCTAGGATATTTCTTGGTCAAGGGTAATATTAATTTACTCCTAAGCTCTTTATAAAAAGGACAACGGAGGAGCACGTGGTCTGTAGTTTCTATCTCTCTATTATTACAACAGCACCACCTTGCAGCTTTTGGGATTTTTTTATATCTACCATCCAAGACTCTGGAAGGGAGTGCGTGGCTACGAGCTAGGGCAAAGGCTTTCCGATGGCTAGGGATTTCAAGTTGAGTAAGGTAGTTAGCAGAATTAACAATATATTTATTATACTCTGATGATAAGAAATGAGGGGCCTTCTCTAAGTCTGTTTGTCTCTCTATGTCCTTTATCCTTTGCTTCAAGGCCAATTTTGCCTGTTCATAATCCATCCTGAGAATTGAATCTGTAGAAAATCCTAGCTTGGCGAGACTAGATTCAATATCCTTTAACCAAGAGGATTGGAAGTAATCTTGGAAAATGAGTGGTGCTAAACCTTGAGGATAATGCTTGAGTTTTAGCCAAAGATTCAGGGAAGCTAGGCACACTCTTGCCTCAACTTTTATCATTCCTGCTTCCAATCGAAGGTAAGCATTTGGAACACATTTGGGCATTTGAAATACTGCTCTAATAAATTTTGATTGCACTCTTTCCAGGGATGTAATACTTGAACTTAGAGCACCAACACAGGACCCATAAAGGAGCTGGGCTAATGTCTTCGCCTGGAAGAGTTTAAGAGCTGCCGGTATATAATGCCCTCCTTTACTCCGGAAAAACTTTAAAATGGCATTAGCTGAATTTTGTCCGGAATCAGCTGCATAATCAAAGTGAGGTTTCCTAGATCCAGTGGCGTGCATGACTACCCCTAGATATTTAAAGCTAGTCACTTGCTCTATTCTATGCCCATTTATATTCCAAGAACGAAATTTCGGTCTTTTGGCGAAGGTCATTATCTTTGTTTTCTGATAATTTATTTCTAGCTGATTATTAATACAATACTGGGCCACAGTTGTCAAAGCTCTGTTGAGACCTACAGGAGTCCTAGAAAGTATGACCGCATCGTCTGCATAAAGCAGCAGGGCAATACTACGGTCCCCTATTTTAGGAGGGTGAAAGTCCGGGTGATTTAGACAACTTACCATATCATTAATATAAAAATTAAAAAGTAGCGGGGCCAAAATACAGCCCTGTTTCACCCCATTTTGTACCTTAATCAGCTTGGAAAGGGACCCAACCCTATTGCATCTGACCTTCAAGGCCGTATCAGAGTATAAGGCCCGGATTAAATACAGAAGTCTACTATCTATTGAGGCAGCTTCCAACTTCTCCCACAGCTTAGGCCTAGATATAGAATCAAAAGCTGCCTTTAAGTCTATGTAGGCTGCATAAAATGATGTTATCTTGTTGGTACGATATTTTTCAATCAGATGTTGAAGAATCAGGCATTGTTCAATGGTTCCTCTGCCCTCTCTGAAGCCAGCCTGCTCGTCCGCTATAAGCTTTCTCTGGTCCAGCCATTCTTTGAGTTTTTCTTGCAGATGTCTAGCGTAGAGCTTGCTAATTATATTCAGGAGAATTATAGGCCTATAATTGGCAGGATCACTTGTCATCCCTTTTTTAAAAATCGGTACTATGATAGCCAGTATTCTAGATAGTATTCTACATCTAGATCAGTGCTTTGCAAACTGCCGCCGTTGGCGACACACCAACGGCGGCAGCGGTGGCGGCACGGGGGGGCGCACGGGGGGACGCGCGCGCATGTGCGGTGGCGGTGTGCATGGCGGCGGCTTCGCTAAAACGCGGAAGTGCTGATGGTGCGCTGCTGCCGCCGCCGCCATGCACACCACTGTCGACACACGCGCCCCCATGCCGCCGCTTCGCGACACACTAAACTGTGTTGCAACACACTAAAGTGTCAGAGACACACAGTTTGGAAAGCTATGATCTAGATCCTCCAGATCTGGCAGATAGACTTCCGTTCTAGTTTTATTCTTCTAACCCTGCTTGCATAAGTCAGTTTGATAACAATATTATTATCATTTAAAATAAAATGCTAAAGAGCTGAACTGTGTTTCAGTTTTCCTGCAAGCTTTGAGTTTATTAGGAAAATTGCTGTGTCTCAACAATGATAAGTAATGCCAGTCTAAGATCTTTGCTGAAAGCAGATGTGGCAGTAATTTAAATCTAGGCCTCATTCATACAAATAGAGCAAAATCTGAGAAGTGCAGTGCAGCTTTATACTATGCAGGTATATGCAGACCAGACTTTTGCTCTTCAACAGATCATTGAGAAATGTATGAATGTTAGAAAGTTTATCATGTTTGTTGAATTTTGAGAAAGTTTATGACAAAGTGAATATAGAATGTTTTGCACTAATAAGAAGTTGACAGGTAGTTGCTGAATGTGATAATAGAGGTATATGATGGATAGAAAGCATGTATGAGAATAAATAAAATACTAAGTAATAATAAAGTTATGTGATTGATGCACACATATTTTTGTATGCAGATGATGATGCCATGTTGTTGGCTGAAAATCCAAATAATTTGCATTGAATGTTATGCATATACATTGAATTTGAAAATAAATATATCAAAGACCAAGGATTGACAGGGAAACTGGAGTGAATGACTGCAAGTAATGCATAAATGGCAAAAAACCCCACAGCAAGTAAATGAATTTGTATACCTTGATAAAATATTTACGAAATATGGGAAAATGGATGGAGATGTTTTAAGATATGCAAATGCTGGTAGAAAGATAGTGGGTGGCATGTGGTCTGTTGCAAAAAATGAATGTTTGTCAAAAAAAAAAAAAAGGAAAAGAGCAGCCTTCTGGAGTGGGGGTCGGCAGGGTTACAGTTCCTCCGAACAGTCACTCATGCCCTGGTCAACTCCCATATAGACTATTGCAATGCGCTCTACATGGGGCTGCCCTTGAAGAGTATCCGGAAGCTTCAGCTGGTCCAGAATGTGGCTGCGTGGGCAGTTCTTGGTGCCCCATGATTGGCATATGTGACACCACTGCTATGTGAGCTGCACTGGGTGCCAGTTTGCTTCCGGGTCCAATTCAAGGTGTTGGTGATCACCTTTAAAGCCCTACATGGCATGGGTCCAGGTTACCTAAGGGACCATCTCATCCCCATGACATTGACCTGTCCCACCCGGTCATGTAGAGAGGGCATGTTATGGACCCCGTCTGCAAGAGAATTTCATTTGGCGGGGTCCAGGAAGCGGGCCTTCTCTGCAGTAGCCCCCGCCCTCTGGAACACTGTGCCCCCAGAGGTGAGACAGGCCCCATCACTCCTGGCTTTCCGGAAGAACCTGAAGACTTAGCTCTGCCATCTCGCTCAGGGCGGGAAGGGGAGTAATTATTCTTGGGGGTGGCTGGCACCTTAGAGCTCTCCTCACTGATTTAGATCTCTTTTAGCCACTTGGATTTTATATTTATTCTTACTTTTATATATATTTGGAAATAGTGTATTTATATTTTAGATGTTTTTATCTCTATTGTTTTAAAGTGTTTGCTATTGTAAACCACCCAGAGTCCCCCTTTTCTGGGGGAGATGGGCGGTGGCAAAATTTGAAATATAAATAAATAAATAAATAAAATACCAAAGTGAGTGATCAATACATTGAGACTGTTTGATACAGACAGAATGAATTTGTAAAACAAATACATGAAAGAAGAGTGAACAGTTTGAGAAGAGGAAGACTGAGAAAAACACGGTTGAATGGAACTGATGAGATCCTCAAAAAAAGAAGTGAAACATTTCAAGAATTAAAGTATGGGTTTGGTGGAAGGATGGTGTGCAAGGGCAGAAAGATATAGAGAAGTATAGTGAATAGTATTGGGGTAACCCTGATTGAGCTATTTTTTCTTTCCTTATCTCATGGCTTTACTTTCTTTGGTTATTTCATGCACATGTTTTGTCCTTTGCTTATGCCAAAAAGGGATAATGTGATGAGTATGTCTGTATGTCTGTATGTTGCAGAGAAGGCTCATATGATCAATCTTACTTCATTCCTTCTATATTGCCTGGGAGGAAAAAAATGAGATTTAATTTTTAAAAAGTTTAAAATAATTCTCTTTTCTCTAAAATAACTCTATGTTTCTTTTCAGCATGAAAAAAAATCCATTATATGACCTTTCTTCTGTAATTTGAAATGGTTCAGTCTAGAAATAAGTATGTTACTTCATCTGCTGATCATGAAAACTAGATTATAGCTTATCAGATCTAGGAACTGTTCTTGTCTCAATTAACTCTTTCCATTAAACAAGGCAAAAAGACCCCTCTAATCTACAGTTTTGCTGTATAAAAGGGCAGTGAAAAATCTCTTGCTTTTAACATTCACTTAGGGATATGATTTGAAATATGATTTGGAATTAAAAATGTGTTCTTGTTTTCTGAACTTATTTGTTATTGTGTTTGAAGAAGAGGAAACTAAGACTAGAAACTCATTTTCAAGTTTAATGAGTATTCCTATTCTGAATTTTCTGAAGTTGGCACATATGGCACAGATATCAGAATAAATAAAATATTACTTCTTCTGATCTGAAAAATATTTTCACATTTTATTTCATCTCATATGCTCAGCGAGGCAGCCATATGCCCACTGAAGCAGACAGGGTAAGAAACGTAATATGATCTTCAGGTGATGTTCAGCTGAATTCAGGTTATGCACACTGACAGCTGGTGGCTCAATGAGGGCAATGTAAATTCCATATTGGCATTGCTATACATTATCTTGTACCAGACATCATGTGAGGTACTGCTGTTAGAGAGGACTTTGGGACAGAGGTCCCGGATTTCACTCAGCCATATACCCTGGAAGTCTTCCAAGAGCTACGGGTCTACTTATTGCATGTTGAAGTAATAAAGTCATACTTTTACAGAGAAGCAGCATTAAGTCAAGAATAAGATCATTAGGTCCAGAATCTAAAATTCCCGATAAATACTAATAATCATGATGGGAGAACAGATTTAAGCAGCAAACCAAATGAAGTCAGATTGAAAAGAAATTGGAGCTCATATATTTTTCCAATGCATTGACTTTCTCACTCTCCTCGACTCCTTAATCACAGGCCTACCATTACAAAACTGACAAGCAATTTAGTACACTTAATCTTAAATGCTTAAGATTTAGTACACTTAATTTTAAATGTTGAAGTCTTACTTCTCAACTACTTTGTGAAAAGAAGCTCTTTAATTTAAAATTGGTTCAGCAGATATACTCCAGTGCAGGTCATTTCTTTAAAAGACAACCGTATTCACAAGAGAACATACCCCAAACCAGGGGGGTCCACAGCGTATGGAAAAAAAGTCAAGGTGGCAGCCACAATTGTGCAATTGGAACTCTGCCCATTTTTAAGTCTCCTCAGAGAAAATCTGCTGTTCTCTTCAGGATTGGGGTAGGGTTAGAGTCAGTTATAAAACAAATTCTACCACTGTTGGGTATAAAAGTTAGAGACCCTTGGATTCTGAAGCCTTTATGAAGATACCTGGGAGAATCAATCCCACTCACTCACCTTTTAGTGAGATGTATAAATTTAATAAATAAAATAATAAAATAAAATAAAATAAAATAAAATAAAATAAAATAAAATAAAATAAAATAAAATAAAATAAAATAAAATAAAATAAAATAAAATAATAAAATAAAATAAAATAAAATAAAATAAAAAAATAAAATAAAATAAAATAAAATAATAAAATAAAATAATAAAATAAAATAAAATTAATAAAATAAAATAAAATAAAATAAAATAAAATAATAATATAATAAAATAAAATAAAATAAAATAAAATAAAATAATAAATAAAATAAATAAAATAAAATAAAAAGGCTGTGTGAGTCACATTTCCAGGAATGAGGATACAGAGGAAATATGGAATGACCTTCTTCCTGACAATTGGTTGGCATTTACCCTGCTGGCCTTCAGTGAGTAACTCTTTCCCAGGGCCTTTGGGTCGTGAGCCCCAGTTACATGAAGGTGTTATTTCTGTCTGCATCACAATGTTATTGTTTTATTGTTTCATTATTGTTTATTGGTTTCTGTATTGTGGTTTGGTATTATTTTTGTTGCCTTTTCCTGTAAGCCTCCCAGAGTCACCATGGATGAGTTGGGTGGCTGTATAAATGTTTTAAATAAATAAATAACCCAGAAAAAAAGAAAGGAAGGAAGAAACTCTGCCCATTTTTTATGTGCACACATGAAAAATAGGTGGAGCTTTGTTTGCATCATTACAGCTGCCATCTTGATTTCTTTTTTCTTTTCTTTTTTTTACCATCCCTCGTGGACATCCCTGCTGCAAACAAATGAGAGGGAGAACAGCCTTGTGCTTGAACAACAGCTGCCAAACACTGGCCACATTAGACACCTGGCTACCTGCTGTCTAATCTAACTAGAGAGATGCTAAAGAAATGGGAATTCAGCAGAGCAGAGAGATTGCTGCTTTGTCTGCTTGCATGTTTTATTTAGCCCGGCAAAAATATGCTTTTGTTTTGGAAGGCGTCTGATTTCATAAGGGAGACAGCAAAGAAGAAAAATATTGATTTGCAGACTTTTATTTTAAAAGTCACTCCTTAATCTGGGAAGGAGAGGAGGGAATAAAGATATAGTGATGACAATTCTCATTGCTATGGCAACTGTACATTTTTAGTGACAGTGGAGTCTTCCTCCCGAAACAGCTAAATTGCCTGGGAAGTGAAGGTGAGGAGGGCAAGAAGCAGACGGTGGGATTTACTTAAGGAAAATTGTAACTCTTGGAATTTGCAAATGGGGGGAGATGAGGGAAGATATATACTTGAGTAAACAAAATAGGCATGCCTGCTACTGTGCAGGCACTAATGTAATTTTATTGAAGATTTATAGCCTACCTTATCTTATGAGCCCAGAATCCGCGACTATAATGTCTGGGAGTTTACAAATTACTATTTTCCTTTTTTTCCTTAATTTTTCTACTAGATGCTCACATTATAATCAAAGAAAGATGCAGGTTTTTGAATCACAGTGGAAGCTTTAGCAAAATATTTGCTAGAGCTATTTCTGCTGTCCCTGAGGCCTCTCATTCCCATCCCCACCCTAAAACCTCATCTCAGTGGGAAAAAAGGCCAAAAATTTCAGCCATATCCTTTCTAGAGATGTCAGTGCATCTTTGGATCTCCTCCTGCAGCTCTCAGAAAAGTTAGGCGGCTAGGTTGCAGTTTGCAGCTCCTCAGAAATCGCCTATCCATGGATTGAGGCAGTCACAAATGGGGGGCCAATTGGGTGGCCTTTTTTCACATGATCAGAATAATCTTGAGAGAAATTTCCATGACACCTGATTCACTCATGAGACCCACAACACATTCTCCAATCCTGACAGTATTTCCTCTCCATATTCTATTCCCCATGGAGAACAAAATATTTGCTTGTTTCACAGTATTTATAGCCTATTACATTTCTGTCAGACTTCGCTTTTATGAATGCTCTTTGGGATGACTGCATTTCCAATGCATTATCAAATGCAAATGTGTTTCAGTCTTCTGGAACTGGAACTTGTACTGGTGGAATAGTTCCTAAATGTAGAGAGTGGACAGACAGACAGACAGACAGACAGACAGATATAAGGCTCCTCCACCTAAGGACTTTGTGTCACTTTGAGATCAGCTCCAGGCCTCTCTGTTCTTGCTCATTTGGAACCCTGAATCAGGGTTTTGCCAGCTCTGCAGTGGTTCAGCAAAATCAGTGCTAAAACTGGTATCAGCTATTGTTCTGAAAAGCTCACCGTCTCATTGGTGGGAAATCTGCCTCAACCTGCCACCTCCTGGCATCTATCAGCAACTTTTAGGTGCTCCACTAAATCAGTAGCAGCCCCACCTCTCCTTCTGCTGCACTCTATAGAAGGGTGAAGGAGGGACTGCCATGGTCCCATGATTGCTCATATTATGAGAAGTCTCCCTTAATTCAGTGGTGACACTCCCTCCCCCCACCCCCGGCATTCAGTCACTTAAATAGCAGCGTGGAGGCTAAACATCTCATTTCTGGATGTGGGGAAATAGGAAATAAGTGCACACACTAGGCTCCATGAATGGGATGCTAAGCTTCTACACTGGAAACCCCCAGTTGCAACTGTTAAATCATGGTGTCATTCTACTGTCACAGCATGCTGTGGGCATTTATAGGAAGCGAGAATGATGGTTTCGCAGAAGAACAGCAACTCCACAGTCAGAAAGCTTTCTCCTTGTGCCAAAAATCTTATTTTTTCAGCAAATGACCACACAGCTATCCATAAGATGTACTGAAAGCTAAGGATTCTAACAATTTAATTTTTCTTCTTTTTGTGTTGAGCAGGGTCCTGCATTTGCCCAGGGGCTCGGGTGCTGACTGAATGACATGTGCTAGACTGAAGGACTCATGGTGATCTCAACATGTTCCCTGTATTCTGAAGCTAGCAGCAATGAAAGCAATGGTGGGTTGCTTTCAAACTGCTTTTGAAGGACTAAGGAGTAAACACTGCAGTAATGTGGAAATACCCAGAGCCTGCTTACATTATGCTTATGAAAGGGAAGGGAAGGGAAGGGAAGGGAAGGGAAGGGAAGGGAAGGGAAGGGAAGGGAAGGGAAGGGGAAGGAATCCTTTTACCAAGCAGAATGAGAAATAGCAAAGAGTTAATTAAAAAAGGGCAAGTACTTACTTACCTACCTACCTACCTACCTACCTAAGTAAAGTAAAGGTTCCCCCCGCACAGTTGTGCAGTCGTGTCCGACTCTAGGGGCCGGTGCATGGAACCTACCTACCTACCTATCTATTTATCATTGTAGACCAAATAGTGCAAAGATGGGGACAAAGAAGAAATGATGTTCGCATTGAGTTCTATTCCTTAGCACTTATTGAGAAATAAATACAATGAATGGACACACAGACAAAAAAAAACAACCCCAAGTAGAAATCAGAACCTTAGTGTTACAGGTTGTAAAATACATGATCTTTGTAATACCTCCTATCTCCCCCACATGTGTAATACAATGCACTGATGTGTGGCTCATGTTATAAACACATGGGTTTTGTAGTGCATTACTGTAATCAACATCATGTGACAACTGACTAAACTGGAACAAATGTCATTATGGAGGTTCTTTACCTTCTCCCAGTGTAGATCCTGCCCTGACTATGCAGTGTTCACATACAACATGTGACCACACTAGCTCCCAACTATATTTCACTTATAAAAAGAATGGGAAAGGGTCCTTAAGGAAATCTATATTTTCCCTCCTGATTTTTCTCAATTCTAGACAATTCAACTGTTCCTTATATATTTCTGAAAGTTGTTATAAAAATAAGGGAGTATTCCTACTCCAGGCTACATATGAAGAATAACTACCTTACTAGACTCAAGGAATATGGTGAAAATAAATGGGAATTCCCATGAGCTGCTTGCCAGGAAGTAGAAGAAAGAAGTAAGGTACAGTTGATGGACTGAAAAGACAGAAATTTCAGAACTTCATGCAAGGGAGTTCTTTTTGAAGAAATTCTAGATGTACATCACTTCCCATCAGTGGAGTGAAAGGAAACATCAACACCAACCTGAAAAGCAGTTTCTTCTATCTAACTTCTATTAAACCTGGATACAATCCTCCTTTCCCCACAATAAAGTATTGTGGGGAAGGGAGGATTGTACTGTAGTTCAATAGAAGCTTGGATAGAGCAAATGTTGGGTGTTTGGGGGGATTTACGAAGTGTTATCAGTTTGTTAAACTCAGCCTGTGAGTTCATTTCTAAGTAACTTACATGAATCACAACTTTTGATAAAACGTTTACTAAACTTAACATATTCCAGAACTTTTAATGTTAGGTAAAAGTAGGACAACCCCCTCAAAAACATGAATTAATGCTGGGATTAGGAATGAGAGAGAGAGAGAGAGAGAGAGAGAGAGAGAGAGAGAGAGAGAGAGAGAGAGAGAGAGAGAGAAATATGAAATCTGCAGTGTGGCAAAATAGATTACTGCTAATTCACCAGAGTAGTGCATTGAACACAAGCATTTCTATGTTCCTTGTTTCTCTATGGTTTTTTTTTTTTGCTATGTAAACCATTTTGCAATGAATAGAATGTATTTTGAGAATTTCCTTTTTGCTGTGACCACGTCAGTGCAATCTCTAGCATGAGCGTTTGCTGCCTTACCTACCTGAGCAGACCCACAGCACAGCCTTCCCCAACAATCAAGTACATTTATGCACTGTTCCCATTGTACAGTGGCAGGATCATGTGCATCTCTTTTCCTGCAAGACATTAGGGCAGCTGATTTTGGAACTCTCTTGTAGAAGAAGGTTGTTAAACTACCTCCTCGCTGTGAGATAGCAGCAGACTGAATGGCACAATTTACCAGGGAAAGCAATTTTTTTTCTCTCTAACTGGCATAAGAAGCAAGTTGTGCTCTGGAATATGGATCAACTATTAGTGTGCACATACTTATCCATTTGCTCTGACAACTGTCAAAGATACTGAACTTGATTTGGAACATTTTAAATAATGCATAATATAAATAAATAAAAATAATGCATAAGTTTTACATTGAATGTTACACTGAGATTACTATGTGTGAGTTATGTTTTGAGTAATTTCCTCAGTAAATCTGTTGAGCTGTATACTCTGTTTTGAAGGGCAGCATACTACATTGTTATAATAGTAATAATAATTCCCCTGAAAAGAAATCAGCAAATAAATCTGCCACTTGTCACTGCCTTTACTCTCAGCTTGCATTTGAGCTATAGATCCTTCACAAAATAATTTTTCCCAAATACATACGAACTTTATGAGACTCTCTTAGATGAAAGTGAGCAATGGTAATGGAGTCCCTGTTTTAGAGGATATAGGAGTTCTGCGGGGAAAGAAAGCCATGATGCTCTTTATACCTTTGGTTATAACTGAGGCATTTTCTATTGTTTAATCTGATGGAAATCCACGCTCGCATACACAAATGACAGGGTTCAAAGTTAGGACTGGCACATCTCTCAAAGGGAAAATAATTTTCTCATTTGCACAAGATAATTAATTAGATAGTATGACATTTAAAATTGGCCAGCAGTAAACATTCTGGCTGGATTAAACAATGAGGACAATAAAAGCTTCTAGATGGCAATAAAGAATCTACACTGATCTAAATTAAGCCAAGTGACAATTCTGTGCAGACTTAATGGAATGAATACAAACATGAAAATGGTATTGCTATTCTTCGCTATAGAAAATATCATTTTTCCACAGCTGTTTTCTACTTATTAAGCTTGAACCTGTTGCCAGTTCAGATTGTAAAGTCCAGATAAGAATGATGAACGGTTATTCTTTGTAGTGAGAAAAAGAGTTGGTAGGGCAAATGTTCATTTTCTAATGAAACCATTCTGTAAAATTGTGACCACAAGTGTAAACTGTGAAAGTGCACCAGGTATTTGACTTGTAAATCCCTGTGTGCCCCTTGCTTAGCTTGCAGAGAGACAGAGGAAGTGGATACTGCAGCTTTAATACAGCGACTTTGCTGTTAAAGCACTTAAATGTCACCTTGTCCCTGAGGTGTGCTTAGATGTGCCATCAGAAAGTAAAGACAGAATCACAATGCTTTTGCTTTTAATAAGAAAGATGCCCTTAATGCCAAAACTCTGTAAAAAGAAACAGCACTGAACTGATCCCGAAAACTCAGCTCTGTTTCTATGCCTTGTACCAGCTGCTTATCAAATTTGCTGATGATACAAAACTAAATTGGATGGTTATTAATATGCTAGAGGATAGACACAAAATTCAACATGATTTTGATAGATTGGCAAAGTGGGCTCAAAAGAAAAGTGGAATTTTACAGAGACAAATACAGAGTTCTTCAGTTAGGAAGAGAAATCAGATGCACAAGGGGATAACTGGTATAGTAATGGCATATTTAAAAAGGAATTTGTAATTGACCAAAAGCTGAATATAAGTCAGCTTTGTGAAATGGATGTGAAAAAAGACAAACCAATCTTAAGATTCATTAATAGACATTTAGTTCCTAAATCATAGGAAGTAACTCTATTCTCCGTTGCATCACACACTACCTTTTGGCATAGAACAACAGTGCCACCTCAAACATCTGGTACATTGACACCTATGCTGACAGGCTTCAATACAGTGGCATTATCGGGAAAACATCAGTCAATGCTTTATTACAGAGGCAAATGGTCATTGGGAAGATGGATTGAGCCACCAGGTAATTCTATGGTTTGCCAGCTAGAGACATATTATATTATGGGTGGAACAATTTGCTTGAATGGGAAAAGCAACAGTCAGTCCCAAAAGGTGCTTTTCACTTGTCCTCAACAATTGTGAGGATATTGCTTGATAGGAAGAACAATCAAGAAGGAACTGCCGAACCACATCCAAACAGAAGATCCAGATAATCTCCCTCAAATCTGCTTTTTCGCAAAGATGTCTGAACGTGTTTGGAATCTTAAGATATTATTTAAGCTGGCAATATATACTGTAACTAGTTTTACTTTGGAATTCTGTCTATGCCTTCTCTTGTTTCTCTTATATTCCTCATCTCATAATAATTTTTTTTTTATATTTAAGGATTATTTTTTCACATGTGCAGAATTGTACAGTTACACATCATCCCCTTGTGTTTTCAGGTTGTTCTCAAAATGGTGGTAAGTCCTGCATTTTGGGACTTCTAAGCACCTTCCTTTCTGTTTTTTCCCCTTAAACCCATGCTGAAAAGGGGAGCTTTTTGCAGATGGGCTAAGAACCCCCCCCCCCAGTTGGTCAGATGAAGCATCAAGAGATTCAGCCTGAACAACAGCCTTTGTAAATCCTTGGAAAAAGCTGGCTACTAGTGATGCTTAAATTAGCTTCCTACCAGCTCATAACACACACATGAACACACAGAATGGGTTCATTACCTGCTCCTTGTTGTTTCAGAGTGCAGGACACACTCTGGTGAAGTTTCAGGAAGGTGTTTTAGCTGAATATTAGGAAAAACTTCATAATGGTAAAAAACAGTTTGATACTGGTACCAATTATTTAGGGAAATTGTAGACATCATTTCTGTGAAAGTATTAAAATAGAAACTGGATAGATACTCACTAGGAAGATTTTAATTTAGTTTTATGTGCTACACAGGGGATTCTAGTAAGTACCCATATTTTGCCCAGAGGGGCCCTATATACTGTATGGAATTCTAAAGCTACAATATGTTTCCATGTGTTCTCTACTTAGAGAAACATTGCAATACAATCTCCCCATAACCAACTTTCACTTACATTCACCAGTCGTCAGTGTTTGTCCTTCCCAAGCAATGTAAGGAAGGCCATTATATTTCCCAACAGATGAATAAGAAACTATGGCTGAAACACTACGATGTGCTGATGAACTTTTTCATTTGCGCTAAGTTTTCTATGCAGCCCTATTGACCTTCCAGTGTATGGGGGCTATGCTTTCAACTCACTTTTTAATTTTTAACATGAGAGAATTTAACTATTCCT
Source organism: Charina bottae (assembly GCA_023362775.1). Classification (NCBI taxonomy): domain Eukaryota; kingdom Metazoa; phylum Chordata; class Lepidosauria; order Squamata; family Charinaidae; genus Charina; species Charina bottae. Next base: position 33,411,534 of record JALMGJ010000006.1, on the reverse strand, counting down.
TACAGTTATGTTCAAAAAATGTTTAGATACGGTGCCCAATTCTGTATCTATTAGTCTATTAGTGTGTTTCTGAGGAGGTTAAAAAAAAGAAAACATCTACCCAGCCATAACAATGAAGAAATCCAGGCGGTTCCAGGTGTCTCCAAGGTAGCATTTCTTGCCAAATATCCCCAGGGCCACCATCTTCAGCACCATTTCCATAGCAAAGAAGATAAAGATGAAGTCATCAAACACCTAAAATGTCCATAAGAAAAAAAAGAGGCAGATTTAAATGAGCTTTAACTACAATTTTTGAATATGCATATGACATGCATGGACATGATTTTCCATATATTCTTAATAAATTATTAAGATATTCTTTGTAGGCCCTTTTACAGGCCCTGCCACCCACAGAGGTGTTGCAGGTGGCTAACAGAGAAAGGGCCTATTCTGTTATGTCGCTCCAATCCTTCCACTGAATGCTCTTTCTAGAAAAGTCTACCTGGTCCCCTAACAAAAAATGTTTATACACTTGGCTGAGATCTTTGTCTTTTAGCAGTCTGACATCTAATCTTTTCATATTTTTATTAGTTTTATATCAGTTATTTATTGGTTGTTCTTGGTTTTTATATTTGTAATTCAGTCCAAGAACATTTGTTATTTGGAAGGTATATACATTAGACAGTCTACAGGTAGTCCTTGCTTAACGGCCACTCTTCTGGCAATTGTTTGAAGTTACAATGGCGCTGAACGAGGGGTACTTACGACAGGTCCTCATAGTTGGGCCATGGCAGCGTCCCCATGGTCACGTGATTGCAATTCGGGCACTCAGCGACCGGCTTGCAATTACAATGCTGCAGTGTCCCGTGGTCACGTGATTGCCAGGTTTCGACAAGCAAAGTCAATGGGGAAGTCGGTAGGAGGTTGCAAATGGTGATCACATGACCACAGGATGCTGCAACTGCACGGGATTCACCTAACAACGGCAACTGGGAGTGCTGGAACATGGCAAGATATCAACCAGAAGGTCACATATTGCCATTATAGAAAGGGAGCTACTTACTTGCAAAATTTTACATCTGTTGGAGAGGCAATCCATATCATCACAGGGCTGATACATTCCAAGTGTGACACAGTTCAGTAGGATCACCATCATGCTGACACACTCAAACCAGGTGGAAGGAAGAAATAAAGTCAAGGGAAAAATATCTCATTTACAAACAATATAATTAACTCCCAGTTCTAGCAGAGTGGAAATCTTTGTTAAAAAAAACTGTCAAGAGTGTACAATAGGTAAGCAATAAGACCATAGCAACTCAGTGCACAAAGAATAGCCGAGATAATACAATTGCTTTTAGACTGTACCACTAGACTTCAGGTGAGAAAATCACATGACAGCATATTCCTTCATATGTAGAAAGAAAAAATCATGTACTGTATACAAAATATTCATATTTATAGATAAAAGAAATAATTCCATGGAAAGGTGTTTCAGTTATGGATACTTCAGATACAGGCTAAAGTGGTATCATCTGGGAAGAGTTTTACCACTGAATCAGCTTTTTACATTAATTACTTTGTCTGCCACTCTAAAATAACCAAATCATTGCTTTTGTGAAGATGGTAGTAGGGATATTGATACCACTAGTGTAAAACAGTCCAGTGTAAATGCAAATCAAAAGTTCAACAAGAAAAATACAGATTTAGCTATGAGATAAATCCTTCTGAATCTCTTCCACACCCACACACACGAGCGCATACACACAGAGGCACCATTTTTATCATTACGTTCTGAATACATCAGCTACAATGTACTGCAAGAGAGCAAGGTTAAATGAGCAGAATCCATTTTTTTTGGTTAACCTTCATAATAGGCTACATGGAAAACAAATAGCATGTATTTTAATTACAGCTTATCCTTCCCCTCCTCTGTTGTTCACATTTGTTTTGGTTGACTTTGTATAAAAATAGTAGGCAATATCTTCAGAGCGACTAGTACAAATATATACCTTTGTATTCATTTGCTTGTCTTAGTTTTTCCAAATATAAGATCATAGTTACCAGTCTATCACATTTTCTTCTCTCCTGATGAATTCTTATTTGCTGCACTGATTTATCCCTGATTAAGATTATTAAAATATACTTTAAAAAAAAAACCAGTGTCCTTCTATCAGTGCTTCAGTTTTTCTGCAAAGATTCACCTAAAATAGATAAGGAAAGTCTTGCTGGACCAAACTGAAGATCTGTCTAGACTCCCAGTTTCTCACTGTAGCCAGTAAGATGGCTATGGAAAGTCTACAACCAAGACACAAAGACAATAACCTTAATAATAATAAACTCTCCACTAAACCCGCAGGGATTAAAATTTAGAGACATATCGCTTCTGATTCTGAAGGTGGCTTATAAACATCATGACCAGTAGCTGCTGTGACAGTCTTATTTTTTTATTATTAATGTGTCTCATAACCTTTAAGCAGTATCTAAGGTGGCCATCAACAAACCCTGTGGGCAATGAATATCATTGTTTAATTATTGTCATGCCCAGGTCTCAACGGTCCTCCTCAAATGAGGAAGAGGACCAGATGGAGGCTTCCCAAAAAGCAGAGGCCAGTCTTGGCAGTGACGCTGCAGCAGCAACAAGCTCTACCATTTCTTACTTGGACCCAGCGGACCCTGATCCACAGCAGGAGGCCTCTTTATCTAGCCCTCAAAAACATCAGCCTCTGAAAAGACAGGAAAGCATAGGAGGGCAAGACTACACTACAAGCAATCCCTGGCAGGGCTACCTAGCATCCGCTGGCTAAAGGAAGCCAGAATGTGGGTAGGTTCAGAGACTGCTGATGTGAGAGGGCAATTAGCAAGGTTGGTCTGTGAAAGACGTGTGTATTCTTGCCATAAAACTTCTAGCTACCCAAACTTTATCTGGCACTCTAGTGCTAAATGTTTCTGAAATTTTCTCTCTTGCTATCTTGCCCCAAACACAGTTTGCTGCAAGTTTGCCTAGATGTCTAGGATACTTTGGACAAGTTAGACTTCTTTCCCTATTTAGTCAGGTTCCCTAATGATTGTGATTGCCCTGAAGCCAGTTACTTGTCTCAACATTCAAGTAGCTGTCTACTTATGTACAGAAAAGTTACAAATCTGAAAAAACATCAGGCTGCCCAAACATCTCGTGGGCTATCAGAGAAATTGGTCTCCATCCCAATTCTGGCTACTATACCAGACCTGGAAGAAGTGGTTTGCGTTCCTCCACAGTCATCACAGAAATCAAGCCGACTACTGGAGGAGCCTCTCCTGTTCAATTGCCTAGATAGAATTTCACACCCTTGTGCATCATAACTAAGCAAGTAATTATACACAGCATTAACCGGAAACCTCTCTAGATCCCTTCCAGCTCTAAGACAAAAGATAAAGCTACCAATGCCCACGAAACACTAACAACCTTATATTACTTCCAATAATTGAGAATTGCATGTCTTAATGCTAGTTGCTGATGAACAAGTAGGATGATTCTATTGTACTCACATCCTGCATGTGGGCTTCTCAATGGTATTAAGCTAGTTACTGTAAGAATATCATGTTGGACAAAAGGTCTCTGGCAGGAGTGTCTGCAGGGTGTGGTTAAAATAGTCAAAATAGTGGCCACGATGGTACAATTGAAACTATGCCTGTTTTTTTTATAAACAACACACACTTGGCTTTGTCATCTGGATTTCTGCAACCTGGATATGGTAGCCCTATTCTTCTAACATCCCTCTGAAAAGGGAAAGTAGTTTCACTTGTGCTAAACTTTTTTCTTTTTTTTTTTCACTCTGGTGTCAATAGGTTGTGGCAATTAGACAGGAATGTTGCAATCTGTAAATCTGGAGGGTAATGTCTTTCATAGTGGGTGCTAAATTACTCTCTTTCACACACACAAATTAGAAAATAGGGCTACTAATTTCTGCCCAGGCTTATTATATTGGAAGAAACAGATCACTGGTCCATCTAAAGATTCTAAACTACTACTTTACTCCCAACAGCGGCCAATGCTGGACATAATTTCAGTGACAGACTTTAAATGTACACTTAAAGAAGAAATGTGTTTCTTTACCTGAGCTGGTATTCAGTAAATATCCCAAAGCATGAGGATTGATAGTCCTTGTAATTGTTTTCTTAGCTACTGCGTGTTCTCCCTGCACACACTTTTCAACAGAAACAGATAATTCTTTTTTTCTAGAAATGCATATACATTCTTACAATTAGCTGCCAATGAGTTAGTTCACTTTACAATCTCTACTTCCAACTATTTAGAGTCTATAAAGTCACCAGGAGTCAAACTCAACCCAGGGAAGTCTTTACCTTTTTATATTTCATCAGATGCCACATCACTTTGTATAGAAAGCACAAATAACTATTTACAATCCTATTTCTTCTGTCATCCTGCCCTGCCTTTTTCTACTTTCTGAAATTGAGCCATCCTAAATCTAGATTTATATTGATGATGCAGGCTTTCTAAATGGCTGCTTCACAGGCAGGTAGCCTTAAATTGGATGAAAGTGCTTTCATATCTTTTGTTTTGCAGGTTCTATATTTAAACTTAGTTTAATGAGAATAAAGGCCCCAATAGTACTCCATGTAAAGAACTGTAGAAGCCCAAGAACATTACTATCAGCATCTATTCAGATTAAAACTCACCCTAGTTTTTACTAGAATGTGAAATGTTGAGGAAGAATTAAGATACCCTGCAGTCTGTAGCTCAATGGCAATGGTAAATAGGCTAAGCTAAATGCAAATGGAGGAGAGGAAAGGAATATAGCCTAATTTCTGCACACATTTACTTGCTTGCTTGATTTCAAGCAGATGTGTTCTCAGTTTTATACCTTAAACCTGAAATCATAAAAGACACAACTACAAATAATTGTGACAAAACAATTTCATTTAATTGTTCAAAAAAACAAGCATGGGTATCATATCACTAGCAGGATGAGAAATTCCTCTGATAATCTGTTTGGTGAAAACCAGATTTTTATTCTCTTTACTGCTCTTATCCCACAGAGAAGAACAGCAAAATCATCAACCATGTAATTGGACTACTATACATACAGCCCCAGCTCCTGGATGGGGCTAAACTATCTTGGAACACACAACAAGCCATTGCTAACGTACCTAGTCTTAGACTGAGGCTCCTACCCCAATGATGTCCAAACCACACAATTGCTTTTGCCCATTTAAGCAACTGGCTCTATTCACTGGTGACAAGAAAAAGGAAGTGCTATACCTGGAGACCTGTCAGAGTAGGAACAAAATGACTCGTTGCTCTAGACATTGTAAATGCAACATGGGAATAATCCCATGCAGAGCTGCTTTATGCACTGAGAATCCAGGAATCCTTGAACCTTAGAGATCCTCTCTTTGCCTAATTTTGCTAGTGCAGATAAAGAAAATTTAGGAATTATATACATACTGAACATTATAAAGTTGTATATTTTTGGCACCAGGGCTATGCATTGTTCATTAACATTGTACACAGTTGAGCTCTAAAATGCAGTAAGAAACTTTAAAATAAAAGAAGTCCTTTCAGCCGTGACTATATCATGATTTTACAAATCTGGGAAAACCCACCCCCCCATTTCCTCCTCCAGAAGCTTGGAATAACTAACATCCATCCTCTCCTCAGACAGAAGCTGATAGCTAAACCTGATTTAGTCTGCCTTTCCCCAAGGAATGCTTAAGACAGTATCTCAGTTCAGTGGTTATCTGTCCTGATTTTTGTTGTTGTTGTTGCTGTTGTTGTTAACGAAAGGCAGGATCTTATGCCTACTGATGGCAATATAGAGTCAACGGTTCATTTGCATTAAATGGTTCAAAGCTAGCTTGACACTATTTACAATCATTTGCAATCTTGCTGGGTTTTACAGAAAGATAATAATAGGGAATTTAAAGCTCAATGATGAAAGGTACTCATACGGCTATATTAATATTACTATAAATGTAAAAGCTGCTTAAGTTTCTATACTTGTCTACACAGAAATCACCCTGCCTACATTCAGAGGAACAGACTTCTCAAAACATGGGAATAACTGCACCACAACCTGTTTGTGAAGTACACCCTTTCCAAGGTCCTGTGAAGCCAATATGTCTTTCTTTCATGATCTCCTAAGTGGTGGCACCTTCTAAACGTATGTAACAAGACTCAGCTGTGACAACATGTTTCTCCATCTTTCCTCTCTTTCTCTCTCTCCTTTTACAGCTCAAACCGGCAGCATGTCCCCCAAAAACTGAGGAGGTGGGTTTCCCCCTAGGGCTTTAGTCCCCAACATCTATATACTAGGTTTGGCCAATACAAATGCTGCCTCCATCTACACCACAACAATCCTGGATAGCAGCCAGGGCACTTCATCTGCCCTCATACAGCACAGCTGCACTTCAAGGCCATACCTGAGCTTCTTTTCTTCATGCCAGCACAAGAACAGTCAGCCTGGCCACAAGACCCATATGCCACATTAAGTTTGAAGCATACTAGTGCTGTCACTATCATGCAAATGCTGGATCCATGGTAGGTGCATGGTGTAATGCCTGCATTATAGAACTCTAATCTTTAAACCTCAGGACAGATATATATTATGTAAGGTAAGTGTGGTCAAATCCCCAGGATGCTTTTAATTTTAGCCTTCCTTATTAATATTTACTTCTTAAATTTATATCTCAGCTTTAATCTAAGGAGCACAAGACATCTTATATGGGTGTCATCCTTTATTTCTATCTTTTCAAAAATTCTGTGAGATAGGTTAAGCCAGTCACTTTCTTTCAGGCCAAAGTCACTGGATAACTCTTGGTCAAATAGGCTTTATCCAGTCCATCATTCTGACCATAACCTCAAATTGGCTCTCCCAGTTGTGTGGAAGCATGAAGCTTCCTATGTAACTGGAAGTCTTAGGAAACTCTTCTGATTTCCTTAGAAATTATGTTTCTCCTAAAATGGAGAGAATGGGAGGCTACCATTATCTTCTTGTCCTATTTGTGGGCTTTCCATGGTCAACAACCATTAAACAAGATGCTGGACAAGACTGGCCTTTATCTAAACCAGCATGGCTCTCCTTAACTGCCAAATATCCTCCAACTTTTACTTTGAGTGAAATCCAAGGATAAAAATAAACAAAACTCTTTGAGAAACAACAACTAGATTTGCTAAAGCTCTTTCAAAATCCTTTAGAATTCCTCAGTTTCCAAAAGTGGTTCCCTCAAAATTATTTTGAAATTTTACCCCAGATGAAGTTTTGGGCAACTCTATAGAGGAGGAAAATAACAATTTGGGTTTCAGTGTTAAGTATGTCATCAGTATTGTGGCATTTGCAGTTTTTCTGTTTTAAACCAAATGCTGCATTTATTATACCTTTAAACCAAATGCTGCATTTATCATCTTCCTTGATTTCCTTGGCAGGCTGGTTCACACATTCCACTTCCATGTAAGGCCTTGGCTAAACAGCCATCTGGATTTCCACACACTTTTTTCCTTGGGCAGCTGATCTGAGCTTCCATCTTGGTTGCCAAAAAAAATTAAAGAGCAAAACTTCCATTGTGACATTTGAGTTGCTTTAGCACCAAAGGGCTGTCATGGTGACTTCCCATTGGTGGAAACTGCCACCAATCTCTACTTCCCATTCCATAGATCTCTTCTAAGATGTGTCACAGTAGCTTATTGTGATAGGTTATGGGTCTCAGTCAAATTGGCTGTTTTTTATTTTTTTAGTTTATTTTCATTTCCTCACCACAAGCAGTGAGGAAATAGGTATTGAGCTTCTCACTGGTTTGATGCAGGAAAGGTTGGTTGGCTTTGGCTGTTCCCACAACAGGTGCAGTAAGGATGATTGTGGGCCCCTGAGAAATGACTCTGAGGTTTGGGGAAATGCTACTTTGGCCATATAGAAGTGCCCATTGTTTCTTTGTTTTGGGCTCAGGTTGTTGTGTGAACTTGGTCAAAATTGACTTATCTAAGAAGCCTTGATCAAAACAACCTTGGTTAAATATGTATAAAACCAGTCGATTTCTTATTTTGTTGTTATTATCGGCTGAGTGGGTAGTATGAAACCAAAGCACAAATACTAAGCTGACCAAACCTGGTTAGCATTTTATATGCTATTACAATTCCTGCTTTCTGAATATTTGTGGGCAGTTCTATGTTAGAAGCTAATATTGGTTCAGTTCAGTTTGTTGAGGGTGGTAATGGGGGAAGAAGCATAAACCGATGAAAAATTAGTGGTTGTGGAGTTAAGTTGTGCCAATCAAAGAGAATATTTCGGGAGGCCCTTCGAACAGTCACTCATGCCCTTGTTATCTCCCATATAGACTACTGTAATGCACTCTACATGGGGCTACCCTTGAAGGGTATCCGGAAGCTTCAGCTGGTCCAGAATGCAGCTGCACGGGCCATTGTTGGTGCCCCAAGATTGGCACATGTGACACCACTGCTATGTGAGCTGCATTGGGTGCCAGTTTGCTTCTGGGTCCAATTCAAGGTGTTGGTGATCATTAGTTGGTGAGATTAGCCCCTTCGCTCCTGACCTTCCGGAGGAACCTGAAAACTTGGTTCTGCCGCCTTGCTTGGGGCCAAGGAAGAAGTAGTCACTCTTGGGGATGGCTAATACCTTAGAGAGCCCCTCTCCTTCATTGGATTGAGTTAGATCTTTTTACTATTCTTGCTTCTTGGATTTTAATCTTGTTTTATAATTTGTATTTTTATATTGTATGTATATTTTATGTCTTTTGTTTTTATTATTTTGTTGTAAACCGCCCAGAGTCCCTCCGGTGGAGGGAGATGGGCAGTGATAAATAAATAAATAAATAAATAAATAAATAAATAAATAAATAAATAAATAAATGTATTGTCGAAGGCTTTCACGGCCGGAGTTCAATGGCTGTTGTGGGTCTTCCGGGCTGTGTGGCCGTGTTCTGGAAGTTGTGGTTCCTAACATTTCGCCAGCATCTGTGGCCAGCATCTTCAGAGGGCAGGAGCACAGATAGAAGCAAAATCTCTGATTTTGCTTCTATCTGTGCTCCTGCCCTCTGAAGATGCTGGCCACAGATGCTGGCGAAACGTTAGGAACCACAACTTCCAGAACACGGCCACACAGCCCGGAAGACCCACAACAGCCAAATAAATAAATATTTGTAGCTCAGGGTTGAACTGTGGAGTCCTTGGTGAAATATAAATATAAATATAAATAATATAAATATAAACTATATATAATATGCAAAGATTAACACCAAGATTAACACCAGAGGAACAATCAAACAGCACAATATACCCTAATCAAGGAGTTATTAACTCAATCAACCAAGCAGCAAACAACAGCCCAATCAAGGAACTACCAAGGAGAGAACAACACCCCCACCAACACAAGCAGGACAAGCCGTGGTATATAAACAGAGAGCAAGTCCCACTCCCTTTTCGCACTGAAGATGTTGCCTAGCCTGGCAATGAAACGTCTGCAAGAAAACAACAAGGCTCAGAGAGCACCAAGGACTCCACAGTTAAGTTGCGAGCAAAGAATTCCTGCATTTCCACCAAGAATGATCAGGAGTCCAGGGGTAAAAGGAATCAGGTGCGAAAAACAGAACATTGAACCCATGCTACTCCTCTGTTAATAAAAAAAATCCACAGAAGGGGTTAATTATATCACAATCACCCACAGGGACTATCTCTAGTCACCACGGCAACAGATTTGAACCAGGTTTATAATCCTGCTATCTTTCTCTCTCTCCTTTGCCACCTCCATGCCTGAGCATGTAATTAATTTCAACTGCTGACAAAGCCGGTATTCAAAATCCTCATCATTTAGTCAGAAGTTTCATTACTAATTAACTTTCTTCAGTTCAATTTTTTTCTAATTAGCAATGATCTTTCCTTTCCTTATTCCTACCATCAATGCTTTTTAATATCATATTGCTAATTCTCTGTCCCTCTGAGCCCCTGCTTTTCAATTCTTGCTCTCCTAGTTAGGCTGCAGTTTGGATCTACGCAAGGGGCTAAAAAGAAAAAAAAAACCCAGTAATCTGCAAGAATCCCATGAACGGGCATTCTGTATCAGGAAGACTCCAAACAAAAATGCAGAAATGGTCGACCAAGCCATCTAATTTGATTAGCGCCACTAGCTGGTTCAAAGAAAAGGAAGGGAAAACCTATAGTTTCTTAACAGCTCAACCGGAGGGAAAGTCTTTTCTTAAAGTACTGACAGTGAAGGGAACAATTCAAATCCTTAAGCAAAAAAGGCTTGTGTCTTTTTGTCATCTTGGCTGGAAACAGCAGTACAATATCCTTTCGTCATAACACAGAAATGAACTGATAAAGAAATGATTCAGTGCAGACTATTTTTCTCTTTCAGTGAAAACTTAGCTGGAGTTGATTCTATCTGAAATAACATGTGTGAATCAGATTTATAATTCCTTTACCATTTTAGGGACTATTAATATTGCCATTTCTCCTCAGCTATTGATTGGCTGTGATCCAGCTGTGACTCTAATAAAGACTCCATTTATTTTGAAATATGTGATGGAGCCTGGAACTTTCAACTACTAACTAAAGCTTCTAGGACAATTAAAGAGACTTACTTTCCTGTCAAGTGCATTACAGGCCATAATGAAGAAAGATAATAAAAAAAAAATTGTACTGGTCAGTGACCGTAATAAACCAGAATAAAAGAATAGATAATAAAATAGTGACAAAGTACATATACATTAGCATTATGCCCACAACATAAGCCAGCTTTCTACAACATGGTCTTCTCCAGATACGTTAGAACTATAATTCCTAGAACTTGTAATTTCAGCGTTTTTGAAAGGACCCTGAATGGGGACAACTGTCTGACACTAAAATCATTTTTAAACCAGTTGACAAGTTATTTTTTTTATTTCTAGCACTTGGCTCATGATTGTTGATGTAAACAATCATGTTTACATCATGTCCAGTAAACATGCCTAGACTTGACAAATCTAGATATACATCTTTCTTAAATAATGAGCCATTTTAAAACACAGTGTTTATATCTGAGTTCATTTTTGCCTATAAAATATTTGCAGTGCAGCTCTTATTTGATCTGCAAATGCGTATTTTTAAATATTTATTTCTCTTCAAAATTCATTCCACCAGCCATAGGGCTCCCAAATGCTTTAGACAAACTTCTAAAAAGGCACATGTGTGCCCAGTTAAATGAGACCCAGAATGAAAGTATTTTATACTGGAGGGTTCATATCCCAGAAGTACAAAAGAAACAGAAATAGGTCACAACTGATAGCATTAGATCTCCGTCCCAGTTTTTCCATCTGTGAAATATGTAGTAATGACCTTTCTGCTTGGCTTATTCAATTGGAGATGCGTGGTGGATATCTCACAAGTAACTGGCTCACAGAGATCTTGCTTATAGGAAAAAAGAAAAAGAAACTTCAGTTAGCACAAAATATTGCTGCTAGGCTACTAACTGGGAGCCATCAATCCTACTGGTTCGTCCATCTGTTTTTAGGCCCAATTAAAAATGTTGGTCATGATCTGTAAAGTCCTGAATAGTTTGGGATGGGAATGTGTGTTTCTTTATGCTTGTACCGCCTAGGAATTCTCGTCACTTTCTAATATTAGTGAAATGACTACAAAGGAGAAGAAGGATGGTTACTGTATGCTATGGAAGTAAGGTGCATGGGTGTGAAGGGGAGAACCTTCTTGGTTTGGAGACTCTGATGACTAAGCCTGCCACTTACTCTCTTTCTGGCAACAGGCTATGACTTTCCTATTCTCCCAAAACTTAAGATTTTGATAGTAGAATTAGAATTTAGACATGAATGCTCTGTACTGCCAAAGCCTGCCTGTCTGCCTACCTCTTTCTGTGCCAGTTATAATGACTCAACTGGTCTGTTAACCACTACAGTCCAATGAAGGGATGGGTGTGTCCTTTCTTGCCCCTGTGTCTGCCAACCTGCCTTTCCCTGTCTCTCTTCCCATCATGCCAAGACAACCCTGCAGATTAAAGGGGGGGGGGGAAGTAAGTCTATTTTGGTCAGCTTTCCTCCAGCAACTCCGCTGCTTCCTGCCTTCTTTACCTGATGTAGTTGCCCAGTTCTTAGCACTTCTGTAGTATGGCACCTATCTGCAAATGAGGTTAGAGGGGTGAAATCCACTCATAAGGACCAAATTAACACAGAGCACTGCCAGCCAGCCATAACCATCACTCTCGACACTTCTCATATGGTATCTCTCTACAGTATATCATTCCCATAAAGAGATATGCTAGCTAAGTTTAAAGAAAACATGCCAAGCCTTGTAACTAAGAAAGCCAGAGGAATGAAGCCACTTACACCATACAAGAACTTGCCATTTAGTATTCTTTTGCATCATTCCAAGAAAAAGTTAGCTTTGCCAATGAGCCTGCCAGCCCAGAAAGCCAAGCAGTCAGACAGTGGTAGATACTTCAAGTTCTAGTAAGACCTTATTGTTTAACAGGTTTTGAATACTTTTTAAAAATTCGTGCAGCACATTTTCAACATTGGTTCCGCACACTTTCTCTAGAGGCACCTTATTGGACAATGTGAAGGTTGTGGTGCTGTCCGGGACTTCTCTCTGCTTAAAAGAGGTACAAAGGAAATTGTTTACCAATTTCTTACAGTGAGACCCTGAAGCTACCTGACTGAAACTTTGTAGGATTAATGCCAAGAGGAGGAGGAACAGGAAGAGAAAGAGGAAGAAATTGTAAGCATTTTGACATTTCTTTATTAAAACCTATGATTTAATCATTTTGAATCAGATTTTGTTGCCTTTAAATGACACATCCAAGTTAAATCTTGCATCTCTGATTGTAACATTAGAACTAAATCTTGGCTGATTTGCACATCTCTAATTAAATATATAATAAACAAACAAGCAGAAACACTTTTTTCCCTTTTCATGGATAACCCACTCCTATACAACGCAGGTTAAGCAAACACATACAGTGAAAGGAACACATACACATTTATCCTTTGGTTTGGTTTTCTGATGTGGAATATATAATTTATATTTATATAGAGCCAGTTTGGTCTAGTGGTTAAGGTGCTGGGCTAGAAACCAGGAGTCTGTGAGTTCTAGTCCCACCTTAGGCATGAAAGCCGGCTGGGGGACCTTGGGCCAGTCACTCTCTCTCAGCCCAACTCACCTCACAGGGTTGCTGTTGTGGGGAAAATAGGAGGAGGAAGGAGTATTAGGTATGTTCGCCGCCTTGAGTTATTTATAAAAATAATAAAGACGGGATAGAAAATAAATAAATAAATGTTCATCCAAGATAGTATCATATATATAAATGGTCCCTTGAAAAGGATACAAAAGGAAAGTATTGGTTAGAATCACTCTATGGCAGCCATGTACGCCCAGCCTATTCAGCTCGCTTCTTCCATCTTCTCCTAAACTGCTGTGACTCACAAAGGCCCATGATGGCAGATGTCCACTTGCTTTTCATGGTTGTTCACTTGCCAGTCAGATCACCCTCTGTATACCTTTCCTCACCCGGCTCAACTCTCCTACCATGCACCTTTTTCTTTTCCCAAATGACTTTCTGTTGGGTCTGTAGCTTCTTCATTTTAATCAGATTCATTATGACTGCAATTTTCTCTCCTATCGTTTCACAGTTCTATTCACAATTACAGGTAAGACAGTCATTCCTTCCTTGGCTTGATTCTGTATTGTCTCTTCTCATGCAAGAATGTGGACAAAAAACAGGATGCCAAGGTTACTGGAAGGCAGCTAATACTACATTTGGAGTCAAAGGCTTTCTTTCCTTCCTTCCTTCCTTCCTTCCTTCCTTTAATATTTCTAACAGACCTCAATAATTAGACTTTGGCCAATATACAACACAGCATAAAATCAACAGCAATATAAACAAAAGACAACAGTAAGGTGCTATAAACTTCCAACTAATTATAGTCACACACATCCCAGATTAATGGTCTTTAGAGCAGTGCAAAATACAAGAAGTGTTAGGGGCCTTGGGACCCAAGACCTCCAGGAAAAATTGATTTCAAAACATTGGAGGCTACTCTTTAGAAGGTGTGTCTCTTGGCCCAGATCCAGTGTAGCTTTCATAGTGATGGGACCCTCAGGTCCAGAAGCCTACTGACAACCAGCAGTGTATGAGTTGAATGTTAAATCAGGCAGTGCTAGGGAACAAAGTTCTCTGCCATCTCTTCTGCAGATTCCCCACTGTTTTCCTGGTACTCTATCCATTCTAATGTTCTCCATTTTCCTATTCTCTCTTTCTCCCTTTCTCTGGTTGACTTTCTTATTCCGGTTGACTTTCTACACAAAACGGATGACAATATGACAAATCCAGGAACAGCAGGAGCAGTCTGAGTTTGTCAATCTAAATGAATAGGGCTGTCTACCTTATCTTACTTCTCAAATATCCCACTTGCATAGAAGGCTTTGCCTGTGTTCCTATAGAAAAGAAAGGTTCTTGGTAGACATTGGATGTCCTCAGTTTTCTGCGAATAGGCTGAGAATGATGATAAATGAACAATATCAACTCCTCTTGGAATTAATGTTTGTTCATTTATTGTCATATTTATACCCACACTCTTGGCACACAAGTCCATATCAGGTTAAAGTAGCAGCTTCAATATATAACAACAGTTCTACCAAACAACTGTGTGTGTGTGTGTCTTCAATGCAGCCATAAGGAATACAATATTAAATAGATATATATGTAATTATACAACTATAAATAAAAATATAGTAAGGGGGGGGGGAATAAGGAAATATAGAAAGTAAGAGAGAAAATGTATACAAATTAGTTACATTTAATGTTCTGAGTTACGAAAGCCGGAAGCAATTTTAAAGGTGTATGAATATGTAGTATGTATGTGTAGGTAGTAGAGGTTAAGTCTTTAAAAATTAAGAAAGGAAAAATGCATAAGAGAATAATAGAATAAGTATATATATATAGAAACATAAAAATGAAAGAAAGGAATTAAAGAACTAAAAATAGATAAAAAAGATAAGGGAGGGATTTTGTGGATTAAGAGATATGTAGTAGTGGGAGAGGAGTATGGGAGGTAAGAAGGTAGGAAGGAAAAAGAAAGTAGAAATGGATAAATAGAATTGAAAGATCGGATTATATAAAAGACTAGAAATAAAAATTTATAAGTTATAAGACTATGAAAATGTGCAATTGATGAAATGCCTAAGTGTAAATGAGATATGTTTTATGTAAAATGTAAATGTCTGTGTTAAATGTTAAATGTAAATAAAGTTTATTAAAAAATAAAAAAATAAAAATAAAACATAGGTCATAACCAGTGATGTGTCAATTAAGAAAGCAAGACATGCTTATAAGAATAGATATTTAGGTTTTTTTTCTTGATATAAGGGGCAGGTAATACCACAATGTTGGTGCCACCACAGAGAAGGTCCTAGCCTTAGTTAATCCCAGTCAGGTTTCATTTCTGGGCAGCTAGAGCAGAGAGGCACTGGAAGGCGGCAGGATGTGTGTGTGGAATTACTAGGGCATGTCCCTGCCTCCCTTTGCTAAAGGTTGGGCCTGACAGAAGGATATTCCCTAACTTTCTGCCTCCTGGAACAGCCTACCCTGTTCCATCATGATATCTCCCCTTCTCCAAGGAACTTCCTGTTTCTGTTCCTTTCCCTGAACACACATCTCTTCAATGACTCACAGTCCACCCAGGCCACACATATGCCCCAATTTTTAATCCCCCCAAATGCAATCCAGCAGAATTCTCTCCCAGGCAACACCCCAAAAACCCATTCTCAACCTAGCAAACTAAAACAAATAGGCCACCCTACTAATGGAACCCCCCACAGAAATAAATGGGGCTGCAGAGGTGATAGCAAACTCACAAGAATATTCAGCCACACAGAGGCCCAAGATTCAACCCAGTCTACCCCATAAAAGGTGAGCCATGGAAAGTGGTCCAAACTATCAACAAACAGTGTTGATGTGCAACAGTGGAATTAGAGCCATAATTACTTAACTATTTCCAGTAGATTAAGTATGAGCAGGAAGAATGTTTAATCTATCTCTGGACTGGAACTGAGAGTATATGAGTTAAATACTACCATTCCTTGCCCTCCTGATTTATTGAAGGGTATGTTTTTCAACATTACACAGAAGACACATATCTTTCTTTTACATAAAGTGTAGAAGGCATCAGAACTCTAACACTCGCTAAACAAAAGCAGAGTAATAAGATATGTCTATGAAGGTTCTCAGTCATCCAGGTGGAATTGTCTGTAGCTTGAATCATGTCAACTGGATTTCTATTTTCTCAGTGGAAACGTTTCGCTCCTTATCCAAGGAGCTTCTTCAGTCTGAGCAAAGTTGGTAAGGGAATCCTAAATATGTTTCTAGGTAGCTGTGTGACCTTACACCTGGGGTCATGGTTATATTGAGATGTTATTTTAAGTCCTTTTATTATCTAAAGGAGGATCGTTAAGATCACCATGCTGCTGTTGAGCTTGTGAAATGGTCTTAATCTTCCTAGGCACAGAAGACAGAGCCGGGAGAAAGATGGGAGAAAGATTGTGCCTGAGGCCCCCACCTCTATTCAAGGAAGGATTTTCCAAGTTGGCATAAATGGATTCCTTGACCCCTCTCTCAAACCACATATCTTCTCTGTCTAAAATGTGAACATTAATGTCCTCAAATGAGTGTCCTTTTTCCTTTAAATGAAGATAAACTGCTGACTCTGGTCCTGTGGTGTTACTTCTCCTGTGTTGAGTAATAAGATATTGGTCACAAGTTGGACAGCTGGTGGCAAGTTGGGACAATTTTGAGCCCCCAATTGCCTTGGTTGTACTAATGAATACCTGTTGCTTGGTGACAGATATCATCTCCCATTAGGAAACTTCCTGGGCTTTTCTAACACTTTTACCATCTTTTTTCTGTTAAGAAGAGGAAGAGGAAGAGGAAAACCCCGAATCCCCAAACAGCTATAAAATACCTTTTGGGCATGACAGCAGCCTTCCTTCTATGCATGCCCTATGCTTCTATAACTCACTCGCTGGATCGTCACCTTGTTGTGGTGAGTGGGCTTGTGTGTTCCCAATGAACCCTGTGAGCGAAGCCGTTGGGAGTCATGTACTCCAGGTAGGGTCACCCATGGCGGTAAGGTCCAGGAGGAGGAACCAGACAAAGAACGATCCAAGAAAGTCCTCAACGGCAGAACAGGTGGAAGATAACAAGGTGTATTGTTACAATGGCTGTGAAGGCGGATGAAGGAAGATCTTCAAACTATCCTAAACATCTTTGCAGAAGCATATGAAAAACTCGGCCTCTCGATTAACATTAAAAAAACCAAAGTGCTTTACCAGCAAGTTCGAACCAATCCCTCCGCAGCGCCATCAATCCAGCTTAAAGGTGTGTCACTAGAAAATGTCGACCACTTTTCTTATCTCGGCAGCCATCTATCTACAAAAGCCGACATCGACGCTGAAATTCAGCATCGCCTGAGCTCTGCGAGTGTAGCTTTCTCCCGAATGAAGCGTAGAGTGTTTGAGGATCGGGACATTTGCAGGAAGACCAAAATGCTTGTTTACAAAGCCATTGTACTACCAACCCTTCTGTACGCCTGTGAAACATGGACCCTCTACAAACGCCACCTCCAACTTCTTGAAAGATTCCATCAACGCTGCCTCCGAAAAATTCTGCAAATTACTTGGGAAGATAGGCGGACTAATGTTAGCGTATTAGAAGAAGCGAAAACCACCAGCATTGAAACAATGATCATCCAACATCAACTTCGCTGGACCGGTCATGTTGTTCGAATGCCTGACCATCGTCTTCCAAAGCAGCTACTTTACTCCCAACTTAAGAATGGAAAACGGAATATTGGTGGACAGCAAAAGAGATTCAAAGATACTCTCAAAGCTAATTTAAAAAAATGTAATATCAGCATTGAGAACTGGGAAGCCCTAACTCATGAGCGTTTCAATTGGAGGTCAGCCTTTATTAATGGTGCTATAGACTTTGAAGAAGCACGAGTACAGGGCGAAAGGGAGAAAAGAGCTAAAAGGAAGGCACGTCAGGCAAACCCTCATCCTGACCGTCTCCCACCCGGAAACCTATGCCCTCATTGTGGGAGGTTGTGCGGATCCAGAATTGGCCTTTATAGCCACTTATGGATCCACTGTTAAAATTTTACCTTTGGAAGACAATCTTACTCGGCTACGAGTGATCGCCAATGATGCTTCTATAAACATAGAAGCACAGTAAGCCATTGTATATCAGATCAAATTATTGTCCTTTTAGAATTTCTTTCATATAATTTGCTATCTGATCTTTCTTATCCTCCATGCCCTTCTTACTAGAGATGCCAGGATGCCAGGAATTGAAACTGGGTCTTCAACATTAAAAAAAAAAATTCCCTTCTCACCCCTATGGGTGGTATGTGTCTTCCTCAACCTCGGGTCCTCTACCAGAGGCCTAGGATTTTGAGGGTTCTGCGCAGTATCTTAGCTGTTCCTAGCATTGCACTCTTCTGGACAGGGAGCTCTGATGTTGCTCCTGGGATCTGTTGGAGCCACTCTCCCAGCTTAGGAGTCACAGCCCCGAGTGCTCCTACCACCACTGGGACCACTTTGGCCTTCAGTTTCCACATCCTCTCTAGTTCTTCCTTCAGGTGCTAGTACTTCTCCAGCTTCTCATACTCCTTCTTCCTGATGTTGCTGTCACTTGGCACCACTACATCTATAACCACTGCCATCTTCTGGTCCTTGTCTACTACCACAATGTCTGGTTGATTGGCCAGTACCTCCCTGTGTCTGGATCTGGAAGTCCCACAGGATCTTAGCCCTGCCATTCTCCACGACCTTCTGTGGAATCTCCCATCTGGACTTTGGAGGGTCTAGCCCATACACTGTGCAGATGTTCCTGTACACAATGCCAGCTACTTGGTTGTACTGTTCAGTGTAGGCTGTTCCTGCCTGCATCTTACACCCTGCCACTATGTGTTGGGCTGTCTCTGAGGCCTCTCTGCACAGTCTGTACCTTGAGTCCTGTCTAGTGTGGTAGACCCCTGCTTCTATGGATCGGGTGCTTAGTGCCTGTTCTTGTGCTGCTATGATCAGTGCCTCGGTGCTGTCTTTTAGTCCAGCTCTTTCCAACCACTGGTAGGATTTCCCAATGTCAGCCACCTCAGCTATCTGTCGATGGTACATCCCACGCAAGGTCTTGTCTTGCCATGGCACTTCCTCTGCTTGATCTTTCTTCCATGTACATATATATAAAATATGTTATCCAAAAGAGGCTTCCTTTCTATGACCCCTGGGCTGTCAGGAAAAAGGCAGGATAACAGCAGGATTTTGTTGAGGATGCTGTTCTGCAGAGAAAACTCCCTGTTGAATGTGCAAGAGAGAGTCTTTAGTATAAGCATTTGCTCCACTGTCTGTTTTCAGAAAATGTTTCACAATCTATCTTTTCATTTTGATCTTTTCACTAATTATAAAATTATTTCCAGTATTTCATGGTTGGTTTAATGCTTTAAGTTGTTTTTTATTGTTGGGTTTTATGTTGTTACATCTTTATTGTTCTTTATTATAATGATCCATTGTTGTATATTGCCCTGAAGACTTCTGCAGAAAAGCAGCAAAAATATGAATAATACAATCAATATACTAAAGAGTTGTATGTGTGTGTTTATGTGATCTTCTGGAATATGTAGAAGACCACCTGGAGAATTTTGGTTGCAAAATAGTATTAGTCACCTTCCTGGTAACTTTCAAATGTATTAGACTTGAACTGTCACGATTCTAATCCTCTGGAACAAAAACCTTCTATGGACAGTAGCTCTCTCCCTATCTCAAATGTGGAATTCAAAATTCCCTTTCTCTTTTCTCTTTACAATTATCCCCTCCTTCTCTGGAAAAAGTGATGCTTTTGTTTATGATGGGAGAGAGAGCAGGTGGCTTAAAAGTGGGGATCCAGAGTGTCAGAATTCTGAGACTGAGGGAGGAAGTACAACTTAGATAAGAGGCTGAATGGAATAAGTGAAGTGTTTGTGTGTGTACATGTGTGTGTGTGTACATGTGTGTGTGTGTGTACATACAGTTGGAGAAATAGCCTGAGAAAAAACCCCAACTCGCTTCTCCCTTCTTTGCCACTTGAGTGGCAAAGCCTGGGTCCATTCTTCAGGATATGGATTAAAAGTCTCCAAAATTTTATTAAGAGTCTGTAGAGTCTTGGTCAGACATGCAAGGATATGTTAAGTAATGTTCCAAGGTGGAAGACCCTGAATATACATACAAGCAAGCTTACTTAGTCAGATTCACACAAGGAATTTCAAATGGTGCAATCAGGTTGGCTAATCCACACTTGGTCATTTACACATTTCTAAGCAAGGGGAAAATACCCCAGAGTTTACCTTTGCACATGTGTATCATAATAATGGCATTTCCATAGCAACCTGCTATTGTTCTATTATCTATAGCAGCTGTTTTGCAGTGTGGCGTGCAGTCCCACAGCACCTGAACTTCACTCTTGCACCCGCGTAAGTATAATAGACAGTTTGCTTATCTATTCTGTGCTGTTTCAGCTAACTTTGCATCCTAATAATGAAATGTTTGGCTAGGACTAAACCTCTTTATTAGGACTAAATTCCTCATGGGTTCCTTCATCTCTTACAATACAAATACACATACATACAGTATACACACACACACACACACACACAGAGATATACAGATATATTAATTGTAAGCCAATTTTGGAATCAATGTAGCTGAAACCCTCCTTCTTTCTCTGTCACTTGGGGGTTTGTGTGTGTGTATGTATAAATGTGTATGTGTATGTGGGGGGAGAGAGAGAGGTTTTCAGCTACATTGGCTCCAAAATGGGCTGATAATTAAAATGTACATAGAGATAGAATTAAAATAGGAATGCATCATAAAATGTAGGGCAGAGTTTGCTGGTTTCCGGAAGTAACATTTATATGCCAACTTTTTGCCAAGAAAGAAACTCAAGGCAGTTTATAGTTTGACTTTTTAAAAAAAATTACAAAGGATTAAAAGCAACAGGGTTTTTAAAAGTACAGTTTTTAGGAAATTATAAAAGTATAGAATCTCTTTAGATTTACTTAGTTTTAGCCTTGAATTAAAACAAAATCTTGAAAAAATATTGAGCCTGTTATTATAAATCACAGTAAGCTAGTCTCTTTTCTGTCCGTTTCCCCCTGTGAACACCTATGACTGGAAAATAACATGGTTGCTGGTCCATACAACAAAAATGAACCAAATTCAAGGTCTAATCCTTGTTTTGCATTTTTCATTGGTAAAGTCGGCACAGTGAAAGCAGTACTTTTAACAGAAGACATAATCTAAGGAGCCTTACCACCAAAAGAGATTATTTCTTAATTAATTCTGTCTGAGGAGAATCAAGCCTTCAGGATTCTATTAATAGCCTTGGTTGAATATCTGTACATCCTCTTTTATTGCCCACCTTCCTTGCTTCCCCACAGTCCAGGGATTCAGATGTAAAGATTATTTTTTGTCCTAGTATTTTCAGCTAGTTGTTTTGCAGATGGCTTTCATTAAGACTGTTAAAAATCCCTCAAAGTGTTTAGCTGCTTGGACTGCTTGGGTTTTCAGTAGTTACAAGTTATTTCTTTTGGGCTGAATATATTCATGATGTAGATGTCCACATAATGCTGAGGAGATTTCCCCTCGTTCTGCTTGTTTTGCTTCTGACAGCTTTCTTTAGCAATGAAGTAACTCTGGATTGACTGCAGTAAAGTGTGACAGAGATGTGCCTTTAATTAGATATTTTGCTGCCTACTTGCTGACACTGGAGATTGTAAAGTCTCCAGCTTCCCCTCCATTAGGCCACTTCCCTCACTTCTTTATTTCTCTAAATTTTAGCATCAGGTATTTTCTTCTCACTCATTCTGGTTGTCCCCCCGTTTTCCTTTCAACAGTTTTAACTATGGATCTTGTGACTATTTTCTTCTTCCACTTCAGACATGTGCAATATTTGTCTAGGATGGAGGCTACTCTCAGCTGCTGAGTGACATACTTGTCAGCTGTCCTGGATTGGTTGTGGGGTTATGTCACCCGAAACCCCACCTCTTATAAACTGTATTTTTTCAGTGGGGAACATCAAATGCAGTATAAATGGTCCACATTTACTCCTCCACGTACAAGTGCTGCGTAGGCCAACCTGCTCCCACCACAATCTTTTCTTCTTTTTTTCTCACCCAATACAATCTGTTCTAGTACTGCTCAGGGCTGCTAAGGCTTGTCTGGGGAGATTCGTGTGTGAATTAGCCACAGCTGCTGAACTGCAAAACTACAGCAAAGATCAACAGCAACAAAGGCAAATAGCCATCTAGGCTAGAACTGCAACACTGGTTCCGATGCCTACCTGTATATCTGCCCACCATTCCATATTTGCTTTGTTTGCCTCAATTAGCCCAAAGCAGCCAGAAACATGCCTTTAATGGATCAGTGTGCCTGTTTGCATACATGTAACAGAGCCCGGGGGCCTCTCTTGGAAGTGCTTGCTTCTCACTGCAGCAGATTGTTTTGATAATAAAGAAGAGGAGCACTAATATTTAATGCTTTTTTCCACAAAATTAAACATGGCCAGTGGACATGTACAGTAGCCGATGCCTTACAAATATGTCAGACTTTGGTTTATCTTATTGCTGTCTGGTCTCCACCCTCTGACCATGTTTAAATTAAAACTTGGTGGTGGGTCTATGTATGCTGTTTTCAGAATGAATGGTTTTTCTTCTTCCAGATGTTTGTGGGGTTTTTAGTTGTATCTTCTTTACTAATGCTTTTATTGTATGCTGACCAGAGTTGTTATGGAGTTGGGAGGCCTTATACATTAAATAAATAAATACATTTCCCAGTACCAGTTTGTGAATTGGGGGATATATAAATTATTCTACACTCTCTGTTTATGATTTTTTCCAAGGACTGAACCAATAACAACAATGACTGAATATTCATGCAATGCTAGACTATTCCATGTAAAGCCACTAGTTATTCCAGTCCTCTAAACCAGGCAAGGATCTTATTCCTTCCTGTTATACTGATATGCCTTGGTGTACTTCTAAACTTGAAGACCTCCAGATGTGTTGAGAGTATAATTGCCAACAGTTATGCTGGCAAAGAATCCTGGTAGCTCCAGTCCCAGCACAGCTGGAGGACATCCAGTGGAAGAAGACTGCTGCCTAGGCTAGATGGCCTGAGCACACCTGATCTGTATTTTTGTGAGTTATCTTTCCTAATTACAAAGTGACCCTATTTTAGAATATGGGGTCTGTCTTTAGACTGAATGGGTTGACTGAATCCAGTTGATTATAAAACCAAGAAATAACAATAGGCCATGTTGATTGATCATGCTTAATGGAGCTGTCAGTAACCCTGGCAGCAAACTAGGTCCAACTGATCCAGCTTGACACGGTGACCATACAAAACAGAAGCAACTGCTGCTCAGAATTGTTTGACTTACTGTCAAGGCAGAAAAAATCCAATTCAGACAAGCCAAGGACATGACTAATAAGTAAAAATCCTGTTTTCTCTGAGAACTAAGTGACAAGATCAGCGGGACAGGGGAAAGCACTACCTCTTTTTCTCCTCTACTACATTTACTTACCCAATTCCTTGAAAATGTACCATAATTGTGGTATTTCCTACAGGATGAACTGTTACACAAAAGAGATTTATGATATGCAATGGCACACTAGCAACAAATTTAGACAACTAAAATCTCCTATTATTCATACAAGCAAGTACATTCGGTGTTGCAGTCCCTTCCTTCCTTCCTTCCTTCCTTCCTTCCTTCCTTCCTTCCTTCCTTCCTTCCTTCCTTCCTTCCTTCCTTCCCACACTGCATTCACCAAGGACATCCAGGACTCAAAGCCTAAGCAATTTGCTTGCTGTGTTTATAAGTGTCTGATATAGAATTTGCATTCCTAATAGAATTTTCTTCACAGGGGACTACCACAACCATGTCCCTCATCCTGCTTAACTATTATACCATTAGCTTAACCTCTATTCCATTTCTACATAATAAACAGATAGGGCATATTTAAATGATATAGAAAGAGCCTCATTAAAAAGACTTTCCTAAAGAATGAAATGAATCAATTGCCTCAAAGATACTGCTCTGATACTTTTGATGCAGACTTAAACTGATGCTAATAGGAAATAAAAAAATACATATGTGGGGGATGAGATTATGATGTTTCAAGCACATACTGTATGTGTATGAAAAGTTCAGTCGTTTGTATGACCCACAAATAACCCCCAGCCTAACAAAGGGCCTAATTACTTTCCTTTGCCAGTTCTTTTAACTATAGGCATAAAATCATACGTTACATAGCTTGATCTTCATATGCAAGCACAATTTACCATGTATTATTTATAACCATTAGTGAATTATGCCAATGGTTTGATACACTCCCCTAATATTTATTTACAGATTTATTTATTTATTTATTTTGATACACTTCCCTAATATTTAATATTTATTTACACTTTCCTAATATTATTTATTTCCCTAATAATATAAAACCTAGGATGACCATATTTCCTTGAGAGAAAAACAGGACCCTAACCTACCCATGGCTCGCTGGACAAAGTGGGTGCGCGCGCAGGCGTGCTTTGCCGCGGGAACTTTAAAGAACGGGACAAAATTGATATTTTTCTTAAAACGATGGGACGGTCGGGAATTGTTTAGAAAATGGGACTGTCCCATTCAAAACAGGACGTATGGTCAGCCTAATAAAACCATACATTTCAGTGCTATGCATTAATGAAGACACATAACTTCACTATTCTGCTATTGTTTTAGGAACAGGCAATCTTAAAGCATTCAGCTGTAAACTGAATACACAGCAAACTAAGGTGTCAGCCAAATTTCATATTAGAACCAGTTGAGGTATGTGTTTCCTAGTTTGTGTTTTTAAAATATATAGCATTTAATTTAAATGAAAATAATCCAGGTTTATACCTAAAGAAAACTCCATTTGCATACCAAATCTCCTGTGTACCAATGATGGGCCAATTTTACAGCCCAATGAATGTGCAATTGTATTAGTTACAAGGGTCCTGAAATTATCTCCTAAGCCAGTACTCTGCATATATGTGCAAACAGCAACATTTGTTCTCTAAGAAAAAATGAATTTTCAATGAAATAGGTACCTCACAAAACTTTCCTCTGGTGCCTGAACTTTCTGAGATGCAACAATGGGTCCCAGTGAGAGGCCAGCATCTGTGGCTGCATCTTATGTTTGAAAATTCCTCTCCAGGAAGATCAGGAGCCAAAGCTTGCTTATCCAAGCTTTTTCAGATGGAGGTCTTTGTATAAGGATTGCACCTTGCTCTTCATCACAAAAGTGATTTACAATAATTAAAATCACAGTATCATCAGTAAACAAAAATACAAGGTACCTGTGTTTCAGATACATTTACATGTAATTTTTGTTTGTGGATTGCTGGTTTGACTTTGGTTTTA
Source organism: Charina bottae (assembly GCA_023362775.1). NCBI lineage: Eukaryota > Metazoa > Chordata > Lepidosauria > Squamata > Charinaidae > Charina > Charina bottae. Next base: position 33,386,086 of record JALMGJ010000006.1, on the reverse strand, counting down.
CTTAACCTTTACTTCTGCTTTAAGATATGGATTCATTTTTCCTATTCATGTTACATTTACTGTATATTTTAACTTAATTTTTGCTTTAATAGTTTTATTTTCTTGAAAGCTATTCCAGTTGCAACTGCGTGTCACAAAGTTATGCTAAAGTATTTAAAAATAAATGCACAGAATGGGAAAAAGAGCACTGTGTTTTTATGTTTGCTAGCCACCACGAATCTTATTAAAAGATAAAATATAAAAATTTGCAATTAAAAATACTTCTGAGCAGATATTCTCTCTTTCAAAAATTCCTATTTGCATACTTGAAGGTCAAAATTCCTTATGAATAGGGTCTTCCCTTTTCAAAAGGCTCAACAGTATATATTGAGATCCCCCTTCAACATCTTTCAGTGCCTCGATTCATTTTGTCCAGATGGCTCAGGACATGGAACTGGCAATATTTCAAAATATAATGCTATTTTTATTTTTAAAAGATGCAACTCCAAGCCTGACTCCTAGCAATTTAGCCAGAATAGTTATTAGTAAATTGTAGCCACAACGTTTTAATTAAAAAAAATTAAACAGCTTCTATTAAAGGACCCCAAGATTATTATACAAGTATACCTATATCTAGGAGATTATCTATCTATCTATCTATCTATCTATCTATCTATCTATCTATCTATCTATCTGGCGTGGTGGCTCGGCGGGTAAGACGCCAGGCTTGTCGATCAGAAGATTGCAAGTTCGGAGGTTTGAATCCCTAGCCCTGCGTGACGGAGTGAGCTCCTGCACTAGCTCCAGCTCTTGCCAACCTAGCAATTTGAAAGCATGCAAATGCAAGTAGATGAATAGGTACCACTTCGGTGGGTAGGTAACAGCGTTCCACGCGCGTCATGCAGCCACATGACCGTGGAAGCGTCTTCGGACAACGCTGGCTCTTTGGCTAACAAACGGAGATGAGCACCGGCCCCTAGAGTCGGACACGACTGCACAAATGTGCGGGAGGAACCTTTACCTTTATATCTATATCTAGGGATCCAGAAAACTATAAAATGTGCAACTTAATCACTGTCCAAACATATAGATAGGGATATAGATATATACACACACATATAAGAGCCGATACTGGACTAGTCGAACAAGTAAACCCAGGGTCTATTCCTCCTTAAACATGAAAGCTGGCTGGGTGAGTTTGGGCCAGTCACTCATGCTCAGACCTAGACTGGAAACCCAAAAAGTATGCAGAATATCTACCAACCTGTACTGGATCAGCATGGTAGATTACAGACCATAACCTTCAATGAACAGGCCTTCATCCTGCACTGGATTGATTTTGTCTAAATCATACAACTATCTGTGTTTGCATCATGATATATAAAACTTGTTTGTTTAGGATGGCCTTCCACAACCTGATGCACTCCTTTCACAATTCTGAACCACTTACTTGCTCCATATATCATAACTGTGGCTTCCTGATCATCATACAGATTCTTTAATGGGCAGATGAGGTGACTGGATACACCTATTGTTTTAAGAGCTATCCCTTAAGATGCTGATAAATATTATTTATTTATTTATCAGATTTATCAAATATTAGCTTTAGTTAGTCTAAATGGATCTCAACACGTAGATATGGCCAAAACCAAAACTGCCAGAAGCAGTAAAAGCAATGAGAATTGTCCCCTGCCAAGAACTCCTCAAGAGATTTGTTTTTAATAGAGTTGCTGAAACAGGAAGGGGTTCACTGAAAGCAGGGGTTCTCAAACTGTAGGTTGGGACCTTCCAGGGGTCCAGAGAACTTAGAGGATGATCAGATTTTTAAAATACTTAACCAGCATTGCACAGGCAGAGTAGCAACACTGTCAAAATTTGCTGCAGGCTGTGTTCCTCACCTTGTTTGTGCAAGCCCCAATAGACAGTTGCAGTAGTGCAAAATTTAAAAACATTGATCTATGGATTAAAATTGAATGTTAAAATTGAATTATTAAATTGTATATTTATTCCTTTCCCAATCTTAACCTTAACGAAAGCATTAGTTTTATTTATGCAGAATCACACAAATTCACTTACCATTTTCATGGGTGCCACGTTTTGAGAACTACTGATTAAAGAAAGAGGGACAAGTATTTTCCAAGTTCCCATGAGAATGGAAAGTTAAACAGATACAGAAATGATAAGCTCTGGAGTCTTTTACTTCATGGCCTAAATTTCCTCTTTCATATACCATAGGCAAGAAACTTAAAAAAAAAATGGGGAAAAAGTAGTGGATGGGTGTGTTCATTCAGAAAGTCAAGGAAAGAGGAAGATTGGAAGAACAATAGATTGGAAAAGTATTTAAGATATTTAGAGCATCAGCAAAGTGTAGACATAGTTCAAATAATATTGATTGGGGGCATGAAGGTTGACTGAGGAAAAGCATATGTTTTTGTGCTTATGACAGCCTTCAAAAGTGCAGGTACTTTGGCCTATGCTGGCTAAAGATTCTAGAAGTTGCAGAATTCCCAAGCACGAAGTTGGAAAATGCTGGCTTAAAGAAATCTGGACTCTAACCTCCTTTTGGATCAGGCATCCCAAGAGATTACTCTAATTTGCAAAAAAGAAAGAACTGAGCTGTATACCATATGGAATGTATTTGTCTACTCAGTAGCTTGGTATTTAAGAGTCTTTCTTTTAAAGACTACAGGTGATGAGAAAACAAATGAAAGGCAAACATGCTACATACTTCAGGATGACCAAGAGCATATTACAGTATAGCAGAAAATGGCTGCCAATAAAACCTCAATCAATGGACAGTAAATGGGAAATGCAAAATGGGTTGTCAGATGTTTCTCCAAACCTCCAAACCATCTCAGAATGTGATCCCTCTTGGCTATCATGGAACATGACAAATCATTAGCCAACAGCCAGATGGTTAAAGCTCCATATACCTCAAGAGCTGATAAAGTGTTGCCAAGGAGACAGTTACTGACAGATGGAAGTTGGGCCAGTTGCTTTGTGCCCGGTGCCAGTGTTACATTCAAAACCCAATATTCTGTGCAAGGCTGATAAGACATTTCTCCTCCTCTGTTCCCACCTGTGTGACACTGAATATTTCTGAACAGGTAGGAGGAGAAAGCCAATTTGCACATGTGGTAGGATTTTTATTGGAGGGGTGGATTGGAGAGAAATGTCAAAACAAAATTTTGCTTCCTTGCCTAATTAGTTTTGTTGACCTTTCAGACACACATTCCAGTTTGGTTTTCAGAGGGAGAATTGTTGTGTGAGTCGTACTGTCATTTACACCACTCCTGTCTGCTAGTACTTTGGATCATTTTCAGTGAAGTCCCTTCTTTTGTGTCAAGCGCTCTTCTCCATTAGCAGTCACGTTAATCTTGGACATGGCTCTCCTCTCACCTCCTGGAGGCTACCTTTCAGAATTTTGTTTAAAGATACATAAAAAGAAATGGTGTACTGCATTGCCTTTGAATAGACTGCTCACAGTTTGAAGCAAAAAAAAAAGTATTTATGAATTCATATTTCCAATGGATGAATGTTCATCCATATTGCATGGACCATCAATAATTATGCAATGCATCAGTCTTTCCCAGTCCAATGGTTTCTAGATATGTCATGATGATAAATCCCAGAATTTCAAGCAAGAATCATACTGGCTGAGAATTCTGAAATAATGTCAACTCAACACCCCTGGAGCCCATCAGAATGTGGTATACTTGGGTTTTTCATATCCAAACCAACATCCTAGTTAGCTATTATATCACACCAGTCCCCTTTTAGTGTGAAGACAACATAAATGTCTAAATCTAAAAACTCTGCTCCATGAGTAGGTCACACATCATTGCACATAAGCCCTTCTTTAGAAGAATTGAGGTGGCATACCTTTTTATTTGATTCTATGTTGTCAAAAGCCTATTTTCACTTTTAAAGTTTCTACCCTAAAGGAAGTGATGGAAATTCCATTATGTGAGCCCTTTGATCCCTACTCACATAACTTTGTATATTCTACTTAGCTGAAATTGATGTTACTGTGCCCTCTTCATAATAGCTGTATTAATCTATGATAGAACTAATGCACTGTATCATTTTTAAAAAATCCCTGTCAGTTGCTTGGGTTAATGTTTGATAATCTTTTTCTGCAATGATTCTTTGCTAACTGGCAGAATCTGCAGGAGAATCTTTGAGCAATAAGCAAATCTGGTTAATTCCTTAGTCATGTCAAGTGTTGGCCGGCCATAAAAGTGAAGTGTTAGTACCCAGAAAGAGCTAATTTTCAACAGTTTGCTCAGCAATGGCTAAAGAACATATTGCTCTCTAAATCCACTATTTTTCTCCCTTTTCCCTGCCATAACCAACAGAGTTGCATGCCTATGAATCAAAGCCATCTGCTAAATATCTGAAGACAGCAGTGTAGGAAACTATATGCAGTCCAGAGTACTAGCAACGTTGCTTTGATTTGACACTCTCTCTCAAAATTTTGTATCCCCCATTCAGTAAGGTCCTTTCCTGAAGAAAGAAGCTTCTGTTTTATAAGAAGCACACTGGGTAGTGATAACTTTTATTCTTAAAACTCCTCTTTTACCTTGGTCTCTGTTAAATTAGCTCTTGATCCCATTTGCGTTTCAAAACATGCTAGGTTTAACTAAAATGGAACACAATCAGTTTTCTTCAAAGAGAGAAAATTCAAAGTCTGTTCCTTCTGTGATGAGGGAAAAATGAATTTGGTATACTTGTGAAGCTGAGACAGAGCCTGAGCATTCTCTGAAATCTGAAGCATCCCCTGATTTTGCAAATGCAACCTGATGGTCTCTTTGTGTTCTTGTCACTCCTGATTTATTGGGCCTTTTCTACTCAGAAAAAGAATGTACATTGCAGTTTCCATTACTGGTCTCTCTTCCCTGCAGTTCTTCACATCTGGAAAGAGATCATGCTTTCTTTTTGCCCACAGATATCTCTGCACTTGGAGAATTGTTTAACTCTCAACAGGAATAGATTTACAGGGGAATTTTCCAGCCTAAAATTAGGATGGTCACAGCAAGGAATTTAAATCACAGACAGGCAGCCCTTTTTCTGCCCTGGGCCACAAAAGTAATTTGTTGGATGATGTGCAGTGTATGTCATGGATGGAAGGACCAAAACCCAAACTGGTTGGGTTGCTATTTACTGTTTAATTGGATTCTTTCTTTCTAACATCCTCTTTCTTTCTTTTTCTTCAGTAGACTGCTGAGAAAGGGGTGGATCACTTTTGTTGGAGACCCAAACTGGTCAAGCTGAGACCTCCATGAAATTGGGATGAGGCTGCATTTGATCTTAAGGCTGCAGGTTGTTCACCCCTGGTTCCACGGTGTCCTTGTCTTGGTCCTCTCTTTGGCTTTCCCATATTTTTTCTTTTCTTGGGTTCAGAAAGGGAGGGGAAGGGTTAATAAACCCCCAATTCTTCCAGCAATGGAGTAAAAAACCTGAACTGTCTCCTCTTTGGTCAGTTATCCACACTGCCATATAGAGCTGCAATCAGTACACTCTTAAAAGAATTCCACGGATCTGCCCAACTTCCCATAGTCTTTTGTACATAGTATTCTGACTGCTAGAGCCACTGATCTGCAGTATACTCTGTCACTCATTTGTGGCTTTAGAGCAAAGGGGCTACCTGCTGCCTTCCAGATAAAGTCAAGCCGTATGTATGTATGTATGTATGTATGTATGTATGTATGTATGTATGTATGTAACTACCGTACAATTGCACTCATTTCACATGCCAGCAAGGTTATGCTCAAAATCCTACAAGCTAGGCTTCAGCAGCATGTGAACCGAGAACTACCAGAAGTGCAAGCTGGGTTTCGAAGAGGCAGAGGAACTAGAGATCAGATTGCCAACATTCGCTGGATCATGGAAAAAGCAAGAGAGTTCCAGAAAAACATCTACTTCTGCTTCATTGACTACGCTAAAGCCTTTGATTATGTGGATCACAACAAACTGTGGCAAATTCTTAAAGAGATGGGAGTACCAGACCACCTTACCTGTCTCCTGAGAAACCTGTATGCGGGTCAAGAAGCAACAGTTAGAACCGGACATGGAACAACCGACTGGTTCAAAATTGGGAAAGGAGTACGACAAGGCTGTATATTATCACCGTGCTTATTTAACTTATATGCAGAGTACATAATGAGAAATGCCGGGCTGGATGAATCACAAGCCGGAGTTAAGATTGCCGGGAAAAATATCAACAACCTCAGATATGCAGACGATACCACCCTAATGGCAGAAAGTGAAGAGGAACTAAAGAGCCTCTTGATGAGGGTGAAAGAGGAGAGTGCAAAAGCTGGCTTGAAACTCAACATTAAAAAAACCCAGATCATGGCATCTGGTCCCATCACTTCCTGGCAAATAGAAGGGGAAGAAATGGAAGCAGTGACAGATTTTATTTTCTTGGGCTCCAAGATCACCGCAGACGGTGACTGCAGCCATGAAATTAAAAGACGCTTGCTCCTTGGGAGGAAAGCTATGGCAAACCTAGACAGCATATTAAACAGCAGAGACATCACCTTGCCGACAAAGGTCCGTATAGTTAAAGCTATGGTTTTTCCAGTAGCAATGTATGGCTGTGAGAGTTGGACCATAAGGAAGGCTGAGTGCCGAAGAATTGATGCTTTCGAGCTGTGGTGCTGGAGAAGACTCTTGAGAGTCCCTTGGACTGCAAGGAGGTCAAACCAGTCAATCCTAAAGGAAATCAACCCTGACTGCTCATTGGAAGGACAGATGCTGAAGCTGAAGCTCAAATACTTTGGCCACCTAATGCGAAGAGAGGACTCACTGGAAAAGACCCTGATGCTGGGAAAGACTGAGGGCAAAAGGAGAAGGGGACGGCAGAGGATGAGATGGTTAGATAGCATCACCGATGTAATGAACATGAATTTGAGTAAACTCCGAGAGACAGTGGAGGACAGGAGGGCCTGGCGTGCTGTGGTCCATGAGGTCACAAAGAGTCGGGCACGACTAAACGACTGAACAACAATGTATGTATGTATTTCAATTTATATGGCCAGACAATTGTTTGCATCCCTGATAAACAAACTCTGGAGACAAATGGCCAGGTTAAAATTGATCTTTGAACTGAGAAACACAGAGAACATTTGTCTATTTTGCTTTCCTTATAGATTTTCAAAAAGATTCCGAGCCATTGTGATGGTAAAAGGTATCCCCCCATACACATGTGAGCTGCATTCACTACCAAAACTATGAGATGCCACCCCACCCCCCAACATGTGAACTGCTTTAAGTGCCCTTGTGAAAACATTCAGAGCAAGCTGAATTGACCCTCAGTGGCCACAGGGAGAAGAATGACACAGGAAACCAAACTCTGTATATTCACCAACTGTATCTCAGAGATAGTATGGCTAGCATGCTAACCTGGTAGGAAGGTATAAATAATAAGGTCACACGGATGGGTTTATCTAAAACAGGGCTTTCCAAAGTTTTCCTGCGGCGACACACCAACTGCCGTTGGTGTGTCGCCGCGGGAAAACCCAGAAGTGTCGCCGTTGCGGCAGCGCGCAAAAACCCGGAAGCGCTGCTGCCGCTTTCAAGTTTTTACGTGCCGCCATTGGTGTGTCGCCGCGGGAAAACCCGGAAGCACTGATGATCATCAGCGCTTCCGGGTTGTGTGGCGACACACCAGACTGTGTGTGGCGACACACTTTTGTGTCGCGACACAGAGTTTGGAAAGCTCTGATCTAAAACATTCCAACATCATGCTGTAATTTACACTGTGTCTGCCTTTTTCTGTGTGTTTGTATCTCCCTTGAGTTGATTTCATGGTGGTTCTTTTGCCCTGAGTGGGCTGCACTACTGTGTCTGTTTGTGTAGGAAAAGGTAAAGGTAATTCCGCACAGTCGTGTCCGACTCTAGGGGCCGGCATCTCCGTTTATTATCCGAAGAGCCAGCGTTGTCCGAAGACGCTTCTGCAGTCATGTGGCTGGCATGACCATGGGTTGTTCCTCCTCCACTCCTCCCCCTCCCCCATTACTGAATACATTAGGAAAACACAGTACCATTCCAATGATGTTCTTTATTGTTTTACATTCCGTAACACTACTGTATCTTATTCTTCTCATGAGTAGCACTCTCCTTTCCACAACCAAGAGCTTTTTGGTGGCCCTGCACCTGGAAAGCATTAAGTGTTTCGCAGGTCTAGGTTAAACTGTACAAGAGAGCCATAAAAGAAACTGAGGTGGATAATTAGCACATCTAATCCTCTTTCTCACTTCTATTTTTTGCTCAGTGTTTTGCTGTCAGAAATGGTAAGTTCCAGATTTGAATACTGCATAGATTAAAAAAAAACCTTACAAGGCCAAAAGCCTGAATTTAAATCATTCTGAATTCTACATTTCACACAGCTAGACCTAATCCACTGGCATATTGCATAGCACCACTCTTTTGTGATGCTGTTATTCAGTGTCTCAGAACACTGACAGGGTTAGGGAGGAATTAACACACACCTCTACTTTCACCAATGTTTGAAGGGGAAGGGAAGGTTGCTTGGAGAATCAAGACAGACTTAGTAGGTGGGTGTCCAAACCTAGAAAAATTAACCCACTTATGTAATTTACACAAGTAGCTTGCTTAGTTTCTAATCTTCTCCTTTATTGGGACTGTTAAGAATAATGAAGGGAGAGGGATTTCATCCTTTCCTGTGGTTGATTCTAAATTGACCTGAAGCTATTTGCCCTGTGGAACGAACTATCCAAGCCAGGCCAATATCTTCAAGGTGTTGACAAGATTCAACACTTTTTCAGATTTTTCCCTGGGTTGCCAGTTCTTACAAGGCTACACTGACATGTAATGGACACAATTGACTCTATCTTTTTTCAGTGTCAGTAGCAGCTGCAGTGGAAGTGAGTCTACAATAGGACACTAAGGGAGTGAGAATGATTCTCTGATTAATTCAGTATACTCTCTGTGACAAAGCACAGGCCTCTGGAAAGAGAAAGGCAAAGATACAGGTCCCATGAAGGATACACCAGCCTTTCTCCCTGCCTCATGCCAAATCGTGCTTATTTAATCCAAGGGAATGGACCAATGAAGTCCACCAAACTATCTCTAATTGCAGAAGTACTATAGAGACAATAGCTGGGTTCCCATATCACACTGACCCATAATGTATTTTGCTTGGTTTGCCTTGGCATGTTGTAGAAATCCAAGCATTGTGGTTAGTAAATCCTAGTTTATGGTTTGGTGTTGACATGAATCCAGCCAAGTGTGGTTTGGTTAACGAAACATGGTTGAAACAAAGATTACTTAGGCGATGAATGAATTCTATGTGGATTTGGTTCCAGCAACAACAGACCTCAATTCTTGTTCACTTTGTTTACTTTTCCAATCATCCTCATTTAATGCTCTCCCTTTTTGTGTCTGTTACTTTAAATTCCCAGAATAACCAGAGAAGGGATATTGTTAAATGTCTTCTTTTATATACTTAACTTTCAATCTGTACATGAGAATCAAAGCCTGATAAAGCAGAAAGCCCAACAAACCTCTCCCTGAAAAACAGCCTTTCCTTTCCCTTTCCCTTTCCCTTTCCCTTTCCATTTCCCCCTTCCCCTTCCCCTTCCCCTATCTTTTTTATTGTTCAGTCGTTTAGTCGTGTCCGACTCTTAGGACCTCATGGACCATAGCACGCCAGGCCTTTCTGTCCTCCACTGTCTCCCAGAGTTTACTCAAATTCATGTTCATTACATTGGTGATGCTATCTAACCATCTCATCCTCTGCCGTCCCCTTCTCCTTTTGCCTTCAGTCTTTCCCAGTATCAGGGTCTTTTCCAGTGAATTTCTAAATCTCAATCTCTCTTCTCTTCTCTTCTCTTCTCTTCTCTTCTCTTCTCTTCTCTTCTCTTCTCTTCTCTTCTCTTCTCTTTTTTCTCCTTTATTCCCCACCACTATCTGGTTCAATAGCTCCCTCCACCAAGTCATCATACTTCAAATTACCTCTTTTGAACACAGGCTGCCCTGGTCCCTGTACACATTAGAGCCAATCTTCTTGCTATCTGCACGTCTTTTATATTGTTCCTCTCTTACTGCATGCTTTGAATGTCTTTTGGCTAACCAAAGAAAAAGCTTCACAGTAGTCTATCCTTTTCCTCATCCTACTTTTTCCTTCAAAGCCCCTGGTATAGTATCAGCATTGTGGGGTTAGTATTTGTTTACGCCCCCAAGGGTGAGATGACATGTTTCTTTGGAAGGAAAGTTTAATAGCAGGATGGAAATTCCAGTTGTCTTATTCCTACTCAAATAGGCTTTGATTGCTACTCAAAACAAATTGCGTTATTTCCAAGTAATTCTTCTTATGAATACTTATGCACGAATTATTAACTTGTTTAATGTGTTTTTTTTAATATACTCAGGTTTGACCATAAATGCAAAGGCAAGACAGCCAAGAAGACAAAGTAGCCCAGGACCCACAATATATCAATAAGCATGGTTGCATTTTGTAGCTTCTCCATTTCACTAAGAGACAGACCAGTATGAACAAAGCCATATGAATGAATTAGAAGAAAGTGTTTCATTTTTGCAACAGAAGCCTTGCTGAATCGTTGGTCCTGGGTAAACTTCTTCAAGGTCAAAGCCAAGCCTGTACCCTAGGGGAAACTATGGAAAATTTGTAGTAGAACTGCATTTATTTGTGTTATGCAATCCATTTTTTTCTGTCCAAGATTTGCCTAAAATCTACCAGAAGGCTAAAAAGTCTAAGAACCTATAGTATTATTTTCTCAGCACACAAGTTAACTTCCTTGGCAAATTTCTTTCGATAGTTTAACTGATCAGCTTGCCAAAAAGAAAGCATGGGCGGGGGGGGGGGGGGGAGGGAATAATCCAAGTAGTCTCTCTGTTTAATTATTAGATGACTCATTAAATATTGCAGCAAAAGATTTTTGTTTGAAGTAGGAAAACATTTGATAATTTTTGCCTTTAATTTTAGTTATCATAAAACACATATTTGAACAACAATCATAATATATTGTCGAAGGCTTTCACGGCCGGAGTTCGATGGCTGTTGTGGGTCTTCCGGGCTGTGTGGCTGTGTTCTGGAAGTTGTGGTTCCTAACGTTTCGCCAGCATCTGTGGCCAGCATCTTCAGAGGGCAGGAGCACAGATAGAAGCAAAATCTCTGATTTTGCTTCTATCTGATTTTGCTTCTATCTGTGCTCCTGCCCTCTGAAGATGCTGGCCACAGATGCTGGCGAAACGTTAGGAACCACAACTTCCAGAACACGGCCACACAGCCCGGAAGACCCACAACAGCCAATCATAATATAGTTACAGTACTCTGAGGGCAAAGTATTCTGATAAATTATTAGACAGGGAGAGTAAAGTAACACATCCAGATGACAACAGTGGAAACCCCCCTTTTCAAAATGTATTTTTTAAAAGGCCAAAATCCAAAATTTGGCAAGATCACCAAAACCCACCCCCCAAATCTCACATTCAAGGCGAGAAAGCTAAAATGTCTTGAAATTTGGTTATCTCACAAGTTTTCACAATTTTCAAATGCTTTTTATTTTTCTATCCTTTTGGTACTCATTGATTGATTGATTGATTGATTGATTGATTGATTTATGTTGACTCTTAGCAACCACATAGATTTTCTTCATGATTATCTGTCCCTAACCTGATTCTTCGAGTCTTTCAATGGTGCCCCCATTACCACCATAACTGAGTCTATCCACCTTGCTGCTGATCTTCTCCTTCTTTCCACCTTTCAAGCCTTCTCCAGAGAGCTAGGTCTTCTCATGATGTGCCCTAAGTAGGATAATTTGAGGCCAGTCATTTGTGCCTCGAGTGAGAACTCTGGGTTGATTTAGCACTCATAGTATTACAAAAATTGCATGAAGAAGTTGCTAGGCCCTGTATTATACAAGCCAAGCAGTATAAGCTTATCTATGGGAATGTAGGGATATCAGGGGAGACTGGTTTCGATTAATTCAAGCAATGACCCCACTCAATGGTCAGCTGTTAGCATTCCTCTTTTTGGTGCTTTCTGAAGTTAGGACTTCTCATTCTCAGAAAGAGGCAGCTGCAGAAAAGATTACACTTAGATGCTATGATGAATTCATGAGATTGTAAAATATTCCTTCTGCAATTTGTTAAAGTAGGCCTGCTTGTCTTATGAATTGGCATTCGTGCTTATTCATTTATCATAATTAAATATTAAATTTTACATAGCAGTAAAATATACAATATATTTATTGTGAGAGTTCCTAAATGCTAATTATTGCAAATAATTCCTCTAAGAAGGCATCTGAAGGACAGCAGAAGAAGCCAATAAGACTGTGCAAAAAGCTTGCAGACAATGTGAAAACAAAAAAGAAAGCACACATGAGAGATGAAAAGAGGAACATATATACAGGAACAATGGCTGGAATTGTAGAAATGGTATCAGGAAAATTAAGCCTTAGAATGGGCTGAGATGGGTGAACAAAACATATTTTTAAATAGGTTGAAACATATTTTTAAATAGGTTGAAAATAACTGGAAAAGAAAACAGCCAGTATACCAGCTCTTCAGGAGTTAAAAAATACCAATAGGCAATAAAAGGCAGCGCTAATTCAGGTCTTATATTTGTTTAGTCTTGTCCGAAAAGAAAAGAAAAGAAAAGAAAAGAAAAGAAAAGAAAAGAAAAGAAAAGAAAAGAAAAGAAAAGAAAAAGGTATGAGTTATATCATACATTTCTGTGGTGAAGAACAGGAAAATGGAGTGACAAGACTGAAGCTTGAATGAAAAAAAATATTTACGTGGAATGAACTGAAACCCCTATGACCAGAGGCATTGCATACCAGAGCACTAAAAGAACTTGCTGATGGTCTTTATGGACTTTTATGTCTTGTTGAGAAATTTTGGAGAACAGGTAAAATGCCAGATAATTGGAGGAGAACAAATGTTGTCCCTATCTTCAACCAAGAAAAAGGAGAATCCAGGAAACTGGAAACCATTCAGTCTGATAATGATTGCTGAGAGGTTTCTAGAACAGATAATAAAGAGACTGATCTGTCAGCACTTTGAAACAATGCAGTAATTCCCCAAAGCCTTACCTCATTTTTTTTCATCACAGAACTTCATTGTGGGATTGTGGGAATGCTATAGACATATATCTTGACTTCAGCAAAGCATTTCACAAGGTACTTCATGATATTCTGATCAGCAAGGTAATTAAGTACGGACTGGATGACATGACAAGCAAGAGGATACATAGCTGGCTTGGAAATCATATTCAAGGAATGCTCATCATTAGATCTCATCAATCAGAGAGAGATTGAATGGGGAACCACAAGGTTCAGTCCTCTACTTTTCAATATTTTACTACTGATTTGGGAATGCTTATCAAATTTTCAATGACAGAAAATAGGGTAGGGATAGGTAACACAAGACAGAAATAAAATTCAGAATGAATTTATAGGTTAGATAAATGGCCTCAAAGTAAGTGAATGCCAACATTACATGTTTTTCCCCAATGTTATTATTACTTCCACTTTCTTGACTAAAATCTTCCTGTTAATTAGTATCAAGTTATATAGGCTCCCAGACTGCTTTGCTCCAGTGTTATTTCTCTGTGTCTCTGGGTTTCCCTCATCCCCCACCCGAGAAATACATATTAATGTATCAATATAGATACATACTGATATTGTATTGGAAACTGTTCTTCCTTGAACTGAACTGTTCTTTCTCTAGAGCTGAACTGTTCTTTCTCTAGAGCTGGAATGGTGTTTCTTTCAGCAATATATCAACACATCTGCTCTTGTTTAAATGTCACTGGCAAAATGATATCCACAAATGCATAATTCCAATAAAGATGGTAGGGGTTAGGGTCAGAGTGTTAAAAAGATTTCAGTACAAAAGGCACAAGTCTCAGAAAGGTGCATAATCCTTCCTGTTAAAGAGTAAATCTTAAAACATGTAGCCCATTTGAAAAGCAACTCTTACTATGTATACTGTATGCATGTGGGGAGAGAGAGAGAGAGAGAGAGAGAGAGAGAGAGAGAGAGAGAGAGAGAGAGAGAGAGAGGTTATGCTTATTTAAAATACTGCTATGCTGTCTAAATGATCAAGCATATTCAGCACAGATAAAATGGTCACAAATATACACACAAATGCAGTGGGATTTTAATTTGTTCTCTAGACTATAATATGAATAAATTTATTTTAGTCATTTGATGTGTAGAGCCAGTGAATCATCTAAAAACCAGTGAATCAGCTCCTAAGAAATAATGTGCATGTGGTGTGAAGCATAGGTGGAGTGGAGTGCACTCTGCCCTCAAGCAATATCTCTAAAGTTCTACCAATCTATAATATACTACAGCCTTCTCTAACTTAGTGCCTTGCAGAAATAGGTCATACTGTTTGGGGATTATGGCAGCTGAAGTTGTATACATATGGAGGAAACATGGGTGCTGGTGAAAGCTCATGTATATTTCAGCTGAATTTCTTATTTTTATTTCATGTGACTATCCCATTATAAAAAAAAATAAGTAGATTTCTTGTGTCACCCATTCTTTATTTCCCTGGCATTTATATTTTTTAACCTGATAAAGGTTAATATATGGAGGTCTCCATATATTATTATGTTAGCAATTACTAGTCTTGTCTGATCTCAGAAAACAATGCAGGGTTGGATGAGTTTGGCACTTGGTGGGGAGGCCATAAGGATATTCCATGATTGTAGGCTGGGGGTGGGGAGGGGGGGAGAAGAGGGGGAATTCTTGAAGAAGGAAATGGCAAATCAGAAATATCCATTTAGTCACCAGGAGTTGAGCTTGATTTGAGGAAGTGTTTAAAAAAAAGTTGAGAACAATGAAGGAATTGGAAGCTGGCTAGGATGCAAGTAGGGGAAACCCTATGAGCTGACTGAATACTATTTGGAACCTAGGGCCTATTCCATGGCATTAATTGATGTGAAGAAAGCCCTCTTCTCTACCACCATTATAATAGTAGTGGAGAACATTTGATTTTTAATATTTAATATTCCCAACAATTATATTACTAGTTTAAACTTAATTTGCATTCATAGAGTAATCTATTTCCAGTTAGAGTCCGTGGTTTTTTTATGACCTTATATCCCTTCATGTCTTCCCCTGAGATCTTCTGTTCAAGACACACCAAAATTATAATACATAATCTGTTTTGTCATCTGTCCCATGCAAAATGCCAAGGCATTTCTCTGGACTTTCCCCTGTCCGACACCACACCTGCTCTGAACCTCTCCTTGTCCGGCACTAGGTAAATCAGCTCCAAAATATTTATCAATCTCTAGACTCAAATCTCTCTCCCTTCCTCTCAGCTGTAACAAGGTACCCAAAATCTCTTTCTCCCTTTTCTCTATTTCAGTGGCATCCCCTTTTCGCTGAATATATGTCACAACTTCTTCTAGTTCAGATCCTATCCTTTGTATCTGACTCTGCATATCAAGCATAAGATTTTTCAGTGTTTCTTTAATTTCCTGAAATGCCTCTCTAATCTCCTGTTTAAAGTCTTGAATCAATTCTCCCATTATATTTGCCATCCCCCCCCCCTTTGTTCCCTCTACTGGCTCAATCCTGTAAATTTCCATGATGTCTCCTCCACACTCTAGCACACAGTAGCTTCTGCAGACACAACAAAGGAATTTCCCAGAGGGAAGGCAGACAGCTACTCGACTCAAATGGAAAATTACCAACAGGATCTAATAGGTTCCAGATATAAAAAAATGAATTGTTGCCTAAATTCAAAAGGCTGTTAGAAAGAGAAAAGAAAAAAAACCCAGTATACCAAAATAGGAAAGAGAAAAGTACTTCAAACAGTTTATATTCAATACAAAAAAAAAAAAAATTCAGCCACTATAGAAAAAGGAAAAAGAAACAGGTTCACTAATAATTAATCCAATGAAATATATTCAATAAAAACTCAGCCACTGTATATAAAAATTTTCAAGTCACTAGTCATTAATCCAATAAAGGGTTTGAAGAAAGTTTATACTTCCAAGTGGGAAACCACTCTAGTACAATAGAAAAATGAAGACGTTTCACTGTTTTTCAAAATGCAAAATCCATCTCAATCTTCCACCACAAATATCACAGCAAAGAA